>JAWNLI010000349.1:4256250-5675000 GCA_035042405.1 Drosophila demipolita | reverse complement strand
CTTGACTGTTACGCTGCCCACATCCTTTCATGTTTACGCCGCTTTGCCCCGAATTACGTCAATTTTCTTTTTCTGTAGAAGAACAACTTGCGCATTTTTTTTTTTAAATTTTTAATCTGTCGGCAGGTTTTTTTGATTTTTTTATTTGCTCTTATTTATTTATTTTATTTCGCTCACATTTCGTCGTTTTATCCTTTTTTATTCCTCTTCTTGTTTATCTTATCGCTCACAAGCATTACACCATAGCTGTAGCGACAAAGTTTTTGGCGTAATTGCAAAATTACGCAAGACAAAACCAGCAGGCGAGGCTATCAGAGGAAACGAAGCTCGTTCTCAGCTCCCTTTTCACTTAATGTTAATAAAATGAAAATGTGCGTGGCTCCGCTCCGACTATGCGTCTATCAGATGGGGTTCGGTTCGGGGATTGCTCCGCACTCGAATAGGTAACAGGAATTGAAGAAAACACGCCAGCTACACATAAAATGAAAGCTGTTTGTCATTGTCTCCAAAGTCCGACGAGTATAAAATATTTGTTTGAAACTACTCAAGTAATTGAAGAATTTTTGGCATTCGAATATTGTTGGATGTTTTCAAACTCAGCGAGTCATTAATAATGTTCATAAATTATTTAAAAAATTAAATTTTGAATGCTTCAGCAACTGTTAATATATATATTTGAAAAATATATATATTATTTGAGAATAATCAAATGCTTTTAGAAAATACAAGCTAGCAAATATAAAATTGGAATATATATAATATGCACAATCTATTTAAATCAAATTCAAATTGGCATTTGAGTTTATGGCTCATAAAAAGTAATTCTTTGCATCGATGCAAGGCACTGAATCTGAACGATCAGAGATTAAATATATTGTTAATATAGAATACCCCTAACAAACCGCAATTCAAAGATATTTGTAATTAAAAAACGTCGTAAAAAATAGTTTAATCATCTGTTGGAATCGCCCAAGTTTATTATATAGACGAACGATCCGACGGACAGAGAATTGGGCTACGTGGCCTGGATAAATGCCAAGGCCTGAGCAACTGTTCAAAATACCAAAGACAAAAAAAAAACTAACAAATTGCAAGGAAAGTTAAAAAAACAAACATAAATATTAAGAAATTCCGTACGATTAAGCTATTTTTATTAATGATAATTTGGCACTTAAAATCGGGCAACAAACAGCGAGCAAAAAAACACACAAATCTTGACACCACATTTTGTTTCTTCTCAATTTCTAGTTGTTGTTTCGGGGTGTTAAGTGTGTGCTTTCTTTTGCAACATTTGTCAAAGATAACTCACATCTTAATCTTACTATACTTACTTTAGTAAAATGATGTATATAAAACAATATTTAAAAAAATATTAATTATTTTTAACTCCGTCTAATACTAAAAAAATGTTTAGAGTTAGGGCAATACCTTAAGTTTCCCATTTTAAAAACAGTTTTGTATACACATAAAAAATATTTTTTTTGGCAATAAAAAAATTCAAGGAATTTATTTCGATTCCAGAAATTTTGCTGGTATTTAAAAATGATTTCAAAAATTGATTTATTTATTGAAATCTTATCATTATGTTTAATGTTAACTACTTTTGACTTGTTTTCACCTATCCCATCCTATCCATTCCCGAAAACTCTGAACAATTTAAATCAATAAATTCGTCAATTCGAAATCTTGTTTTGCTTGCTGTGGGTATTTATAAGGTCGATCAGACCCCAAAAGCCTAACAAAATAATATATATTCAAATCACATGAATATTCTCAATGTGTGCATGTAGATTGATTTTATTGCTGCTGCTGTTGTTGTTGATGACCCAGAAAGAGAGCAGAGCGAGATAGATATAGATATATGCGAATATAGATATAGGAAGAGTCAGTCGCGCGTGTTATACTAAATAATTTTCCAGAAAAAAAAAAAACAAACACTAAGATTATATATGACGAAAAGTCACATGCGGCCATAAAAAACATGACGCCAAGGCACGTGGGTCATTTTTTACATTTTTTATTTATGATTTTCTGCTGAATTGTGTGGGCGGCGAATAGTTCTTCGGAAATGAAACAAATGACCACAGCCGGTGCAGTTGATGATGCTGGTAAAACAATAACTGCCTCTTGATGTGTTCTTGAATGACTTGCAAAGCGCCCCAAAATCAAATCGACCAACAATATGTGGCCCAGCCGACCTTTTACAAAGGACACACACACATGTGTCCTGTCATTTGCACTGGACACTGATCCTTGTTCAACTTGTTACCATTTGCAGCATTTAAGTTGTTTCCGCTTCAGTTTCTTATAACGCCTGCGACATTTCTTGTTTTTTTTATAATTTGTGCACAAATATTTATTAATATTCTGGAGTATTATATTTGCTATTTGTTTTGGGCTTAACTCAAAAATCAAAATGACTATGGCATATTATCTTTTTTTATCTTTCGCTTGGTTTTTCCTTACACGTGCCGTGTCCTGGCCCCTGAACAAGAAATAGAAGAAAAACACGCACTTTTTTGACTTTCGGTTTATAGCCGCGCTATTAAATAAGCCAATTGCCGATTGGGCTTAGATACGTTTTTATGCCCAGTATTAAATAGTCAGTTACAACGAAAACAAGTTACAATGCTACAGTCGAGTCAGCTCGACTTGAGGATGCCCTGAATGCAGCTCTTAAATCTGTTAATAGTAGTTTTTCCAAATTGCAAATAGTTTTTGTTCATAAACATCGCATTTGGTAATTTTATGGGGTTCTGGATATTAACTGGTATTCGAATTTGATTTTCTTCACTCATTTTAGTGATCTTAAACTTAAAAGTTTTAAAAGTTCTGTTATATATATTTGCATTAGATTGAACTATTGCAAAGCTTTCTGAGCTAAGTAAAGTTTATTTCAGTGTTGGAAAACACATTGAATTCTTATCAATTTTTTAAATAATAATAAATATATTTTTGTATTGGCAGCAGAGCTAACTTTTAAGTTTTTTAAGAAAAAAGTTAATATTTTCTATTGCAACACATTTTGCTCTATTATTTTATTTTAATAATAATTGTCCTAAGTACTTTGCAAAAGGCTTTTCTTAAACGGATTTTGGAGATTAAGTTAATATAAAAATATTTACAGCGTATTTAAGTGCTTAGAAAGATTATCTGCAACATGTTCACGTGTTATTTATTTATTCGCATTAAAAGCTTATGTAAGTGCCGAAGAGATGCTTAAATTGCGTGTCAATACGCCCAAAAATATGCTACAATATTCACAAAGCCACAAAATTCAGGGCTGTCTGTCGTCTGATGTAATTTTTTTTTTCATTTTTTTTTATAAAAGATGGCTTAAATGATAAGTCATTGAAGCGGGCAATTCGTTTCTGGTCTTAAGCCGAGAACAACACTGTTTTTGCCACACCCAGTTTCTAACCGATGAACAAGAAATGAAATAATTTTTTTTTGTATATATTTTTATTTATTTATTTATTTGTTTTGGACATTGCGTGTCGCTTGGTCATTATTTGGGACTACTTTCGATGGGTGCTGCTGGCGTGTTCTTCGAGTTGTTCGTTTGTGCAAATAACACAAATAAAATATTAATTCCTATTTGGGCTAAAATGAAAAGGCAACCAAACCAAACTAAATACAAACGAATCCAAATACTCGCACATTCAATGATTTACTGACTGACTGACTGACTGACTGTCATTTATTTGATGACTTTGTTCCTTTGCTGGTGTGGCATTTGCGGGGGGTGCTGACTTGGTCGCAATGATGGCCCTAATCTCCTGTGCTATGCGTTTCAATTGTCACAATTTTAGCCACCGTTTTTATTTCTTCCCCAACCCCCAATTTATTTATTATTAATATTTAAGTACTTGGTCGCGGCATTAGCAACATCATCAATCATAACTGGAAACTCGACAGTTTCTATTTCAAAATATAAGTGAGTTTTTTGTGGTTGTTCTTGTTGCGCAACAGCTGTCATCTATATTATTATGGTTTTTGTTGTTGCTAATGTAGACTAGCTTGTTATTTTAATTAATCGTTTCCTGATGACAACAATTTGTCGAATCTGGCCTTTGTTTAGATAAAGGTGCACAATGGACCCAATTACAGTCGCTTTTTTGCTCACTTAATTTTTCAAATCTAATATTTTTACTATTTATTGCCGATTTGTCGTCTGATAATTTCATAATAAATTTTAATTTATATCAAATTTTTTTAATAGGTAGATCAATTTTGATAATTTTATGTACTATCCATATATATATCTTCTAATGCAGTTTTCTCGATTAAAGCAACTTCTGCTTGTTTTTCCGTTGTTTTTATTCATGTCAACATATGTGCGAATATAGACACAAACTCACACACACCCATAGCATACTTGGTGTTAGATTCACACAATTCACGCAAACTGAACTCATTATTTTGTGGTAGCTATAAATCATTGCTACCACCACATGATTTGTGTGTGTGTGTGTGTGTCTCTGTGGTAAGGTGCAACACTCATGAGCGTGTTTAGGATTTTCAAAATTGTTTGCTTTTGGCTCTGGTGGGCTTTTATTACTTTGAGCAAATATCAATATAGAATAAACGGATGATTCCCTTGAAAAGATACTTCGGGCTCTTAAAGATACGGATACTGCTTGCAGGGGACAGTTTTCTTAGTATCTGGTTTTTACTGCTAACTTGTTTATTTATTGCAATGCACTGCAATTCGCGCAGTTTAGCTTTTATCTTTACATTTTGAAAAGTAAACAAATATTATAGTAATATATCTAAGCTCAAGTATACTTAGGTGTAATACAAACTACTTAGCTTATTCGCGTAAGTTCCGTGTGCCTTAACTTTGGCTAGAGATGAACGTAGAAATAACGATTGACTTGTGAATATACTGATTAAATTCATTTTAATTGGCAGATCAAACAACGAATCAAAGCAATCCTTCTTATTTAAATATTTGATTGGTTGTGATTAGCCTAATAAAATGATTTATAATCTACTCTCAAGGCTGGCCTTTACATTTCACCATTTGGTGCCAATCCATCAATATCCTTAATTTCCTCATCATTGGTTTTGCACCGCTCTCTTTTTTTCATATTTTGTCTTGTGCTCTGCTTTGGCTTTGGCTTTGACACCATTCGACACGTAACGAGCAACACCTGCTTGGGTCGAAAGCACTTTGCAGCTATTTGATATGTAGCTTTGGCTGCGTCTGGGCTGATCATTTATCATGCGAGGCGTCATATTAAGTGTGATGTTCATGTTGAGATACAATATCTAAACACAAATAACTTCTGAATGTCCTGTCTGTCTGCATAATACTCACAAACAACAAATAAAACAACAACAATAAATTGCTACTGTGGAAGCGAACGAAAATTAATATCAAATATATGTATATATATATAAATATTTATATATTTATATTTATATACATACATAACCAATACACGTTCTGCCTGTTGCCATCTTCTCAATTCCCTCACTAATAACAATAACAACAACAACAGCTGAAAGACAGAAAGAAAGAAAATCTGAGACTATATCTTATCATCTGTTCTTGTTGGTTCTCTTCTTCATGCTGTTATTCAGATGTGTGTGTGTGTGTGCGTTGTGTTTGACGTGTTTGTGTTGAGAAACTTGATTTTTGGACGACGCTTAACATATACCCTATAGCCTTACATGTTCAATCAGGTCTATTAAGCACATGAAAAATTGCTGATTATTTATTTTGTCATTAATTTCATATTGCACTTGATTAATTAAAATTCGATTTGTCAAATATGCCAAGTAAAGACAAATAAAAATCGTCATTGAAATACGTCAAATTGAAATAGATTTGAAATTAATATTTTTAATAGACTTATATAAACGTAATGTATTCTCTTAAAGGCTTTAAAATTAATTATAATTCATTTATATGTAGTAGCCTTTGCAGTTTTATTACAGAGTAGCTTGTTGGAACTCTTTTCTGTCATTTCCATATGTTACGCACTTATATCTTCTGCCCTGCGCTTTTGTTTTGTTTGCCACATTTTGCACAGTGCACACACACGCACATATTCACGCACACGCACAGATACACACACACACAAACATACATATGCATATTTTGGTGTGCTGTGTTTTTGTATATTTTCAAATGAGTGGCGTTGTTTTTTGCCTTTCTTTATTTTTCGCCAAGTGAAAACCAGTTCCAGCAGCAGACAAAGCAGCAACAACAAAATGCTGCCGCTGTCGCAGCAGCATCAGCAGATGCCGGCCGGCACACATTTGGGTAATTCAGGTCTGTCAGCCGATCAGACGATCGAATGAAACTGAACGTCTGTCATGCTTAGCTTTTGCTCTCTCTCTCTCTCTCTTTTTCTCTCTCTCTTTTTCTCTCTCTGTCTCTCTCTTTAAGCTGTTGCGCTCTTGAGTTGTTTATACTGGTGCAGTGCAGCTTAATTGAAGCTACTGCTGCTGAGTATTTAGTTGGTCTGCATACAGCCCGCACGTAGACCATAGAAAAAGAGAGACGCTCGCTGCTCGAATTTCAGCATTTGGTTACGTTGTTACCAGGTATATCTATGGACTTTGCTTGGTGACGTGATTTTTACAGCGTTTATTTAGCCATTTGATGAATCAACGCCATTATTTCGCAAAATATTTGGTAAATACCAGAAACAAAGCGACGCAATTGTGAGCAGAACTTGTGAAATGTGTTTCTCAAATTACAATTAAGATGCAAGATGCTTACAGACAAATACAGAGAAAGAGACAGAGAGAGAGAGAGAGACTCGATTCTCGATATTGTTGCCCATTAGCAAATTGCTTGCTATTTCGCATTGCATTTGGCACAATCTCTCAATATTATATGTTGTTGGCCATGTGGGCGGACTGCATGCGGGCAATAGTGCATTTTTACTTAGATACACTCGGCCTCCATAACTGTGGTTAACGTGATCTTAAAAAGGGTTGGGCCCAACACAGCAATAACTTAATAATCAGAACGACTTCTAAGCACATCTTAGTCATAAATGTTTATCAGATAAATGCATAAAAATTATTGTTTCGCTTTTTCTTTGTTTGAGTAAAATAATTGATATTTTGCTGGAACTAGTCAGTATATAATATATATATTTATACAATACATATGCATATTTTTATACATTACCAAGTTGTCAGGGCTTACAAAGTTTAGTTTTATGAACTCTAATTAATTTTGTTGCATTAGTTAAATATTATTATTAATTATACAATATTATACTGATGAGTTAGATTCTATAGATGTTCAACACGTAGAGATAAAAACTAGATACTGTCTGATAGTAGTTTGCCAGATTAAAGATAATAATATACTTTTTTAATGGTAGCTGATAAAGTTTTTGTAATAGTTTTTATTATTTATTGCTTAATGGATCGCCTGACAGTAAATAAAATAAAAAATATATATAGTAATAAATAAATATAATATAAAAATATGTGTAATATAAAAATATATAATATATAAAAATATATAATATATAAAAATATATAATATATAAAAATATATAATATATAAAAATATGGGTGATATAAAAATAAATAATATATAAAAATATGTCTAATATAAAAATATATATAATATAAATATATACCCTTGACAACTTCTTACTAAAAACTCCATTAAATCGAAAAGTTACCTTTTTTCTCAAACTCTTTAAATATCAATATTAATTTTCTACTGAAGTTATTTATTGTTAAATTTTAATTAATTTTTTAAATTTTTCATTTATTTGCGAATTTATTTTAATAATTTTTCTGTATCTTTTGTTTATTACAATTATTAATTGACTTTTATAAATATTTTGGATATATTTTGTTTAAGTTAGTGAAGTTTTGTTTATAATATTAACTGTTTGTCAGCTAATAGATAATGTTAGTCAGTTCAAGTTGTTATTGGTATTTATCTTCCGGTGTTTCGTTACTTCTCTGACACTTGACGCGAATATGAACCATGATAATTTCCAACACACACAAACAAACAATAATTTTTATTTATATATTGATTGTTTATATATATATCTCATTTTGTTCATTCTTTAGATTATAAATATATATTATTTTGGTTTAAATGGATTTTTGTTAAAGAGTTGTCTGTTTTCTGCAATGGTCGTTATTTTGTGAAAACTTTTAAGCTGATTGAAGTCCGAAAAATGATTTGCATTGTCTGGCAATATTTTTTTTTTTTTTTTTTTTTTTTTGGTATTTTGCTTTTTTTTTGCAGTTGATTTTCCGTGTATCTGTCTCAAGTTGATTTTCACATTTCGATGCTGCTGCTGCAATTTCCAAAAATAAACAAGACCCAAACAGAAATTTTTTCAACCTTTCACAGAAATTTGGCAGTGGTAAAATTCTGTGCTTCTGAATCTTTAAAATTCCAGCAGATGATGCCAAGTTCCGTTATTGTCTTTATTGTTTTTTGGTAGAATTTCGATTTATTTTTAACACATTTTTCTTCGCTTTCGACATATGCTATATCTTTGCACGGAAAAGATAATAATTTTTCTTAATCTTCGTTTACATTTTTATTATTTAATTTTATTTGCCTTGAAATTTTTTTTTTTTAAATTTGCTTGTTTTTTTCTTTAAAAAGTTTGAATTTATGTTGCATTTGGATTGCCTTCAATTTAGAATTTTTCTACAAAAAATTTATTTTTATTTGCTATCGGCCATAATCATTTGAAATTTATTTTGCCAAAGCTTTTCATTATCATCTTTTATTTTGACTATATCCATTTTCCAAGTTTCCATTTTTTTTTGTGTTACTTTTTTACTAACTGACAACCTTTTTCATAAAGGATTATAAAAATTTCATCAGCATTATGTAAAAATTTTGCTTGTGAAATTGCAGTTGAAAGTGAAAAGTGCGCACACGTTGGCACACATATATATATACATATATATACACATATATATACACATATATATACACATATATATACACATATATATACACATATATACTCATATATAATCATATACTCACACACAAACACACAGTTTATTACATTTTCAAGGCAGCCCATCAAATGCCTCAAATGCTTCTCATTTTTCTGCCGAGAGGCGAGTTGCACGTGACTCTGTGTGGGTTATTTAGTTGCCCAGTTGAAATTTGCAGTCAATTCAATGAAATACATTGATTTTTGGAAATAATGTGAAGTACAACTTAATAGTAATCCTATTTGAAAGTATTTTGAATATTCATTTCAAAGTGTTATAAAAATCAAAAATAAAACGTGTTCGTTAATGCATTTAAGTTTCAATCAATTACTACGATAATTAAAATGTAACATTGGTCGTAAAGGAAAGAAATTTATGAATGTGCAATTCCTTAATTGATTTAAAAGTGTAATATCACAACGTATTGGCATACATACTTGAATTAATGACAGGGAAATTAAAAATTAGCAAACTTCTCACAAAAATGAAATGAAAATAAACAAACCGTTTTCATATAGACAACTGTTATTATTCACTATTTTTATCATTCAGTACTTTGAATAAATAACTGTTGTTATTCAGTACTTTTCTCACGCACTCAGGTCCTGTTGGGTTGTTCTCATCCTGTATATGGACATGCAGAGAGTACGTGTCTGGCTTTTCACTGTGTGCGTGCGTGCCTACTTCCTTTTAGGCCTTGCACGCAATGGTTTTATTTTTATTAAATTAGCGGATTTCTGTATAGAAATTGCGCTGCTTCGCCAATAATACTTGTGAAATAAGCATTAAGATGTTCTTCCCAACATTCATTCTAAGCACTTGCTACACACACACACATCGATGGTATTAAAGGAAATTTTTGACCAACAACTTGATTTGGCTGTTAATTTTTTTCCTGCTTTTAAAGTTGATTCATATTTTTTAACGACTTATTTTTGTGGCATAACTCCTGGCGCTACAAGGCCAAAAAACCAAACATTTGAAAAAAAAAATAGCAATTACAATAAAAACGAAAAGCAAATGTTAATTGCCGTCTTATCATGTTATCAGCGATGCATAGTTCAGGTTTACAATTTAGTCAGATTAGGCCCTCAAAAAAAAAAACTAACTTAAAAACATACATACATACATTTTAGTATTTAAATGTATATATATGTTTGCATTCTTTCCGCTGTATTCAGTCGGTCAACTTTATCGCCAGTTTTTTGTCCGAAAAGAGCTAACAATTAGCGCAAAGCTCTCAATTGCTGAAGCATGCAAATTGAGTAGACGAGTTGATGAACAGAGTGACAGAGAGAGAAAGAGAGGGCAGTAGCAGCGCCAGCAGCAGAGGCAGCGGCAGCATCTCAGGAACACATTTGTTTTACATGAAAACAATAATAAAAGACCGAATAGCCAACATTTTCTGTTTGGTATTTAGGAAGAAAAAAAAAAATAAATAAAAATAATACAAGAACTGAATGAGCTCAATTCATAAATGAGTCAAGCAGATAGCGGAAAAAAGTCACTCAATGGCACTGCGCCGGCGCTCTCTTCGGAGTGCCACTCAGAACACCAACAGCGTGTTGTGCTGGCTCTCGCCGGCGCAGGCCTTCTGACGGCGATAGCAGCAGTAATAGCAGCAGCAGCAGCTACAAGCAGCTTTCAGCTGCGCTGAACGCTGGCATTCCACTCATTCGTCTCTGGTACGTTGTCGTTTGTGCAGGCAAGCAGCGGCAGCCGGACCCTCGAGTTTTTCCGTGTGCACTTTTCAACTAAATCTTAATAAACTGAAACAAAATAATACAACGTTCAACACAACCTTTTCTCTAAACTCTAAACCCCGCTGTCTTCAATCAATCAATCAATTAATATCCTGAGCATCGTTTCAAAACCGTTTTTCATTTAAATTCGTTAATTCTTGTAAACATTTTGAATAAATCAATTATAAATTATAAATAACAAACAAAATTCAAATACCAAATCCAAATGCAATAAGTAAATAAAGTCAGAAATTCCCAACTTTCGCTGACTTATCGCTAATGTAAATAGTAAAAATTTCAACCGAGTGCATTTCCTATAAATAAATCAATTGTAATTGATAATTATTAATACTCAAATGTGTTAAAGTTAAAAGGTAAAAAATACAAGATAAGACAACAAATCAACAACAACAACTATTCAACTATTTTATTAAGATATAAAATGCCAATTTTCGTTTTAATTACGCTACTAAAAAAAAAATGTTTAAGAAATTACATAAAATTCGATAAAAGAATATAAAAAATTGTTTAGTATTTTGTGCTGCTAACGTGAAATAAAAGTTTTCCATTTATATATAAATGGAAAAAAACAAATACAATTAAGAATCAAAAATATACACACTAAAAAACATTGAAAAAAAATATATATGACAAAAATAAACTTTTATTATGCGTGGATTGGAATTGACAACGAAAAAATACACTACACCCATGCATATACACACATTTATATATATATATATATACACATACATATATCAATTATTTTAATAAACGCGTGTATATGTGTGTGCTCATGGGTGGTGTGCGTGTGTGTCAAAAAGATTATCAAATAATACATGTTCAACTTTCAAAACAAGAAAAACTGTCATATTTACTTTTTTTTTTTGTTTTTTTCTCGAAAAAAGAGAGCGCACGTTTGTTACACGCGGGCACCGAATGCGAAAATTATAACAAAAAGAACAACAAAAACCATAACAACTATAAGAAGAAGAAGAAGAAGCGATCATAAGAGCGCATTGCATATTAAATAATAAAATGTTGTAAATGTCAAGCCAAAAAAGATTTACACAACACTCGCACATAACCTACAAACAAAATGCTGCTGCGTCGCTGCGGCAGTGCAAGTTGTAGTTGCGACCGCAGAAAATAAGAAGAACACAGCAACAACAACAAAACATTTATTGCAATCTGCGTTTTATTTGGCGCTGCAAACGCTGACGGCGCAGTCAAGCGACCCCCACAACGAAACGCACGATCTGTCTACTCACTCTCTCTCTCTCTTTCTTGCACTCTCTTTCTCTCTTTTTGCTCTGCCGCTCTCTGAGAGAAGACTGCTCACACTTAAATACACAAATACACAGCCCACTGTAAAGCGGTGGCGTTTCAGTTTTGTGTAGCCTTTATTTTATTTATTTTGGCTATTTGGCATTTCGTTTAATTTTTTTTTTCATGTTTTTGTTGTTTGCTGCAATTTGCATTTGCATTACATAAAATTGCTGAGCGATTTAATTTGTTGATGAAAACTAATTGAATTGCAGCTTAATTAGCAATTGCATTGACTTATGAATAGCCATTAAAGTCTATCTAAATTTTGCATGTATTGGGATTACTATATATGTATATGCATATTGCATATGTATGTATATACGTAAGTGTATTGCACACCACCTACGCATATATGCTGATTATACAACTTGACAATGTGTGTGTGTGTCTGATTGCTTGTGTGTGATGTTGCGAAAATACGCGTGTCACTTTTGTTCTTTCCCGTTGTTTATAGTCTAGTTAATTCATTTTCTACTCTATAGCCAGCCTTCTCTTTTTTGCCTACTGCTTTTTTTATTTTCATTCAATTTAATACACATTGCCTTTTATGTGCACACACAAACAGCCCGACATGTACACACATACTTACACTCATATACACGCAGCTCTAGCAAATAAATATAAATAAAAAAAGTTCGTCAATAGCATTTACTGCTATTTTACGTTGAGTTGAGTTGAGTTCCACATGATGTTGCTGCTGCTGCTCCGTTACTGCTCTGCAATTGAAATCAAGAGCAGCTAGCTTCAAGCATTTGTTTTATTATTTTTCTTTTTGTTCTTGTAGGGGTCTCTCGCATGCTCCCATGCTCTCCTGCTCTCTCACTCTGTCACTTTTCCGATTGCTTGTCTCCTTGTGGATATCTCGTCGCTGTTTGTGTTTTGCTTTATTCGCCTCAGTTTGTTACACAATAAAATTTGTTGCTTTCAAAAACTACTTTTTTCAAATTTGTAATTATTATTCTCAAATATATATTATTTAAGTGCATTTAAATGCATTTATAACTCAAAAAGGCAATTCACACAGCATTTTTAAAACCTTTTTAATTAATTGTGTAACGTGTTTTTTGGTTTATTTGTTTTTTAACGGCATTTTAAAATATTTCAGTTGCCTATATAAATAATTTTTTTTTTCACAAGCCACAAAAGTGTGTCGCTGCTGAGTCTACTTTACGACTTGAGTGAGTGCATATTTAGTTGTCCACGTGTGTGTGCTTGGGTTTAGGTTTGTGTGTGTGTGTGTGTATGTGTGTTTGTGTGTGTGTATGTGTGTGCCTAGAGCAAGCGCACTCATATCTCGCGATCAATTTTTACACCCTGACACGAGTTATCACTCGGCTTACGACTTAGACCGGAGTTTAAGAGTTTAAACTGTCTCTCGTTCTGGGTTTGTCTCTGCCTCTAAATTCATTTCGTAAGGTGGCGCTTTTGTCACATCAAAGCTTTGACTGTGAGCTTAAAGGGACGGCAATCATTAAAATTGCGCTTTAGATTATTCTCAATTGAGCTTGAGATTTGTAGGGGCAAGCTGCTTACTGTTTGTATTTGTTTGTATTTCTTTCGGCAATTTAATTAATATGATATAAACTTAATTTGGGTTTTGGATGGTGCGCTACGAATTAAACAGGCTTCAAGCGCCAAATAAAATAATACAAAGTGCGAACGCACATAAAAAGAAAGATGAAGAAATTTAAGTGTATTCTGACTGTTTTGCCTTGCTGCTTGTTAGTTTTTTTATTTTATTTTTGTAGCTATTGTCGCGAATGCTTTTGTCCATTGATTGCCTTCCGGCTTTCTACATTCTCTCTCTGTGTCCCTCTCTTTTTCGCTCACTTTTTGTGCTCGTTTGTAGTTTGTATGCAGGTGGGTGCTTCTCCATATGCATATGTGCTGCAGCTGCATCAAAAGACAACTACAACAGCAGACAAGTCTCCATAATTTTTAATTGTCATCAACCCCAATTTGACATTGAAAACATTATCCGTTGTCACAGTGGGCAGGCGGGTTTTTTTCAACCCGATTATCAAATGTAGAGTGGAAAAAAATAAAACGATTCTAAAGTATCTGCGTCTTATTACTTTTTACTTATTATTTTGCCACATACAGACGAGCCCCCAAAAAATAAAACAACAAAACTTTCTGTTTGAGTTATAAATTACGTTTCCAATGAAGTCATTTACAGTATACCCTGACTAATACAAACGTGTCAAAGACATATTATTTCCAGTCGCAACATAGTTAAAACAATTATTATATTTTATTTCTCCTATATTTTTTTTTATTTTGTAACATAAATTCTTGGTTCATTGTAAAAATAATAATCTACAAAATCTGACAAGAAAAAAAAAAATTGTACTATATGTCAATTATATATAATTTTTTAAAAATATAATATAAAGTTCATAAGTATCAATACTACAACAATACTTCGAATATCTGCGTATACTTATACTTTTTGTCCCATGTCTATGGGTCAATTCATAGTTTTCGGTAAAAATAATTGTCAACATACTAAAAAAAAAATCGGATGTTATTGTAATTGAATATTTATGACACTAATTGCTGGACATATATATATATATTCGCAATATGTTTTCATTTTCTAGCGATTACTGTATATATTTTTATTATCAAAATATCACACATATTGCGAGTGCTATTTTTGTTTAATTCTTCCGCAATCAGTTGGCTATAGATGAGGTGGTTTTTATTATTCCATGGCGTGTCTACAACACGGCAACTGCACGATCATTTCACGTGCTACGAACCCAAAGCTCATTTACTTCGGGCGTGCACACAACAGCTGAACTGATCTGACTTGAGTGAGTTGAATTCCGTTCTAAGTTGAGTTGAGTTGAGATTTTCGATTTTACCGTTCTATCTTATCAATGAGCATGACAACGCCGACAACGAAGTCGAAGACGAAGGCGAGTAGCACTCGAGAGCAAATGAATTTCATGTTTCTAGTCAGATTGAGCTGTATGATCGAGAAGCTATATATATATAAAATATGTTTATATATATAACATGACTTTATCTATAGCTTATCAATAGCTGGACAATGAACAGCAAAAATATATGGATCATTTCAACTAGCTTTGCCAGACACACCCACCAAATGCCGCTTATCTCTGTTGACGTCAAGTCTTGCCCTGTATATTGATAAAACCATCCTAAGGGGACAGGGATTGTTGATTATGGTTAGATTAGGGGTTCCTCTAAAAAATGTCAACGTGCCAATTTCAGCATATTTTCGCAATCCAAAAAAATAAAAGACCAAAATTTTTCATACGAAACACGTTTATCTCCTAGCTCCAAATTCAGACTCATTAATGGCAAACTTTTTAGCTTTCATTTTATATATTTACTAACGATTGCTTGAGCACAATTATTGCATATTCAAATTTAAATATGTACATAAAAATACACTTGAAATTATTACGAAATACGCGAAATTTTCGTTTTCGGGCTGTGTTGTAACAAACGAGTGCAAAACAAAAATAAGAAAAGAAAAATCAAAAAATAAGAAAAGCTGAAAAGCTAAAAAATGTTCTTATTGTATTTGATTATCAATGCGAATCGCGTTCACCTTTGCAGTAATCTTGAGAACAAACATGAGATTTATTCACTTGAACAACAAACGGCGGCAAGTGAGGAAAAGCAGGACCACGATCAACAACTACCTGTAACTAACAAAAACAACAAAAACAACGATAGCAACACTGAAACAGCAACTGTTGCCGACACATCAACAACAACAACAAAAATTTTAGATCTAGTGGACAAACCCAAAGTTATTGAGACTGCAAACAAAACAACAACAATAATCGAAACATTAACATCAACAACTGCAACTGCAACTGCAACTGCAACTGCTGTTGAAACTAACCCACCAGCAATATCAACAAAACCAATAACCACCTTAGCTCTAGACAACAAACCAGCAGCAGCAATACAACAGCAGCAGCAGCAGCAGCAGCAGCAGCAGCAACAACAACAACAACAACAACAACAACAACAACAACAACAACAACAACAACAACAACAACAACAACAACAACAACAATTGCAAACCGAGCTACTTATCAAACGTGAAAATAATTCGCCTGGTCCACGCACCATAACAGCTCAACTCTTCACCAACTTGAGTCTTAACAATAACATCAACAACAATTGCAACGACAACAATAACAAATTGCCGCGTATTGAAGAGAAACGTCCCAAATCGGTGACTGCCACGCTAATACGCATCACACCGCAGTCAACAGCGCCACCTGTTGTTGGCAAGAAAACACTAATTGCTGCAGCACCAACTGCGCTGCAACCGTTGCCGCCAACAACAACCACAACGGCTGCAATACTGTCGTCCAGCAATCAGCAGCAACAACAACAACAACAACAACAGCAACAGCAACAAACTCAAGATATGAATAAGGGATTCTTATCATTTGTTGACGATGGCCGTGGTTTAACAAGTAAGTAAAACACTCCTAACCCACAATTGATTGCAACCGGGCGCATTAGCAACAAGTTGATAACCCAAAAGGTGTGCAAATAACTTTTCTAGTATGTGCATTACACAAACTGATAAGCCAAATGACCCCACATTGGGAGTGATAAGTAAAGTCACTGTTATAGCAGCTCAATAGATAATAGTGAGTATTTTTTTTTATGGGCATTGCAATATTTATAAATGTTATATAGGATACTTTACTTTTGATCTACGTATTTGCATTTCATGTAATTCAAAGTTTGAAAGTTGAATATTCATAGATTTATATAAGAATTTTGAGTGTTATTCCAGATCGTTTGCATTGTTTTTATTTTCAAAAGAGATTTAAAGGGCACTAATCAATTTTTTTTTTTTTTTTTTTCTTATAATTTGTTTGGAATATAGTCTAAAGTTGAATGATCTTCTGTTGTTCTCACATTATCACAATATTTTCATATGGCTTAGTTTTCTTCTAAACATTCAATAAAACATAATCAATATGATAACCTCTAATTTACACACAATTCGTAGAACTAAAGGAAATAGTTTTAGGTCTTTAACTGAAAGCTCAACAGTATATATTCAGTAAAAAAAATAAACCGAAACGTGCATTAGCCATAGAGCAGTCAGGCTAAAGTCAGGCGATTACTATATATGTATATATAGTATGCATATTCATATACTATTACGCGTTGGTCGTGCCCGCTTCTAAGTGAATTCCATATAAAACTCAACAGCAATAAGTCAGGAAAGCGAGTGACGTGCGGCTATTTGATCAATCAGTCGTTCAGTTTGTCAATTTGTCAATTTGTCAATTAGTCAGTTTGTTGGTTAGTCGTTTGCTGCTTATAGCCTCCGTTCATTTTGTCGCGATTTGCGCAAATCAAACGATATACAACTAAAAACAACAACAACAACAACAACAAATTCAAATCAAAATCAACAACAACAATGACAACAACAAAATAAAAATCAACAACAAAAATTATTTTTTGCTCTCATTTTGCATGCATTTTGTAAACAAAGTGCTGCAAACTTGCCTGACCCTGACTCAGCTAATATATATATATATATATTTGAATCACACATATATAAATATATATAAATATGTGTTTATAGTTTTATATATGTATAATTCAGCATTTGCCGGTTCACATTTTTTTAATATTACTTGCATTTATTGTTGTTGTTAGTACTGTTTTTGTCATGGCACATTATATATTTTTTTGATCTCATAATCTAATAATGTATTTATTACGCATACGCCACAAAAGCCACAATCATTTGAAATACCCTGCCTGAGAGTAATATTATTTAATCAGCTTCTGTGTAATCCACTGCATAACAAAATTCAAACTAATTCACTTTTCTTGGAAGAATTTTATTTTTAACTTTATTATTTATTTAACTTAATTTCTTTTTCTTTAACTTAAAGTTTTTATATAGAGTTGAGAGTATTATAATTTAATCGGCTTATTTGCAATGCACTGAAGCAGAAATTGTGTACTAATTAATTTCCCTAAGTAGAATTTTTGTATATAGTTGAGAGTATTATAATTTAATCGACTTATGTGCAATGCACTGAGGCAGAAATTTCTCTAATTACAATTTTAATGTTTCTTATATTTATTATTTTATAAACGACTGTAGGAAATTCTGATTATTTTTTTTTGCGGATTTTATTTAGTATTTATCAGTAAGCCATTTCAAAATCACTTAGCTCATATAAAAGGAGGATGAATAATTGTATAATTACAATTAAAATCAAGCGAAAATTTAAATAATTGGCAATTACTAATGTCTGTGTAAAAATAGTTTGTTTTTCTTTAATTGAGATACCAGCTTATCTCATTGGTCGCCTCTGTTTCTGGCAACTTTTCTATATTTCTCCTGTTTTTTCACGCAATAGCGTTAACTACATCTCGAAGTGTTACTGTGTGTGTTTGTGTGTGTGAATATTAACTTTTAGCCAATTAATACGTTAAGTGATATGTGACTGTGACTTGGATTGTCTGCTTTGCTGTCCAGTTGTCGTCGGCGCTTGTGCCAAGGTTCGGTTGGCAATGGAACAAGTGTTGCCTGCCTCCTTCCCTCCTCTGAGTGGCATGTGTCGTCGACACCGCCGCCCACACATCACAGCCACCATCCAGTTCCCCAGTTGCTCCATCCTCTCCTCTGGATTTTTTTGGCTGGTTTATTTTTGTTTCTGGCTGCTGCAGCTCGCTTGGAAACTGTTTCTAATCGATTTTGTTATTGGGTTCGTTTTTTCTCCCGTTCTTTTTTCTATTGCCTTTTTCCTCTTTGGCTGTGTTTTTTTCAGTTTGCATTTTGTGCTGGCTGCCGACGCAGCAGATTTTTGATCGCTGTTTCTCTTTCGCTTCCATTTGTATATTTTTTGTACTTTTTTTAAGTGTTTATATTTATTTTGGATTTAGTGCAACATAGGGAAGCACTTACTATATTTATTTTCGTTATGGAGTATATAGCTTTGGAATTTGATCAGTCGTCGATTCGAGTAAATATTTTTACTTAAATAAGATAATCCGATTTGTGATTATCTCTCTCTCAATCTGTTTAGTCAAAGTTATATTCAGCTCGAGTAAAAAACTATCACTAAACTAAGAAATAATAATAATAATAGTCCAATTTTGTTTTTACGCTTATCTGCGCGTAGTATTTCTAAATCGACATTCAAAAATTGTCTCAGTCTACACGCACTTGGACTCTACGCCGGGAATACTTCCGACTTGGGTTGGAGAAAGATATTCTTAACTTGTTTTTGTTTTAGGTATTCACTGTACTTGATTTGAGTGCTTCTGTCCGTTTTGCTTCTCTGTACTCTTTTGATTTACATATTCGAAATTTGTAATTTTGGGATGCGACTCTAAAATACGTCGTCATCATTATTATGATAATTTATTTAGATTGAAACTGTGTCGAGTGTTGAGTACTGCGTAAAGCCAAGTCACGAGTTGGGCAACACACTCGTGTGTGTGTGCCTGTGTGTGTGCTTGTTATTCTAGCAAAAACTTTCGAATCAGATTTCAAGTGCGGCGTATGTGGCTCAAGTGCAGCTGCAACAACAGCTGCTGCTGCTACGGTCGCTGCTGCTGCTGCTGCTTGAGGCACGTCACAAAATGCGGCGACAGTCACTTTTATGTTCAGTGATCAACTAATTACCTTGTAAATTGTAATACTAACCCTTCTACACCCCAGCCATGCCAGCCACTGACCCGCTTTAGCCATTTAACCGCTAAAAAAAAACGTTTGCATTGAGTGCATTAATAGTTTTTTTTTTAGGCCTCTTCAACCTTGTAGCTCATAAAAAAAACAATAAAAAAATGCTTGGCAAATATTTACGAATAGCCACTTGAATTTCTAGGCCTGACTGTGAGTGTGTGTGTGTGTGTGTGTGTGTCAGCTACTTAGAGTAGAAGAGGGTCGCTTTGTATTATCGCCTGCCATAATTTCTTTACTTGTTCTTTTCTTTTTTTTTTTGTCGTTGAGTAACACTTGTGTGTTATAATCATAAGACGCCCCCTGGGGGTCCAGGTGCGGGTTGTTATATCTCCTATAGTCCCTATACCCCCCTATACCCATTTCGTGTTCCCCCTTACCCACCCCATTGCTATTTGTGTTTGCATTGTTAATTAATTTGTTTGTGCCAACGCTGTCAGAGCTCTTGTGCAAGGGAGATAGCATATATAGAATTGAAGTATATTTATATATTTGTATATATATATGTGAAAATTGCAGTGCAGATCGTTTGCCAATGCTTTGAAAAGCACTCAGCTGTTTTTATTTATTTTTTATTTTATTTACTTGTTTTCTTTTATATTTTTTATTTAATGCCACTGCAATGCGGGTAATATAAGTTTATTAGTTTTTTGGTCAACACTCAATTAATTGCGTTTAGAACGATAATTCTTAATTGTCAATCTTATATAAATAGTTAGGTATATTTATTATAAGAAATGCTTTGGGATTTGAATTCAACTATTTTTAACTGGTTTCAATTATTCTAATTTGAACTTATCTGCAAATAGCATTCTAATTAAATACACTTCCCATAATAAGAATTATATTTTATAAGCGAAATTTTCGTTTTACACATCTTTTTCTTGACATATATTTTTGAATTATATATGTGCATATAAACTTTGACTTTATCTAGCTGCAATTGTGAACTGCACTTAATTCTCATTGTCATTGCAATCAGTCTAAAAGAAAGAGAGAAATCAAATATTATCAATTGGTGCTAAGCACAATTTAAATATATTTGAATGCAGAGAACTTGAACTAAGAACAAGATATAGAAATCGAACTACAATAGCAATTGGGCAGATGTAATCAAGTCTGAATAGTTAATGTGTTTAACTATATTAAAATTGTTAGATGGCTATAAAGTAAACAATGCAGCAAATATCACACGACTGCAAATTGATGAATTTTAATTGAGTTTTATTCTATCAAGTCGTGTTGTGTTACCTGTTTATACTGGTTTTAATGGGCGCGCTATTTAAATATGTATATATATATATGTATATATATGTATTGTTGATTGTTGACTGAAGTTACTCGTGACGCGCATCCAAATCTCGGGCTGCGATTAGCAGCCGCATCTTGCGGTTCTGCGGCCTTGACTCATGTTAGGGTTAGTTGTAGTCAACTGAGCCAAGTGCATTGTAAATTGCATTGCATTCGCATTGCTTTTTGCCATGATGGCATTTCTATGCCGCGTACGTCAAAGCTGACTTCTTATCAGTTATAGCAAAACTTTTCCGATGCGCTGAATAACAAGACAAAAAAGTAGGAAAAATATAAAAGTTAGCTCAAACGAAAGGCTGTCGAAAGGCCATTAAAATCATGGCAATTGTGGCACATAAGTAAGCTAATTGAGCAACCCAAAAAATAAGACTGTAAAGTTTGGGAAAGAGCAAAAGAGAGGAACTTCAATTAGTCTCAATTGGAAGCTGTCAATTGAAAAAAATGAAATTTTATTTTCGGGTGACAGCTGTAGTCAGTGGCGCCAGTACAGGCTGGCTTCGTGTGGTGTCTGCTGACTCGATTGGTGTCTGAGGCATTAATTAACAGTATTTTTTGTTCTTTCTGGAGCAACTTATGCACTTAGCGCTAGTTTTGACACATTTTGCTTAACTTGCACCAACACCTACAAAAAATAACTAAATTATAACAATGTAACTACAAATATCTATTTTCGTTTTACTTGTTGTAGTGCTGAAAGAGGAACCCGATGATTTGTCCCATCACCTGGTCAATACCGGCAGCATTCCATTGGATGACATGACGCCCTTTGGCGAGATGCTTGGCTTAATGCACTCCTGTCTGCTGCCCGAGGATATCAATTCACTGGACTCGTCGACCTGCTCCACAACAGCCAGTGCCCAGCACTATGCCAGCAGCAACAGCACTAGCCAGAACAACAACAATAACAATAGTAGCAATGGCAACATCAATAATCACAATACCAGCAGCAATATCTACAACAGCAATCGCCAAATGCTGAGCCCAACGACAGCAACAGCAGCCAATAGCGACAGCAATAGCAGCAGACCTATAAGCAACAGCAGCAGCAATAGCAGCAAGAGCAACAGCAGCTCCAGCAGCAACAACAACAACAACAGTCATCAGGACAACAGCAACAGTTGCAGCAACATCGATCCGCTGTTCAACTATCGCGATGAATCGAATGACACCAGCTGCTCGCAGCATCTGCACTCGCCCAGCGTCACATCCAAGGTGTGCAGAATAAAAATAAATTATTAAATGAAATAATATTTAATTATCTTCCATTGTTGTTTTTCAGAGTCCCGAGGACAGCAGTTTGCCCTCGTTGTGCAGCCCAAACTCGCTGACCGAGGACGACTTCGCCCTTGTGGATTATGCCATGCGAGCTCCGTATATTCCCATGGGCGATGATATGCCGCTGCTGACGGAGAGCGATCTCATGTGGTGCTCCAGTGCCGATTTGCCCACAATGGTGCCCAAGGATAGCATAGATATTGATAGCATACATCAGCATCTGCAGCAGCTGCAACAGCAGCAGATCCAGCAATACGGCAGCTATCAGCAGCAGCCGCTGCAACAACAACAACAACAGCAGCAGCACTTTTCCAATTCGCTATGCTCGTCGCCCGCATCCACGGTGTCCTCGCTTTCGCCATCGCCTGTGCAGCAGCATCAACATCAGATGCCGCATCATCAACAGCAACAACAGCAGCCACAGCAGCAGCAGCAGCATCAGCAGCAACAACAGTCAAGTGGTTATGCCACTGGCTCGCGGGAGCTGGCAGCTTTGCTTTGTGGCACCGGGAATGGAACGCTTTCAATTCTGGGCCATTTATCGGGCGAGGATCGTCTGCAGCAGCAGCAACAGGTTAACAGCGACTTTCGCGGTTTCCAACAATTGCAGCAAGAGTTGCAGTTGCATGATGACGAGCAACATCAACAGGAACAGCGCCAGCAACAACAACAACAGCAGCAGCAGCAGCAACAGTTGTTGACACTTAGCATAGAGTGTAAAAAGGAGAAATATGATGTTTCGTTGCCGCCCAGCTTATGTCATTCCATCGAGGATCCCTTCGACAATGACTACAGCAAAGATTGTAAGTATCCGTCTAAAAAGAAACGCAAATGGAAATTCATGCGATAATTTTCCAATACACCTACGCCAGACAGACGAGAGACAGCCTGCTGCCCAAGCTAATTATGTAGTTTTTCCCAATACACAATTTTCTTTCTGTTGACAATTTGTGTTGGTCTTTTCCGCCACTCACTGCATTTGGAGAGACCTAAATATAAGTTTGCCATGCGGCATTATAAATAGATCAGATGTTTTGACTTCAGCACATATATCTACATATATATGTGTATATGTATATATATGTATATATGTGCCTTTTATATGCCTGAGTTTGCGTGCGTAAAAATAGACGAAAACATTAAGAAAATGTCCACATTATTTATTTGGCAGTTTTTATTTTTTTGTTTGTGTTTTTGTCTTTGCTCGCAGCAAATTTTCGGGTTGTGTTTGAGTTAATTGATGCGACTTTTCAAGCCCAAGTTGTTGCAGACAATTACCATGAAATACTGTGGCAACACACAGTAAAATTTTACACATACCAATGAGAGGTGGCGTGTGGTGAGCTTTTTGTGGCACGCCTCTTTGACACATGTACGAGCAGCAACATTGATTGATACCCCTGGCTGAGCTTTAGTCACTTAGACGTGGCGTGATGCCTGTGGAGTGTGTGAATATATATATATATATATATTTATATATATATATTTATATATATATATTTATATATATATATTTATATATATATATATATTTATATATATATTTTTTATAAGCTGATTTTTTGGCACACACGAAAAAAGAGACACACAAACATTTGTGCATATCTAAGGAAGATTATGATTGTTTTAAATTAGCATCAATGTCATGGGCAAAAGAATTAATTACTCGTCTGTTTTGCCTTGGCTCAACACCTATACATTCCACACATGTTTTATGAGTGTATCTATGTTGAAAATCCAAGTGGAAAAGTTGTGTTATTTTTATTAAGTTCTTATATATTAAACTGATGTATTTTTTACACTATTTTCTACAGCCAATTTGGATTGCTGGGACGAGTTGTTGCAAATTAATGTGGCAGGTGCAAGCAGCAGTCCAGCTGTATCGCCGTCGCCAAGCAAAGTGGTAACATTACAATTGCAGCAACAGCAGCAGCAGCAAAATATTATTTTAAATGCAGTGCCATTGATAACCATACAAAACAACAACAACAACAAGTCAACAATGTTGCAGCAGCAGCAACAATCGGAGGCGGAGCTGTTGTTGTCGGGCAAGTTGCCAGCAATGCGACCACTAAATTGCTCGAAGGCAACCATACGTTTGGTCGAAAGCAAGTTGAATGCAACTCCCACAAAGACAACGCTGATGCACACTATGTTGTCACAGCAACAGCAGCAACAACAGCAGCAGCAGCAACAGCAGCAGCAGCAGCAACAGCATGGCAACAAGCGTCATTTGAGCAGTCAATCTGCAGCTGGCAATCCAGTGGAAACAAAGCGCCTGAAGAGCGGCACCTTGACGCTGGAGGTGCAAACCCCGCAGCTGCTACAACAGCTGATGGGTAAGGAACAACAGCAGCAGACGCAGCAGCAACAGGCAACAAAGCGGCAATCAAACGAACGTTGGACAAGTGCCGAGGCCAAGCAACAGAAGCAACAACAACAACATCAGCAGCAGCAACAACAACAACAACAGTCAAATTCGGTGCTTAAGAATCTGTTGGTCAGCGGACGTGATGTAAGTGCCGGCTATTGCATTGTGCCCATGCGGCCCAAGAAGCAGCTAGCAAAGGTTTAGACCAGGTCTAGCACCAGGACCAGGACCAGGACATGGACATGGACATGGACATGGACTACTTTCCTTATGCAATTACGCCTCACAACAATCAATTAGCTAATTATAAGCAGTTGTACATTTGAACGGACAAGCCCATTTCTACAGTTTGCACTTTGTAAATGGATCGATTTTATAGACAACCCCCAACCCAGCCCCAGCCCCCAATCAACCCCCCCAATAAACGTAATCATAAGCGACAGCCGCTGACAGACGCCACAAAATTGGTGCCTGCAACATACTGCGGCTTGAATTTAGACACCAAGCGCTGCAAAACAACACATTTTTGTTGGACGTATGCCGCGGCCAGTCAGGACATTAGTTATAGTCGTATATACTATGTTAGTCAGCGTTAGTCATAGTGACTAGTTTATAGAGTTATTGCTTAATGTTTAGTCTAGTTGTTTAAGTGCTTTAAAATTATACATTTTCGTAGACTACTATTTAAAATAGTGCGACGTCGTCATTTTTAATGCATCATTGAAACCTACTCTAAGTGTAAGCCTCAGTTGTAGCGATATTCTCCCCCGATCCGATTACTTATTTTTCTTAATTTCCCGACTTTTATTTCTTTGCTTTTAATTTGTAATCATTTTGATATTATTATTTTTCTGTTGTTGATTTCATTTTAAGCCAAATGTTGTTATACTTTGTTGAGCATATATTATTTTATTGTAAATATATATACCTACTTTATACATAACAAATACATACACACATACATTTAAATAAAGCTAGCCCTTAGTTTTACCTAAGTCGAGAGCGTTTTGAGCTACTACCAGCCACATCACAATAGCAGCCAACTAGCAATTCAAACTGAACATCAAAAATATAATAAAAAAAACAACAAAAAAAAAAATATAACGAAATAAAAATGTTCGAAAATAAGAAAAACTATAAAAAATTTAAATATGACAACATAAAGTTTGTTTTGTTTTTGTTCTTTAATTTTTACTGTGATAGCATTTTGCTTTATATAATTATCAGTTTGGAATTTATATTAAATGTGTAAGCATTTTTTGGACTGAGGCAGCGCCAGCTTTAAATAGAACGAAAATTCTTTAAAAAAACAAACAAACAAAATAAATTGTTAGCGTTTTGATTCGAATTCAGTTTTTTGGTCACTTTGTGTTTGAAAAATAAAAAACTAAACCAAAAAAGAAAAATTAGAGAAATGAGAGAGAGTAGAAAACCCTGTAAATTGCAAACATTGTGAAACGAATAAGTAACAAATTTGAAATTCGAGCGCTGATGGTACAAAAAAAAAAACAACAAGAACAACAACAAGAAACAAAAGAAAACAATTAAAAATAAAATACTAACTAGCTAAAATTAATTATAGTCGCAGAAGTCAAGAAACTAAAACAGTCTGTAGACAGTGTTGCAAAGATACAAATCTACAGACATAAAACACCCACTAAGAACACACACATAAACCTAAGCAAACTATTAGAAATTAAAGCAAGAAACAAGAATATCGAAATTAAGTAACATTTTAAGTCGTTTCCTAGTGCAGCGTAGCTCAGATATACAGAACAGATTATACAGATATTACTATACGTTTGCCATTTACGAGATTTTGGCAAGAGATTTTGAGTCCATATCTTATATTGGAGCAAACTGCAACTTGAATCAATTTGTGAATCAATTGTTCCAAACTCGTAACTTATACAAAGACAAATGCACTTTGGAAGCTTTCAGTTTAGTTTTTATTTTAACTTTAGTTATTTTTCTGCTTAAGCACACTTTTATGCAAACATAGAAAAAAAAAAAAAAAAACCAAAAATTACTTAATCATTTTGTTTACTTTATTCGGTTTTTAATTTTAAAGTGTTTTTTGAAAAGGTTTTTTATTGATTTTTTTCATAACCTTGCCTGTGTGTGTTTATGTTGGGTGGTGGTGCCGTTGCCGATGCCGATGCCGACCCCAACATATTATTCATTGTGACTTTAATTAAGTATTGTTTTGAGTGTTTGTGTTGGTGTTTGTCGCGTGCCCTTCGCCCATTTTTGTGAGTGTGTATTGATAAATGGACAGCAACAGCAACAGCAACGAAGCCGCAGCAGGCAGCCATCGAATTAAATTCATAAATATCCAGACGACATCCATTTACACGCAGCTCTTCTATGTTACCAAAATTTCGCACGCTTCCCCCCCAAAAAAAAAGCTTTTCCAATTTCGCTTTGAGTCTCTTAAAAAAATATCTTTTTTTGTTGTTTCAATAGACACTACCTGGTGCCAGGCCAATGAGTTGCGATTTTGCAAACTCTTCCAATTATCATATATTTTATTGGCTATTTAAGAAGGCTTTAAGCAAGGCTCTGTATTGATTTTACGAATGCGAAGGCGAACGGAAAAACGAAAATTTCTATCTATCCTTTAACGGCATTTTATGCTTTGCTTTTGCTTTTGCTTTTGTTTTTGCTTTTGCTTTGTGCTTCTCAACTTTCACTTTCCACGCAGAACGCGCTCAGCTGATGCGGTGCGCTCACTTTCACTTCTCTTTGACTCAAACTGTTTTGTCGCTCTCTTTCTATTTCTCTCCCTCTCTACATCCTACTCTCTCTCTCTCTTTATCTTTTTGTGCGTGTCAGTGTTTGTTTCTCTAGTTCTCTATGCTGTTTGTATATTTTCATGGCCCTGGCTTTTTATGGCCAACACGAGCTACGCACATTTAGTAGGCCCACTTAGTCTCCCATGCCTGGGCAGCTCCTTGTTGTCGTCCTTTTTGTTTTACTTGCCGTGCGTAAATGTCAAAGACTGCTGCAACACATTAGGCAACTGCTGTGGCGAAATTTGCATTGCTAGTGTGTATGTGTGTGTGGCTGTGTGTTTGGGCGCATTTAGCTGTTGTCTAAATAGTGCTGTCTACTTTTGTGCGCACTTTATTTTTATTTTTCTTCATGCATTTGTTTCGTTCTCTTATGTTTTGAGAGCTTCTTTTGGACTACAAAATTTTGCTGGAATTAATAGGAAAAATATGTTTGTTGCCAAAAAACATACTGAACCGCAACTACCTCGCGTTTAAGGCAGCCACAATACTGAAACTACCTCCAAAAAATGACAAAAAAAAGATAAATAAAATCAAGCCGTCAACGAGCAAAACACCAAATCGTGTTCTCAGCTGCATGGGAATGTAACTGTTAGTTAAATATCGTGAAATTCGATAAATCTATGTACACTTAGACAAAATTGAAAATTGATAAGCAATCCTCAACTAAAACAAACTAAAACCACATCCTATATGGTAGTGTTGTCGTTAAGCGTGAATTATTAATCGTAACTAGACAAATACCATGACAATTAAAAGAGTATTTCCTTGATAATCATTTAGAATGTCAGAGTCCCAACTCATTGCAAAATGATGCAAGTTGCAAATATTAAATAATTATAGCCCGAAAAGACTGCGAGCCAAAAACTCTCAAAATTATTATATATATATATATTATACACAAATTAAAAACAAAAAAAAATAAGAGAAAGCTTATTAAAACTACAAAATGTATACATGTGTAGTTATGTAAAAAAAAAAATAAACAGATCGAGATCGAGTGAAGAAAAATGAGGAGGGGAATGCAAAGCAAACACCAGGCATACTTTTTGCATAAGCAATTTGCCTAGCAGAAATCGACAAGCAAAAAAAAAAAAAAAAAAAAAAAACATACAAAATAATAATGAAATAAAATGCAAACACTTATCTTGAATCAATGTGGCTTTAACTAAACTATTAATGAATAGCAACTTATATAAGTTACTTAAACCCCCAATACAAAAAAAAAAAACAAGTCAAATTTGTTTAGTATTAATATATATTGACTACTCATACTGCATTCATACATACTTATCTACATGCATATTCATATTCATATACATACAAACTCTATTCATATAAGATTTAGTTAAAATTTTTTCGCGTTACGTATGAGAAAGAAAGGATGAAGAATGGAGGGGAACGACATGGTACCGATATAGCTTTATCGAAATGGAGTGCAAGCTCGAGCGGGTTCAGCTTGTAACGAGTGCAACTGTAGCGAGTTCAGCTTGTAACGAGTTCAGCTCGCGACGAGTGAGCGAAAGATCGAGAATCGAACAGAAAGTACATACAATTACAACAAATATACCACATATACCTCAGTACATGCATAAGTACATCTCTCTGTGTGTGTGTGAGCGATGTAATGCGTTCATATGCCACAAACAAATTATATACCTCGTATATACAAATACATGCATATATATACATATACCTATATTAACAAAAAAAAAAGAAGACATGCTAACTACTCCAAAATCGAATTATTTAACTAAATTCTACAATAAATAAAGATGAATTACATTCATACCACGAATCTTTGGATAGTTGAATACACCTTAGTAAATGTTGTGTGCCCATTGCAAAGAATATCCGTTAACTAAAATACAAATACGTTTTTTACTACCTCCCACTCTTGTTGTATGTGACACGCATTTATAGAAAAGCAAACCAAACTCAAACATAGTAAACTTAACTTAACTAAACTAAATTAATAAAAAAAACAAACTAGAGCAAGTAAAGTAAAAATTTAACTAAATGTTGTGTAATTTTTATAGCATTATTATATATATATTATATATATACATACATGTTTATGTGCAAACAGAAGAAATACCTCAGAATGCTTCAGTCATATAGAACGTAATACCTATAAATGCATACAAAATAAACCTCAAAATCAAATCAATGTCAAATTTAAAGAGTACATTTTAGCAAAATTTTTAAGAAAAATATCTAATCAAGTTAAACCCCAAAAACCTCAACACAATTAGCAGCAATTTTTTCGGCTAGCAAATATATATATATATATATACAAATATATATACTATATACAAAATACATACATACATACCTACATACATATATACATTCTACATACAAAGTAATAACAGAGATGTTACAACATCCTTGCTACATATCCGTGTACTGGCCAATTTGTTGACTCATCAAAACACAAGACGTGCCAGGCTGACAAAGCACTTTTCACACCCTTTCCCTCCGTCCGCACCAATTGATTTTGGGCCGTCTGCCAGTTGCTCAGATTTTGATTAATGGCCCGCACGAAAGTCAGTATTGTTTACAATAAACTCACAAATACTCGTTGATTATTTGGTGAGCTGAATTTCCTAAGTTTGAGTAAATTTTCAGCAAATGTTTCTCAAATGTTTCTGGGCTTACGCTGATTAATTATGTGAAATTTATGTACTAAGCAAATAGCCCTCCAGCAACAGTTTCATTAAAAAGAGAGCTGGATATCTGGCAAATAGTTCGCATAACCTTTTTTGGCCTAAAAACCCTATCTCATTTGTCAAAAATGTCGACGCTTTATTTAGGCAAATGAGAGCAATTTTCAAGCGGCATTAGTTTTTATTTGCCACAGAAGAAGGTCAGCATTTTCATTTGTATTTCCCCTTGTCTGTCTGATAAGCTGTTTAGTGTAAAAATAACAAAAAATAGACATAAAAAGTGAGACATTTTTATTTTTTATTTGTATTCTGATTTTCTTATGCGAAACTAACCGGAAATACCTCCAACTAAGTAAAATTTTACACACAAAAACAAAAATAAAACGTAGCATAAATTTAACTAGCCTTGAATTCGACTCCAATAAATGGAATATAAGTATTTCTCATATGAATGCAAAAATGAATTAAAAACTTAGTCTATAAATGCCGCAAGGTATGCAATATTATATTAAAAAATAGGCAAAAATACATGCATATTTAAATGTGTGCCCTCAAGCCGAAATTTAGTAAATAAACAAAAAACAAAAAGAAAAGATAAACGTCAACAAAAATACGATAAATGTGTATGGATATGGATTATGAAAGTATTTTAATAAACTTTTAATAAATATTTTAGCAAAAATAAAAACTACAAACAGAAACAAAACGCCAGCAAACGAAAAACAAACTCGAATCAGCTAAAAAAAAAACAGCAAAAAAAGCTAAATATTAAATTGTGTTTTCATTGAGGGCGTTTGATGATATAGGCAAGTATTACTTCGCTGACTTTGATTTTTGTTTAGATTTATGTGCATAAATATTATTGTATTTGCCAGCCAGCCAGTGTACATATTTATTGGGAGCTCAAACTTGATTAATCTGTCCAACAGTGTTGGCCGGCCTCTTGCACGCCTCCTGCAAGCCATTCAACCTTATGTTGGCCATTTATAAGAATCTTTGATTGGTATAAATGATGCTGCCTGGCATTTGGTGCCTAATCAAATTGGATTTTATCATAACCAATCGTCATTTATTTGTTGCTGACAGCAAAACGCCTTTAGGCGAAAAGCAGCGCACTTAAATATGCTAAGTACACACACAGACGCAGTTACAGAGCGTATATGTGTGTGTGTGTATTTTGACTTTAATTTAATTTGTCACAAGATTGAATATTTTTATTTTCATTACCTTTACTTTTACTTTTGCTTTTTCACTTTCAATTGCTTAGCTGTTTATTGATTGTGATAAGCATCTCCAAAGTGTAATAATCCTTTCCAGCAAAAAGATACAAAAATGTTGAAAGTATGCCACTGAGTAAAATCTATTTCCAATTTTGCGCCTTGTGTTTCAGCGACAAATGTGTCTTATTCCCTGGGGTCTGTCACACAAATTACGCAACGTGAGTGGCCAAAGTCAAACGCAAGCCAAGCAAAAATTTAAACAGCCCATGAAACTCAACCCCAGGTAACTGCCTTCCACAAGATGAGGCAGGCAACAGCAGGCTGGCGGCAAGTTGTGGGTCATCATTTAAGGCGTCTATCAAGAAAGTTTCCGGCTTTAATTATTTTGGGCTCTTCTGTGCATTTAAACAGACGCCCAAGTGACTCATTTTATTTTAGCACGTAATGCCAGTGAACTGGGGCGTTGTTAATAAAAAGTCACCAAATGAAAATGAAAACCAATTAAATTTCGCTTTAAATAATAGCAAATAATGTTTGTTGCCATTTAAAATGGGCAAATAATAACGTTATTATTGAGTTGGGCAAATTAACTTCTCAAACCTGTTAAGTGTTCTAATTTTGTTCGATGAGTTTCAACAGTCAAAAGCAGACATCGTTTTCAGAGATGAGCTAAAGATATCAATTTTTACTTATTATAGCATATTGAGATATTTAATTCAGATTGAAAAAATAGATAGATAAATCAAATGAGTTGTATATTTTGGTATGCCTTAAGTCAATTGCGTTTGCGTTTAAAATCAAATTTTTAAACTTAGTTATAAATTGATTCTTGTACTTTCGCCTTTAATAATTGTTTGTTGGGAGATTTTCTGATAGCTTCGACAATTATTTGAAGATATTTATCGATATCTAATTACACTTCTAGATGTTAATGTCGTATATTTTTAGAGCTAATTTAATAAAATTGAGTGTAGAGATTCCGTTTCTGGGTAAGGTAAATTGCAATTATCGAAGACTTCTCAATGTGTTCCCAAAATCAATGAATATCGATTAAGTGTAACACTTCTTCACATAATATCTTGAGTTACGATATTAATGATTTAATTACAGGATATCTGTAGAAGCAGGTGCTTTGGTTATTTTTGCTTCTGCGTGTGCAGGACTCCACAAGGATATCTGAAAAATTATTTTAATGCCTTGTCTGCCCTAAAACCTGCGCCTTTATGCTGATGCTTATAATGTAAGCCCAATAAAAAAAAATATATATAATATATCAGACAATAAAGCTTGCCATTTATTGTGGCATATCTAAGGTTGGATCGATGGACCAAGAACTTTTCTCCCTTAATGTAATGTTTATGTGTATGTGTTAATGTTTTCCCATTTCTATATGATATGAGTTGGCTTTTTGGCCAGCTGTTAATTTGTCTCCGACAAGCAAAGATTTCTTCTTGCTGATGTGCCGCAAAAATTTGTTGCTCTCAACTGTGCTGACAGCTGGCAGTAGCTGCCACAGTTTTGGGCTCTTTGTCTTGGCCATATTTGCACATCGATCAATTTACAGCACTTTCCCTTTTGTTGCTGCCGCCGACACTTATGATGGCCCAAACAGCGCTGCAATTAGCGCTGTGAAAGCATTGCAAATAGCAAATGGCTTGGTTCAATAAACTGCAATTGAACTTTGGCCATTTCGCTGTCTAAGCTTAAGCTGCACCAGCACCAGCACCAGTACCCTTATTTCGGATTGTCTTCATCATGGCTCTCATTATTTAACACGTTCTCCCGGTCTTTGCTTAGGGATTGATATGATTTACTCAGCCTTGGTGTGTGAATTTTGTGTTTTTGTAGCATAATCATATTCTGTTTTCCCTTCGTCGCCTGCCCCCTCCCCCCCATTGTCATATTCTATTACACTGTAACGAATTCCGGCTGGGCCATCATTAAAATATGATTTATGGCGCGGAGCTGTTGTGGCGACCTCCTTTTTGCCGCTCGACTTCTTGACGGACTCAAGTGTTCGTCGCTTCCTTTTGTCCTGTGGGACAGCTGCGGGAGCTGCGGCTGTGGGTTGACTTTAAATACTTGTGTGCGTCTCTGGCCTAGACCACAAAATTTTGTACTCTCAATTTTCAGTAGATTTCTAAGTTGGTTGCGGCTTGTTGCCGTCGTCCTGATTATTGTCGGTATCCGCTAATCACTCGCTTTTTGCTCTGAATATAAATGAGGTGCTTAACTGTGGATTCTAATGAGCTTAGTTTCATGTTGGCTGCTTAACTTACTTGTACAGCAAATTAAAGCCATCAATTATTTTATTTAGCTATTTTACTTAAATTTAAGCAAGCCATATAAATATAATTATAATAATTAAAAGCGATTAATATCAGCATAATTTTCTGAATTTAAGTTAAGTTAAGTTAAGTAGAATACCTTTAATAATACAAACCAAATCGATCCATTTACATTTGTAGAAACTACTTTAAGACGAATTATTTAGCGCATTTTAATGACTGTTAACGAACCACTTTTTCTAGACCTTTTGACCAACTGCTTTTTTTTTAGACTTGATTATAAATATATCGATTACAATCGATAAAAATAATTTTTTATTGATATGTCGAAATTGATGCATAATTCGAAATGTAACCAGTAAACCACAGAGCTTATCGCCCTTTGAAAAGATTACCATTTCGATAAATTTATAATCTCGAACATTTTATATGCATAATTGCGAACTAATTCATATTTTTTCTATCTTTTTTTCTCTTCAATTCCCATTGATACAGGTCGACCCCATGATTTTTGACGACAATTCTTTGGAGCAGGTGGATACACCTACTCTTGTCTTAGACCAGGCATCCAAGTACGTGGCGCCACTGACGACATCGGCGCTTCGCAGTTATCGGCATAATCCGCTGATAAACGGCAACATTACACAGCTGTCGCCAGTTTTTCAGCAGTTTGATGGTGACTCGGGATCGATGATTTCCCTGGAGGATTCCATGCCACCGGCTTTGACCGCATGCGACACGGATGCCTCCTCTGACAGTGGCATCGATGATAATAGCTTGGTCGAAATCGGTGGCAAGTCTCCCCAAAAGTCACTGAGGCCTATTGAGTCGGCAAATTTACTACTCGAGGTGGTGGCACCTCCGCCGCAGCAGCAGGAGAAGCATGTTGAGGAGCTGTCCGAGACAGTAATTGAGAGCAATGCGACCAGCCGCAGGTCCTCCATATCCTTCATGGACAGCAGTAACCCGCTGATAAGCAGTTCCTCCTGGATGGATCTGTGCAACGCTGTCTACGACATTAACGAGGGCGGCTACGATTTCAACGACAATCAACTGGAGGAGGTCCTCGGCTTGCAGATGCCCTAAGCGCACTTTTTGGAAGGGGAGAATTTGCATTTTTTTTTTGGTAACGTAGGCAATATTTTGGTTTTGTTTAGTTTTGGCATTTAAACTACGTTAAATGAAGGAAACAGATTGAAGAGATTTTGATCAGAACAAAACCAAAAGATTGATTTTTGAGCCTTGCGTAAAACTAGAATTATGAAAAGAACACCCACACACCACAAAATACCCACAAGACAAAAACACAAAAAAACAGGAATGGTTAAACACATTTTCAATAGTTTTATAGCACCTTAAACTGCCTAGAACAGATGAATATACACTTTTGTAATTTAGTTTAAAAAAAAAACATAAAAAAAGATAAAAATCAACAAAAAAAAAAAACACGAAATTTTACATAAATTTAATAAGTTAATTTTTAAGTAAAGAAGGAGAAATGAAAACATAAAATATTCATGGTTTATTTTTAACTGGTTGTCAATAAAACAATCGGCATAAGTAAAATAAAAAAAAATTGTTTATTTCGAAATGATTAACAAAAAAAACCTTGAAAAATATAGTAAAATCTTCTTAAAATAAGTCTGTTTAAAACTAAATCTTTCAAATGATACACATTAATTTAATATTAATTAATCAATCGATTTTGTCAACTTCCATTAATTTTGCTTGTCTTTCTTAATTTAAGCTTATTGCATTTCTGTCAATTTTTTAGTTTTCAACAAACAATCTTTTTCAATATTTTTGAAGACCTTGAAAATGCTTATCATTTGGATTAGCATTTATTTTTTAGATGTGTCCACGCCATCCTCAACAAATAATTGTCAATTTTGTTAGAAATTCTATATTAATATGTATTTGATGTCTAAACTTTATTTCAATGTTCTTTCCCTTTATGTTTTCTTAAGTTATCGATCAATAAATTTGATGATAAAGACAAAATCAACTGTTTTTTACTTGAAAACAAACGGATGATCCTCAATATGCTCTTTATACAACAGTTGAACATAATCTAAATTGGGAGGAGACCGAATTATTAGAGTAGATTCTATATGCATTCTCATAAATCACCACTAAATCACATAGCTTTCCCGTTCTCTAAATAATGAGTATCTTTTTTCATAGTAGTCATGAGTCATTTAAATTCCACATTATTGTGCATCAAATGCAGGAGTTGTTCTTCTGGCGCCGTCCACTTGCAGCGTGGATATTTGATGGCGCAATATTCTGGAACAGTTACGCGGCCCGCTTCAATTGCGTCTCGAATCGCCGACTGCTCCAACCAGGACATTAGCCAGGACCAGCTGGTGACGCCTTCGAGCATCAGCTCCATATCCGAGGCGTTGCCGCTGCGCACTTTCTCCCCAGCCTTGTGGGTGAGTGAACAAATTGACTTGAGCAGGCAAACGGGCAGATTGATGTCGTTCTCCAGAAATGCGCGTTCCACGGTGTCGATTAAGCTGGGCAGCCCCGTCTCTGCAGAGGATCGGTGTTCACCATGAATCATGGAACATGGAAGGATATGAAGATGAGAATCTTACCCACTTTATCGCCGCTTGTGTTGTGATAAACCAGTTTAACGTTATCGAATAGCTGCAGCAAACTCTGCTCCTCATCGAGTAGGCCACGTGCTGCGGGGTTTAAAGAATTGTCCGACTTGGAATACGGCTCAATGGTCTCCAGACTAAAACTGCGTATCAAATGACCAACGACTATTCCGCCAGCAGCAATTAGACCACAACTAAAAATGGCTGCAGAATTCACAACGAGAAGTGGCTGAAAAAAAAGTGTTTATGAGAAGTAAAAAAAAATAGTAGTACAATTTTTTGATCTCTTTTTGGTTATTAAATAAATATGAATATTTAATTATATTTTGTGTGCTTCGATTCCAAATAATTGAATTTTACCCTAGGTGGAGCATTTCGCTTGCGCTTGACGGGCACCTCAACAAATGGCATCAGGTAGTTCAGACCCAGGTTAATGTCCTTATCAACAGAGTCAAAGGATATTAGACGAAATCCTTGCGCATTTTTCTGCTGCTTCCCCTTCGACGCAGTTGTGGAACCAAAGCCGGAAGCTGCCCCCTTCTCGCTGGTCGCCCAAATCGGCACGCAACTGGCCAGGATGAAGATGGATAAAGTTGGGTAGAAGTGCTGCATGCTTCCGTCTTTTCAGGTCTGATTTGTTGGGTGGCTGCCACAGATTTAAAACTCATTTTGTTTGCTATGCTCAGTTTGGTTAAGTTATGCTGCCGAAATTGAAAAGTGGACGCTTCGTTGCCTTTTGGCTGTGATAATTTGTTCAGTGTCTGCCGCACAAGCGCCGCTCTGTGGCTGTTGCACGGTGCGTGTTGCGTGTGGCGCATGCGTGACATAAGCCACAATTGGGTGAGAAGCGATTTGTTTGAGGAATCAGCTGACAATGTTTTGCAAACGCTCGCTACATTTGTAGTTTACCCAGCGAAAATTGCCATAATGATAGTGATTTTTGCATTGCCATTAATTCAATTAAAAATTACGGAAAAAATGCACGGAAACTGGGCAATTAAACATTATTTGCGATTTTAGAAAGCAAAGTCTTGATTATTGAATTACATAATTAAGAAATAAAAAATTTTAAAAAATTCTTTTATATCTTTGTTTTACATATTTTTTATTACTTATAAAAAAAGTTACATTTTAGATGCAAATAAAATTAATTCAATTGCCATAATTTATAAAAAATTAATTATTAAATATTGTACACTAATTATTTTACGCATATTTAAAAAGCCATAATTTTTTGTAGGGAATTTTCAAATTAAAATTTATTTTACGATTGATTTGTAAAATTCTGTAGTTTCCCAACTGTCTTATAAATATTTCAAGTTCACCTAAGTCTTTTATTTTCTTGGAATTTAATTGTCAAATAAAAAATAATGCAATTAATTTGTCTTATAAAATTAACTTTTGTTTATTAACATTTAGTAGGAACAGCAAATAAATAATGAATAATTAAAAAATCAATAAAACAATTGTCCGTTGAAGTATTGTAAAATATTGGGCCAAGAGCTGTGCCACATGCCTCCGCCTTGAAGCTGTGGCCACCTGCAGCTGCGGTAGATGTGACCACAGTTGTTGCCACTGCTGCGTGCCACAGCAATGGCGCTAAAGACCGCTGTGCCATTGAGCACAGAGTCCAGCCAGTGAGAGCTGCAAGAGAGAGGACAGGCTGTGAGACATGTTTGGTTACCCAAATGGTGAAGCTACTTGGCCAGGATATTGACGAGCCTGGCGGCACTTGGCGTGCTTAGGCTGCTCTGCAGTTGTGACGCATTTTGTTGCAAGTAGTGACAGATGGCGCGCTGGGCACAGACAGAGACATCAATGCTGTGCTCGTCCAGCTGCGCCTCCAGCACCTGCGTCAGGCTGCGCACTAGAAGACGGAACCGGATTAAATTTGTTTTACTTTCAGCCAATTGATTTTACTCACTATTCCGACGGCTTTTTGGGGTGTCATCAAACTGCTTGGCATTATAGCCATAACCGTTGGCAATGGAGGTGAAAACCATGGGTGCCAGAACAAGACGCACAATGGCCGCAATGATGGCGCCAGCGCCCACAATAACAGCTGTGTTGAGCAGCGCTCCAGTGTGCAGATTAAGTAATCCCTGGACAGCAGCGCGGGCAAACTTCACGCTCCGCTTGACCGGTATGCGGAAGAAGGGCACAATGAACTCCATATCTACGCTGACATCCTGGCCACTTTCAGTGATATGAAAGCCACGCCCCTCACGAATTTCTTGTGCTCCTCCTTCTCCTTCTCCTTCTTCGCTAATCTGAGGATTAACGCTAGTCCGCGGCTCAAAGTCGTGGAAACGAAGCATCTTTACGCTCGCATTGCCATGGTAATAATCCATATAGTTGAAGTTAGAACTGCCGGCTGCGCTTTCATCATTTCCAAGCCAAAAGAAGAAAATGCTCAGCAGCCCCAAGTTGCAGGCCAAGTTGTGACGCATTTTGAGAGCTGCCACGTGCTGCTCGCTGAGCGCTTTGGTTGTCACTGAGCGCAGCTCGCGGAATTGGACAACTCTTTGTTTCCAGAGCTCTGTTGGTAGTGTCATGTAAGTGGTATGTGAATTTCATGCCTTATGCGTTTGCCATCAAGGTACGATGCGATAAATTCATTAAAACCAACCTCAACACAAATATAAACTGTGATTTTCAACGCATTGAAGATGGCTTAATGTGGTTTGGATCAACTGGATGATGACTTGCGGATTTGCTATTTTTGCTATTTGCATAGCTGATGGCTTGAAGGTTAAGCAAATACGATAGCGGGTTTATGAATCTTGACAGATTGCTGTGTGGCATCAACCAAGCGCAACGAAAGACAACAAAATTATTAATTTATTGCGTGGAAAAACGTTGTGTGTGTATGTATGTATGTGTGTAATTGTGTGTGCCACACAGTGTTGTTGTTATATCATCGCGGCGCCACAACGTTCAGACCAAAAAATTAACAACATTTTATGCAACCAATAAGAGTTGGGTAAGAAAATGTTGCCAACTGCAACAGAGGAAGTGTTTGTTGACATACCCCCTTTTGCGGATCCCAGGCAAGGTTAACTCTAAGCCCTTGCAACAAATGAGTGCCAATAATAATCATGTTGCCACAAAGTTGTCTTCAACTGTGAGTCAACAAACTTCGTGCTTGCATAAGCTTTTTAAAAAAATATATATTTTTGTACACAGATACTTTGCGGAAAGACATTATTTATTCGGATTTTAGCTTTACTCTAATTCATGTTCAAGAAAATAAAGAAATTTCTGCGGTCAAAATTATTCATTAGCTGAATGAAAGCTGTTTTACTTAGTTAACCACTTCTATATTTCAAATTTATAGATTACTATTCTAGACTTAACAAAGACTTATCTTCTATTCTATTAAGTAAAACAAGTCAATAAAATTCACATACTCGTTCAATAATGTTTTCAGGATACCAGCAATTTGACCTAATAATAAGTAAGATTTTATATAAAATACTTCTTTTTTATTAATGCCATCTAGTGCCATATGTAAATCTTTCCTATGTATATCCTATTCAATAACCTATTCTTAATACTCCTTACTTCAATTGAGAAATCCATTTCTTTAACTTGCCAGAATTTTTTAATCTCAAATTATACATTTAAATTTCCTAATTTTGTTGCGCGATAAAATATAATAATTCTTAAAATTAAAAAATCTGTCTTATTTATTATTTCATTCTGAAATTTAAATAAAATGTAAAAATATCAAATCAATTTGGAAAATTTGTATTAACTATTTATTATCGCCTTTGTCCTTTGCCTCTGAAAAGTGCAATTTTGTCGCATCTTTTTGCACCTTTTGTTGGTTTTGTTGCTGTTGGAACTGTTTGGCAGTTGGTGGAAAAGCTGCTCGATTTAGACGCTGCTGCTTGTCCCCATAAAGAGGATCCTCTTTGAACGGCTTGATTGGAGCGTTGCTATTGCAGCCAGCCTTCTCGCGTGGCAAAGGTGCACCGGGAAATGGTCGCTTTGGCTTCTTCTTGGGTGGATTGCGCTGAATGGGCGGCTTTGGCTTGCGATGCACATAGCCCTTGCCAAAGATCCAGGAGAATTTGTTCTTGCGCTCGCCCACCACACAGCCACCATACTGGACATGGGCGTTGGGCTGATGCGGATACATTGTGGGCATAGCCCAATCATTCTCATCGTATTGTGTATCCTGGTGCGTCACATCGGTCGTCTTTAGTCGCTCCGGCTTCATCAATCCAGCCGGTGGAGTGACCCCAAAATCAAATTCCGCCTCGCTGTCCGTGGTCTCGGAGAGAACCAATTCATTTTCACAACTGAGCATTCCTCGCTCGGGACACTGTCGCTGCACCTCATCGACCAGGAGCTTCTTGTCGATGAAGCTGCGGCAGTAGCACTGCATCACGGGTCTGTGACACGTACACTTGCTGAAGCCCATCTTCTTCAGGCATCGTTTCAATTCCCGCATCTGCTTCAGCTGCGGGTTCTTCACGATGCGGAACTGCACCGGCTTCATATTGGCATATGGATTAGCAGCCCGTATCAGCGTCTCCGCATCCTTCAAGGGACGCATTGTGATAATATATTCATCGTTCTTTTTTTCAATGTGCAAAGTGGGAACCTGCACCAAATCCTCTGGTTTTTCGCTGTAATTATATGGCTTTGCTGGCTTCTGGTTTTGATATGACCTGTACTTTGAGAGGGGAATACTATCTACTGGGAAGTCCTTAAGGAAGTAGCCCATCAGCACCCGTATCGATCGGCGTATAGCCCCGGGACGCCAGCCTGGACACTGTGCCAGTGGATTGTGGGTCCACAGCCAACCCATGTGGCCGGGCACCTTGGTCTCATATTTGTGGCAATGGGCATGTCCTTTCTGTGGATGGCTCAACGTCTCCATTGGCCCATAAAGCCTCGACTTCCAGGCTGATCCATGTGATTTTTTTTGTTTATGACGCTTCTTGAGATCTCCACAATCGGAATTTTTTGATTGGGACTTATTGCCGAGTCGTTTCTTGGAGACTTTAGCCAGTTTGCAGGCTTCCTGGCAAATTTCCGTAATCTTTGCATTTTTATCCATATCGTCGTCAGAGCCGCCGCACATCTTCTTCAGCTCCGTAAAGATGGTGAAGAGATCTGCAGCGGGTTTCTTTGGCAGAGGCTTTGTTGCACTTAAACAGGGCTGGGCACTGTTGCACTTCTTGATGCTATGCTTGAGAGCAGTGTAATCCTGCACGATCGACTTGAAGGCCTCCTCAGTCTTCACGTCGGACGGTTGCTGATCCCCTGCGGCGTTGGAGCAGCCGCTTACAGAGTCGAAGTCAGAAGGCTTTAATGCACAGTCGTGGTTCTCGAAGAAGTCAACGAGAATATCCTTGGCAGTGGCATCCTCATCGTAGACTTTCTCTTCGAACATGGGCACCGGTTTGTAGCCGCAGTGAGGGCAGGCGGAGATCTGAGGCAGCCACGAAACATCTGCCTTGCACATGGGACACTCGCGTCCCCGCTTTATCCCCATTTGCTTCAGTTCCGGAGCCGATATCTGCGGACACATTCGATTTGTGTTGCCCTCACCCAAATGCGATCTGGTAGGAAAAGCGAACTGCCCACCTGGGGTAGGTGTTGCTTCAATCTTAATGCAGCCATCATCTGGATTGCCACAGCTGTAGATGGAATAGGGTCCAGCCACGTCGATCTTCTTGCCGTGCGGCTGTAATCAAATACTCAAATCGTCCGATGATTACCTGAATTGATTTTAACAACTTACCTCAGAGCCGCCTTGTTGTCTCCCACTGTTGGGATCGGAGCAGTAATCATCTCCGAATTGAGTCTCCATGGTGCCGAATCCTTGGCACGGATCGGAAGATGTGCAACCGCTCTGTAAACTGTCCTCCATCATCGTCATCGGATCCCCAAGGCTATCGTTATCGTCCCCATCACAGCTGCAAAGGTCCATGTCCGTATCCATTAAGTACTCTATTGAATTTCTAAGTTGGCCCCCAGGCTCCCCACGCAACCCCAGACATTGGAACTTACTTACTCGAGGGTTGGGCATTGCATGATCATCATGAGCCGCACCGTGCACATGCCCACGGTGCAGCCGTTGCATGTCAGCTCCACTTCACCAGTGTGGACGACCTCCTCAAACCTGTTTATCATCTGTAGTATGACAGAGTCGGGCAAAACATAGCATCCACGACCTAACAGAGAGAAAATTTATCTATCTAGTTCAAACTAAAGAATTATTTTAGCATGCCAATATTTAAAATATAAAAGATAAAATATGTGCATCCCATTTAACTCTGCTTAGTATTTAGAATATCAACCCACCGATCTCGCGCTTCATATAGGTTACGGATAGGCTGATGCCTTCCGACAGTTCCTTGTCCAGACACTCGGCGAGCATGGAGAATCGGGCGCTCGGCTCGGCTGGCATGCAGTTGACATTGATGCGATCGGCGCACATGACTGGCTTGCAACCCTTGCAAATGTTGGCTGTGATCTTCAGCTTATCCGGGTGCTCGAAGTCCCGACCGGGCATGTAGAGCTTTAAGCAGATCATGTTCGCTGTGAAGCACCGAAAGTGATCCCGATCGGGCTTGGTCTTCTTGCCTCTGGCTCCCTTGCCCGCTGGTGCACATTGCAAATCAATCTGTTCATTCGCATCTAGTTCAGCATCCTTGGCCTGTTGCAGACGAAAGGCTGCCGAGCAGCACATATCCTTGTCCCTCTTACCCTTTTTATCCCGCTTGTCGTCAGCCGCATGTGGTTTCGGTTTGGCTGAGCAACGTATGTAGTTCTCCTTATCCCTGGACAATTCGTTGGTTGCCCAGCAACATGGTGCCTTGGCCATTGAGAAATGTATGTTTATAAGTTAAGCTGGCCACAAAGTGTTGTTTCGATATTTGCACAATTAATTTCAAAAATAAACAAAACTTATTTTAAATTGCTTTAAATTTTTATTCGCCTGAGCCTGGAAGCCAACGCGTTGAAATTTCAATAGAGTATGATAAAAATGCCTATCGAAATAGGTTTTTAGAAATGAGACTATTCAAGGCACACTTTGATTCGATTTCATTTAAATTTATTTAAAAATAAATTTGTAATTTTGTTAAAACAATGTATTATATATATCTTATCGTATATATATTTTATTTTATATATGTGTATGCTAAAGAACGGATTTAAGTTTTTAATCTGCGATTGGTTGTGTATTTTTACATATATTTTTAATATATTTTTCTTTACTCTTTGCATTTAACAATGTTTTCTGTGCATAATTTTCTAAAAAAATTTTCAGAACATAAAAAAAGTTGAATATCATTTTCAATAATGTGTAATAATAATATTGCTAATAAGCTGCTATTATGAATTAAGGAACTTAACTTAACTTAATAATATAATATAATTTATACTAAAAATAAATCCTTTTGAAAACCCACTTTATATCCTGAACAGCAATGCACCCAATTAAATTAAAGAAAAAAGTAATTATATTAAAGCCACAGAACATGTAATCCCGCTACATAATTAAAGAGGAGCTAAAATAAATTTATTTTAAAATTTTTAAAGTTACACATTTTCTAAAATTTAGTTTCAATAAACACACATTGGTTCATTATTATAATTATAAAATCTGTGAGTTGGCTCTTGATTTGGCCTGTGCCAGCCATTTATAGGTTGCTCCATTTTTGATTACCGAGTGTATTCATGCTGGAAAGCAGCTTCACTTTAGTCTCGACTTTGTTTTCTTTTCCTGCTTTGGTGTGTTAATCTTCTTGGCTGGCTTGGGCTTCTGATGCACAAAGCCCTTGCCCAGTATCCAAGGGAAGCGTTTCTTGCGTTCGCCAGTTACACAACCACCATACTGTACCAGAGCACTGGCCGGATGAGGATACATGGTGGGCATGGCCCAGTCATTCTCGTTGTACTGCGTCTCGCAATTAACACGATCGGGTCTCCAGAGTCGCTCAGGTTTGATAATACCCGCCGGTGGAGTAACTCCGAATTCAAATTCGTCATCGCTTTCATCATTGGAATCGGAGTAGGTGAAGGAGTCGCCTACGTTTGTCCATCCCTGCTTCTCGCTGAGCATCTTGACATCTTGCTCAAATGTCTTCTTATCGACATAACTGCGACAGTTGCATTTGGAAACTGTCTGCCTGCAGATGCACACAGGATAACCCAGCTCTTTGAGGGCCAGCTTTATGTTCCGCTTGCCCGTGGCAATTGGATCCTTGCAGATACGAAAAACAACTGGTTTCATGTTCTCATACGGATTGGCGGCCTTGGCTAGTGTCTTGGGATCCTTGAGAGGCCTGAGAGTGACGACATATTCATCATGATGCTTGGTTATGTGCAACGTGGGATGCTGAATTAGGGTTTCCTTTGTATCTACCACATTCGCTTTCAACTGGCGACGGCACTGAAAGCGCGACTGGACGACTCTATCAGCCGGATAGTCCCTGAGAAAATAGGCCATTAACTCGCGTATAGGTTTCTTGATGGCGCCGGGCTTCCAGCATCTGTGCTGCCCTAGCTCGCTCGCGGTCCACAGCCAACCCATGTGGCAGGGCACCCTGCCTGACCGACGAGCGCAACTGTGATGCGTTTTCACCTCTGGACGAAACTCGTCCTTGCGATCAATGAACGTGTAGCTGAAGGCGGTGGGGATTATTGAATTGATTCTGTATTTATATTTAGAAACTTACCGTTTTGATTTAACGCGTCGCTTTCTTTGCTTCGGGCATTTCGCTCTTGGATTCCTGTTGAGATGGAGATTCTCTAGATCCTTGAGCGCCTTCTTCATGCCACATGTGGGCCGACGACGCTTTTTCTTCGCGCCCTTGGGATATACCTCGTTGCAGTTTTTGATGATCTTATCGGTGATTGCTGTGTTATCCAACGTTTTCTTCCTGTAAGTATCACGCAACTCTTTAAAGATCTTCACCAGCTCCTTGCAACGTTTCGATGTCGTCGACGGCGCCTTCTGCACTATATCGCCCTTTTGGCTTCCAGGCTTGGAGTGCAACTTCGGTTGCAGCTTGCTAGTGTTGCTCCTCCTGATCATTTTATCACAAAGTTCCTGAATGCGGCAACGTGTGCAAAGGCGGTGCATCTCTTTACAGGAACACTTCTTGGACGCTAGTAAAGAGGATGAGGAGCGCAATTGATCGGCACGGGTATTAATATAGTGATTATGCACAATCTCTGCAGCTGTGGCTGTCTCATCAAAGGGCTGCTCGCTGACCGGCTCCATCTCGCAGCGCTTGTAACCACAGTAGGGACAGGCGGAGACTCTGGGTAGCCAGGTGATGTTCGCTTGGCAGACCGGACAGAGCTGTGGTGGTTTATACTTGACTTGCTTCAGTTCCGGTGTTTTTATCCTATAAAACTCGCCCAGAGTGTATTTGCGTGCCAGTTGTAACTCTTCTATCTGCTCAGGCGTGAGATCAACGTCAAACATCGACCCTGGCAAATCATCCCTCTGATCATTCTCTGGGTCCATACAACTGTCGATGGAATGATATGAGGTGCTACCACTGCTCGAGTGGACTTTGCGGTGTTTGTATTGGCGGGAACGCTCATGTCCAGATGGTGGCGTTGGCACTTTCTCCTTGTCAATCTCAAGTTCAATGAGCAACTTCTTGAGGAGCTTACGCTCCCTCTCCTTGGTGGTATCCAGCTCTGGAGACGGCTTCACCCCCTTTCGCATGCAACTGCATTCCTTGCCAGTCGGTTCAATCGTTTCGTGTATGCAGGTGAAAGGAGCTCCGGCATGAGACATCAGGCGCTCGTCTGTGATGCAGGACGTCGTCGCACATGTGTGGGAGCGACCCAAGCTAAGAATTACGTCACGCGGATTGACGGACCTGTCCAGCGGTCGACATACATCATAACAACCAAATGGCAATAACCGGGTACTGTAATCGCGATTCGGAGATTTAATTATTATCAATATTGGCATTTTAATGGCTTCGCAAGAACAAGTTGTCCAATCTGGGTTACTCTACTCACTCAAAATCTGGCTGGGTAGAGCTCAATTTGATATTGATATCAAGTTCAGCCACACGCTTCCTGTCCTTCTCCAAGACGACATGGACCAGCTCGTTAACAGTGAACGTCTGATCTGCTAGCCTGCGTAGGAGCGGCGGGGACAGCTTACAGTTGCCACAACCGAGTTCCTGGTCATTCTCATGAATGGCTACGCTGACACCCCTTTCGCTCAGAGAACTGATGAGCTCACAAGGACTCGCAACGAACTCTCCCAATGGGGCAGATGAAAAGTGTTTAACTAACAGTCGATTTGAGGGAACATTTACAAAATTGTTTAAAATACGAATGTAGTACTTGTAAGGGCTCTCCTGAGGATAGTTTGCACGTAGACTTGATTTAGTCACAATGATGTCAAAGGAATAGTTCTGTTTTACGGATTGCATAATAGTTTTTCTATTAAAATTCTGAGTTTTACACAATTTTGCAATTTACAATTTTGTATAATATTTTGAAAATTTTTCATTTGAGTAAAATTAGTAGCTTAATAAAAAGAAGTAAATTGTATAATGGATATCAGAACTGTCAGGGCTTCAGAAGGTTGCTAAGTTGATCAGAAACTAAGTTTATCAGAACTACAATTGCTTATCTGTACCCTTACCAAGTCTTTTTAGATAGCCTTCCATATGAGTTACTACTTGAGTCTCAGAAGATAAATAAAAATAGGTTTATTTATTTTTTTTTGATCATTTATCATTTTTGCAGCTTAATATATTCGGAATGTTATCGACCGACTTCCCCAACAGCTTTTGAATTAAATGCTTGTAGCAATTATTACTTTCGGGTTCAAAAAAAAAATATATATGTCAAACTAGACTTTTTATCAAAATAATACCTACAGTTCGACGAAATTCTAAGCGATAGTTGAAGGACAATATGCATAGGAACTACTCTATCAAACTGCGTTTAAGTATTAAGAAAAAACCAAGAAAGCAAACACATTTATAGCAACAGATTATAATTTTGACAAAATTTGTTGTTATCAAACACAAATGAGTGTTTCAAAGTTCAGGGTCCGCGGAGAGAACGGTCAATAAATAAAATTTAGTATCACTAAGGGTCTAGCAGTTCATTCATTTATATACTAACAAGCTTTGAGCCAAATTAAACTCGCATTTTGATGGTTTTTTTTAACATTTATTAAGTGTAATTTACTGAGTGTAATTCAAATAATCCTATATTAGCAACTCAAAATTTATTATGAGTGACACAATGTTGAATAAATTATTAATTAGTGACTTTTGAGAAGGAATTTTGAATTACACCCGATTACGACGACTATCCAGCGCTATCCGTTTTGATTTTCTTCAAGCGATCGACAACAATAATCCAAAGGTGTGCGTAATGCAATAAGTTTCTTATCTGGTTAACAAGTGGTTCTTTAATCGTGGGGTAGGCAGTTCCATAGCTGCTTTTGCACCAGTTCAGATCGGACCTAGCCGAGTTTACTGGCGGGCATTGATGATATCGACAAACTCGGGCTTCAGAGATGCACCACCGACAAGGAAACCATCGATGTCAGGCTTCTTGGCCAGTTCCTTAGCATTAGCGCCGGTCACCGAGCCACCGTACTGAATGCGCAGACTGTCGGACACCTGCTGCGAGATCTTTTCAGCCAGCCACTTCCTGAGATGGGCGTGCACTTCTTGGGCCTGATAAGGCAAAAAATAATTAAATAGTTTATTGCATTACTTTAGAAAAAACCACTCACCTGATCGGGTGTGGCTGTCTTGCCGGTGCCAATGGCCCAGACGGGCTCGTAGGCAACGACCACATTTGTCCAGTCCTTGATCTTGTTGGCATAGGCGGCCATCTGGCGCTCAACCACATCGTTTGTCTTGCCAGCCTCGCGCTCCTGCAGTGTCTCGCCAATGCAGGCAATAACTTTGAGGCCCTCGGCCAGAGCATGCTCAGCCTTCTCGGCAATTAGCTCGTCCGACTCATTGAAGATGGCGCGACGCTCCGAATGGCCCAAGATGACCCAATCGGCGCCAACATCCTTAAGCATAGCGGGCGAAATTTCGCCAGTGAAGGCGCCCTTGCTCACCTTGTAGGCATTCTGGCCGGCAACGCCGATGCTTGAGGGCAGCAAATTGCGCACCTGCAACAGATAGATGGCCGGGCAGCCGATGACCACCTGGGTGGCGGCATCCAGGCTGGCAGCGCTGAGCACCTTGCAAATTTCGGTAATTGACTTTTGATCACCGTTCATCTTCCAGTTGCCACCCACGCAAAATTGACGGCTAGCCATGTTGTTTGAGTCTGTGTTGAAATTCGCAAAAAACTGCAAGCCGGGTAGCAAAATATATTAAGGTTAATAAGCTATAATTAATGAATCGTCGCAATAATTTTGCTTTTACTTTAGCAGCTGAAAAATCGCACCCACCTCGAGTGTAATCAAATGATGTACTAACTAACCTTCTTCTGACCTTCATATGTCTTCCACTGGCACTTAAAAAGCTTTGGAAAAACAGCTGTGAATTTACCCAAAAAAGCTTGCGACACAACGCTCTTCATTGCGTCCAGAGTAATGTCTTTCGGCGTAGGGTTTCTGTCCATGATAATTTCCTTCCTTGCTAGTTTTGTACTTCTTGCAACGGAACTTTCAAATTCTCGGGGGCTAATTTTCTGGCTGCAAATATAATTTTGCCTTGTACACGCCAAAAACATTGTTTAAAAAATTTGTTGTTTTTCTCCAATACGTAAAATTCTATGCCTGCTCTAGGCAGTTATTTTATTTAAATACATCCGACTTTTTAGCAAAGACACGCACCTTTGCAAATATACATGCCCGAGAAAAGCTTTCGTAAGCTTATTAAAATACCTAATTCTGTTGTGGCGATATTTCTACGAATTCCACTTTTCCAAGCGATATGTATTAAAAAATGCCAAAAACAAAATAGAAATTTAGATTTCATGTTGGTATATTACATATTCATATTTTATTTGATCCTCAACTATACATTTAATTTACACATATACAATAATTTTCACAGACGTTCCAAGGTATACTTTAATAAACACACATGCATATTTATGTGACTTATATATAACATCGAAATTGCTAAACAATGCTAAATACAAACGTTAACATTTAATTTATAGTACAAGATGTATAAAAATAATAGTTATGCACATTATGGTAATTAAATTAAATTGACTTTAAGCTTAACATTTAACATTAGCTCAAACAATTAAATTAATATACAATAAAGATAAATACGTCGAAAATAAATGCGCATAATTCACTAAATCGACTGGAACTGTGGGATCTGTGGGAACTTTATGGTCCCCCAGAACTGTCAATTCTTAAACTTAAAGCTTCGACTTGCGAGTATTTGCCTAGAGTTTGCCCTCCGCTTGAGGAGCATCGACGATTGGTCAACTCTCTCCACTGGCAGCGGCTAAGGACGACGAGGACGAGGCTGACGTTGATGTCAACGGCCCCACGGTCAGTCGAGAGGTTGGCAGAAGCACTGTAGCGGAGGCTGGAACGGACACTAAAACGGACGATGAAACAGACGTAACAGGCACTGCCGTTCCCGCCGTTGTGGCCGTCGTCGTCGCTGTGTGCGGCTGGAAGAGATTGAAGAGATTGGAATGCTGCATAAAACTGCCTACTGTCTTGAGGGGACTAAAGAAGTTCTCATAGCTTGGCTGCGTTGGCTGCTTTGTCTGTCCAATGCAGAGATTATTAATATTTTGACCCAATGAGGTGGCAATCACTTCGTCTACCAGCTTGGGATCATTGGTGCATGAGCAGGAGCGGCTCTTTGTTCGCGTATTGTGCGCAGACTTGCGATACTTGGGCTTGTAGCCCGGCGATAGATTATTGGTGGCACTTTCTATGACATAAACGGCACCGGTGGAGGCACCGGTGGAGGCACCGGTGGAGGCACCGGTGGAGGCACCGGTGGAGGCACCTGTTCCGGGTATGGGCAGGCAGTGATCACTGCTTGAGTTGCCGGAGAGCAGCTTGGCACGCAGTTGTGCTGGCAACGAGCCATTGCTGGGAGAAGTTCTTGTGGAGCTGGACCTCTGCCGCTCCAATTTGCAGTTTGGCTGGAACTCAGTACACGTGGAATCCTGGAGCACCAGCTGCTGGCTGTAGTAGTCTGTGTCGGAGTCGGAGCGCAATTTATCGCTCATTACGCAGGCCAAAGATTTACGCAGCTCCACAGGATCGATGCCCTGGTGATTGCTGTTGAGCCCGCCTGGTGGCACAAACACATCCTCATACTCGAGATCGTCGGGCAGACTATTGCCATCCTCAGGTCCAGTGGAGTAATTCTGGTTATCATACGAATAAACGCTGTTGCAGCGCTGCTGCTGCGCTGCCAGTTGTGCAGCTGACTGCGCTGTTGCTGGAGCCGAGACCGAGATGCTACTGTCGTGATCGCTCTCCTGTTTGACACTGGGAAACTCGTAGCTAGTCTCACCCAGCTCTGCACCACTCGACGCCTCCATGATGTTCCACATGTCGCGCTCAATGTCCGTGCTGACGGCGACGGCAGCGGCCACCGTCTGATTGATGCTGTTCACGCACGGACTGAGAACGCCGCACTTGGGCAGCAGCTGTGAGTTCTTCAGCGCCTCCTGCTGCTGGCGCAGCCAAATGGGCGAGTCTGCAATTGGAGGCCAATGGGGAAAAGGAGCTCATTAGTAAACCGCTCGGAGTGGATGGGAGATGACGACGCGCACTCACACTCACCCACATACATGCGCGGTTGGGTGTTGTTGCGCATTGTGGTGTCCATCGATTGGAGACGATGCTGGCTGGCCACCGAGAAGCGATGTATGGCATCCGCCTGCTGGTCTATGTCGACGCCCATCAGCTTCAGCATGAGGTTCTTCAGTGCCAACCGGAAGTCCTTGAGGTGATAGGCATAAAGCACAGGATTCACCGCCGAGTTGAGGTGCGATAGTATAATGCAGAAGAGGGTAAGCTTCGGATGCACATAGCAATCCTGGCAGAAGGCCTTGATGCAGTTGATCGTGTACAACGGTATCCAGCAGATCATAAAGAATAGCACGATAATCGACAAGTTCTGTGTGGCCTTCACATCCCGCTTCCGTGCCGCGCCCAACACCCGCAGCATGGCGCCCGGGTGACCGGGCCGACCTGGTGCCGTCACCTGCATCTGGGCTGTGGAAGAGCGCCGACTCAGATCCGAGGCGGGATTCATGGTCACGATCTGGCGCACCTGTGCAACAAATTAGAAGCTCTGAGCATGATTTGAACACTATAATTAAGTTTTTAGATATGAATAGATGCAATTTGGTTCCGCTTTTGCTTGTGGAGCACAAACCTGTTTGATGATCACGCGATAGATGTGCGTATAGAAGCCGAGCATGAGGAGCGCAGGCGTGATGATGGTGGCAAAGTAGAGGAACACCAGGTAGTCGTAGTCCATCACCTCGACGAAGAGGCACTCCGCATTGTGGGGCACATCCGCATGCCAGCCAACGAGGGGCAGAAAGCCCACAATGATGCCAGCCACCCAGCACACGGATATGATGACTGCAAATGGTTTCACTGGATTAGCATAAGCAAGACAGGACAAGAGTAGAGGAAGCCACTCGCAAGCAATGCTCATATAGTCCTTGACATGCTGACGTCATAGCTGATGAAATGACTCAACTGCCAACTGGCAACTGACAACTGTCAATGGCCAAATGCTAATGAGAATCACAAATTACAAATGCACTGCACTTGTAGCACTCTGCCTCCACAACTATGACTCTGGACTCCAGTCGAGCATATTTTGTTTGGCTTTGGCGACAATTGGCAATTGCCAATTGCCACTCCTGGCAGAACATTGAACCACATGCACTCAGCCAGATGACGCACATGCCATCTGGCCCAAAAGCACTGACCCCTTGAATAGTTCATCATAACGCTTGACAAATGTCATTTACAAATCAATTAATTCATTTTCTATTATATCAAAATACTAAGTTAAAGTTTTTCAACAAGATTTTGGGAATACTAAATTTAAGTTAACGCAACAATCTGCAAAACACTTTTATTTTATTATTTTTATTAATTATTCACGAATACACAAAATGTGTTTGGCTTTCTTCATTAATTTATATTTAGGATTTTCTCACTCCTTATGCACACTATTACTATTTAGATAATTTATTATACTTTCTGTTTAACTTGTGTTACGCAAACTAGTTGAACTTGCCACATTTTCCTTGCTGACCTTAATTGCTATTCACTTGCCATTTATCACTTTCCAAAACATAAATAAAAAGGGAGAAATTTCAAAAAATATTGCTGCTGCACTTTTGCTGTTCTTATTTGGAATCTGTTGTGTGTTGAGATTCCTGACTTGCCACAAAAGGCTGCAACTCAAACAAACGAAAGCTGGCAAGCGGAACAATGTGCACAAAACTGATTTGTTTGACTTTTATCTGGGATGCTCTAATGAAAGGACGACACTTGTTGAACAAAGAGATGACAATGGGCCACAAAACAATGGCCAAGGAAAGTTTGTCAATATGGAAACATTAGCCACCCTCAACTGCTCCTCCTCTGGTCCCCCTTTTCTGTACTTACCAATTGCAGTGCGGGTGCGAACATTACGGGAATAGGCCATCGGATAGAGGATGGCCCAGTAGCGATCCACGGAGACGGCGACCAGGCAGAATATGGATATGGTGCAGAGCACCACCAGCAGCGAGACGGTGAAGAGGCATGCATGCAGATTCTTTGGCAATCCCACCGAGGCCAGTACGGCAAATGGAACACCCAGTAATCCAACCAGAAAATCGGCCATGGCCAGGGAGACAATGTAGTAGTTAGTGCGACGACGCAGCTTGCGCTCCCTTCGGAACACAATGATGACCATCAGGTTGCCAATGATGCTAACGATGGCGACGAGCACCTCGAACACAGTATACGGTATGTTCAGCTCGATCGACGGCTCCTCAGTGTTGGCTGCGGCGTACGGACTTATCGGCAGATTAATCAGATTCTGCGAGCGATTTGTGATGAATTCAAATTCGGTTAACGAAAAGAATCGAAACTCGGACATGTTTGCAGCGCTGGCAGGTGCGGATAAGGTATGTGACTTGGTTCCAAATTCAGGATTGAGTCAGCTAGTTGACTAATTAACTAGTTTGAGAATTGCATACAGATTCAATAATTTTGTGTCTTGATGCGTGAATTTCCTAATTGACACGAACAAACAGAAACAGCACATGTTGCAGTTGCCCGTTGCTCATATGCCATGCTCGTCGCCTGGTCTACTCCTCTGTGGTGTGTCTTTAAATCCTTATCCACTGTGCGCCATTTGGTGTTGCTGTTGCTGTGAAAAACAAAAGGGAAAACAACATGAGAGGCAGGAAAAATTAATCATTGTTCGGCACGTTTACACACACAGATACACACAACACACACAGATACACACAACACACACGCATGCGAACTCTAACTTTTTTCTGAGTAATTGTAGCAATTTTTTAGTGTAATAAATTGATAAATATAAGCCAAAAATACGTTCGATGTTCAGCTGAAAGTCGATAAGACCCATTACCCGGGGGCAACTGAAAAAATAATGGTACAACATTTACACTATCTTCACTGTTATTGTTTAGTGTATTTATTTATCGTGTTATTTGTATCGTTTCCGCGTGCAACTGAGCTAGTTAGGATGTTGCTTTCTTACCGCTATTCGCGAGTGAAGTCTGCCGCAACGAGTTGAGCAGCAGGGAGTCCCTTGGAGTAATGCAATACTGTAAGCTTAACGCAAGTTGCCACTTGCCACTTGCCACTTGCCACTTGCCACTTGCACCTTGCCATTTGCCATGTGCTGTGGCATCAATCAACTGATGACAACCAATTTTTTTTAGCAGTGCATGAAAACGTTTTCCATTTAATTGGAGGAGTACTGCGTGGCCTTGAGGCACACGCGTGTGTGGCAGTTGCAGCTAAGTGAAAACTTGTAACTGACTCTCAGCTCGACTGACGCACTTTATCATCGTTTGACGCTCCAAAAGGCTTGTCAAATTAACGCGACATTGGACATATCATAAGTGTTAGCCTCGTTCGGTTATTTGAATTTATTTTTGGTCCTTGCCAAATCGACCCGTTGCTCTCGCAGGACTGCTCCCAGAGGACTGGCTGATTGCGTGCCGTTGGTTAATATTTTGCCTTAGACGTCGTTTTGTGTAATTGGCTTTCGCTCAATTAATTCAATTCAGCCATTGCGAACAACAGGCAACAAGGGACAGACATCTGGTAAATAGTCCATTCAATTGTTCAATTGTGAAATACCATTTGGTTGTTTGGCATTTCGCGAAATACCAGATCAATTAGTAAATGGCCAATTGATAAACTCTCGCGTATTGATTTAATTCATTCGGCTAAAACAATTCAACGCCTTGAATCCCATTTACGCTTTAATCAATTGCGTGCGAGACATTTCAAAAAGTTAACGTTCAATGCACCCCAATAGCCAGATATGATTTGTTAGTATTCACTTGATATGCCAGGGCAAACATTGGTTCTTCGTCTAACGAACAAAATTATAATTGTTGCCACGGATTCAAGAGACACATCTCATTGCAAAACGTGAGCGGCAAATCGAATTAAATTGTGCTACCAGTGACTTTGTGGCAGTTCAAGGCAACTTGTGTGTTGTATATGTTTTCCACATAACTGATCCGACGAGCACCAAGTGCAACCAGGCAGCATTTTCCAAACAATGTCATGAATGGAATATATTTACTACTTAAATATCAAACGATGTCAAAACCCAAGGAAAGCTAAAGCTTCCTCTATTTTGTCCTCGTGCTATTATCGCCATCTTTTTGGCAAATGATGAACTCGAAACTTCAAAAATGTCTGCATTTATCTTAATTCGTTCTGCTCGCCTGCTTTCTGTGTGCCCCCTTGTGTGTCCCATGCTTCAGAGACCTCTGCAGCAGCAATTCAAGTGAAATGCAGTGGGGCAGCAGCGATGTCGAGCACCCTAATCAAAGAAGCAAAGCTAAGTTGCCTTCTTGCAAACTTCTGCTAAGTGACTCAGTAGCTGCGATAACTGCAAGACCACAAGTAGTCAACAGATAATATATATTTTTATTTATTACAATTATATATTTAGTTATGACTTTGCAAACAGAGTATCAATATGCTATAAACTTAAACTGAGCACAGATAAAGTTTTCATAAGAATTAAAATATCAATCCAGAAAGAGTTTTCCCAAGAAATTTGATTGCAACAGCAACAACATCCGTTTATTCGTCTATATAAATGTAATTGTAATGTGATATATGCTGCAAAAAATCTGGTTTTCTATAGCTCAGCTTTTAGATTTATCACCTCTGGGATTAGTTGGCTACCCTTATCTAATCTAATCTGGGCAAATAAGTTTTTATAGAGCCTGCATATATTTAAATACTATATATAATATAATATGACATAAACATTGTATTCATTTCAATATTTTATTTATTCTGTTATTTATAATTTTTTGTCTAATTTAATAAATTTGTATTTTATATTTAAGCTACACCGACCAGAATATTCACTAGTCGGTTAGACCAAAATATTTCAGTGTGTAGATTTGTGCTCAGTCATCAGTCGAAGTCGAGTCGGTTTTCCCCCATTTAATTACTTGTAAATGACTCTAAAGAAACCACAATTGATATTCGAGCTGTGTTTGTTGCACATATTTTTTGTATTTGTTAACTCAGAAGTGGTAAGGACATTCGTTCTTTGTTGATAAGACAAATGGCCAAGAAACCAAAACCAGCGAATTATTTCCAATTGGTTTTTGCTTAAGTTCAAATCCAATTAATTATTTTCTCCTCATTAAGTTTAAGATAGCTTTGAGCAGCATTTATCTCATTGATTGTCTATATTGTCTATCAATTTAGAGATTGAATGATTTACTTAATACTTTGTTATGTAGTTGCTGTCTTAATATGGATATAATCAGTTATTTAATTATTGCTTACAGGATAGGCAGCTTATCTTGAACCTAGTTTGTACTAAAATTTCTATTAGTAGAATTTTAAATTGTGGTACAATCGAAATGTATAATTCAAATTAATCAAAATACTATAACAATAATAATACATATAGCGTATAAGTCTGCTCTTCAAATATACAATAACTCATTCGATGACACAGCAAATAAAATGTTGGAATGTGTGCTGATTGTTTTCCAACTGGTTGCTAATATCACATTTCAATATTATCAATATCGGAAGTACGCGTAGTTGAATATAAACAAATATCACATTTGTCGAAGAGTGAAGCTCAGCTATTCTAAGAATAATAAACATCGCATGGAGTCGCCCTACAAGCGACTCCGTTAAGATAAATAAACATAACATGAGGTCGCCTTACAAGCGGCTTCTTATGTCCTTAGGTTTAAGATTTTTGTATAAAATAAAGAACTGCTCATCAGAGCAAACAGTTCGATTCTAAACGTCGTCTCATCGTCTTCACTGCACCATATACGTCTTTCACACAACGCATTTCCAAATGTATCTGGTGCAGTTGACTTAACTTGCAACTGGAGCAGCTACTGTGGCCACTGTTTCTACTGTTGCTAATGTTTCTACTGTGGCCACTGTTTATACTGTTGCTACTGTTGCTGTTGTGGCTACCATTGCTGTGTAATGAACGCGGTGATGTCATGACACGTGCAGATAGCCACACTCCCTTGTGGAGTCGATTCTGCGGTAGTCTACGGGGAACCATCTGATGTGCTTCCCATGTCATTCGTAAATAAGCCGAGCCGTCTGCCACATAAATACGTACTAGGTTTTTTGGGGCAAATACGTAGGGTAGTAGGCTGCCTATTGGTGTCAACTACACCCCTTCACCCTGCTGCCACCTGCCTCCTCCTGCCACTTGTTGCTGTCTGTCAGGTGGTTTTGCTATTAATCGTTCTGATGTTTCATTCGGACGTTAAGTAGAGCGGTGAAGTGTTGAAATCAACAACAGCAACAACAGAAACATCAACAACAACATCAAAAACAACATCAACACTTTTCTGTTATCGGCTGTGGTGTAAACATATAAGTAAATTGCACGTAATTAAGTGTTATGAATTTGTTATCAACCGCAAAGTAATTTCGCATGTTATTTTCCAATTGAGCCCTGAACTTGTCCTTTGGCCCCTGACGAATTGATTGAATCTGGGAAGCTGCCCCATTTGCAATGCAGATTCACACAAAATGTTGTCCTTTTTGTCATCCTGTCTGCCCAGTGAATTGATTAGTTCTTAGTGCAGCCAGCCTAGACAGGGGATTCAAATCAATCAAAATTCAATTTGACTTCTTTAATATGTATTTGAAATTTGACGGGTTTGCGTATGTGTAAAATGGTATGCTCGAACTAATCTCAAAGCTCAAAGGACAAAATTTGAGCACTTTTTATGCAACTGCAAGGGCAACGACAAAGTTAACAGAATAATTGAAAATAACTGTGATTGAATTTGGCTTACGCTTGAAGTGAGCCACCAAAGTCACGGAGTCCATCCATCAAGGCTGTCCCCCAACCCTTAGCTCTAACAAATGATTGGCTTAAAAATCCTTAAAAAGTACGCTGCCAAGGACATCGCTTCAAAAATTCGTTACTTTACTTAAGCCGTGCTGCTTTGGCTTATTTTGTCCGGCTAAATTTAAAGCGGATACACACAAGTAAAACAATACTCCACATAAAATGAATACGAAAACACAACACAACACAACAGGCAAATATGTATAAAACCAATAAAGATTCTATTGATGTTTGTCCTTGTTGTACAACTGCCTCGAGCCCTGTTTTATGCCGGTTCTACTTGTGTATCTATTGCCACAGTCGATTGCCCTTTCATTGACAACGGCTGCCGCATCAGCTTGCCTCACTTGCGACACATGGTCAAAATGGCAAACAGACCAACAGCAATTGTTAACTGGCAACTGGTAAAGCGGCAAGGTGCCCTCGCGTCGCCAATGGGAACCCAGTCCAGAGTTCAGAGACTAGGGTCCCCTCATACAGATCCTACCCACGTCAAACACGCAGATACAAACACACTCAACACACAATTCGATGACAGCACACACACACATATTGTTTGCCGTTTGTGTTGATTTTGGCACAATGACACGCATCTCGTTACACTTGCCCCGTTGCCCCCGTTGCTCGCCTACCGCTCGCTGCGCCTCCTCTGGGCTTGGCCATTTGCGCAGCAGCGTGCTCACAGCGAATGCCACATGCCGCATGCCACATGGCAAATGCCACAGCCACTTCCATTGCCACGGCCAAAGCTCTTGTTATCCTTTGGCTGACAACTCAGCTTAAGCGTGTGTTCTGTCATTTAACGAGAATTCTTTGCTATTTAGCTTCCCATCTCTTATTTGTAAATGTTGACTCCAAGATAAATGGGTTTTCAGGCAGCAGACAAAGCCAAACCATTATTGGAAACAAGAAAGAACTGAATACTTGTATACCTTGGTTAATCTGGAATGTGAAATATATTACAAACCCAACAAATAACAAAAATGTAGATGTCAACAGAGTTATTCCGTTTTCCGTTTAAAAAATTTGTTTTTTGGGCTTAGTATTCAAAATGTATATATTTTGGATATATATATATATTTTTTTTATTTTAATTTTCATATAATTAATGCCCAACTATTGGTAATAAAATAATTACTTTTACAATGGCATTAAAGTAGAATTTGTCCGATAAATATTAATAGCTGATCAATTTCTTCATAATTTGGGCAATATAAATATTTATTTGCCATCATCTGAAAATATTATTTATATTATATTACTTATTATTCAAGTATGCCCTGCAATGCTCAGCTATTTTTAAACCACAAAATACCACTTTCAAGATTAAAAATCATTACTAGCACTTTTATTAGGTTTAAGATTTTTGTATAAAATAAAGAAATGCTCGTCAGAGCGAAAAGTATGATTCTTAACGTCGTCTCATCGTGTCGATTGAACTACATTAATTTATTTATAACTGCTTACTTGTATGTTTTCAATATGAGTAGAACAGTTATTTGTAATGGATTTATAAATCTTTAGTCTGTATTTGCGTGTCATTAAAATTATGAAAGTAGCACAGGCATATTATATTTAATGTAGTTTTTGTTTCGGTTCAGTTGGTATTTGTTGTATCTTTGCTTAAGTTAATGTTAAATTTGGCCGTTAATTTTAATTACAATGGCCAAAGTGGATGACGCCAATTGCTGTAACAGGAGCCGAAGCTGAAGCTGAAGCTGATGCCGGAGCTGAAGTCGGAGCCGAGTTTCGGGGTTCCCTGACAACTAATGATGTGGGGCTGCTGATGTTCTTTATTAACTGCGTCAGAACTACGTGACCTGTTGACCTTTCCCCTTTGTGGGGAGAACTCCTTTGGCGCCTTTGCTTATGGGACTTAGTTAAAACCAACATTCCAACAAGTGGCGCACTTAGTTGAAACTTAATAAGTTAAAAGAGACAGTGGGGAAAGAGAGCTGCGAGCAGAAGTAGCTCACTTCCGGCGGATGTGATTCGCATGTAGCTCTTAACAAAGTTGCAGGCAACAAATTAATGCAAGTTGCGTGCTGTCCGCTGTGAGCTGTGATGAGCTGTGACCGGGTTCTGGATCGGTTCTACCCACTAATCTCGGCCTGGGTGCCAATTAATACAATTTAATGTCTGCAGTTCGCCACAAGTTTTGCGACATTTGCATTTTAACGATTTGCCGTTTTTTCATATTTATTTTTATAACAGCTAAAATGGCAGCAGCAAAAGCAACCACAGCAAAAACAATAACAACAATTATGAATGCTGTGGCCATAGTCCATAAAAATAATTGTTAAAATGGCATTTCAATAAACTGTGTTTGTCAAATGGTTTTTATTTCATTTTTTTCTTTTTAGTTTTGTATTTGACTGATTTGGCAGCACTGACGTTCGAGCCAAGGATTGTCCAGAGAGACGACGTGCAGCTATACAGGTACGCCATGGCGACCAGCCAGAACCCCAAGCCTCTCCCATTTGTTGGGCGGATTACTCTAATCAAAAAAAGGTGACTGAATTATTGAGAACTGTTCGTAAACAATTTATGACTCAACCGAGTTCGTTTTATTACTCGACTAAATGATTCAAAGAAGAGTAAAAATTAGCACTTCTGTGTTGTGGAAAGTTATTTTCAGTACTGACTGTATAAGCCCATTTCAATATTAATTTTAGCATAATTGACTTACACATATTCACTTATGATAAAAAGTGCAGAACCATTCGTTAATTACAGCCCAGCGGACACAACTGGCCGACTAAACAATTGACTGATCAGCTGGCTGATTGACAGCTTGACTGATTGACTGTGGGGCAGCAATTATCTCTGATTAAATTAATGTGCATCGTGTGCACTCGTCTCGTTTCGAATGCCACATTCGCATACAGAACATTAAATGTGCCCCCGCCTAGTGCAGCGGTGTGGGAAAGTAGTGCAATTTACATTAAGTTGCCAAAATTCTGGCTGATGATGAGTTGTACATGGTCAACGAAATTATAATTGGGATACACTTTATCCTCGTGAACTATGTTTATTATTGTAATAATTCGACGATGGCACGCAATTTGCCAATTATCAAGTAAGCCACTTTTACTGGTAGCCAAAAAACACAAAAACAACAAACACAAACACACTCAAACTCTTAAAATAAAAATTGACCTGAGTTTTAGAAAAATGAAAGTTGAGTCTTTCTTAATATTAATATGCATACTTTTTTTTAAATTTTTGAAGAATGTTGTCTTATAAACTATTGTCTAAAGCAAACAGTAGCTAAACTCTAAAAAAGCATTCGAAAGACTTTTAATTCCATAAATTATTATTGCTACAAATAAGGGTTTGCTTTTTTACTTATTTTAAAATATTTTCTGTAATTAAAAAAAATATATGTATCTAAAATTTTAAATATGTTGTCAGGTAGAGCTTCATAGCATCCAATCTGGCAGCTGTAAAGTTGGAAATGATTTTTTTTTTCCAAGTGCTCACCCACACACACACGCATATTAATCCAGTGGGGCACTATTGGACTCATACTGGCTGCATACTATTAAAGTTAATAATAGGATCAGACAAATGGAAAGTTATGAAGACAAGACAAAATTGCTTGTGCGTCTGTGTGTGTGTGCGTCTTTCTGTGTTTGTGTGTGTGTGTGTGTGTGCCTGAGCTCTAGCTCCAATTCCACTACTGATCAATGCAAATTTAATGCAATTGCGCGTGCCACCAGGGAATGTGTTACAAGAAGCAACAGCTATTGCCATAAATAATCAAACAGGCCGCAGAATAAATGTAATTGGCTTGGCATAGGAACTGAATACTTTGAATGCTATGTATACTTAAATACATATAAAAGCATAGCATTCAATTAGCATTGCCTGCCATTTTATTAGGCACATAATCAAAATCAACCGAAAATAATATAAAATAATAAATAAATATTTAAACAACAACTTAAAGTGGCCTTTTTTCACATACTTTTTGCTGTTAAATAAAATTTATTTTAGTTAAAGTATTATAACTTTGCCAGCGTTTTCTTTATGTGACTTTTCTGCTTTAGAGCAGTGCAAAGGTCACAGTGCTGTGTGTATGTCTATGCACTCGTTTATGCTGGTCAGTTTTAGCAGTTTACTTGTGTGTTAAAGTGCCCATAAAGGGTGCTATTAAAGGGCAACAGTGATGTCAACATTAGGTCGGCAACGCCCACGCGAACAAGAGGCAGAGATAGTGACAGAGAGAGAGACTGAGAGAGAGAGAGAGAGAGAGAGAGAGAGAGAGATAGAAAGAGAGAGAGAGATAGTTAGAGCGAGGCAGTAAAATGTGATCCATTGGGATTTGGTAAGCTTCGCTGGAATATCCATCATATTTGAACATCATGTTCTGTCCATCACCCTTCACCCCTTCACGTTCCCCTGGGGGTCGAGTGAGCTGCCTGTCATAATATTGACAGTGGGTCTTTAGTTAACGTGAAGGTCAGCTGCATATTAATTGCATGCAGACAGAGCAGACGGCAGAGGTAGGAAGAGGAAGAGTAGGCTGATTTGTGAATGTGTGTTTTGTAGGCGTGGCCAGTGTGAAACAGATAAATCTGCGACAATTTCAGGCACTCGATGAGTTATGGCCGCGTGCCAATTTGCGGTTGTATTTAGCATTGTGTTTGTTTTCTAATTGAGTGCTAATTGGAGTGTACAAAACTTTAGTTATCGGATTTGGATTTTTCGGTTTTCGGTTTTAGGTTTTACGATTTCCATATGTATAACAATGACGAACATGCTAAAATCCGACCACTGTTTACGCATTCGTGACTTACATTTAATTCAAATAATCGCATTCAAATCAGATTTGTCAATTTCTCTAGTTGCGCGTTTTTTTTTTTTGAAAATTTAGCAAAAGTACAAACAAAATCGCAAATTTAAATCTGTTTTTCATATTTTGCAATCGGCATATGAAATATGGTTTTGTATATATATTTTAAAATTGGTATTGCAAAGGGTTTGGGTGGGGCTAAAAATGTTAAGGAAGCGAAATGTTTATCTATATATAAGATAACATATATATATATATAAATATATATATACATATATAATAAGTATCGTTGGCTCTTGTGATACGTTGCGCATTCGCACCGTTAAACACATTGCTCTGACAAATTCAAAGTGGCAATAAATGTATTTTGGCATTTAGAAGGTACTTAAATTATCAAAAGGGTGGCAAATGCTAAAATAAATCGCATAAACTGATTGCGCTCGTTGCCATTTCAGTTGAATATTATACGAAATTCTGAAATAGTTTGTCTTACTTCCAATAAAGCACATATTGAAGTAGATAAATAAATGTATAATGTATATGTAGATATATATAATTAGGAAGTAGGTAGCAAATAAAAACTACATACATAGCATACTTATTCGATGGAAAACTAATAAAAGTAAGTTGTGGAATATAATAATAGTGGAATACTTAAGGTATTTTCAAGCATAAAATACTTGAAACCCATTTATTAATATCGATGTAGGCACTTTTAGATGAATTCTTTGCCCTTTAACGAACTCTAAAGATTTAGATCTGAAACTGTAGTTTTGATTGTAGATGCAAAGTAACTTGATTACTTTACTTAACTTATACAGTCACAAGTAATACGTGTGTGTGTGTGTGTGTGGAAGTGCAGTTATGCCTAAATGGACGACTTGCGTTCCGTATTTGGAGGTTTAACCGGAAACTTTTAATTTAATTAATTTATACACAAAGGCGCAATCAACAAAAGTCGATTGCAACTGGCATACCCCCAACCACCCACCTCCCCCCATACACACACTGCACCTCTCCACCCGTGAGACCACAATGAGCAATGCAAAAGAAAGAAGCAGCAGAATGCATGTGAACTGCGGTTTGGGGGCAGCGAGTAACAGATGTACTCGGCTACACGCAGATATATACAAAGATAAAATTAATGAATGCCTGCCGCCTTCAAGATGAGCTGTGCCCTGGCGTTTTTGCAATGCTCGATTTGTTTTGAGAAATGCGAAATGTTTGCCATAATTCATGAGCAGCGGTCACCAATTTTCCATGCCCTCTGCCCGAACTAAATTTGCTTTATTTTGCTGCTGCTGCTGCTGCTGCTGCTGCTGCTTGAAGCAATTGGGGCGTATGAGTAATGCAACGCTTTGCAGAAGTCTTTGCACTTGACCTTGGTCTGGTAGCAACAGGCGTATTAGAATTTGGCAATTGCAATTGGATGTTCAGCTCATTTGAAGTTGATTCAATGCTAAAAAGAACGCACGCGTCGAGTGAATCCGCTGGAGCGGACGGAAACAGCAATTAGCAGGCAACATAATTAATTTATCAAATATAAACTAACAAAGTGGGGGAAGGTGCAACGGAAAACCGAAACACAGTAAGCAGGAAACATAATTAATTTATCAAATATTAAATACACAACCCATTGAGCATAATATATTCTTTGTATGACTGCCCACAACTCGCAACATGTCCGAGTTTTATTGATTTTCGCACCAAGTTTGGGCAACGCATATGTTCCGAGTACTCAAACATAAAATGCCCTGTTTAGCATACCAAAATTAAGAATCATTAAATTTATCGTTTATTTTTTTTTGTTAATGTTCCTGTGTTGCCCAACTTATGTCATCGGCTAAGCCAATAATTTAAGTATAATTCAACATTTAATACGTTTGTTAGTATTTTCTGTAAATAGATTAAAATATTTTCCGAACATACGCTTTGAACTTAGCAAAGTATTAACTACATTTTATTGGTGACAACAAGTTAAAACTGTTCTAAGGACCTTGATTATTACTTAAAAAAATGAGCAACAATTAGAATACTCATAAATCAAACATACGCAAATGTAGTAAAATTGGAAAAACAATTTACTTAATTCTTGTGCAAGTTTTTAAAGTTGTCCAAAGCAGTTTCCAGTGTAGTTCAGTTTGTGTTATTTTCACAAAATTATTACACAACACTTTTGACAAAATGAATGCACTAAATAAATACACCAGCAGACAGATAGGCAAAGCAATTTCTTGTCCGTTATTTTCGACTGTGCTGCAATTTCACTTTAATTCCCAATTAGTGCGAATATTCGATTGGTAAGAGGCACTCACTGGGAGACACACCTCAGGGGGGCACCTGTTGCGACCGACTGAATTTAAAATCCCTCTCGATATTGGCGCGCTAATTTAATTGACACTTATTGACGCTTAGGCCGAGTATTAAAATGTGATGGAAAACTTTGAGCGAAGCGTCTCATTGACAAATATTTGTGAACTTCATATTAATATTCGCATGTGGGTTTTAAATTGGAATTTATTGGGTTTTATGTGGCGCCCGCTGTTTGATTTAAACGAATGTATTCTTTTAGATTTTGTTTTGCTTGTTCTTGTATTTTTTGTTGGTTTTTTTTTTACACTCTCGCGCCTGCTGCGAAATTCATCCGCGCTGCCCAACGCTCGATGGCAAAATGCGCAAACACTTTGCTGGGATACGACGCCTCCGCCGGATAACCACTACAAATACAAATACAAATACAAATACAAATACAAATACAAATGTGATAGCGACTGCGGTTGCTGTTGCGACTGTTGCGCAGCTGTTGCTCGGTTCGGCCCGACGCGGATTCGACTGGATTCGGCAGGCGAGAAGCGCCCCTGCTCCACGCCCCACACCCAGTGGCGGGCAGATGCCCCTATTCATGATTTTGCACGTTGAGTATTGCCTATTTGTGTGTGCTTGTGGTGAGTTTTGAGAGTCAATTCTTATGGCTGCCCACAAAGTCAACTGTTTGCCACAAGCGAGAACCAATCTCTGCGAATGTCTTTGTATTTTTATCATTTTATTAGCATTTATAGTTACGCTTAAAATGGACGCGAGCTCATTTGAATCATACATCACAAATGCAGCTACTTTCTATAAATATTTAATACAATTTTGATGGATCACCACAAGCACATAACTGAGATATGAATTGCCCATATCTCAGCGTAGTTCTTTAACAGCGCTCGCGTAAAAAAACACATTAATAAATAAATGAGATTGGTCGATGGAATTGCCGACAGATTTAATCAGCAGCATTGATGAACGAAACTGATACTAATTGATATTAATGGACCAACCCCTTATTCCATTGATCGAGTTGAAACGCGGCGACACCTTGACTGACATTGCCCTGGGCTCTGGGCAGACCCTGGGCTAACAGCTCATAACTCAATTGAACACCGCTGCAGATGGCCAAAACAAATTTGTGCGATTTTGACAACGTCGACGTCGACTGTGCTGGCCTCAGCTAGTTAGCAGTTCAATTAAAATTGTCTGCCACAAATTAATTGGCAGCGCTATATTCTGCCTGCGATCGTATTATTTTGCGATGATATTAATGCTTGATATATAGAAATATCAATTTATTGACATTTGACGCACGTGACGAGCATGCAGACTTCGATTGCGATTCTCTCTTTGAAATTGCTACTTGAGTCATACAAACGCAAAGCTTATACTTATAATTATGCTTATACTCGCACACATATAGTGTTTTTGCCCTATTACAATTTATTGTCACCTTAACTGTTTGCATGCCCCCCAAAATGGTAACCATTTGTACGCGCCTATTGGCCGAACATTGAAATTTTTCTCAGAATTGAATCACGAAATTTTTAAAATTCTTATTGATTTCGCGGCAGTTATTTTTGCTAAGATTTTAGACAACATTTTGAAAGCTTCGTTCAAGGTTCGTGTCTAGGCTATATGTTAATGTGTAGGTCACTCTTATACTAGTAGTTTCTGATAAGTAAGTACACCAACCAGTTAAAATACAGGAAAAGTGCGAATTTATTTATTTATTAATTATAAACCTAATTTATTTATGTTAGAATTGATAATTTGTTTCTATTTCTTTTGTAGAAGATAGAAGTTATGTGCATTTTAGAGTGTTTTGTCGGTTGAAGCTCTTGTATATGCTTATCCTTATTTGTAGTCAACGCTACTATGGCTTTGAGTCATTTATAATTTTATTAATTAGCTTAAGATGGGCCTTATATGTAACTATTTATAGATGATCCTGGTTTTGTGTACTGTTATATTTTTCATCTTTACTAGATCAACTGCATATTCAATGTCAAATTATTTTGACCTTAACTCAGAACTGCGCCCATCTGCGCCACATGGCAACCACTTGACTCCAGCATGTCTGCGCTGTTGGGTGTCTATATATACGTATATATATACGTAAATCTTAATTCCAGTGTAATGGGATCCCTTAAGATTGCGCTATTCTAGAATCGCAGAACATTCAATGAATACTTTTAAGACGATGAGCAACTAGCTACTACTGCGGGTGCACTTGCATGAGGGAACACATTTCGAGCGTACAAATCTCTTACAAAGTATGTTTATTCCAGCTTGTGGGAATGTTAAGCTTTGTAACACGATCTCCACTTGGATGTGCTAGCAAAGACTATGACAATTCTGATATCATATTACCTTCGACAAGAGCCATTTAAATAGCAACAAAAACAGCCAAATATAAATGCAATGCTTCCCCATACAGAACAAATACCCTGTAAAAAGTGCAAACCGAACGTTTACTTGCAAGTATTAGACTTAGACAGATTTGTCATAATAAACCGCAATTAACAATAAAATTTACAAACAAAAAGTACCAAATATTTGATAATGCTTAAGACAACTTTAGTGAAAATAAATTAAACTTATTTTATTAAATTAGGCAGATTGTACAATCGTCACTCTGAAATATATTTTTATTATAATATTAGCTTGGAGTTCGATTTGAATATTTATTTTATAGCATTCTTTTGTTTACATCAAGAAGCCCCACTGAGTCACATTTTTGTGCAATGGGCATATCTATATATATCACTCATTAAATATATGATATCTATATTGCATTTACTTATGGACATTTTATACACTCACACACAGAGACTCTCTCTCACACACACACGCACACAATGACAGATACAGACAGAAATGTGTACGACAAATAATATGCGCATTAAACACATTTTAATTAATCTGTCAGACAGTGCAGACGCGCCGACGGCTCTGCGCAGATGCGGTGAGTCTGGCTGAGTTGGCTCTCAGTCTTCGGAGTCGCGCGTTGGTGAAAGATGTGGCGCAACGGACGCGGTTTAGAACCAGCCGAGAACAACTCGAGGAATAACTAGGCTAAGATTCGATTGTGTTAGAGAGAGAGGGAGAGTGAAAGAGAAAGAGAGAGAGAGAGTGAGTAGAGAGTCGCCATGTGTTGGTGCGCACGTGTCTATTGGACTGTTTTGCAAAATCTATTTGCCCGTTTCTACAACAATCTGACGGATAGCAACTTTGGCTGCTTGAGTTGCCATCGAGAGCGCTGCTGCTGCTGCTGCTACGGCGGCTGCTGCTTCGGCTATAGGCGCCAGGCCAGCGATGGTGACGGTGACGGTGACGTTGACGCCGACTTTGACAGCGATGCTGGCAAACGTGTTTTGGAATCAATCGTTGATGACGGTCAGCAGAGAGCAGCTCGAAACGATTACATCATTGTGGGTGAGTTCTTAAGCGTGCTCTTCTCTGATAACAAAACATACAACACAAGTCACAATTGTCGATAGACGACGCTGATGCCAACTATGAGGAGATTGATCAGCGACAGATCGAAACGGAACCATACTATTTCACCGTGGATCGCGCTATGGCGGAACACATGCTCACGGAGCGGGACAATGGAGCCTGTTTGGTACGACCCTTCAAGGCGACGGACGTATGCATCAAGTACATTGTGAGCATCTGTGCGGATCGGCAGTTCTACCATCTGTTCGTGCGCCAAGTCGATAGAAGACAGCGCTATGCCATTGGCCAAATGAAGCCGCACGAGCGTGTTTTCCCCTCGCCCTATGCCATCATTGAGTTTTATGCGGAGCATCCGCTGCTCTGCACCAACAAGGAGCGCAGCCAAAGTGTCCTCCTCAAGCCAATCAACTGTGCCTAGTTTGGATTATCGTTTAATGGGTTTACAAGATATTTAGATAAATTATGTACAAATTGTGTAACTTAGTAAATTAGGCGTAAGTTAAGTCCGTATATGTATGTGTGTGCGTGTGTGTTTCTAGGTGGCAACAACAGCCTTGAAGACACACTGATTGTTCTGCATCAGAGCGGGCCACAAAAACGCCTTGATCAGGTCCGAGCGGCGATCCGACTGCGGATGGCGTTCGTGCTTCTCGGGACGAAGGAAACCTACGAAATAATGATATAAACAAAAGATGAAATCCATGCAGTAAATATAATACCTAATAATATATTATAAGTTTATATTCCATGAGATTAAAAATAATTAAACAAATAAATTGTAAGATTTTAAATTTAATAAATGCTTTTTGCCACCGTTTAAATGTGAATGGAACATTAAGGAAAACAAAATAAACATAAATATAAAATAAGTATTTAAATGAACATCTTTTGAATTCGCTTTGGATTTAGATATAAAATAGTTACTTTCTTAAAATCGTTGGTATTTAAAATTAAAAAAGAAAATAAGAATAAAGATTATTCTTAAGGAGTCATAAACTAATTAAACCAACATTCAGATTTTACACTTATTAATTTTAGGTAAATATTTATTGGTATTGCTCACCTAGATTGAAATCAGTGTCCAGATAGTAGGGCGCCTTTTGATTAATCATGCGCCAAGCCAATCGCACACAGGCGCTGACGAAGTGCGTCAGTGGGGGACAGGATTCCAGGCAGGGATACTCGTGCAGTGTGGAGAGTACCTGGTTGAACACAGATCGCTCGATCTCACCTAGCGGAAAACTGTCGGTTGTCTCGTGCAAATGATGTCGCACTGAACGATCCAAGGAGAGGGTCGTCTCGCAGCTGCTGTCCAGCGGACAGTTAAGTACCCGGCGCACCTCCAGCACCTTGCGCTCCCGCATGCCGTGGCAGAGCCGAAAAGAAAGCTGCACAAACAGACAAGAAGAGTGGAGAAACGAGATACGAGAAAAGAGTAAAAGAAGGTCTAAAATATGCCAATCATTATCAATGGTTCAATAACAGCCTACGGTCAAAAACCAAACCAAACCAAACCAGACCAGACCAAGCCCAATGCGCTGGCCAGCTGATCCGGCCAATTGTCGGTGTCATTCATCTTTCCCATCAAGCAAGCCACTTGTCCATCTATTCATCGCAGGAGATCGAAAGTTATTTATCCACCAGCTTAGTTGGCAAACGCACAAAACCAGCAGCACTCGATCCGATCGCCAACGTAATTTCTCAGCAACAGCCACCCTGGGGCATGCCACTTTCTTCTTCTATAACATTTAATCAGTGCCCCAAACATGATCAGTTGCCACGACAAAATCAATTCGATGCGTTGCAAATTAATATTTTGCAATAACAATTTGCCAGCTGGCCTTATCTCAATCTAAGTATCTTTCTCTGCAATCTGAGATATCCGCTTCACCCATTTTTTACACTCTGTACCAAAAAAAATAATATAGTAATAAATAATTGGACCATTTGTGAAAATATGCATAATTTACTGCGAAGCCGTTTATTTAACTATAAAAAATTAAAACATCTAAATAAATTAGGCATTTCCGTTGGTCATCGACCCATTTCGGATCGTAATCTTCTAAACATCGTAATATTTACTAGTTTCTTCATCAACAAACAAAATATTTTATTGATAATCTTGATATCAGATATTTATTGTATATGTAAACAAATCTTGTAATAAAAAAGCTCTCAATTTAATTCCAAAATTCTGATTTTGAAACCCTTTTAGGAACACATCTGTTATATGTGGCGTGACAGAGAATTTGAAGTAAATGTTTGGCCAAAAATTGCTTATCTGCTCTTTCGCCAATTTAGTTTTTAATGCATTTGTGGTTGTGTGCAAAAACTTGAATTCATGCTACCAAAATTTATTCATATATGGCTTTTGTAGGTCTATTTTTATATATAATAAAAATGTATTCTACACTCATAAAAAAATGGTGTAGCTTTAAACTGAGGGTTATATTTTTATGGCATGTATAAAAGTGCTCTAGAAATTCCACAATGTTGTTTGATTGGATGTTGGTAACATGTTAGCATACAGACTTACCACAATCATGGAGAAGAGTATCTTGGCCTTTAAGCTGTGCACATGCTTAAGCTGGGGCATGCTGTCCAACGCCTCCAGGGCGTCCGATCGGTTCTCAATGTACAGATTTCGATAGTGTGACACCATTTCGCTGTGGATGCGTAGGCAATCGAGTGAGAGTAGGAGAGAGAAAGAGAGAAAGAGAGAAAGAGAGAAAGAGAGAACGAGTATAAGCAATGGATGTGTGGGTGACAGTGGAACAAACGAATCATGTCAAGTGCTAGAATTGATTCAAGAAAAGAGAAAACGAATCTTAGATTTGAAGTCTGCTGCTTACCTCCCATCTTCGCTTATGGAATCATCGGAGTGGTAGCCATCGCTGCAGCTGCTGCCGCCGGCGCTGCTTGTGGCATTCGCTTTGACAGCTGCCACGGGGCTGGGGGGCACACTCTCGGGCCCCATCATGTGGAGCACGACCTCGCAGCCGCGTGAGAAATTCATGAGCAGACCGGCAGCGGGTCTCTTCTCAATATGCGCCTGTGCATCCAGACGCTTTACCTGGCCCACACAGGAGAGCACATCCTTGTCATTCTCCACACGAGTGCTCAGGTTCTCGATCAGAGTGTGCAGCTGCTTCAGCGTTGGCTTATCCAGCATTGTGAGCAGTGTCTTGTTGTCGATCAGTCGCTGCTGTATGTCGCCATAATTGATGGCCAGGAGACGCTGGTGCGAGGAGTGTGCCGGATCCTGATTGACCGTCACCATGCTCAGCTCCTCCAGCTTGTGTATGGCCATCTTATAGGTATCGACGTGCCGCTGCAGCTCCGTCTTCAGTGCCACATGCAGTGATATCAACTGACCCGCTGCGCCAGCATCTGTTGTCAGCCCGTGGACACCCAATCCTTGCACAGCATTGTCAAAGCTGCGTCTCCGCTCCCGCAGACTCAGACGCAGTCCCGGCTCATACTGTGCCAGTGCCTGCATCAGCTTGGAGCAGCGCTGCCTCAATCCGCTCTCATGTGGATTGGCGAAGAGACGCACCAGCTGCCAGACAACCGTCTCGCTGGGCACATCCGGCTTGGGTGTGCTATTCAATGTGGTCAACCTGCCAGAGCGGGGTGAATTAATATCAATCAATCAATCAAACCATTTGGCTTACCTTGTGTAGAAGGACTCGAGCAGATAGGCGCTGTGTGGCAGATGCTCCAGCAGTAGATCAATGGGCAGCTCCGCAATCACCGAGTGCAGCACCGATGGACCCAGACGACCCACCACGCCCGCCGCCTCCCGATACTGGCGCCCCTCTGAGAGAAGCATGAGCCGGCGCAGCACCTGGCGGGGACTGGTCAGAAATTCGCGTCCATCCCGCGACGGTCCGCGTATGCGTTCCCGACTATCCGCCATGGAATGGCAAACGAAGCTTGACTGCGATTGATGTATGGCCTCCTGGTGATTCTTGAGCAGCAACTGTTTTCTGTCGAGGAGGCCGAGTCTAATTACACTTGAACAATGTGTCAACTAATGGGTTAATATGAAATATGGTCGAATGCGGCTTTAAAACAAATGCTGATGCGGAATGCTGATGCGGAATGCTGAATGCTGAATGCTGAATACGGAATGCTTATGCGAATGCGTCGAATTTGGGGGCGCTTACAACAACTTCGGCTCCATGGCGACGACGATGCGTGGGGCACAATCTCTCAGATGCTATTGTAACTATGCGTAGTTTCTGCAAAAAAAAATATATACAAAAAATGGCATAAAACACATTGCTCATAGTAAGTAAGTAGGAAATCTGCCTGGGTAAGAATTCGCTTAGGCAACCACACAATTGGCACTTTCACCGCGGGGCGGGCCACATAATTTATCATAACTTTAAACCTAATCACATGCGAAATAACGAGTGTGCGTGTGTGTGTGCGTGTGTGTTTGTAGGTGTACAATTGTTCAGGAAGTATGTCTATGCTATACCTACTTACATACTATGATATCTGTTTGCAACAAAAGGAGTAACACCGGTAAAGTTGTGGGAGTTTTTCCCTTGTAGAAATGACTACTGCAAATCAAACAAACACAAAACAAACAAAGCAACATTAAAAAGTCACCAAAGGAGTTGGCAGACTTTCCTTTGTGCACACTTATCTTAACAGTTTCCAATGACTTTGTTTAATAATGCGTAATGCATTTTAACCTTAAGGTAACAAATGGAAATAAATAAAAAAAGATAAATTCAATGAAAATACTTTCAATATTTATTAATAAATATTTTATTTTGACATAAATAAATCTCAGCCACAAGCCAAGTAAAGAGATTAAAATAATAACAAAACCACAAAAGTTTAATAATATTTATAGCATTACAAAAATGATCCGAGTTTGTTCTTCTTCAGTTGTTTTCTGCACAAACTTAAACGCATTTAAATGTGTAATTTTCAAATAAATATATAGAGAAGCCCATTTGTTAACGGAACAACTTTTTCTGTTTACCATTTTTAAAAATATTGAAATTATGACCTTTTTAATTTGTAAACGACCCAGTTATAATTAAATTCAGATGATTCTTCCATATGCGTTTTTCATATTTATTACTTACTTAAAAGCATATTCTTGATCAACAAAGCAATATGGTTGCCCACATGATCTAGATTTTAGATAGTTATTTATTATTTCAACATATCTATAAACGAAGAAGCTGAAAAATATAATTCTACATTTCTGTTTATGAAACCCTATTAAGAAAACATAAGTTGGTTTGAGAAAGAACAAGTAATAAATTATTATCTTCATATTAACATTAACTGCAGAAATTTCTTATAGGTATTATAATATACCATAACGTTGCTTATGTAAACTAAACAGCTCTTTTGTAAACTACGACTTTAACATTATTTGCTATCTAAGCATATAAAAATCAAATTTTATATTTAATATATATGCTTTTCAGTCATTTATTACATAAAAATAAAAATGTTATTTAGAATAATTAAGCTTAACAACATTTTATTAATTTTTTTTACCTACAGAAATTTGAAAATACGAACAATAAATCACAATAATAAATGACGAATTCTTTCAAAATAAATAATAAAGCTTCTAAGCCTAAGGATGACCAAATGATTATTTGCACATAAACAAATAAACATACAATTATAGCCAAATCGACTTCCGTTACAACAATGAATCCCATCAAATAAAATTGTTTGTTGTAAAAGAAATCTGATAACAAGTTCTTGTTAAATCTGTGTTTACTAAACATTTTCTCCACATTTTCCACCTGTGAATGCAACTAACATTTTTTTCATGGAATTCGATGCGCTGAAGCTGAACCAAAATCTTTCGAGCTGTGGTCTCCCCAAGAATTAAGCATTTTATGTTTGGCAACAATATACATATATATGTATATATATATATGTATATGTATGTATATATATATATGTATATTTATGTATATACATATATTTATAGGTATGTTTGTATAAAAAGCAGCCAAGCGAGCTAAGTATGGTAAGGTAAAGTGCTGGAAGTGACCCACCCAAAAGAGTTCAGAGCTCGTGCATTACCTAGGCCATATTGCTGACCGGCTTGACGGTCAGGTAGACGCCTTAATTGAAGCCCTCCGGCTTCTCTTTGGGGCACTTGTTTTTAGCTGTTAATGATTTTGTTGTTATTGTTTGTTTACTCGTTCTAAATGCACTTTGGCAATAGCCGCATTTCGCCGTTATTAAAATAAGGTGTGTTACTGTGAGAACATAATTTTATGGGCTAGTTAAGATTTACTCAGAAAAAAGTAAATTTTAATTATTTTTCAGGCAGCTGCAAATCGCATAATGTGGGAAACAAGCAAAGCAATGTGGCTTGCAACGTGTGGCAAAACCGCTATGCAGGATTTGTTTCTGCTGACTCTTTCTCTTTAACCGCAAACATGTTGTACGACAAATCTTGCAGATACAGATAGAAGTCGTTTGCGATTTTGCTGAGCTCATGTGGATGACTTTTTGGCGAACAGAACAACAAACATGGCTTGGGTCAACATGAGCGTGCACAAAGCAAACTGATTTTCAGTTAGACACGCACAGCCACAGACGTGATTACAATACAATTATGCCACACTGGGCGACAAATTGAAAGATGCGAAAGAGAAGCAGCAAAGAGGCAACAACTATGACACCTGAGATTACGACTCGCTTCGCTGAGTTGGGCTGCGCTGCGCTGGGCTGGGCTGGGCTGGGCTGGGATGGGGTGGCTTGGGGAGTGTGTGTTATGTTATGTAAGCCTGGCTTACTCACATGCAGTTTCTAGTGTCATAGCCAAAAGCTGAGAACGGAAGCCAAGCAAGCTGACAGAACTCTGCGGTCCATGTTTTGTATCTAACTTAGCGCTGACGACGGTTTAATGAACCCGGCCAAGACCGGCAGCAGCGCGACAGACATGCCAGAACCTGTGTGGAAATGTGAAATGATTTGTTGCTCAAGCCAAAGGCAAACATAACTCTTTTTTACGAGTATTATTACAACAATTTGTTATGTGGCGCTTTTTTATAATTTTTGTTTTATTATTGTTGTGGCTGCTGCTGATTCTGTTGACTTTCTATGATAGTTTTTCGCAGGCCAACAAACTTCTAATTGCTTTGCTTGCATGCAATGGAGCCACTTTTGTTGGCTTCTCCAATTCGAAATGATGACGAAAACGAGCTGAAGCCGATCCATAAGCCAAACCCAAAAGAGTCAATTGAAACTGACATGCGCCGGCTATTAAAATCTGGCAATATGTGATGGAAAGCTAGAAGCTGTAATCTGGGCACCACAGCAGCTAGTGCAATTAGAAGGGGGCACAAAGAGAGGGAAACAAACAAAAATACAAAAATAAACGGAAGAGATATCTTCGCTGTGTTTTCGATTAAGAAGTACAAAAACTTAGCTACGAAATGTTGTTAGTTAGTTGGTTTCAATATAATTATTACGATAAAGTTTTGTTTACCTTAATGTTATGAGAATAATAGGTCAAAATATATTAATTTTATTACCCTAATATATTTCTACACCGAATTAATGATTCAGTGTGATTATAGTAATTTTTAGTAAATAAAAGCAAATGTAGTGGAGACTTTTTCATCTAAATTATTTTTTTCATATAAAATATTTTATATTTTTTATATTTTAAATAATTAAGAATCAAATTCAGCCTTCTACTGCCAAATAAATCAATTTATATAAATAATTTTCTGTATTTAATATAAAAAAAAATTAATTAATTACCAATTAAAGCTGTCTGCAGTCTAGTTAAACTCAAATAATATAATATGAAGGCAAAAAAACATATAACTATCGTGTTAATTTCAAAGAAACAATTTTAATAAGAATATTTCATAATTCAATAAAGCTTAAAAAGAAAATGTTTTATAATATTATTATTATCAACAAAGATTGACGGAGAGTCTAACTGATCTGTAGGTTCAAAGTTCAAGATAAGCTGGCAGACAAATTTGCATTTGGTAACAGACCGTTAAAGGGTCAAGTGTAAAAATACTAATACGGAAAATAAATAAATATTATTATTTGTTTTTTCATTTCGCCTTTTTTGAAAGATAATTTATATTATTTAAAAAAAATCTTGAATAAAGGGTACCGCTAATTTCTAAATAGCGTGAATTTAAAATCAACTTTAACATCAACATGACCCCAAAAGAGATCGGAGACAATGCGAAACCAACGCAGATTTATTGTTGTAATAATAATACATAAATTTAGCATAGCAAAGGAGATTGGTGTTAACAAATGCCGCGCTCCGAATTTGGTAACAAAAGCGGCCCGGGTCTGATGAACTAAGCCATAAAAGAATGTGCCCAATTCTAATGCATTGTATGGCAGACGAGTATTCAACTAATTTGTATGTGATTGATACTTTACACAACGACTGCAACTGTTTATGGTTATATTGTTTCTAGCTGGAGGTGTTACACACAACACAGGAATTAACATTAGGTGAGACAGCCAGAAAGATAATAAGATAGAGCAAGAAATGGCTGGAGGCAAGTTTTTTATAATTCCAGGCCAGACTAGGTTACAGTTCATTAAAATTTGGCAGTTGGCGTGTTTCTGCGTGCCCTAACTTCAACTTCTGTTTATTCATCTTCAGTTCTTCCTCATTTTTCCCCAAAAGGCAATTATTATGAAAATAACACAAAGACCCCAACAATATGAATACAAACTTTTTACAACGTGCTGAAGTGGGTTAATTTCATTCAACTAGAATGGACAGTAAGATATTTTTCTCTTAGTTTTTATGACCTGAACTGCTAATTGGGCACACCCTCGAGTGGTCTAAGCGAGCGGTGTCCATGGGAAATCATCTCAAGAGCCGCATGTATAAACACAACCAGAAATCAATTCGCTAGCCGAGCCCAACTAGATTAAAGTGAAACTTTGCGCACATTTTGGAATTTGGAAATTCGTTATTTATTTTGTGTTTTTTTTTTATTTTGGTTTGACAATACTTACATTTCGTTGCAATCCTCGTTCTAGGGTAAGCGACTTAATCCGTTAGCAATTTTCACAGCCAGTCAACTTGGGGTTTTCGGTCACAGTTTTCACTTGACAGCCGTAGAGGCCAGGGTCAGGCGGCAACGGCAACTACAACCGCAAATCAAAGTGTTCGCTACGCCTGCTGCAGCGTGCTTAGGCCAACTGCAACAACATCAGCAATTTGATGACACCAGCAACAACAACAACAAACATTTTTGCACTTCATTAACTTTTCGAGCATTTGTGGCAAATGCCAAAGCAAAATTCTTGTCACGGTCGCAAGGCGCGCGCTCGATTTACAGTTCACAATGCACCCGCGCTCTTAAAGAGCAACAACAACTGTCAGCGCTGCAAACGAATCTTTCACTTAACGATTTGCGCAGGCGCAATACAAACGAACAAACGAATGACAGCAGATTGCACAGGCGAACTCAACTGCACGAACCGAAAGTCAAATGCAGACTGAACGAATGTCATGACCGAAAAAGTGCCAACAGGTAATGTGCAAGCCAACTGGAAAACAAAGAGAGAAGAGAGAGCGAGAGAGAGGTGCTAAGACAACTGCGCAGTCGCGCAGCTTATTATTGTTGTTGTTGTTGTCGTTGTCGTTGCTGTTGCTGTCTGTTTATTTGGACGTATGCATTGCGCAGATGTCGCAGAGTCTTTTGGATGCTTCGAATTGAGCTCGCTAAAAAATACAACCACTTCTACTAATGGCTGTTGTTTGTTTGTTTGTTTTTATACAATGTAAAACTTAAAGTGCTATATATGACAAATTAACAAAAACTCGCATTTTTTATTATTATTGATTTTTAATTATGGCTTGATAAAAAAACAGATTCATCATCATAATGTGTAAAAACAATTCATTAAATTATACATTTTTCTTATACTTATTGTGAATATAAACAAATATACAATTGCGTTCAATAAATTAGACATGATATTAAAAATTTTGAGAATGGTAAAATATTTATAAATTCTTACTAAACTATTTAAAATGTTTATTTATAATAAATAATTAAAAATTCAACAACTTAGACTAATTTATTTACAAAACAGTGTGTAGTGAACACGATGAGAAGACGTTTAGAATCGAACTGGTTTGCTCTGATGATCATTTCATTATTTTATAGAAAATGCTTAAGCTTAAATACATATGCAGCCGCTTGTAAGTCGAATTCATGTTGTGTTTACTTATCTTAATGGAGTCACTTGTAAGCGACTCCATGTGATGTATTCTTGTTCTAAGGAAGCCACTTGAAAGTCGACTCCATGTGATGTTTTGTCATTTACCTGCAGCCGCTTGAAAGGTAGTAGTAGGCAGTGCTATATTGTCATTTAAGTGATCCTCTTTTATATAAAAAAGATAGCTGGATCTTGTAGCGTCTCATGTTCATACTTGAACAGCTTGCAAAAATACTTTTTAAGTTTAACATTTTACTTAATTATTTACATACATATATTCGATTTATTTATGTTTTTTTTTAGAAATAACACTAAATTATTATTAAACTAGCCGTTTATATTTCCATTAATTTGAAAATTGCCCACTTTATTTGTAGTGCTTCAATGCACACATCTAGCCACAGGGTATATCAAGAGAAAATTATTTATTTCCTCGAATAAAGTGCAAGCGATTCGCAGCTGCTTGCAGTTGCCATTTGCCAATGCTCAATTTAAATGCGATGAGATGTGAGGATGGAGATGGGCAGACAAAGCCGCAGCATTTTAGTGATAGCTATTTGGGTTAGTGTGAACAGTTAGTTAAGTTGGCCAAAATCATAAGAAATTATGAGTGCATATCATTTATTAATTGAATAAGCAGGCAGCGTTGCAAATTGCAAAAACGTGAATACGACTCTCTTAAGCTAGCCGTATACAGTTTTCTTGTTATGATGCAATGCAAGAAACCTTTCATTAAAGCAACAAAAACAACAACAACAACAACAACAACAATAAGTAGCGCCTGTGGGGGCTGCACTTCCAGCTGCCGAGCTCAGAGTCGAACAAACAGCTATCCAATTAGTCTTAATTGCTTTTACCAGCCAACTTCATTTTACCTAAAATGCCAGGCGGCATCAAAAGCACACACGTGTTGTTTAGGAGGAGGTTCGAGGGGTCTAAGGTGAAATGGCAGGCGTTTTGCATAAAAATGCCGAAAGAAAAGTAAGTGGTAAACTCCCATCAACAACGAACCGAGATTTACATCAACTGATTAACGCTCATTGCCAGCCTCGAATGCTGCACACCAAAAAACTACTTCAAGTGCGGCAACCTTGTTAGAAAATTGCAAAATTTTCACGTGTTATTTACGCGTTAATCGTACGCAATTGAAAACACCACTAAACAATTAAACAAACCACAAAGGTTAGTGGAGCATTCGTCGGAAGGGGGGCCAGAGTTGATGTTAGTATTTATATGCGCCAGGGTTGCCGCCATCCCATTTATATTTAGTCGGATTAACAGGGCGTAAAGTTTCGCCACATCTATAAAATAAACACACACATCTTGGTAATCAGTGATGCAGCCACACAGTGGCTCATGCATACAATAAACCACTTAGTAATAGACACATTACCGAGTCAAGGTTGTTTTGGGTGCTGCCAGCATCTGAGCGATTCCCAGCATGCTTCCTTTTCCTTTCTAATACGCATTTCACTTTTTTCGCCGACGCATTTCACTCGCTGCAAGAGCAAAAGAAATGGAAATAACAAAAAAAAAACTAAAACAAGTGCAAATATTTATGTGAAATTGTTAAACAAAGCTTAAGTCAAACAACTCTTTATACACAATTCAATATGTATTTTATATAAAGTTTTCTTTTGGTCTTATGCTTCTTTAGTGCTTTTAAGTGCTTGTCTTCGCTTTTCGAAATCGCTTACAAAACCAAGTAATTAGTGCTTTTTGATTTACTAAACGCATAAAATTGTCAACTTGCGTGTTGTTAGTTTTTGTTTTTATTTATTTGTTTTTTCATACTTGCCGTAGGAGCAAAACTTTTTTTAACTGCGCCTGTGCACATTTCACCAGCGCGTCAAAGCGGCAACACACACAACCATTTGACTTAGTTTGTTAGTGGCATCAACATCAACATCAACATCGACATCGACATCAGCATTGCTATAAGCCGTACGCGTGGCATTTGTTGTTGTTTGGTTTGATTTGGTTGCATTTTCCCCCAGTGGGACATCGCCAATTGACGATTTCTCTTTCTCGGAAAGATTTGCAATAATCATAAAATTTTAACACAAATATTAAGCAAAGTGATTATTATAAATAATTGCAACGTATGCCTAAAATTCGATAAATCTCTCACATGCCATGATAATGCAATAAAATGTTGACCAATGTGAAATAAGTGAATAGTAGAAATAATAATTAGTTGCCACAGAGACCTAATTGGATATATTACTAATAAAAGACTTAACAAAAATTACAATAATTTTCCTTTACCAAAAATGTTGCTTAAATTTAAGTAAACAAGTAGTTTGAATTTTTATTTATTATAGTTTTGACAAAAGTTTATGCTTGGTGGAGCAAATATAAAGTGGCACAGAGATCAGTATGCTTGTCATGATCAAAAAGGGTTACAACATTAACTATTTATTTAAATAAGTTTGACTGGCAAAAATTTCGGCTAAAAATAAATTCAATTGAATCGCTTATAGTATCTATGAATGAACCACGTATGCTTTGAGATAAGAATTTCACAATATCAACATGCTGTTTAGTCAATGCAATTATAGCTACCTGTTGATATCATTATGAAAACAAAACAAATTAGTCTAATTATACTCCAGTGTTCGACGTTTAGATACTCTAATTCTGTAGTCATAATAACTACATAATAACTACAATAAGAACTTCCACTTGGATGCTCTTCAAAAACAACAAGTGAGAATTGTCAATTGGAAGTTTTTGTCTTATTAATAAAATAAAAATATATATATTATAATTATAATTTTATAAAAATATAATAATAATAACATAACTTTATATTGAGTTACATTCCATTTAAATTCTCTTGTTGTTTTGGTATCTAAGGCTAACATGTCTAAATCGTCTCGGCAGTTGATGCGGATCGCGCATATATATACTCTATGGGGCATATATATGAAGTATATATATTTATGTGGTATATACATATGCGTAAAATATTTTTCATATACAACTTTGCTTATGCTCATATCATGTTTATTTTAAATATTTGAGCTTATTAAAAGCAAATTAGAATTAGAATTAAAAAATAAATACCTAAGAATATTCCCATGTCATTATAGTTAATAATTGGAGATTAAGTTTTTTATGTCTGGTTATTTCGAAGTAGGTCAAATCCAATGCATTTGTTATTTGGATTTAGAGGGTCTCCAAGTCTAAAATGTGGATAAGCAGCAGCGAGTGGCAATACTAAAAAATATAAAATACATATCCGCTTTGGCATGCCACATTAAATTGATTAAAGTTTGTTTTTAATTATAATATAGTCAATGCGATCGCTGTGAATTGTAGCAGCTTTACTCTCACGATGTGCTTCCGCAGCATACACAAAGGTGAAAAATTGGCGGATGCTGCGTAACCATAATGCAATTTCATGCTTCATTATTAAACACGCTCTGCAGATATATATATAGACTAATTCTTATATAATATGCTAGAGTAGGTACAAAATGGGAAAGAGGAAAATTAAGTTCGCAATCGTGGCCAAAACTATTCGAGCCATTTCGAGACGTTTGACGGATGGCTGGTGAAAATGCATTTGCCAGCCTATTCCTAATCTCCGCTCGACAAGCACATCATCTGGTTGATAGGCGTCTGTTGTTGCCACTGCTATGTCAGCTCCTTGGGAGGCAACAACAACTTTCACAAATAACTTTTGCTGTAGGCGCCAAGCGGCTTTCGGAGTGCTTTTAGTTGTGGAGCCATCTAGTCCAGCTGCAGTGGGCAATTCTTATTACAGAATCAGGTGCAACTTTTGCTTTTGCTGCTTGCTGCTTGCCACTTGCCTCTTCATCTTGCTTAAGTCACTGAACTGCTGCATTCGGGCCGCACGTTTGGTTGACAGTAAAAGTAAGCTGGAAAAGTGAACGCAATCGAAGTCGACCCACTTTTGGCAAAACATTCTTTCATACCTTCAGCCAATCAGAAACCAATAAGGTTGTTGGCTGGAGACGCATCTCGAACGCAGCTGGTGGCCAACTTTTATTGTTATAAGTTTTTGTTTTAGGAGTTATGGAAAATCGGGTGGCCCAAAGCCAGCGGCTTGTGTCGTATGTCAGTCGTAAAAATTATTCAAAAACCGGACGGGTTTTAAAGAAAGAAGAAAAAAACACATTTCAAACGAGCAATTGGCGTGACTTAATGGTGCATAAATCAAAGTGCGGCTAGCCTCAGAAGCACACAAGACTCGAAATGTGTGTGGGGCATCTGCAAGTTGCAAATGCGGCGAGCTTGGCAGTTGCAGTTGTGGGCAAAAGTTTTATGCGGCTTTAATTGCGCACACATTGCAGTTGGCCGCCAATGAAAGTAAGTTGCTGTTTAGAGCGAAGAAAACTGATAACCAGATAACCAGAATTTCCAGCCAAAAACGGCCAGACAACGGCAGCAAACGCAACTGGTCATCCATTTTTGGTAGCCAGGTTTGAAATTCTTGTTTGAGCTCAAAAGCATTTCACTTTTTCATTAGCGAACATTGGCAAATTTCACAATCTCTCAATAAGCCACATACGTTTGGCCAAACAAAGAGGAAATTTCAGTATACCGACTATTTACAGGTATCACAAATAATGTATTTGTTATCTGTGCTGTTTAACTAACCTTTTATTTAGACACGTGGCGATTTGTTCAGAAATATAATTACGTTGGACCTTATAAAAATTATATTCTTTTAATTTGAATTTTTGTAATTTACTTACTCTCAATTTGTTAACAATCATCATAATCTATATTATCCGTGTTATTTATAAACACTTTTACAAATTAACAACAATAAACAAATAAGTAATTAAAAGATTAATTAATTAATTTTTTTAATTTTAAAATTAATTTTTTAAATTATTTATAGTTTACATCTTTTTATTTTAATTAACTGATACACTTTAATTTGATATATTTTAATTGCCATCTCTTTTTAATAATATCATGTACTCTTTTTAATAAAAAAAGATTAAACTCTTTAATAAAATCGCTGCTTTGTTAACTTTTCCACATATTCATACGTGGTATACAAATAACGCCAGTCAATCACATCAGAATTTGGGGAATGTTATCGGGGAAAAATGTTGTATATAAGGATCGTTTTGTTTGTTCGTTCCCCAGTACGAGTTCCATTGTGCTAGGTGAAGCCGAAAATACTAAATTAAGAGCGACAAAATGTTTTTTTTCCAATAACGAAGGATTTCTCGATGGGCCGAGGAGCCATAACTGTCTCAGGAATACGCACAGCTGGGGTAATCATAACCAACACCACCTCCATCATTACGGATTTTTATGGAAGGCTGGATGGGACATACTCATGACCATGGTCATGGTCATTGTCATCACTTCCACCATGGCATGCATCGGATGGTCTTCAGTGAGAACTACAATTAAGCGTACATTGTGTGTTGTAATTATATACTTACTATTTAAGTGGTTCTGCCACTAAGTTGATAAATTAAAGTGAAGTTGCATAAAGAAAGGTGTTATATATTTAGTGATTCAAAAAATAAATTAACAAAAAAATTAACAAAAATTGTTTATTATTTTTGGCTGGTTTTTTAATATCTATATATATATGAAATATATTGGAGTAGATTAGTACTATTAACATCAGCATCAAAATAAAAAATTTATGTAAGTATAGTAAAATTAAATAACTTAAATATTCTTCGGCAGACTAATGTTTTTGTTGTCATTCATTATTTTTTACCAAACTAATTTTGGGTTTTTTAACCACATGCTGAGGATTATCAGCTGTGTGCAAAGAACAACGGATTTGGATTGTTCACTATATATTATTTGTCATTTGATATTTAAAAAAGCGTCACAAGCAATCGTCTAATATCGATACATCGATAAATATATTTATTATTTTATACGCACAAAAATGGCAAATTTTAGTACATTTTCAACTATGCCCACAAAATCTGTATTTTTGTTTTATAGCATGTTCCAAGAGCTGCAAGAGTAATTACTCATATAAATGTGTAATTATTATTTTTAATATTTGAAGCGCCTAAGTGCATAACTTTAGTAATACCATAGTACATAGATATAGAGCATGATGAGCACAAAGAGTAAATGGATGAGAATTAACTCGATGGCCAACGTTAACAGGGCCAGAGGATTGGCACGCATAAAGGTAATCAAGACGAACATCTTTGTCAATTTGGCGTGCTCAGCTCAGGATCAAGACCAGGATGACTTTTTACTCCTGCGCAGTAAAAGTCAGCTGCTTGTTGCGTGAGCTCTCGAAGCGGTTGGGTGAATGGATGCTCATCAGGGCGGTGATGCCCAGTCCAAGTATGCCAAGCAGAAAGGCCGAGACGAGGAGGCCAGCCAATATGGGAGCCGAGACGAAGCCAACGCAGTCATAGACATCACCGAAGGTATGGTCTCCATTCAACCAGGGCTGCATCTGATAATCGGACAGGATAAGATTCATTTGCGTGTCATTCTTGTTAGGATTGGCGAAGAGCAGCGTCTCCGAGGAGCAGCGATATGAGAAGCCAAGCGGTGCCGATGGCAGCGTATACTCATTGCCCCTAGCCGGCAGCACAGCCTTGGTATCCTTGTACTCCACCTCAACGTTGCGCAGATGCCAAGTGCCGAGAACCAGCGAGAACTTAAATCGCAGCGTGCACTTTTCGAGGTTGTTCATAAAGGTGATGCTCAGACGACCATAACCCTTGGCACGCTGATCATCGAAGGTGATGTGCTTATTGTGCTCCTTCAGCACCAGCGTCTCATTGTTCAGCTGCAGCTCGGGTGGACCGTTCAGCACGAGAACCGCCTTGTTGCCCTCAGCTATGTAGATGAGAGTCTCCTCCGTTTCAGTGGGCGTCGATTGTGTGGTAGTTGCACCGCGACCTGTTTCCTCCTCCCTGCCCTCGTCCTTGGCTTCACGCTTGGCCAGATAATGAGCCTCTTCCTCACGGCTAGCTAGGATGCCCAACACTTCACCCTGACCATAGATGGTCAATGCATCGTTGTAGCCCCTCAGCAGCTCAGCGTCGTCCTCCTCGCTTAGACCCGTTAGGTTGATGACCTGCGCAAATAATTCAGTGTGGGTGGTTGGTGGTTGATAAATGGGTGGTGCAACATATACAAAACACAAAAAAATTGATATATACACACCTCAATGTTGGCGTTGTAGCTGAAGGGTTCTGCGGCCAGATTGCGCTGAGGCAAATACGACCAGGCGCTGTTTTTCACCAGATTTTCAAACTTGGGATACTTGGTGCCCTCCAGTCGACTGGTGGCGTTTCGCACAAAAATTATGATTGCCTTGACATCCTTGAACAGTTGCGTCAGCTGCTGCTCCCTGCTACTGGCATCGACCAGTGCCTGCGGCTGCAAATCGTACAACTTTTCGTGACCCCAAAACAGAAACGGTCCACTTATGGCTGCGCTGCATCCGAACACCAGACTTATAAATACCCCCAAAGCAATTAACTGCATTATTTGTCTTGATTCACGATAAATTGCCAAACACCTTGGACACAACACTGCACGTCCCTCACAAAACTGCCGAGAAAAATGTACCAACGGAGAAAAATCAATTTGCTTCTTGGACGAGTGAGGCGCAGGCGCAATTTTCTCGTTGCTACCAATTGGAATTGAATTGTTGGTGGTGGATTATGTTTTTTATTATAGTGGTGGATTTATGTTTACAGGGTGTTCGCAAAACAGTTGAATTAGTTGACATTGCTTTGATTTTCAAATTGCCGATGTATTCAATTCAGCATCGAGTTTATCTCTTGGGCTATAAATAATATAGTCAAATTTTCGATTATGTCATCGCTTGTAGAATTTTTATTTGGAATCTACATATATAATATAATTATATATACATATAATTTTTAGGCATATTTGCTCGCGGTTTAGAACACAGTATATTTGTATATTCAAATAAGAGTTATGTTTTTACAGTCTCTCCAAATTAATTAGTCTTAGTTCACAACTGCCTCAGCTTTATAGCAATCTAAATAAAGTACTTAAGGCAGTAAATATGACGGCAGTTGAAGATGGTGATATTTTTTTACAATAATTGTTTCTTTAATTATTTTTTGTCGTTTTCTGCGGTTTTTTTTTGTATTTTGTATGTATTTTATTTATGTACTTTTGTATTTCCTTCAGCAGTTTGTTTTCTTTTTTATCTATTTTTGCAGTTTTTAATCTGTTTTTCTTTTTTGTACATATTGTCTATTTCTGTGTTTTTTTTTTGGTTTCCTTCTCTTTCGTATTATTTCTCTATTTCTTTAGTTTTTATTTTATTTAAATTCAATTAGTCAGTTAACAAGAGGAATCATATAAAGTATCTCATTTACCCTAATCGCTATTTAATAAATTTCAAAATAATAGATTAAAAAATACAATTTCACCCATCTATAAGAGACAATATTAACGTTATTAACTCTTATTAACAATAAATACTTATAAGAATTGTGCTACAAACTAAACTGATGACTGTGGCAGCTAATACGTAGGACTTTGGCTGGGTTGATGCTAAACTAGATGATAAACTGCCCCTAACGGATTTGGTGCCTATAAAAGAGAGAACATTTTAAATTAAAGCAAATCCAGAGGTCATATTCCAAATGCACCTACGTTTTTCATTACGATCCCTGACGCCGCAGGTTCGATACGAGATGGTCGACTTGCGCTTCTGGTTGACATAGCCGGGCACAAAGAGACTGGGCGCCTCGAGGCGTCCAGCTGCTATTAGCCGGGACATGTCCAGCTCCAAGCGGTGCGCCAGTGGTCCCTTGAAGTGTATGATCATCTGGATGCAGGCGCCGCCGTGCAGTTCCCTCGTTTTGCGCGCATCCACATCCAGCATCCACTCCGGAATGCCCATCACAGAACGTAGCTCCTCCAAAAATTGTGCGCTAGAAAGTGCAACATTTTGGATTAAGCTTAAACTGGCTGGCCGATTAGTGCAACGCAACCTACACAACAAAACGTGGCGGCTTCTGTAGATTGATGTACTTGATGACATTGTGATCCGGTTCGATGTTGGCACAAGCGAATCGCTCGTGCGAATGTTCCGGTCCAAAGATGACAATCGAACGGCCAATTGCCCCAACAGGTGCCTCCAGCGGAAAATTGGTATCAGTAAGCACCATCCGCTCCCCTCCCAAATCTAGAGATTCTAATTTTAGCTGAGTTGTCTAAGCTGTGATGCAGTTACTCACTAATTGTGCCTAATCTAGCACCCACATCGCCTACATAGCAGCGCAGGGGATTATCCGGTCCACACTCCTGTTCATACAGATCGAGCTGACAACAAGATAAAAGCCATAATTAATCTGTTGAATCTATATGATATATATATACATACATTCAGGGGATCTGCTAGCTGTGTGTAGTAAGGATTCCAGACGTAACCACCTGCCACGCAGCGGGTATTGGTGGGTTTGACGGCAGCATCGACACCCACCGGATTCACAAAGATCTGCCAGTTGTGGTTGCGCGTCGAGTTGCGGTCGTTCTTGCCAGGATGTCGGAGCTTTACCTCAATCACTGTCTCCGACTGACTGCCATCGTTGTGGATGAGCTGCGTCATCTTTACATAGCCATAGGCATAGCCAGTGGGATGATGAAACGAGGCAATGGCACGCAGCTCACGTGCCTCACTCGGACTATAGCCACGCTCCAATGTGCTGGATTAGAGATGATCGATTATTGTTATCGATTATTTAGATCAACTCAATCATTTTACCTGCAGGCCCAGCGAGAGTTCCTGTCCTGTTTGTGTATGACCACAGAGCGTCCAATGATGCTGTTGTAGCCGAAAAGTGGCAGATAGGTATCATTGTAGGAGTCGTCGTAGTGGGTGAGTCCGTTTAGGCGCCCAAACTTGCCACTCAAGTCGCCCATCTCATACTGGTCGCTAGTGCCCAGTTTGGGCGGAGGCGAGGACTTCGGATTTACCTCGAAGGGATTCCAGTGGCCATAGAGCGTAGATGCCTCGCAGGGAAACGCCAGATTGGCCTCAACGGGTGTCTGTGAAAGCCAATGCGCTTAAGCAAGACAACAAATCAAATAGTGGAAGTGAATCCCTACCATGTGAATGTGATAGCCTCCGTTGTCCTGCAGCCCCTTCAGCTGCACCTCCACATTGCTGATGTCATACTCCGACTGCTGGGTGATCTCCATCTTGCCACTGACTGTCAGCGGGTCTCCGTTAGCATACCAATCCTTGGCAACCACCTTGCGACGGTAGTGACCAATCACACTGGAGCACGCCAGCCGCTCTCCCCGCGCCTTGGGTCCCTTATCGTCGTAAATAACTAGGGACTTGCCTAGTATGCTGTGGCTTCCGGAAAGCGGTAGGTTCCCATCGCTGAACATGCGTCGACTGAGCACTCTGGCATCCCGCTTCCTGCCAGCTATTGTCAGTTTGCCCAGGCGTGCATCCAGCGCACCCAGTCGGCACATGGCTGGCAACTGGGGCTGACAGAAATCATCGACACTCCGATTGCCCCACTCCACCTTAAAGGGATTATAGACGGCACCCGCCGAGACACAGCGCTGCTGCCAGTCATAGAAATCCTTGCCCGGCGGATTGCTGTGTATGGCCCAGCGATGCTCGTAGCTGCTGTTCTGCGAGGAACCATCCGCTTGGATCAGATACTCAAACAGAACAGTGGTGTCCTGCCAAGGCTGCTCGGCAGCCTGTCGAAGAATAACGCGTCCAACTATCGGATAGCGAAACAGCACCTAAATATGTTTTGAGGGATCATTAGTCTTGAAAATAAAAGGAATAATTATGGATATCAAGTAAGAACGCTCGGAGGGTTTCTCATCCGACGAAGTTTGTACAGTTAATCAATAGTAGAACGGGGCATATGCTTAACCAAATGTACATTTTTATCGATAATTTTAGTTATCGATTAAATTAGATTTCGATTTTAAGTCTCTAACTCTTCTCATATAGTCGGAGAGATCTTTAATAAAATAGACGATCAGTTAATCAGACGTGGCTAGATTGACTCGGCTGTTGTTCCTGATGGAGAATATATGTATTTTATGGAGTCGGATTTGTCTGTTTATTACTTTTTTAATTCAGAACTTAATCAATTGAAAATAGATTTCATAAAAGGTTCACAACCTAAAAGATAATTTTAAGAAAATTGAAATTTATGAAAGTTTAACTCTCAGTTATACGAAACTCAACTCATGCTCTTCAGCTCTTGGGATCAGTGTTATTAACTCCACTTAAAAAAAAAACTTTATAGAGATTAGATAATGGATCTTTACTATCAATTTAAGAGGAATCTGCAATTTCCCTACAACTACTCGATGATCAACTTCTTAACACCTCTATATCCTCTCACCTGTGCCGTAAACATGGGCTGCTGATATATGCCATTGCGCTGATAGAGATTCAAGGTGGAGCAGCCCCAGATGTTCTGGGTTATGTTGTGGACATCGGTGCGATTGTAGGTGTAGATGACCAGACTGCGATGGGCGATGCTGTGGCGACCCTGCAGCGGCAGAAAGAGATCCCAGTAGAGACCGCTCAGCTCGGAGCTGGTGCCGGGCAGGACGTACTGATGAAAGTACTGCTTGTTGCGACCCTGCAGCTTACCGCTGAGATCGCCCAGTGCGTACTGCTCCTGTGTGCCATAGCCCGGTGGCGGCACATGGCCCTGCTGCAACTCCCGCGGATTGTGCAGCTCACCTGTTGTTTCGCAGTAATCCGATTGGCCAAGGCGATGAGGCGTGGGCGGCAGACTATGGATGCGAAAGGCGGCCACATCCTCGGCGAACTTTCGACTCACATGTTGGGAGTGGGGCGTAGACAAGGTGAAGTTAAGGAAGGTGGGATCGAACTTGGAGCGCTGCGTAAAGGTTACCTCGCCCTTAACGCCGCCGGAATTGATAAAGGTTCTGCAAGGAGGCAAAAGAATTAGAGTTGAAGTAGAATTTGAATAGCGAAGGATACCAACTTGTAGGTCAAGGCTGGAACGTTTTTGATCTTGGTGCAGGCCAAGTAATTGTCCGGATGCTGATTGTCGAAGAGTACCAGGTAGAGTGTGCGGTGTGGAATGGTCAGATCGGAGGGTAGCAAAGCCAGTTTGGCATCCCTGTAGACGCTGCGCTGTGCCTGGCGAACGGCATTTTTCGCCACACCAATCCTGCCCAGACGAGCATCCAAGTCGCCAATACCCTTGCCCGCCCCGCTGCCCTGCGGATCGAACACCAGCTGCAGAAAGTTGCAGTTGTCCTCGCTGCGATGATGATCGTGCTTGAAGATGTCCGTCACATAGATCTTCCAGTGGTGCTGCGTAAACGGACGACTTGCCTCACTCTCAATGGGCGACGGCTGCTCCTGTATGTGATACAGATCCGAGTAGATGAGCGTGTCTCCACTCTTGCCATTTTCCGGTGCCAGCCAGCGAAAGTACACGGAGCCCGCAATGGGCGTATTGAATCGTGCCTCAGCCATGTGCTCCAACGAACTCTGCACCGTGGTGATTGTGGCACAGATGCGAGCATTCGTATTGATCTCTGTCAGCACCAGCGACTTGCCCCAAATGCCACGATCGCCAATCAGTTGCATTTTGTGCTGCCAGGTCGCTGTCTGATTGCCCGGCAACACCAGGTACTCCAGTTCTTCGTCGAAGCTCAGCACCTGGGCACCAAGTCGCTCCAGTTCGCACCGCTCATCGGGATCGATGTTGGTGTAGTCCACTGGAAAGCGTCGCACCGCCCAGCTCCACACTTGATCCGGATACTGCAGAGTCGCCTCCAAGTTCGACTGAATCTCCACTTGGTCGGGGCCACTCTGTCGAAATGTGATCTCGCCATGGAGTCCATGTTGCGAGAGATATGCAATCAGATGCTGTGCCGCAACTGTTTACAAAGCAGAGGAGCAAAATTAGTTGAAATACTGGTAAAAGCTTTGCTTTTGGCCAACCCCGACTGACCCATACTCTGTTCTGTGTTTGAATATGGCAATTTCACTTTAATCGAACACCTTGTAATTAAAACAATAGCTCTAAAATTGCAGAAATTTATTTAACTTTTTTCAATCGGTGAAAACGGTGAGAATGATTCCTCTAATTAAAGAGATTATCAGTTATCTCAAAGTCTCAAAGGCAAAAATTTTACACAATGTTCAAATCATTCTTGTGAGTTTTGCAAATTAATAACATGGGGCAAATTATGGTCAACTGAGATGTGAATCTATTTATAAAGCCTCTGAATAAGTTCCATTTAAGCAGCTGAAAATAGCATAAATCGAACATACTACTTTTCCCTTTGGGAACAGAGTATATTGATGATGACTCAAAGAGTGTGACGGCGATAGCGATTGCAGATTTACTTTCATTTTCACCAACGAGCAGCATACACTGAAATCAAAGTGAACTTCTCTTTCTGGATTTCAATTTGCATACAATGGACAAGCAAAGACTGGGAATTGAAGAGGTTTCCGCATTTACAACAATACTTGATTATGTACTCTCTTGGTTGGTACTTACCGCCGCTTTGTGTGGCCACTCCATAGGCCAAGATGACGCATAGCAATTGCGTTGCAGTGCCTGGAGGCATATTCTTAGAGTTCTTTCTTTTGACTTCCTGCTGAACTTTGAGCCATATACCAATTACCAAATAGTTGTATTTACAGCAACTTTGAGCACTTTCATAATTCACAGCGCATGCGTACGATTTAATTGAACAAACGCAACACGTCGAAAGACAACTGAAAACTGGTCGCATGAAGGCCCAAACCGACGATCGTTTTGGCCAACTGTGTTGAGTTTGCCTTTGTTTACTGGTTTTCGCTGGAGCTGAACTTTTGTTTTGCTTAACGCTCAGCTGAGCTGGCAACGGGATCAAACTTAACTCTTATACAGAGACTCTTATACAGCAAACTCTTATACCCGGCCAACAACCAAATGAAACAAAAACATAGTTAAAATAGTTTTTTTTTAGACGACTCGCTTTTGGTTTATTTCGTCAAAGTCATCGACATCATCTTCATAATCATTGTCACATAAAACAATTTTCTTTTCTTTTTAATCTTTTTTTGACTATTTCTGACCGGGTTAAAAAAATAAGTTTTTTTTATGTATTTTCTTTTTGCCATATAACTTAATTTATACTGAAGTAAAGATCTCGCATTTAACAACTTGTTGAATTGAATTGGTTTTGTTTTTGGTAATTGATATTTGATATTTGATATTTGATATTTGGTAGTACGTAGGTAGTGTAATTGATGATATTTCCTTTTGAAAGAAGACTAAGTACTAATGATTCTTGTGTATTCATTTATGTCAAAATACTTCTAAATATATATTTTGCTTATTTACTTGATCATTTGCCCATATCTTGTTTTTTATTTAATTATTTATCCACTTCTCTGGTACTGATGCACCCGGCTGTCCTCGCGGAAAGATTCTTTGCTCTCAAAAAAATATAAAAATGATGTACATACATACATACATAACGATATATGGTCTATATTTGCATCGAATTGAACAACCCGAGCACGCCCTAACATGGTCTAGTATATGTATGTGTTGGTATACATGTTAGATCTATGTATATATGTATATAAATATATATATATATATTTATGTGTGGATCGGCGTAACGACGCCGCCGTTGTTAGAAAACATAAACGTGAACTCTTTAAAAATAAATCAACTTTTGCATTTTAATAACTCTTCGATACTTTTTGAACGCATTAACTAGAAACACTTTTTGATAGTAAGTAGTAGAAAATTGGTGATTTGGTTAAGTTATGTAAATTCGCATAAAAACAATTTGAGTGAATGAACTCTTCTTTGGTTTATGTTTTTTTAGTATTTTGTTTTGCAACTTTTCTTTAGGCTAACTCTCAATAACTTACTATTTTGTTATATTGAAATTGTTTAACGAACGATAGATATATGCATATTAATAGTAATATGTTGTGTATTGTGTGTTTAGACAGGTATGATATTTAATTTTATGTATATAATATTTGTTGGCTCTCAGATAAAAGATACTCTGACGATATTAACGATTAACGAATTATTTTTGTGTATGTCTCTCTCTCCTTAACCTGCGAAATAAATAACTAACAAATGTGGGCCAAGGCCTAGTTGTCTACCTATTTTTGTATATTTATTATATATGTAGCTACCCACTGAACGCGACTGTAGTTGAAGAACCATCTCTGGCTGCTCATCTTTCTATCTATTTTTGATTTCTCTGTGGTTCTTCAACGAACAGCGAATTAAAATAAACATGAACATTTTCTGTGTTTGTTGGTTTTTTTTTCTTTCTTTTAGTGTTTTAAATAAAATAGAATTCAGTTATTTATAAATTTTACGTGTAAAATTTAATAGTAAATCAACTAGAAAACTAGCTGTCAAGTTGGCGCTTTGACATTTTGAAATTAAAGTATCCCTAAAATGATACGTGGAACTTGGCACTTGGATTAAATGTTGATCTTTGTACCAAGTTCGATTTTTGTTTGTTGAAGAAGTTAGGAGTATTAAATAGTGTTGTTTGTTTTTGGTTGGTTGTTGGTGTTTTTGTTGTTGTAGGTTAACAAAAAGAGATTATATAAATATTTAAAATTTACATATGTAAAACGAGCATTTCTTTTAATTACGTTTATTTTTTTTTTTGACGATTTTAAAAGTTTTTTGTATGTTTTTTTTTGGTTGTAATATGGATGCTGAGTTAGAGTTAGGATGTGTACGGGTCTGCTGCTGCTTAGGCGGCTTCCTCTTCCTCCTCTTCACCCTTGCCGGTGAGCATTTCAACCAGGGATGCGGTATCGATTTGGTTCTTGTCATCAATGACCATCTGATCGAAGGCATCATCGACCTCCTTCATGCTGAATTTGTCACCGAAGCCCATGAGCATTTCGCGGAATTTATCACCATCGATGAGACCATCGTTATCGAATGTTTTGAAGGCAGCAATAACAACATCGTCTTCATCGTTGGCACCAGAGGTGGCCATACGGTTGGCGAACAGGGTCAGCAATTGGGTGAAGTTAATTGGACCTGACGCTTCGCTCAGCATGGCGTCCAACTCCTTGTCATTGGCGATCTTGCCGACAGAGTCGAAAGCGGCGCGCAAATCGTTCTTGCCAATAATACCGTCCTTGTCGGCATCCATGAGTTGGAAGGCCTTTATTCATAGATTCGCACAGAAAGAGATAGAGAGAGAGAGAGAGAAAGAGACAGAGAGGTGGTTGGTGATTTTGGTCTTATGACTTTGTGAGAAATGTGCCATCTTCGCTTTACATTTACATTTACATACATCCTACGGATGGCAAAGGTGCGGCAAAGGTTAGGGCTTTGGATTGGGCACAGGATATTTTTGGGTTAAGGGTGCTCCCGTTTTTTTTTTTATTAATTTTGAAACTTACTTCCTTGAATTCGGCAATCTGCTTCTGGGAGAAGACAGAGAACACGGAGGAGCCGGCGCGCTTCGATTTCTTTGAGCCACGAGAGCCGCCTGACGCCCTCTTCGAACCAGTGGCAGAAGCTGGGGCAGGAGTTGCAGCAGGTGCGGGGGTTGCTGCCTCGGACACTGCCTCGGAAGCGGTTTCAGAAGTACCACCCTCTTCCTTGGTCTTCTTCTTCTTAACCTTCTTCTTCTCATCCGCCTAGAAAAAAGGGATACATTCCGTATGGATTAATATTCAAGTCAATCAATTCTCAGTCAGCCTTATTTAATTTTTTTTTTTTTTTTCTTAGTACCATTGCGCAGTGAATTTGATTGATTAATTATTTGTTTCGAAAGATATGTTTCCAATACATTTGATCGCTAAAAATAATCGATGCGTATTACGTAAGCTATATATATACGAGAACCGTTTCGTTTTGCTCTAACTATCAGATTACATCGCCGTTTCGACCGATCCATTTATAGAATTTCACGCGTTAGGAGAGTATTTCAAAATGATGAAAACTTTTCACACAATTGCTCGAGGTTTATAAATAGTCTCCATTATTGTATACTATGTATTTAGGTATATATTCATATACAACTGGCACAATAATCCACATACAGGTGAGTCATTGAGGTCAGCACGATATTATGATAGTTATTATCAAATCACTTGATCTTTAAATACTTTTACATTAATGTCAATGTTTTAATTCAGTTTCAGTTTCGATTGAACAACTTGAGAATGCAACAAATTCACTGCACACAAATATGTGTGTATACATATATAAGTATATATACACATATATAACGCGAGTCCTTAATAGATCCATGCATTTTGGACTGGAAGGCTGTATATTCCGAGGCTCCTTACCATGGTGCTGAACTTAGATGTGTTGTCTAATCGAGTCGAGCGGTCAGAGCACACTGAATCTCTGGCTGATTTTATCGCCAAGACAATGATGTTATAACATCTTTTCGCCGTCTCTTCTTCATGCGCTTTTCGGTTGCGATATTCACACGAGCGCTCCTTCGGCTGCCGTCGGTTCCGCTCGGTTCGTGTTCGTTCATTTTCTCGCTTTCACCTCATCTGTATGTGTGTCTGCCTCTGCAACAATATTCGTGCTGCCTTTTTTAGTATGTGCAAGGCTAGGTCCACCCAGGCGGAAAGTGGGGTGTGGTTCCCTCCTCAACCATTGGCCAGGCAGCTACGTCGCCTGAAATGTTTACTCATCGTTGGCTCCTCTAATAAAATTCTAATTTTAACGGACAGAGCAAGGCGTTCATTCTTGTTGTTGTTGTACACTTCTCTCGCCTTAAGAAATGCGTGAATACATAAAAAAAAATATATATATATATATATATAGAGTGTACATATGTTTAACAAATATTCAAATTTATTTCTATGTGATATGAAAAAATTCCTTTGCCTGCTTGTTGTTGTACTAAATAATTGTAAATATATATTTTCAGAAGCATAGTATTCAAATCTTGTTTTGTATTATTCATCTTTGCTCTTGAGGCCTGTGCGAAGGTGTCCCCTTCCTTCGAAATCACCTACATTTCCCTTGGTATAGATACACCAATACATATGTAAACATATGTGCTTTGGTCTATTCAATATGCTCTATACAGCATATGAATATATATACATATATATATATATTATAGACATTGTAGGCTATATACACGACGGGCATGTTCGTGTTTTACCTTGCCTATTTTCAACAACTGGCATTTTCTTCTTTAAAATTGTTTTGCATATTGTGCAATATAAAGCGAGAGCAAAGAATTCCAAAGCGTATAGAGCTTCTACAGATTTTGTGTCGCATACATAACAAAAAGAAATTCGATTTTCAAAAAAGAAAATGAAAACATTTTTCTTAAATATAATTCTCCATAAAATTGCATAACATTATAAAATATGGATTATTTTACTGTTCACTTTTAAGTTAAATGAACTTTGCAAACATTATAGGTTGTCAAAGGAATTCGATTGACATATATTTTTACAAAATAATTATTCGATCAATTTATGTATGTTTTGATTAAAGGTTTTTAGCATTATAAGGCATATCCATATCAATTTGAGTAAGTTACTCAAATCGAGTATCGAAATAACATAATTTTGTACACTTAATTATTGTTACTCGAGCTGCATAAATTAATGTTTATCTATCATTAGATAATTATATGCCAATGGCCATTTCATAATATAGTATAACATTTATTGTATTAAAATTTATTTTTTACTGTTCCACATAAAATATTTATTTAATATAATTTTTATTTCATTTGTATTTCTTTTTTATTGTTCTACACAAAATATTTCACATTATTAAAAATATCGAGCACTGAAGATGGAGAATGTTATGCAAAACATAATTTATTGATGTCTGCAATTTTTGAAGTCTCTGAGATATTATTCTTATCTACTTTCATATGCAGTTAAGAGCAAAACTTTTAGATTTTAATCAATAATTTATATTTGGTTTTTATATTAATTTCATTTTGTATTTTTTTCTTATTTTATCAATAAGCATATCGAATTCCCAAAAACATAAATAAATTAATCAAATTTCTGAAGATCAACTTGGTTTTTTTTTTTAAATTAGACCATAAGGTGTCGTCTTTTTGGCGTAATAATGCATTGACAAATCATAGCGCCCTCATAATTGAAATTGTATTTTTCGCTGTTTTGAATGTAATTTTTTTAATCGAATTTTCGATCGTTTTTAAGATTTGGCATATAACTAGACGACATTTTGGCTGCAGGCCAAGAAAGAAAATCAAGAAAATGCCAAAAAGAATAACTAATCTCAAGGCGTATTCTATTTCGTAGGACAAGAATCATGCAAATTTGACACCATTTATTAAATCGAAACAAACAAACAATAAATTGATGTATTTCATTTCGAAATATGACAATAACAATATTATAACATTATAACATCATTTTATATCTACATAGCATCTGAAGAACCACATATGTACCAAAGAAATTACAACCTACGCATTTAATATTTGTTTATCGCAAGATTTTCTAAATATATACGAGCCCAGTGCATACATTATCTTACAGCATATATAGGAGCTTGTACATTAAGAATTTTTCTATATCAATATATGGTATATAAACGAACTTGGAAGAATTTCATTTTTGTGCTCTACACACGATTGCTTTATTTTTCCAATAACAATTCTCAAAATGAACGTCATTGGGAAGCAACTGTATTAATCGTGGGCCTTTATGTGTGGTTGTGCCAGAAATCCACATTAAGTAAGAACCACACAAAGAAATCGCTATGTATAAATTCCTCTCGCAATTCACTCGCCTCCTTGGGCCTATGCTTTCGAGGCACGATGTCCAAAAATAGCTGTGCCAACGCGCACTATGCTGCTGCCCATTTCGATCTGAAAGAGCAAAGCATCAAAGCATCATGAATATAGCTAGACAAGAGCAAGTGACCGCATCTTACGTACCGCTCTGTCATAGTCATTGGACATTCCCATTGAGACCTGCAACGCTTCGGCTGGCAGATCGTTGGCCTGGCAAATGGCTGCATGCACCGCCATCAGTGAGACAAAGTCCGGATTCGGTCCGTTGCTATAGTCAAAGCCATAGGCGCCAATTGTCATAACGCCCACCGGCTGCAAATGCTTCAGATTGCTGCTGATATATTGATACAAGGAGGGCGCAGCGCTAGCATTAATGCCACTCTTCACTGTAAATCAATTATGTGATTGATAAGAATGTGATTTTTTTTAGTGTATGCATCTTGGAGCTGTTAGTCTTACCATCTTCCTGACTGGTGTTGATTTGCAAAAGGATGCGAAGTGGCTCACTTGGCGGCGGCTCCAGCTTTGACCAAGCTGCATCAAGTTTATCGGCCAATTTCTCACTATCCACAGTTTGGATCATATGCAAATTGGGTAGCTTTAGCACCTTAGTAAATCAATGGAGGTGGGAGGTGTTAGAGGGGAGTTTGTTGTAGCAACGAAGCAGTCTCTGCACCTTGTTGATTTTGTTACCCTGTAGGTGGCCAATTAGATGCCATTTGATATCGGGACACTGTGCTAAGATCTGCGGATGCTGACTCTTCTCGACCAGCTCCTGGACATAGTTCTCGCCAAAGTGCCGCTGACCGGCATTGTATGCCTCAATCACACTTTCAGCCGGTTTCGTTTTGCTGACGGCTACCAGAAGTGGCTTGCTAGCATTGATTTCCTGATAAGAGTGAACAAAACATCTATCAAGCTCAGATAAGAGTTGAATTTCGTGCAGAAGAAAATGACCTTTGGACGATTCAGAAACGCTGTCTCGATCCGCTTCAGCACGAGTTGTAAGCCGGCATTAATATCGAACTCGGCCATTGTGTGGCGCAGCATTTAACTACTATTTCTTAGTGGTTAATTTATTGTATGTTTGTTATCTTTGGTATTCGCGGCGGAACATATGGCTGGTAAAATCGATAACATATATAACTACGATAACATTTTGATTTTGTTGCTCGATTACAAATATGCAGTATTTGTAATCTAGTATTTATTTCGTATTTAAATCATTTTGTATTTGATAGATTTTATTTGAATGTCATTTTTCTAAAGTGGAAAACATGCATATATTAACAATCGAGATATAACGTAATTTCAGATCACAGAATGGACAAATTGTACGATGGCCTAAATACCGCTCGCGGGTTCATTGAAACAGTAGGAATTACCGAAATACGACAGACCCTTGAGCTGCTGGGTGTTTATCACAGGGAGATTGTAGAAGCGTTAGTAATGTTCGTCCTGCTGCAGCTTACAAAATTCGCCGCTGTCCTTTTGCTGGCCTGCCTAATAGCCTATGGTATATTTTATATGGTAAGCAAATATATTTCCAAAATATTGATATAAAAACTTTTGCTTTTTATCGACAGTGGGAAACCTGGTTTCCGGAAGTACGGCAATCTCTGTCGGATAATAGTGCGATTACGAATCGCTTTGGCTTCAGTCCTGACTTCAGCCCTGGCTATCGTCCGCGCAATGAAGCATTTGACACTTATAATCAAGATGCCCGTACATCCGCCCTGTTTCCACCATTTGGAAACAATGAAAGTCTAAGTACATTAAAAGGTTTCTTGAACTATATTTGTTGGCTTTCTAAGGGCTGCTGTCTAATGGGGTAGTTTTGCTTGCAGACATTAGCTCGGTGACCAGGCAGCAGCAAGCTGTTCCAAGCCAACGGAGCCCTAGTCGATCTGGAAGTACTACACCCATTGGATATCAGGCCTCAAGTGCCAATTATCGACCACAGCGGCGACAGCTTCGCAATCAATTTGACGAACAGAAACACCATCGGATGGAACGGGATAACCAACTCTTTCGTAAGATGATTGCCAATGAGTATCGAATATACCGTCCAGGGACTGCCACGGATTATCAGCGATACTCAGTTCAGCGTGAGGATGCGAGTACGAGGCGATTGCCAGACGCACTCGAGGTGACCAGGCTACAAAAGAATCGACGTTTCCGTGACAACACATTCTCTCCACAAGCCAGACAGAATACGAACGATTCCCGCAGTACTCGTCTTATCCCAGAACGCACTGATCGTTCCGGCGGTGTCGACCCTCCGCACAACAACACCGACAATAGAGCAAATAATAGACGAACAGGTAAATAAAAATAAAATAAATACACAAGCAATATAAATAGTTAAGAAAATAATCATTTCAGATTTCTTCAGTTTCAATAAGTTCAAATTAAACCGTTGGGGTCTATGATATGAACAAATTCAATGTCGAAACGCCTTGCAATAAGGATTCGGAGACACCGAATCTTAAACCGAGGTATGTCTTTAAAGTTTCATTGTGGTTTATATGGTATTTATTATATTTTTCAAAGCCAATGTGATTGTGATGATGATGATAGAAAGGTTTCTGATGTCCAACCTGAAAACGAAACCGCAGATATCAAATCCAGCGGCAGTTATCCATACGTTATCGAGATGATCTATGAGAGCAGCAGTGAGAATTTGGTAACTGAAAAGGAGGTTAAGGCTAAAGAGAAAAAAGTGATAACACCTAAAGATAGTGACAATCAGATAAATAGACCCTAAAGTAGTCCATTCAAAAAATATCCTTATTTTGCGACACCTTCAAAAATTGAATATACAAATTTATAGTTACTGATTATATTATATAAAAATTATATACAATTAACAGCCACGAATGTTTTATCTGCAACTTAGGAATCAGGAAAAATGCAATAAAATGTGTTGTTTACTCATTATATATAAATAATTTGCTCAAAGATAAAAATGAAAAAAGTTATTTGGATAACTTACGCGATTCGTTAACATTTGCAAAGCGTGCCTTTTTCCAAATGATGTTCATATTTTGTGTGTTGGTATTTTTCGCATAACGCAGATGCGGTCACACTGAACCGAAGTTGTTTATATTTGTGGTAAGCATCAATAAATGTCGAAGTTACAACTAACTCAGGAGAAGCTGTAAGTACTTAATGTAATTAATACACCATTCAAACACGGAGATTAGAGCAAGATTCAATCCTTATCACAGAGATGCATTGCGTTCGGAGTACAGACCACGCAGGCCATGCGCACAGCTGAAATATCCCCGGCCGAAGACAAAGCCGGAATATCAATCGCTTTACCCGTGGATAATTCTTGATGAAACGGATCCACATTTTGTGTTCTGCGCCATTTGCGAGTGCAGGCTGAGTGCGAAGCGCTCGGATCTGGGCAAGCACGAGGGCAGCATCAAACACTCGGAGAATGCCCAGCGCAAGGAGGTGTCAAAGGGGCAGATGGCGACGGCCGCCCGCGCAGTCAAGTGGGAGCTCAACGACGATGATGAGAGTCTGTTGCCCGTGTTGCAGTTTGCCTCACCCGGCAGCTTGTGCAAGGTGGAGGAAGCAGACGACGAGGATGATGCAGATGCTGATGATGACGACGACGATGATGATGATGAGATAGGAAATGCTGTTAATAATGGGGCTGGCAAAGCCGAGGCAGACGTGGAAGCAAATGACGCAGACGATGCTGACTTGGATGGCGATTACGAGCCAGATTGCAAGCGTCGCATCTCGGAAACAGACTCGCAGCACTCGGGCATGTTGGATTACTTGCCGCTGCAGGTGACTATCAATGAGTTTCCACACGCCCAACTAACACCAGCTGGTCAATTGGCAACCCAGTGTCAGCCGGTGACGGTGCCACAACCTTGTCGCATCACCATTAAAAAGGTGACGGCCCCGCTGACCAAGTTAGCCGGCACATTCCAAAGCCCCGCCCAGGCGCACGAGATCACCTCGAAGGCGACCATAACACCCATTGCGTCTGGTTGTTATGCTTCCACGCAACGTCAGCAACAGCAGCCGTCCTCATATGCGGCCGGGGGCAGGCAGTTGCAGTCGTATCAGTTGCAGCATCATCATCATCTTACCTCACTGGAGTCGACACCACGCGACCCGCTCGATCTCTTCTTCGACAGCATTTGCGCCACGGTCAAGGGACTCCCGCCAAAACTGGCCACCGAAGGCAAAATACGCGTCATGCAGCTAATCGGTGAACTCGAATTGCGAGCCATCAACGAACGCGACGATCCCCGGCCAAACTCAGCGAATCCTACCGATCCTGCAGCTACTGCAGCAGCAGCAGTCGTAGTACCACGACCTGCAGCAGGTGGAGCGGCAGCAGCAGTAGCAGCATCTGTTTTGGATGCAGCTGGTAGCAGCAGTCAGCAGATTGAAACGGTTGCGTCGACCACCAAATGAACGACTGCGTCGAAGGCGTTAGTCATCATGGAATCAGTTCAAATCATATTCTTATCATCTAAAATAGCGCCAGAGAGATTACGTAGCAAAATATATTCTGTTAATATTGATTTTCATTTAGTATTAGGGTTTCCACACACACACACACACACACACACACACACACACACACACACACACACTGCATTCATTATCAGCGCCAGCTGTCTGCGGTTATCAATTAATTATAAGTAAGAGACGATTAACAATTATTAAATAATTATTACAATTTATAAAAAAAAACGTTATCAGCGATGTATTGAACATTTTTCGAATTTAGCACTTAAAACTAGAATTTTAATCATAAGTGTTTCACATCTTTAGCACAGCGACTTGCAGTCCATCATGGCCTTGGCGCAATAATGCGGAAATTGTACTCCTTGCAGCATTAGATCGGACAATCCCTAATATGGAATAATGGAATAAAGCAAAAGTCAGTTCGTGATTAGATAGCCCATTTTTAATGGGGTTTTTTTTTTTTTGGAATTTTATCATTAGAAACGTTGAGGTTTAGACGGGCTACAAATATAATGAGTAATGCTCTAAGAATCAACATGGCTACATACGATAAGCGAACTAAACGAAGTTTGTAGTATGAAATCATCATAACTTACCGAAAGGCCGGGAATGCAGACGAGGATCGTGTATATAATAATATAGAAGAAGGCGCAGAAAAAGGCCACAAATAGTGACACGAACCACAAGACGAGCAGCCAGAAGACGAACCAAATAGGATTCCCCATTTTCAATTGGAAAGCGTTTTTCCCTCTTTGTTCCTCTGTCTGTTTGCGGTTTATTGCTTGTTTCGGTTGAACACTCAACTGCAAGATAAGAAATTATGTTTTTTTACAAGTTCATCAAAGCCTCTTTGCATGAGCAAATACGACCAGTACAAAAACAACCTTTTTTATTTATTAAATTTCACTTTTGACGCTAATGTTTTGCTTTGAAAAATGCGTGACAAACATGAAAATGATCAAGTTGGCAATGTTTTTTGTACAAGTTGACGTAAGTTAGAACGTATAAATACACATATATATAAAAAGTGTTGCCCAGTTTGTGTTACAAGGCAGAAGTTTCAGACAACTGTTAACTGATCAAAGAGTATTTAAGTTTCCACGCACGAATTTTGAATGTTGTTAATTATATGTGTTTTTAGTTTGGCTAAACGAGGAACAATTTATGGTCTGGCTGGATGACGTATCTGTTATTGTTTGAATTGTTTTTGTTTATATTTTTCTTATTTATTCTCACTCGAAACTATGCAAATCAAATGTTTTTCAGGGCCACGCCTGTTTTTGAAAATGATGCCATCGGTTGGGGCGTAAACAAGAAAAGTAATTGAATATATTCAGAGTGTATATTTAATTTGTTACTAATAATATCAGTGTGGGAATCGGCTTGCGTTTAGTAGTAGCATTTATAAATAAATTTTAATGCGCGACTACGCCAAAGTAATGTGTTTCACAACAACAGCGTTTGTAGAAAACAGAAGACCCACCTATTTGGAGAGTGTGCGGACAGTACGCGGAAAAATGTCACGTTCGAATGCGACCAAATGCACGCGACAACTGAGTCAAACTGGCGCAACAAGTTTTTAGCGAGTTCAAAAGAATGTTGCCAGCTGTTCGTTTTCGAAAGCTTACTTCCGCCCAAAGATATGCCAGACCAAACTCATTGCTTGAGGAGCGTAAAAGCTCACTATTTCAAAATTAAAGCGAATAGATCAAAGCACTGGTTTTCAAATGGGTTATTATGATCTTATTTTTATTAAGGTTTTTAAAATTAATAACTTGTGAAGCTCTTTAAATATTGGAGAATTTTATGGAACTAGAAACAGCTGGTAATAATAGATAGCTTTCTTAAAAGTAATTAATTTGCTTTCTTTAAATATGAAGTTCGTATAAGCTACAAGCACAGCTTTGCGCAGCTCCAGCTCTGGTTGCAGCTTTTAGGTAGGATAAAGGCTGTTGACAAATGCAAGCTTATAAACTGTTATACGTCGAAGGTATAGCAGCGTATATTTTCGCACACAGCTGCAGGCGAAAGCTGCACAGCCTTTATTGTTGTTCGTGTGTTGATTTTGTGTCTATCCCGCGAATTTTCAGCTGTTGTTGTTGACCGTTACTTCTGCCGTTCGTCATTCTGTCGTAAGTCGTCGGAGTCGTCTTCTCGTCTCTCGCGTTGTGTGCGGCATTTTCTCAGGATTTAGTTTTGGTTTGTTAATTCGATAGAAGATGCAAATAGGCAAAAACAGATACAAGAATAAAACAGCTGCAGTGATTTCATTTCGTTTAATGCGCCCCACCGATAATTGCTATTAAAAAACAAACAAAACAGCTGACATAAGAAAATTACAATTTGCGTAGCATAATTCAGCGGCATAAAAAACAGCTGCAAAAGCTGCTGTTCTCTGTTTTGTAAAAGAAAAGTGTAAAGCGCTTTTGTGTTGGCGTGAGAGAGTGTGCGTGTATTTACTTAAGTAGACATGCGTGTGTGTGATTGTGTGTTGGAAATACAAGCGAACAACGTGCGATCGATTTTTGGGAGCCGCACAGTGGTGGAAATACAGACGACATTTTGGTCAAACTAAAATAATTTAGTTCAGCTTTGAATAATAGTATGTGTGTGTGTAGGCTTAGCGAAAAAGCTTTGACAACTTTTGCTTAACATATACAACAAGACATCAAGCAAAGTGGGGTTGTAGGTTATCTCCTCCCCCAAAGAAAAATGCTTGACAAATAAATAAACAAACGGCCACTAGAGGTAATGAAATTTGGTTGGGCGCAAAGCAGACGCAGTACCGAAACCAAAAACAACAACAGTAGCAGCAAAAGCCGCAAAATTTGAGGGGTAAAGAGCGAAGCGGCGACGAGCACCAAAAATTGCCGACTAAAACAAACAACAAACACAAAAAAAGAGAGCATGCGAAAAAAAGCTTCTTGGCCACAATACAGAAATGCGTAGCGATGGCGACAGAAACAGCGCAACGACTTGACGTATAACGGTTATACGGCGAGCACAGCGAGAGCCATATAGAAACACTTGCTCTGAAGCACTTTTTGCAGGCAGACACGAGGATACCGAGCAGACAGTTAGTCACTGTGGGACTGACTAACTTATATTAAATGAAATTTTTTGTAATAAGATAATATAATATATATATATATATATACCTCGTGTCTGCCTGCTAATATATATATATTATATTATATATTTTATATTATCTTATTTGTATTATCTTATATATATATATATATATATATATATAATAAGATAATATTAAAAATGAAATGTAAATTTGCAAACCCTACACAGTGTCTGCAGGGCTTGCAAGTTCAGATTAAAAGAGAGCGAGAGCGACGCAGAGAGTGCTGTGGGTAAGCCAAGCAGAGAGAGTGAGTGAAAAGCCGAGGACAGCTCGTATGCAGTCCGTATGTTTTGTAGCACAGTTTAAAGTACGCAATGCGATGGTTTTTCACTTTAGTTTAGCTAGAGACATCGTCGTGTAACGAACAGAAGCTTTGCGAGCAACTGCAACTTAACGGCGAATCTACGGCAGATTTCAGTGCGCAAAAAAATAGAATTTATAACAAAAAGAAAAAACCAAAAAAAAAATGCACAAAAAAATCAAGACAGTAGACAACAAAAATTCCAAATAAACATACATAAACAAACACACACAACTACACGAATACACACACACAGAGACACATATGCGGCATATGGCATAAGGACCGACCATAAGTTTGTGTATCTGTGTGAGCCCGATTTGGCATCCTGATGGAATTCCAAATTTCGCGGCATAGTTTTCCCTAAAGTAACTGCAGTGCATTCGTGCAACAATAAAAGCCAATTAAAAAATAAACAACACCCAACAAGAATAATAATAGAAATTCATAAAAACAAAATACATAAAAAAAATATATGTAGTTCGAAGATATCCAATAGTTCCAACAATCTTGTAAGCAACGCACCAACATAAAGGTAAATTGAAGTCCTTTTTAATTGATTAACTAATCATATTATATTAAACTAATAAAATATTGTTTAAAGTTTTGTTGCTGTTTGTCCCGAGTGATGAATGACCATTTATTGTGCTGCCGATTTTTGCATTTAACGATTTTTGATGAGTTCCTTGATCCGTAGCAATTTGCAGCACGCACGCACACACAAACAGAATAGCGCACAAACACACACACAGACACGTGAAAGTGTCCTACAAATTCATAATTTGGCTGTTTATATACACATTGCCATTATGTATGTATATGTAAGGCACACACACACACTCAAGTTGGGAGTCTGAAAGTATTGGTGGTTTATCGAGTTTTGTCGTCGTCGTCGCTGGCTGCCTCAATGACTGTCCGCTTGTGCTTGCCTGCCTACCTGTCCTTAAAAAAAGGAAAAAAAACACTGACAGCAGCGAAAGTGAAATTTAGGATACATGCATATATAAACATATACATATATACAAATGTATATGTATATTATTATTTTTTTGTCACGTAGTCTCCATAACTTCCGCTCAGTATGCTCTCGCATACACATGTATTCACACACACACACACACATACACACACACTTCAACACAGACAGCGCTCAACATTTAAAATTCTGCTGAAAATACACTTTTTATATCAGTTGAAGTAAATTGTGTAGTTAGTCTTCTTCTGTCGCGTCGACTTCTTCATCATCATCTGTTTTGGCTACATTTACCTTTCCCCATGTCCCCTTGTGTGCAGCGCTTTTAGTTAGCCTGAATTTAATTTTACTATTGTATATATAAATATATTTTTTTTTTTTCAATTTGTGCATAAAAATGCTGCTCACTGTTGTGCTTTATTCAACTGTCGATTTATCACACTTAAATCAACACAAAATACAACAATTTTATACATATGTACATATATCATATGTACATATATCATATCATAACAATGATTATGATGATGGTGATCATCTCGCTGATTACTGAACGATTGAGGTTCTACGACTAGTTCTGATTGTAGTTGTAGTCTGGTTGGTTCCACTCGAGTTTTAGCTGCAATCACGGGGCATATTTATATTCCATGAAACAATCACAGATGCAAACATCTGACCCTGTTCTGCATGCGGTTTGCCGGATTTGTTTGGTTTTACGATGATACCATTTTCAATTTTTTGTGGCGACTGCATTTTAAATTGAGATTAATCTATACACACACACACCTAACCACCCCCATACACACATACACACACGGAAATGCAGACAAAAAATATTTTTTTCCTAAATGAATTTCAGTTTTCGCTTGCTTTTATGTTTCGTATTTGCTGCATACCAATAAATTTGAATTAATTTTTCTTTTATTTTTTATTGTATTGTATGGAAAATGAATGAATATTGAAAAAATATTTAATTGCTTTTGTGTTTTATTTACAAAGCAAAATATCACAGCTTAATTATTTAAACACATTTTTTGTTCTTTGTTTAAGGCAATGAAAGCCTCTGCTTATACCAAAGAAATTTAAGATATCCTTTGAAATATTCTTAACAAAATTAAGAGGTGGATTTGGGAATTTACACCTTATGGACTATACTGATTACCGGTAGATATTTAAAATTGGAATATGCTTTCTTTTAGAAAGTAGAATATACTGATTTTGAATCTATTAAATATACGAAAAAGTACAGGGAAAAACAAAAAGAATTTGTGTCAATAATTAAATTGTAAAATCAGAAATCAAAAAACGATTTAATTAACAAAAATATACCTATGGCAATTGAACTTAATTATAAATTTGAATATATGGATAAATCTTAGAGATTTTTAAAGGTGCATTGTGAAGACTCTGGGTAAAGAATTGTTTGCCTGACTCAGCGGATTAATTTAGGGTTAATCAAATTAATTTAGGGTTACAAAAAACGCTTGATTTATTGCCATTCATTTCTGGAATTGGATAGCCGTCGACTTCCGTTTGGCAACAGTGCGAGAACTCCGCGTGGCAACGTAGTCGGCGATGCAATAAATGAATGGAACAATGCAACGTTTATGTGCACACAATAACCATTTGTTGCACAGCCAAAAGCTATTACAATCACTTCAATCAGTTGGACAGTTGGACACAGTTGGTCGCACAGTGCCATAGAAATGCGTGCGGACGCAGACAGCTCATTTGTACAAATTAAGTCCGGGGTCTGGTCCGGTCTGGTCTGGTTTGGTCTCGTCGTTGGTGTCTATATATCTATATTCTATATATATATATATATATATATATATATACCTTATATACCCCTAATGTCCGCATGCATTCCATTTGCAGATGAATAAACGTCGTCGCTCTACCGAGTTGAGAGTGATATATAATTGAATCAATTCTAAAATATTAACTTACAATGGAGAACTGTGAGAAGCGTGGGAGCTTTGTGTGCGATTTTATTCTGGCTTTAAAAATAAAGCAAGCAAATGCCAGCAGCAACGAGTACCCCTACTCCTCGCTATCTCCATCTCCGTCCCACTCCTCGGTCTATTTCTTTGTTTGTTTCCGTTTTTTGTGCTTAAAAAGCAAAGCACAAATCACACAAAATAAAGAACACAAAGCTGCAAAGCTTAAAACGTGAAACACTTGAGAATTGTTTCGCACTTTTATGTTTGTTTGCTTTGCTCCTTTTCTTTGTCGGTTTTCACTTTGCTCGCTTCATTTTAGTTGCCACAAAAAATGGAGGAAAAACATTTGGCGTTTGCTCGACTCAACTGGAATTTTGTTGCCTCGAATATTATTTCATGTTGCCATTTTGTTTTTTGTTTTTCTTTTTTGTTTTATATATTTATTTTTCTTTCTCGTAGTGGCACGAAGCCCGAGAAAGCTGTTGTTTGAGTGTGTTGGGAGATTTCGTCCTTGTGTACCCGGAATACATTAAAAATAGCCAGAAAGGGAGTAATGGTTTTTGGAACAAGGTATGTCACAGGAAAAAGCTAGCATCTTCGATCCCATATTATCGATCAGCATTAACAGCAAACGCATTCAGATGTGGAATATTAGTTCTCGAATAGTCAGCGCTGATAAGGTTTATTTAACCTAATTGATAACTTGTTATCGATAGACAACAATCTTCGATAGCAAATATTGCCACAATTTAAAAAGTGGTCTTCTTATATATACATAATATTCCCTTACATATTATTTTCAATACAAATTTCAAATAATACAACAACTACAGCATTCTTACTTAGGCTTGGCGTGTTCTGAAACCGAGTAACACATAAAATTCATATTTACCAACAAACCGCACATAAAAATATGCAAATAAAATGTCATTAAAAATGGCGAAGGACAAACGAACAGACGAAGAACCAAGAAACAAACAACAAATTTTAATCTCCAGCTCGTTTGCCCTAACCAGTTGAATTGTGTATGTGGTGTATATTGAATATTTAAGGAATGTTCACATGCGTTAATACAACTTAGTTTTACTAGGATTTTTTTATGTAGGATCTATATGGACTCACGCTGGAGAGGTTTATCTTTTGGTAAGGGTATGTCAACACATGCCTTTAGTTCGACAGTTGGCGCTGCATTAAAACGTAATTTTATTGCATGTCCTTGGAGGGGGTGGGGAACCTGAGTCGCGTATGCCATCTTTGTCTTAAGGACAATGACGACAGGCGACGACAGCAACGGGAATTTATCGAAGCAGTACTAAAAGCTGTCGGGCAAAACAAAGCAGACCGAGAAATGGAGAATTACTGCTGTTTAACATTAGTTTTATGCTCCTGCCCCCCTGCTCTGGCAAATTTTATTGTGCCCCGTTTTGTTGTTGGCATTGAGGCCATTGCGTGGCAATAATATTACGATTTGTTGTTTACTGCAAAATCATTAAATTGTACTGAAATCACGTTCCATTTGCTGTGCTCCACTTGTCCTCAACAAAAGAATTAAAGCAATGCAATATAAAGAAGTTCCTTATATTATAACTAGGGTAAATAAACATACTTATTTAAGTTTGATGAATCTGTAGTTTTAATTATAATATGGTTTTAAGTTTTTATTTATGTTCAGTTTGAAAGAGTTATTTAAATTAGCATTTATTGAAATGCCAAGTATTATTCTAAAACATTGCAGATCACATTACAAATAATATTTGAATATCTTCTACTTTTTAATATGAAAAGTACAATTTGCTATATAATATTTTTTTTTAAAGAGTTTTAAAGTACTTAAAACAAAAAAAATGAGTAAAATGCTTAAAGCATTTGAGATGCCACTTGATTAATTAAAATTATGCTGTTCATATTAACATGCTTATCAGTGTGCTACGGAAGGCATATGTCCTGGGTGTTACTTTACATGCAGATAATCACTTGCACACACATACACATTTACGGTCGAATCGTTGTGCTGGGAATAAAAAATATCTACCTATATAAAAAGTAGCCAAGGGTAAAATAAAAGCAAGTACCACAGTCAAAAGGAGTTACCTGAAGTTGTGCTGCGTCTGTGGGAATACGCGGCTTATGTGCGATTTTGCATTTGACTTTTGCCTTTTGCTTTGTCGTCTCTTTAATCTGAGCTAAAATTAAAGAGTAGTTCGACTAGTGAAAATTGCATACGAGTATGCAAATTAATTAAATTAATTTTTGTTTGCGTTTTTGCTAGATAATTACAGGAATTTGACTAATTGACATGCGAAAAAATAAATGTGATAATAGAGACATAGTTGTAATTGTTGCTGCAAATCAAATAAGTAATTACAGCATATGCCAATTAAATTTCCATTTAAATGCACAACGAGTTGCCTTTGTTTTTCTGCTGCGTTTCTGTTATGTTTCCATAATCTGCCCTACGCAGAAAAACTCAATTGAATAACTCAAGCAAATAAACACCAATCAGCGAGCAGATAAGCGAGCTGATGATGATTGGATGGATGCATTGAGGGATGCATTTGTGGGTGGATGGATAGATGGATGGGTGCACCCTTCTGCTCAGTGTGTCCCTTAACTCTCTGATTACCAATTAAAACTCTTACGTTCTTGCGAAACTCAATTGTATCAACAGCATCATCATCATCATCATCATCATCATTATTTTCATCGTCATCATCATCGTCATCGTTATCAATAGACTATTGAAGCGTGATGTCGCCAAGTGCATAATGTATGCATTACAATGAATCATTATGCATAACCAGTCAGCTCGAATCGTGGGGCACGTGGCGTATGCTTGATATATCAATATTGATATATCGCTTGGTAATTAGTCGTCCAGGCAAATGCGCATCTGATATTGCATGTGTGTGTGTTGATTTTAATGAACTGAGAACGACGCACACACAGCTTCCAAGCTCACACACACACATTGCCACATTGCGGATTTGATGTCATTTGATACGCTACTGATTTGGCTATTTTTTATTTGCTTGACTCTGACGTCACGGCTTCGGTCATGCTGCCCCAAAGGCGGTCGCTTTCCTTTATTGCGTCATTTCATATGAAAGCCGTGCTCACATTTGACATTTTACAGAATCAGAATCAGAGCGAGGAGAAGCACTTAATAATCAACCGGCTGGGCAAGGCAAGGCCCAAAACAAAACAAAACAAAACAAAACATGAGAACAGAAAAGAAAAGAGAACCAGGCCAACATGACGTATGCTTAACTTTTGTATCATTGTTCCTTTAAATTGGCATTTGTTGGCAATTAGTTTACTTCTATAAAGTAAATTTTTCTAATACAAGCCTTACCATTTATTTTCATGTTTGTATTTTGAAAAATAAACCCAAATGTTAAATTGAGTTGCTATTTATAGTAATTAAAAAAATAAAGCAGCATTCAGTAATACTTAAATGGCTTCTGTTCTTCCCTAAAATGCAGGCAAGAAAGAGTCCAATTAATATTTAACTGAATACAGAAATTGCTTAAAAAAGTGTGTTTTGCGTTGCTGGCTTTCTTAAATGTTTGCATATTCAAATGCATTTTGTGCACCTGAAAATGAACAAAAATAGTAAATCAATGAATCGAAATAAAATAAAATGAAATTAAATGAATAAATAAATGCCTACAAAAAGTCGTTAATTTGAGAGTCGAGAGTTTGCTCACGTTTTGGGGTCGTGTGTCGCTTACGTACGTGCTCGGAGGTCGTAGCAACGCGATAAAACCCACCCGTGCACCAACCCGTGCACCACCAACCCACTCAGTTGATTATTCATGAAAACTTGGGTAGACAAACTCGTTTTGGACAACAAAAAAACATGGCTGCTGGTGGTGGTGGTGCTTTGTTGTTTTTCGTTGGCAGTTGACTTGTTCACATTTATTTGATTATTGATTTTCAGTGCGGCAGCGTCCTCTACGATGGCTTTAGGTGCACCACTGTCGGCAGCACCCAGGACACCCATGAGTAACTCGAGACCCCAGCCAGCCAGGCTCACAACACACTCACAAACACACATTTACTCGAGATTCGCATGTGTCTTGAGCTGAGGCGGGCAGAAAGGTGATATCATCAAGGTCAGCTCCCAGCTCAAATGAGCCAAAAGCAAGCGTTGTTCTACAACCATAAAGTAAATTACTCCCCGCACACTCCACTCCGCCCACTCCTCACTTCCCTAACTCGCACTAAATTGAGCGTCTCAGCGTTAACGAGCGCCAGCGGCGCCGCTGGTGCTGGTTGGAGGTTGCGTCGGCGTCGTGGCCGGACGTAGCCACGCGGCACTTGTTTAATGATGGGTCACATCTCCCATGCCCCACGCCCAACGCCCAACGCCCCACGCTGTGGCTGTGGCTGTGAATGTGGCGGTGCCGTCCACAGCTGCTTCTGCTGCTGCTGCTGCTGCCACACGCGGCTTTGAGCAATAAAAGCGTAGAGCTAGTAAATTCCATCGCTTGCCACATATATTAATATATTATATATATATATATATATATGTATATATATATATATATTGTCGATCTCAATTTTTATATACAGTTATAGTTATAGACAGATCCCACCTAGCTTTCGCTAAAATGAGCTGACTAATTTTGTGAATTTGCCATCTAGATATCAAATTATGATCCAAGTTTTCCGAAATATTGGAAAAAGTTGAATTTGCTTCTTTTTTTGTAAACTTTTGTTGCCAACAAATTTTTAGAGAATTTTGATTAATAGTTATAGTATTTTAGTAAGATTTATGTAAGTTTAGTTTTTGTTGGTTAAAAATATTGTTTGATTATTTGCAGTGAAAAGTTTATAAGTCGGTGAGTTTTCTGAGAATTTATTAGTAAATCATACCCAGACATTAAACAAATAAAATAACCATTAATATTTTTTCTATGATTTCTGCAACAAGATTAATTATAATTAATTTAAATGACTTAAAACAGTTATATTGTCAATCGTATTCCAACTAATTTAGAGAAATTAATTTTATTGCAAGTTATTGGAACTTATTTATAAATTTAGAGTGTTTTCAAGACCCACTAAATATAAAAAAGTACCAGAATAGACTTTAAATTGTCAAATACAAATTTCGTTTATTTTCTTTTATTTATATAAAATTTGTGTGCTTTTGTTTTATTTTATGAGACACTAAAAACGAGGAGAAGCATTTGTTTCGTGATACTTGTTTCGATTTGTGCCACGCCTGAGCATTTATTTAATAGTTCGCCTGGCGCCAGACATTTGGCTAATGGCTGCAGCTCAATGTTGCCACACAAAAGGTCAACTGCATAACCGCTGCCCGAAGAATGTCGACATCGCTGGCTGCCAGCCCCAGTTGCCCCCAAGTCGAAAGATACAATCTAATGACAGCATTTGCGATGAGAAACTGCTCAGTTGGGGGGAAGGAAGCATGCAGCATATAAACCTGTTAGCCAGTTTGCCCAACAATAATGAAAAATGTAAGTTTGATTGAAATGTATGCTGGTTTTCGATGTGTTATTACAGCAAATTGTTCTGCAATTACTTTAATGTTTGACTTTTAAAGTTGAATCATGTATTTTTTTTGGCTAATTGCAGCAGCATAACAGGCAGCTGTCTCCTCCTACCTAAACCAATTTGTCAATAAAGTGACGCCAGTTGCCAGCCAGTTTGCCATTCCTGATAACCCTCTTCAACTCATCAATTAAAACTTTCGACTTACATATAAACCAGCTGGCAAAATAGGCGCGCAACGTGAGTTTCACAAAAGCGAAAACACAAACAACGCCACCCACCGTCGTCACCCAAAACGCCAACACTTCCCACCTCCCTCATCCCACCACCCACCTCCCACCTCCCACCTCGGTGGCCCAATTGTTTTCGTTGTCTCGTTTACCCTTTGACTTTCAGAGTTCGTTTTCGACTGTGTGTGTTGTGTATATTTAAAGCAGGCAAAATTCGCAAAAATTCGGAACGCAAACAAAACAAACAAATTGACAGATGAGGGACGGATGGGAAGTGCGGATGGTCGAAAGGGTGGAAATTGGGTCAGCGCTGTGTAGCCCAACCGTTATACTAAATTTGACCTTTGCACAGTCAAGCTGACTAACTGACTAACTGACTGACTGCCATCGCCGTACACATTTCACCTGTGATCCAGCGTCCTTGTCATCATTGTCATCATCATCATCGTCATCATCATCATTCTCATTATCATTATCATCATATCGCCGGAACTTAACTCCTAAAACCACAAAACCCCAAACGCCACACTGCTCAATGCTCGGTGCTGCAAAAACTTTGAAAATTATAATTTAATTCAAATGTCATTAAATTTTTTGCGGCATGAGTTAAACCTCACTTCCCGTCTCCCCCTCTCTCTTTCTCTCTCTCTCACACTCTCTCTCTCTCTCTCTCCCTCATTTCTGTCTTATGTCGTTGCCATATATATAGTATACTATATATAAATCGCACGATCTCAAATAGCATACACATATTTATAATTTTATTTTCGAACAGCGGTTTTGCTGCAGATGCTAAAGTTGCGAGCATAAATTGTTGGCGCCATAAAAATTAAATAAAATAAATAAACCTAATTTAAAAACTGACGCAGTCTCTCTCTATATTTATTATATATACACACTTCCTCTCGCCTCGCATGGAAAATGCGCAATTTTATGCGAAAGTTTTAGTGAAGCAGACAAGTAAAAACAGCAAAGGCAGCAGAAAATCTGCTGCAACCGCTGCAAATAATTAGGAAAATATATTCACTTAGGCGTTGCGTCTTATCTGTTGCCCAGCAGCTGGGGCAGTAGCAGACAGGTGTCAGGTGTCGCTTTGCCACGTGGCAGAAACCTTGGCCAAGAAAAACTCTAGTTGCGACTTTGCTCGGGTTGCAGTTGGAACAGGGGCTTAGGCAAAGACTGTCGTCATCATTCCTTAAGTCTCCGGACAGGACAAAGTGCGAAGTAGTGCAGTCGAAAGTAAAAAATAGGGTAAAAAATAAAATAAAGAATTCAAAAGCCTTAGTCAGAAAATATTTTACACTATTTTTAATTAAAAATTCAAACAAACACTCTACAAATTCGCTTACAGATTATCAATATGTTGTTAAGATATATTATATAATATATGTGTAATATTAAAAGACATATATACTATTATGTAATGTCCCTAAAATTGTGTATTTATTATGCAAAAATTATCGATTTTTATTTCTATTATATAGTAATTTTGTAATAATACTGTTCATTTATGCGTAAATGGGTAGATGGATGTGGCTATTAATATTGATTAAGAATATACATTAATTATGGGGAAGCTGATATCTTCTTCTGCCCGTTACCACAGACTAGATAAATGCATATTTATATATAGATTAAGATTATAGATGTGGCATTTTCTATATAATTTTATTTATATTGTCTGTTGCATTTTATCTCGATGTGTCTCTTTATGTATATATATATATATATATATATATATATATATATATATATATAAATATATATGTGTATATACATTTTATATATAGAATGTTGGCAGAGCAGCTTTATACAACAAGTCCATTATAAATAAATTGTTTCTATGGGAGCAATATGACAAAGTGGTCCCAATTGGAGGCATTCGAAACATGGTATCTGGCTGAAAAGGGGAATTTATTTAATTTTTGATTAATTGCCGATGTGGACGATAAGTTTCCCCAAACTGCTATGAGCATAATATAAAAGTATGATTTATTTCTAGTCTGACCAAATTATCTTCAAAAGCAGAGCATAATAATTAGAATATCCCTGAGAATTTAAATATTTGTAGCATGTGTTTCACAAATGCCTTGCTTGAAAATTCCAATAGTGGCAATTCGAAAAGGTTGCACTTGCAACTGCAGGCGGGGTGCGAGGGAAGCTCGTGTTGATCGCTTTTTAATTGTGCAGCTGAGTATTTAAATTAGTGTGGCGCCAGGATGTGGCAGACAGTTGTTGTTGTTGTTGTTGTTGTGGCAAGAAACCAAGTGCAGTTATTTTCGCCATGCGGCAGGTAAGGCTTAATGGGCTGCCAGCATGCAAGCCAGAGTTGGCTCAGTCGTGTCCTCAAGGACAAGAAATTGCTGGTGAATATATAGCCAGAGTATATTCGAAATAGCTGAATGTTAAATTCAGCCTCTTGGAGAATTATACGAGTTGGGGTTCAAAGTAGCTGTCTTAGTTTTAGTCGACAAGATTTATTCAAGTGTTGTGGCAAAAACAAATTTTAAATATGTTGCCAAGATTTGCTCAAGTTGTTTGCAAAATGAGTTCAGATAGCAGATGCTTTGATGCTTAGGCTGTAATTGAGAAGTCAAGTGAATCATAAGTTTAAATACATATAAATATATATTGATATATATATATATATACATATATGTATATATATATATATATATATATATATGTGACTATGTGTGTTGAGTGGTTGAGATGCGCATGTGAGTGGTGCAGGCTGCTGGCACTCAAAACTTTGTATGCGAACCTACTGCGGAGGCAGCCTCCAATTTGTCTTTGCTTTTAGAAATTGCATCTTTGCTCGAGTGGTAAACACACACGCACGCCCACTAACACACACACACAGACAGAAACGCAAACACATTTAAATATTGTAGCATACAAACGAGGGCAAGCGCCAAGCCAAGTCAACATGCACTTGTGGCAGCAACAGAGGCAGCAGCAGCAGCAGCAGTAGCTGGGGTAGCACAAACCATGAATTAAGCTTGGCAAGCGAGCTGCGGCAACTGTGTATGTGTGTGTGTGTTTGGGTGTGTGGAGAAAAAGAAGAAGAAAACTTTGTCAAATAACTTAATGCTTTTTCTATTTGCAGTTTAAACAATAGAGTGGGGAGCAGACCGAAGGAGGAGCCGCAGCAGTGCAACAAAAGTGCAACAGCTGCACAAACAACAAGCTGCAACAAAAGCACCAAAAGTCAAGGCAAACCCAGACAGACAAACGCCCAGCCAGAGACTGAGTGAGACAGAGAAGAAGAGAGAGAGAGAGAGAGAGAGGAGAGTGAGAGAGAGAGAGAAAGAGAGGAAAGAGTGGAATTGTGGCAGCTAGTTGGAAGCATGTGTAGTGCAGAGTCTACACGGCAGCTTAAAGTGGCAACAAGAACAACAACAGCAGCAGTGGCAGCGTATACATCCGGATAATAAGCATAAAGTGGCAACAGAAATTGCAACCAGAACTTGCAACGAGTGCGCCAACAACGGGGGGGAGGCCGGAGCCCTAACCAAAAAAAAAATAAACAACTGAAAACTGAACAAAAGCACAAAACCCAATTGCAATTCTAAAAGCCAAAATAAAGCCACAAATCTAGCAACAGCAGCAACAACAACAACAACAACAACAACTACTGCAACAACGGCGACTGCGTGGTGACGTCACAGCAGAGCAAAGCAGAGCAGAGCAGAGCAGAGCAGAGCACGCCGCAACTAACTAGAACACTCGGCCCAAATCTCGTTAGTCGACGGCATTCACATTCGCATCTGCATCCGCAGCCGTAACCGTAACCGTAGTCGTAGCCGTATTTGCAATCGGATTTGGCATTTGCCATTTGGCAGGAAACCGCAACCGCGAGATGGTCTCCCGGCTTAGCCTGCAGTCGCTGCTTGCCGCACTCTTTGTGCTGTCGATGCACTTGTGTTGCGTCTGCGGCGTCATCGATCGCCTGGTGGTGCAGACATCCTCCGGTCCGGTGCGCGGTCGTTCCGTGACGGTGCAGGGCCGTGAGGTGCACGTCTATACGGGCATACCGTACGCCAAGCCGCCCGTCGACGATTTACGCTTCCGCAAACCGGTGCCGGCGGAACCCTGGCACGGTGTTCTAGATGCCACACGACTCTCGGCCACCTGCGTCCAGGAGCGGTAAGTTCTTGTTTATTTTCTATTGATGTCTGTACGCCTGCAGCTGTTTGTGTGTGTGTGTGTGTGTGTGTGTAGTTGACCTAGAATATAGACCGGCCCCCGGATGCCGATGGCTGTTGCCGTTGACCTAACTGTTGCTAGTGACGTCATCGCGGCACACATTCATGCAGCATTCCGAGTGCTAAATGCCGGCCAACTGCGAGCTGAGCGGCAATGTGCTGTTTATATATATATATATATATATATATATATATATATGTATAAATATCTGTAAATATTCTGCAAATATACAAATTTCTTAATTGGTTTATAAATATGCTCAAGGAATTTACAAAAGTATTCGAAGTACTCTTTGAGCAATATATTTACCCAATAAGTATAGCCAAAATGTGGGAATTTTCAACCGTGACATATATACATATTTATATACTTATGCATTTGTAAATGCTCTGCATAAATACATTATTCTTAATTTGTTTTTGTTTTAAACCTAATTTACAAATACTATAAATATTTAAGGAATTTCAAAATATGATATTATAAGAAAACAGATCTTCGATTTAAAGTACTTTTCGAGGAATACATTTACCAAAATATTGAGCTATTCGAATGGCTTCCTTATTTGACCTTAATTTATTTAAAAATTTTAGAGATACTTTAAGTGAAGAAACTGTGCTTTTTTTATATTTATATTCAAATTACTTTAATATGCTTATATATAAGATATAATCTTAGTAAAATGAATTTGTGTTGTTTTAAATGTTGTTTTCTTAAAAATTTGCTATTCTTGTATTTGGCATTTTTTGTGAATATTTAAAGGCCTTGCATTAAATCTTTCTTCAGGTGAAATGTGAAGAAATTTTATATTTTTTCAATGATTAATGTGTAAAGTAAGAATACCTTTAGGCAGGACACATTAGTTATGAGTATCAATTTATCAGCTATAATATATTTTGCATTTATTCTATACCATTTATTCAATTAGCAATTAGCACTTTAAAAATATAATTATTTTACTTTAAGAGAAACAAAATCAACATTAAATGGTATACTATTAAAAAGATTTGAACAGATTTACGTGAAATTACAGCGAAATTAGCATTTTTTTTTAAAGGAAATTATAATTATTCTAACTAAATCTAGAATTAAAAAAGGCATAGACTTTAAATAAGTAGATAGACATATGTATAATAACTCAGTCAGGACAAAACATGATTTTTTATGCAAATGATTTTCATTCTGACTTAGTGTTTAGCTTAATCGAATAAGCTTTTTCATTTGCCTGTTTAAGCCCAATATTGTTCTGGCAACACTTTGAGGCACATACCCCAATGTTCCGCTTCGTTTGGTCGATATACTTATTCGCAGTGATTGGGCAACAAGCGGAGAAAAAAAACTATTTTCGACATGCTTCAAATACTAAATTCTTAATGGCATTTAAACATTTTAGCCGTACTCCGATGGGATATAATATCGTTAAATAGTAATGTTAACTTTATATAAAATCAGCATAAATCAATTAGCTACACCTCAAATTCAGAGTCCGTCCTGTCATTTACATACAATGTGTGTGTGTGTGTGTGTGTGTGTGTGTAAAAGGAACTATCAGTCGGAACTAACATTGTGGAAATGTTCTCATTTGCCACTGGGGGGCACACAAAGACATCACGAGTTTTGTGGCGTTGCGGAAATTAGACAAATATAGAGATAGAGAGATAGAGAGAAATCGAGACAGTGGAGAATCGCCTTTTCCGGTTTGTTATAAATTACTTTTATGCGAAGTGGCAAAGTTAATTTCAATTGACACGAAACCAAACACACCTACAGAAATTCGACGAGCTAAACGGATATGAATATATTGAATCACACTCAAACACACACACACACACTCACACACACACACACTTACACACACCAAATGCGTAGCTAACAGTTATGTTGTAGGATATATCGATTCGAGGGATTCTACATTTATAGAGCAAACGAACTATGTGAAAATAGGTAGAATGTTGGGTATATATATAAATATTTATATGTGTGTGTGTGTTTGTGTGTGTGTGTGTTGGTTTATGGGCTTGTGTGTGCCCTCGAAAATGGCACACAGTAAAAGTGAAAACAGGCAAATCAGATGAGAGCAAATACAAATAAATTACACAGTTGGTTACTTTAGTCGTAATTGGCACAACTCGCAATGCGAATAAATCTGGATTTTTTGTTGAATTAACTCAATGCTTATTATTTCCTTTACAATTCCAGCTATGAATACTTTCCGGGATTCTCCGGTGAAGAGATCTGGAATCCCAATACAAATGTATCCGAGGATTGTCTGTTTATAAATATTTGGGCGCCGGCCAAGGCCCGTCTGCGTCATGGACGAGGCACCAATGGAGCTGAGGTAGGTGGCACACTCTTTCTAATACTCTCTTTTTATGTCTTTTTCTCTGCCTCTCATTCTTACAGCACTCGGGCAACAAGCAGGCTGACACGGATCATCTTATACACAATGGCAATCCGCAGAACACCACCAATGGACTGCCCGTACTGATATGGGTCTATGGCGGTGGTTTCATGACCGGCTCGGCCACTCTGGATATTTACAATGCTGATATTATGGCCGCTGTGGGCAATGTGATCGTTGCCTCCTTTCAGTATCGTGTGGGCGCTTTTGGTTTTCTGCACTTGGCGCCGGAGATGCCGGCCGAGTTTGCCGAGGAGGCTCCGGGCAATGTGGGACTGTGGGATCAGGCATTGGCCATACGCTGGATTAAGGATAATGCTCATGCCTTCGGCGGAAACCCGGAATGGATGACGCTCTTTGGCGAGTCGGCCGGTTCGAGTTCAGTGAATGCACAGCTTATGTCGCCGGTTACAAAGGGTGTGGTCAAGCGTGGCATGATGCAGTCGGGCACCATGAATGCTCCGTGGAGTCACATGACATCCGCCAAGGCGGTGGAGATCGGCAAGTCCCTGATCAACGACTGCAACTGTAACGCATCTATGCTGAAGGTGAACTTCTTGACTGCAAATCTATATATCCGATATATATCCACTTTTGCTTATTGACAGACCAATCCCTCGCATGTGATGAGCTGCATGCGGTCCGTGGATGCCAAGACCATATCAGTGCAGCAGTGGAACTCCTACTCGGGCATACTCAGTTTCCCCTCAGCGCCGACCATTGATGGCGCCTTCCTGCCAGCAGATCCCATGACACTGCTGCAGACGGCCGATCTAAAGGATTATGATATACTCATGGGAAATGTCAGAGACGAAGGTAAGTTTTACATTTTTTCACTTTAGATTCAAGCAGATGAAAAGTCTAATTTTGTTTTAATTATCAATCAGAAATTTTTAAACTGAAACATGGAAAATTTTATTTATATTTCCATAGTCTTTTATTTCAATATTATTTCGATTTATCGGGCAAAAAATCTCTTGTTCCCACACCTTGTCAGGCATTTTTAAATAGCAATTTTATATAATAGTTTATTACTATTTTAATGTTGGTTACTTTAATCATTTGTTTTATTGCCAGTGCATTTTTTTGCCATTAAAACTAAGCCAACTGCAGCAAAACTAATAATGCATTTTGTTAAATAAAAACAACCTCAAAAAATAGTTCGTTTAGTTTGTGTTGCAAGTGGCACTGTTTAAATTAATGCCGCTTACTTTTGGCATTGTGTTTACTGCGTGGACAGCAACTTTATCAAACTTAACTCGAGCTGCTGTCCAATCCTCCCTAATCCCTTGGCTTGTCTCTTTTGGCTAACAATGGACTGCGTGCTCGCTGCTTGGTACTCATCTCTCGCTCTTAGCCTTTATTTTTGGCATCGCCACGCTGGCACTGACGTCAGCAGTGTGCCAAATTTTGCAACTGCTCTTGGCCAAAATGTAACTGCAGCATCCATTGTCATAATCTGCTCGTTTCTGTTTGCAAGCCAAAAAAACCAGCCTGCGCTGCATCCATTTGCGATTTTATTACACTTTGTAGCAAAGTACGAATGTTTTTGTGCTGCTTCTTTTTGTTTTATTTTTTTGTTTGGTTGCAAAAACCTTTCATTGTTGTTATTTACGAGAGACCTCACAAGAGTGGGCGTGGTCTGGCAGCATCCGAAACATCGCCTTTTAAATTTTACTGAAAACAGTTATGGTTTCATTTTTTTGAGGCTTCTGGCAAGCTTTAATACCAAACGCAAGCAAAGCTAAATTGTTTAATGCATCTGCAAGGAGTGAACTCGAATTCGAATTAAATTCAAGCGACTGGTTGTTGGAGTGGAGGAGGAGTGGGGGGGTGGTTGGTGAGCGAAACTTGCCAGTGTTGTGTACGCAAAGTGTGTGACAGACCCCAAGGGGGCGTGTCAATTCGGGGGCAATGTCAGACGACGTTTGGGGCCGCTCAACTGTGCGGAACGGCATCATAAATTATTTAAATATACCGCCACATGGCGTTAAGGGGAGCGTGTTGCACCCCCTAAATGATGGCCGGCCCACGTGCAGCTGCTCTTCGCTGGGGTGGGGGCTTGGCTGCGTTGACCTGACATAAAAGTCAGAGCACAACAGCTCCCTTTGCAGCAGTGTGCGGCACGAAAGCCAAGGAGTAAAGTTAAAGTCAATGCATTTACTCATTTGGATAGTTTGCGGTTAATCTAATTAAGCCATATATATAAAAGAAACTTTCTCATATTTGCACTAGTTAAAATAAAATAAAAAGTTAACAGCACTTAACTTAAATAAACAGCTGACATTTTAATATGAAATGTAAATTTGCACAGCTTTAAGGATTTAGTTTCAGCCAGCCTTTACAATTATTTATAATACTTTCAAAACAAAAAACCAACATTTGACTAAATAATAAGAAGTGTCTTTTTAAGAAAATTTGAATTCAGAAATTCAATCTTGATTAAAATGACAAATACATCAAAAATAACAGAGCAGCAAAAAATTGAAGCCAACTATTTATCCTCAGTTTGAGATATAATATTATATAAAATCAAATCAATTTAAAAGTTTTAATTAAAAATGTTGAAGTCAAGATGCGTAATTATTTTCCCGAAATCTTTTGTATTTTCTCTGTATATATGTGGGCATCAGTAATAAAATATATATTCCGAAAACAAATAATATCGATAAATTCAAATTGAATGTTGAATTTAACCTTGCTCCGAAAAGTATGCAGCATATTTTATTTCCTACATTGCCTTTGCCGGCTGCCTGCGTCTTCTTCTTGCTGCTGTCCGTTTGCTGCCGGGCTTGTCCAGCAGCGTCGGCTGCTGCGTTTCCCATCATTTAACGGTTATGCTTGTGTGTGTGTGTAAGTGTGTGCTTGTGTGTTTGGGTTGGTTTTGTTTTCCGTATAACAGATTCTCGTGCGCTTTGTGTGCTTTTTCTTTGGTTCGCTTCGATTTCATTTTTCTTGTTGCCATTGCCATTGCTGCTTCGTCATTTCCAGGCGGCAGGCACCGAAAAATACGCACACACACAGCCACAACCACACACAAACACAAACACACACACATACACAAGCAGCGACGCACACATAAGTACTGGCACTGACACAGGCTGTGTGACTGCGGCTGCGACTGCGGCTGCGGCTGCTTCTCGTGGCGCTACAGACACGTGCGCTTTACTGCTAACTTTCACTCATTGCTTGCAGCTCCCGTTCCTGCTGCAGCTGTCTTTCTCTCCCAGGCCTCACACGCACCCTCTCTTCGTCTCTTGCTCGCTCACTGTCTACAGCTGTCTCTCTCTCTCTCTCTCTCTCTCTCTCTCTCTCTGTCCCTCTGTCTCTCTCGCTCTTTGGCGTTGTTTTTGTTTTTGCTGCATATTACTGCCTGGTGCTCCTAGCACAAGGTGTGCCTGCCCGCAAGACGACCGCAACCCGCATATAACTGTTTTCTCCATCTGCTCAACTGTGTGTGTGTGGGTATTTGTGTGTTTTAATATGTTTGTTTTTGTGAGTTCAAGGTCATCTAGCATTTGAAGAAACAACACACAATAGATTACAATGCGCCGCGCACATGAAAAATATCTTAATTTTGTTTGTTGTTGTACGTTGTTTGCCTAAAAATCCTGTAAGCTGCTGGCTGCTCTTAACTTGGCCAAAAACGTAAGACCCACAAATAAATTGCTGCATTTGCAACTGTGCAAATCCAAGCACAACAATTTCGTCTACACACGTCTTATGTATGTGTAAAAACACCTCAGATTTTCGCGCTTACTTTGCCTTCTTGGCCAGTTGAGGCAAATAAATAACTACAGTTAGAATAACATGTGAGAAATCTGTAGTCTCATGATATATACGATATACCCACAGTCGAGCTGTTAAATATATTCTAGTCTATGCCAAGTTCCCTTTAAAAACATAATGGACATAATTGCGAAATAGATCCACGTGTCGGAGTCGGTTGTTTATCACGAATCTAAATATACTTTATGGGACTGGAGAGGCTTCCTTCTGCCTGCTACATACATAATAAATTAAGAAAATTAAAAATTAATTAGGTAAAGCTAATTTAAGAACTGTTTCGTTTTTTTTTTAATAACGGATTCTAAATCTTGCAGCTTATTTCCATTTTATAACATAGAATAACCACCGAATATTAAATATTAGAATTGAATATTTGTAGTTAAATCTTCACAACAACTTAAAATATTATTATTCTGCAGGTTATTTAATGATTTGTTTTAATTCTACAGACTGTCCGTAAAAATCAAGCATTATATAATTATATTGATTTAGTACTGATAATAATAGTATTTATAAGTTTCACTTTTGATATAGATCTATATATTGTTGTAGTATTTGTTTATTTTTTTTATATATCCTTATAGAATTTTCTTGAATACATGTATCTGCTTAGCATGTAAATTTCTTTTTTTGATTTGATAAGAGTATTTATTTAAGTGTATTATTTCACTTGTATCTATTACATGGAATGACTTTTATTTAAAGTTGAAACACTTTTATACTTGCAATGGTAGAATTTAAACAAAATTATAATTTATGTAATCTTTTAAAGTGCGTGTGGTATATTTAAATTTAATGCGTTAGCTAAGCGAGTTTTGCGCATGTTTCTGTATAATTTTCGTGGATTGTCCAAAATTGAATCAAACAGCAACAAATTGGTTTCAGTCAAACGTTTCTCCTCGTCTGGGGGTAAGCTGGCAATGTAGATGACACACATTTCCCAACACACAAAATACACACACACACTCACCCACACACGCACACACACACACACACACACTTACTCGTATACAGATATTGACAGCTTTGCTATTGTTGTTTGTGCTGTTGTCGTTGCCTCATAGGCAGCAATTATGGCTCGTTAGTTTGTTCGTATTTGAAGTGTGCAGGAGACAATGCCAGCAGCAACAGCAACAACAACAAACACAAAACAAGCGACAACGACAACAACAAGTGCCATAAAAATTAAGTTAATAAAAGGCAACGAGACGCTTTGTTCTCGTCCTTGTTGTCTATGATGTTGTTGTTGTTGTTGTTGTTGGTGTTGTTATGGTTGATTTTATTTATTCTATTTTACCCTTTGTCTACATCTTCAACAAATGTTGTTGTTTTGGTTAATGCAGCGTTTCGTGTCCTTGGCACGGCTCGTTGATTGTGCGCCGGTGGAATCTTGTAGTGGTAATTGTTGTTAGACTTGGCCAATAGCCCCCGGTACATTAGCTTTAACCAGACCGCACCTTTAAGGCCAACTCAAACTGAATTCAATACATTGTATTTATTTCTTCGTTTCAGGCACCTATTTTTTGCTGTACGATTTCATTGATTATTTTGATAAGGACGATCCCACAGCGCTGCCACGTGACAAGTATCTGGAGATTATGAACAACATCTTTGGCAAGGCAACGCAAGCGGAACGCGAGGCCATCATATTCCAGGTAAGACAGATCCCCCACTGACACGTGCCAAAGCCCATTGGGCCAAAATGTGTCAGCAGCTTCATGTGCGTCAGCTTTGTCTACCCTTGCCGCACGCAACCATCTGTCAAATGCATTCAAATCGCGTAGCTGATGCGGCACATGCAACACACACACCCATCGAAACAAGCTTAGCCAAAGAGCCGAAGCCGCATCAACATCATCAGCAACATCATCAGCAACATCATCAGCAACATCATCAGCAACATCATCAGCAACATCATCAGCAACATCAGCAGCAACATCATCAGCAACATCAACAGCAACAGCAGCTTAAGCGAATTAAAAGTGACTTCAATTTGATGAAATTGCATTTTGCAAATTTATTCATTTCAATGAAAATTGCATTAAGGCCACGACTCGCATAAAGTCAAGAGCGCAGAAAGCACAGTTAAAAACATAGGCCATCCCATGCATCTATCTATAAAGACGGGTAGTTGTTAGCTGGGATTATTAAATTATGCTTTTGAAGGACATCAACTAAAATATGCTCAATACTTAAATAGTTAGTTATGTGAGCACATATAGAAGAGCTATTAATGCGTAGTTTTACTAAGTTCATTTGAATTTATGTAGGCCATAACATATAAAAGTACTTTGCATTCATTTGCAGTTGTCACTTGTTAATTATGGGATGTCAATCCGTTATTGGAATCTGAATAGCAATTGCCGATTGAAACTAAAAATCTGAATTGCAATCCAGTTTGCAGCAACTACAACCGATTTAAAGTAGAATTTTAGTAATCCTAAGAGTAATATTTTTTTATTTTACTTTTTGACAAACCAGCACAAACCAGCTCCTATTTATTTGCAATTGCCATATCTGTAGGTATTATAGTGTAATTTATTGCACTTGCTCTTCTTAGTGCTATTTCTACTTTAATTTATATAGAACTCATTTAACTATTGCTCAGTGTGAAACAATAACAATCGCAATAGAAGAAAAATAACATGCCTAATCAGCTTTGTTCCTACGGAGTAGTAAACTTTAGAAACTTCCTCGCAATATTTAGAATAATTTAAATTATATAATAAATAACAACTTGAATTTTCACATCATGCGATATTTCAAATAAGGCCAACATACTTGGTCGGTGAATTACAGTTTGACACATTGTTAATTTGCATAATTAATTTTAGTATTACCATTTCTTTATTAATTATATTATTTAATTGTTCGTATTCGTATTTACTTTCCTTTTGCAGTACACCAGCTGGGAGGGCAATCCGGGCTATCAGAATCAACAGCAAATTGGACGCGCGGTGGGCGATCATTTCTTCACCTGCCCCACCAACGAGTATGCACAGGCGCTGGCCGAGCGAGGCGCCTCCGTGCATTACTATTACTTTACACACGTGAGTAGTGGGGATTGTCATGGGGCAATGGGCAATGGGCAAGGGGCAAGGTTGGCAAATGGATTTTTGTGGCATATTCACTTCACACAAATCATTAAATATTTCACAGTCTTTAACACGTAAGACGGCGTTGAAGCGCGTGCGTCCAATCGAAACGCGGTCAAATGGGGCGCCACTAGGGCAAAGGCGAACACACACACACACACTAGCACACTCAACCACAAACACATACACAGGCAGGCAAAAAAAATATAAAAGTAAAAGGAAAATGAGAAAATAAGTAACTGAAAGCAAGCGCGGTGCAATTTGTTTGTCATTAAAATTGCACACAAGGCTAATGGCGAGCAGAGCCTGAGGGGGTTGCATGTTGCAAGCAGCAAATGCATGGAAAAATGTCATGATGAGTCTCTGCATTATTTATGTTCAACGGATGGTCCGTGTCTCATAGTCAAAACTGCATACGTCTAAAAAGCAGCAGTGAAGTCGACCGCTAATTTTTAATTGCATTTTATTTACAAATTTATAAATTACCAACAGCAAGTTTAAATACCAAAGTTAAAGTATTCAAAAAATATTGAGCTATTTATTTTTTTTTATTTGCATGAATCGTAATTATTTGTGCTTATATTATAAAAAACTTGTTAATTAACTTTGGAGGGTTAGTAAAAAACTCAGCTTAGAAGCAACGACGCAACTCAAATTCAAATTCACTGACAAAAAAATGAGTTCCAATATTAAACATATCAATCTTAACGAAGATATCGCATGAAAGCTCTTAACATAAAAATATGTCTAAAATTTTGACCTGACAAAATTGAAAAAAATGTGTACAGAAAAAAAGAATTTAACTTTTACACTCAATTAAAAGATCGCTTTGGAAAAATCTAGAAAACGTTAGGCGACTCGAGCCAAAAACCAAAAGCAGACAAAAGCAACTGTTTCAAAAGAGTCCAATGACTAAATTTCATTACTATTTCTAGAATGGAAATTGAAAAAAATTAATTATTTTACATATCTACTTTTATAAACACGCTCTAATATAAAGAGATATTTATCCGATTATTAGAAAAGAAGCCTTTTTAATTTAAAGAAACTTTTTTCATTTAATCACTTATTTTAAAAATTAGGAAACACTTTATCAGTAACGTTTAAAGTTATAGTTTTGGTAACAATTGTTTAAATAAATTGCAATAGTACAATTTTGTATGTATATAGTCAAAATTAAAATCTTAAAAACTTAAATTTTTTGGTATGTGTAAATAGTTAAATAGTCAAATACTTTTTGATTAAAGCGTAGAATTATATAGAGAAATATATTGCGTTATTTAATCAAATGTACGTGTCAGCTATGAAATTCTTGCATAGTTTGTTTGTAATTTATATATATATCGAATATGACACCTACATAAATATGCCCAGCCAAGCAGCCAAGCAGCCAAGCAGCCAAGTAGCCAACCATCCGTCGCCTCCGTCATCGTCTTCGTCTTCATCATCGTCTTCGTCGTCTTTAACTTGACAAACAACAACTCAGTTTGTGCATGCCCTGGCAACCTTGGCCGCCATAATTATTGTAACACAAAAAGTTTCGCTCCACACACACACACACACACAGATACACACAGATACACACATATATAACAACGCCAATTAAACGACACGCACTGCCTACTGTCTTGCGCCTGGGTTTGGGCCTGTGTTTTCTCGGGCCCTGGACCTGTGCCCGGGACATAGACATGGACACTGAGACACACACACATACACATACACATACACATACATACACAGGCAAAGGGAGTCGTTACACGAGTCGTGTCCGGTTGCTTGTGTGAGGGGAGTGTGAGGGGAGGCGGGGCACAAGTATTGCCTAATGAAACTTCAATTTACGAGGTCACGGCCTGTATACGGCTTGAACGTGTGGGCCATAATTTGAGTCAGTTATTTGCTTAAAGGACTGCGGCTGCTGCAGGCCTAATGATTAACAAATACCAAGTATGCCAGTATCAAGAATTGAGTATTCCATCCCCTTTCCCTGCCCCACAACAGGTATTGCCATCGATTTTCTCTCAGCGATAATGCGTAAATGTTAATAGGCAATTACAAATGACAGACGATATTGAGTCGTTCTACTGATATATACACAAATATATATATATATCAGTACATATCACAGAATGTATAGTCGTGTCGTGGCCTAGCCACAAATTACAATTTGAAAAAAATCAATATTACGCATACGCGGCGTGTCCTTTGTGAGTCGGTTGTGACACGTTTTGAGGCCAATGTTAACCAGGAACTTGCACTCTTTGTGCTTGTGAAGTCATTTATTGGTGAAGTGTGCTTCTTCTTCTAGTTAGTTTTGTGAGTTTTGGGTTGGCTTTTCATTTGACGACCGGGCCAACAGTGCGTGTGAAATGCTAAGGTAACTGCATTGTTCATATCGAATAATCAGCAGCAGGTCCTGGCAGTAAATACACCAAGTTAAGTTTGAGAAATGAAAAAGCAAATGAAATTAGTTTTAATTACAGCCTTCAAGTTGCAGTAACAAAACTCGTAACTCATTTTTCCTATAAGCGAGCTAAAGTCGAGGTGGCCATAGCGACCTTTAGGCCAGGCCAACACACAAATGGAGCCAGCAGCCAAGAGGCAGCTGCCTGCTGCTAAAGTGCTTGGCAGGTTGTCTATTTCCATGGCGGCGACACCCCTTGACAGATGCTGCTGCAGCAGCAGCAGCAGCAGCAGCAGCAGCAGCATGCAACGTGCTTCGCACTTAAATAAGTTTTCACGTGCTACTCGACGCGGCAATTGGCAATTTCATGTTGTCCTGCTGCCACTTGCCAGTTTGAGTTTCAGCTCGAGTTCGAGTCCGAGTCCGAGTCCGAGTCCGAGTTTCTGTGCATTAATCAAAAAGTACGAAACAAGAACAAGTTGCACAATTCTTCATTATTTGCGCCTATCGACAAAGTGAAACTCTCTGTGTGTGTGTGTTTGCCTCCTGGTTGCAGCCTCATGTTGAGCAGTGAAGGTATAAATTGGCGCATTCATTTTCAACAACTTGGCTGAGGGAGATTGCCACGAAACAACATTATCCCTGGCATATCCTGACTGCAATTCATTAAGTGACTTGGCCAATTGGCCGCCAGGCTGCCAAGCTGCCGGTCTGCAGTTTCCTACCAACTGTGAAATTGGTTAAGTGGACAGCACTTCAAAGTTTTTACAATGGGCTGCATTGCATTTAAAGCTAACAAAAATCATTTCTGCCAAGCATATCAAATTTTTGGCTTTGCTATTTACTGTATTATTTAACAACTATGAATTAAATTAAATTAACTCTTACAAACAAATTGAAGTGAAGTTTTGCGCAGTACAAATTTGGTTCTTAGCTTGAGAAGTCCAAAAGTTTTTTTCTCTCTCAAAATCATTTTAAATATAATTTCTTACTTCAAATTGTTGCCCATCTCTGAGAACTTAACTATGTGTTTATTTTTTCTGAGGTTTATTTTAGTTTAACAAGTTGCTTATATTGTTACAAAGTTAACAAAAAACTAAAATATTTTGGCTGGGAATTTACTTGTTTACTCTAAAGTTGATTTCTGTTTTTCATTTCCAAGTTTTTTTTTTAAATTTGCATTGTTTTTACATGTTTAGCCCATTTTCTAGAAATGAAAACAAAAGAATTACTTACCATAAAGCCAGAATATTTTAATTAAAAAAGTGAATTTGTTATATAAAATGTATTCAAGTATGAAAATTGTGGTTTGTAATATTTGAAATTAAACAGCATGATATAAACATTTTCAACATTTTTTTGTTATTTATTTGTTGTTAAATAATATTCTATATTATTTATGCAAACTGTGTTGTGAATATTTATCCTGTTTTGGCATGTTGAGCTATGGTCTCATAATGCTTGTCAAACTGTGTTCATTGACATTGGCCAAATTGCTCTTTGTTAGCTGCTCATATTGTGGTTGTTGTAGTTTTTGCTGCTGCATTTAAGTTTTGTGGTTGAGTAAGAGCTGATTTGAGCAGCACTTGAGTGGCAGACTTAGGACAAAGCTAAAGCCAAACTTAACTCAATCCTGTTATCTAACTCCTTTGGCAATATGAGTGTTTTAACGGCAGTTAATTCAGATGCTTCTATGAAAACGTGAAGGCTTATAGGTAATCAATATATACCAATTACTCTACATATCAGTGGTTTCAAATAAACCACTTCTTTTGAAACATATAATCTACAAATTACGTAATGTTAAAAGTATCTGAGATTTTTGTCAACTTAAATAAAGAAAACAAAATAAGATTAGGATTTGGCTTGTGATGAATAGAATATCGTAAGAAAAAAACAATTGTTTTGAAAGAGCGGAATTAAAAATAAATAATTTGTTTAGTGACATCCATTGGTAAGTTGAGCGAGTCTTTCCAGTTCAAGTGTTTTATTTTAAATTTAAAAATTTCCATATTAAATACATTTAATTGCCAGAGGCAATAACTCAATATTCTCTGATGTGAACTTAATCTTCTCTTTTGTATGACCACAGCCATAATAGGTATCAGCTTATGTAAACTGGCGCTTGCTTTAACCAGTCAAGCATTTATTATTTATTCATTTTTTTTGCTGCTGTTTTTAACTTGTTTTTAATTTTATTTTATTTTTGTCGTCACGTTGCGCGTTATGCTGCGACAATATTTACAATTTGCGCGCTTTGCGAGCGAGCGAAATCAAATTAATAAATAAAAAGGGTAGATGTTTATCTGTACAATTTCTTGCTAAGTTTCTCTCTCTCTCGCTCTCTTTCTCTCTTGCTCTTTCTTACACACACTCTCCTTGTGTTTTACAGCGACCCAGCACATCGCAGTGGGGCGAATGGATGGGCGTACTGCACGGCGATGAGATTGAGTACTTCTTTGGCCAGCCGCTGAACACATCTCTGCAATATCGACCTGTGGAGCGTGAGCTGGGCAAGCGTATGCTCAATTCCGTTATTGAGTTCGCCAAGACGGGGTAAGTGTTGTTGTCGTTGTCGAGAAAGCTTTTTTACATGCTTGAGCTTTTAACCAACCTGCCATAACAGAACATAACAGAGCAGCGAATAACAGAACCAATGTTGCTATAAAATGTTATAACGAAAGCTTTTTCGTCGGCCAATCTCTCCCTGAATTTCAGCAATCCCGCACAAGATGGCGAGGAATGGCCAAACTTTTCGAAGGAGGATCCCGTGTATTATATTTTCAGCACGGACGATAAGATTGAGAAACTGGCACGTGGCCCATTGGCAGCGCGTTGCTCCTTCTGGAACGATTATTTGCCTAAAGTCAGAAGTTGGGCAGGTGAGTAATTAACCCATAAGATAAATATATAATTGAGACTCGACCGAGTATCTTTTTTGCCAACTACTATAAGTGTTGTGTTAATGTGGGCAGAGTACATTTGACTTTTGTTTCCCTTTTGTGAAACTGACAATTAACATTAAGTGTATTATGGATATTTTGTCTACTCGACGCACGCTTCTAGCTGTCTATCTGTCTATCAGTTTGTCTGTCCGTCTGGTTGTGGGGATGCCACACCTCAACAGCTCGTATATCAGTAGCTCAATCTCGACACCTGCCTCTTTCTATATACACTGCAAAGTGCATAGTAAATATGACATTCTCCAAACAGAAAACCTTAAAAGTAAATCGTAAACTTCTTTTGTCTGTGAATCTTTTTGTTTCTTCTCGATATGAATTTAGTTAAATATCCGATTTTGCACCTGTTTAACAGTTTTATAATTTAAACTTTTTTTATGTCAGTTAGTTTATTATAGTATTTTAATAAGCGGCCACAAGTCTGCTTATATTTATGGCCCATGATTTCTAACCAAACTTAGACTTCAACTTTTATGCTAACTAAATCTATACGGTTTAGAGATGTGCTCAATTCCAGAGTGTTATTGCTTCATATGAATTTTCAATTTTATTTATTTTTATACACATCTTATTTAGTATGGATCTGGCAGCGTGTGTTAATTTACATGACAATTTTCAAGCTGAATGCAGAAGATGGATGTTTAAGCCATTCCATTCGCACCGCATTTTGATTGAGTGTCGTTCGGAATAACAGTTATTTTTACTCGTGTCCAGATACATTTGGATTGAGTGTTGGTTTTTTATATGTTTTTTGACAGTTATTGAAAATTGTGAGTCATCAATGCCAGCATTTTATTGCGGTGAAAGATATTATATAGTTTTACTCTTTAATTTATTTAACGTTCACAAAAACTTATTTATGGCCATGCCAGTTTTTCAAAATGTGCTCATCAATCAGAGAAATGAGTTTCAAATTCGAGTCTCGCAGTTTCTCAGTTTCTGAGTCAGTCGTGAAACGTGATCTGCAAGGGTTGACTAGCCAATTAACCGACGACTGACCGAGAAATTAAATATAAATACCATGCATATGCATGTCCGACTGGCAATGATAAATCAAGCAGACATATAAAGCACATATGCCACATCCAGATTTAGATACATTAGCTAAGCGAATTGTAAAAGCATCTTTTTGAGCATCGCTCATTAAAATGCGTGGACAACTTTATAGGTTTGATGTGAAAATGAGTCGCAGTTGGAGTTAATGTTATTTGTTGGCTTGAAGTTCGTTTTGGCCGCGCCAAGATGTCTGGTCTGGTTTGGTTTGGTCCGTTCGTGTCTGGCTGTATGTCAGTGACACAAAGAGAATTAGTGTTTCACAAATTGATTAAATTTAAATTATGCTAATTTTGTCATTCTTTATTTCTGCTCTTCTTTTCTTGCTAAATTTTGTTGAGTTTTTGGTGAGTTTGCTTGATTTTTACATAAAAACGAGTGATCGCTGGCTGAATCGAGTATGCAAATGGGTCTCCCAACTGAGCGTCATTTGGGCTGGGTAAGGGCCAAAAGCCCAGTTGGTTGAGCAGTGATTTAAAAATGCCCTCAAGCCAACTCTATCGGCAAAGTAAAAGCTGAGGCATTCAGTTAACACTCGCTTCGCTCTTACTTCATCACAACATTTAGTTGCCGGTTACCGGTTGCCGTTGCTGCTTTTTTTTTGCTTTTTTCTTTCTGCTAATTAATTAATTTGCATTTTGATGTGTTGCGGTGGGATACATTATGGCCTCACTTCGCTTACGATCACGCGCCAAATTCGACCACATTGACCATTTAAAATTTCACTAAAAATGTCAGCGCAATTTGTGCTAATCCATTAAACGAGTTAACTGATCTCGTCCTGAGCGCAGCAGACTGGCTGGCACCGACACTTAATCAATATCGATCCAATCAGCTCAACAGTCAACGGCTAAAAAGATACAGATACAAAAGCAGATACATGTATTTAGATAAAAGAAGACACTCAGCGTGTGGCGATTGTCTTTGTAATAAATTGAATGCCAGATATCCATGGGCCAATGGCCAACATCGGAGATCCAATACCCAAGACCCGACACCAGATAGCCACTCAACCGATACCCAATACCCGATAAATAAAACGCACTGTTGTCAAACGCTCAGTTTTTTATTTTTGTATCTTTTTATTATTATGGTCTGGCCTTTTCTTTTTGATGTGCTGCGCTGCGGTTTCGTTTTTTATTTTTTTTTATATTGTTATTTGTGAAATGCGCTGCTTTTAGCGACACGTGTTTCAAATGATCATTTTACTCAAGTCTTTTTTGTTTGGTTTTGTCTTTGTCGATCGGTTGTGCCAATTTATTTCTTGATTATCTACGCAGCCAATCTACGAATTGGCCAGCCTTTTAAATTCAAATTAGCCAGCCAGCCAGTATTAAATGCACGCGACAAACTCGCCCTGCGGTACATATGTATTTTTAAACACATATGAAAATTGTATACATAAATATTTATTAATTCAGCCATGTTTGAGATATGCGGTCATTGGTTGCCGAATTACAATAATATATTTAAGCAATGCATATATATTTTTATTTCGTACCAAATAATTGCACACTGCACTTTACATATAAGTCAAAGACCGGCCGGCTTTCGGATTTAAATTTGGCTCTGCATAAAGAACCAAATAAAAATAAAAATAAATAAAAAATATCTAAAAAAAGAGAGAGAAACAAGTTTGCTGCCTTGTTGCCGAGCCAACAAGTTGTCGCTGTTTAAATAATTGGGGAGAGCAATCTGGGTTCTTTTATGCAAACTGAAACTCGATTTGCGGGCAGTTCTCTGCGAAGTAGTGTTAACGATCAAGTTATTAACGAATTAGCACACAAATCGGTTGTATAATCTATATAAACATGTATATATGTCGTATATAACGAAGCGTTAAAAATAACAGAATCATAACGCAAAAGCCCAAACAAATTGCTAGGATTTTTAGTTAAGGTAAGTTCGCGTGAGATTCGCTTAAGTTTCTCTCGATTAATCGTTCTTTTGATTTCCATGCACCAAAAACCGCACAAAAATAAATTTCAAATGCTTTCAGTTTGATTATTTTATTTTAAAATTGGTTTCTTTGATTATTTATTCATGGCAAAAACTTTTTTATCGTAGGCAACACGATGAGGAAATACTTAGTAATTATGATTTTGCTTCCAAGTAGTCGCAGGCCTCAACGGAGTAGCATGCAAAATGGGCCAAGTTGGCTTTTCAAATATGGCAGAGCCGCCACATACATAATTTCATTTGATCAAATCATAACCTTATAACATGCCAACTTTTCTCTCCATCCAGCCACTAATCTGAAATTTCTCTCTGGTTTTTTTGAAGGTTCAGGCTGCACCGGGGATTCGGGCAGTGCTTCCATATCTCCACGACTGCAGCTTCTGGGATTGGGACTGGTGCTTTACATGTGTGTCGCACTCAGGATCAAGGGAGTTTTCTAAAAGAAAATGTCTGCCAGTGTAAGGACAACACGCAACACTCCTCACACACCCACATACACACACACACAAATACACACAAACTATAAGTAAAGCACACACAAAAAAATCGTAGTATGCGAAAGTGAAATTGTCTAAACAAAAAAAAATATTAATATGAGGAGAGATGTATTTAAAAAAAGAGAGATTTAGCAAAGTTGAATTGCGCTAGCTAATTGGAGTTTTAGATTTTGTGCCATGCTTTTTTTTTGTAACTTGGCCACAGCTGAACATTTGTAAATGAATTTAGAGTTGCATGCACTGCTCCGCACTGCAACACAGGCAACACAATAATGCATTGCAGTAGATGTTAAGTTGAACCTTAACTTGCAACAGGCAAGCAGATCGAACTTTAGCACGCGGCCTGCCACCCCCAACACACATATCATGAGTGCTGACACTGCTGCCACATTGTTGGTGGCACTTTACACTTTAAAGATCCCAGAGTACCCCAGAGTACTTGTATTATTTACAAAGACACACACACACACATACACACATAGACAACAAGAACAGAAATACATTTTTGAAGCACGCCGCAAATTGCTTAATTTGTAATAAAATAAACCGTTGGCCAAAAAAAAACCCAGGCCCAACATTAAATATTTAATAACGAAATCAATCAACAGAGAAAACAATTTTGATAAAATTGAATCTTTGACATGCCAGCAGAAAAATTAAAAAAAAACTTGACTCGCTCAGACGACAAATAGTATTTTGCCAGCTGGCATGGCTCAAAGTCTGTGCCCAGGCTTATTTGCCCTCAACTCCAGAATTTTTTTTAGAATATGGAGCATCAAGTTTTTTAATTTAGAAAAGTAAAACGAAGAACACTCGATGAAACTTGGATTGCATTGGTTTCACATTTATGTTGGGATGAATATTCAATATTTGGAAATTATTCAGAATATTTTCGATTGTTCATGCTTTTGGGAGCACCAAATAAATTGTTCTTATGACAAAAAAAAGCAAAATTTGCAAAACATCAAAAAAATTTGTATTTGTGAGAGTTTTACTGAGCACAGCCTAAAGAGAAAAAATTTGAAATTTTTTTAAATAAGCAACCCAGAAATTTGTAACTTGTAAAATCGGTCACAAAATGAAATTTGTAGAGAACGTAATGAAACATTTAAATGGCAAAACATATCAGTATATATTATATAAATAAATATATATATACACACAATAAATTTAATACATCTATATATATGTATATATATATATATAAATATATATATATATATTTATGTACATGTATTATTGCATTTGTACTAAACGTTTTACAAATTGGCTTAGTGAAAAAAACCACAAATAAGAATTAAAAATAAAAATGAGAAAAAAGAAAATGAAAACAACTACAAGTTTTATACACTTAGCGAAATTCGAAACAGAAATAAAAGAAAAGAAATATAATAAATATAAATGTGTTGTATATTGAAGTTTGGTATGCCTATATCTATAAATACAGATTTCAAATAAATATAAAATAAAACATAATAAGAATTATAATCAAGTAATCAAGTAATTGTCAAAGCAGAACAAAAGTAATAATTAAAAAATCAAATAAATACCTACTTAACACACACACACACACAAATAAATCCATATACTTACATAGTTCAGTGTACGTATGGATCGGACTAGAAAGAATCATAACTTTTAAGGGCATATCAGTACTCGTATATGTATTAACACCTATTGAGAGCGAACATTTTCGAAATTAATTAACGTAAGCAACACTGATATAAACTAAGTTATTTTAATTATTAACAATTATTGTAATGACACACTCATTATTATAAACACACACACACATTCAAGCAGAACATACAGCTAATAAGTAAAATAAAAGTATTGGACTTATAAAGATCAGACGAACAAATAATACAGAAAAAACAAAGAATCGTCAATGTTTCTTACATTTACGAGAACATATAATTGTATCTATTGAAAAATCTATAATTAAAATTATATTGTTTTTAGATCTAAGAATACTGAATATAAATATATATATATATTTATATAATATATATATATATATATATATATATATATATTGTAATGTGGTAAAGCCTATTTGAGCGATGTTCGCTTTCAACTGTAGCAACTAGGGAAAATTCAATGTGAAATTTAACAAGAATTATCAACAATTACTTAGGACACTATACATAATTTGATAGGGTTGGATTAATAATGGACACGTTGGCACAATAAATCGAGAGCAGCTACAACCAGGCAATATATATAGATATATATAGTTGCATCTAAGTATGTGTGCCAAGGCTCTTGTCGAACCAACCTGCCAAATGTTGGACTCACATTTAGTTTAAGCAGGCAAACTTTTCTGTTATCTTCTGAACACAGCTACTACTAGAACACCAAAGACAAGCAACGATAGTAAAGCTCACTTATCAACTAATTCCATGGAGAATGAATATTGGAAAAAACAAAGAAAATACAAAAATGTTAGTTAAGTAATTCAACATTGCCCTACAAAAATCTTTGATTATAAAGACAAAATAAAATAAAGAAAACGCATACTTGTACTTGTATTTAACATTACTAATAAATTAATTAAATAATGGCAAATGAAAAAAACCGTAATATGAACTCATTCCTGATTAATAAATTATCAATCGATTCAATTACTTTTTAACAACGTTTTGATGACAAATATAATAACTTAACAATTTTTAAGTGTATGTGAACGTTTATATTTTTATACCATGCAAGGCAAGCTGTATTGAAGATAACTGCATTAAAAAAATATATATTTAAAAAAAAGATAACGAAAAATGTAAAACTAAAAACATAATCATTTTTTACTGCGTATTGAGAACAATGTATGGCAAGAGTTGAATAAATACAAAACTAACTTGTTAACTCCAAATAAATTAGCTTTAAGCGAGTTACAAATTAAAAAGAAAATAATTGGTCACTACCCCTGAATTATCGGCCCTTCTTTAGTTTCCGCAAAGGTGCACAAAAGTTTGTTAACCAATTGATAAATAATTATGCCAAATGGATTTACGTCTGCTCCCCTAAAATTACTTCAATGCGAATCAGCGAATTCCGCAAATATCAAAAGTCCGTAATATTGGATGACCTCCTCCAGTTGGGCGTTGTTTGCTGTATTTGCTGGGAGCATTTTATTTAAGGAAATTACTGTGTATTACGCCTATTGCCTTTTCAACTTTAACGAGAACAATTATGTCAAGATTGATAACTGTTTAAATGCTGTATTTGCCGTTTTAAGTTGGTTTCCTTTAAAATCCCTTAAAATACACTCTGAGAAATATATATTTTGTCATTTTGCATGGTTTTCGGCTCAAGCCAAAGAATTGACAATATAATATTTCGCCTTAGAAGCAAACGAGATAACGAACGAAAGACAAATTCCAAGTGTTATGCTTATAGATCTAAATTTTTATATACACACATGAATAGACACTTACATTTACACTGAACACACACAACACAATCACACACAGACATCTCACACACAACTTATATTCGCATATAATTGATATTATTTTTGGAGAAATCAGATTTTCTGTTGCCGTTCTTCCAAGCGTCTAATGAATATAGTAATACATATAATTATAAAGTTAATAGTAAAGGGCACTCAAAATATCCACAGTGTGCTTTTAATATTGTAGTCTGCTATTTGTAAAAGAATTTATATATAGAGTATACATATACATAATAGTGCTAATAGTTATACTAAAAACATACTTATGATAATTATGCAAATAATTGATATACATATGCTGTTTACATTCAAAATTTCCACACGACACTTCACATACACTATCTCTCTACTCTCGTACACTTCCCCAACTACCCTCTTTACCCGATCCAATCCAGATCCGAAATGCATTAAGTTAAGCGTCTATATGAAATGCAAGAAATATAATCAATGTGTATTAGGTTGTTAAAGTTTTTATGTTCTCCTATGTGTGATGCACACATAAATATATATAAATACGAAATAGAAAAAAACCAAAATCAAAAACCCAATGCAAAGTTAAATTTTCGGTTTGTTGTATTAAGGAAACGTTACTAATTATATCAGCTACGACATCTGATAATAAAATACACAGTTCTAGAAGGTAGACGACAAGTGTAAAATGAATATTAAACGTTGATTGCGGTCAATGGAGAAATAATTAAAAAAAAAAAATAAATCAAATATACTCAAAGAACAACAGTAATAAGAGCAACAAGAAAATACAATCACAGACACACAAAAAGAAGTACATTCAAAAGTACACTCAAAAGTACACACAATGTTAAAAGCCAAGCACAGAAATGCATTTGAAGATTAAACATACAAAATACTTATAACTGAACAATACTGCATATAACTCACATATAGCATAACACAAGTATATTCCAGAAAATATTAGGTTCAATATAAGAAGAAAAAAACAAAAACAAATACAAAGACAAAGACAAAGGTAAACAGAAAAACATAAAATAAAATAAAATAAAATACAAGAACAATTACTTAACGAATGTAAAAGCATGTTTGATAAAGTTTGAGCACGGTTTTTTAAAAGTGTAAAAATCATATACATATCAATATATGGCCTATTGTTTATTTAGTTTTATTATATAATTATAATTATAAATTGTGAATTACTGAATTCAGCAAATACAATTGAAAACCAAAGTATGTTATTTAAAAAAGAAATGAATTAATAATAATATATTAATAATACTTAGCTGCAAGTGTAAGGCTCTGATTTATAACTTTTTAAGTAGGAAATTTGTAAACATTAAGCAGCTGATTAGACAACACACAACAAAAACTCAAAATATATAAATTTAACTGTAACATTTGACGTTGTGTAAAGGTGTTAGGTCAAATGGTTAATAAAATAAAAAAAAAAACAAATAAATTGTGGTTAAATATGTGTTCTTACTTGTTAGTGGTACTAAAAGCCAAACCAAAACGAAAATAAAAACTGAAAATAAAAATAAAAACATGAATATAAATATAATAATAAATATGTTGTGTCAACACTCACGACTAAAACCAACTGTAGCTTTTAATCATGCCAAGCATTTCAACATAATTATTATTTGGTATATTGTAAAATCATATTTTCGAGACTGCTTTCAGTTGAAATTTGTCTAACAAACATTAAAAAAAAAACCTTATTGCATTGCAATTTGCTTAATTACTTTGCCAGTCGTAGTTGCCGCTTCAAAGATGATAATAGATTATTTTCCCAAATTATCCAAAAAATCTTTATCTGTTTAAAGTCAGCAGCTCCCTATAATAATTGATATATGTTAAAGTTAACCAATAAACAAATTCACAATTGAACGCAAACAAATAAATGTCAATCTTAAAAATTAAAATCACATATACATATATATATATATATATATATATGTATGTATGTATTAACATCTACAGTTATTATATGGCAGCTCGAGTTTAGTTGATTTTAATTGAGTATGTTCTGTGAGGCGCTTTAGTGTTCAGCAAAAATGTATTTGTATATTAAGAACGTTATGGAAATGCATTTGTTTATGTATGTGTCTATAGTCGAATGATGAAATAATTATAATTATTATTATTGTCGCAGAAATTACTTTAAATTTAATGGGAATAGAAAAGACAAACTTATATGTATACAGGCACACAAACAAAAACACTCCCACACACAACACACAAAGTATAATTAATGTTTTAAGGTAACAAAGAAAAACAAAAAAAAAAACAGAAAAAAAAATAAAAACAAAGAAAATGAAAATGAAAACACTATATACACAAGATACATAAATAAATAAATTTAGAAAATTATGTCATGAGCATACAAAAAGTAGGGATCATTTTACTGAATATTTATATATAAATATAAATTACACTATATGTAATCTAAACATAAACAAATTCTGCAAAATAATAAAAACAAGACAAATAGAAAATTCGAAATACAAAGAGATAAACCAATAATGAACAATTGCTAAATTTAATACGATTTGCTATAATTCAAGGAAACAAAAATAAATAGATAACAAAAAAGAAATGTAAAAGATCTACCAAAAAACTGTAAACAATTGAAAATAAATTAAAAAAAAAAACCAAAATCTAAGTGAAATTATATTATACGAATATATTGTATATCGAAACAAGATGAATATAAGTCAAATAAAACTTATGTATCATGTATTAAACAAAACAAAACAAATTGTTTATCTTTTATTGAGTCGTGATGCATTATTTATTCATATTATTTACTCATATTATACTCATACTATTCCAGGAAGGAACGGCAACAACATCAGCTCAGTTAATGATCTTAATAAAATTGATAATGATAAACACCAAATAAAAGCGCTTATTTATGGCCGACTTATGCGAATTTGCGCATTCGTTGAATATATCATTAAATATGCACATAAATTTATGTGCAATTAGCTTCCGTATATGCAGCCCCTAAGACCGCAATTAATCAACTCGCATTTAAATTAAAAGCTTCCCCCGCGCCATCACCTTGACACCCCTTCTCTGCTTTGGTTAACTGTAAAAGGAGCTCTTGTGTAAGCTACGCAGGATATTTGTCAATTTGCAGGGGCCACAGGGATCAGTGTCCGCAACTCGTTTTACTGTTTGCTATTTCGTTAGTCGTAATTCTCATAAAATCTGGGCAGGCTTTGCGTGGAGTTGAAGTCGTCTCCTGGTTGAAATGAATGCATTTTCATTTGCCGGTTCGCTCCGCAGCATTAAAATGTAAATGTAAATTACTTGGTGCTGCAGTCGACGTCGTTTTATTTAAGCACATTAAAGTGCTTGAGCCCCTCTGCATATATAATAAAGTTGATTTTCTTATCTTGTATCTTTTTTTGCAGCATTTGCCCTGCAAATGACGCAGGTGGCCGCCTCTGCGTTTGTCTATCTGAAAACCTGGCTAATCAGCGGCTAAATGAAATCATCGGTAATTCACAAGAAATTAACCCCATATTTTATATGCACACTAAGGATTTATTGATGACACTTCCAAGAAAAAAAGAAAAGAAGAGAAAACACACTTCCAAATTAAGCAACACAAAGTCTGAATTTGAGAACAGGTAATGTGAGCAGTTGGCAACTGAGAAACAAAACTTGGTACCTTGTTAAGGTTGATTAGCGGACAATAATAAGCTGGGCTATATATGTATATATATGTATATATATGTATATAGGCAATAAGATCTGCATACATTAAGATTAAATCGAATTTAAGTACGAGTATTCTTGGGCTTCGCAATGTGACTGAAGGCTGATGAAGTTGAGAGCAGCGTGCTGGACACCCTCAAACAACGACAACAAAAACAACAACAATAAAACTCAAGTCATTCCTAAATATATAAACTTAAACCTGTAATACTAAAATCAAAATAAAGTTAAACTCTATTTTCATTATTAAAGCAAATACTCTCAAAAGTTAAGCAAGAATTATTGTGTGTATTTAATTGTTGGTCAAAACAAATCTCAACATAGAATTGTGTATTTCCGTTTCTAGCCGGTTTTCATATTCATTCTTACTTGAATCACAGACAATCGCAAGATTAAAATCTCGAGTTCAAAGAAGTTGAATGGATGGATGGATGGACTTACAGGGGAAGCGTTGCATAAAGTCAGCCTTCAACTTGACACATGAATAATTTAAATTGCTTAACGACCAGCCAAATCGAATCGATATACTCGCAAAATATACTCGCAGATAGACACATAGCTCATCGCTCGTCTCTTGTTCATTGACCCAACATTAAAGTCTAACATCAATAAATTATAATAAAATATAATATTAATAAAAAAAAATTGAATAAAAAAGAACGTGAAGAATATGAATAAGAAAAAGAAACTAATCTCGCACTCATGGCTGAAGCTGAATCTAAATCTTAATATCATTTAATATATACCTAGACAAGTGAAACAGAGTTCGTTCGTTGGAGACAACAAGTCACCAGTTGTCGTATATATATCTATGAATTGGTTTTATATTAAAAGCTTGGCAGTTAGTTCAACAACAGAACCCGTTTCCAATTATTGTTGCTTCTTTTCATGTTTTGCATTTTAAGCCAGGGCTTTCGCCACAGCCCGACTGTCACTAGTTGGTCCAAAACTGGGTCTGGCACCGGTCTCTTTGGCTGTGGACTTGGGTTAGGGAGATTGTTCAGTTTTTAAATGCCAACTTTGTGTTCATTGGCTTTTTGTTTTTTATTTAAGTTTTTAGTATCAATTAACATATTGAGTATGACCAGTCGATGTTTTATGGCAACTGCCGTACACAGGTGGTGTCAATATTTTAGCAAATGTGCAAGGGGCAACAAAAAGAATTTACTTTTGCCTAATCCAAGCTGCTCAGATTACGTCTTTTCTAGTAAACAATACAACATCTGCACTTGAGATTTCAATTTATGATCATACTAATTCTGTTGATGTGTTTATTCTCATGAATGGGCATCGTATCGTATCTGGCTGTATGTAAATCTAATGAGTAATTTGATATTAATATATTTGTAATTCATTCGTAGACGGCAAAACCCAAATCAATCATTTGCTGTGTAAATATTTTGTAGGCATTGAATTTCGCATGAAATTGTCAACGATTTTGGGCTCGAATTGCTTGTGTGTGACTATGTAAATAAGCTTCGCCATCAATAAAAGTTTTGATAATAATTTTCGTAAACATCATTTGCCACCTACCAAGAAAACAATTGCTAATACGAATGATTTTGTCTCTGAAAACCAAGTTCAATGGAATTATTTATCTTCGCAGTTTTTGTTTGGTTTTGCTCAAATGACGTCGAAGCTCGGCTGGCCACCCACACTTAGACAATTTCTGGGTCAATATTAGTGTTAATACACTCAGAAAAAAATGTATGTTGAAAAAAAAATACGAATGAAATTTGATTCATAAATATAAACTATCTTAAATGTTAGTGTATGGCAAATTTTGAATTTTGAATGTTTAATAAGTAGTATGAGCAACAGTAAAGCTATTGTAAGAATTCTATATACACAAATAAAAAAAAACACACCAGAAACAGGGCACATTTTTTTTTTAATTTATACAAAATATTACCTGAGGTAAAGAGAAGAAAAATTATGGATTTAAGAAAGACAAAACTTCTGTTTTAAAAATATACTTTCTGAATAATAAGATGAGTTACTCTTGGCGCTAAAAGTATGGCGACTTTCCAAATTGTAGTGGCATTTTTTGAGTGAGTGTCTTTTCTGAGTGTAGGCAGTGCTTCCAAAGCTATCTAAGCATAACGGGCCGTGTGTCTGGCCAAATAAAGTATTGGCCAAATTGGTTCATTGCCAAGTTCGTTGTCACTCGTCCAAGGTTAGGCATCAGATAAATTCATGTATTGGGCCAACAATTTAATCTTGGCCACACATTCTGTCCAGGGTCGCTCTTTACACGAGTTGACAATGGCGTTTCTTGCCCCGTTTCCCAATTTGTGTGTCTGACCCTGTAGATAAATAAGTAAATGGGAAAAGCAAAAACTTCCGTTGAATCACTAACAAAGTCTTCAATTCAATCAGAACATTCTTGAGTGGGACTAGTAGATACCCTGTACATTCGTAGAAATTATTTGGCCGTAAATTCAATGTATGTTAATGTAAGAAAGTCAGAAACTATTCTTTTGTTTAAATTTGGAGGATCTTGGAAGAGGAAAGTCTTTAAACAGTTTTGTAAAACCCGCTTAATAATTTTTGTTGGTGCGAGTAATCAAGTATTAAATATAAATCAAGTAAAAATAAATATTATCATTACTAAAAGTTTTTTTACCTTTAAGCTAGTTAACATTGTTAAAGTTGAGTCAGTTGATGTTTATTTTTGTAATTTCAGGAAAACTTGTCAGTATTGATGATTTTATAAAATATTAATAAAATAAACAAACAACTGTGCAAAATAGATAAATTGTTAGTTTTAGCATATTTCGGTTAACCAATTAAATTACTAGAATGCTCAGGCGCATGCATCGGAAGACCATTCTTAATCCTGTACATCGAATGGTAACATTTCACACGATGAACGGATGCCGCAGCTATTATGATGTGCTCAATGTGTCCACCAACTCCACTCAGTCGGAGATTAAACGTGCCTTCATCGAGCTATCCAAGAAGTATCATCCCGATGCCAATATCGACACGCGGGATTCGGAAGAGTTTGTCCGGGTGTGCGAGGCCTACAAGATACTCTACAAGCGCGCCTCACGGGAACACTACAACAGTCGACTGAGGACTCGCTTCTATATGGAGCAGCCGGTGGACACTTGCTATACGAACAAAAGTGTGCACAGCACCTGGGTCAAGTATCAGGCAACGATACGTCACAAACAATATGGGCACGATGTGGCCAGTTTCGGTGGTGCAACCATTCTGCACAAAAAGCCGCATGAACTCAATTCGGCCACTGCTTGTCCTCCGGGTGATGGTAAAGCGGACGATGTGATCCGAATTCCATTTTCTTTCAATGATTTCCGTCAAAAGTGGATGTTCACTGGATATATGGCGGGTTTCAGCTTAATCGGAGTACTCCTCGCGTTCGGTGCAAGAGGAAAGGCAAAAAAAAAATCGAAGTGCAACTCAATCTTGTAATTAATTATCTGCAGCCTTTGTACAAAATTAAATGTAAGCCAGAATTAAATGTATGTAGAACAAAAAAACAATATGTGAATAGTTTGGGTTCAAAAATAAAACAATGGTTTAGCAGGTTCCGAAGACTTCTGGTTCATATCAGTTCAGTTCCCAGCAAAACATATTAATAACACAAAAAACTATAAAATTTATCAATTTGGAATAGTCTTATTAACAATGATAATAAGTTTGTTACAATACAGAATTATAAAAGACTCTGTAATAATAAATAATAATAAGAATTATTTATTACTGGAGTTTTACTGGTGTTTAACAGAGCATTAAGATTTCTGCAATAACCAATATTAGATTATATTTAGTAACTTTTATTTTAGAGGAGTACTTTGAGACCATAGGAATAATCAATAACAATATGTTAAATTTGGGAATAACTTATATGATTATTATCCATTACTGAAGAAACAATAAGTTATTCAGTTGATAAATGATATATCAAAGAGTTTATTTTTGTATTTAGAAAGCTATACTTTTAAGATTGTGGATTTTATTTTGTGTTCGTTTGTACTTTTGTCTGTTGCATTAATTTGTTAATTTAAATTTGTTTAGGGTATAAAAGTGAGCGTAGCTAAAATTCGGCTTGCCATAGTTCGACTTCTTTGCCAGATTATGATATCACACTATTAAATGCTATCAGACTGCTTTCAGCGGAAACTTCCGCAGAGCTTAGGCCAAACGTGACCTTTCCCATGTGTATATTTTATCTGGTATCTGTATCTGGTAGATAAAACATAAAGATACAAATAGAAATATGTATCTCAGATGGAGCATTTTAGTATAATTATGTTATTATTATGTTACTAAATGGAACGTACAGTGGCTGCTGTCAGTGCCAAGTGGCAAGTGGCAGGTTCGCTGTTCTAAGTCTCAAGGCGAGCGACTCCCGCGTGTCGAGCGTGTCGACTATCTATGGATGAAGCTAACCCGAAAAGACCACCAACAGCGGACTTGGCTTAGGACCGATAGCCAGGCGATAACAATGGCTTGTTAATTTGTGTATTGTATTTCAATAGTTGTTATGATGTTTGGTTTGTTTATCTTCATCTTTTTCGGCTGACAGTAGTTAAACTATTATGAGCAGCATCGTTTTGCATTGATTAAGCTGTTGAGTTGCATGTTTGATGGGAGTGTGTTTGTGTGTTTGTGTGTATATGTTTAAGCTAGTTGATTTAGATAGCACGGCTAACATGCAGCCTTTATATAAATTTATATATATATATATGCATATATTTAATCGATTCAAGCCCATGGAGCGTTAAGAGTGTTAAGGCAATATACAGCGAACTTGTCCATTATGAAGCCAACTACAAACCCAAGCAAAGACAGCACACAGCAAGGCGAAAAAGCAAAAAGAAAAAACGAGTTAAAATTTATTGTACGCTGACGGCTTTTTAATGAAAATCACTGGCTACCAAAAAGCGAATTAATGAAGGTGTGTATTTTGTCTGTGTCGATGAACGATGTACAAGTTTCGATTTCTGTTTTATTTTGCCTTTTTTTGTGCCGGCAGAAGTTCAAAAAAAAGCCGAGAGACAGCAAGAGTCCATATCGTCCAAAATCAATATGCTAACTAGTGGTGTGCATATATATATATATATATATATATATAAAATAAATAAAACTTTATAAATATATATATATATATATATATATATAAATATATCATACGCCGATTAATTTGAATTTATTTAGCATAAGAATAAAATCGTTTCTCAAATGAATACTTATAAAATTAAGCAAAATGTTTATGGCCATTTCATTCATTCGAAAAACATGGCATTTATGTTTTCTCTGTTTCTTTTATGAGTCGGCAAGTGTGAGATATTCCAGTTAAGAATCAATTTTATTGCGCTCCCTGCGCTATTTATGAGCATCACATTGATATTCAATATATATGTGCTTGTACCCAAAATGCAGACAGTTTCTGGAATTAAGATGCAACGATTGTTTAATGGTCAAGACTCACGCGCCTTTAAACCCAATCCAACAACAACTCAAAAAACATGCACACTCAGAAAAATATTGAATTTTGAAAGTCATTATAGTGGCAGGGATAATTCACCTATTTAATCTGTATATTTCCAATAAGGGAAATCCCACTCTGTAGTGAAATATTTCTTTTCTAAATGCTGAATTTTTTTTTGTTGCTTTTATTAAGCTTTAGTATTTTAAGTTTCACATACAAAATCCATTTAGATAGTCTATGAATAAATTTAGTCAATACAATTTGAAAAATGTTAACTTTTCTATTTATATTATTTGGAAATATATTATTTGGATTTACACAATTTTCTAAAGCTCAGATATACTGTTTTTTCTGAGTGTACAACTACAACTATATATGACATTTTAATTATGTTGCTGTCAAATTGTTGTTGTTGCAATTGCCATTGCGACTGCGACAGCGACAGCGACAGAGACGGCGACGCGTTTCAACAATTGTAATTAATAATATTTAATAACAGTCGGCATCGCTTGCGTCAAGTGCAAAGATTGAAATGTTATGGAAGTATTTTGTCATCGCATGAAATGGAGATGAGCCGCATTTACATGCCATTCACATTTATAACCGTGACTTACACTTGTTTACTGTTATTGAACAATTATAAGGTTGACCATATGCAAGCCACTTTTCATACAAATATTGTAATTAGTTAATTTCCTGATTTATTATTTTTCTTGAGCAACTGTAATTAGATTGCACAATACAATAATATTTTCGTGTGATTTATCTAAACAAGTCATATAAATTGTGTTTAACATGTTCTGAATGAGTCTTGATTATCGGTGCATACATTTTAAATATATTAATGTCAAATTTAGAAATTCATATTTCAAAAGATAAGTTCTTTTGCATTTATTTACGATATTTTTTAATTGATTTTTAATAATATGTCAATTCAGGTTTCTTTTTTAAAAAGATAAGCCTTAGCTTCAGGTTTAATTATAAACTTAAAAACGATATTAAAAAATATGGATTCATTTTGCAATTTTTTGCTTATTCAATTTTTAGAAATAAAGTTGAATTTTTATTAATTGTAAACAATTTAATCTGAAATATTATTTTGTGCAATTAATTCTGACAACTTCGGACAAATACGAAACGAACAATTTACCGCTTTTAGTCAATGCTGCTTTTGTTGTAATTGTTATTGTTGTTGTGGCTGTCGTTGCGCATCTCTGAAATAAAAACAGGCAATTCCAGTGGGTGTGGCAATTGCACATTTGCTGAAAGATTGATGGAGCGCCGGAAGCACAGCAGGCAACAAGGATGCGCCATCGTTTTAACTGACACTGATGTGGCCACTTGCATTGGACACACTCCTCTCATCCCAGCCCCCGTCGACTCCACTCTCCGATGTTCACCCACAATACAACTGTTGATATATGACAAACTGATATGTACATAGTAGTAGTAGTTCCGCAAAACTGTGTCGACGATAGACAAAAGTGTGCAAATAGTTTGCACTAGCAAATTGTTCGATAAGATCTAATTATCGGCACTCGACCTCGTTTTTCAATTGCTGCAACATCAAATGGAAATATTGTGTATACTCTGTGACATTTTTAGCCTTGCAGATAAATATGGAATCGTTGAACTTTTTACTAACTATTTCAGTAAGTTGTGTGTAAATACCATTCGTATGTTTGCATGTTTTCTTAATTGCTTTTCAGAAGAAGTAAAAAAAGTGCATGAATCATTTCTGTTAGAAGTCAGTCGGTTTTATAGTAAAGCCTAATTAACTTTGCTTATAAATGATTATTAAAAGGATTCCGGCTTAAACAAGTAAAATGTATAATTTTTATTGCATCGCTTCCGTTATGTTAGACACATGTATTAACTTTTCTAAACAATCGACTAAATTAATGAATGAGCGGCCAGAGTTGAGTGTTGTGTGTTGTGTGTCCAGCCTCAACTGATGCCAGATGGGTGGCCAGTGAATACAAAAAAATACAAAAAACAGCACGCGTAACACTAACAAAATACATTAAATTGAGTCATAAAACAACACAAATCAACAGCAACAACAACAACAACAACCACAACAACAACAAATACAACAGCAGCAGCAGCGATAACAAGCAGATAAATATGTTTTTATATTTAAACACATTTTTGCGCTTGATTAACATGCGTACGCTTTTGATACGCAGATGCACTGATACGCAGATACACAGATACAAAGATACATAAAGACTCTGAGATACAAATACAAATGCAAACAGCCAGAATCCAATTGAATGGTTGGTTTGCTTCAGGCCGGACAGGCGCCGGCATTGAAGGTCAATAGTGTTTGTTTAAATTTAAGCAGCATGTGTATGTGTGTGTGTGAGTGTGTGTGAGTGTGTGTTTGTGAGTGAGTGTGCGTTTATTGTTTAAGCGCAAATAAAACGTAATGAAGTGGATGGCTAAGTAGGAAATGTAAACTAGCAATCGAAACAACAACAAGAAAAAAACAACAGGCACAACAAGTTGCAAAAAACAAGAAGAGTTGAGAAACATTCAACAAAGAAGCAGCTGCACACATCACACACCAACACATGTTTATTTCATATTATTGCAAAGCATAATTTTTTAATGTTTATGTATTTTTTTGCGAAATAAAATAAATCAGGAGTGCAGCTGAGCAGACACACTGCCCCACCGTTGCAAGCCTCTGGGCCTCTCTGGCCACTGCTGCTGATCACAATCCAAACGTCATGTGTGGCATTCGCAATCGGGCCGTAAGGACTGCGGCTTAAACCAGTTGCCGGCGCAATCGTTTGTACTTGTTAATGGCTTTGTACGCGTAATTATTTTGGCAAGAAGCCATGTCGCCCGTTCACCCGATCAACGGTTCGCCTGGTTCCACCGATCAACCGTTTGCCCGACCGCCAATCTTTCAGTGCGAAAATACGCAAAGCGGAAACCAAACGCGAACCTGGTCCAATTTTACGAGTATCCACTTGTAGTTACCCATGTCCTACTACTACAACAAATATATATATGTATTGACTACAACAACTCACTATATTTCTGCCATTGTCAGTTTTATGTGCGGCTGCTCGCTGGGTGAAAGGCTCAATTGGGATTTGTTCTGTTGCGTTCAGTTTTTCAGCTTTTGGGTATTTCTTTTTCAGTTTCTCGGTATTTAATTGGGTGTTTTTATTGGCTTTTAATGATACGCGAAATGATCGAAGCTTGTGGCCGCAGGCCAAGCGCTCCCCTTTAACTTATCAGCAGTGCAACCCAACAAATATCACGCCCCAGCAACCAAGTGATTGTTGCCTCAAAACCAGCCAGTTGCAAAGTTTAATCAATGACTTTGCTGGCACAATAATTTTCCAAGCCGCAAGCAGCTTCCAGCAACATATGCAAAAAAAATATAAACAATTACAATTACAATTCGTAGGTCATATATATAATTAATTAAATTTATTTAAATATGTGTTTTGGTTAAGTGTTTTTTTTTTGGTATTTTTTTTTTTATATTTTTACATAAAGGTTTTTTAAAATTTTTGTAGCTTGCGTTGATTTTTTAGCTCGATTATTGTCAAGTTGCCAAAGAGGCAGGTAACATTATGTCTTTAGCATCATTTTATGTTAACTGTATGTTGCTGAACTTAACAGTCAGCCCATGTTAAGCTGGTGTATTAATTTTTAACGAAAATCAATAAAAACCAATAAAAGACAGTTGAAGATATTTCTTTAAGTTAATGAAAAAATGTATGTAAATATATATATTTGTGATTGGATATCCTTTCACATAAGTATCAATACAAAATTTACAAGCAAAAAGTTAGACCCATCAACTGAAAGCTGACTGCGCAGTCGACGTATCTGTTCGCTCTCACCTGAGAGCCAGCGACAGGTTGATCGTGAGCTTCTTTGCGTCTCTGTTATAGGCTGCTGCCGCTGCTCTGTCAGTGCTCGCGCGCTGCGGCTGCTGTCGCCGACGCAGTCTATGTGATGGTATATAAACGAAAGCGTCGGACAGCGTCCAATCAAACAGACGACGCCTTCAAGTCTAGCTGCACGCACGAGAGTGGAGTTGGAGTCGTCGGCAAATTTCGTGACGCTTTTTTCGGCATTTGAACAAAACATTTTTGAAAGCCTTTATTCAAAAACCTTTCCCGCTACGAAAACTTGTGATTCGCTTGAAGCGCGGCAAACAAAATTAAATATATATAAATTGAAATTAAATCTAAAGTGCAATAAATATAAGACTGTCTGTAGTTCATGAAGAGCTTATATTTAAATCAAAGTATAAAAGTGTTTCCTTAAGTGCAATTCAACACAAAAGTGATCCAATTTTACAAATTATTTAACAAATTTAACAAAACAATAATCATAATCTAAGAGAAACAACGATGAAGATGCAGCATAGTGCGTTACTTCCTTTGGCCCTCATGTTGATCTCCTGTGGAGTGGCATTCGCCTGCCAGGGAAGGCTAATCGGTAGGTAGAGTAATTCCCAAAAATAACAACTTGACTTGACTTCAATCAATTTGTATGCTCAACGGCTGATTTGGGGCATTAAAAAAATCAATTCAAAATAAAATAGAAGTAAGAATTTCCTGTGTTGCATGCCTAAATAGATTGCGTCAAAGTAGCACACATATTTTGTTCACCTATTTACGCATTTAGATCAGTTTAAATTTTTTTTTTGTATTTTTAATTTTTCTATTATGTTTTTGTTTTTGCTTTAGGCAGATTTCAGGCACGTTTTTGCAATTTGTTTTATGAATGAATGAACAAAATAGACGTTTTATGATATGCTCGACTGTGCTCGTAGATGTTGACAAATAAAGATTGTTTTGCTTAGTTACACCCACTGTTCACTCAGTGAGAGGTGTGCTCGAGAACTTTGTCGAACTCTTTTAAATCGAATGTGATATTTGCTTGCTTAGCAAATACTGTTTTGAAATGATTTCACAGCAGCCTATTACATAAATCGAATAATTAATTGTTTCGGGGAAGCGATAAACTAATGGAACCGGTTCGAATTTCAAGTTTACATAATATATTAAATATAGTGAAAACTACTGTTTGTATCTCGCAAATGATAATCAAAATCGCCCAGTTGTCAAAGGCCAATCAACTCGACAGTTAAAACAGAATATCGAAATACATTTTAAATATTAAATTTCATTAGCATTTTAGACAGTCGTATTATTGGCAATTATTATTTATGATCATAAGTATTACAATTAATAGCACATTACGAAAACGTTAAGAAAAAAATGTTAAAACAAGCTCATTGAACTGTTCCAGCCGTGAAGGTAATTTGTCTTTAGCAATAGAATTAAAAGTCTCCCAATTAAAAGGCGTCACAGATCAGACACCTGCTTGAAATCAACAAATTATAAAAACATTTAATTCAAAGGCTAAAACAGCAACATTGAATGCTTTGTGTTCTGCACATGCCGAAAAAAACCAAGAGTCAATTTTAGTCGATTGTTAGCTGACGATATTATTAATATCAAATGTAACAATATGATTATATGATAAATGATTGCTTTTACGCTTGAGTGTTCTGTATTGGCAAACACAAACGAAATTCGCATATCAAACGATATCGATGGCAGTCGGTGACAAATGGAGTCTGCGGCTGAATCGTTTTGCTGCGGTATCAATCAAAAGCTTGCCGTGCTAATAATGTAATTAAATATGTAGATGAGCAGCGAAACAACGAACAACGAACAGCGAACGAACAGTCGAGCAACGAGGGTAGCTGGGTGATAATCAGTAAATGATAAATGGAAACAAAACATGTTGCGGCCAACATAAAGCATAACTATGCGAATTAACTTCAGTTAAACGCGTCACAGGGGTCTGTGCATTTTGTTCTCTTTTTTTGTATTTTTTTTGGTGCTGTGATTTTCAGTCAGCAGAAATACGTGCAACGTGTTTCCAAGTTGAACTGCGAGCTGGTCACTTCCCGTGGCTGCCCCTCGCCATGTTCAAGGTAAAGTCAACGCCTGGCCCGAACTGCAGTTAAGCACTTGTTAACATATTGTTGGCATTTGGCTGGCTGCTCTCTGTCTGGGCCAGCGTCGTTGTTTGTTGAACTTATTCAAGTTTGTTGTTTAAGTCTTTCGTTTTGGCAGCACAAAAACATATTGGAAGCTGTTGACGTTTCGTTGTCAACATTATCCGCGTTGCTCATCGTCTTGAGTTGTTTCTTAATATTGCTTCTTTATTTTTTTTTCATTGCACCGCCAAGAATATGTAAATGTGGCCGTTGGCTAGTTGCGGAAACTGATCGACAGCTTTATGTGCAATTTGTCAGAGAAGGTAGTTCACAAACAATTTGCATAGCGCCCGGCAATGCACTCAAGCATCGCATTGATTGATGCATATTGACTCAGGCAAACATGTATTAAATACATATGTATGCAAAACTGACTTGTAGCCTTATTGTGCGTCAATTTTTGCTTACCGGTTCGCCGTCAATATGCTGCCAACTGAATTTTATGTAAATATTATATGTTTGTGTGAAAATGTGCTTCTGTGTGTGTGTGTGTGTGTGTGTATAACACTAACACGTCTTCAATTTGACAGCTGCGGTTGAGTTTAAAGCTCAACGGGTTCTGCAAAAGCCGCTCGCTCACTGCTATTTTTAGTTACCGCACTAACCTTGACAAAACACACAAAAAAAAAACACACTCACTAAACCCCAAAGCAGCAGCCCAAGTCGCAGCTGCGGCAATTTGGCTGGCTCTATTGACATCTAGACCCATATTTGTGCGAACAAAGCCAGGCAAAGCGTAGCTGTAAATTTATTTCCTCCACTTTATAGCTGATGTTGTCTTTGTTGTTGTTGTTGTTGTTGTTTTGTCGCTTATTGGTTGCGTCGTCAACTTGTCTGAGCTGTGGCTGCACTTGGCCGGCAGCGACAATGCCATGGTCGTAGTCAGGAGTAGAAAGACTTAAATGCGCTCACGTCTCACGGAGCCCAATCAGCGCCCATCGCCGCTCAGCCATTATTATAATTATTAAAAATTATTAAGCACTCGTAATTATTGTAATGAAATGCGGCAGCATCAAGCATCAAGCATCAGGCACGCCCAGCACGCCAACTGGTTGCAAGGACCAACGTCAGAAGATACATTTTTGGTTTTCCCAACCACACACGGTCTATATATATATATATATATATATATATATATGTATGAGACGCACGCACACTGGTCCAATTAACACCCTGAGGCAATTCAATGTAGTACTATTTCAAGTTTAGCAATTGCACGATTGAGCTTATAAATTGAAGATTAAGCGTAAACATGATTTACTTGAAATTGCTTAGCCGACTTCTGCTCAAAGCCAATTTATCTTCCACACCTCACACGCCGATATATCATAAGTCAGTTGTCAGGCGCCGAAAGTTAAAATTCACATGTCAAAAAAAAAAAATAAAACAACAAAATTTCGGCTAATGGACAAATGTGGGATTTTTAATTGACGCCTTTAAGAAGCACGCGCCGCTTGGATTTGAAGTGTTTATTCATTTTTAAACTTTGAATACTTAAACATTTTCTGCTTTTACCTTAATTCGCGTTCTATTTCAAATACAAACCGGTTGAATTGGGGAAAAAAATGAAAAGAAATTTAAATAAAACCAAACTTTTAAAGATCTGTCATCCTCTATATAGGGACAACCCATTATATCATTGGACGTGTATGCAAAAAATGACGCACTTATGTAAACTATTAATCTAAATGTTAGTTTTGATAGTCTATTATTAAAAGCCAGATTTGAATTTAAGCTGAAATAAAACCGGCTTCTATGGGACTTTTGAGTTCGAACAGAAAGCATCATTAAGCATCATTTTAGCCTAAAACAAAAGATAAAAAATTAATACTTTAAGCATTTTAGTTTCGAATATTGAATCCAAAAATAGAAATGATAGCATGTCCCCAAACTCATGAACATATTCTTACATATATTATGCTAATTTTGACCTAATCATTTCAGCATCGGGCATCAGCACCGAGGAGAGATCAATCATCTTGCAGGAACACAATCGCCTCAGGCAACTGGTGGCGACCGGACGGTATCCGGGCCAACCCGGTGCCGAGAATATGCGTGAGATAGTCTGGGACGATGAGCTGGCCGCCCGAGCTCAACAATGGGCCGACAATTGTCAGTTCCGGCACGATCCCCATCGCACAATAAGTAAGATACTTTCTATTTTTTTATGTTGCCCACATCCGGTGAAGTTTTGCACATGAAATGCCGACAATATGACAGCCGGCAGTGGTTTGTGGTTTGCATGTATTCAGTTCAAATCGATGGTAAAGTATTCCATTTCATCTGATTGGTTGTGGGATTCGACGCTTTAAAACACTAATACTAACCACCAAGCCTATCTCATCTGCATTATATATTTGCATAAATTATTGGACAAAGCTAAACTTATTCATTTCTTTTTACTGTTAATAAATAGATCGCTTTACCATGGGTCAAAATCTGGCCGTTATATGGAGCACTGCACCGCTGGATGCTGACGATGGTGATTTTCCATCGCGCATCCAGAACTGGTTCAATGAGGTGCAAAAGTATTCCTTTGGCGATGCCTGGTCCCCCAAAACTGGCCACTACTCCCAGCTCGTCTGGGGTGAGACCAGCTTGGTGGGTTGTGGCTTTGCCGAATACAAGGATAACATTAAATACAACAAGCTCTACGTGTGCAACTATGGACCTGGGTAAGCATATATTATACGTCGACTAACTGGAGCAATGACTAATTGTATTTTTTATTGTTCGCTCTCGCAGTGGTAATGTTGTCGGCTATAATCCCTATGAGGTGGGCAAACCATCTTGCTCCACGTATGGCATGAAACCCTCGGCACGTTATCAGGGTCTGTGCGCGGCACCCGGTGCATCTCCGAATAGCGTCTATGGCGGCAATACAATTGAAACGTATGAGTTTAGCTACAGCAACAGAAACCAGAATAACAACAACAAGCCGACTAACAACATTAACAAGAACAACAGCAACTCAAACAGAAACCGAAATTACAATAATCCTCACAATCAATTTGCCTTCCCCTCCTCCTCCTCCCAATCTAAACCCAATCAACAGGCATCATCAGAGGCGTCGTCTACGTCCGGTGGCCACTCCTTTGGCACCAAGTCGCGTGGTGGTAGCCAGGCCTACACAACGGAGAACAGCCAGCAGCATTCCGGCAAGTACTGGCACAAGCTCGAGGCATATCGTCCCAGTGCGGCGCAGTTCGAGAAATCCGTACAGAAGCACACCATATTACGCACCTATATAGAACCCAATTCCAAACGCGACGAGCAAAAGCAACAGCAGCAGCAGCAGCAGCAGGTGGAGCCAGAGCAGGATAATGCCAACATGGCCAGCACACCGAAGCCTAGTCGTGGTTGGAGCCTTTTAACTTGGCGCGGTTAGGTGTAGATAACACGTTAACCCCTCTGCCCCTTTAGCCCCTTTAGCCCCTTCCCACTGCTAAGCCCCTATGTCTATGCCGCAGAACGTATTAGCTCACCGCCCAGTAATAACTACTATGTAGTGTCATTAGAACCATCTTCGATTCTGAGTTTCAAAATATACCTTCTACCACCAGACTATTATCCCACTTCCAACTACTATCTTATAGCGAATAATAGGCTCCTACTTATTTAAACATTTCCATTAAACAAATTGCCATATGTTGTAACTTAAGCATTAAAAAACTTATTTTCGAAATTGTACTTTTACATATTTTTTAAATTATTTATAATTTGTAAGATTCACTGTTTTTTTCCACAATAGAATCATTTGCGATTTTTATCGAGCAGCTACTGAATATTTGTATCAAATGTTTGTACCTTAAAAACTATGTTAAATCCAATTAATTATCTGCTTCTAACATCATATTAGTTATACGATTGTGTTCAAATCAAATAAAACATCAAGATGATTTTTATAAAGAGAAAATGTTGAATTTCAATCGAAGATACGTCAGCAACTCGCGGGTAATCATAATTTTCATCGTGTGAACATTAAAATGAAAGCAATACCAGTGTCAAAAGCACACAGCGCATGTGCGAATGAGAGAGAGACGATGGAAGGAGAAAGAGGGAAATAGGGAGAGAGAGCGAGAGAGCGAGAGAGAGAGTGTGTGTAAGAGTAACCAGGGCGTCTGCTGAATACTTGCTGAATATTCAGTTAGTTAAGAGAGCCGCTAAGAGAGTGTAACTGATAAGAAGTTTGAAGCCGCAACTATAAATTGATGCCGGAGTTGAGTAACACTTAATGTGTTGCAACTGGTACTTTGTACCAGTGTACTACTGTACAATTATGCGTAGCTAACGGATTTGATATCCTGCTGCTTTGCATGCAATGCCTGAATGCATTTACAACTCAAGGTCAAAAGAGAAAGAAGCGTTTTCAACGAATACTTTTGGCCATTTGCATTCGTTTGCTTTTGTTTGCCGCTTTTGCTATTTGTAATTGTGCAGCTTATCAGTCTGTGTTGCTGTTCACAAATGTGGCAGAGCTATTAAAATCTCACAGGCTGGAAAATGGCTATAAATTTGAAGCACTCAGCCACACAAACAAAGAGGGTCAATTCGTGTATGACACGAAATTAAGATTGTCGAACAATGCTGTCAAATGCCACATATCGATATCATGCAACATTTGACAGCTGGAAAACATACAAAACAAAAATGGGGTAACGGAGGGTGATTCAAAGTCCTGTGCGATGTAAATGTGAATAGCATTTTATGTTGTTGTGCCTCGCAAATTGAGCACTCACACAAATTATTATTATTATTGGCGGGATTTATGCACTGCAACCTTTTTGAACTGTTGTAGCCTCTGCTGAGGGAAAATATTTGTCGGATTGTCCACCGAGCTTATACCATGTTTCCCTAGGGTACTTCATCTTTTTCTGGCCAAAGTGACACAATCTGCCATGACGTGATTCGAGAATTATTAGTCAGTATGACAAAACCGGCAGAATTCCATATTGACTGCACATCGTTTAGTTAACTGGCTTGTTTGTTTTATCCCATCCCATCCATGTTGCCAATTTTAGCTTAATTAGTTATTCCACCTAAAAGGCATTTGACTTGTGTGAGACCGCTGCTTCAACCCAATTCTTAGATGTAGACTAAAACCAATTTTACCTAACTTCTGAATGCATAATAAGTATTAAATTTTCTGATTTATTTAAATGCCAATAAGCTCTTTCGTACCACTTTTTCTTTACCCTGGCCTTCCTGTTTCGCCAATTTAACATTTGAACAGTATATTCAATCATTCATCAATGTGTAAGATTTTGGACAAACAGTTGTAGTAACAGTTCTGTAGTTTAGTACTCAGATTTTATCATAACATCTGTAATTTAACATGCCACTATGTACTTAACATTGATATCGGTGTCGATCGATGTCAACCACCAACTTGAAGAAGAAGAACAAATCAATCGTTGTAAATAAAGTAAAGTGAAAAGTTGCCACACTCGGAACATCAACAATCTTGTCTTATTCTATAAATTACCGCTGTTAATTAAAATGATATTAAAAAAAAGAATGCTGTTATATTTGCTCTGTTGTCATTGGTTGTGAACGTAACTGTTTGTTCCGTCCAAGCTGAATGCACTTCATCATATTGAGGCTGGCAGCGTGAAATTAACTGCCAGCGTTCTTCGTGGGCAAGGAAAACTTTTATTTATACATTCGCCATTCGCCATTCGCCATTCGCTATTTGCCATTCGCCATACATTAAATTATGACACGCACTGTGTCGGACAAAGTGTCGCCTACTGTCAGACCCAGTAGAAGTTTTATATCAGAATGGAAAATGTGGAATGTGAATAATAATACTCAATCTTATGCGAAACTCACGCGCCTGCAATTGCAGAATCGTACAATTTGTGCTGTGTGGCAAAGTGGAAAGAAAACACTTTTCTTTTTTAATACAAATGTTAATTTGCCGCAGATGTCAGCTGCATGGAAATGCCATTCTTGAGAAAAGAGAGTTTTTTGTTCGGCTCCGAAGGAAAAAATAAAATTAAATAGCCTGGCGCAATTAAGCAGCCGCAATTGAGCCTCGAATTGCGAACTTTCGAATGGACCAAAGGACATTTAAACTGTTGGCCCAGATTAAGCGGACTTATGAATTTCAGCGCATTAATTTCATTTGCTTTAATTTTTCTCTTTTTCTTCGGATTCCTTTTATTGTGCCGCGCTTAAGGCGCAAAACGAGTAAGTTTTCTCATCCATATCCATATGCCAAAAATAAAGTTACGTATATATTTTTTAAGACATTTTAAAAATATATTTTAAATATATCTTACTTCATTCATTTAAATTTAAATTTTATTTTTAATTTAGTTTATTCTATTTATTTGTACATTTTGTTTTGTTATTTATCGTTTTACATTAGTTGATATTAAATAAATTAAAAATAAACAGAATACATGTTTTCATTTATTTTTAAGTCAAGTATCTTAGTTTATAATTTCCATCTCGTTGCGCAGTCTTTAGCACATATATTTTAAGTACTCCACTTTAAAGGATCTTTCTTTGTCGTTTGCTAAGGATTAAATGTATATGTGTTTATTCCTAAAAAATTGTAGCTCTATATACTGATAATATACCAATGTCTCCAAAAAGTATTAACCTTCCTGAATTATTTAAAGTGTTCCAATATGCGTTGCATACTTTCAGTCAGTCAAACCAATAACGTTGCATACTCTCCCGCAGAAATATTTCTACCATTTTAAAATTGCTTTTTCAGACGTGCACATTTTGAAATATCAAATATATTCAGCATATTGCTATGACATATATCATAATAATTTGTTTTTTCTTTTGTTTTTGTGGATTGTCCATAACTGCTATCTTTTGGATTTCTAATAAATGACAATGCCAATATAATAAAATCTGCCAATATACCAAAAACCAAATATTTGTTTTTACATTGACATTTAGTGTATGAGTGTATTACCTGTGTTGGATATTCTTAAGATCAGGTGACAATGAAAAGACTTAATAGTACAAATTTGCATAAAAATAAGGTGTATCTTAATGATAGCAATAGTAAGACAAATAGTAAATCAACATCAAACAACATCAAATTAGATTAAATAGAAAAGTGCCAAGATAATAAAAAATTTTGTATATAAGCAGGACGGCCATACATTTTTAAACAGCAGACATTTTCTACCTCTTTGGTAATCAGTGGTAGATAAAATAGTATAAAAGCTAAAACTCGCCATTTTGAGAATAGTAAGCGAAAAGCATTTGCATCAAAATGTTTCCAAGACCGCTTCAAAACTACACCAAGCTTAATGCGCCTAGGGCCGGAAGTTATGAGCATGAGAGCCCCTATGAGATAACCAGCAAAGGCTACGGCAAGGATGCAGTCAAGGTGTTGCATGTGAATCGCAAGGGACCCTTCCATACCGTTCAGGAGATGGAGGTGGGCACACACCTAAAGCTCAACAGTAACAAGGACTACGTATTGGGCGTCAATTCGGATGTGGTAGCCACTGATTCTCAGAAAAATACCGTCTATCTGCTGGCCAAAAAATATGGCATCGAGAGTCCCGAGAAATTTGCATTGATTGTGGCAAATCACTTTTTGAGCAAATATTCCCATGTAGAGGAGGCTCATGTGCATGTGGAGGCTTCTCCTTGGCAACGCATAAACCATACTGAATCTCAGCCGCACAACCACGCCTTTTTCTTCTCTCCCATTGCATCGCATTACTGCGATATTATTGTAAGGCGTCATGGTAAGCACCAAATTGTGTATTAAAAATGATCTGAGTTGTAAACCGACGTCATTTAAATTTCTGATGCATAATTGCAATTATTATAAGTGAAAAAGATTTCATTATTATTTATTAATATATTTATATTTATATATTTATAGCTCCCAAACAAACAGTAATCAGTGGCATTAGAGGACTGCGCGTACTGAAGACCACACAATCATCGTTTGTGAACTTTGTCGACGACGAATTTCGCTCGCTGGCAGATCAAAAAGATCGCATTTTCAGCACGGTTGTTGAATGTGCCTGGGAATATTCCTGTACTAAGTCAGTTGACTTTGTGAGTGTCTGGGAAAATGTAAAGGAGATTGTGCTGAAGAACTTTGCCGGCGATCCAGATGTGGGCATCTACTCACCTTCTGTGCAGAACACCCTGTATTTGAGTGAAAAGGAGGTGCTCGATGTGGTTCCTCAAGTGTCCGTCATCACAATGACGATGCCCAATAAGCACTACTTCGCATTCGACACAAAACCCTTTCAGCTAGTAGCCCCTGGTGAAAATAACGAGGTCTTTATCCCAGTCGACAAACCACATGGAACCATTCATGCTGAGTTGACGCGTAAGAGTCTCAAGAGTCGCCTCTAACTTAGCAAATCTCTGTTGAATGAATCGCTTAATTGCAAGAAGACGACAACCCAATAAGCCTCTTATATTATAAAAATAAATCATTTATACATAAAATACAATTGCTTTTATGTAATTTGTATAAATTAGATAATATAAATATGTGAATTTAAGAACAATAACTTAAGCATATGTTTGGTACCATTTTAAAGCAGCAGCAGATTAGAAAACTTTTCTAAATTAAAAAAAAAAAAAATAATAATTTTTTCTATTTCTTAAATTAAATATTATAATTTATTTTTATATTTATTTTTGTACCTTTGTAGTACAGTTTTAATGCCTTGAGGGGACGTATCCGATCCCATAACTGGTTTACATGTGCCTCGTGTTTTAAAGCTATTTAGATGAAACTTTACATATATTTGTCTTTATTCGTGGTCGGACAGATTTCAACACTATATTAAATAGCTGACATGAGAACGATCGGAAGATGAGTCTTAATATGAATTCTGGATGCAGTTCGCAGCTATTCGTTGAACAGGAAACATATAAATGGTTAACTTAAACAGAAAAAAGTAAATGGTTAAGTTAAACAGAAAACGTATGAATGTTTAAAATATATTTTTTTCATCTTAAATTTTTTATGATTGCAAAAATCATATATTTAACTTACCAACTTAAGTTAAGTTATTGTCACAGACATCTGGCGGTTTTTGTGAATATCAGGTGAAATAACTTAATCTTAACTTTCTAGAGAACCTTATCAGTAAAAGGCAGATAACAAATTTGATGAGCCAAAATGTGTAAATTTTGGGTGCAGGCTTTTAAAATAGCGCAACCAGAAAAAGCAATGTGTATCTTTATGATAGTAATCAGACGATTAATCAAGTAAACAACAAGATACAAATTGTTAAGAAATACTTTTAAAATTAAAGAATTAAATGTAATAAATGTTATCTAGAGAGAAGAAGGTCTTACATTTTAATCACAGCAGATTTTTTGGAGCTTTGGTAATCAGTTCTACTGCAAATAGAGTAGTAAGTGACTAGCCCCTGAATCACTATGTTCCCAAAGCCGCTACAAAATTTCACCAATCTGAATGTGTCTGCTTTTGTGGATAAGGATGTTCCGAGCACTTACAATATAACCAATAAAGGCTATGGCAAGGATGCGGTGAAGCTGTTGCATGTGAAACGCAATGGACCAGTGCACACCATCCAGGAGTTTGAGGTGGGCACACACCACAAGCTCAACACCACTAAGGAGTTCGTGTTGGGTGACAACTCGGATGTAGTCGACTCCGATGCGATGAAAACGTCGTCTACCTGTTGGCCAAAAAATATGGCATCGATGGACCCGAGAAATTTGCTCTGTTTGTTGGTAATCACTTTTTAGAAAAGTATTCCCATGTCTATGAGGCTCATGTACATGTGGAGGCTTATCCTTGGCAACGCATACGTCAAGGGGACTCCGCTGAGGAAGCACAACAATCTCAGCCGCACAACCACGCCTTTGTCTTTGCGCCCTCCGCTGTGCTTTTTTGCGACATTATTGTGAGTCGTAATGGTAAGTATTACATATAGCTTCAACTTTCCATAAAATACAACAGAAAAAATGGCTAGAGAATTTAAAATTTGTAGCTTATTTTGTTCAGGACTGTATTGACAATACATTAAACTTAAACTTTTTATATACAAATCTAACTAAATTATATATATTTTCAGATCCTAAGCAAACAGACCACAAAATCGACGTTTGTCAACTTCGTTGACGATGAATATCGGACGACGCCAGATCAACATGATCGCGTTTACTGCGTGATTGCCCAGTCCACCTGGGAGTATTCCTGCACGAAGAATGTCGACTTTCAGAAGGTCTGGCGGAGTGTGCACGATGTTATATTGAAAACTCACCTCGCTCAGTACGCAGAGTACCGCCTATCTGTGTGGGAAGGGTGCGCCCGATGTTGTGCCACAAATTGCCGTTATCTCATTGACTTTTCGCAATATGCATTACTTTACTTTCGATACAAAACCCTTCCAGCAGGTGGCGCCCGGCGATAACAAAGAGGTCTTCATGCCTGTCGAGACACCACAGAATTATCGCGTAACGATCTCCAAACCAACTGATATCGGTTGGAAAAAAGTTAAAGATTTAATCTACATGAGTTAACAACAATTCACTGATGAAAAGAAATAATAACAATAATTATAATAACAAGAAATAAATAAAATGTATATAACTAAATCTCTTGAGTATCATAAATAATGTTATTATCTACTCTACATGGGTGTCACATTGTTTATAGTTTCGGATTTGGATTTTCAATTACAGTATCTAAATTCTGCAAATCCGAAAATTTATAAGGAGTGAGCTCCTCCACTCTCTCGTATTTAAAAATAACAAATACGTAATTTCTCAAGTTTTGTAATAAGAAAATCCTTTGTCGTTAATTGAATTTTGCGTAGAGAAGTAGTAAAAGAATTTAAATTTATAATTTATTTTACAATGGCACCGGGGTCAGTAGAAATGCTATTGTGCTCTGCTTTGGGAAATCATAAGTGCTATTCAATTTACATATGCAGTTATTTTGCATAGCAAGCATTGCAATGAAACAAAAAAGATCCAAATTCGCTTTTATTTATATGTCTGAATGTGCAGATGCGAAATTCAAGAAAAGTATATATTGAAAAAGTTTTTCAATTTTAGTAAAGCTTTTATTTAACTCGCATGCAAAGATATCGCACACAGCGTAACCACACTCACACTCACACACACACACACATGCACATGCAGTGAAGTACACACATATATTGTTGTGAAAGAGAAATCCTCACACACAAAATTCGAAATAGGAAACTCAGCCACAAAACGAAAACTGTAAGCAATAAGCGAAAATGAAATGAAAAATCATGAATGCCCAGCATTCGATTGAGTCAGCAGGCGGAGAAGATGGGTGAGTGGTGAGTGGTGAGTGGTGAGGGGTGAGGGGTGAGCTGGGCAACAGCAAACTCAAAACGAAAAATCATTTTACGAGTATTATTTGGGGCTTGGGTCCTGCATGCAGCAGAAGCCGCAGCTTTGCATGCCCAGCGCTGTTGGCCGTGAAATGAAAAACGAAGGGCAATTGAAGCTGGAAATTACCAAAACCGTGCGCTCTTTTACAAATTCTGTCCCTTTTCTCCACCCAACCCTCTTCGCACCAGCCATGAGCGAAATCAAATTCAAAATATCAAAAGCTCTGCAGACCAAGCGTATTATTGGACCTTAACGCGATGCTCTTTTATTTATGTGCCATTCTCCCCGTTTAGTTTGACTAATTTTTTTGTTAACAGCTTAACTACCTGATATATCTCGATTTTCATTTCGGCAATTACTGTCCAGCCAGAATAAATAAGCAGCTTTGCTTTAAGACATAATATTTGTTTTTTCCCTAATATTTCAAGATAACGTATATTAAAATATTAACTTTAGTGTACGTAAGATAAATATTATGTTAAGTTGTTAGTTAAATTGTTCAAACAGGTACAATGCGCATTGCAAAATGCATATCTTTATAAAGGGGATTAAATAAAAATGAATTCAAAAACATTGTTGCAAACAAATTAAAGTTAAACCAAATATTATAAAGTAACAGGTAAATTAAAGTAAAAGGCTTTGAAGTCTTTTGTTAAATCCTCACATAAGAACAACAAATATGTGGATTGACAACTAAATACATATATATTTCTGACTGTCTAGTGGATAATAGCATCTCATCAAAATGCACATTACATAAGCAAATTGAAACCAAGTTGACCGTTTTCAAATTTTACATAAATCTTGAAGTGTATTTCTTTAAAATATGCTTGGAGTGTAAGTCTTGGGCCGCTCCTAAATCATAAGTGTAAAAATGCAAATGTACCGTTCACATTTTTACTTCGATCTATTGTTAAGCAAATCATGAAACCCAAGTCTTCAGCCACAAATGCAAAAAACGGGCAGTAAATTTAAAAAGTCAACATCATCAACCAGAAAATTGCACAATAGGCAAAAAAGCAACCCTTGGCAAAAGTGTATAGCTAAGGTCAAATAGCCACCTGACCCATTCCCAGAATGAGTCATTTGACTCGATTGTGTAAAATTTTGCACACATACATCAAATTTACATCATTTGTGTTCGATGTGTGAGTAGTGTGAGCCAATCAGCAGAGCAATCAGCACTTTAATTGTATTTAATCAGAGACCAACCGCAGAAATGCTCCCAACTGTAGATTAGTCAGTTTTGTCAGCCGCAATCCATTTCCCTTGCCACCCCCCCCCCCCCCTACCAACAACCCATCCGACAGTGTTATCTCCAATCCGAATCCATCATCAACAATCGCAGCACGTAATCACATTTTTCGTGCGTTTATCAGCAGACTTGGATTTTTGTGCCCCATTTTGGTCTGTCGGTTGATGTCTTTTCCAGATTGGACTAGCTCAAAGGTGAGAATTAAGCAACCCAATTTTTTATACATTTTATAAAATTACACAGTTATATATCTAGAATGTTAATACAACATTTTATTCAATAATTGGTTAAATTACAACATTTTCCCCTCAGCTTAAACTCTGCAAAAGTCTTCGATTTCAACTTGGAAAATCAAATTAAAATGTAACCAAAAAATGGTGATAGTTCAAGTGCTGAAGCTATGTAAAATTCCAGTTAGACTAATAAATAATTCATGACTTACAAAACACAAGAAAATTTCGTAGTAAGCCGATGAAGAATTTCAAATGAGCATTTATTTATTGTTTTTGCTTGCCCTGCAATTGAACTTAAATCTAAAGTTAAATATTCATTTGTTGAAACATTTGCTCGAACTTCAATGCAATTCGGAAATAACCACAGCAACAAAATACAAATTCTTTTGGTAATAAGTTTGCTTTTATAGCTGGAAAGCCTCTTCAAAGTTAAGTTGCGCTAAGTAAATGTGAATGATTTATTAGTGCTAATATAATTTAAATGCTGTTTGTTTATTAGACAAACTAATCGTGGATATATATATAATATATATATAATATATAATATATTTTCACATCAGCTGCCAAAAACTCCTTTCGTGGCTTATTGGCAATTGTTGATTTAGTTGCTGATGTGATTTTGCAGCCGCAAGTCTGCAGCGGAAGTTGTCATTGCACCAACAACGGCCAAAACAATTCAGGCCCAGACAAACCAAACCTTTTGTGGCACTCATTAAGAGAGTGTGTGTGTGTGTGCGTGTGTGGCAAACTGACGCAAGTGTGCCAGCCATTGTTGTTATTGTTGTTGTTGATGCATGTGAGCGTAATTAATTTAAAGCGGCGCCATAACGGATGCTCCAGCACCCGCGCCCCCGCTGTCCATATGCTAATTGCTGCCATCCGCATACCCTTCCGGCCATTGCTGATATTTTGAATTGGCTAAATTTGTGTGCCTTTGATGGACATGTCAATTTAGACAATATGCTAACAAAAATAAATAAGTTTGCAACATTTGTACATACATGCACGCATACTTACATTCATGCGCATATGCACATACATTGATGTGTACATACATAAGACAGCATGTTCAATTTCATGCTGAGAGTAACTTTATTGCTTTTAATATTTGCATTATTTCTCAATTTACTGTGCAAATTTTTATATTGCAATAATGTCGTGCAGCTGCCGCACACACAAGTATCCTTACACCTTAAATCCCCCACCCACAGTTCCACACACATACATACAAGCACACACTCTCTGTGGCCCACTTCCCCACTACCAACCCCGCTCCCAGCAATTGTTGTCACTTTGAGAGGCAGCTGCTTATAATTCAATAAAAGAAAAGCGAGTCGCGCATGCAAATTGTGACCAATAAAAGCCTCACTTTGGCAAACAAAATGTTGACAATATTATTTATACTTTAATGTCTGGAATATCTTTATAAATATATTAATTCTAGCGCAGACCGTTGTCAAATATCAAAATGATTAAAGAATCAAAATATCATAAAACAAGCATTTTATTTAATGCAATTTAGTTGCCTCATTTCGCAATAAGCAAATGTGCGAAATAAAAAATATAAATTTAGATGTTGTTCGTGTTTCAAGAGTCGGGAAGTAATCACGTAGCGCCCCCATAAAGTATTCATATAAGATTTGTCATTCAGATCGCGTTTAGTACATCAACGAGACAGGACAGACGCACACACACACACATACACACACATAAACACACACATACTCTGTTGTAGGCCTCGTCAATTGTCACTGTTGTTCACTGCTTTTGGCTTTGACTTTAAAGTGGATTTTTTTTACAAGAGTTTGGGTTCTACTCGGGGGTCGCTGTTAGCAAAGGCTGCCCATTTTTGTTGGCCATTTTGATGCTGGCTTTTAGCCCTAATGCTTCACACTAATGAAAAAGTTTTTATTGCCGTCGCCGCACACATGCGTGAACTTTGTAAACTCAGAACAGCTGTAGTTGTGCACAAATATATACGAATAATAAATGAACTGCTAAGGGGCGTGGCCAAGTAACAGATGCCTCTTTAGTCTGATGACACTCGCTCGTTCATCTAGAGCAGTCGGCCAAGGCTCTCACATCTAATTAAAAACACAAGAGCCCCAAATCAACCTGCAACACTCCCAACACAACTCCCATCCCCATCAATCCTCTGTGAAGCCACAAACGATTGCCATTACTCATACGTTATAAACACATTAAAGCAGGATACAGCAGTGCCCCACATTCAAGCCTGAGTACGAATAAAATCTAAACAATAATTACACATGCGAACCGCATAGGGCGAGGCAACCTCAGTGCAGCAATGCTCGTTGTCAGACATATGTTGCGACGATAGCTCCCTGGAGAGTCCTCTGGAAGCGGAGATACAGCTCGAGTTCGAGTTCGCGTTCGAGTTCGAGCTCGAGGATGGGTCCCAGACTGAGGCTGGCCATAAACGTAAGTGAATTAACCATTCAGCTAACATTATGGCCATTAAATCATTTTTGCAAGCAACGCATGCGATGCCCCAAAACGAAACTCAAAAAAACGCGGGAAGTCACCCCGGAAAACCCATCGTTCAGTGCCGCATTTTGGGGTGTGTTGTAGCATTTACTTCTGGGTCGCAGCCGTACACAAAAAAAAAAAGAACACGTTAACTAATTTGTAGCGCCTAACTCCCAAATACCCCATTTCGTCCTTCCCCAGTGTCCAGTCCCCAACGCATTGCGTGTGTGTTGCAATTGAAATTCGACTACAAAGTGTGCTTCGAGGGGGATTTACAGAAAAGTGTTTACAGCATTGCAATTAATGGCGCCGCGCACGCAATGCGTCCCCCTGAGTGGCAAACATCTCGCACACCTCGAATGAAGCGCCTCCAAAATAACCAGTTGTAATTGCACCAGGTCAGACAAGTCGGGGTAAGCCGCCCAGCAAAAAAAGAGCAGCAAAAAGGCGTGAATAGCGCGGCTTTCATAAGCACACTTCAATATTAAATCTATTTAATTTTTAATTAATTAATTTAGTTTTTATTGTAAAAGTAAATATTATATATAAAAAAAAATCAAAATAAAATTCTGAATCATATTTGCAAATACAATTGAACAGGAGAATCTGTTCAATCTGTCCTACAATCTGAAACAATATAAACATCAGACAACATCGGAAAAGCCCTGTTGCATGCACCCTCGCGTCTTATCTTTATTTATATGGCAAAAGCTAAAGTGAAATAAATTTGAATAACAAAATGAGTCGTAAGTAATCAATTTGGCATGTGCTCTCATCTGAGCGAGCTCAAATGTGCCAAATTTACTCGTAAATGCAAATGTATTTATACAGAATAAGAAAATCTAGAATCTGAATCATCTGAACTGCAGGCGGAGATTTGAACAGATTTATTTGCACTTTTTTATTTACAGATACTTACCACGACGCTGGGCGTGCGAATAACGAACACAAACAACAACAATTTGAGGCGCCGCTCATCTGTTACCTTAACATATATGTATATTATATATATAATAAATAATTGTAAATATTTGTTGCTGCTCACGTATGACAAAATAAATAAATAACAAATATACACATGAGTAAATAAACAATCAAACACACACGAAACGTGTCGCTGCCAACGTTTGTTATTTTTAATGCCAAATTTTGTAGATTGTGGCAGCAACTTGGTGCACAACTCTACTGTGCAAAATAAATAAATAATAAATATTAAATCTTATATTATTAAAAAATTATGTATCTAAAAAACTGGCTATTAACATAGATGCAAATCAATGAACTCGATCAATAAGAACTGTTGCTAATTTCTCAATTCGCAACTGCAAATTATTGGCAGACCCAAAGCAGAGTTAATTAAACTAGACCCGAAAAATTAAAATCGTCTATAAATACCTATATAAAGGAAATAAAAAATTAGAGGGGGGAGAGAGCTACAGATTGGCCATCTGTGAAAACATTTCCCCCTTGGCATAGCTTGAAACTGGCGGGAATTAATTTTGGGGGGTGCATAAAATTATGGAAATGTAGAAGAGGAAGGCGTGCCCAGAGAGGGGTGCATATTTTATGCATATACATATATATTTATAGTATGTAAGGCATATGCCTATTCAGAACATAACTCAATTTTATTAGACTGTAATGTGAGGGGCCACAGGGCGTATGCGTTTTGTGCAGTATGAAAGGAAAATCAAAACTGCTTTTAATATTACAAAAATTAATTGACAAAATAACTTAAAAATAAATAAATGAAACATGTATTGGAAAAGATTATAAAAGTCATTTGAAACTCTTTGATTCATGAATGTCAATTGCTAATCGAAGGAGCAACTTTTAAGGTTTGAGTTTTGTCAACTTTTGTCTTCTGCTTCTCAGTAGTTTTTACTTGCTAACTTTGCTATCAATGTTAAAAAGTTAAATGGGTCAATAGTAAACTTAAGCTGTGTACCAGCATAGACAATATTTGTTTTTAGCCAAGTTTTGCTAATTCGATCTCAGGTTGAGGTTCGCTGGCAGGCAGCGTCTTTGAGCTCATATTCTGCATACATGAAAACTTGGCTAATACACAGTTCAACTGTAAAATACGTCTTAAGTTCTCGGCCCGAATTTGTTTGTTTACCTCAGCTGCTGTCTTGACTTTGCATGAGGTACAAGTTGAACATTTCTGTCGAAAGTGCTCCTTTGGCTAATTTGGCCAAGTTTGTTAGTCGGCTTGTACAAACATAAGTATCACAACGCAACCTTTGGGCCGAACCATTTGCCATTTTCAGTTGCTCCTCATATGTTAATGTGTGTGCATTAGCTGTGAAGGGTCTAACCTCTTTAGTTGCCTCTAATTAAAAGCCGCACACGCACACACACACACACACGCGCACACATACACAAACACACACACACACACACATGTCTTACATGGCTTACAATTTAACACTGTCACGCATCGTTTCGTGTGGGCTTTTGTGTGTTGACAACCTTTTGCCCAGAGCCAAAAGGTAAGGCTAATCATTAAGGGTAAGAGCATTGGGCTAACGACTAAACCGTGGAAAGCATGAACTACATCCACATCCATCCAATTGTTACAATTAAACTAATGAAAACCGCATCTGAGCTACGCATTTTCATATCCTTTTGGCTGGCAATTTTAAGCAGTTTGATTGTTTGCTGACTGTTTTATTCTTTTGCCAATTAAAATGAATTATTATACAATTTTGCCTGCCAATGCCAAGCAATGCCCGTCAAGGACCTCTACACATTTATGCGCAGATTTGCAACGCTTTTAGCCAAGAACAACAACCAATAAGTGCTCAACAATTTTGCTAGGCACCCTCGTCGTCTTGTCCCAGGAGAGATGAATTGTGAAATGGAAAATATAATGAAATGCTTTCAGCCATCGATGGGACTTGACAGACAAACAATCAGACTATTTGCCAGACAAACTCGACTCGATTGTCTGCTGTTTTTGCACTGAACTACACTTGCCTTTTATTTTGTTTTCTTTATATATATATATATATATATACATATATATATATAATTATATGCTTCTTTTGTTACCATTACAATCATTTTTGTACACATTGCATTGCAGACAAGGTGACTGAAACGACAACCATTTTTGCTGGATTATGAGCTAAATAGCTCTTGTAGACACCCTGAGGGGTTTTAAGTGCAATACAATGGCCCAGACATTGGCGGCGTGATTTAAAACCAGCAACACAAAAACATTGACCTTGCAATTTTTTTTAAAAAAAGGTCAAGTGAAACTTTGTGTAAAGTGTGTTGAAGTGTTCAGTTAAAGTGAAAATAGCAAAAACAGAGTAAAAGAGCAGCTTAAAAGTACAGCAGAATGCAGAGAACTCTGTAATAGCTGCAAGAGTTTAAGAATTGTTGTGTGAAAATTAATTGAAACAAAAAACAATTCTAAGCAAAACTTCTCTAATTTCTCTCATGTATGTCTGACATTGGCATATCTCTAATGTGTATGTGGTATTAAGTGCCGTTTGTCTATGTTGCTCAACTGTCCCATTTTCGGAGCCCTCAATTGTCTCGCACAGGATATGAACTGTCTGCCTCACTGTCTCTCTGACTGACTGCCATTGTCTGGCGTCTAGTTGGGGTATTCATTGGCTTTGCTAAAGCCTGCTGCAAATGGCAGCAATGAATTTCTGGCCAAGCTTCACCCGTATACGGGCTGGCATGCATCTCCTCTCGTCGCGCCGGTAACTTTAATTGAATAATGCGATGAGAGCTGCTGGCAGCTAATTGGGCTTGGCGGCAGCTGGCTTTTGACTTTACGCCTTTTGGCCCTGTCATTAGAGCCACTGACAATTGAAGCAACATTTACAAAATTTCAGTTGGTTATCTAGCGTATTTTCCTGCCAAATCACATTTTTGAATTAAATATCGCATTTTTAAAGCTGCAATGCGCTGTCAGCGGTGGCCAAAACTCTGGCAAGTGGCAAAAACTTTTGCAGCGATAAGCGTCAAGTTGCACTGACTTCCACCATGCTACGTGCTGTCCTGTCCCTTGGCTGCTTGGCAGAAGACAGCCAAACAGGGTGCAACAGAATTTTTTTATTTTTGGTTTTTTTTCTTTTGCTGGCTTCCGCATTTAAGCCAACTTGTTACTCAACTAGTGCTTACAAGAATATGAGTCGACGTTATTGTCGTCGTCATGATGCTGCCTCAAAGTGTTGTTGCTGCTGTTGTTGTTGTTGTTGTTGTTGTTGTTGCCACTGGCTTATGCTTTTGCATCTGGTCTTGTCGTCATATCAGTTTTCGTCTGAATAGACACGTTATCTATACACAATATGGCTTTAAGTGCGCCTGCTAGCCACGCTAAGGTGTCAGTATGCCGTGCCCCAACAGTTGCCTGTTGCCTGTTGCCAGTTAGTTGAGATCTAGGCGCTTGCAACTTGGTGCTATGCCCAGGTTGCAGGTTATGAATGATATGCTCAGCCGCAACTCGTTAGCTGTGTGTAAGTGTGGATGTGGAATGCATTGTGGTGCACTTCTTTTGTATTTTCTTGTTGAGACGTGCATTGTGTCGACACTGCTTCCTCGTCTGCCTCGTCTTCTCCTCGGTGGCTGCAACCACCTCTTTTTTTGCCATTTGAACTTACACAACTTTTGCTGGTTCGCCTTTTGCCATAGCAATTATCAAGCTGAAAGTTTATAAACTCTTGCGGCTGCTCGTTAGCCACATTTGTTTTATGTTCGAGCAACATATTCACATGTGCAAATTCAACGAATAAAGTAAATCTAAATTAAAGCACTTAACACCTGCATAACGCAATTAAATTGAATTGAATGTGCAGCCAGCAAGCAAGTCTTCAACAAGTCGATAGAACTCGATCGTAGCAACTAATATCTTTACTGCTACACCAGTTTGGTACCATTTATCATTGCCAAATGGCAGTTGGAACAGCAACCACAACAACAGCAACCACATCTCAAAAGACCATAGATTTGATTCCGAACATAAATTGAACAGCAGCAGCTCAAGCTGAGAGCTCAAGTTTCAACATGGTATACATAAATAATTCATGCTTGATAAATTAAACAATATACTGGAGCGTCCATTAGTTATGCATAACGTATACGCCATGTGCGCTAGACTATGACACCCACACAGTAAAACAGCAGCAGCAACAACAACAGCAACAGCAACAACAGCAACAACAGCAGCAGCAAGCGACAATTGCAACGCCTGCAAACGGACAAAAACCGGAAACGGAAGCGTGCATTGTGCATGCCATTTGCACAAATGTGACAGTGCAGGACAAAGCGACATGGGACAAGGATGCAAGGCAAGCTTGCAGCAGCTGTAAACTCCGACTGTCTCTGCAAATGCCAATATACAGATATATATATATACATATATATATATAATGTCTATAAATAAAACAAATTCGAAGAGCTCAACAAAAATACTTTTGGTCATTTTGTTTATTTTATTCGATTGAAACTTAGAAACTAAGCAATTTATATTCCATCAAATATTTAATATATTTGCGGCAGATTAAACTCATTCAATCTATAATTCAACGCAACAAATTTTTGTAACTTACAATAAAATAGTTAATAAAAAAAACTGCGATTTTTATGTTGTGTTATATTCAACTTATTCTATGTAAACTGTGAACTAAACCATTATTTCATTTTTAATGCTTTCCACTACAAATGAGGTGACATATTGCTGAATGGAGTTGAAGCATTGAGTGATTCAATTGCTCTCCACTCTGCCCCTCAATAATTGCACTGATATCACAGACAATGGCTCATCATTAGAGGTACCACTGTTTACTGCCCCTGGCGGTTGCTTGCCGGAATGCAAACACAACTGTAATTATGTAATGAATAGAGGCCACATTTACCGTTGCAGCGATGGCATCAGGCAACGCCCGTCCGTCCGTCCGTCCGTCCGTCCGTCCGTCCGTCCCTCCGTCCGTCCGTCCGTCTGTTTGTCAGTCTTTTGGTTATGATTTAATTTAAATGAAAATTCCTACAGCTTGCATGACAAAATAGTGAATGATTCAACATGTTTTAGAATGTGGCAAATTGGCGAATAGTATTTGTTGTAAAATTCTACACCTCGCCCTCCCCTCATCAGCCCTCATCGCATAGCAACACGTTAATTGAAATTACGCAAACACATCACATTGCCTAACTGCATCTTTCGGGTCCATTCCTGTCACAACTACAGTAATTCTGCACCTCAAAGTTGGCAAACATGCGAGTAGCTGAAACGAATTCCCACAAACATGCACCAATTGGACCACAACACACCTCTGCGACACACCTGGCAAATAATTTTCTGGCTCTTTGTTGTGCAACCGGCGGAAGATTTTAATGACTTCTGCGAGGAGTGCTTTGGTTGCCTCTGATGAACTGATTGCAGCATCTGAGCATAAATTTGAAATTAATGCGTCTTATTTGCAAGGAGTGCACAAACTTCAAAGTTTTCTCACATTTTGGTATTTGGAAATCATAATTAGATTGCTTGACATGTGCCAAACTTCTGCGATATGTTGGGAATGACACAATTCTCAAGTCGAGGTAGAATAATTTTCTCGTTAAATTAATTTTGTATCAATCAGACTAACGGCAATTTAATTCATTAACTTCTTGCAATTTAAAAGTCGTCAATCAGATGCGAAGAGGAAATTCAACAAACAACGCAAATTTCTCATTTTTAATACGCATTTAAGCTGCAGTAATAAAATCCCCTCACAGGAGGAAGCATCCTATGGCCAGCCCGTAGCTCTTTACGCCTCAATAAGGATTTTTTTAATTAATGATAAATATCCTTCTGGGAGCAGACGAAATTGCAGTCAACACAACAAGATGCTTTTGCATGCAGCAAATTGATTGAGTTGCAACCATATTTAAATGCCGAGTTACATAAAAGTTAAAAAAATATCAAAAGGATTATCATCTAATTACAGAAACTGCTTAATTATAAGCAAGTGCACTTTATTGATCAATCAATTGCATATTTTAAGCAACAAATATTTGATTTATTTATGCTGAAGCTTAAGACTAAAGTTCATTGAAATTGTTCATGTATAAAATCAGGGCAGTTCAACTAAAATTCCACTTAATTATCGAGCAAGGCTCCCTTGATAGCGAGGATTAACCCCACTCGCCGAAGAATTTACTGCTTCAGCTGGTAGAAACTTACTTGTTTTTATTTCTGGTAGGAACTTTGATTTCGCCTTTGCTAGTTGGCTCATAAGTTATTTCGGTATTTACACTTGGAAAGTAAGAAGAGCGAATCGAACTGTTTTTTGGGCTTGAGTTAAGCAAATTCTTCAAGACAAAGTTAATATGCAAACTGACGACTTTGTGTAGAGATTGGAATTTATTGAGTTTGCTTCTCGGACACAAAAACACATCAATGCTAATTCAGGGATATTACAAGAATAAAATGGGTAATAGGAAAATTATTACAAGACCACAGCCGACCTGCAGCCTCCCCAGAAAGCAGGAGACATTCGATAGCCTGGGATAATTTCTATTTAATCACTCTAGGATTAACAATATTCTCCGCTTTCCGCAGATATCGTCAGAGGTTTCCACCGCAAACCAAGTCGGACACTGATCGGGATACAGATAGATGCCAGATGGGCGTGGCACATTGCCGGGCGATCACGTTGCCATCCAATGGCTTGGGCATGGGGTACGATGTCCTCGCACAGGATCAAATGACACTTGCAGGCTGGACATTCCGTCACCACACGATTATGAATGTTCGCACACAGGCACGTCCAGCAGAACAAATGGCCACAGATCGTTATGACTCCGCCCTGGATATACCCATGGCACCGGTTGCATTTAATCTGAGAGCAGATTTTGGACTCGTCGCCGATAAAGTGGCCCATTCATAGTGTCATCTACAGTTGGATACCAGTCAATAGAATGAAGTTTCCCCTTGGAAATTATTCAAGTTATTTATATTATATATTTCTAATGTCTTCTTTTCTGATTGAAATGGTTCCAAATAACTGAATAAACGATATTTAAAAGTTAATTATTACCCACTCAAATTAATTTTTATTTTGAAAGTAAACGAGAGAAAACTGGAGAGGAGTGTCAGCGACAAGTGTGTTGAATGCCGATTATTTCTATGGGGAGCCGACACATTCGCAACGTCTGCAAGTGATTGGCAGCTGGTTGATTGATGCATGCCACATGTTGCACTAAATTCAACTCCATTGCAAGGCAAAAAATAACTTGGCTTAATGCCAGCGGCAATTAGACGCGAGAATTTACTGCCTGCTGCTCGTTTCAAAGTTTGGGCCAAATCATAAATTGCATCCTACGTCAGGGCACTTGACAGTCTCCGCCGGAGTTCGCCAAAAATGGCAGACCCAAAAAAATCGTTGGGAACAGAGCGGACTCTGACACTCTCCGACATATGGCTGCATAATTTATGCGTGCAATGAACCAGTGCAATGAGTCCGCTGTGGCAAATGCCACAGATTCAGTTTGCATTCTCATCTGTCGCTTTCGGTGTTGCTGTAGTTGACCTTTTGCATCTCAACTCAAATTTACGCGCTACGACTTTCAATTGTGTGTGTGTTCGTGTGTGTGTGTGTGTGTATGTGGGTGTGTGTGTGTGGGTGAGTGTGAGTGTGCGTTAGTGCACATTGAATTGTCGGTGTTGAGGCATTGTCGAATGGTTAACAATGTTGATTCGTGGCGCCTTTCCCAATTGACCCATTTCGTTATAAATACAAAAAAAAATATGTGTTTAACAATTTTAACTGAAAACGAAATTAAGTATTAAATTTAAAGTAAGAATTAATCCGTTGTACTGCTTCCAATTTATCCTTTCATCTAATCGTTTTACATATCACAATAAAAATAAATTAACCAACGTTAACAGCAAATAAAATAAAAATTAAAGGCTTAGCAAAGTGTTTCAGCAAGTCGATAAGCATCCAATTGCGATTGTTTATAATAATTTTAAGTTAGTAAATACATTATATTTCTAAACATATTAAAATATGAATTATGATATATGAAATTGGTGAAAAATAAAATGTGTAGCTGAAAATGTACATAATAATAAAATTTTTCTTGTTTAAGATATATATCTTATTGCTAAAATTTGTAATCACAAATTTCAGATTGTGTTTATAATTTTATAATATTCAGCAATTTGGTCAATAAAAATTAAAAATAAATATTAAATGATTATAATAATGTGTTAATATCATTTTTTCATTTCAATTTTATTGATGTTAATTAACTTATCAGGTGGGTGGACTCAACTTCAAAAGTTGCGTGACTGTCAACTGACTGGTTTTTATTTGGCTCATTTGACATTTGATGACTCCACACATACACAGAGAGTGGTATGTCTAAAGCTCTTTATTTGCATACAAATAGCAATTGGCTCGTAGTACACTGGGTATACAACAATAAATGTGTGTTGAGCACTAAGCCAGAGAGCGAATACAACAATAACAATAACAATAACAAGGACAACCGCATGGGTTGGTCATTAAATGCAACAATAAATTCGGTGTCCATTGCATGGCAGGCCCGAAATTTAATTAGTTGGCATTTAACATTAAACATTTCGCAGCTGTTGTTGTTGTTGTTGTTGTTGTTGTTGCTGCTGTTGCTCATTTCCAATTCACTGACACAACGAGTTTTTGCTTCTTTCCGTTGTTTGTTTTGTTTTATTTTATTTTATTTTATTTTTTTTTTATTTTATTTTTCAGTTAATTAAACGCACGCAAGCATTTCTTCGTTCTAAATTATACGCAATTAAATTTGAAATTACTTTCGAGTGAGTTTCCAGAGTTGTTTCTGGCAACGGCGCGGCAATAACTTAACTCGAAATTTTACTGTAAGCCCCGCTGCTGCCAAATGTCACTTTTGATGGCCGCTACCCCATCCCCTCAGCCAGCCGTAATTGGTCAACCCAGCCTGCTGCCTGTTTGCAAGAAACTTGAATTTAACTTTTTCGCATGGCAAGTTTCGGGATCTGTCTTTAAGATGCTATTCTGTTGCTTAACTTGATTTGTCTGGCTCTGTAAATTGCACTGTCTACCTACTTCATTATGCAGAACACAAAATACGAAACACAATATGCAACTAACAGTCACACACACACAAACACACACACACACGTACACACACGCAAGCACACTCATATGTGCATCTTCTGCAAAGTTGCAGCAATCGCCTAAGGACTGACATCTCAGTGACTTCCAGACTCTTGAGCTGCCGCACCTGACTGGCCTGGTGCACCCGTGCCTGCCGGTGCCTGCCATATATTTGACTTGTTCTTTTATCACCTATGAAAAGTAGAAGCACAGGTGCAGTCTGAATGTCATTGTGTGCGCCATGAGTGTAATATTTATATTATTATTATTATAACAAATAATGTTTGCAAATGCCTGCAGGGCCAAATTCGATCCGCAATCCCGCCAGTTGACTTGGAAAAATAATATTACTTTTAATAATAAAATATAAAAAATAATGTTATGGTTCCAACTTCTTGGCTTCTGTACGCGCCAGGTTTCTCTTCGTAATTGCAGTCAAAGCGACAACTATAAAGACGACAGTCAGAAGCAGAATTGTTAGAGCCACTGCACCAATCGAGACAAGGTTGCAAATCCAAGCGAAGGAGCTGAACAGATCTGCCACATTTATAGCTTCATTCAACGCGTAGAACTGCCTTTTAATTAGCAAAATTAAGGACACAAGGTTGGCCAACATCATGATCATCAGCATGGCCAAAAGCTGGGTTGGACTTTAAACTTTTGATTGCCACTTCAATTGTAAGTACAAAGATATACTTAGTATAAAGTTTACCCACCACATAGCGAATGTGCTGCCTCGGCTCCGAGTAGTTCGAGTGGTAGACCCAAGTGCTGGCGGCATACAGGATGCAGATGTAGGCAGTGCCGATGCTGACTGATTGTTGCGTCAACTGGACATAGCACGAATTGGCTGGCATCGTGTTGCCAAACACCGAAGCATTTAGTATACAAATTAGCTGGCAATGGTACTACTTAGGACTAACTGATTGAGTTTTAATTAGCAGCTTATACGTACCGCTGTTAAAATGAGTAAAACAGCAATAGTTTCCTTTTTGGATAGGAAGGCCATCATAATGCCAAATTAATAAAATCCAACTCAAAAAATCGATTGATTTAATACACACAATTTCAAATGAATTAAAATACAAAGAAATGAGACTAAAAATTAAAACTGAGTATTCCATATTTACTTGAAATAAACATCAACACGAATGCCAATTTTGCAATGAGTTAATTTAAATCATAATTTTATTATTATTATTTCTGAGCCGAAATGCAAAGTAATAACTAGTTAAACAGCGCTGATTAAAATGTGTATTAAATAATTACTATAGATTAAGTGCAAATGCTTTTATATTAACTTAGCCAGATCTTTTTCTTAAATATCTAAAGTTGTTTCCACTCTAGCTCATTATATTTATTTCAAACTTCGATTTTAGTATGTTTATTTTCTTTTATGCCACAACTTGTTTCCAGACTGTGGCTTCTGCCCTTCTTCTGTTACATGAAACTCCAATGCTAATAGATTCTCCAATCAGTTTAGGTATCCAGCGAATTCCCTGTTTCTATATGCATATATATAGTATAAAGCAAATTGAAATTTCTTTTATAAGCTTGACGGCATTCGCAGTGGGCATTGAAGGCACTTATCTAACAGGCGCAGCCATTGACTGCTCATCCCAGGCTCATCCCATCCACATCAGGAGGAAAGAAACCGGCAGCCAGCGCTAATTCATCAACAGTAAAGGCAATTTAGATACTCATCTAACCGGATATCGACAGGCAGTCAGGCAGTCAGGCATCCAGAAAGACAGAGCGAGACAGAGCGAGACAGGGAGAAGGGGGAGAGAGAGAGGGCAAGAGAGATAGACATACCCTTATTCCAGTCCCAGTGGTTGTTCCGACTTGCGGCTGATGAGAGACAGACGCGTTTGCTGTTCGTCCTGCAGACAGAGTTTTATAAAATATTGATAGACGTGAAGTTGGCAGCGCATATTCGCATCCTGTTCGTGTCTGCCGCAGCCATAAATAATTTGCTGTAAATGCAATCGTGGGGTTATATGGCGCGTAACCAGCACTCGATGAGGAAGGAGTAGCTGAAGCAGGCGGTGGCAGAGGGGGAGGCGGAGGAGAAGTCTCTGATGCTAATGGCAAGCTCTGCACACGGTGCGAAAGTGTTTTATATGAATTATTTGCTGCGAGCCAATTTGGAGCCACGTTTACGAGCACAATTGAAACTGAATACCGTTGCCATGTACATGCTGTGTGTGTGCGTGTGTTGCTGTGTGTATGTGTGTGTAGACCCATTGAACGGCATCGGGAATCGGATCGTCTGGCATCAGGGCATCAGGGCATCAGGCATCCTCTTTGGCTGCCTGTCGAAATGCCGTAATTTGTTATGTCTCTAACTGTACTCCCTATCTCTCGTTCCCTCCCTTCCCCCGCACATACACTCTCCCACAACCTCTATGCAACGTCCCTGGCGCTTTTTAATAGCCACTCGCTCGCTTGACTCACCGACTGTTGCTGCTTATTATTGCTGTTATTGTATCGTTGCTGGCCGTTGCTTTTATCGTTACTTACCCTCTGCCCTCCCTGCCCACCCTGCCGCCATGCCCCCTGCATGGTAATGTGTATTTAATGACGCCATATCATGTACACGCTGAAGAACATAATGCTTCCCAGTACGACTGGGCCCTTGTCTGTGCCCCGCACCGCCAACGTTTGCCAAAAGCATCACCAAAAGCCATCGCCTAATGTCCAGTTGCAAGCCCAGCCGGGGTCACGATTGCGTCCAACTGGTGCTGGTGCCAATAAGGCAGCCGACTGCGCCTGCTGGTGCACATTTCATAAAACATTCTTCTATTTTTCCTCTGTTTATTTTTTTATTAAAAAATATATTTTAAAGTTGCGCCATAAAAACCCACCCGTAATTGATGTGCGAAGAAGTAGATTTACCTGCTAAAGACTGGCAGGAGCTGTAGATAACGTTGTTGTGGCTATAATGATGGTAATAGGACCACATTTTTGGTCGTATTTTTCAAACACAATTGCAATTGCAATCCCGTCTGCCAGTTGCCGATCAAATGTTAAAGTTAATTTACAATTTTACATTTTTGGTATTTATTAAATTCAGAAAAGTACTCGGCAGAGGCAAAAATAATCCCCTCTGCGGCCGCATTCACATCAGCGCCAACTTCCGGACAATTATACATCACTTTTAACACAACAATCATTTTTAATGGACATCAGCAGTTAGGGGGGGGGGGGGGTAGATTGGCTTATTGGTGGTTTGCACCACACAAATAGTAGCTGGTTGCACGCCTGATTGCCTCTGGCACTGGCTTCCTCTTTGACTTTGGCCTGGATTGAAACAATCTCCGGTGTGTGAGTGGCTGTGTGTGTGGCTGTGTGTGTGGCTGTGTATGTGGCTGTGTGTGTGGCTGTGTGTGTGGGTAAAAGCTTCACCCTCTTCACAACAAATACAAAACTGTGGTAAAATAATGATTTTCCCTTAAGTGTTGCAGTTGCAAGTGTTTCTTCTGCTGCCCTGCCTGCTGCAACTATCAGCTCGATAATTAATAATGAAGTTTCGCAGTTTGGCAGAAGTAGGCAAAGGGGGGCAGGTAAATGGGCACATCCGTTGCACCTCGCCTAACAATTGAAAACAGCAAGGCCAATGCAAATAGCAACTGAGCAGTTTCATAAATTGAAAATTATCCAACAACATTATTCCTCCTGCGAATAATATTGGCAGCAAGCAAATAACGGCCAAAATCACTTTCGACCCCAAAGGCGATTTATTCACAGCAACTGAGACAGCATCATCAGAAATCACAACTATGAGGCTCTAATCGGTTGGGGCAGCCACATCGTCAGATCGTCAGTGGTTTTGATTTATTGCTGTGTTATTTGCGCATATCCTTATTTGCCTTGTGTCGACTTATGGCCCCCACCCATTTCTTGGTCAATCCTGGCCAACTGTCAGCTCCGTCCTAAGGCTATTTTATTGTTCGATAACTTATCAGCGGTCGAGCAAACAAGCAGCCGAGCAAAAACAAACTCTCTGCCTAAGAATAGCTGATGTTTCTTATAGCTGGATGTCCTTCAGAAGAAGTCTGGCACTGGGTGTGGGTCTGGCTCTGGCTCTGGCTCTGGGTCTCTTGCCATGACGATATCATAATTTCACTCGCTTGGAGAAAAGAAGCTGTGTGTTTATGTTTTATACTGGCTGCCATCCTGTCACAATGCGGTGCGGCGCATAAATCTAAATTAAATGCCTTTTGGGCAGAAAAAATGAAGTGAGAATACTGCAGCAAAATGTGCAGAATAAGAAGATACCATATATATAAAAATAATATTATAAACCAAAGTTGTGCTTATATCGAAATCATCATAATTCACACTCACTGTCAGGCATAACTATTCAATACTAATTTTCCTAAAATTTAATCATGCAATTAAAAAGAGTTTCACTAATTGAATTCTACACGTTTAGGTGAACTCCATTAATTGCATATAATCTTTCAGATAATCGATAGACCCAGAAACCTATTCTGATTTAATATACTCTTCAATAATACTTATTTTCACAGGGTATTCATTAAAAGTACAAACATTCTGCACCTTGTCACTTGATATGGCCGTGCGAAAAAGAGCCTGGACTTGGACTTGGACGAGAACTCGAACTCGGATTTGGATTCGGACTCAGATTCAGGCTGGCATTTGTACTCCCATTCGGCTTAGGGCCCTGCTTAGTGGCCAGTGAAAATAAATATTAATCATTATGTAATAATTTTCTGCTGTCAGCTAAATTTAAGCAAAGTATTCATAATCCACAAGTGAAAAACCACTTTTGACAAATCGTTTTGTGCATCGCTTTTGCCCAGTTTGTTTATCGCTTATTTATTTGCGCCATCTTTTGGCCAGCTTCTTCTGTTGCGGAAACACATTTAAAGTTGTTCCCAACAGGATTTGATTTCCTAAATGCTTTACTTGTGTTTGGTGCCGTTTTGGAGATCGCCGTTGCAGTAAATCAGGATTATCTCAGGGCCTTTGAAGTTAAGGCGCCAGTTGCTAAGAAAATGGGATTGAAATAATGAAAATGTAATAAAGAGCGATACCTTCACACGTCGCCTGACAGGGGGACAGGGAGAAGGGTCGCAACCCGACTTCTAACTCGTTGGGTCAAACGGATATGTTGCTTATGCATGGGTCCTGTGCGTGCTGTGGGGTCGAAGGGTTCACAGTTTGGCGTTGTCCTTGCTGTCCTTGCTGTCCTTACTGGTACTGGTGCTGTTAGCATTCAATGCACGTAGCGCATTGTTTGAATTTCATGGCGACTTTATGAGTTTTGTAATCAAACAAACACACAATCACACATACACACACACACACACACACATGCGAATACAAGCAGAGCGATAAGTTTGGTGCACATTAATTTTGTTCTAGTCGGAGAAGATATGTGTGTGTGTGTTTGGGGTGTGGATGTATTGACAATCAAGTGGCTTGTAAATGCTAATGATGATAAAATATGAATTAGCTTAGCTAGCTTGGGGATCCGGCCAAATTGTCGCTTTGTCGCTTTGTCGCCTTGTCGCTTCCAGCTGCAGCCGCAGCCACTTAAAATGTCTGCTAAAAATATTTTATTGCTTACTGTTCGGCGCAGACATTACCTGGCTGAAGTTAGAAAATGAATGACTGAGTGGGAAAAAATGTGCCACAATGTGATTTATTTGTGTGCAGCACTTAAAACTAGAGGCACAGACAAACACACACACACAAAAGACACCACACCCACTTGGAAGGGGCGTTGTAGACTGTCTGCAAATTGAGCGCCGTTATTTGCTGGCATTTTTGGAGCTGTTCCAGGAGCTTAGTCAGCAGACGTGTGGCAAACAAAAAGGCAGCTCGTGGAGAAATTAACTAAGCAACAGTGTTGCCCGTAATAATACACAACAGACAAGTCTCTATAGAAACACCCCTCCCAAATAGCTAAAACATTGTGGGTGGTCCTTTGCATGTCAGCAGCATATTGTGTGGCGGTTATCGGTGACCATCCATGTATCGTCTGTCTGCTCAACACCATTAAATAAATATTTGCTGGCCTCTGCAGGAATCTTTCAACACGTCGATACCAACGCATAGAGCACAACAGCAACACACACACACTAAAATATATATATATATATATATAATATATATTACTCAAACACAGCAGTACCCCTAACAGTGAGAAAAAAATAGAATAGATAATAGAAAATATTCTAAATATCATATCATCAGCATTTTTCGATAGACTCCTCATCGAAGTGTGGCCGGTTGGCATTGTGCGGCTTTTGGGGTTGACTTCGATGGACAGTTCAGTGTTTACCATTTATTTTTGATTTGGGTATTTAAGGTGCGGACAGAGCCTAATGTTTGTGTGGGCTAAGTCGTGCGCACAGCTCGACCAGTCGATGGCTGTGTACCCAGGACAGGGTATTCTATTCACCAGAGTGTTGACAGCTTAAGTGCCTTTTGGCAGCTCGAGCATTTAGTAATTTTATTTTATTTAATTTATCTAATATGCATTAAAACAAACATAACCATTGAGTGAAGAATGCACAAGAAGGGTATTAATTGATTAGCTGTGTAACTCAGATTTATAGATAGATATAAATATATATAGATATGTAAATTTATTTAATTATAAAAATCTTTGTCAAACTTCAAATTTACGCATTTTACAATTATTTATTACAAATATACTTGATCTAAATTGTATTTAGGTTCAATTCATTAACTGTATAAATCGCCTTTTATATATATAGATAGATATATATATATATATATATATATATAAATAAATGTAAATTTCTTAGTTAAACTTTAAACATATAGAAAACAGTTGTTAATGTTCCATATAGCTTCCACAATTAAACCAGCTTTTGTGCAATAAAAACAATTATTACAATTAATCATTCCAAATAACAATAACATAAATCTATTTTAATTTCAATCGATTAATATTGGGTTCATTCACATGTTAAAAACCATTTTGCAGCAGACAATAACAAATAATATGCTGGATAAATCATTTAATTTATGCACCGTTATATTATTTGCCCAGCATATCTAATCAATACAGACACACTTGCACACCCACACCCACACACACACAGTTGTGCACAGATGTTGCATTAATAACAGTATATCAGAATGTTCTTCACGTGTCCGCAATTTAAATCTAAAATAATTAACTCGCATGCTAATTAGTTGGATTATCAATAAAAACCACTTGTCTATGGACATTCGTTGAAGGAGAGAGATGTCATTTTGTTTACTATAATTTTGTTTAGTATAATATGGCCATAATGCCATAACAATTGGCCTTTAAAGTCAACTGGCGCTACTAAAGTGGCAATAGTCGAGCAACAGTCATCAGCATTAAAAACTGCAATATCAGCAAGTGCTAGACAAGTGTAAAATAGGACCTCAACATTAATCACACTTACACACACACACACACACACACACACACACACACATGTTTGTGCACACTAGGCTCACATCATGAAGTGTGCTTTTCCTCGCTTGACGCTTGCCTTGTCGTGTGTTGAATGAATTTATTTTCGAACATTATGCAGCTCCTTCATATGCACATACATAGAATGATGTATACATGAAAAAATGATCATTATGAATATGAAATGGATTACATCTACTCACGTTTCGCAATGGCTGGCAACTCGTATAAATGCAAAATGGTCGACATGTGAAGCGCGACTCGTGCTTAAAATTATGAATATTAATTGAAGTGTAATAAGTGTGGCAAGTGGGGCGCTAATATTTACGAGGGGCTCTGCAAATAAATGCAAAACTAATGGCGCAAAAACAGAGTCTTTGAATAAATCACAGCAGATTACGTCGCAAATTATGCGGAAAGGGATGCGAACTCAAATGTGGCAGTCGCTCCTCTTCAGAGATCCTAAACAAACATATAGGCGAAAGCCAAACCAAAGGCACAAATCACAAACTGTGTTTCACTCTGAAATAAACAGTTTATATTGGAATATATTTAGATGCATTCAATTTTCCAACATTAGCATGTGTCGACATGCCGATATTAATCTCGAATTATAAGTATAAATTTATTTTAAATATTTGTAAATTTACACTGTGAACTCGACGTCAATATAAGTAAAGTATATCTGCTCTACAAAATCGAGTTAAGAACTTAAGCGATTTTTGCTCTTTTTATCATTGTTTTACCCCTAGAAAATCACGCAGAAAAAACTTTTCTAGAGTGATTCTAGATTTTCATTGACTCTTTAATTAGGATAAAGCAACTTTTGCCATTTTTATGCCAGAGAGCACTTCAAAGTTGTCGCAAACAAGTGCCACGTTGCGTATACGTAATTTTTCAAATATGAATTAGAAGGCTCCAACTGTGCATCTGTCTTGCTCGCCTGTCATGTTCCACATGATGTGTGCACAGTTTGAAGTGCTGTGTTTAGTTTTTAGGAGACTCGACAGAAAATTATTTATTTGGAATTTATGCAAATTTTAATTGCTTTAGCACGTGAAATTTTGTGCTCTCGACAGAATAAGGAAATCACTTATGCATACATATTTCAGTAGTCCCCAAATGAATTATAGCAACATCAAATGCATCTGTTGTTGTTTCAAATGCTATTTTGCGATTTTCACAATTACTTGCAAATTGAATAATGCTCTGACATAAAGTCAGAATTTAAATACATACGATTTGTGTTTTGTTTTCAAGCTTCAGTTTGTCAGAGTAAAGTGTGAACTTATTTGTCTTCCCAAATCCTTGACAGATAAAGAGATTTGCACTCGAGCAAGTCAGTGAGTATGCTTTTTAAGTCATCACAAAGAATTTGAGAGTCGTGAACAAAGTTTATGAATTAATGTAAGGCAATCACTCAAAAGGTTTCTCTACAACCCAACCTTCTTTATCTTGCATCAGCTTGCTTGCCAATAGTGAGTCAATTGACTCCCAGCCAGTTGCTGTGGATACACTTCTAGATTAACTGCTTACTTAATGACACTCTAATAACAATCTTCTAATGGCCAGTCGTCGGAAGCGCTGTCAGCTTAAGCTTTCGGGCCATTTAATCGTCATCAGGTTCAATGATTCTGTTAATTTGGCCAAAAAGCAAGTTCAGTTGCGAACCAGATATTAAATTTCGATAGCCATTTTAATGGCTTTCGTTTTATTTCATTTATTCATTTTTAATGTTTATTTTTTTGACTTTGATAAAACACAAAAGAGAAAAGAATTTTTAGCTTAGGCAAGCCGAAGAATTAATTCTCTTGTTAACCGTAAAATGCAGCTTAAATTTCCGTTGCTTTTAGTTTGTTTTATTAAATTTAACCATATATATCTATTTTGTATCAAATTGTCTCTTAAATTGAGCAAGTTCTATTCATAAAATATAAATTATTTTAAATTCATTTAAAATACCCTCTACAATGATATAATAAATAAATTAAATAAATTTATATATATACCATGGAGTGTTTGATTTCGGTATGCTTAAATATAAAATACCAATTTAATAAAAATGAATTCCATTTTGTTTTTAAATTAAATTTAAACCGAAACTTTATTGATTGGAAAAATATTTATATCGATTGGTATTTGTATTTCTAGGCTCGTTCATACACTCAAATTTTATTTATAGCTTATAGGTTTAAAATATTCCATAGGACAACAAATTGAACTCCCCAATGTTCATTGAAATGGGCGTGGTTGCCAACTCCCTAAGTTTTATGCATTTGCCATTCAATATTTTATGTGCATCATTTCTGCGATATTGGCAAAATAAGAAATTGTTCTTTATTTTTTTGCATTTTTAGTAGAGGAAGTCATAAATAAGCCTGGAACTGCCGCTGACTGGACAATCAAACCCGTCTCCTTTTTTGTTCAAATGTCCATTGTTGTTGTTGTTGTTGTAATTGCTGCTGTTGCTGAACAGATTTGCTGACTTCAATAAGGGGCGTGCCCTTTTCTGTTGCAACTGCGGCAATTTTGGCTACATCCGCTATTTATACACTTGCCCCAGCCAATTCACCCGCATTGTTAGCAAATCAAGTTATTACGCCCAACTCCATGTGTGTGTGTGTGTGTGTGTTCACTGTCACATATGGTGCGCATAAATAGTTTCAGCATTTTCTATTTTCCATTGGATTTTGTCGCCAGCACAGGGAGGCAAAGGGCCAATGCCAACAATTCCAAAGTTTCTTTATGCGCTTTCCATGAACATTTCGTGGCAGGTTTATATATTTAATGGACTTTGCACAAGTTTTTCGATATTTTTTTTTTGCGTCTTCGCTGCTGTGTTGTTTTCTTGTACGCTAAGTTTCTTTTCTGGTCTTTCATTCGGTCGCATGGCAGACTCCAGAAAAAGAACAACAACAATGATGAAGATGATGATGAGGCGAAGCCACATTATGCCCGTTGACAAAGTTTTGGGACGCCAGCATTTATAACCGCTGCAGTGTCCATTTTGATTATTAGCAGACCCCAATGGCAGGGCGAGGGGTATCACATGCAATCGGAAAGAAAGCATGACGCATTTTATTATTCAATTATTTTTGGAGACGAGAAGCAAAAACAGCTCATTTGCCGAGAGCTCGTCACGAAATGACATTTATGTCGGCGCCAGCTCCGCTATAAATAGTTTGATCAATGCATGCCACAATTTCTGCCACCCTTTTAACGGTCTTTTAGTTAGCCCTCTTGCAATATTTAAACAACCCGCCAGGCATTCTGCGAATGACAGCCTTGGCATTTACAAAGTTCAGGGACGAGGGCTCCGAATTCCCCGACTAACAAATGATTAAGAGCAAAAAAGAGAAGAACTAGACGAAGAAATAGTGCTGAAAGGCAGGCAAACAAATGCAGGCTTAAAAGGCATACAAACTTTATTTCAATGAAACGCCAAAGGTTATTCAAACACAGGTAAAAACTACTAAAAGATTCAGAGTGGATTTATAAATCTGCTATGCACTTTTTGAAGCTGCTACATTGCTCGAAATCCGATAAGATTCCGACTGTGCCACAGCCCTGTACTCAATTCAATATGGCAATAAAACTCAAATACACCATGAGTCGAATAAGGACGTATTCGATGAGAATATCAAAAATTAATAATCTGCGCATAGGGCAGATAGAGTATTTTATGCAGACTTTGCCAATTTCAACTCTCGACACAAAAAGGCAAAGGGGCGTGGCAAGTGCATAAATCTGATGCTGCATTCAGCTAGCAAGTTTCGTATCAAAAACTAGGCAGTCGAAGTGGGCCAGTTTGACAGTTGTTAGTGTGTGGCTGAAAGCATCCTTAAAGGGGGCGGTGGCAGTGGGCGTGCCTTGCCTAGCCTGCACGTCAGATACTTTGACTTGCCGCACTTTGTCTGCCAGCTGTAATAAAGTGTCGTCATGCATTCCGTGCAAACATTTTCTCATATTTATGACAAACACAACAACAACAACAACGATGATAAGGCAACTGCAACAGCAGCAGCAACAAGAGTGCAAAATGTCCTTCATATCATAGCAATTTGCAGCAACTTGCTGGAGCAGCACTTTATGCTAAGAAAAAAAGATGGTTCGTTTGCTACACAAATAATTAGACTGCATTTAGAATGCTTACAACAATTTGTAAACACAGTAAGCAAATTTAAATTTTAAGCCTGAGATAATTTAACTTTGTCAATAATTTGAAGCCATTTTTCCACACACTCATTAAACTCGAAATAAAGTTATGGATCGACTAAAAGTGAATTAAGTTGCTGAGTTATTATGCTAAATTAATATGCCAGGGCGAAGGTGAACTGCTATATACATATTTGTTGTTGTTGTTGATGTGGCTGCAGCTGTTGCAACTATGGCTGCTGCTTGTTATGCAGCACTTGTCTGCTTCACGCTCAACATCCGTCGCTGCTTTTACAGTCTGTCGCCAATTTGATTTGTTATTGTTTACCAGCTAAATGGGGAAGCAACGACCCGCCTTTAATCCTGTCCGTCGGTCTGTTTATCTGTCTGGCAGACTAGCAGACTGACAGACTGACAGTCTGTCTATCACTCATTTCGCAAACATTTTACGACGCTTAATTGCTGCACTTGTCCAAAAGATATGTAAATAGTTGGGGATTACCTAGACGATTCGGGAGGATGTCGAGTTTGCTAATGCACAAACCATTTTTAAAGACGAGGAATTTTCGCAAACGATTATTGATTGATTGAAATGAAGTCGGCGAGCGAAGAGGCAGCTCATTAAGTAAAAGTATAAGGGGATTAAGGGGATTGGCAATGGCATCCAGCTGATGGAGAGACAATTTCTTTCGTTAACTTGAATACAATTTAACGTAGCAAATAAATGCATCAACAGTTGAATGAACATTGCCGGCCATTGGAAACAAATGGGAAATTGATGAGCTAGGCGAATGACAGTCGTGACACGCCCTCCTCAACTTTCCCACCTAGAACGTGCTGGTCTCGTCATCATCAATATCATTATTATCATCATTATCATCATCATCATCATCATCAGCATCATCGTCATTATCGTCTTTGAATAATGAACACGCAGCGAACTGTGTTCAATAAATTGTCGAAATTCGTTTTGACTAAAAGTCAATAAAAGTCCACTTAAGACAACATTGTTGTCCGCTGCCCGGAACTGTCCATGTCAGAATTGGGGGATTGCGAACCAAGTTGTCATCTTGTTGTTGGCGCTTCCGGCTGCTTTTGCTGTTGTGCATAAAAATTGTTTTTTAATGCGCGCACATCAATAGTCAAGCCAAATAGTCCGCAGCAAATTTAACTACCAACATTTTGTTGCTCATTTTCGCTCAGCCTTAAAAAACTCAACGAAATGCAGATTGGGGAGGAAGAGGAGAAGAGGCGGATAACTGTATACCCGAGGTCAAACACTGTTTAGCATATCCCAGTCCGAGAGCTAAATCGAGTGCAGCCAACTTTGGCATTAACATAGTTTCTAGTTGTGACTAGTCAGGTAGCATAACCCTTTTTCTCAGTTGCTTTGGAATTGGCCTTGTCAACCTTTTTGGTAACTTATTTTGGACAGGCAAACAATAAATTCAACTGGATGCTGGCTATGCCAAGAGCACTCTGAAGCTCATTAGCCATGTACTCGTGTACCTTTAACCGGCTAATGCGACTTTAACAAGAAGTTTTCGGTAACGAAAAAGTTTCCCAGCACAGGGGTGAAAGTACTGGTTAAGGGGTGAGGGGAAGCAGGCCGTAGACATCGGAGAAACCCGTGTGTGGCTAATTAGAACACATTTCTTCAATTTAACCTCGACATCGGCGGGGGCCATCTGAGCTGACAAAGGGAGCAGCAGCCAAAAAGTTGAGGGTTGAGTTCGATTTAATGAAACACATGACGTGGGTGGTTTCTTGCCAAGCTGGTGGCTTGAGGGATGTTGCCATGCCCATATATACATATATAAATATATATATACAAACTCAAATGTATATGCGCATTTTTGTTAAATCATTTCCAATGAAAACGCTTAAAACTTTTCACATGAATGTTATTGTTTTTGCTGCTGTATTTGACAAATATTTATGCTAATAAAAGTGCCAACAGTTAAGCTTGCAACAGTCGAACTTTGTGGAGATGATGTTGCTGTTGCTGTTGCTGTTGCTGTTGTTTTTTGTGGCACGTATGCTGCAAAAACTTTACGTGTGTCGAGCGGTTTCAACTATCGTTGAAAGCTTAACGACCACTTTAAGCACCACAGTTCTGTGGTGCGTGATTATGCGATTTTTGGCATAGTGCATAGTGGGTTAATCCAGCCACATATGTATGTATATATGAGTATGTGCGTGCGTGTGTGTGTGTGTGTTTGTAATCCCTTCATATAGTTTACTATTGTGGCTTGATTTCTGTTGTAATCTCTTTAGTTGTTAACAATGAATTTTAATAGCTATAACAAATATCTTCTCATACTACTAAAAGCTATGTTTTTTAATTTATTTAAAAATTATATATACTTGATCAGCATAAAATGCTCCGACATTTCAAACAATCTAGTCTCACAGTTGAGCAATTTTTTAAGAGTACATTTCGATATCTTTGCTGAGCATAATAATAATAATAATATTAATATAATTCGTATTTATTACATTATCCAATATGTAATATATATTTAAGGCTTTTATTACGTATTCCTGGCAAAAGGAGCAACTAACATTCGGAATGGCATTTGTCATGCAGAAACATCAAAGTATGTAACTGATTTTGCTTTTAACGTGGCTTAATTAGAATTGCCACAGGGCCGCAGAGGGCGGAACAGCGAACCAAATGTGACTTTATTAAATTAACGTTTCATGTTCGTTTAATGAACAAAGTAAAGACGAAAATAATGATGCAGTTAGTTAGCTGGGAACGGGGAATGTTGGGGAATGGTGTGAGGAGAAGGGGGAACAGGACATCGGTGGTGGTGAATCAAGTAAACATGTCGCTTACACGAAGCACACGAAAAACAAAAGATGGCGAAAGCGAAAAATGCCGCAAGATGTTGCCGCATTTTGTTGCCGGCAACGCGTTGTTGCGGCTTTTTGCGTAACAAGCCACTCTAATGACAATATTGGCACTTGCAGCAATAACAACAGCAGCCACAGAAGCGACAATGAACATGGCGGTAACGGGACACCGAACCTAGCTTACAACACCAACAACAACAACAACAACAACAATTGTAATAATTTTGTGGTTATTACCAAGATTACAACAGGCAGCAGCAACACACACACACCCACGCACATCCAAAAAGCTGAAACATGTCAGACACAGAGATGTTGACTAACACACTCACACACACACACTCACACACACACTCACACACAAATACCTCAGCATTCATGAATGTGGCCAACATTTATAGTCTGCCCAGAATGACGACGCTTGGGATGAGGCAGGGTGGGGAGATCAGGCAGAGAAGGAGAAGCAGAGACTTCAAGTCGAAGGCGGCGCAATGTTTTCATTTTTAATGAAAGCACGTAAAATGCGAAAAAGTCTCGCACAAGCGCACACAGAGTAAAAAAGGCCGTCAACCCCACATGTGTTGGCAGACATTCATGGATTTGCTTTAATTATAATTCTAGACGCGTTTATCACATCAACAACAATACAATACACACACTTACACACACTTGCCTATGTATTTTTTTTTTTGACTGAGCTTCAAATGCGCACTTGTACTTGAAATATTATAGGGGCACACACACACACACACACACACACACACACTCATCGCAGCGTAGACAATGTTCCATTTTGTATGTGTGCCCACAAAAGTCGTTTTTCATCAGCTAAGCCAACACAAAACAACTATCAAGGAGACACACACACACACACTTACACACGCAAACACTCACACACACACACTACACACACACACTTGCATTAACATTGAAGCTAACAAAATTTGCTTGATGTTTTTGAATATTTTGTTTGTAAATGAATATTATTATACTCTGCCTTACAGCCATTTTTCAATATACCACAATTCATAGGTGGGGATTGCATTAAGTTTTATTCAAAAATTCCATTGAAAGAATTTTCCAAATATTTTTGTCCTCTTATTTGCGGCAAAAATGTGTATTGTAAAGTTTCACAATTTGGTTGTAGTCTTTTTGCTGGCCAAAGTTATGCGAATAGTTTGCCGACCGCTTTATTAATGTGTGATGCCAGTTTTAGTTTTATGATTTCTTTTTATAATTTCTTAAGGCTATAAAATGAAGTTATTGTTAAGAAAACTACTATTAAATCGTCAGTTAGTTAGGTATATCGAAATTTGCAAGCATTATCTTAGCCGCTCTTGAAATGTGACAATACTCGTTGCCTTTGAAGCATTTCTGTTCTCTGTTCTTCCGATTTCGATGAGCTTCTGCACCCGCTTTCTAAGTAGAATTCCCAGTATTCTGCAGTCACTTTCTGAGCAGAAACTAAAAGTATTAATTCATTTCTTTTAAATCTCACTCCTGCGATATTCTGCGCGCTTACTTGATTAAAAACAAAGTTTTCATTTATTTTCTTATCTTGTAATAATGTCTATGTTTAGGTCTTAAACCGTCGATACCCTTATGTTTCTGCTGATCTCATCGAAACTGTATATTTTTCTAAACATAATCTTGCCATATTTGTCATCGTAGAAATTTTTCCACTTTCCACAAATCGGCATCTTTTTTCATTGATTTCAGCGTATTTATTATTGTATTATTGTATTCGTATGCGATATATTTATGACTAACCAGATCCCACATTTGTACTACCTTACACCATATATATACTAAACCATATAGTAATGATTTATTACGCAATTCAAATGCATTTTAAGGTATGTGTTATTCGCATAGTTGATACACTTTTTCAACAGCATCTTATTTATTTATTTTTGTAAATTTGTTGTCCTTTCTTATCCATTCTTTACAAGTTGTTTTGTCCATGTTATGGTTTTACTTAGTCTTTTGTGCTTTTGTTATATATGAATGATGTAATGGGTATAACAACAATTTTAAATTCCCTTTTGTCGCTCACATGTAGACTTAAATTTTCAGTATTACGGAATGCCTTCCGAAAAGTTTGTATAAGTTACGAGTTCAGAGTATTTGTTATTCAAGTGGGTGAAATGAGTTTTGGGCATGCCGTCATAAAATGTTATACTGGATTGTTCTCTTTGCTATTAAATGCAAATAATTATATTGAAATATTGAAGTGCACGCCGAATTGAAATGTTTAATGTGGTCCGAAATACGTTATGCTGAAACTAAGCAGCTTAGTTTTCATGTACATAATGGCAAATATGATAAATAATATGAGCATTGTATTATTAAAATATTTATCTCTGTGTGCTTGTTGTTGTTGTTAACTGTTGTGGCTTATTTGAAATGTGGCCATATGCCACATTACGCAGTAATCCCAATTAAGCTTACTTTAAAACAGAGAGCAGATGTGATTCACCCACAAGCCACACTCTTGTTGGCTGCATTAGCAAAACAGAAACGCCGCACTTACGTAAATTTACCAATAAATGTGGTATTTATCTAAGAATACATATATTATTAGTGGACTTTGTAGGGATTATAACACACTCCTCGATTTCCGCTCTTTCCGCACTTGACTTCCAGTCGCACAATCTCACACACAAACACTCCCAAATCGGTCAACAACTGTTTCCAGTTTAGTCAAAAAATTAATAATCAAACAAAAAAAAATAAAGAGATAGAAATAAATTTGAATTGGTAAATATCAATGCAGGCGAGAATTATTGTGAAATTCGAAAAAAATATTTACTTGATGTTTCCGTTATCAAAGACAACAACAGCTCGAGATGTGGCAAATATTTGTACAAGTCTCGAGTAGTCAACCAAGTTCTCCAGAAAGGATTTCCTTCGTCCAGGAGGAAGTGAAGGATTTCAAGTGCAGCTCAGAGGATGTGCTTAGGCATGCAATAATCTAATGTGTAAATACTTATGAATAGTAAATGGCTATCTATGTGTGTGTGTGTGTGTGTGTAGACGGGTGGGCGTGGCATGGCGCATACAATATGTTACATGCCACTTAAAATCGAAATAAGTAAAGTGCAAGCTAAAATGTTAAAAAAGGCAAAATGATTTCATGGTACACAGTTTGCTAGATGAAGTTTTTCCAGTTGCTTTTATTGCTTCAATTGCTCTATCTGGAGCCATGTTACGAGCAGCTTTTGGTATATGGATTGCTGCCAGGCGGCGACTTCGGCAAGCCGCCAACAATTGGGACGGAAAGGATCAAGGGGCGAAGGCTGCAGTCGACTAGACGACAGAGGATGGCACGTGCACTTGAGAGAGTGGCACAACAGGACGCCGGATGCCACATGAGATGCCAACGACGCGTCGCCAAAAAGTCAATAATAATAGGTTAAAATTCAGTTAAAACGAAAAAAAAAATATAGAGAAAAAAACCTGAAAACATACAAACTACGCAGACAAATTCGTTTGAAAAGGGCTAAGGAATGTAATAATACTTAAAAAGTTGAAATTCAACGCTGCCAAGGCACAGCACACAACAACACACAACTATGGCTGAAAAAAGTACAATGCGTGCATATCTATATGGCTAGGGGGTATTGGGTATTGGGTATTGGGTGTGTATCACGAGGCGTATGAGTTATATTCAAAGTTGCCGTAAGCCGTTCAACGATCGTTGTCCCCATGCGCTGCCTACGCCCCTGTCTGACTGGTGGGCACGTCTTTGGCTTGCTGCTTGACTTCTAAGTGGTATTTACTCATGTTCCATCCCACCTACCCACACACACACACACACACGCACACACTCGCACACTCTCTAAGCGAAACCACCACTATGCTTAGCCATGTCTGTATGTACATGTGTTGGATTGCAGTCAGTTCGTTTCGATTTGTCATTTTGCTGCCACGACAAAGCGACAGGCAGACAAACAGACAAACACACAGACAGACAGACAGACAGACAGACAGACACACACACACACAGAAAGCAAAAACGCCTTCAATTCTTTGCATACTTTTGTGTGTCAAATTTGAATTCAATTTCTGATGCTGAAAGGTTTTTAATCTTGTTTTTCGGCGACTCTTCTGATGCTTCTCCTTCTGCCAACACCTTCAACTAAATTTGAGGCAATCTTGCTGTTCTTATTGCAGTTGTTGTTGCTGTTGCTGTTGCTGTATTTGGCTTAAGGCAACCCTCGTTATATTTTGGCCAGTTGATTAGCTTAACCATCTTTAGGCATTATGCAACGCGTTGTGGCTGACAATACTGTTATTCAAGCTTCAAGCATTGTAAGCACTCAAACATATTCGTTTTTTAAAGAAAAAGAACTTCTGCTTAAATATATCTAAGTAAACACTTAAGTTACTTAAGTTATTGCTAACACGTTGACTTATATTTATATGGATAGTATTAAGACGATATTTTAAAAATTTATATTAGGAATATGTTAAGACTACAGAATTAGATAATATTAGATATTATCTGTAACTTATTATTTATTTAAAGTAATATATATATCTAAATCCCTCTTTCACTTACTTGTCTTGTGTTGCAGTATCCTTGGCAAACTTTGCATAGGGAAGTGGTTCAAGCTAAGCCTGATGAGCCTTCAAGTGCTTCAATGGCCTCGACTCCAGGCTGCTTCGGGTCATTAACCAAATTTGACAGTTGCCAAGTTTTTAATTCGCAGATGGACGGACATCAGCATGGACAGCTGAATGCAAATGCTAAACTTGACTTATAGCTATAAAAAGTCTTTAAAAGTACAATGAAATGGAACACAATACAATAAATTGGCTTTCTTTTTCAAGTAAAAGGAAAATCTTTGACTTTCTCATACAAATAAGCTACAAAATTATTATTAAAAAAGTGAATTTTGTAAACCAGGTAATTTACTTATAGTTGTTTCATATTATAGCAAACTGTTGTCTTGGCAAAGTGCGCAAAAAACATTCAAACTTCGTTGAAATTTCTGAAAAATTAGTGAATTTGTTATTTGGAATTATTTCTGTTTGACCTGTGATATTTTTCAAAAAATTTGCATTCTAAAATTTCACCAAATTCAACGAATGCAATTTAATGGAATAAGATCTGTCACACTTAGCGCAAAAAGTACAAAATAAGTGCATGAAACAGTTAAATAAAATACGATTTTTTGACTGCCATCTAGCTAAAGCCGCCGCTTAGATTTATACATTTTTAAAACGAATAAACGTTTTCAACAATATATCCCAAAAATGAATTTGGCGGGAATTTTGCACGATTGCCGCGCTTGTTGTAAGCGGATTTAAATGGCCAATGGTCGGATTTTAGTGTAGTGTCGAGCGATTTTGGGTTTTTAATTGATTTTTGAACAGAGCTACAAGCCGGGAACGATTCACACATGACACGAACAGGCACATTTGAATGGCAAGGCATTTTTCTTATTTTGCGTTACGAACACCAAAAAGAAAAAGAAAAAAAGCAGCAAAATACATATGGATGATACAAGAAAATACACAGAACATTTTCTCGGTAGCATAAAAAATGCTCAAACAATGCGCGTAGGTGAGTGTGTGAGTGGGCGAGTGTGTGGTATGTGGTGTGTTTGTATGTATGCTATTAGTCTGTGCACGCATTTTGCAAATTTACCACAGAGCGAACCAGCTCCTGCTCAGGCTTTGCTGTAGATTATAAAAGTAAACCGATGGCCACGTAGCAAAGGGATATAAAGCGTAAACTCACGCACACATTGCGAACAATAAAAGTACAGCAACAAAAAGCGAAGAAACAAATCAAAAAAGCGAGAGAAAAAAACCAAAGATTTGCCAACAGCGGCCACGTAACACCAAACACCAAAAAAAAAGAAAAAAAATCTCACACACAAAAATAAAACACATTAAAAATGGCAAACAAAATAGAAGACATATTTTTCACCAGCCGTAAGGCCGAATACGAATAAACGCTGGCAGGCAGACAAAGATAGATATAGATGGATATACAGATAGACACAGAGAGGGAGAGAGAGAATGAGAGCGCGAGGGTTTGTTGCCAAATTTACACATTTGTTTAGCGCTTAATGTTCAGCGCTTTGCATGCCAAACAGGTGCCATATAACTTATCTGATCGCCCTCGAAAGTAACAGAAAAGAAACTGATTTATATACTGTAAATGCCATTCAAAAATGCCACTGCTCAAGCCAAGTTTACTGTTACTTTCCATACCCTGTAACCATTAATAACGTTAAAAATTCGCACATGTTCTTTATGTGTTGCAATGTATGAACTCGTAGTAATAGTAGATTTGGTTCCTTGTATTATGTACACAACTGTTAAAGCGTTTTCGCATCAATACGAAATAAGAGTTTCATTTGCTGTGGAAACCAAGAGAAAATCGATTCAAAAATACAGTTTCGACAATATTACGTTAAGTATTATTATACTTAATAATAAATATAATATTTTAAAGATGACTCAGGTCATATCGCATTCCAGTTTTGGCTTGGTAACTGAATATTCTTGTGTAGCAGTTTAAAACTTGATGTCTTTGTAATTTTCCTTTATAAACTAATTTAGAATTGTTTCCCACAGTTACTTGGTGTCTACTTGTCGTACACCTTTTATAATTTTTCTTTGTTTGTTACTTATTATTTACCTCAATCCGTTCGTTCATCCCGTCTACCGCCTCCTGCACTTCATCTGTGCAAAGAGCAAAAACTCCTCAATGCAATTTCAAAATTTGCCATCAATTTAATAAATAAGCCCGCAAATACGCAAATAAAAAGTCAGACGCTGATGGCGCCACAGTTATTTTGGTTTATAGTCACGGATCTGTTAATGCGCTGACTGCCGGTCGCCAATCCTGCAGTCCGGCTGTCCTCTGCGCCAATCCCGTTGCGCTGCACAACTGTGAGACCCCGCCCCACCACCGCCCCTCATTGGTACACATAAATAAAAATCACTGAGGCTTGAATTTTGCATAAACCTTTTTTTCTGTAGTCAGCGAGAAAAAGCGCGTGAAAATTGCCCGTGTTTAAATAATGGCCGACAAAGAGCCAAAGTCTACAGCCACCAATGCCACCTGCCACGGATGCTGCTGCATTAAGCTACATGTTTACTGTTGCAATTTGCCGTAGTTATTTACGGCGACAACCTTTCAGTGAATCTGTGCTACATTACATTATACATACATTATATTATATATATATATTTATATTCTCTCAAAGAGTATTATGATAAAGCCATAAAGTGTGTAATGCATTTAACAAGTTATTTCAAATTAAACTTAAAATGGATAGATCGGATAACTATATCCACAGCCTGTTTACAAATCAGTTAAGCAAACTCTTAATTAGAAACAACAACAACAAAATCCAATATTTTAAAAATATTTAATATTTATTATTATATTTACTTGAAACTAAATAAAGGAAAAACATTGCCAATTTTCATAAAAAACAGCACCAAAAAATGTACGTTTATTGCATAAAGTGTTTGAAGACATTCTGTTTCTGGCAACATTTGTGAGCCTCTCACATCGTAAGCTTTCCATAATAAGTGGCAGCTACTTTGTTGGCAGTTGGCAAAATCCGCACAAAGACACAAAACTTTATTTTCCCCGCAAGACGCAAATCATGCGAATTGTTCGCTTCTCGCTTTTGGCCACATTTAGCATTAGAAACCGCATTTTGCCTCCAATAAATCCAGACAAAAGCAGCCTTTTGGAAAGCACAAATTTATGGCTTAGATGCCTCAGTGCCTGCCCCTTGCCCTCTGCCAACTTGGCGATTTGTTCGAGCTTATAATTCATGCTTTAATTGGTTAAGTCATTGGGCGCTGAGAGGGCCCAAACAACGCTTTAATTTATGACTCGTTAAATGTAAAATATTTGGCACAAAATCAAAAGAAGCGACTATGCTAAATCATATAAGAAATTTATGTGGCGCATGCAACGAACTCCTACTATGTTGCAACAGCAAAACTTGGCAGCCATTTGGATAATTATTATTGCCTTACAAAAGGCTATGTTCCAATACAGACACATCTTTCCCATAATCCCTTGGAACACTGGGAGCTCTACTATGTTTTTGTCAGCTGAAGGCTGACAGTTTACCTTCCCCTCTCTCCAGACGTATAAGCAGCAACAATGCCAATTAGTAGTAGTAGGCCCGGGGAAGGGGCCAAAAGTAACCCTCATCAAGGCTTAAGCAAAAATTTTCATCAAAAAGCTACGTAAGCTGATTCCAAGAAATGAAACTAAAATGAATTTTTATAGTTGCTGACCTCGCTCAAATGCAGCACAAAAACCCATTTTTTTTTTTTATTTTCTGTCAACTTGATTAACAATAGTGCCAAGGCTTAAAAATGCGATTTAAAACAGTAGAGTTATTTTGGTAACCAAAAGAGAGAGTGACAATTATAATAATGCTCAACTAAAAAAGAGGTAAAATAGTTCAGAGTTACCAATTAATGTTTTCAATTAAACTGTCACTTGTTATTTTTCTCTGAATGCAGAATATTACCAAAAAAAAATGTTTGAAGATAAATTCTTTTATTATCAAAATAAATAAAATATTTAAGCATTGCGAGATGGTAACACTGGAATATAGCAATTTTCCTTGTTTTAAAATCACACAAAATATTTAAACATATTGCTAATACTCGAGACTTAGAGTCTTCCCCAATAGATTAGCTAAACTAGTAGAATATTTCAATTATGTTATTTCCAAAAATAATAAATAAAAACCTTAACCTTATAGCAGCTACACTTGTATAATGTTTGTGTTAAGTTATAATTAAGTTACTTACCAGACTCCATATGCCCCACTTGTACTTGGGTCAAAACGGATTTGAGCTTTTAGCACTTCAGAGATAACTGTTGTGTTTTTGTTCCTGGTTTTTCTTCTGTTTTTTTTTTGTCAACAAAAAAACAGTGCGGAAGCGATGAAAATGAACTGTTTTTGTCACAGTAGAAAAAGTTTTTTCTTCGGTTTTTTTGTTTCGAATCCCAAGTGTTTTCTTTGCTGCACACTCTCTCAAACTGTTGGTGCTTATCACACGTCAAAGGCGCTTTTTGTCTTTTCCCAAATCTGCTTTCATTTTAGCTGTGCCTTCCTTGGCTTTTGGGGCGAGCTGCGTGTAAAAAGTTCTGTTGTATAAACATTGTGTGATTGTTAGAAAAACATGTGCCGCTGGCATACAAAAACACTTACACACACACACACACACACACACACTCATACTTATACATTAAATAGAGACAAAGACAAAGTCATCAAATTGCGCCATCGTCTGCATATGTGATTGTTATAATTCTCCCGTACTGCTCCTCATCGTAGTCGTCCTTCTTTATGATGAAAAATCACATATTTTTTCCACACATTTCACATTTCAGTGTGTGTGCGTATCTCTTTGTGTACGTGGCATAAAGTCTCTTTTATAGTCCTCAGATTAGGTTAATCCTTTCGCTGTTTGCCATTGCTATTGCCGGAGCTGTCCTTTGTTCTAATGATGGAAATGCGACGAGCGAGCCGTTAAAAAGCGTGTGAAAAGCATGGCAATAACTCTTTTAGCCTCAACTTGGCGTTGGCTCTTGGCCTAATGAAAGCAGTTACTGTTTATGTTTCGCACACAAACGGAACTGACATGCAACAACACACACTCACATACACTCACGCACACACTGCATTGGTGTGCCTAATGAACTCGCTGGGCTTACAATGATGAAAAAATAAGCAAAGAAAAAACTCAAGTCTTGATAATCACACTGAGGCAGACGCCACGTCGAGACGCCTCCCGTTGTCAACTTCAGATCCAATGCCGCCCTTTATACAAATCCCCACCAAACAGAAGCAGCTACAAAGTTCAACATAATTTACGATGTATTAAGCGATTTTAAACATAAACATTTTGTTGTTGCTACTTTTTTGCAATTGTCGCTGCTTAGATGGGCAGGCAGATAAAAAGGTGTGGCTTATATTTAGCTCACACACACACACACACACAGGCAACAGCAGACCCACTCTCAATTTTAAGGACGCATGCAGTTGACATGTGCGTTGATGTTGATTAAATTAATGAAATAAATTATGAGCTGCGTCGAGGCTTGTGTCTGCTTTTTAAATTGAGTGAGCGCCATCTTGAAATTAATAAAGTGCCTGCTTGCCTCCTGACTGTGGGATGTGGATGTGGATGTGGGTGTGTCTGCCACACACGTGTGCAACACTCTGTCTTTTCTTCACCTATCTTTGCCTTGCTTTTTAATTTCGCATCAAAGTAAATGCTGTGCTTAAGCCAACGATGGCGTTAAGCCAGCTGACAGCTGAGGTAACGTTGTCTTCACTCTGATTTATGCAGGGCCATAGATGACTTTGTAGCAGCATTATGCATGCCACAATTTATGCAGCTGCTTAACAAGATATGCATTTCATTACGCATACGCCGCATTGGCCATGTAATCGCAAGTGCAAGCAAAAAAACACACACGTCCTGATAGTAAAAACCGTTTCAAGAAATCTATGTATACTCGTTTCTCTTAAAGAAACTATGAATTTCTAAGTTAATGCCTTTAAAATCGAAATTGTATCGTGATATTATATATATTTAATGATATTTAAAGTGATGTGCGAAAAATAATATTTAATTTGCTACATGAAACACAACGATTTGTTAAGCACATAGTACAAAAACTTTAATTGTGTAGCTATTTATTTATTTAACTATTTCTTATATTTTCTCGTTTAAATGGTAAAAAATTTTAAAAATAATAAAATTATTGTGATCAAATTGAATAAGTGTATAGAACTCAAATAATAAATTCTAAACTCCAATAATGGAATTCTCACTTCAAGTTTCAACTATAACAATTGTTCGCATTTGCAAAAATGCATTTATTTTTTACTCCGTTGAGTGTTTTTTCTTATTGAAGAAGTAAAACAGAATCAAAACCCAAGTTTTGTGTGCAATGCAATGCATTTAAGTGCGATTACAATGCGGGGCAACAAAATCTCCCTCTCTCTCTATATATGAGTCAAATGGGCATTTGCTCCTGATGCTAGGATACCAGCTAGAAAATTGAGAATGCTCATTTGTGGTTTGTGGCAGCTATCGCAATGCAATTGCTCTGGCAGTGCAACAAAAGCACTGATATTGCCTGTGGCCTTAACAAAGCCATCAAATTAGTAGACGCACATGTAATACAGGAATACCTGCCTATGTGCAACCGTCTATAGTGTGGGTTCGTTGCACAACACAATGAAAGATTGAAAGAGGCTGAACAATTCAGAGTGTTTAGCCAGCATATCAGGCAGTTGCAAGATAGTTGTTACCTGGCAGGTGTTCTAGTTACAAGCATACATAAAACATGATGTATTTTGATAGCCACAAACAATAGCCGAGAGATAAATTAGTATGATTGCTGCAAGTGATTGTTTTTGGAATAGAGTAACAATAGCTCTTTTACTGCCAATGTCTATTTATAATGAACACAAATTGTGTTAAAACTTCATTCAATCAGTCTCGATTCAAAACTCTAAGCGTGTTTTTATACTCGGATGCCAAAGGACATTGTGCAATGTCCGTGAGGAAGTCTGTCTGAATGTAATATCGAATTTTCTGAAGCCTGTGTCAGACAATAAGTCAAAATTAAAGAAGCTAGAAAATTGATTAAATCGATCGCTTGGTAGATCATTGTGATTCATTGATTGTGCTTCAAATATGGTCAGGACTGATCAAAATGTAAATTTATAAAAACGCATATCTTCCACAAGTTTAAAGATAGTCTCCGAACCTGAAAGGTAACTTACTTCAAGTATCCGCAAATAAATCTGAGATCACAGAGCAACCGGGAAATTCAATTCTGTGGCGCCTGTTATCTAATTACTTGTTGGTAACAGAGTATTTCGCAGTCGGTTATGCTCGACTACAACTTTCTTCTAACTCCACAGTTTTTTCAATAATAAGATGTGAAAGTTTTGAAGATGGCTGTCAAAACTCAATCGCCTTGAAGCTGCTATTGTCTTGCTCTACGGCAAGTGGATTTATAATTGGAAAACAATTTCAATTAGTTGACAATGTTATGCAAATTACAAAGTGACATTTATTCAGTAGCAAATCCAAAGAGTAACCTAATTAAATATTAGAAATCATTATCATTATATATCATCGTCATCGTCATCGTCATCGATGACAGCCAGACGACGTCGCTTGGCCGTCTTCGCAGTGCCGGCTGGCTTTTTGCGTGCCAGAAAATTGATATCCTCATCCTCATCAGCATTGTCATCGTCATTGGCATCGTGCTCATTCCGTTCCGCATCCTGTTCATTGTCGCTGCGTGGCCGCTTGTTTGCCTTGGAAGCAGCCATGGCGCCAGCAAGAGCAACAGCATCGGCATCGGCATCGGCTTCACCATCGTTATCGCTATCCGAGTCAATTACATTAGCACGACGTGTGCGCTGCCAGGACGTAGATGTGGATGAGGCTGCCTTGATTGTGTTATTCGCCAGCAATGTGGCATTCTCTTTATCAAGTTCCATTGGCGACACCCCGTCCTCCTGCTCCTGCTCCTGCTCGTGCTCCTGCTCGTGCTCCTGCTCCTCAAGCTCCAGTAGCCGTGCCCGGTAGTCTTCCGAATTGAAATTGAGTGCATCATCATCGTCGTCCTGCTCATCCTGCTCAGCTGCTGTTTTGCTTGATTCACTCACAACCATATCCTTTAATTTGATTTTAGTGGAACGCTTGGCTTTCAATTGTTCAAATAAATCATTTGTGTTGAGCTTGCTGGTCTGCAGCTGCTCCTCCTCCATCTCCCCAGCCGACTCCTCGCTGGACTCATCAGGCTGCCGTTTTTTCCGCGCCAATTTGCGCGCTATTTCATTCACTTCCTGCTCCTCCACTTTCTGTCCGCGCGAACGCTTTCCCTTGCCTTTTTTGGGAGCTGCTCGACGCTGTGCCTCCTCGACGTCGTCGTCGCTTTTGCTGTACATAAGGCTATCCAGTTTGAGCTGCTGCTGTTTCGTTATATTTACAGCTGCGGCGTCCTGGCGCTGCCTGCTGCACTTATCCAGATAGTCCTCCTCGTCATCAGTACCTTGTTGGGATTCCTCATCGCTGTCATTGTCTTGTTCCACCTGTTCACCGGCCACAATTTTGGCTCGCAGCTTAAGATCGGCTGCATTCAGATAGCTTGGTATGCGCCAATAGTTCTCCATGCCCACAATGGGCGGTTGCATTCCCAGAGCAACGAGAACCTTTTGAAAGTCACCCAGCTCCATGGCATCCTTTTGTATATCGAGCAGTGGCAGCAACGGGACACCATCATCCTCATCATCCCTGTCAGCCGCATCGACATCGTCGCTGGCATCGTCGAGACTCTCCCTTAGCCAGTCAAAGGCCTCCTGATACACATTGGCATCCACCTGTGATATTAAAGCACGAACTGTGCCCACATCCAAAGGAGTGCGAACGCGCTGCTTGGGCTTTGCTTTGCCTTTGATCGGTGGCTTCCTAGGCACCACCGACTCCCCAAATGTCGGCTCCTCCATGTAATCATCCTCGTTCTGCCGCTGCTGTCCTTTGGTGGGTTTCCGTCCGCCTTTCGTCTGCTTGGCGGGAAGAATCTCCGATTTGTCGGCTATCAAATGCAGTTGCATCATTCGCTTGATAATCTGCTGCTTGTTGCGACGCTCCTCGAACTCACGCACAATGCGCTCCAAACAATCTGTGAAACAGCGGAAATAGCCAAAAGTACTCAAAAATATAATGCACTCATCAACATATATCTATTCCATCCAATACTCACCAGGCTCCAAGCGGTGCTGATCATATAAGCTGCTTAGCTCCTCATCCTCTTCCGTCGGCCACAGGTTCTTGCCACCCAGTGCCTCTTTGGTGGAGCGCTTCGTTGGCGCTTTGAAGAGCAGACTCATTTCCTTTAGTTTTTTTAGAATGCCGCGTCGAGTGCGTGTCTTGTCTACCAAATTGTCTAGTATCCAATCAATCACATCTAAAAGGACACACACAAAACAATTTGATTGAAGCTGTTTCTTTCATGCTTTCTCTTTTTACTCTTTCCCAGAGTATTTGCAATTTCGTCCTGGTTTGGACAGTACTAAGAAGTATAAGTAAATATCTTTCTAAAACATTCAACGGATTCCTCTAAATGCTCAAGTGAGGAATATTAAATGTCTATTTGTTATTTTCTTTACTAAATAGTCAACAGAAATAATCCCTTATTTAATTATAAGTTGTTCATAAATTATTTTTAAAACTAATTGTAAGATTTAAATGGTTGACGAAATGTTTTTTCTTAAGACTGATTTGGGATCTATGGATTCTTTGTCCAATCCATTAATTTATTCTATTAGACTCTATTCAACCATAAAATAGCTCCTAAGATCAGGTCAGATTTTACTACAAAGGGACTACATAATATTAGGTCTCTCATGGGAATAATCAGCCGTAAATATATCTTAATGGTTATTTTAACGCCAACATTTAACTGCATCAAATAACTATTAAATATTGTCTCTATTTAAGATAGGGTATTTAATTAGCGACGTGCCAAAAATGTATTTTCTTTTTCCTTTTGCAGTTGGCTTTTTTTATGTTCTTTCTTTGATTGGTTTCATTCATTTAGCGTAAATGGGGTTTTAATTTACAGCCGAAAGGCATAGGAGTTGAGCAGTTGGGTTAAGAAGTATTTGTCATAGTTACCCTTATCGGTTTCGGGATTCCGTTGGTTCTCCTCAAAGAGGAAACGCAGCTCCACCTCCTGCGCCTCGGTCCAGGCGCCCTTGGTGCCGCTGCCGAAACAAATGAATTGAATAGAATGTTAAGAGAACAACTTGTTCAGACTGTACTCGCATCATCATCATTTATCAACAACTGCTGTTGCTGCCTCTGCCTCTGCCTCTTCCTCTGCCTCTGCTGTTGTTGTTGGTGGACCCGAAACTAGTCGCCAAACTAAATGACAGGCGCAGACAGACAGGGGGCAGCCAACAACAACAACAACAACAACAACAGCAACGGCAGCTCAGTCAATCATGTGCCCATTGTGCTGATGGCCCTTTAACCCCAGAGTGACAGAGGCACACACACACAAACACTCCCGACACATCCCAAGTTGTCTGGTGTCATACTCACGCATCGTAGACATCACAATAGCCCGTCTCCAGCTCGTTGGCCTCTCGTATGCCTTTGTAAAATAATAACTCTGCATAGATTTTTGGATTAGTTGGTGCCACTTCGACAAATTTGCGCAGCACATAGATGCCCAGGCGGCGCAGCTCCTCCTGATGGGCATCACGTTCCACGGCGAGGACTTGTTGAAAGATGCGAAACAGCTTGGCCTGCAAACGAACGAAAGAGACGGAAGATGTTCGAGTAAAGGACAACGCCACTTCATATTCAAATAAAAAGTGACGACAAAGAATCAGCTAACCACAAGTCGAGTGTTTTTTCATTCGGGTTTTGAGTTAGGACCTGCTGCTTTGAGGCATCGACTGCTTGGCTGCGGTTGCTGCCTGCGGTGCGCCTGTGGCTGCTGCTGCTGCTGCTGCCGAAGCAAGATATCATTTGCAGTCCGCAAAACTTTATAAACGTTCCCCAGTCTGCTCCCCGCTCCCTGTCTGTGTAATGTTTTGTCTGTTTTGTCTGTGTATCGTTGGTCCTTGTCTGGCTGTCCTTCGTATTTGGAATTTAATTTATCCTATGATTGCGCAGACCCATTAGTGGTTTTGACTTTGCATATGATGCTACTTTTGTTTTCCCCACTGCTGCTGCTCCTGCTGCTGTTGACTATATATCCTCTTGATGGAAGCTGGACATTGAGATGAGCGGCTGTGGTCGTCTGTCTCCCTGTGCAGCAGACACTAAACCGGCTTAGATGGCAACGATATGCAACAGCAGCAGCAGCAGCAGTCTGTCTTTCTATCTGGTCAGACAGACCAGTCATCCATGTTTAGTGTATATGATGAGAGTTGACTCCGCTCATATGTCTGGCCGGGATAATGTGCCATTTCTTGGTTACTTTAGTGATCAGGGCCTCAGCATGGCATATAGCTTGCAAAATACGGCTTAGGCTGTGGCAACGAACAGACTTATATAATGATTGGATGGCAGGCTGGAGCTGGTAGCTGGAGTTGGAGTTGGATGCCTCCAAATTCGCCGCCTGACGGTGAATGTGATTTATGAACTCTGCTCAAAAGAAAAGTTTAATTGCCAGCCGTGAAAAGCAGCCGCGAAACGAGCACAAAAGAGCCGTACAAAATAAGTCGAGCAAAAAGTAAAGTTAAACACAACAAAAAATGCAACTCAAAGAATACTCTAAAATAAAAATATATATATTTTTAAAAGTCCAAATTCTAAAGCATATAAAAAAAAAATAAAAAAAAAACATTTTATTTGATTGAAGAATAAATAATGACAATGCATATTTTAAAGTATGCTCATTATTTGAAATTCTGTGCAAAATAACAGGTTAATAATAATTAAAAAATAATTTAGCAAACTTTCTCAGATTTAATTAAATATCTAAAACTCGAAAATACTTGACTCTATCTGTTGTCACACGAAATAAAAAATTTGTTTAATATTTAATAATTTAAACATGCGTTTTTAATGTGTGCAGGTCAATTTATTTTATATATACACAGAAAACACTAACAAATTTAATTTATTGATAAATTATAATATTGATAATATTTGTTTTAGCTTATATTATTGAATTTAAGCATTTGTGTTATGTGTGAAGCATAGAAAAATGTTAAATAGTCCACAGAAGCAGCTCTATGTAAGATTGCAATCTAGTTTTATACAGAGCCCATTCAAATCTCCAAGTACTTAGATGTCGCATGTCTCATGTGAAAGCCTAGTTACCTTATGGCTTGCAACCACGACAAGAAACACAAACAGGCACATTTAAATGCTTGCCTCATTGCAGTTCCGCAGCAGCAGTTAAAAAGTAAACCCAACCATTGGTTGCGGCTCAAGTCGGCGCGTAAAAGGCTTAAAAAGTTCAAATTCCAGCTGACAGCAGAAGAGCTAAAAATAGGACAAAGCAGGAGTGGGTGGGGAGGGGGAGTGGGAGGGGATGCTGTGGCAAAACTCGTTGAAAAATATAAAGAAGGCGCAGTAAATATCGTTTGTGGTTGCCACAAATAGAAAAAAGGTTCGCTTAATTTGTACAAATTACCATAGAAATGAAACCAGCGAAAAAATGGGCGCCTCAACACAGAAGTCAGACTGGAACCGAGAGTCTGAGGACCAGAGAAGGAGTCCATTTTTTTCTATGCCATTTGACTTTGATTTATGAGCGCCCGGAGCGAGGGCGCGGAGAAAACAGAATTAAAAACAGCAGGAGAAAAGGGGGTCAACAGCGAACAGCCAAAACAGGCGGCCAAAATCATTTGAGTGTCACATTTAGAGGGGCGTTTCTCACACTCACCTGATACAGCATGCCGGGACAGGAGCAGCCGTAGGCAATGCGATGCAGGATGGTAACAGCCGCTTTCAGCGACGTCGTCGGTATCCGTGTCCAGTCGGTCAGCACCAGGGTGCAGGCGTGCACAATTTTCGGATGCAGCAATCTGTTTGTGGAATCAAATGGAAACGAATCAAATGAAAGTCAAACTGAAAGAGGGGTAGGTGGGAGGAAAAAGCGAGGTATTTCGCCCAAGTCCAATTAAATTATGCAAAATTGAACTAATTATGATTTAAACATTTATCCGGACCACAAAAACTTTTCCAAATACACAGCTATCCAAAAAGCGGGCACAGGCACAATTTAAATCCAAGCCACAACGAAAGCACCAAACTTGACGCCATTTTATAATCAAATTGTTGTTGTTGCTGTTATTGTTGTGGCCATTTAGAACAGCTCGCAGCTAAGAGCTGCACACCCCGCGCCATCCCCTAGCCGATCCCTTGGCCAAACCCATCCATTCAACAGCTGTGTACGGCACAAAGTTTGGCATCCATAAAACTTTTGGCACAAGTAATTTTAGACGCTAATCCTTAATTAGTAGCCACGAGCGAGTGGCGTTGCTTCACTTTCTGTGTTCGCCTTTCAATTAAATTTACAATTACAATTTTCAACACGACCATCAATGCAAACCGTCATAGAACTTTTCAAATAACAGCAATAAAATGTGGCTAATAAAAAGGAAGAATATAAATATTTGAAAACCTAATAAATGCCTGCGGTTGGAAATTATTTCCTGGGCCATGGAATAAATCAACGATTGTGGTGATAATTTACCTGCGGGCGAAATCGTCGAATTTAAATGTTTTCTCTGTGAGTCCATTATCTATTTAGAATCAAACAATTGCCATTAGTTTCAGAATGCTTTCAATTGAATTTTATTGGTTTTCAATACTTGCCTGGCTCGCCAAACTCCTCGTTTTCCAAATCCTCTTCCTCATCTGCATTTACATCCTCATTCACATCGACATTCGCCTCTTCTACGGTTTCAACTGCAAAAGAAATCAAATTTTAATTAACTTTCACACAAAGCACCCTGTAACCATGACAGTAACTGAAAACCAATGGAATGCTCGATTTTTAAAATACTGAACTAAATGGTTCTCATTATGTAACTTAAAGCTGAAAATTATATGTTTATATAATATTATTCCTATGCAACTTAATTAACGTTTTTGACTTCTCAAGATTGGAATATAAATTTTCAAAACTGAACATTTGGTTTAATGCTGATTACTCAGCTTTCGACTTTATGTTTATAGACAAGGCATCGAAACCGAGCATTAAGTCAGTCTGATATGGACTGCCCTTTAAAGGCACCACTTAAAAAGTAAATCATCATTGAGTGGCTCTGCCTGAAATGAATTTGTACTGATTTCAGTCAGAACAACAAGCGCTTGGCAAATGGCCATTAACAATAATTACGACGGCTGAAATGCACAAACAAGTGCACTTCAACAGCAGCCAACACACACATGCACACACTCATACACACACAAGTACACACACACACACACACACACACAAGATTTGTTGCTGTTGGGCAGCTAAAGACTTTCTCATACCTTTTTCTAACAATAAAAAAATAGATATAAATTAAGTTGGCTTGAAAATATTATATTGTCTGCATTAATAATTTCTTTTTTCTTTTTAAACTCTATATATGCTATATATAAATAGATAAAATGAAGATTGTTTTTTTTTTGTTTCGAATTTATTATTAGGTGATACCAGATAAAAGATGTTAATAATTGTTTTAAACAATATTTATATTGTTTCACAAACTATGTCTGGAAAAGATATACTCTTTCATGCTTGGGGAATAGAGTATGGAAAGCAAAGCTAGTCTAGAGCACACTACGCCGAAACGGCATAGAGGTTAAGTCAAGGAGTGGGGGAAACAAAGGGGGATTGGGGTTTGTGGATGGAATGGAAGAGGCGAATGCTAAACAATGCCACAGTGCAACGCTACAATTTGCATGCCAACTGACGCGGATGCCAACTGCAAGCAACAAGCAGCTGGGCTGGGTTGCTGCTGCTGCTGCTGCTGCTGCTGCTGCCTCACCTGGCAACAAAGCCCAAAAAATGGCCAATGCTAGAACTTCATTATCCGGTTGCATTGTGTGGCAGCAACTACAGCACAACTGCAGTCGAGTATCGCTTTATTAACATCTTGAATATGCGTTGCAACGGAGTGGGGGGGTGGAGGAGTGGGAGAGAAGGAAGGATTGGTTGCCGTTGCAGCTATGCCCCATCATTAAAACACAATTTTCTGTGTCAGGTTCAAGCTGCAGCCCTGAAAGAGACGCACAGCAAAACTGCACACAGAAAGAGAGAAAGGAGGAGCAAGTGGAAGTGGAAGTGGAAGTGGAAGGATAGAAGAGCAAGTTGAAAGAGATATGGTGACAACGAACATGACTTGGAGACTGCAGGACTAAAGGACTGCAGGACTACAAACAGAACAATATTAGTGCATGTCCTTTTCGGTGCTGCTTTTGTCGTTGCTAGGACCGAAAAACCAGGAGCCAGCAGCCAGCAGCCAGCAGCCAAGAGCCAGGAGCCAGCAATCCAGGAACCAGCGTACAACATAGCCATTAAACATGAACCTCGTTTGGGCATCAATTTTACAGCTATTGTTGTTGTTGTTGTTGTTGTTTAGCTTTTTGGATGCGCCCTGCACTTGCCTGGCCACACTTAATGACTTTTATGCACACACACACACAAGCACACACAAAAGCACACACACTCATACATACATAGATGCACCTGCCTGACCTTGTGTCTGCTTGATGCTGCTGCTGTTTGGCAAACGTGCTTCTTGTTACATTTGCGGTCTGCATGCAGCAGACTGTGGCAACCATACGCACACACTCCACACACACGCACTCCACACACACGCACACCACACACTCTCTCTAAGTAATAACTATTTTTCGTCAGCAATTAATTTGAAGTTTAACACGCATCGTTGCCAGCGACCACTTTTCGACCGCCCGCCCGCCCTCTCTTCGCAGACAAGGACAAGCAGCATTATTACATAATGTGGTGAAGAAACTGCGCCAAACTAGCGGCAAAGGCAGAGAGAAGGGGCGGAGGGTGGAGGGAGGAGGGAGGATTGGCTGGCAGAATGAGTTGTACTGATTGTCTAGGCAAAACTCACACAGACACGAAGCTAAGCAGCTATTTAAGCAACTGTGGGCAGGACGCAGGACATAGCAGGACATAAGCCTGGGCGCAGCACATGATGCGTGCGAGCAAACAGATTCAAGGACTCCGCAAATGCAAACAGGTGATGACAACGACAGCGATGAAAGCGCTATAAACAAAATAATAACAAAACGCAAGCAACAGCAACAAGAGAGAGAGAGAGCAATGCCAGAGAGAGAGAGAGAGAGAGAGAGCGAGAGAGAAAGCAGAGAGAGAGAATAGCAAGGCAACTTAGCACAAGGACTGAGGGTGGAAAAGGGGGTGCACATTCGCAGTGCAGTGCGCAATCGCTGAGCTCAATTTCGAAATTCGAATTCGAGTGTGGCAAGTTGCCTTAAAAGCATGTCCTGACCGCATACTAAGCTTAGTCTAGTGCTGCCCATTTGAGCGCAAGGACACGCGTTGTGTGCACCGACAAAAAAAAACAAGAAACAAGAAATAAAGCAGTGACTTGGCCAAAAAGTGTTTTCAGAGTGTTGCGAAGCCGTCAATGTACATGTAAAATTAAAAACACAACAATACAATTAGCCAATTGACCAAAAGCCGAACACCTCTCTAACTACGTGTGTGTGTGTGTGTGTGTGTGTGTGTGAGTGTACTGCTATTATTGTTGCTGCTTTGCTTGACTGTGGCTGATAGTTGTTGCCGTTGCGTGCAAACGTCAAACTTTTTGGCAGACAGCCAGGCGTCAAATGTTGGCAACAACTTACAAGCTGTGACTTAAATTGTTCTTGTTGTTCTTCTTTCCCCTCTCCGCTCCCCTCCCCCATCCCACTCACCATTTACACGTACATGTAGGATGCTGTGGCCTCAGCTGGCATTATTTTCGTTTAGTCATTCATATTTATGTAGCATACTTTTGCGAGCAGATAGTTTTTTTTCTTCTGCTATTTTAGACCACAAAAATTCATATTTTAGTTGGATACATATATTCACGTGTGTGTGGGGGTGTGTGTGTGTGTGTAAGAGCGACAGGCAGCATAAAAGCTGCTCATTTCCGCTGCACGTCAAGAGCAAAAAGCAGACAACGGCAAAGAGCCAGCTTCTCGGCTTAAGCAAGGCTATGGTTAATTTACTTGGCCTGAACATCTACTTTAACAAGCGTTCAATTTACAGTGCTGCAAACTTAAAGCAAACAGTGAAGACAACATAAACAAAACGAAGCGAAAAAAGAAAAGAAAAGAAAAGAGGGATTCCTCTCTGAAGCGAATAAAAATACAGCCAAAACAAAGTAAAGCAAACAGAAAATAAAATAAAAACCAAAAGCGAAACTTAAACGTCTGCATATTAATCAGAGCTGCCCTCCGAGCAGGACAACTTATCACCAAGGATTTTCTGGCGACGCGCACAAAAGCCGCTTAGACATCGGGGACGGCAGCGGGCCCAAAGGCAACGCTAATCAACGGCCAAAGGAACGGACACAAAATCAGACCTGCTGATGCTGCTACTGTTACTGTTACCGTTACTGGGCACGCCCCCTCCTTTTGGCCCGGCCTCAACATCAGCCAGCAAGTAGGAACGTCGCCTCATTTGGCTATTGTGGATTATGTTAATTAGGTAATTTTTGCTTTGATTACCACTACCTTGAATTTATATACACCCCCCCCCCACAGACACACACCCACACACAGACAACACATCCACCCATTCTGCTCATCCAAAGCTGGTAACGCTCTGGGGCTGTCCACGTCGCTTACATATTTATGAAATTTTCATGTAAATTGAGCTAATTCATGCACATTTTACTGCCCCCGCTCGCTGCTCTCCTCGCTCGCTCTTCATCTGCTGCTACAGCTGCGAGTCTTGTACCTATTTTGATAATTTTTGAGTTTACATTGCCCACCTCAAGCACAAATATCAGAATAAAAGTAAAAAAAAAAACAAAAACAAACATAATTTAAATGTGCTGAGAACTTTGAGCGTAAATTAGAAAACTTGTCAAATAATATTCTTAAATTATGCATTTCATATTCGCCTTTGGTAAACCAAAATGGTTTTACTTTTGTTTTTATATTTATTTTTTAATTAATCATTTTTCAGAGCAATCGCTCTTGTCTGCAATTAAGCTTATTTAATTATATCATGTTTATAATTATAGTAAATTGTGGAATAATAAGCCAATTAAAAATATAAAATTGTAACATTTTTTTGATACGTTCATTTGAAATATTCATTCAAAAATCATTTATTTAAAACACTTCCAGAGCAGTTATCATAAATATTATTTAACCACTTAAGTGTCCTTCAAATATATCCAATTTACAGTATTATATAATTAATAAATAATTAATAGAAAGTCAAAAGAGCAAACGTGGACAGATTATTAAATAGCACAAACCTAAGTAAATTGGACAATATTGTAAATTGTGGCCAAAATAGGAAATTTGTTAGGTACAATATTATTGTAACTAACTCAATAAACTTGTTTGCCACTCGTCAATCAAAAAGTTCATTTAATGCATAACTAAAGCAGGTCTGAAAATTTATATCAACGTTAATCTTGAACAATTGAAAAGCCACAGGCAAAAAGTGGCAGACAATCAAATCACACATACAAACACTGACACACACACTCAAAAGCGGAGAAAGTTGGGAATGGAGAAAGGTAAAGGCAGAAGCAATGAGAAAGTGCAAGAAAGTAAAACATAGCAAAACTTGGCAATTGTGAAAGAAGCAGCTGAAATGTAAACTGGCAGCTGCTGTAGGCATTGAAAACTTTGTTTGCTGATAATTTAATTAGAAAATCCTTCAGTTCACTTGGTAATTGGCGAGGGTTGAACTATAATTGTGGAATCGAAATCGCATTTAAAACATAAACTCCAAACATTTTTGTAAGAAACTAAAATTATTTGTATAGAAACCCATAACATAGCCAAAATATCATCTTAATCGATAGAAACGATTGTTGAATTTGTGTGAATGTATTCGACGTATATAGTATATATAGTATATATTATAAGGAATATAAATATCGTATAGGAAAGTAGATTTAGTACGCTTTTACCAATTTTAATTAGTAAGCAAGTTAGATCTAGGTTTACATGGTAAAACATTAACTTCTTATAAATTCAAAAACCGACTGAACTCTTTGATATTCTGTTTATGTTAATATGTTTTTTTGGCTCAAGATGCAAGAGGTTTTTTGCCAGATGTATTAAAATTATGACTGATTCGGCACAGTAAAAGTACGATACTCAAATTCTTAAAAAAAAATGTGGACAACTACGGGAATATTTTGTGGAATCCATAGAAACTACAGGAATATTTAGTCGAATCCTAATCGAAATCGGAATCTAAATTCGTTTAGATTTGACTGCCTTGTTTAAAATTAAGAGTAAATCAAGAAAATATGTTCAAAGATCTAAGTCAATAAAAACAACCGAATTCAATGATTAACAAATTAACTTTTCTGAAGAATAATTTCATTGAATATCTGCAACCAATTTTGTTGTAACTTTTATTTAAATCTCATCATTAATAGCTTATTAATTCTATGAAACTGGTTGTACATAACACCAAGTTAACAAATAACATAAAATTTTACTTATTTTCTTACCCACGGAAACTGTATCCAGTATTTGATTTTTTTGTGGAGAGTGCACATAAATCTGTGTGTATAATTCTCAAAACTAATTCTACTGTTGATGGACAAACTCTGTCGGAGCAAATAATATATTTTAGTTGTTGCTATTATCATTGTTGTTGTTTTTCTTTTAATATTGTTGTTTTTGTTGTCTGTCTGGCTCACGTGTACTTCATGATTTTCAATTTGAATTTATTGATTTTTGTATGTTTGTGGAGACCCATCTCAAATTCATGTTTACGCAGACAAATGACGAATGCAAATGCAAACTGAAAATGATTTGGTTTATTTTAAATATTTTTGATAGCACAGCATAAAGCCGAAAAGGCATTCATAACTCAAATGGGTAGTTGTAGATTTAACAATGCTAATTTGAGTATTATCTGCCATACAATCGGACAGGTAGAACCCCAAAAATTATAAAGTCAAAGCGATTTGGGCCAATTAATGCGGCCACAATGTCTAATTAGACGATGGCAAAAGTGCCGCCAGATGAGCAGATAACGTTCACTAAAGGACTCAGATACACACACACGCACACACACACACATACTCCACTCTTGGTAGGAATTCGAGCGTCTTTGTATGTGGGCTCAATTAAGCCCACCGGGGCGTTGGGCAAGTGCTTGTTCACCCAAAGCCAGAACAACTTTGCGTATGAGTAATGCGGTGGCAACACAAACAGCGCCCCCTTGGCACACAGCACTCCACAGAAAAGAGTGGGGGTAGTGGCAAGTTCAAACACAAAAGCAGAGCAACATCCTCGAGTTCGGGCATCCTTGGCAACTTTTCCTTGCTCCACTTGAGCAGCATTGTTTACGGTTCGCCGGTGCCAATGTTGTTGCTCCTCCTGCTGCTGCAATCCGAGTGCATCGCATCGAGTTATATATATACATAACAATCCAAATCGTTAGCTGGTGCCCATTCGGGTTAAGGGGGTGAGCTGAAGGAGCAAGGAGTGCTCGTGGCAGTTAGTTGAGCAGCAATTCAAGAGGTAGCATATAATCAAATATTTCTTTTATTTTGCGTACCATCTTCAAAGCGAAGTAAAGCACCAAGTGAAAGTTGATACCAGTCAGCAACCGCAGATATATTCTAAGGGGTGGTGCGGATGGTGTGATTTGCATATTTATGATGAAGTCAGTGGAAGCTGCATGAGTAGCGACAACGCTTTAAGCTGCCTCAAATTGAAAAACGCGTTCAGGTCGTAAGATACAAATGCAAATAGATGGCGGGTTTGAGGAGGGTTGTTCGTTGGCCAAGGGAATCTCAGCAGTAGGAACAATAATCTGCGCTGATTTACGATTTGCAGGCGCGAAATAGACAGACAACATCAATTGGAGCGAGCGGATGGTGCTGAAGGACGCTCAGCTTAAGCAGGCAATTTACGTACGCAATTTGTACTTGATGGGCGGCACACACCTTACCCCAACCCCAACTCCAACCCCAATCCCGATCCTAACACCAAACCACGCCACCACCCACACAGCTACGACCCATTTGTGAAAAGTTTTGGCAAAAGCGCAAGCACAAAATATTTTACACAGATTTTGATGGCCAGCATTTTGCCAACATTTTTTAAAGCACTTCAAATGCAAATACAAAAAGCACAAATCGTCTCTGATTTCTTTTGTTATTGTTGTTGTTGTTGTCGTTTCGAAACCCATTTTGTGTTTTATGAAATATTGCTGAGCCTGCAAAAACTATGTCACATTTATGCTGCCTACAACAAAGCACAAATGAAGCAATTGTTGTATAAATTTAAGTTTTCCATGCAGCAAGCTGACAAATTAAAAGTCAAAAAAATGGAACAGAGACGAAATCACTTCTGCTCACATTTTCAGAATGATATCAATATTATTAGAAAATATTTTCTTCTGTCTTTTGTTTTTAGCTCATCCGCAATGAAAACAATTTTTAAAAATAAATGTAAAAATGAGTTGCAAATTTATAAATATGCAAAGATTTTGGGAATAGTATAAATAAATAGATTTAATGTGGGACTATTGCACTATAAGATTTTAGGAAACTAGAGTACCATTGTACCATTGTAGCTCACAAACAAAAATAAAAAAATTAGCATAAGCAAATAAAATTTGCCGGGCTCAAGCATGGCTCACACAGACTTGAAATAATTGTATGTGGCATACATAAATGTATAAATGTGTGTGTGTGTGTGTGTGTGTGTGTGGCAAGGTATTACAATGCAAATGGCATATAACAAAAGCAAATAGGACACACGCTGGCAAATCTCACGTTAATGCCTAATCCCTGACATTAAAGTGTTGCGCCAACAAAGTGATTTGTTGTAGACAAAGCGACCGCACTATGAGCTACTGCTGCTGCTGCTGCTGCTGCTGCTGTTGCTGCCACCCCGAGGCGCACGTTCCGCAGCTACTAGCAGACTAGCGAGTGTGCCCCACAGAGAGTCGCTGTCAGTGGGGCTCTGCGCTCTGCGGCACAAATGGCAACGAGGCATTGCAAATAATCTTTGCAGTAAATACGCAAGAACAACAACAACAACAACAACAAGAACAGCAACAAAAAAAGCAGAAACGGGGAGAGAAATGGCACCGAATGTGTCTGGGGATCATTATTTGCCCAAGTGGGAAACAAAACGTAGACAAAAACCAGCTACCCCAAAAACCTCCACACAACCAAACGTGGCACATGACTGCGACGAGAATGCGCGCATGTGTGTGTGTGAGTGTGTGTGTGTGTGTGTATGTGTGAGTGTGTGTGCGTGTATTTGAAATTTAAGCATTAGAGCTGCGAAAAACCTGAACTTGTGAGACCGAGCAGCAGTAGCAGCAGGAAACTGAACTCAAGCCGGCAAATGCCGACGCACACATGCACACACACACACACACACAGATGCGAAAATTGAATAAATTATGCGTGTCATCACATGGGGACAAAAGGCAGGAGGAGGGGAGGCTGTGCTGCACGTTCGTGCGTTGCGCTGCGACAGACAACTTCTTGCCTCAGTTCAGTTCAGGCAACACACAAAGCACTGGCAGGCAACAGAGCGACAACAACAACAGTACCAGCAACAACAACAACAACAACAACGAATGACGGCATTTAATTAAGCATTTTGTATTCATCGGAAATGTCATAAAAATGACGTCGTGTAGAAACAAAGCCGCGATTCGAATTTGCGGCACTCGCGGCAAACACACATCCCAAATCCACACAATATATGAATTGCTTATATATATATATGTGTGTGAATGTGTGTGTTTGTGTGTGTGTGTTATATATAAAACACAATGGACCGGAAAAGTCAGCTGCAATGCGACTGCTGCAAAGTATTTGCAGACAAACTCATTCAGCTGTCAACAGACACTTTTGTCTGCAAGTTTTTGTGAAACTTTAACTTATTTGGATTTTCACATAGACATTTTTATTATAATTTATATTAAAAAAAAAGCACTAGCCAGATTCTTATTTAAATTAATATTAAGGTAATTATATTAAATAGGTTATTCAATTTTAGTCTGCTATGATTAAGCTTATCATTTTGGGGCTAGCGCTAGATAATTAAACATATACAATCTGAGTTCGATATTATTCAAGAAATACTTAGGAAATTATTATTCATCATTTCATAAAAAAGATTAAAAATTTTATTTTCTTTATTTTTTATTTAATAACCTATTTAAACTCAAATCCAAAACAGTTCACAATTTGAAGGAATAGTAAAATAGTCAGCAATGATTGAATTGATTGATTAGTTAAGTCAATGGAGAGGAAATAGTAGAGAAAGGTAGAACTTAAAAAAAAAAACATATATATATAGAACACTTTTTATTTTTCTTATATTTTGTTATGACATCAACCATTCTCAGATGTTTCAAAATGCACGCCTCAAGGTTTGGATTTTCTTTTCATAGATAATACACAAATTGATAATTTATTTATGTACCAATGGTTGCTGAGCTGTGCCAGTTGCCTGTGCTTGTGGCCTCGACTGATCTTGGAAAGCAGCATCACGTAGCAGGGCCGACAAACCCACACAAGGCGAAATAGTGAAAATATGCAAAGCAGCGAAAAGCGCTGGGTGGATGAATCCCATTTCAAGGTTCAACTGCAGAGTATACATAGCACATATCTATATTTATATATATATACAAAAGTTTATATATGTTTTTATATGGATGTGTTTTCAAAAGCCAACAAAAAGCCAGTATTCTTGAAGCAAGCAATAAGCACTCAAGCGACGCATATCAGCTAAACCAAGCTTTTGGTTGCCCGCACACTTGCACTAAAACAAATACATAAACAATATATATACATATATATATATATATATACAAATATATATATATATATATATAGATATATGTATATTCGCTCAACTATTTGTTTGTTTGTCAAGTTATCCTTGAAAATATTTAACAGCCACTCATTGCCACTCGTTGCGTATACGCATAGTTAAACAGCCAGAACGACAGCGACACCTTCAGGGCACCTATGCTGCAAGCTATGCGCACGTGTTTGTGTCTGTGTTTGTGTGTGTGTGTGGTGTGTTTAGTGTAGTGTAGGTGTAAGTTTACAGCTAACCAACCAGCACTTTGACATCGATTTTTTTCCTTTTTTTATATTTTATTTTGCTCTCAGCCAACTTGCAGCTGCCCTGACGCAGTTTGTGTTTGCTTTTATGCTATCACACACACACAAGTACACACCTCCCCACACACACACACACATACACACACACACACACGCACAAACGTGCACTTGACGAAGTGGCAGCGTCCTCATCATTTGGTATTCAACGTAGCATTAAGGTCAGGATATCTGGGATTTATAAGTTTTGTCAGCAGTTTCGCTTTCGCATCCTTTGGCTGCTTATTTATGCAGGTCAAAAGGCGCTTCTTGGGCCACATCCAATTTTGCACTTTGGCACATCATAACCAGCAGTTGCTGGCAGTGCTGCACACACACGCACTTATTACTTATACATCCATATTAAATGCCAAGCCCGTCTTTGCCAAAGGCAAATTTAATGTATCAATTCTGGCAATTCTGCAAATTCTTCAAATTTCCATTGCCTGATCCACTCGTAACTTTGGTTATGCTTTATTTTAATTTTTTCACTTTGCTTCTTTCGGTTTCGGTTGGATAACAAAAGTTTCAAGCCACAGCCACGCCCACACAAATGAGGCACGCCTGCTTGCACTTTAGACACGTTTGCGCCATTCGGCCAAATGGTCTCCGGCTTATAATGAAAGCCGAGCCACAGAATGGGCAAACAATAAGCGCTGCAAATAATGGAAGGGAAGAGCATGCAATGCGGGTGGGCTGAGTGAATGCTGTGTGTGGGCGAGTCCAGGGCAAGTGGCACAACAAATTAAAAACTTCGACGTAAGGCAAAATGTTTTTCCATTAAAATTATGAAAAAATGCGCAATAAGTTCGCTTGGCCTAAAGAATTTAAAAATAATGCAAAGACTGCAACGATTTATTGTTGGCTTAAATATTATACAATTTTATTTAGATGCATTCTTATTACTTAATAGCTGGTAATTGTGCATAGAATATAAATAAATATGCAAATTCATTTTATAGTTCGAATTTTGCAGGTTTATTTCATAGAAAATTAATTATAATTTAAAAAAATGATCTTCTATAAATATTCGGAATTTATTCAAAGTTCTGTGAAAACCAATGAGAACAGTAAAAACATAATATATTTTGTAGAATTGAATCGAGATTCACTTAAAAGCATTTAACTTAATAATATTCTAAGCTACTTTAAACGCTTTTCATAGACCAACAAATTAAAATAACTTTGCTAAAATCTGGTAACAAGAATCATTTATAAATTATAGATTAAAACAAGATACAAGTTAAATATACGTTTGTGCCTGAAAACTTGAAATAGCTCTTTAATCATAAAATGCTACAGTCCAAATGGGTTGCACTTGTGTATGGGCTAATTGCCCTGGCAATCATCGAAAAGCAGCGCACAAAAGCAGAAATTACCAACATATATCATGGGGCTAATGCTTTAAGCGAACCCTTGCCTCCAAGTTAGCGTGCTGAACTTGTGATTTCCGCCACATTAATTTCAATTTCAATAGAAAGACGCCCAAAAAGCGCACTCCACGCCAAGTGCCGGGTTCGAGTGAGTGCCAGTTGAGGACACCGCGTATTTGGTAAATGCCTTAATGGCCTAATTTTTGTTTTTTAGGCTCGAAGACAAAGCCAGCAGCGAAGGAGGGCAATGCTAACAAGAACAAAAAATACGACAGTTATGCGTGTAATATTTTTTTTCTGTTTTTAATGAAAGTGAGAGGCGGGCGGAAATTATCATTGAAACTGGGTCTGCCTGGCTAAGGAGAGACACAAAGGTGGGCGGAAGGCAGCCAGCCAGGCAGTCAGCGGGCCATTTTAAGGGTTCAGCGTCGCTTGTGGGCCATGAAATGATGTCGTAAATATTTAAAGTTTGTTGTCTGCCGCAAGGCAGCTGCCAGTTATGCTTGTCTCGCCTCTCTTTCCCACTCACTCCCTGTCTCTCTCTCACTTGGCACCCCTTATTCCCAATCTCCTCGCTGTTTTGCAATAAGTTGATACTTGGAAAATGAAGCATAATGTGCATTAATGTTAATGGCGCGTATTACTGACAAGTGCCTGGCACATAAACACAGAGAGCAATTGAATGACAGAGCAGATGGACTAATTGTCGACTGGTTGAAGGGGAGGGAATTATATCATTTTGAAATTTTGGAGCATACAGTCAGCATTTGCTCAAGAGCGTATCGATTGCAAATCATTTTTAGCCAAACAATCGGATGAAAACCGTCAGGAGGGATCAGCTATGAAAATTAAAAGACATCAAAAGCGAAAAGTTCCTCTGCGAAAATATGATGGCCAACAGGACAAACATCGAACAAAAGCAGCGAATAGCGAATAGAGGAAAACAAAGCGCAACCCTGTTGACAACCAGCATTAAAATAACAAACCAGATATGCCCTGGAATGGTGGATTGCTGGATTGCTGGATTGGTGGATTGCTGGATGGTGGGTGTGTGGTTGCATGGAGGCTCTCAGTTAGTGAATGAAGGCACCGGCGACACAAAAATCTAGTTATACCCTACATAAAATGCAGAAGGTGTCTATACAAAAGTATGCAAGTTATTGAAAATTGTGGAATTTTTATATTAAATCTATTAAATTTAAACTAATAATTAAACTAATTAATTAAACCATGGGATGAATTCATTCGTATTTCAATTTATTCTGCAAGCCATAGCTGATGAAGATACTTTAAACAAGCATGAACAGTACAAAAATTAAAATAAAAAATATAAATGAAAATAGCAAATAATATTTATAGATTATTATTTAATAGCAAATTTAAGAGGTATTCCACGGTTTAATAGTCGACATATTTTATATTTGGTTTACTGCTCTTATTCTGCTAAAATATTTTTCATTGTTTTTTGGTGCACGGCAGCCAAACAAAGAACAATGGCCCAAAGCAACAGAGCAGTCAAGTCGTCGACAAATACACACATACGCACACACACACACACACACACACACACACGTCTATCTAGATCACGTTTTGGTTTGTTTTTCGAGGTTTTTAACTCAATATTTTTTTTAGAATGCGCAGCAGGCGACTTATTGATTTTGCGATAGTCACAGATTTATTTGGCTCACGATTTGTGCGAGAGCATCGAGGCATTAACTTAAAGCAACCGACTGACAACTTTAACTGCTTGGCAACCCACACACTTTGGGGATCACTAACAGCACACACGATGGAGGACCAGTTTGCCCGGCTTGGCCTGGCTCAGGTCTCAAGTTGCGTTTATATATGTTTCTGAGACTGACAATTCAGAGCACATAATGCCAGTTGTCCTGCCGTTTGTCATATGCGGTATCTAAGTGGTTCTCTGTGTGTGTGTGCGTTTGTATATAATCTGGTAATCAGCTTGTCCAGCACACCACAGAACATGCTGCCCCAAAACCAGCCAGCCTCACACCAGCACAGCCACACAAAGAGATATCTCAAAAGGAGACACGTATCTCAGATTTAATGGTCAGGCAAAGGCAATTTGGCAAATTATTAGAAAATCATTGTGACACTCTATGTGGTGGAGAAGGAAATATGAGTGGCGATAGCTGGCACCAGTTGAGCTCAGTGGAGCCACAATCAACTGGAATACAACAGTGGCAGCATCCTCTCAGTTGAAGCTGTCAGAATCATTAACAGAAATGCAATTTGTGCTCTGTGGCCTGTGACCCAAACAGAGCTTAAAATGCCGGCCAGCTCAGGCTTGGTAAAGATATTAATATGGCCTGACTGACTGAAATGGTTGGCCAACAAAAAATTATGCAGCATTATTGAAAAACTTTTCCAATTTCACAAAAAGCTTTGCCAACTGAGTAAGGGGTTAAATCTGTGAGTAAAAGAATAAAAATTACTGTTTCACCCTTATGTTAAGGAACGAACCGCCACCATTTTTATGAAAATATCTATTTGTATGTCAAGAATCTAGTTGACTACGCGGCCCAGCAAGCAACAAAAAACGCCACAAGCAACCAAAATTTGGGCTACTAAAATAAAGCAAACCAGAAAAAACCAACAGAAAAAACCGAGAAAAAAAACAGACAAAACAATAAAAAGCAGAGGCTCTGTGGCTCTATTTCAAGACCTCGAGCGATTTTTCACTACACAATTTAACAAATAAAAGCAAAACAAGAAATAAGACAAAGAAAAAAAAACAAAAAAAGAAATCAAACATGAAAATCTACACACAAGTAAAACAATAAAGAACGGGAAGAAGAGACAGAAGAAGACAACGGTTATTACGAATTTTTCCTATGTGTTTTTCGGCTGGCTGTGTGAGTGGAGTGGGAGAATAGATGTTGGCTGGATGCCGTTGGGCATTTAGAGGGACAACAACTTGGCGAATTCAAGTTGTGAACATAAGTCATAAGCTCGAGTTCCCAAAATCGCTTTCCCCTTAGTTTTCTTTTTCTTTTTTGGGTAATATGTTTAAGAATCGAACTAGCAGTACTAATTTAAGCCAGAAATGTGTACGATATTTTTTGGGAATTGGTAATTGGTTCCGAAAGATGCCATATGATGGTATTTACGCCGTGTGTAAAATGTATATTAACCAAAAAATGGTCAAAGAGCTTCTTACGAAAATTTAAAATAGAAATTGTTAAAAATTCATTGTTATAATAAAAATAATAAGTTTAAGTTTTCAATTAAAGAAAAAATTGAATTTGCAAATATATTAAAAAAAAATTGAAAAATACACTTTAAAGATGCAGCCGCACACATACGATATTGCTGTTGGCCATTTCGTCGCCAAATTGCCCGGCTGTTCGCTTGACAGAGACAAAAAAAAGTTTAATTTGAAAACTTTTATGCGCAAGGATAAAAAAAAGTATAACATGAAAAAAAATAAACGCCAATCGATGGTGGACACAATCACAAAGGCATCCTGGCAAATTGTTTGCAAAGTGTTGGACATTTTATTTAAAGATATTCAGCACAGGTCGCTAAGGGTCACAAATAGTCAGCTGCAAGTGCAAAATTCACACGTCCTGATAATGTTGACATTGACACAGATGCGATGCTGCAACATGTAAATGCAGCCTGTATGCGAACTGAATACGTGTCAGACGCAGCATGCCGCGATTTCAATAAAGCCTGCAAAAAGCGGAAGTTTATTAAAAAAGCAGCAGCAAGACCATAAAAGCAATCAAAACATTTCCCGCCTAGCACACGATCAATAATCAATGAATGATTTAAATACCCAAAATTAAGGGATTATTATGTATACAAAAAGTAGAAGAATTTTAAATAAGTTAGAATGTTCTAGTCGTGACCGCTCGACTACGTGGTATCCCCAGTAGATAGTCGTTTCAAAGTAACAAAAAATTGTATAATTGTGAAGAAAAAAACTGCAATGGGGATTATTTTCTATACAACTAGAAGACAAGTTAGATTCTTTTACGATCCTAGTTAAATGTATATCTGTGTATATATTTTATATTAATATCTTTCGTCAGTATATTTTTATTGCTATCGATACTCGGCCTCCTAGATACTTTTTCCACAAACACAATATAAATGAACTTTTTAATTTAATAAAAATTAAAAGAAGATATAAGAATAATTGAATTAAAAAACGATTTGTCCTGGCAACTCACTGCGTAGTCGACATGTTAGAATTTATAACTTAATTTCCTTGATAAAAATGAATTTCAACCAAATATGTCAATGGAGTTTAGTTAAACAAACTAGTGAGAAAAAAAAGTTAAATCAGCACACAGAAAAATGTATAAATAATCACACACACACACACACCACGAAGATGACAGTACTTTGAACGTTGCATAATGCATTCGGTAGAAGAGGGGTAAAGATACAATTTTGTATTTTGTTGCGCAATTGAGCATCGCAACTGAAGCAAGAATCTGTGGAAATGTTGGCGAAATGAACTGCCACAGTAGGCACTCAATGAGGAATGCATTGGGCGACAGCGTTGTCCTTGCTGTCAAATGCCATTTGCATTTTGTTGCACACGCTACGCACTGATAAAGCCATGCTGCACCGGCACAATCCATAGCAACATGGTTTGGGCCAAGTTTGGGTTCGGGTTCAAGTCGCTTTCTCTGACGTATGGCAGCTGCCTGTAGAATCCAATTTCGAGTCAGTACACAATGTCCTGGATTTTATTAAAGCAGCGCTTTATTTAGTTGTAAAGGAAATGGCAACGGCAACGGCAACGGCAAGGGTCTAATCCAATGCTGATTTGGTATTCTGGTATATATATATATATATAAAACTGGCATTTGCATAACACAAAAGGATGCACTTTAAATGTGCTGCATCAGCAAAGTATTCGCTTTGTGTCCTGCGCATTTGATTAACTTGGCAAAAGTATACTGTCAGCTTTACCCATAAATACACAAATATTTGTGTCGAGAGTGGCTGCCTGCCCCATTGCTGTATCATAAAATGCAGACAGAAGGGCAGGAGGGATCCCAAAAAAAAAAAAACAAAAAATATGGCATAGCAATTCGCAAATTATTTTCAAGCTGGCATTAAATAAAATGACAAACGCAGGAGCCCTAAAAAAAAAACGTAAAAAGCCAAAACACAAGCAGCACCCCCGCGGGGTGTGTTGCCTGCACAAGGGGGGATGGGTGCGCTAACAAACAGGCGGCAGGCGGCAGGCGGCAGGCGGACAGCTGTCTGTCCTTGTCCGTGTTGTTGCTGCTGCTGCTGTTTTGCTCTTACGTATAAATGTATAAATGTATAAATGTGTATATATTATTTATGTTGGTTTTTAAATCGACTTTTATGTCAACTGACTTGTGTACATCATCTATCTGTCTGCCGCTGACGGGTCTGTCGGGCAGTCGGGCAAGTCTGCCGCTAAGCTTCTGGCCCACATTATACTGTTGCGTAAGCAATCGAGTAGCGGCAACTGAAATGAGATGCCAATTTCTCTGATAACATTTGTCAATAAACTTAATGTGAGCCAGCGATGCCTATAAATGTGTGTGTGTGTGTGTGTGTCATAATGTGCGTGTGTGTTTGTGTTGCAAAAACAACACAACTTATGCTTTTGACAATTCAGCAATCGTCAAACGAAAATACTTTAAAGTAAGTGCTTTTAGTGAGTGAGCTAAACTAGAAGATACCCTCTGAAAATTCTATATGACTAGCATTTTGTACAAACCAATTAAATTTTCAATAAGAAGTTTTTTCTATAAGCTATACTTTTAAATTTGAAAATAACCTAATAGAAAAAATAAAGTTCAATTATATTCTATGACACTTGATTTAAAATTCAGTTTACTTTTTTGTATTATCTTATACAAACAAAAACCAATGGTAACTCAATTAATCTTTGATTTTTATATTTATAGATAGATCCAAATATCCCCAAATTTCTTACAACCTTCATACCCGTCGTAAGTTACAACTGAGGGTATAGTTAAGAGTTAAGAGACACATGAGTGACGGATTTGCCGCGAGAAACCCTATACCTGACAGATACTCGGCCCTTTTGACTTTAAGTAGACATTGACAAATTAATTTTTGGGAATTGGTGCTTTAAAAAGAAAAAAACAAAACGAGCCTAGGATATATTCGAGTCATCATTACGGCAAACAAGGAGTAAATCAAATTTTAGTCAAGGGTTGTCTGTTGACAGTTGTCGGTTGGGCACTGGCTTTCCTGTCGCTTGTCTACGCCGGAAATGAAATGACCCAGTTAAATGATTTATAGCGAACACACACATACGACCACAAACACACACACACATACACGAAACACATATGGTGGGCATTCCAACCAGGGCTTAGTGGCATGCGGCTGACAGTCGGTCAGAAAAGGTGTCGCAGGCAACTCGGTTACGACCCGGAGAGCGTGCCCGGGCCAAATTATGGCCTGCTGTTAAGCGTGTTGAAATTATAATTTCATTAGCTGCAATCAACATAAAAATAACACTTAAGCCAAAGTGCCAAAGCGATTTCAAGTCGTAAAGCTCAAGCTTAAATTAAAAATAAAAAAAACCACGTACGGCAAAAAAAAAAAAGAAGCCAAGTGCAGACACAAAGCAAGTGCTCAGCAAATTATAAAGAAGTTTACCTTTTTACTGTTGCTTTTGCTTTTTGCTCTTTGCATGCGAGCAGCAAACTGGCAACAACAACAACAACAACAACAATAACAAGAAAAACAGCAACAATAAACATAACAAGCGTAATTACAATTTGTTTTTTCTCTCGTTTCATTACAGATTGTAAGCACGCGACGAGGACAACGACGCCAGGGGAACAATTGACGTTGTAATGCGACAACAGTTGACTGCAACAACAACAACAACAAGAATCAGCAAACAAGAAGCGGCAACAACAAATACAGGTGATGTGAAGCGCGCTTTTTAATTGACATTTGTTGAAGTTGAGCAGCGCTTGTGCAGCAATTAGCGAAACAAAAATAAACACAAAGAGACAAAGAGAGAAAAGATAAAACGTGAAACAATTGCAAAGAGCAAAAAAATTATAAAAACAAAAATTAGAAGACACAATAATTGAAAAGGTGATGGCTAAGTTGAAATTTAATTAAAAATTCAGCATTTTTGGAGGCGACGCTGAAAAGTAGGCAACGCTTTCTACAACCAGCATGGCCGCCAAGGCGCAAAGCATGCCAAAGCTGTGAAACTGTTGACAGTTGTCAAATGGTCGACCTGGGCCTGGGCATTCCCAAAAATATAAGAAAAAGGCCAGCTCGGCTGGTACGTGAGGGCATGAATGAATGAAGAAATGAATGTTGTCCAAATGGCAATAGCAGGCAGCAAATGAATGAAACGTTCGAAACATATTCAAAAATTGAGTAAACGCGCTAAACGTCTGCACGTACTGCGCATAAATTTCAAGTGAAATTACAGGCAAAAGCCAGAAAATAGAAAATAGAAAAGAAAACGAGTCTAAAAGAAACGAGCCAAAAAAACCGAGGCTAAAAATGAAGACCACCCGCTACTGTGATCTGGTTGCAATGTCCCTAGTTTGGGTCTTGCTGCTGTGCAGCTGCGCGGTGGCCATATCCCTAACGAATGCCGCCGCCAAGCAGCAGGAGTTGCAAATGTCGCGGCAACATCTCAGCCTTCAGAGCGTGCATCGAATGCTGCGCGATGAGCACGAGCCGGCCAACTATAAAAGCGAACTGCGCTACAAACACAAGCGCGACATACAAACACCACATAAGTTGCATAAGCGTGAGATTGCAACAGCAACTGCAACAGCAACTGCAACAGCAACATGGCTAAATCTCAGCAGTCAAGGCCTGACTGAGTATGACAGCCAAAAGAACTACCAGGGCCAGTTGGAGATGGTGACACGCCTGGATCTGAGCCACAATCAACTTAGCAGTCTGCAACTGGGCAACTTCAGCCAGTTGCAACATTTGAATGTGAGCAACAATTCGCTGATTGGGCTGCCCACAATAAGCTCCACGCTGATCAGTTTGGATCTATCCTGCAATCAGTTGACTCAGCTCAGTGGCAGCTTCTTTGAGCAGCGCATGCCGCAGCTGAAGCATCTTAATCTGGCCCACAATCAGCTGGGCAAGACAATTGGGCGACAGGCATTCTACAATTTGATTAGCCTGCAAACACTGCAGCTGAGCTGGAACCACATCGCAGATATCGACTATGAGACTTTTCTGGCGCTGCCCAGCTTGCAGCATTTGGACTTGTCGCACAATCAGCTGAGCGGCTCCGCTATACGCGCCTTGCAGGGTATACCGGATCTGGTGAGCTTGTCAATTGCACACAATCCGCAGGTGGGCGCCGCCATGCAGGAGTTTGTCGCCTCCTGGAGTCTCAAGGAACTGGATGCCAGCGGCACCGGCCTCTGCCAGGTGCCAGCGGCACTCGCACAATCTGTGCGCACGCTCAAGTTATCTAACAATTGGCTCAAGGTGAGTAGTGAAAAAAAATTTAATTTTTAGTTAAACTCCAAATATTATATTAAACATTCGTTATAACTAATAAATGTAATAGCTGAAAGGTTAGCGCAAATACTCTAAATTTTATTATTTATTCTAATATTATTGGTATTAAAGTGAGTTAGAGAAAATTAATATTGTTAATACATTTTCACAGAGTTTCAATAATTTTAATTTTGATTCTCATTATTTCCACAGTCTAATATTTTGTTTTCTATTTTTATTTTGTTGAGCATTTTGTGTGCGTATATTTTGTATTATTACTTCAAAAGTTGCACTAAATTATTTATTTTCATTTTTAGTTCAAAATATAAAAACAGTGAACTAAAATTGTTTATCAAACAATTTTGTTAAAATCGTCTCTCAACTTTAGGCATAGCCTCAACTTCTCGAAACATTAATTTCTATTTATTCAAAAAAATATTATTTAAATTAATTTGTTTTTCGTGATAAACAACTGAAAGATTCAGTTTCTCACCAAAAATTCTAAGAAAACTGAAAAATAATAATAAAAACATGAAAAAACTTTAACATTTTCATTTAAATAAATTAATAACTTTTCTGTGAGCTCCCTTTAGAATTGAAATTTTGTTTTTATACTTCTACGTTTTTAAAGTGTTTTAAATTTTAGCCTCTCAGCATTAATTGTGCACAGTGTAGATAATGGAATGGAATGGCGAGTGGGTTGTTCCTTAAAATGCTATTCACAGCTCGATATAATCAATAAATTAACGTATCCATTGGGCGTAAACAGATGTCGCTGCTACGCCTCTGTCTGGGGTTTTTTTTCCGTCCGCTCGTTTTTTGTCTGTATGCAGCCAATGAACCGCAATTTTGACGCTTTTGTCGGCAATTAACGGCACATTCGCAACGGCAGCCGCTGCTTTTGCCTATGCAGCCACCGGCTCGATTTTTCTTTGCACCCGGATTGCTGGGTTACGGGCGCTCCTCTTTGGTGTTGTTCCTCTCGTTCGAATTTGCCGCTGCTTCCATTAATTAGCATCTGTTTATGTAGGACGCGTGTCGGTTCGGTTCGGTTCGGTTCGTTGTGTTCGTGTCGGTTCGTGTATGCGCTGCGTGCTTGAGTGCGTCTGTGCCTTGTGGTGGTGTCCCGCGTCTGTGTCTGTTTCCTGTTGCCAGTTCCCCGTCACAATTACCCACGCAATAATCTCACCCAGGCGTATGATTTACACTTTGTTATTTTTAAATTTACGCCGCCATTTTGGTTGCCATTCTGTTCGCGCACTTCCTGCCCCTCACTCTGGCGTGGGTGGGAGTCAGCGAGTAAACACCACTTTCTCGCCGAGTTTTAAATAATTTTATGTGCCGCTAAATTCTAGCATAGGGATTCATAAGGCAAAACGAATACTTGATGTCTTTATATATTATTGACGGTAAAAATAAAACGTTTGATTTTATTTTATTTTTTTATTTGGATTAGTTAAAATGTTGGATCTTAAAAACTAGAATTTTTATATATATATATATATTTATACTCATTTAATTGATTATTTATTATTATATAATTTCGACATTGTAAAGAAACTATTTATTCAAAAATATTTTTATATTTGTTCTTTCTTTTTGAATATTCAGACTTGCTGAGAATCATTAAGAACATCTCAATTTACTTTATATTTTGCTAACATTTAAATAACCGTATTATATATGTTAACTTTATAAAAGCCGGAATAAATTTACTGTCGCTTTTGTGTTAGCAGTTAGGACAGCTCTTAGCTAGGCACTTAGGCACTTAGTCAGCCCCGGAGCATAATTATAAGCACAATGCAGCCACAAATTAAAGTGCTAAGTGCACTTCACACAAATGTCGAGTAAAATAACAATGCAAGATGAAATAAGTAAAATATCTCGACAGCCGTCAGCCAGTTAGAGGGTCGGAGCCAGAGATATGTACAAAGCTGGCGATTAGCGACTGAAAAAGGATTCCTTGCAAAAGCCAACTCTTGCAAATAGTAAAAGAAAACAAAGCATATACTATAACGGTAAACAGAATTTAAAAAAAACACACACAGCTGGAGATTTTCCTTGAGATTGCTGTAGTATAAGCGTAAATCAACGTTCCGTTTAGCGGCTTCCTTTAGGTATTAACCAAGCTTAAACCAGTCTAGAGTATAGCACGAAAAACAAATACAATTCATAAATTGCTGCTGCTGCTGCTGCTGCTTCTGCAGCTGCCCTTGTCGATTATGGCTAATGGCATAAAAGGTGCAAAAAAAAATATTTAAAAAATGCCGCTGGAAGGCTGTCCGACGAAGAGACAAAAGAGCACACTTGACGACGCTGGGCATTAATAAAATAAGTATAATTGGCATAAGCATAATCGCGTTTAAGCCAACAGGCAACAAGCAGCTGAGACCCAGCTGAGACAGCCCAACAGACAGTGCCCAACTAGATGCAATTGTTGCTTCTTTTGTTGCAAGGCAGCAGGCATTTTAATTTGTCTGCCATTCCTTAACCAACCCAACTGCCGCAGTTGCCGCTTCTGCTCCTTCCTGCTCCTCCCTTCAGCTGCCCTTTTATCGGCAGTCAACACGCAGCCTTTTCATGGCAAATTATGGCGTTTAGAGGCAACCGTCGACACCGACACCGACGTCAAAGTCTTCCTGGCCTGTCTGTGGCAACGACGCCCGGGGGCATCGACAGCGGCTGTTTGGTTGGTCGCAAGTCTGCCTCAGTGACAGGCTGACTGGTAGGTGGGTTGGTTGCTTGGTTGGTTGGCTTTATGCCTGGCGCTTGTTTCATTTAATGAGTGGCGTCTATGTTTACTTTTGGCCCTAGACGAGCAGTGCCCGAGGCAATGCCAACTACCAAAAGGGGCAAATGGCGTCCGAGCAGCCTTTGAAGTAATTATAACGACTGATTCAAGTTAATTTTTAAACAATGACTCACTCACCCTCCCTCTTCTCTCCTGTTACTAATCAAATTTCCCACACTTAACTCAAAGTTTATTAAAGCCTGACTTAAAAGCATTCATTCGCTTCTGCAAAGGTCAACGATTTCTTAGCTAATTTTACTTAGAAGATAAATTAAAGTTTAACTCTTAAATCCAATTTCAATAATGATTTGCGTAGCAGCAGAAAAAATGCAAGACTTTTGTTCCTTTATCGCATTACCATATATATATATATAAATTAGAGTTGTGTGCAGAAACTACTCTAGTTCCTTAAATAAACAATAATCACTTTTATTGAACGATAAAATGTTTGTCTTTAATCTTTGCAGTCAATTAATTGTGGCGATTTGGACAGTTATCCCTTGTTGCAGTACCTGGATTTGTCGCACTCTCGCATTGCGCAGGTGGAGGACGATGCCCTTGGTCGTTTGGAGCTGCTCGAATTGCTCTTTCTGGACCACAATATGCTGGTGCGCGTGCCAAGCGATTTGCCCCCATCGCTGGAGCATCTGTTTGTGCAGCACAATCGCATTATGGAGTTGCAGCCGCAATCCTTTGTCGGCCTCAAGAATTTGAAAACCCTGGACATGTCCGGCAATCGTTTGTTGTATTTACCCGCACTACCCTTGCCCAATCTGCTCGTACTGAATCTGCAGTCGGCGGGCATTGAGAGCGTCAGTCAGTCGATGGTGCACACTTTGCCCCAACTGCGCGATCTACTGCTCGAGGATAATCCGATCAGGTGCAGCGATCTCTTGGGCATGGCCGAGTGGGCCAGTCCCTGCCGCAGTCCAGATTTGGGTCAATTGGCGGGCAGCATTGATTTGAAGCAGCGCTTTGTGCAATTGCTGCACTTCAACGATAAATATTGCAGTTGCTGTGGGCGAAACGCTTCGGAGGCAGCGGTGGAGTCGTCAATGCCCCCAGCCTGTGGCAAACTAGCAGCAACAACTACGCAACGGACTGTGCCAAAAGAGCAAAAGTCAAAGGCACTATCAACAGCAGCAGCAGCAACAACAACTACAACAACAACAGTCATGCAATCAAGCGGCAACAACATTGCGTTGCTAACCGTGAAAACTTTTGGGCCAACTGAAACAACTTCGTTAGTGCAAGAGCAGAGTCAGCAAATGCCGACTATGCCAACTGCAACAAAAACAGCAACAACAACAGTTGCGAGCCCAACAACAGCAGCCGCAAGCATGCCAAGTTTGTTCCACTCTGAGGCAGCAACAACAGCAACTCGCGCTGAAAAGCGAAAAGTCATTTTGGCAACCAGCTCAACAGAAACAACAACAACAACAGCAGCAGCAGCAGCGTCGCTTAGACTCGCCTTGCCAAAAAACATTAGCAATGTTGCTGTGGTCGCCACAACAACAACATCTCCGACGACAACAATGCTGCCCCTTATAAGTTCCAAAATGGCAAAACATGAGGAAAACAAAAAAAAATTTGATAAAGCCGCCAAGAGTTTATTAAAACAGACAGCAGAGAAACAAGCAACAACAACAACAACAACAACAAAAACAACTACAGCAGACTTAAAGCCAAGAGACAGTTCCGGTCAAGAGACAAAGTTTATGGAGAAGCCCATGCAACATAAACATGCAACGTTGCAGCTGCATATTAAGGATCGCCATTTAATTGGCACACCACTGCTGACGCATCAGGGCGACAATCTGCTGGTGGATGCGGAACAGTTGCTGCTACCAGGCACGGCGACAGTGGCGGATGCGGAAACATCATTGGACGCCAGCCAGCAGCAGCAGCAGCCAGAACAGGAAGCGACTGATAAGCGACAGGCAGCGGAAGCAATAAATGGCGACACAAGGGCGGCAACACATGAAAAGGAGACGGATGCGAAACATAAGACGGAGCCGGAGACAAAGCCGCACAAGAAGAAGCAGACGCTGAGCATTAAGAAGATGACCTACACCACTTACAGACATGCAGCAGAAACATCTCCGCTAGCAGCAGCAGCAATGTCTCCGACAGCAGCAGCAATGTCTCCGACAGCAGCAGCAACGTCTCCGCAGCAGCATCAGCACAGCAGCGTGAATACCCCTAATGCTTTCAAAAAGGATCTGAACACCTTTGCCCAACTCAAGGCATTTGTGGAACTTAAGACGGAGGCATCAAAGTCGGCGCAATTGCTAGGTCAGCGACGGGATAAGCAACAGACGCTAACTGGCAGTCATCCTGGCCTAATGCTGCTCGTTTCCTGCATCCTGGTCATTATCCTGCTCGCTGGATTGGCCCACGTCTATCGCTGTGAGCTGCCCTGGCAACGAAATGGACGCACAGGTCAGATGCGACCGCATCATCAACATCATCAGCGACAACTGAATGAGAGCGACGATGTGCGCAGTTTCCTGCACTATCCGGGTTCGACAACTGGATCGGGATCTGGATTGGGATTGGGGTCCGGATCAGGCGATTCAGATCCTGTTCGCCTGCACGCCTGGCATCACAGCACCAGGAGGGAGGCACCCTACAGCTCCCCATTGCACAACCTGCAGGCACGTGAGCTGCAACGGGAGCAGCAGAAGCTGCAGTTCTACAGCGCATCACTGGCCGACAGCTCCACTGCATCCTCGGGCAGCAGTCGCAGCAGTCTGCACTCGCCCTCCAATGAAGATAACTACTACATTGAGATGGCGCCCAGCATTCCAATGCCAGCAGCGTCCACTGTCTGCATTCAATCCAATCTGCCCATGGAGCTGCTGAGCAATTCGCGTCGCACAATCGATGGTCTCGTTGCTGGTGATGCCACAGTGGCTGCCACACAAATGGGTGGCTCGGCAAAAACGCTGCGTTCGGTTAGCAGCAAACTGATGGCGCCCAGTTCGCGACGCCTGAACATCTGGTGACAAACCGTGTTTGGCCAGCGACAATATGCAACCTTTCAGTGAAATCAGCAGCAGTAGAAATATATAGAAAATAATCATTCTTCATAGTTCTATGAAAAGCCAAAATGAGTCATAAGGGCAACCAGTCAAACCAAATTGATGAATACTCAAACACGCTTCAATATATAGATATATATATTTATATATATATATATATTTAGTTTGAGCTGATGTACATAGTCTTGATTTATGGCTCATCGAGGCCGCACACACGTGGCATGCCTCTTAACGTCTAGGTTAGCAGCAACAATTTGTCATAAAGTTTCGTTACGTATAAGCCGCATGTAGCGGCCAGGCAGCCAAATAGCCAAATAGCCAAATAGCCAAATAGCCATCGCCTGCAACTTTTTATGGACCATCAGGCAAACTCCTTCACAACCGCCCCTCAATTTTATGTCCATCTTGTGGTCGTATTTGGGTCAGTTTACGTTGTCTGCCCACCTATGTGTGTGTGTGTGTGTGTGTGGGTGTGTGTGTGTGTTGTGCGTGGTCCAGTTAACTTTATATATGTGTAAGTGCCTGTCCGCTGGCCAAGATTAAGTGCTTTGATAGTCATGCATATGAAAATGAAATATATCGATGAAGTATTAAATAACAATTTAGTTTATGACAAAAGCCCGTAAAGACTCGACCCATCTGGGCCCATAACAAGCTCCAAATTGAGCAAAAAGAATAAATAAAAAAATCAGCTCAATTTGCTTTGAATGTAACGTTAATAATGGACAAAATTAGCTGATAACATCTGTAATGTAATAATATATTTGTTTGACTAGACAAATTATTTAATTTCGAAACTATTTTCCAACAATCAAATATTTTCGCATAATTTATATTTTAATTGTTGGCAATCTAAATATCTCTAAAGTACTTAGATCATTTTCGCAAAAACTCAATTCGCATTTTTTAACCATTTTTTGAATAGTCAAAAAACTTCGACATAATAGTTTCTATGACTTGATTTACATTCGTACAGAATAAACTTAAATCGGTAAATATCAATCAATCAATTTAAATTAAAAACTTAACATAGCCCAGGTAAAACATTTGGGCTTTTCTGTGCCTCGACTTTCATTTACTTCAATTAAGCGTTGCTTTTAGTGTAGTAATCCCAACTAAGACCTTAAACAGTCAATGGGTAAAGCAGAACTGTAAATTAAATTCACTTCCCACTTGAAAAATTTTCCCTTTGCTCATTGTTAATGGACATTTAAAGTCAATTGTTCAAGCTGATTTTAACCCACTTCACACAGCTGCCTGCAATCTAATTAAAATTGCAACGCACTTGCAGAAATACTTCAAGGTAAATTCTGCTCTTATTGTCCCGTTTTTGTTGTCTTGCAAGGCCACCCCTCAGGAGCTAGTCATCCCTCATTTTGCGCCCCGCTTGCTGTTATTTGGCACTTGTCGAACACAACCAAAAAAAAAAAACGAACATTCCCCTTCGCCCAGCGCTTCCCACTTAACCTCATTTTCTAAATTGACCAGTGCAGAGCAGGACATATGGTGTAAATCCAGCTAAATGGGCAGACAAATAATTCGCAACGGCAAGTGTGAAATGTTGTAAAACTATTTTGTAGATATGTGAAAAATGGCAATGGCTTGGATACCCCCCCCCCCCCACCCCACATACACACCCTCTATCATACTCTGACAGCAAGAAAAGCTGCTAAGGCCGACATCAAAATAATGTGCCTGCAAATCAAATTACAAGAAACGCAACAACTTCATGAGTATGGCCAAATGTGGCAATGAAATGTGGGACGGGGGAGGGGGTGGTGGCAAGGAAGGCAGTAGTACAAAAGAGAACACTACACAACACAACAATTACATTAAGACACGATAAAAAGTTGTGCAACAATCTAAAGAGCAGCAGGAGCAGGAGGAGCAGGAGGAGCAGGAGGAGCAGGAGGAGCAACAAGCAACTAAGAAGGAAAGCAGCAGCAAGAACCGTAAGAACCCAAAGCCGCAGTCATTGTACAGTTTTTCAACTTTTTGTGGCTTTGTAATTGGAATACAACACATCGGCCAAAACCAGCAACGACAGCAACAAGAAGATAGATAAGGCCCGAAGGAGTGAGATGGAGGAGAAGTCGGGCGGAAGGGGACAAGGAGGCGTTCATGCGTTTCTTCTTAAGCAATTCAGAAGGATTTATTTTTGGCCACAAAAGCGAAATTCTCGAGCAAAGCGGGCTAACAACAATTAAAGTAATGCTGGCCAAAAATCTACGGCCCGAGTTTCGGGTCAGTCGAGGGTGGCGAGGGTTGGCCAAGATATGGACGCACAAAATCTTAATTAAGGAAGTTCCAAGTGGGCAAGCGACAGGCTGCCATTCTTAAGCATTGCCGAAGTGCGAATGGCAGCCTTTTTATAAAGACACCCACATACACGCACACACACACACACACACACACACACACACACATTTCTGCCAGCAAAGCAGAAAAACTGGACTACAATGAGCCAAGCACACACAATAGAGTGTGTGTGGGAGCAGGCATTGTCAAATTTAATGAAGGTTTTCTTGCTTATGACATGCGCAGCTGGCCAGGATTTAGCAACTTTTTAGTTCGGTGTATCATGGCCAACAATTGCAATGAGTTAATTCGATATTTGACACTTTTGGGTCACATTCCAAATTGGGTCTGGAATTTTCGGGACAGTCGCTGGCGCAGTTAATAAAGTTTTGTTGAGTCCGGCGTAATTATTTTCCTGCTAAATGGCCGTTATACCGGCCGGACATTTTAATGCCCATAAATGTGGGGCGATTTGGCATGTAATATGAAAACAAGTTGCTTTTTGCTTAGCCAATGGCCATTTGGCCATTCGGATGCTGGCTCGTAAATAACTAGCACATAATTGAAGATGGCCAACAATGTCAAACAATCCTCAATCCAGCAAGAACAAAAACAAAAAACAAAAGAAAATATTTATGTACATTTAAAATATTCAATGCTTAATGATTGTTAAGAAACGAACACAATAACAATAAAACACAGCTCAAATATTTTCATTTAATTTTGCGCATTTTACAAGCCACAAAAACAATGTCAAGAAACACCAAATAAACAACAAAAACTAATTGCCAAATATTTGATGCATAGTTTGTAGACAAAAAAAAAGAAAACAAAACAAAAAAGGAAAAATAAAATAGTAAACACAAATAAATATTTATACGAACAATCTATAAAGTAAAAAAAAATATATATATTTAAAAAACAAAAAAAAACAAGAGCGCATTCTACCATAGAGCAGTGTAAATAAAATATTAAACAAACAATTCTACTTACAGACTTTGAATATTTATTCAGTTTAGACAAATGCCACGCCCCCATTAGAAGCGGCCAGTTATACAGTTGAAGGCTAACATCAATTTGAAATAATCGACTAGCATTTGCCAAAAATCGAAAATTGATTTCTGTGTTGTAAATAAGTAGTTTACTGAACCTAATTATAAACATTATTGTGTAGTATTTAGCTCTTCGAAATTAATGCGTTTGCCAACACTAGTGCGGCCAAGATTGTGCCACCCAGTCGTTGTTAGATCAAATCAAATCAATAAAAGTTTAATAAACTAAATATTAAATGTACTATGGACATAGTTGATAAGTATAAATAGCCAACAATACATAAACAATTGTAGAGAAGGCGACAATTCTCAAAGTGAGCATTTTAATGGCAGTCAAAAGAGAAATCCAAAATAAAAAATAAAAATAATTTAATTCAAAACCAAAACCAACAAAAAAAATGTGTTTTTTAATCATGTAAAAATTCAATCACTAGTTTGGTTTATTTTTTAACAATAAACATTTACATAATCGAATATTAATGAATAAAGCGTATTCGGGCAATCTCACATGTACAATCAAATGGACAAGTTAACATCTTGACTTCATCAAGGATGCGGGAAAACAGGAAATAATCACCAATTTTCGTTAATAATGAAGATCTGGCCAAATACACATGGTCAATAAAAATAAACGTTAAATTAGTGACGCATGCGACAGTTAAGCAAGACGACGTGCATAAAAGCAAAACTAAATTATGTCAATTACACAGACACAGACACACACACATATACACACACTCACACACATGACAAGCTTGTTGGTTAGGGGTTACATAGAAACATGGCCAAAACAAAACAGTGAACATTTTTATTTCAAATCCAATTATTCCACATTGAACTGCAATCAGATGATTGCGTCCAGCAACAGGAATCGCGCACGGATGTGTTTGTTTGTGTGTGTGTGTGTGTGTGTGTGTGGGTGGGTGTGTGTGTGTGTTAACCGCTGCGCTACACAAACGACGCTATGAGAATTGCCGACAAAATGAAAGTCAATTGGTTTTTGTTTCTCTCTTCGGCCCCTTTGGCGTCTCTTTTGTTATTTTCTTCGCTTTCTCGTTCTGAGGACCGACATATATATATATATCCCATCCGAAATATTCAATATTGCAGCAAGATGGACGCATTAAAATTCGCATACGCTAACGGGCCGATGGAGGCCAACAACTGTTGCCAATAAAAAAGGTTAATGACAAAAAGACAACCAATAATATATAATACCAATATCGAAATTTGTTTCTGTCGAGGAGCACATGGCAGCTTAGGGCTTGGGTTATATTATTATGATGACATTACCTACATTCTCTGATACGCGGTAGAGCAGGAAATTGGGTAAAAAAATGTAAAGTCATTGTTATTTATTAAGCAAATAAGAGCATTAAAAACATTCCACTTTGAAAATATAAATAAAAAATAACGTATATAAAATAGCAGCCTTGGCAGCATTGAGCTGTGGAATTGCGATGAGCAATGTGGAACTTTGAATTAAATTGCCTCTGCAGAGGGGCAGGCGATTAAGACTGGCGTTATTGAACTGTTAATTTTTACCAAATTTGTTGCGCCAACGTTGCAAAGAGTAAATTTAAAAATATGCACTACATACATATACATTTGTATGCATGAGTGAATTAAAATGTTGGCGTGTGTGTGCAGAATTGGTAAAAAAAATCGTTTGTCTAATTGATTTCATAGCCACGTTACTATGCAGCCAAATGGCGCTCCATTAGCGTCAGTCAAACGAAAAAAATGAGTAGAGGTAGAGCCAGAAGTCAAACTTACGTAATTTTTAAAATTCTTCTTTTTTTTATATAAATATGCAAACAATTTCTGAGCCTGGGCACATACTGACGTGGAACAAAAAACAGCACACATACACTCAACTTTAAATTGCATTCATATTTAATGCAGCGCTGCCAGCGAAGCCAAAAGCACCGACGCATTACGTATACGCAACGTAGTGTTCCGTTGGGAGACATTGCTTAATTTCTCTGCAGCATAAATGCATGGGCCAGCGGAGAGTGGGCAGCAGAGCAGCCAGGCGTGTGACACACACGCACTCACGAGCACAAACACAAACATACATAAAAGTAAATGTCAAATGTGAAGAGCTGTGTTCCACACACACACACACACACACACACACACACACAAATAATAAAAGAGAAAAAACGAATTCGCATTATACAACAGCATCTTTTTTGCTACATTTGCGTACAGAGCAAAAGAATGGACCAAAAAAAACACGCGTTTTGTGTTTGGCCATAGTGTGGGCGTGGTGGGTTGGGGGCGGTAACGATTTCATTTCATGGTTTTGCACTCGTTATGACTTTTACCCCATGCCCCATGTTTTGCTTGCTTTTTATTGTCGCCCAGTTGCGGGGCTGCGTCCCCAAAGTGTGCATCGTTTTATGTTTACTAGAGGTAAAATTCGACACTGCCACCACCCACGCTACCACCCCCCACCTTATTCCATCCAGCCAGAAAAACCCAAGCCACACATTGACAAATTTTATTTAAACACCGCCCACACGAAAGACGGCATTGGGAATACGAAAGCGGTGCAAGTTTTGTTTTTCAATTTAAACTTTAAATTTCACATGTTATTTTTCTTATTCATGCTGCTGAACGCAACCGCCGCCAGCTGTGGTCAGTCTCTGGAGATATAGGTGTTTGTTCACAGCCGATAAGGTGAGAGGCTTGAAAATATATTTTCAGCTTTTTCTACGCCATATAATTTAAAAAAAAAATGTTTGCAACATTAAATAAATTGAGTGAGGACAGCAATTTATTTATGGAATAATATTAATTTAGATATGATAAAAAATACAAAAGTTAATTCAGATATAATCAAGAATTACTAAAAACAAAGAATAAGATTAAAAATCAAATAAAATCAAAATAAATGACATCAATTCAACTGATGTCCAGCTAATCGAGCTATGCAAAATGATTAGTGTATTAATTGAAAAACTCAAGTTGAATTGGTGACCAGACATATACCTAACCCAATGATGATAAACAAATTGAAGCTATTAGGGAGCAAAGAGGGAAATAAAAGTGGCAAACGGTGAAGCCACACTGAAAGGCAAATCAGTGACAAGCCAGCGCCAGTTCGTGTCACCTAATTGAGTAAGTATCCTTGCTGGACTCAGCAAAGGAGGTCCTTGACTACAACTCCACACATAGAGAGACATGAGAGTAAGTGGCTTTGTCTGTGGCTGTGGTTGTGGCAGCCGTTGAAGCAGTGGCAAGTTGCAAATGTACTGAGCGAGTTTGTGTGTGTTGTGCGACTGTGTTTTGTGGATATTTTATTTCTTTTTATTGTATTTTATTTGGCTCCATTTTCAACAACAACAACAAGAACAACACGCGCACTTTGTGTTGTTCTTGGCGAGTTTTGTTGTGAATGCTTTTGTTTTTATTTGTGTTCATAACATAAACTTTGTATTTTTATGCGAGACAAACGACTGGAAGATGGGGGAACACGACGCTGGCAGCCGGGCTTACTGGCTGGCAGGACAACAACGAGCGACCGACTGGATTGTGCTGGGAAATCAGTTAAGAACTTGGCTTGAAACAAACCCATGCATTCATATATATACATATATACTCTAACCAGCAATGTTTCCGTTAAAACTCTGTACTATTTTTTTTTTTTGCCTTACCACTTGAGTAGATTTTTGTGTTATTTTTGGGCGAGTCTGGCTGCTGATTTGACTTCAGGAAGTGGACAGGGCTCATCGCAATTTGTTATGCGTGCCACAAATCAAAATCACTAAGGCGACATGATTAAGATTTAACGTACTCGATGCAGTCCCGCATAGACCAAATGCGTCACAACGAATTTAATTGACATGGAAATTAAAAGTGAAACAATATGCAAAACCACAATTGGCGCACTCCACAAATTATTTAAAATCTCAATTCAGTTTTGTGTTTGTCTGACGACCTATGCAATTCAAATAAATAAAATAATTTGAATAAATACGCACGACAACATAAAACAAATATAAATAGCACATAAAAAAAATGTTAATTAAACGAAAACCGCAGAACATGCACTTGCAACATGCAACATGCAGCTTGTGGTCGCCGGTAATTAATAAAATCGCGAGCAGTACAAAAGCTGACGCAGACTGATCAAAGGACACTTTGGGGACCCACGACGAGGCGTTCCCAGAACTCGACATTAGCAACAGCATTTAATATTCGTATTAACAGAATACCCCCGAGGATTAGAGCATAAGGGTATTATATAAAATCTACTTCAAAATTCAGATGACATTCAATTTAAAATAATTCCAAACACAAAAAAACATCAATTACAAAAATAAAATAATTCTATACAAACTCAAAATACCTTATGTAATTTCAGTTAATTGTCAATTTGCATTTTGTACTCTCATTATTTACGAATATTTTAGTATGTTTATAAATAACTGTATCCCTTAATATACAGAGCATCTCATAGTCAAGCTGATCTCTCATGTTTTGTTGTTTGATTTTTCCACTTTTTATGACACATGTATATTGCACATTGTTAGAGCCGGAATACTGTCAACTGACCATCAATCTACTGACTGGCCCTGCGGGCGTTAAGCTGCCCGGCAAATCCCTTGGTCACTCATTGTTAGAATGGGGCGCGGTTTTTTCCTGGGGCTTAACGAGCTGAAAGCTTAAAACAATAACGCAGACACAAAAGGATTCAATCGCTTTGAGCCAAACATGTTCCCTTTCATCTGCACGCAGGAATGCACAGGACACTGTTATAAGCGCCTGAGGACACAGACAGCAACAATCTAAGTGATTAAGGGTACACTCACTTTTTCAAATATCCAGTAATTACTTTAAAAGAGTCGAAAGTTTAAAGTCTATATATACATAGAATTAATTTGTGTTAAACTTAAATAAAATAAATACAATTAGGTTTAATTTAAATCCATGAAGATCCACAGTTCAATTGATATATTCAACTGAATCAAATTTAATTAAATCCACATAGATATCAAAAGTCATTTTGAAAAGCTAAAAGAAAATGAAAAAATAAACTAAAATGCAATCTAAATAATATGCGCAGCCAGGCAAAATAAAACAAAAATATACTTAGAAAAAATGTGTAATTTCATATGAATCACTCTAATTAAATGTTGTTTTTTGCAAAAGTTAGAACTGTTAATTAAATCAAAAACAACAAACTGCTTTCATTCATTCCGTGATCTAAAAGAGCCATATCCATGTAGTAATATCACTTTGGCAAGGGAAACTTAAATTACCCTCGAAAAAAACAAGAATCTAGATTATCTGCAAAAAGTATCAGTTATAAAAAACTTTACCGTCGCCAACGTCTCTTATGTAATATATAACATATATGCTTGTATGATGGCTATAATCTCGTATTTCATGGAAAACTGCCAGGAAAGGATGTGTTTTAAAACGCTTGTCAAAAACTTTGCAGTTGAAGCAGTTGAAGCAAGCAGCAAGGTGTGTTGCACAAAATACAAATGCGAAGAGCAGCAAAATGAAAAAAAAAAAATGACAGCAATAAGTCATACAGAATATATATAATATATATATAATAGGTTTATGATTATATGATTTGAGTGGCATGTGCAATTTTAGAATGCGACAAAACACAAGAGATAACCGAGTGAAAATTGAAAAGTCATGTTTGCGTCTGCTACGTAAGTCGAGCATTATATATTTTTCTAGGGCTGAGCAAATAGACAGTAAATTGTGAATTTTGATCAAATTTTCGAATCGAATGAACTGACAATGCAAACAACAAATTCTACAACCCAATGCACTTGCCAGAACAGCAAATGCAAAAAAAATAGATGACAAATATAAAAAAAAACAATTACGCGTTTAATATATTTTCATTTGGCAGAGAGCAAAGTCAGTCCGCTTTTGACTACTGAATTACAGAGTCAGGGAAAGGGCAGGAACAGTGGTGGATGGGGCACCAGTAGGTTGGCCAGTCGTCCTGTGCCACCATTTTTTACTTTTAATGAAGCGCAAGAATTTCAGCTGGATAATTTGTTAAGCGCAGGACAGCGAAAAGGCAAAAAGCCAAAAGCAAACAGAGAAATAACTTAGACAGGACCAGGCGATGTGCAACAAGGAAACAGACACAGACAGAAAAGAGAAAAGATACATATATACATATATATAGAGAGAGAGGGAGAGAGAGAATGAGTGAAAGAAAGAGAGAAAAAGATCGTAAAACACCATTGCTGAAAGTTGCGCTATAATTTGGCTTATTTCAGCCAAACAAATTTATAGAGTAGAGAAATGCAAAATAGAGCGCTGAAATTAGCTAGAATCCAGTTGATAAATGGGTAAACTGACGATGGGGGATTCGGGGGTTGCCGCAACACTTGCAAGATAAATGACACGCAAATGCCAAGTGGCAGATTTTAATTTTTAATTATAAGAACGGTCAGACCACGACGACGGCCAGTTTGTCGCTTCATAATGCATAACAATAAACTATAATTAACAAGCAGCATCAACAGCCAAAGCCCCCCCCCCCCCCCCACACCCAACTACCACCCACTTACCTGTTGTAATGTTGTGCATGAAAATCTCACGCAGCAGCAGCAATTCATCTTCTGGTGCAGCAGTGTACGAGCCAAAAACATCCTCTTCTGGCCAGACTTCCCTGCGAAATGATAAAGTTCAAGTTAAGTATTAACTGAATGGAAAGTATTTACTCTTGCTCTACAAAAGCTGTAATGGTTTTCATTACATAAACTCTCAAATTACAGCTTGAACTTAATCACTATATATATATGAAAAACATCTCTCCATTGCTTGAAAGCAAAATGAGTGTAAAATGATGTCTGCCAGCTGCTCACGTAGAAATTTGATATTAGTCTATGATTTTAGTTAACATTCTGATTCCACTATGCCAAACATATCTAACAAGTCATTATTAACATTTGGCTATTCTATTATAAATATCCTTTGTCATGTTTAAGTGGCAAAATATCAGTTTAATTTAATAAAACAATTATTATTTTCATATATCTTTACAAAATAAATTAATTTAAATCAATACTTTAAACAAAGACACGCTATAAGCACAGTCAATAGGTAATAAACAAATTTCAAAATTAAAAAGAATTTAATTTCTATTATGCTGTGAACAATAAAATATAGTAATTTTTAAAAGATAAATTTAGTTAGTTTAATCGTGATTACTTTTTTAATACCTAACGATTGTTGAATACATATCAAATCAGGCTACAACGCATTGCAAGTCATTGTTAAACAAATTATGAAAATATTAGATGTGTGATTAATATGGCATTTTTCAAAATATAATCCGTTACGTATAAAATTATATTATTGGGTATTTGACAGTAAAGCCCAATCCCTTTGACAGACAACCAGAACTATATAAATAGCTTAGTAATATATATATATATATTAATATAATAGTTTATGGGGTAGCTCATATTACTGACTATATAACTCAATTTAAGTTCTCAGATACAAAATGCATAGGGAACGAAATTGCATTTAAATTTGATCATTTAGACATGGCCTATAAATCAAGTAACCAGTTCTGCAAAAGAGTCAAGTCAGCAGCTACGAAAATAATGTCAATGACAAGAACAGCAGCAGCAACGTCATGTTGCACAATACGCACGCAGGACATGCAACAAGCGAAGCTTTTAGCTTTCACAAAATGAAATTGATGCGTTTTAAATTGCGTTCAAATTCCTCGTGTTGCACAACGCACACAAAGAAAGAAGAAGAAACTGTTTTGCTGCTCACGTGTTTTGCTGTTGCACTTGGGGTTTTATTTTTGATGCGCTGCACAAATAATCCTTGCCTGCCTGCCCGTCCCGTGGCTGTGTGTTTGTGTGTTGCACATGCACCAGTTGCAGTGTTTCCAACCATTGCTGGCGTTGTTAATTTAATATTTGAAAGCAGCTTAATATGCAACTCGCATTGAAATAGAGAGAGTCGAAGAACGAGACAGAGAGAGAAAGAGTGTGAGTGAGCGAGACAGAGAGAAATTCACATTTATCGACTGGCAACACATTCTTAGCAATAGAACCTGCCTCTCTTTCCTGATATCAGTTGCAACCAGGCAACGAGTTGGGAGCTTGGAGCCATTTCGTTTAGTTACCGTTGTGTGTTGGTGGGCGATAGTGCAACTTACGTTTACCGCTGTCAAGCGCCAATAAATTGACACATATGACACCTGCCACCCAGCGCACACCTGCCACAAACAAACACACCCACACACACACACACACACACACACACACACCAAACACATAGAGACACCAAAAGCGACACCTTTCCGTGCAGCCAACTATATTTTTGCATGCCACATTTCAGAATATTTGTTCACATTTCGTTATTGCATCCTGTTTGTGCAACAACTTATTAGCTGCTAACAGACCAACTAATAATTGCAACTGAAACTGCTAACTAGGCTGCTGGCCTGTCCAAAAGTTAAACAACGCATAAACATATGTATTTTATGACCAACTTGTGCGCTTTTGAGCGCTTAATTAGTGGTTTATCTGCAATGGGAACTGGCACAAAATGTTGGTTTATAATACACCGGACAAATAATACGTACAACTGCACGCAATTTTAATGCCGTACAAACATAGGCCTCAAAAGTCTAATGAATGCAGTCTGTTTGGACAAAATGTAATAAAAGTGAGTACGGAAATAATCTCTGACGTCAGATTCCACGCACATCGCATGATTAACAGCAAACCAAAAATGTGGAACTCTACTGAAAATTCCTTACTCAGAGATACCCTCTTAAATTAATTATACAAACAACTGAGAATATATGAATAGTTCGTTGAAACTAGTTTTGAGAATGTATTAAGCAAAGTTAGCTAAAATGAGATACATATTCAGTATATTCATTTTTAGGATGTGCAACGATTTGAATACTATATTCAATTGAGAAATATATATACACAAAGTTGCTATATATGTTTTTATTAGAACATTGTAACAAGAATGATTTGCTCTTTGTTAAGCGAAATTCTTGAATTTTGAAGAATGACTTCAAATTTTACTTTATGATTAGTGTTAAATTGATATAAAAAAAAAAAACGGAATTTATGGAATTAGTGATAAATAATAAGTTGTTGTATTTCTGTTTTCTGGCGATCGTGCTTAAAACATATAGAAGCTTAAACTTTACTTTACAAACTTTACAATGTATAGCAAATTTTCTTTCTAAATATTTTTAAAATTAAATTACTTACAACAAAAAAGATTAAACTCTTCCAACGAACACCGTTATTCTATATCTAAAGACAAATAACGACACGATTCGAAATATATCATGTAAATACAACATATTATAATCCCTGTCATGGAGTCAACGAAAAACAAATCTAAATTATTTAAAGAGTTAAAGAATAGCTTAATGTAAATATCAATCGCGTATTTAACTGAAAAATTTAACAAAGTTGGCAAAAATAAGGAATAAACTACTAAATCCACATGACTACCTTTTAAGCTGAGCGATTTCATCTCTTGCAGGTGAAAAAAAAAACAAAATTTTCTCTTTCAGCAAAAACTTTTAAGAGACTTAAAATAAGGGAGTGGTAATAAAAAAAATATTATTTCAAGTACGCTTTGCACTTTCGACTCGAAATATAAGTGTAAAACTATTATGTATATTCGATTTCTTTCGCAGCGCTTGACAAATGGGTTGAATGTGCCCCACCAGCTGGATTAAGAGCTTTAAGCAGTAGCAGGGCAAGGACTGTTAGCATTGCACCACTGCTAAATAACCGACGAGATGGCAACAATAAGAACGAGGAACAGTCGCTGGTGAACATAAGCTTAGTTAAAAGGCAACTGGAAGAATGATGGTGTGGTGCTGGTTGGGTTGGTGGGTTGGTGGGTTGGCCAGCTGAAAGTTGCAGCTTAAATGAAGTTTGAATAAACATTTTACGCATTTACTTCACTTAAAACTTTTTCAAGCTGACATTTCTGTGCGCTTGGCGTTGCTGTTAAGCCCGTTGGCTGGCAAAGCAAAAACCAAAACGTTTTCAGCTTTTACATTTTTTTCGCCCTTTTCATTTTGTTATTAAAGTGGAAAACGCAAAAGACACAACATTATATATATACATAATAGTATGACTTGGCAAGTAGTATACTAAAATGCTGGGCAGACTTACACACACACACACACAAATGAGCACCATTGGATCTTGGGGCAATTGTTTGGAGGCAGGCACTTACATGGCAGGCCAGACACATATGTATGCAGAGCATTCGCTTGTGCATTTGTGTGAGTGCCCAACTCAATATTTTGTTTACCCAAAAATGTTATTCGAAGGCAACACAAAAAAGACCATTTATTGCATAACACCACAGAGCCCACCACCGGCCCGAAATGGGGCACAAAAAAGTTGCAGACAAAAGGCAGATGAAGTGACTACGAGTGGGTGCAACAGTGTTTTCAGGGTCTATGCATATCGCATTTTAATTTATTAGCACAAAAAGCGTCTAGACCTTTTTAAGCTGCCACTGCAGTAGAAGCTGTAGCAGAAACAGCAACAACAACAACAACAACAACAACAGCAGCAGCAACAACAACTGCCCCTTCATACATTTTAATGCAACAATTTCGTTGCTCAACAATTAAAATGCACATAAATTTAAATATGGCTGCACAAATGGCAAGCATTGCGTATACTCCATGCAAAGTAGCCGACAAAAGCATCTTTCATTATATAGTGTCGCAGAGAAAAAGGAAAAGTTATGCACAGTCACATCTGCGATTTGCAGCATAAAATTAAATTATATTGTGTAATATATATATAATGTTAAAGCCATATATAATTGGACGATTCCTTTGACACAGAACACTCATTAGCAGGTAGATCATTTTAATGATGTTGATAAATTAATGACTTGGAAATATTTAAGTCACATTTCGGTTACTGTGCCTGCTGATGCTTCTGCTTCTGCTTCTGCTGCTGCTGCTGGGGCTGGTGCTGACAGGAAGCATCTCACAACTGTTGGGGGCGTTCTTAAAATGTTGACTTGCCAGCACGATAAATGATTTATTTTCACGTCATTTTCCAGCACAAACAATAAACATGGAGCTTTACATAATTGAATTGGCAATTAAACGGAAAGGCTCACAACCGCCTCGTACTCTGCTCCGACCCGTGCACCACAAGTCCAAGCCGAATCAGAAGGCACTAAAGCCGGTGGCAGAGCTGATTGCGTTGCCATCAAGCCACATAATGAGCGGCAGCAGCAGAAGCTGCAGCAACAGCAGAAGCAGCCGCAGCAGAAGGATACTGAACTCCGCACACAGCCATTATCTGTAGTTACCACAGGACACCTGGCCGACACTGCTGTGCGGGCGTACGCTGCCTTAACAATAAATAAAAACTATTTAATTTAAGGACAGCAGCAGAAGAGCTGCTCCACAGCGAAGGACATTCTGTGCAATGGAAATCGCTGAAAAAGAATATGAAATTCCCATATACATACACAAAAAGGAAGAGGCGATAAAAGCATTTTACTCAAAAGAACTTGGCTAGCAGCTACCCTGTATTTAAAAACTTATGATTCTTTGCAATTGCAATTTTATATTTTTGAACAAAATTGTATTGCTATCGAAAATTCATTTTTAAACTTTGGCATATAATATATAATATTCTATTTGATGCTAGTATTTGTAAATATAAATATAAAATTCTTATTCCGAATTTTTATAAATTCATTTAAAATCTATTTATTATTGGCAAAACGAAGGAAATTCAACTTAAATAATATCTTATATTCAATTTGAAGTCAGACAGAGAGCAAAGATTAGACTGACTCGGATTTTGATGCTTATCTGATATACAAATTTGCAGAACTTATTCACATCCTTTTTTTATTCAGTTTTAATGGCTACAGGGTATAAAAACAACACTACAAAAAACGAAAAAATATACAGCAAGAAGCAAGGATAAAGAATATTGCTTCGTGCTCTTCGCCATTTTTATTTTCGCTCACCTGAGTTAATTTATTATGCGAAATTCTTTTGTTCCTGTGCACAGTGGCAGACAAAAAAAAAGGGAGTCAAAGAATGGCCAACAGTCAATGTCAAGTTATTAAAAGGGAATTTTTTTAAAAGATTGCAGCTGCAAGTTGTTGCTCAATTTTAATGTGGCATAAAGGACATGGCCCCACTACGCATGGTCACTCACCTGGCAGAGCGCAGCAGAGCAATCGCCTGCTCCAGTTTACCGCTGCGCAGCAATTTATTTAAGCGCCTCATGCAGTCCTCGCTGCAAGCACAATAATATAAGAATATATAAATATATATGAAAATCGCATTTATGAAAGGAAGCTTGCACATACCGTTGATCATCAATAGACTTTTCCAAGGCAGCATCAAATGGCAAGGGTCGCTCCTGTTCCGGTAACTCCAGATCTGTGGTTAGCAGCAGACTGACCTCCGATGCCATTGCAGCCCATTTGCTGGACAGTTCTTCCTGTTGAATAAAGAAATTGGTTTGCTTAAAGATACAAATTATATATATGCATATAGCAAGTTCGCAGTTTTATTTTTCGTTTTATATAAATGAGTTTGTCGGTCTGATCAAAAATTCATTTACTCAGGGTTATTATTATAATAACATTTCATTTCAATAACAAGCCATGTTCAAAACAAAAGCCGAATAGCAGCTGCTACAACACACAAATCTTGTTATTATTTACAAAAAAAAATAATAACAGCACAAATGTCGGAATCGGATAAATTTAAAGCGATTGAAATGACAATAAAATTAACAAATTCAGATGGGTTTTAATTTCATATTCGCAATGTATATTTTAAATATTTACGGATATTTTATAATATTTATACTATAGACGTTTGCAGAAACCCAACTAGTAAGAATTATTTATATATTTTGCATCATTTATTTGTACATAATTTGTTTTTTTTTAAGTTCCGTTTTATACTCTGATAATGAAGGTATAATTTTACATATGAGAGCTGAAATATATATTTTAAAAAAATGTGATTCTCTTTGGCACAAAAAAAGAAGCGGCCACTAGAAAACAAATCCTAAGATTAGTAAGAAAGTTTCTTAGTGACGTCGATTCCGCCGCCAGTAATACCCCTGTTAAGACCAAAAGCGTAAATTTTAGAGATTAAGTTACAAAATTTGAAGTAAAATGGTTTTTTGCTACCTCATTGTGTTAGAGTATTCTGCAATCGGATAAGTACGACTGAAAGTTTCTGACTTGCTTTAATTTGGTTTTTGTGCTGATATTTTAACAATATTTATAAAAAGCTGTGTACACAATAGCGTTTAAATATTCGTGAATTCGAGAAACTGCCGTTTTTTATTGTCACTTTAACAAATTCACAATGCTCGAATTTTCACATTAATTGACGCACAAAAAGTATAAATGTGTGTGTGGAACAATTGTAACAATGCGCAGGAAAAATCAGGCAACGGCTGTGAAAATAAATATGTCAAAAATTAGCACAGTTGAAGGTGTTCATAAAAAATAGCACGAGCACATATCCGTCCGGAGTCCAGCTCCGGGACCACCAGTGGCCAGTTTTCAGCACAAAATGGCGGCCACAGATCTGGACAATGCTCGACAAGCAACGGCAGCGGGGTGGCTGAGGATTGTAGGAACAGTGTGAAACAACTGCAAGTGTTGGCATTGGCCGGAAATCACGCTCGGCGACGCTTTCAAAGCGCCAAAGTGTTTAAAATCCAAAAAAAAATTCATAAAAATATAAGGAGGGTCTTGAAATTGGAAGGAAGGTATGTCTGGAGTGGATGGCAAAAAGCTGGCTACATAAAATGTGGTTATAATCAAATTTAAAATGGCTTTAAAATTTCAAAAACAATTGCATACTTTATTTTATTAAAATATTACTATTAAACAATATCTTCTATGCCCAGTTAGCAGTCAGTGCAGTTTAGTCTTTAATTTAAAATTGATTTACGATTTAATAAAAATATTTATTTATGCGTGACAAAAAGACTAAGCAAACAAAATTATTAATAGAAAAGAAATTCATTCAACCAATTTTAAAACCATTCTAATAAAATGTCATTGAAAATACATAGAGAGGGATGTCCTTGAATATTTAAATCGTATACCAGTCAGCAGCCATTATAAATAGTCGAACCGAATAGAGAGTAAATAAATAAAGCTGATAGCAAACAAATAAAACAGTTGCGACATCCCGTGGCTGGAAAAACGCTTTTTTCTTTTATTTTTAACCATATTTTCAGTCAATTAAATTTCGTGATCAAACCTATAAATCCTTGTGTGCCAGCGGAATAGACGACAATTGTTTTTGACCCAGGCTATGGCACTTTTGGCTATTTGCTTTAAATTTTATTGCCAATTTGGAGAATACTTTATGGCGCACACAGCGGGCGACAAAACACCCGCAACTAAATAATGTCATTTAATGCAGCAATTTATTTATAAGCATTAAAAATTTCAATTTCACTGGAAGATTCTCATCTTACCTCGGTTGGCTGTGCGGCAGCCGACTGCTTGGACTTGGTAGCGGGATGTTGCTTCTTGCGCTTGCCACCGCCTCCTCTTCGCTTGTCCTGGACAAGGACTGCATCCTGACAGAAGCGCTCCATCATTTTAATAAAAACATTGGCTGTTTCCACCACGTCCCGCAAAAAGACCCTTGTAGAGTAAAAAAGCGCTTGTTATTTAATAAAATTAATGCTTATGCATACGTTAATTAAATTTATTTTTTATGTTGTAGAAGCAAAAGAAAAACGATTATAACTATTAAAAATAATATGATTATCTGCAAATTCAATTAAATGTGGTAAATGCATTTTTAATTGGAGTAAAAATTTTTGTTTACGGCATAAAAATGCAAAGTGGACATTCAATAAATGAATCAACAAATAACAAAAAACTTAATTTTATTAAAAACTCTCTTGGTAATATAGGAAATATTTGTGTATATTTAAAGGAGCTTACAGCTTTTCAATAAATTCAAAATGGTTATGCTGAATTGTATTGGTTGAATTGAAACCCAAAAAACTATTTTCTTTCATTAATTTTCCCCAATTCCACCGACAAAGAATGTATATGTAAAAAGCCTGGCTGTATTTACCCTGCCTTAGGGGCAACGCTCGCATTTATTGAGAATCATCGAGCACATTAAAAAAGCTAAGCAAAGGCAACCATTTTCCGCACGAAACCCAGACTCTTTTTTTTAACTTTAAGCAGAACCTAACTAGCCCAACTCAATTCAAAGGACGTCGTTGACTGATGATGTGGCCATTGCCTTTGGCCATGTCGATGTCGATGACGCCTCCAATTAGCAAATTAACCTTAAAAGAGAGAATGGGCACAGAGGAATCCTAAAAACTGCCAAAATCAGCTGCCTCGCAGCCAGAAAGTGGCAAAAGTTTGGCATTGTTTTTACCATCCCAAAAAGAAAAAAAACGCACAAATGCGAAAAATTACTGAATAAAAAGCCAACGTCATTGTGTACGTCAATTTGTTAAAATGATTGATTGCCGTTTGAATAATGAAAATCGCGTGCGTCATAGAAAGGGACGATGCAAACCAGCCAAGCACAGGATACAAATGAATGATGGACCATAAAACGCCCATTGATCAACTCAAATGAATAAAAAATAAAGCTAATCTACAACCATTTAATATTGATGCTGCAGTCAAGAGCAATTAACTTAATGCAAATGTTAAATTAAAAGGACTAAATACCTCTCAGAAACAAAAGCCAAATTGTTTAGTATTCAATTATTTAATCACGGATAAGAATTTCACGCAAAAAGTACAGAAACTTAAATTGGCGAAGCGGCAAGGTCTGCAGGGTATTAAAAATTGCCAAATTGCGATATGTCAAAAAAATGACATATAAGTGCGATGTATTGTTCAAAATCTGCCCAAAAATGATTCTGCAATATTTGCATATGTGCAGACATGCTGTGTGTGTGTGTGTGTGTAGAAGTGACTGTGTGTGTGTGTATGTGTCTAATTGGCTATGCTGATGGCAGATGTAAAAGAACGACAAACAAATCTATAATAGAGTCTGTTACATAAAAGATGTGCTGTCATCAAATTTAAAAACTCAATATCTTATTTCGCAGATAAAAGAAAATCGTTTTTACGTTTTAAAATAACATATTTATCAAATTTGCGCTAACCATCGAAACCATCAACAAATAAATGAAGTTTTATAAATATACTAAACCCTTAAAATCCCAGACAACTTTAAATAAATTAAATAGCTGATGCTACAGGGTAGCCAATGTTTGCCAATACTTTTTGAACATGCTGCCAGCGAGTGCAGTTTCGAAACAGTTTTAGAAAAGGCTGCCGCTTGATGCTACAGAGTCAAAAATTAATGCAAATTCACTGTGAATTTAAATGGGTCTCGCTAGAAGCTGACAGCATTTTCCAAATGCGGCCAGTAGTCCGCAGGGCAAACGTGGACGTGGAACCTGGGCCAAAGGAAATGCATTCGTAATGAAAATGGTTGTCAGCATACACACAAACACACGCACACACACACAAAGTTCTTTTACATATCAACCGACTCAGGTTAAAAATTAAAAGCATGTTAAGTTAAGTAGACATTTAACCAACTGACAATTAAAACATTCGACAATACAAACTCAATTAGAGTAAAGCACAAGTATGATTTTCATAAGTGTATTAAGTATCTTTGCGGTTTTTTTTTAAAGCTAAATATACAATTGTCATTGCACTGCGTGCATTGTGATTAAAATGTTATTCTGGTTATATCCTACACATACAGCAAACGACTGCAATTTGCTGATAAAACTGAACAAAAGACTCTTCAATATTCAAACCACCACATGCAACCCATCAACCACAACCCTAATGATATTCATATGCCACATATTTCGCACCTACCACAAGGTTATCGGTTGCTGCAGCAATTGGCAGGTGAATCACAAAAATGGCAACTGAATGCACAGTGCTTAAATGATGATAAGTGTTGCATACAGAAATTCCATGAATTGTTAAAAAAAAAAAAAAACATTTATCTGAGAGATGACAGAAATCCGCCAAGCTTTACAAATATTATTAATTGAAATTTAAGAAAGAAAATTTCATTTTGTTTATGTTCGAACGTTTAATTTGTGTGCCATCAAATAAACAATTTGCCTTTCACATTAAATAGTATTGAATAGTTTATGCTCAGGGTTTTTTTGGTTTTTTGGAAATTATTTGCATGCCACTTTTTATTATTTATGTCGTCTAAATCATATTAAATATTAATATGAAATGTGTGTGTTTATTCAACATTAGTTACAAATAAACATATATTAAAATTACGGCTTCGGACAATTAAAATACCTTCTATAATATTTTAACCTTTTAGTAATAAGATAATAATATATAAATTTCAGTAAACAAAGGTAAATTGAATAAATGTGAATGTTCATTCCACATTCTTAAGCGACAGATGACAAACTGTGCCTTGGCTATCAGGTGTGGGTGAAAGGTGCGGTGAGGTGGGGATGTTGGGCAGCTTGGCTGCCTCTTGCTGACCACAACGCCAGGTTACCGCAGTGTGTAGAATAGGGGTGCAGCATTTGGCTTTGAAGCTGCTTGCAGAATGGGTGCAAGTAACGCTTGTGGTTGCATAACAAATTGCATGCCTCACACCATACTACAGGAAGCAGCAGCAAATCGATATCAGCAAGGTGCAGCGACAATGGGACAATGCCACACTCGAGCCGCTCTCACACTCGCTCGCGAATGTGGCACTCAAACTCATGTGTTGCCAAATGGGACATAGATAAATCGTTAATAAATTATTTATAATTAATTTGTTATTCGCGCAGTTTGCTGCTGCTGCTGCTACTGCTGCTGCTGCTGCCACGCATTGTTGTTGCTTGGCATGGTTGATTTGATATTCGCGTTTACGTTGATTAAATGGAAGACAACAACAACAATGACAATAGCAACAATATCATTGTACAGCGCATAGAATTAATTAGAAGCTCTTGACTGGGTTTGATGGGGGGAGGTGAGGTGTGCGCAAGGAGGGTGGGTGGTGTTGTGGGGCTGTTGTGGGGCTTGTGTGGGCGGCTGTTTGTTCAGCGGCAAGTTTGAGCGCATGTTGAATAAATGATAAAATGTAATTGCGTTTAGTCTTGGGGCAAATGTTTAGCGCGCCGCTTTCCTCGGTTGCCATAAGACGTTTATAATGAAAATATTATTAATTATGACAGCAGCAAAAACAACAACAGCAGCAACATCAACAAAAATCTCAGCTGGTCACACAATGACTGATGGGCGTTGATTGCAGCTAACCCAAACCCTCCAGCCACAGACCTCAACCTTAACCCCAACCAACAACCCAAGCCAAGTGCCACCCATTCGCCAACGTTGTAAGAACGACGGTGCTCATAAATAATTCATGATGTTGCCGAAAGGCTTCAATCTCTCAAATGCTTCAGTTCTGATTGCAGTTCAAAAGGCAGCCCCACTTATTTTATCGCTAATTGCAAAGATTAATTGAAAGCTATGCACAGGTCCGTATAATTTGCCAGTTAATATTTAAGCTATCTATCTGATTTCTGACAGCTACTGCAATTGCAAGTGCCAATATTAACGCTTCAATTGAAAGACCATTTTTTCTTGGAAACCAAATTAGACTATCAGGTACTCTGCTCCCAGCTAATTTAGTCTAGTTAAAATATAAGAAATTGAGGGAGTAGGGAACAGCAATAAATCAATTGGAATTAGCAAAAACAATATACAAATCATTAAGAAATATATTTTATATATTTGGTAACATATATTTTTCATCATAAGCAAAACTAACAATTTAATAATAATTTATATATTTTTAAACACATCTTTTTCATCATAAGCAAACCTAACAGGAGCAGTCAATGTAGATAAGATTTAGATTTAGCTTTAGCCAGCTACACATCAAACATAATAATCCGAAATGTTGATTGATAATCTATTTTTAAAAATAGATAGAAAAATTAAAAACTTAAGTTTATTTGATCTGATCACAGGGTATATAGATAATCGAAGAGCCTCAACTAGTATCCTCTGCCTACTCGTCTGTATATGGTTTCTACACGCCATCAATTTGCTGTTTGCTATCTAAATTAATTTAGTGAAAGCTTTGAAAATGCCGACTGCATGTCATTCCACCTAATATCTGTCAAAATCTGAGTCCATCTCTTCATCCAACTGACTGACTGCCTAACTGACTGGCTGACAACGACTGGGATGCTATCATTGCCAATAGATTGCAATCGTTTTGTGTACCGAATGCACAGTGGGGCCAAATGCACTCAGCACATATGATGTATTTTAAAATAAATAGCAATTATATTTTATATTCTCAGGAGAAAAAGAAAAAAAAGAACACCGCTTTTGACATAGGTAAGGGAGCATTTTACCAGATAAAATTTCTGATTTCCCACGGTGGATGCCACGGAGTTTGCTTAGTTTTATTTGCAACAGTTAAACGTCTGTGACACAAAAACACACTTTCTCTCATTTGTTGCAGGTGGATTAGACTACGCCATGTTGCACCAATTGCTGGTTTTGACGGGCAGAAAATATTGTGCAACTGTACAGAATAAATACGCATACACATACCAATATATGTATATCCAAGTGAAATTTGCTCGCTACCAAAAACTGCAATTATCTAATGGATTTCGAGCGGGAAGGAAGGAGGCGAAATACTAAAATGTTCAACCAGCTTTATTTGAGCACAATTTAATGGCAATTGAAAGTGCATGCACGCCGAAGCTGAAGCTGAAGCTGATGCTGAAGCTGCAGCTGCAGCTGAATCTCTAAACTTACCACATACCCTTTGAGCAAAAGGGATGCAATTTGTATTAGTTGCTGCGATTGCACCACACCTCAGTTGTTCTGTTAAGTGTTGGGTGGTGCAACTCCCGTACTTAACTAACTGGAATTACACACGTACATAGATAAGTGCTCTGCTGTGAATGAGTGTAGCAAGCAGCTGCCAGCTGCAAGCTGCAAGTTGCCTGCAATAAGTTGCTATGTAAATCAGTTAAAAGGTAACAACACCAACGACCCCAACTACTAACAATTATCATGCCAATTAGAACGCAACCCGGGTGCGACCCGACATCCAAAAACGTGCGCTGGTTGTCGACGCCAATGCGTGCCACACTCCACAGTCTGTCCGTTTTTCTGTCTGTCTGTCTGTCCGTCTATCTGCCTGCTGCTAGTTTGGCAAATGCTATAATTTTAATGCCAGAGCACGCGTGCAGCACATGCTTGTGAAATCAATTAAAGTTCTCTGCTGCAGCCCCCTTAAAATTCAAAGCGCAACTAGTTCATTTATTGTTGGAGCTTCACACACACACACAAACACACACGCACACACACTCACAAATCGAGCTGCTGGAATAGCCAAGCAAACATGCCAAGACATAAGACAAAGGCATGCCGTCAAGACAAACAATTCCTGATTGCCGATTGGATATCAGCGGCCGATGGGATTTATCTAGGGATGAGCTTAGTATTCAACTGGAAGCTGCATACATATTTTGGGGTTTAAGCAGCAGCACCAAATAATCCTATTAAGCGATAGTCACCTCTCACCCTATCTGTGTTTGTGTGTTTTTGCCCTGGTTATTTGTGACCATGGAGCGAACTGAATCCATTTATCGATGCAGCAGGCGCTAGAGTCTCGCATACCAGACTCGAGTTATTTGCAATAGGTTTAGAGACAGTTATGTGGTTTAAGTGTCGGTCTCGGCCATACTCACTTTGTGCTGTGCCCCTCATTGTAGTTCATTAACAAATGCAGTATTGTCTCCCGATACTCCAGCACATAGCACACATTGTTTAATAACATATCAAACAGGCCACGGGCGTTTCCGTCATCCTTCAGCTTCTGCAGCCCGAGCAGACTCTGCAGCAACTCCCGGAATGTCTTTAATTAAAAAAGAAGAAAATATTGTTAAGAATTGTGTCTCTGAAATGTCATCGCATTTGTGCTCACTTCACTTGTGTGAAAATTGTGCGCAAATTCATTGCAATTCAATTTGCACTTAATAGCAAACTCAATAAAAAGATTATTAAATAAATTAAAATGTAAGCTGCACAAATTAAACTATTCATTTATTATTATTTTCATATACAATCATGTGTGTGTGTGTGTATGTGTGGAATAAAGCAGTAAAGCATTTATGTCATAGATTAAATCATATCTCATATATTGAAATAAATTATTTATAATAATTTATTCACCTTCAAAATATAAACAAAAGTAGTGCAATTTTTGTATTCATTTATTTTTATATGATTTATATTTACTGCAACTTTGGTGTCATTATTATATTATCAACAAAATAGACGGTTATCCATCTCTCGCATTTCATTAAATTTAAAATAGATTTTTTAATAAAATTTGCATATATATAGAGTCGAACTAGGTCGAAGAATAAAGTTTATAGATGAAATTCATTAAATATTTATGTGCTTTTGGTATTGTTTGTCGAAGTCTCAACTGCAAATATTAGTTTCTTGTTTTTATGATAAATAAAAAAAGAAAAGTTGGCAGAAAGAAATTCATAATAAAACAAGCTAAAACTCGATTCACGTTTAGTTAAAGTAAGCAAACATTCATAGCTAAACTAATACCACATAGTTTATAAATGAAAGTGCCTTGGCTTCAATTTGCACAACAGACAGCTTTCAAAGAGGTTATGCCACAGCATCTGAAGTTGGCTTAAGGTTTAAGCCGTAGTTCGAAAGCAACGTTGAGATTTTTGCAAAGTGCACCCAAAAGTGCACTTACAGCGGCAAGACAAACAACAACAAGCCAATACGCACACGCACACGCACACGCACACACACACACACACAAACACACTCATGAATACCTTGGGCGTGTGTTGAAGCTTAGCTAGTCCAGACGCATTCTACTTACCAGGAGAGCCACATGAAGGCGTTTGGCCCAGAGACGCGCCTGCTTCTTGTCGCACTGCATCATGTCCATGTCGTGTTGCATGCGCGTCAGAACCCAGTGGAAACATTGCACGCTCAGCGATTCGCTGCAAATGAAATTAGGGTGAAAATAAATAAATAAATAGAAGGCACTCGAAAAGCAGAGTATAAATCAGACTTTTGTCATTAATACACACAAGTAAATAGGGTATTTAAGGCTGAGGCCTGGCTGAGAAAAGTAGAGAAGAAGCAAGGGAGGTAAATAGTTAGCCAGTTGCCAGTTGCAAGTTACAGGTTGCAAGTTGCCAGTTGAAGTACGCTGCAAAACTCATTAACAAAATTAATTTTTAAGTAGCGCTACAAATGAGTGGCAGCCTAAGTTGCCGCCTATATTGGGACACACCCCCAATGGGCGGTGCCACAAGCTTGGTTTGTTTGTTTGGTTTGAGCCTGTTGTTGCTGTTATTTTTGTTGTTACCTGATGTTGTTGCAATTGCTGTGGCTGCTTTTGCCTGCAAATTGGCAAAATTAGCAACGCCGACGTTGTCGTCGTTGTCGTCGTCGTCGTCGTCGTCGTCGTCGTCGTCTGCTGCGATGGTCATTAAAGTTTGTGCAACTGCAGCCGAGGGTGCAATGAACAAGAAGGGAGACACAGTTACAGCAACATTTGAGAAGGCATTAAAATCAAATTAATTACAGTTGGAGTGGCAGCAGCAATTCAACTTAGCAGAAATAAATAAATTATAAAATCAATACAATTTGTAATGCGAAAATACTGTAAACTTTTCAAACGGAAACAGGTGCGCAGTAATTTTTCTTTCTTTTTTTCCTATATATACTTATTCAGTTGATTAAATTTGTAAGTGTGTGGAGGGTATTCTGGGGTTTGCTTTAGTCAATATTAACGTTTATTTAATGCCTTAACATCTTATATTATTTCACATGAATAGAAGTAGTATGTATTCTTCAAGAGGTCAAACTTTTGTAACCAAGACCCAGAAAAGTGTAGAATGGGCATCAACTGGTAAACAGCAAAGCCCACCAAAAAAAAATTCTACAAACTTAATTTCACTTTTTATTAGAAGCTCTCTTTTTTATATGCTTTGTGAGTGCGCCAAACTTTTGTCCTGTTTGACGGCCATACATTATCGCAATGCCATGTTTTATATAGTGCAAAATCAGTACAAAATGGCAGACGATAAAGAAAGTTCGCATGCGAAGCGGGCAGCGGCAAATTGCATTTGTGGAAATAAACAGAAAGTTGGGTGCTAGTATATAAGGATATATATAAGGATATCTATATGTATATATAAATGATAAAGTACTGCGGAAGGGAATGATAAAAATGAAAAACAACAGCAGCAGCAGAGAAGCAGCTACTGCTGCCAGCCAGAAACTTTGAATAGTGCTGCAATATTTTTCCTTCTTTTATACATAGAGATGAGAGTCGTGGGTGGTGCGCGTTCTGGCTGAGAAAACTTTACAGCAACGGAATGACAACATTTTTGCAAAGCTTCATTGTTGTCATTCAGAAACTAATTTGAAAGTAACCAAAACAATTTTAAAGAAATTTCCCACCACTCAGCACAATGACCACGACACAAATTGAGCAGGAGAGAGGAAGAGTGTCTCAGAGAGCGAGAGGGACACAAAATGAGAGAAAGATTTGACAGCAAAATTTTATTAACAGCAAGCTGTATAACAATAAAATACCAGCTAAATTCTCCAAAAACTGTCAGGCGTCAACTGGGCTAAGAACATGGCACAATGCACGATAGTTGGTTGGTGGAGGCGGGTGGGGTGTGAAGCTAGGTCAACAACTCCCACGCAAATGTAATGTGGCATAGGTCAACGATTTGCCTCATGATTTTTAGTTCCGAGTGTGGCTCCTCTGTGGTTGCCTCTCTCTCAAAAGTTAGAGCAATCAAATGGGGGCGATGACACACAAATTGTGCTGTGACCAAAAGCAATGTAACAATATTGAACAGTATGTGTGTGTGTGTGTGTGCGTGCGTGTACATGTGTGTGTGTTTACTAGGAGAGAAGAGAAGTGCAAATGCCAAATGGGAATTGTTAGGGCATCAAGAATATTTGCATTTTACAATACTGGCAAAGCGAATACCTATTTCCGTCATGGAATGTGAAACGCATGAGAGAGTAACACTTAACTGGGAACCGAATCGATAAAGTCAAATAAGTTCATAGATAAAAGACTGGTAGAGGTTGCATCTTTCAATCAATTTCTGTTTAAGCATTTCAAGCAAAAATCTGAGGTGTATAAAAAATACACTTTTCTGTGTTTAGAACAATTTGGGAAATTGTTTCACCAAATTTTCCCTTCGCACTACTAATTATTTAAGGCATGAACCTTTTTTCTGTAATAATATAACTACATAACATTTTCGCATTTATTTGTGGCTGATCATGTCTACAATTTTATTCAGATTATTCATTATGTTATTATTAAGTACCTACAGAAATTCTAGAAATTTTACTCTACTTTCTTATATTTTCTGTGACAACTGATATTCATCGACATTAAATAAATCAATGTTTTAAATATGTCCAAATAAGCACTCTGCTCATAATTCAAATCTAATAATTAAATAAAATGGTCATAATGTCCTTTTAATAAAAATCTAATTTGTTGTTTTCATTTCACGCCTTTCACAATCTCAACTATTAGTTTTGCTGTCCAACATCTTTGAGCTAACAACAATTGAGTTAGTCCAGTTTACTTGATTGCAGTGGGTTTGTAGAGAGAGATAAATTGCGATAAAGTAATTTGATTAAAAGCCAAGCCTTGAAGCTTGTTGAAAAAATTTACATATGTGCTGACTCGACGACTGCCTGCAATTGAAGTTGCTGACCAGGTTGGTTGGCTTTTCATTAGCCATTGGAACGAGAGCTTGTTCATCAAAGTCATTTCAGTGGCTCAAACACAAAGCTGTCTCAAACTGTTCATCTGCTTTTTCCATTTGATTTATCCTTTCTATCCTTATCCACGCGTTATCAATATCATTGTCAATTAATTTGAACGCATTAGTCAAGAGCAGCGCACAACTCAGCTCTCAGCGCAGATATGTGCAGGCATTTGACATTGGCAAATGCAAGTCACGCACACACACTCGCACACACACACACGCATAACTCTAGTTTACTTGACTTACCTGACTAGCTGCAATTGTAGACCACTCAAGCGATTGAACTCCATGAAAAATCGTATGGCCCACAACAGATAAGAGTCATCGTGACTGGAGGAGCCGGCATTCCGCTCCAGCACCCTCCGCACCTGCCGCACCAACGTGTTGTAAGCTGAGCGCAGCACCTCAATGCAATACTCGCGCAGGCACAATCTGCAATGGAACGCAGCAAGGACATTGTGAAAGCGAATGAAAAATGATTATACCACAATAATATTGATTGAATGGCAGTGCCCTTCAGCTATATAAATGTACACAAAAAAATAGTAGTGTTCTCCTCCCACTACACGTCTAAATAATCATCGTTTTTTCTTTCTAGTTATTAGTCGAATTGCTTGCCCACAATTAAAAACACAATTTGAGTATATCCAATTCCCAATTCAAATGTCATTATTTTCCTTGACTTTGGTTGATATCTTTCCTTGAGTGAAATGTGAGAATGGATCGCTTCTTACATTTCTCAATATATTAAAATGAACAGATCATATCATTTTTTCGGCTTTGGTGGTATGTTAAATTGTACACTGAAACAAATAGCCTAAGAAAACTAACAAACAATCGAATAGCACATAAATAAGGGGATTACAAGAAATTTAGATTATAGATTTTTTAAAAGTAACACTATTATTTTAACACATTATTATTTTTCATATATGAAATATATATATATATATATATATTTATACATTTATTAATTATGTTTTTGTTTTGAAATAGGCATTTAATGCTTATTAAAATAAAATATTCTTTAACCGAACATGAACATATTAATTGTCGTACAAATTTAGTTCCTACATGTCATTTTGTTCGTTTTTAAATTCAAGTTTAATGAATACAATAAATGTAGGCATAAAATGTGATAATGATATTGATAAAACTTTAATAAATTCCAATAGTTTGTTATTTAGAAATACAGCAAGTCAGTATAAGAAATACATTTAGTTTGTATATGTGGCCAAGTCAAGTTTAATAATTATTTATAATTCTCATAATATATAATAAATACAATGTGTAGAACATATTGATTGAATTGAAATAGTTTGAATTCTTCTTTAGATTTGCCAAACAACGTTTCAAGTTAGAATTTTTGCCTGTGTGCGTTGGGAGTATTGACAAGTGTTTGGCTCTAACAAACGACTTTTGGCTACGTTTTTAAGCAATAAATTGAATGTAGCCAATTTATTTGAGTAAAGCGGACTAAGACCTGCAAGAGAAGCTCTCAGATTTATTTGTACTCCGAATCTGCCCAGCTCAGGCAGCCTGCCGCAGGCCAAACGCATAGCAGATTAATTTATGTCAAAAATCTAGCAAAAAAAAATACAGAAATGGACAAAAACTGGGAAACCTTTTAGAAGCGGTTTATTGCAACACTGCAACAGTTGAGTGGCAAAAAATTGTTGGCTCTATTGCGGCGGAGGCATATAGTGGGCCGACACGAGACATTGATGAATTTTACCCCTGCTGTTTGGGTTCGACTGGACGAATACGAGCTCCTCTGAGCATATCAGCGGAAAGTTCAAAGTTGTCTTGCCAAAAATTTGGAAACATGTTGCAATAGTTGCGCTTATTGATGTGGCTTTTTGGCCAGCGAGTTGCCTAATCGCAGTGTCGGCTTGATCTGGCCATGCTTGGCCTGGCTGTTACTAATTTATGGGTGACAAACAGATTTGGGCTTTGCCATAAACTAGTCAGCAAACTAACAAGCAAAAGTGTTGGTCCACATTGCAAAAATCGTTGCACATTTGAGACGGTGAGACAGTGAGAGGCTGAGTGTGTTGCAGGAGCAGTGTTAGAGGTTTACGCTGATGGTGTCGTTGCAGTGGCGCCACCAAGATTATGCTGCCACTGCTGCATTTTTATCTTTGCTCCCCATTTTATGGCCGCTGGTCGACAAATCGCAGGAACAACCATTGAGCTTAAACTCAACATAGTCGAAGTTAAGTTACTCTAATCAAGGCCAATTTAAAACTTTGTTATATAACAAATATAATAATTTGAATTACTGAGCAATAATATTGCAATGACAAATTAATAATTAATTATGCAATGTGCAAAACAAAATTATATTGGTTTCAGAAAAATAACTATAGCAGCAGTTGGTAAGTTAAATACATTAATTATAATTATATAAATGAATATATAAATTAAATGGAAATTTTAATTTATTAGGAATTAAAAATAGTTTTATGCTTGACTCATTTAATGATGTTATATAATGAATTAGTAATTTAATTATAAAAGAGTCAAAGTAAATTACAAATTTGAAACTAAAATAATAAAAATCATAAAAGAGTCAAAGTATATTCAAAATTTGAAGACAAATTATAAGTTGTTACCAACGCAAAAATAAAATAAATACGCTTTGACTTTGGTTTTCAAATCATTGAAAAGAAGAGCATTGCAGGGATTGCATTGCCAAAGCCCAAGCAGCCCGGTATCCTGGGCAATGTAAGCGCAGATACTTTAAGTAGTTTGTTGGTTAGTGGAAAATCATAAAATAGGTGCACCTGGTGGCCACAAGGGAGTGCGAAAAAAAAGTAAAGACATTGCCCAACCGGCGCCGAGAAAATGGCCACATCTTTGTTTCGCTCAGCCAACTCAGCCAGAGCTGGATTCCGAGTCCGAGTCCGAGTCAGAGCCAAAGGCAAGTCAGGCGAGAAAGCAGCCAATATCGTTTGGCCGATTCTATAAAATAAGGCAAGCGAGTGCGGATTGTGCGGAAATGCCTTCATTTATTATTGAATATTATTTTATGCGCTCGCTCGCCTCGGCTGCACCGTAAAATCGAAAATCAATGACCGGAATGTGGTCTGGCAGCCAGGCAGCCAGGCAGCCATAACAATTCCGATGCTAATGGCCGCATCCACAGCCATACAATAGAAACACACACGCAGCAGCCAAAGTGCAGGAAGTAGCAGCCGACAAATGGTTAATATCGATGCCATCAGACAGTTGTAGTATAATCGTATTTATATCTAATAAATATCCTTACCTAACCGTGAATGCGCTGCGTCGCGTCACCAGCGCCTCCTCCTTGATGTGGCGGTGCGAACGCTTCTGCGCCTGCTTCTCCCGATCAAAGTCAATCGCCGACACCCGTTGCAGTGGCTGATGGCAGATGATATCCCGATCCGACACAGACTTCATGTTGCGTATGACATACGTGCCGCCAAAGCGTGAGTGTCGCCCCGGGGGCGGACGCGCCTGACGACGTGCATTCTCCCGACGACGGGCGGCGAGGAGTTCCTGCTGATCGCGCTGTTTCTCGCTGAGACTGCGCTGCAGTGAAGCATCTGCCAAGGATTCAGCGCTCTGCAAATAAAGCGATTTCAATTAATTATTTGTTGATTGTAATTTAATTGCTAATACAATAATTAAATCTTAATTTTAATTACAAATATCACTTAAACATTTTATGTATTGTCCTTTTATTATGTAAAAAATATATTATAATTAAATAAGTGTATAAGTAATTATATTTTATTAATATATGCTTTGTGTGCTTCAGGTAAGGACACATTATATTCTCTAAATAATAGCTGAAAAACAGATTTGTATTAAAATAAAATTTAAATAAGTAAATATTTCATACATATTCGAAATTAAAAATAATCAAAGTATACATTTTAGATTTATCACAAACTGACTTACATTACTTCTGACTTTACAAACAATTAAATAATTTAATACATCTGCATTTAATTACTTAATCACAAATAAGTTAACATTATAAATAAAGACTAAATATAAGTTAAAAGAATTGTGTTTACCTGCTCGCGAAACAATAGGCAAATGATTTCCAGTCCATGCAAGTGAAATTGCTCCTCATCCGGCGAGGAGACAATAAAAAGGATCAGATCCAACATGCCAGTTTGATGTAGAGCCCAAATGACCTGATCGTGAAGACTGGCATCGTTGTCCGCACGGCACTCGGCCTCCGGATTGGCTGGCACTTGAAGGACATTTCGGACCAGGACCAGGATGCGCTCAATCAGTAGATTTTGCTCCTCACTGCGTATGGAAAATGACTGAAAAAGGCATTTAGAGACAACAACACACATTAAAAGTCAAAATAATAAAAAAGGCCTTGCGGCAAATCCCAGTGTAAAAATCTTAGCAGCAAATCCCGCGAGTCAAGTTAAAATAATCAAATGAAATTAAATTAAATTAAATTGCAAATTTATGTAGCTCGACTGTAAAACGGAAGACCGAAAACCCAGCCAAGCTAAACCGGCTGAACAGATGAGGCAGTGGCATTGAGGAGCAAAGAGCAGCAGAGGAGCAAAGGGATGCTACCACAACAAAGTCAAGTTGAAATCAATTTACGTCGGTCCGGGGCGACAAACAGAATGTGAGGGGAGGGTGGGGCATGAACTGTTACTGCTGTTAGCTTACAAATAAATACAACTAATGCGGCTTTTGTGCTTGCAAGCCAGCTGTGACTCTGATTCCATTCAGCTCCTACTCTCGACATGGACACACGCCCCAAATAGCTAGCCCCGGCGCCTTACTCAAAAGGCCAAAGTTAATAATGACTTCCGCTTTTGGTTACCCTACGCAACAACAACAAGAGAAGCAGCAGCATCATGAATGTGTCTCATTCCAACTTGAGAACCCAAAAGCTGTTTTCCTCCCGCCTCACTCTGGCTCTGACTCTCCACATGCCGGCTCCATTCGCATACATCAAAGCGTGTTAGTTGGAACCACGCAAATAAGGAAGTAAAGCATAAAAATTCAGCCGGCAACCGACAGCCAACGGCACATCCCAATCCACCAATCCACCCACACTTTCATTATAAACAGTAACAAAACCAACAACAACAACAAAGCCATCAGTCAACTGCCGCAAAGCGTAAAGACAGAATTCATAGAGAATTCTGGTAGCATTTTAACTAAAAACGAGTGTATATAAGAATAAAATAAAAAACCTTTGCTAAAAAAATGAAAATCTAAAGAAAATCCTCTGGCGACTCTTTCGCTTGCAGCGTAGCACCATGAAAATCCTTTTGAATTGCTCCCCGGAGTGTTATGAATGTCGATTCAATCGGCTTTAAATTAATTTATTTCGCTCTGCCGACCAAGCTAGCTCCTAGCAAAAAACAGCGGGCTATCTCTATGCGTTTTTACGAGTGTGTGTGTGTGTGTGTATGCTTGTGTGTGAGTGTTGCCAGGTTGTAGCTACGCTTACAGTATCAGCATAATTTTGTTTGTTACTAAAATGTTTTCCATTCAATGTCGATAATTGCGCATGACAGTTGTTAAGCGACATTCGAACTCAAATCTACAAATATTTTATGCACTTTTTTCCATCAAAAAAAGCGAATATTGTCTAAATAGCGATGTGAATTTTTAATTTGTGATAAAACTGTCAGTTGGATAGTTTGACAATACAAGGATAAACAAAAACATAAATATTTAATATGAGACCTATAAACATATTTTGATTAGCACTAAAAGCGTGTGAAAATAGTGAAATTTTCATATATATATATATATATATATATATATATACATGTATATATATATATATATGACAAAAAAAAAATTATTATAGATGTACATAAGATTGGAAGCAAACTTTGATTTGATTTGATGAATTATATTCCTATAACAGAAGATAGATAAATTTTCCGTAAGCTAATAAAAATAATTTTCATTCGTCCGAATATTATTAAATATATTAGTGTTAGGATACAATGAAATTTCTTCTGCAACAAATAAATATTTAATACAAAAAAAATTTGTTTAGTTTTTTTCGAATAATTAACTTTGCTAAAAATTAAAATAAAATATTGTTGACTATCAAGTCAAAGCAAATATACAAATTTCATGTTCTAGTAATTTAAGCCAGCAAGTAATAAAATATTTGAATTTTGTCTCCCTGGAACATAGAGTCTGTTTCAACTCCCCATAGTTTGTTCATGTGATTCCCTGCCGCTGGGCAAACCCAACTCGGGTTTCTTTCACTTTTGTATATATTTCTTTCCGTTACAATTTAACAATTGAAAACGATTCATCCCCAGTCAGACGCACAAAATGTTGCAAATTGTTGTTTCTGTTGTTGTCGCTCTTGTGGTTTTCGGCTAGTAGAAGTAGTACTGCCAGCACCTACTGTTTTGACGTTTAACACTGGGGCATGTGGCGAGGCAAAAACCACAGACTTCCTCGCAGTGGGAACGACGCGTTTGATTTGAAGGTGCCTTCTGGCATTAAGCTTCTATTTCTGTTATTTTTTTCGACGTGGGTGTTTATTAGATCGACTTGTTGCGGTTTTTTCATTTTGTGCGTTGTTTAAAAATTTTTGGCGACGATTTGATTTCGTGTGATTTTTACGAGATACATTTTTTAGCATTTGGTATTTTTGACACGTTTGATGTGACAAAGAATGCAGCAACTTCACAGCCAAAATTGGATACGCAGCTTATCAAGGGTTAACAAAGTAGAGGAAATCAAGCTTTTTGAAATGCCGAATACGATGTACACTAGTCTTAGCTGATTGCTTCTATTTGTGAATAATATGTGAATAAAGTTTACATTTATTTACATAAATTAATACATTTAAATTGATATTTATAAACAATATAAGAGATCTTTATATTCGGTTGACAGGGAGCTAGGAATACAAAAATAAAACACTTAAAAAATCAAATTTAGTAAGCTTGATGGACATACCTTTTAAATTCCGAAAACATAAATGTTCTATTGAATAAATAGCTATATATACCTATATAGCTATAAAGCTCAACTATTTTCTAAGTGCTGTTAATACTTTCTCAAAAAGCTAAGGGCAATAGATGATATGCAGATAGTAAATTAAGTTCAAGTTAGTTATGAAGCGCACAAAAGGACAAAAAAAAATACCAAGATAGCCTCGAAGCCAGGACCAAAACAAAAAGCAGAAGCCAGCCAGGAAAAATGTTATAAAAAGAGAAGGAAAAAAATCTAAAAGCAGTAAACGTTTTCTAACTTCGCTGCTGGCAGCTGGCAACGATAGCCATTAAAAGTTTTGCGCGCCTGCCTGATGTTGCTGCCACATTAATACGACTTGTGCGGGGTCTATAAAGATTACAAAAATAGTTGTGCAAATGTCAGACCGATAATTGCCTTTGCCCCAAACCACTCACTGCCTTCATTTAAGTACCATAATTAACGGCATTCGCCTGAGCGACAGAGATTCCCTCGAATGTATTTAAAATATTTGACCAAACGAGAATGGTGCATAATTTGAACTGTTACTGTTACTTATTTTCAACAACATTTAGATAGATAACGAAGAGAAAGAACATGATTAGCGACAGGATTAACTGCCAAAGCAGCCCATTCTCATAGCAACTGGTTGTAAAGCGCCTGAAGTGTGGCATCAGCTCCAACTTCTTGTCACTCATGACATGACGTTGCGCATCAATGGACTTGCAGGTGCGAGATCCATCCGAATTAATAGGTATCACCAGAGAGTTGAAAAAGAGGCTCCTGACCGGCTCATTTTCCATGTCGATCCAAGTTTCAATGCATGTGGCACAATAGATGTGACCGCAGTATTGCGGGCCGTGCATCTGCACACCAGGCATTTGTAGAAGGGGCAATCGGAATCGCTTTCAAAGGAATCGCCCTCAATGTAATCGCTTTCGCCATGACTCTTGTTCACACCGTCGTCAGACATCAAACGTTGACAAATATTTACTTATTATAATATATATTTTTTTGAGTACGTACAATTTCCAGAGACTGCTTCAGTTTCTCAAACAGTGCCGTCCAGATTTTGTCCTTGGCAAAGGATGCTTTATAGCCTTGCAATATGTCAATCAGTTCGAGAAACACCTTCCTTCCATGATTGTCGTTCGGTGGCCCGTCGCGATACAGCAACAGCGTTGGGTTTGTTAATATCACCAGCAGACGGATGAGCAAATCCGCCAGCTCCTCCTGCTCCACATAGTCGGGCAGCATGTAAACCAAATCCGTTTGCAGCACCTTGGCACGGCCCAGGTGGCGTCGATACTCGTGATTATCCACATCGCGTCGCAATATCCAAATCAAATGCTACAAATGCACTCAAATTAAATTCAATTCAAAAAAATATCATCTTTTTCTTCTTCTTGTTGTATTTTACCTTTAAGCCTTCAGGTGCGTCGGGCTCCGCCTGGTAACGTTTGCCATCGCTTACGCCCAGCGCGGCGCAAGTAGCATCAATGTCTGCCAGTAACACTGACATAATAGCAAAGCGACAATGCGCCCTTTACCGCTCAGTTGTAAATCGAAAACAATTTAGAACATTGACGCAATTGCCTTGTGCGCAACTCTCTTACCACAATTTGTGGAATTGGCGCGCAAAACTAAAGACAGCTGTTCGATCGATAGCCAACTGCTCGCTGATATCGATAGTTGCTCATTTTTGCGTTGAGCGCGTGCTTGCGTCAAGTGGTTTGTGCCTTTACTTGGCATTTAAATGTGAATATGACAAAACAACAAAACAACAAAATCAAACAAAGCTAGATATCTCCCACGACGTCCCCAAATTTGGTTGGTAAGTTGTTGGCGATGTCCTTCAAATATCGAATGTTATCAGAACAATTCGCAGTCAGTTACGCCCGACTACAAAGTACTAACTTTTTTAATCTATTTTCATTTTATTGGGAATTTATGAAATAACTCTCCCCAAAGCCCAAAATTTAAATCGCGAATTCCAATAACAGACTCAAATCAAAGAATAAAACAATAAAATACATAGCAAAGTGGCAATTTCTGCTGCTGGTTAAATTAAAGTCTCAAAAGTTGAGAGCGAACTCTTCAGTTTGCCATGTGCACTGAGGCTTCAAATCATTTGAATTCGATTCGGCTTCAAAATTATTTGCACACACAGACTGAGAGGATTTACATATATGTATGTGTGTGAAGAGTCCCACGTGGGGAGATTTCAGTTGAAATTGCATGTGCTTGCAGTGTAGGTGCCAAGTGCTGAGGAAATTTAAAATCTTTTCAGCATCTCCATTAAGCATTGAGGGAGAAAATTACACAAATTTCGACCGAGTGAAATGCAGACGGACAATAATGCAAGATTAAATGCAAACAGCTTTGGTGTTGGCATATTTATCTCCGATATGAACAAATACGTTGTGCAAACTTCTCAACCGAATACTAAAGTCCATTCAAGGACAACACGTGCGATTCGTGCACAACTCAAGCATTTTGCCGAACCAAGTTGAATTTAATTAACTAAGTAAATGCCTCGAATGCTTATCAGCACACAACGAGCCGGAGAATAGCTTAGCACAAGTACAAGCTTGATGTCAGTAGCAGTACACTCGCAAAAAAACTGTCGTACTCAAATTAAAATTAAAATCTTCAAACAACACGTTCAAATCACAAACAAATTAGTATTGTTTAATTAAACAAGTATTAATTTTTTTGGAAACAACTGTCTTAACTTGAGAGCCCTTTTTTTATGTGTAATCGCCTGAAGACATTTTATTCCTCTCACTCTCTCTCTCTCTCTCTGTAGGATGGACCTCCTGTGGCTTGGGAGCCAGTCGACCATCCATGACGACTGTCGAGTGGTCTAAGATGCTATGCAAACCTGATTATAATGTGTCAAATCCATTATTTTGTTGGTGTTGGTTTTTTTTTCTGCACAAAACCTGGCTCTACTTCAAACTTGAAGTAGGCCAGCTACAGAAAGTCATTTATAATTTGATGTTTAAGCAAGTCTGGGCGCCGCAGGCTCAATTAAGCCTGACCCACAACATGCCAAAGTTCGATGTCTGGAGCCAGTCTCAGTTTGCTATGTGCACCCATACATCAAATGTATATTCCTTCTTATGCTCCCAGTCTGCCTTATACACCCAACAGCAGTTCTCTGTCCCATTGTCGATATTCCTACGTGTCAGTTCCTTTGGATTAGTTAGATGGAATTCGATTTATTTTGGGTATCAATGATTTTTAATTGATGTCTGATATTCTGCTTTATTCATATTGTAACTAACTTTAATATGGTACAACAACTTTAACTTAAACACATTAAAACAATGAATTCAACAATGTTTATATTTTAAAATAAAAATTTTATTTTTTTTAAGTTTTTATATTTTATAATATAGCCTTTATTCAATGGCAATATTCAAAAATGTATTGTTGATAATGAGAACAGACAGATGCTTTGATAATTAAAAGCAACCAGTGGCTGTGGCACAAAAACTGAGCTACAAATCTGTCAATTATTTTGACAGGCAAAATGTTGAACTACTTCTACTTGTGGGTGAGGACAGAGGACTGTGGATTGAGTACTGTTTGCCAGTTGGCAGGGGAACGCAAGCACTCAACCACTCTTAGTGCAGAAAGCAGCCAACTCAAAACAAACAGCACCTAAAAGTGTAATCCAACAAAAACAGCAACCACAACAACAAATACAAAAACAGCAACAACAACAACAACAACAACTGGAACAACTGATGAATGTTATGCAACGGCGTAGAACCGCATTTGTTGACTTTGCAGCTGGCTGCCGCAATTTTGTCAACATGGCTGCTTTAGTCTCAATTGTTTGGTGTTTGGTGAGCCTCCATCTTGCATTCTGATTGCGTGGCTTAATTGCACGTTGGAAAAAAGGTGACTGTGGCAGTGGCTTTTGTGGCACGATTTTTGTCCCAGTGCACATCTATGACCCGCATAAAAGTCGAATTAGCAGCTGGTGACTGTGTGAAAAGAGGGCAGGCCATTTATTTGTGGGGCACGAGCGGAGACTCGTTCAAATAAAAATCAGCTATGTGGGTTTCTCTCTAAATGAATCGTTGTAAATCAATTTGTGTTCCTTTGAAAAAGAAAAAATACAATATTAACAAATAAATACTCCAATTACATGGGATGTGACAGGTATTCATGCAACAAACAGCTTAAAGAGAGATTTTTCATTGTTTACCTTTGCCTGTTTAATAGCATAATTATAAAATTAAACAAGCCTTGGAGTATCAATTTTATTTTATGTAGTATTAATGAAAAAAAAAACACCAGCAACAATAAAAAATAGCTTCAATATATCGAGTAATAAAGTAGAATATAATCAACTGAAACAAGCTTTATGCATTATAAAGTTCAGTCGCACTCAACAAAATAACGAGTAAAATGTATAAATAAATTATGGCACATAAAAAATGTTACAGCCCAGTTAGTTGAAAGAAGGGGATGGGAGGGGGGGTGTTGATTTGGGCAAGATGAAAGCGAAATCGAATTCGAAATGGAAGGCAAGCAACAGGCACTGGTCACCCCCAGCAGGAAAAACAAGTCAAAGCCACCCCAAATGCCACGGAACACATTCTGGCCAGGCCACAAGCTGGAGTTGCCTAGTTGCTTCCCCTTTTTAAAACAAATCAAAGAGAAATTGCAAACGACAAGTTAATCTTACTTCAAGCATAACCGGAAGCCATTTTATGACCCAATGGACAACGAACAAAGTACAATGTACAATGTACAATATACAATGCGAAATGTTCAATTCCCCATCTACAGCATACATTGTAGTACGGGGAACAGCTTCTGCCCGCTTCCTGGCCCAATCCAATGGCTGCCCCCTGACAGCTGCTTACGCGTATTTACAATAAAAAGGCGGAAGCGCTAACATTGCTGCATCAGCAGTCATCGCATTTGATCGCAATCTGCACAAAGTACCAGCTTAAGCACAAAAGTGAAACACAGTTTATGCGCCACATTAAACCGTTGCAAAACGCATGAAAGTTCAATGAAAATAGCATACGAATACCAAAAAAAAAATATTTAAAAAAAACCTTTTTGGATGCCACATGCCGCACCTACTATTAGCCTTTTGTCCCTTGTCTTTCCGCAGTTAAACATTTTCTCTTCTGCTCCCGTCTTGTTTGCCCTTGTGAAAGACAGCCACACACACAGATTGAGAATGCTCCGCTCCTGCTACGCACTTTAAAGTGAGCAGTAGCAGTACCAAAAGCACAAAACTGAAATAAATGCTCTTTTGCTCTGCTCTTGTCTGCTCTGACTTTTCGATAGCAATAACAGGCGCGAGAGCAACAAAATCACCAAAGCGATCTGTTTTATTGTAGCAAAAGCAGAAGGAGCCTTTTTACTCCGCGTAGCTAGTGCTCTTACTTCTACGGAGTAGTAAATACAAACACTGGTTTTACACATTATAAATATTTTATGATTTATTTCAAAAAGTTTTCATAGCAAATTAAGCCATAATTAAATTCAGCTTTCAAGTAGAAAACTCCTTTTTGCTAGGGTATGTTAAAATCGGTTTACTTAAGATAAATGTTCTGTTTGATATTTTTTTTATTTTGTGGTTTATTTATATTTATTTTTTCTTACGCCAGTGTTTTTCATGTTGTTTGCACATTTGTTCCTTGTTGCTGCTGCTGAGGCTGCTTGTCGATTTTGAGTTACAAAGCCAAAATCTCGGCTATCGAGAAAAAAAAAAGCAGTGGAGAAGGCCGTTTTGGGTAAGTGAGAGAAATCGGCAACAAAAACAGAAATACCTTTTGCATGCTTCATTGGCCGTTGCCTTTCTGCTGAGTGAACATCAAATGGGATTTGTCTGTTGGGGCGCCACCGCCGGACACACGCACATAAGCACATATGTTGCTGTTGTTGCGTAACAGTTCAATGGTGTGTTAAGCACACACCCACAACAACTTACACCCATCGCACAGTGTATGTGGCAAGAACATCGAACATTGGCTTACTGTCCGAAATATGTGTGAACTTTCACATTCAGACATTGCAGCCGCAAGAAGTGCACTTATCCAAATTAAGATTGCGATGAAAGATTGTTGTTGTTGTTGTGGCCCACAGACAAAAAGATAAGGTGAGCGAAAAGTACAAAATACATCAAACGCCTGATTTTACTTGTAGGAGTTAAGCAGAAAAAGGATAAGGCTTTGAGATGATTTGTTGCAACGAAATATGTACAAAAAACACTTTTATCAACTCATCCAACTTATCTGTTAACGCTTAGGTCTACAAAATTTTAATATTCCAAATGTAGCATTTCAACATTATTGAATTATTACACTTGCCAACTTAAATGATTAAGTATATTCAAATAATGCATATTGAATCATAAATTAATTACAATATTATTTAAAAAAATATTGTATTAAAAATGATCATGGTTTTTTTTAAATTAAATTAAATTGATTGCGAATACAGAAATTAGTTCTGTTGTGCTGAACAACATGAATTTTGGGTCTGGTTTTTTATGCAGCAAATTACCAATTCAGAATATTTAAAATGTTAATTTTCGACAACCCTCTAATATAATTTGCTATCGATCGTCATGTAAAATACAATATTTTTTGGTCTCGTCAAATAATTTATGGTTTTCATTTCAATACATTTCATCAAACCTGGCTCAGATGACTTGTCTAACAACTTTTGTACTTCTGCTTAAATGCTTTACATTTATGTTGCATAGTGTGTATTTTATGGCTGTGAAATTGTGGATGCTACATATTTAGCTGTTGCCACAGTACGTGTATCTTTGTGGTATCCTTGTGTGTATTTGTATGTGTGTATGTCTGTATGTCTGTATTTATGTATTTTGTTTTTTTTTTCTATCATTTATTTGCTTTTTATGCTTTTTGATCGTCTGCGTTGCGCATAACGCAAAGTGTTTGAGCATTCGATGCCTGGCAAATAATGATGCCAAAAGTGTCGCTAGGCTGGGGCAAATCAAGGTAAACCAATACCATACACATACACACACACACACACCCATGTAACCATATATACACATGTGTGTACAAGAGTCAAATAACATATCGAAAAATATTTCGCAGAGTGGAACAAAATAAGCGTCAGCGAAATCTGTTTCAACAGCTTTGCCTGATAGGGATGCGTTTTGAGTTGGGGTTTTGGCGAGGGGAGTCGGGGGTTATGGTGTTGAACGTAGCTCTGCCAAAGTCATAAAATCGCGAGAAAGCATCACAACATAAAGCACAAAATAGCAGCAACAACAATAAGAGCCACAAAGAGTGAAAGCGCCACTGGCAGCTATAATGATGTAAAATATATCGCCGCGATTTAGGCGACTTGGCATCTCCAGCTGAAAAAAAAAACCAAAAAATAAAAGAGCACCCCCTAATCCGAAAGACAAGGTCTGTGCGTGTGCTGATAAAACGCTAAAAATAAGCAGAGCAAAATCAAAATAAAAAGAAATGAAAAAACGAAGGAATAAAGAGTGTTGGCAGCTTTTGGCGTATTTGCGATTTACTTCAAAGTCAAACAAACAAAAGCATAAAATATCACAAAAACACAAGCAAGCATTCAGTAAATTTGCATACATAGAAAAAAATCAGGTATTAAGTTTAATATTTCATATTTTAAGTATAACTTTAGATATCCAATTAGATATATATTTTTGCACGTTATTATTTGCGAGCACAAAATTATATTCTATCAAAACCTGTCCTCAATGAAAATGGTTAAAAATTTAAATGAAAATTTAAGATATATGGGGACGTAAAAACTTAATTAATGTATATAAAATAAAAACTTTTCAACACTTATTAATTGTGAAAACCATTCATAGAAGATATGTACATAAAAAACCGAACCCAACTAAATATATAAAAAGACTTTTCAGCTTAATTACATTTGAATCTATAAAAAGGGCTCATTAAAAATATATTCAAATAAAGACTCTTTTACTCTTTTTATGCACTGTGTATGAGTGCAAGACTGTCACGCCTATCTCCCCCTTCTCACACATACAGACAAACGCCTCGAATATTATTCAATTTGCTGTAATAGCCGCGCTTAAGTTTTCTTCTTGCCACACATGGCGTATGCGAAACGTTTAGTTCGAGCCTCCTTTGCATGAAGAGCATTGGCGGCCCCTGCAAGCGCCACAGCCCCGCCACACTTAATGTCTGAAGTGTATTGATGATGTCGACGCTCTGTGTTGAATATTCCAGCCCCATCCCCTCATTCGTGCACCCTCGCCACGCGTCGCATCGCATCTCACAAATCTGAATCGGCGCATTTGAACTTCAATGACGCGCAATTTTATGCGTAAATCTTTTACATAAATTTTGCAAAACGTTTACGTCTGCATGAAAGGATTTGCCATGGCAGCTTGGCAGCTTGGCTGTTTGGCTTTTAAGATACTTTCAAAGGCAAAGTGAGCGAAGTGGGTAGAAAAAAATAAATGTTAATATGAGCTTTGGCATCTTTTTTACGACATTTACTGCTACAATTTAGCTGAAAGCCAAAGCGAGCAGCAGCAACAACAAAATGAACACTTCAGTTCTTATGCAGATCAATGAGACTCAATAGAAATTTTCAAACATTTTCTTAATGCATCATAAATCTGCTTACCTCGACTCGTCACGATATATAAAAATCAAAATCAATTCGATTTTACAGCTAAAAGTTTTGAAAATAAACGCCCTGAACTGCAATAACATTCTGTATATAAAATTTGTTTTTCTGAACTTTAAGACTTTATTGACCGCTTGGAACTGAAGGGAGATTTTTACAAACAAAATGTAAAATTGATACATGATTAACCGGATTTATTGTCTGCATGGCAAGTTTCAACTAACCGAAACTTCTCTTGTGTCTTCTTCTTCTTTCTTTTATATATATTTCTAGCAAACAATATCAGTTGTGCACAGTACATCGAAAATGCGAACGAAGTGTCGCAAATTATATATCCACATTCTGGGTTAGTGTCTTACGCTGATAAAACAAACTTAATTTCGTCGATAGCTGTCACCGTTTTGCGAATATCGATACAAATACGATAAGCGAAACAGCGGATAGCATAATTATGAAGAAGAAGCATTCCCAGTATTATAATTGATAAACTGCAAACAAATTTTAAATATTTATCTCGCAGTTGATCACTTTCGGGTAAAGCCTTCCCATTTTTTTTTTGTCAGCTTTAATTTGATCAAACCGCAAATCACATTGTCTCTCTATTTTTTGCAATAAAACTTTAGCCATTCCAATTACAATATAAAAAGAGAAATAGAACACGAACCGTATCAAGAAATGGGTAAAGAAAATTTATTAAGTGATAAATTTCAGACAATGCCAAAATGTCAGAAAAGGTCAATTGAAAAGTGAAAGCTCAAGAAAAGGATGCTAAGCGTCTTTTGGCACCCACTCCGATGCACACACACTCACACACACACACACACACACACACACACTCAATCAGCATCGGTTGTCAGGGCAAGGATACGTTCGTCGTCATCCTTTGTCAATTGCGCCCGCCTGTCCGCCGGAGTAAACTAAGAAGAAGGCGCACAAAACAAAAGCCGCTTAGAACGAATTATCAGAGTTGTCTTCTTAGCAAGTTTTCTTGCTCATGTATTTTAGCACTTATTGTGCTTCTAGTTTTTTTCCATTCCATTCGCCAATTGCAGTTTTCAACTGGCCGCATTTAGGTTTCGAACATGGCCTTGCTTCCTCTTCTGCTTCATCTACAATGAAACCATTCCTGGCCAAAGCACTTCATCCGTATAAACCTTTCTCATTTTCTCTCTCTGCACTCCCTTGAGTCAAATGTGTGTACAGCTGCGTGCAATGATCTGGGGAATTGTATAGCTTCTCTGGCACTCACACACAGACACGCACATACACACACACACATTTGATTACGTTTTGCTGCCAACTATTTGCCCACTTAAACATTTATGTAATAGGCTTGAAATTTTCTATTTGGTAGCCACAAAAGCTGGCCAAATATGTGCCACCCAATCACTGTAAAACTGTAAATGTTCACGCTGGACAACGAACCATCTGATTGCTCCTGGTCACCTCCACACCTAACCATCCAAACTAGCTGACCAGCTCACCAACTGACCAACTGACCAGCTAACCAGCTAACCAGCTAACCAGTTGACCAGTTAGCCAGTTGGCCAGATGGCCACCTGCACACGTGCAAGTTGCACGCATTAACAATTTAAATCGTTGGCCATTTCCGTGCTGAACCACAATGAAGCTTGAGCAGCTTTATTCCCACTCCAGCTCTAGCTGTGCATAGAGATGCTCATTGGATGCTCTTGGCTCTAGTCTAGTAAAGCTTTAAATACTAATTTTAATTCCATTCGCCTTTAAATACTATTTATAAATCTTTTCGCCAGTATATCCTTTATTTTGTAGAAATAAATGATTCATTAGATTTTTTATAGAATTTATTTTATGTATTTCATAATTTTAAATATTTTATTTTTAAGTTTCAGAGGTCATTTGAAACTTGAATTCAATATTAGAATAGACATATGAATTTTAAAAACTGTTTATAGTCTACAATAATCATATTGAATAATTTGGTATATTTAAATAAATATGAACTATTATTGTGCATTACATTTTCTATTTGTCAGAATTTGAATTAAAAATTAATAATTCAATTTTAATTTTGGGTTTTGTTTTCTTTTTAATCCCAGCCCAAATCAAGAAGCAAAAAATTTTAGCAACAGCACTTTTTTTATTATTTTGTATTATTTTTTATTTCTATTTTCTTTGGCAACTGAATTTAGAAATTGAGAGAAAGAAAAACAGTACACAATTTTCAATCGCTATAAATGATATTTTATATTAAGAGATTTTTCAGTGTATTAGATTTTAATGCGTGTCTTTTGCTACACAGGCTATTGCAACTTAATCTGTCATATATATAGGTATATAATAAATTTTGATCTGATCTACTTGTATTATTAATTGTTATATTATTTGTATATATTTGCATTAAAATTACTATTACTCAAAAAATAAAAAAATATAATTTTAAAAAAATTACTCAACGAGTTTTGTAATTTAAGTTAAGAAAACAAATTATTGTTCTTTATAAATGTTTTTCTATATATTATTTAATGATTTAAATTACATAGTAATTCGAATATTTTCGTTAAATTTTAATTAAAATTGTATTTCGAATTGAGGAACAATTAAGCAAAATAAACATTGTTGTAATAAATTATATATAAATTATTTCAACAATCTTAACAAAAATGCATTAATCAAATTTTTAAAGAAATTGAGAATAATTTTATTTTGAGAATTTATTTTTCTTGGCTTTGTTTATGTTATATTGCGAGAAAATTAGAAATGGCCTACAAAAAATGCCATATCTGACAGAACTGAAAGTTGTCGTATTTAATTTTAGTGCCGCTATTTTTGGGGCAGCTGCTGCATTTAAACATGCATTTAAAATGTGTCGCACTTCCTCTCTTCCCCCCCCCCCACCCCATCACCAACCACTTCTCCACCCCTTCGTCCGGCATAATGCCACAATAGAGCAGAGCCGTAGAAGTGGTGGCACGTCGAGTGAATTTGAAATTAAAATACGGTGCAAGTGCAACTTAAGCTTGAAATTAGGTTTGCATTTCAGAAATGTTCACTCGAATGTTCTTTAGAAATGGCGCAACTTTCGTTATTAAAGTGCAATTCGGTTTCAACTGCTGCTATTTCACCTGCTGCAACTTGCCACTTCTTTTTCTTCTCGCTGCTGCTGCTGGCCAGCGCTGCTAGCAGCGGAAAACCGCACAGGAGCTGAAGTACCAAATGGAGCCATTCAAAGGAGGAGCAGTAGTTGAAACAACTCCCACAACTGCTTGGTTCCCCTTTTCCATCTCTCGTTTTATGGATTCTGTACTGTACTTTTCCAAAAGATTAGTTTAATTAGATCGTGAAGTATGTATCACTTTGAATATATATATTTATTCTTGATCCGTATCAGTTGACTTTTTAAATAGAGTTCAGACTAGTTTTTTGTCCAGCGCAAAACAGTTAATATATATATAATATTATACATCATTTGGGGCTTCTGCACCTATTAGATCTATTGTGGGTAGATTCTGCTAGGATTTTAGATGAGGACTCCTCCTTCACCTTCTTTTCTCCTAGTTATCAACTTCCACGCATATATCTCAATCCCGTTGTGGTTCCTCAGTAAAACCAGCAGGGTGGGCCTATCAACGCTTCTTGGACAGAATAACGTGATACAGTTTGGGTTTGTCCCATCCAGACACAATGAGTTCGTCTATGATGGCGTCTTCCAACATAGAGAGCTCTTCGTGATTGAGCAATACCTGTGGGTATTCCACACGTAACACGGCTACCTTTATCTTTTCGCCATATTTGCATATGACAGTCGAGGTGATGTGCTCGGGCGTGGATCCCAGTCAGAGCTTCTTCTGGAGCGAGTCCTTGCTGCGACCTAATGTGCCTGCGGTACTCGCCTATATGGTGCTAGACTAGCACGTTGTTGAGGATGGTTTTCTCAGTCCTCCAAATGTCTTGCGACATACTCCGCAGGGAGATACTGCGGTAATTTTATCTTTTTGGACTATGCATGTGTCCGCCCGGGCAGATCCGCATTACCCGAACAGGCTGTTGCCATTGCCTGAGCCCACCGTATGAGACTGGGCGAGGATGACTCCCGTCACGGTCCGAGTGACACCTTAGTCCGGCCCGGAGTAAGATGTTGGGATAGGAAAAGGGTAGGTATAGTGGTGCAGGGAGATTGGGTTGTGTAAGGCTATGCTTTTATCTTACCCACTGTTTGTCCGGGACTGCTTAATTACGATAAATCTCGTATTATTCGCAACTAACCTGCCCGAGGGGAGGACTTACGATATATATTGAGTCTTAAAACTAAATAAAACAATAGCAAAGTTACTAAAGCCGATCTTGTTAATTATAAGAACTAGAGATAAATTAGGAAAATAAAGTCTCATTTAGATTAAGTGTGTTTAATTTTATCGAGTACTGTTCATATTACCCAAGTATCAATAAAAATCAATTGCCGACGCGATAGTTTAAATATATCCTGATATTTAATATAAGCTTTAACCAAACATATTTTTGATTAACTATTTAATTAGATTACCTATTTAATTTAAATAAATTCATTTCAGTAAGTTGAAGGTAACTGCTAATCAAGCATACTCCGTTTTAGAGCATTATGACTTAATTTTTTTTAAGGTTTTTGTTCATTTTTATGATTTTTTTTGTGCTTTTCAGTCTTTGGCCGAAGTTGTAAGTTGCAAGTTGGATTTGGATATGAAGTTCAAAGAGGCAGCCAAAAAGTTGCGGCTTGCTTGCCCTTAAATTATTGCATTTAACAAAAGTCCTTGAACTGCAGATGTACATACATATATTTATTTATATATATATATATTTATGTACAAGTATTTATATATATGAATAGCTGCAGATACAGTGAAAGCTGCATTGAAGTTCTTTGCAATTAAATAATTTGCGGTTTTCTGCAAATTTCCGCATGCTTCAAGAAATAAACTCGAGCTAGCAATTGAAAAACGAAAATTAGCCTGGCCTACACTGTAATGGCCTGGCCCAAAAGAGGTTAGGCGGCCTTTATCTCTATCTTTATCTTTATCTGCAGATGGCACAAGAATCTCTCTCGCCTAAAAGCCCACAAGCAAAATGCCATGCAATAAATAAATGGCACTCACACACACACACAGATGGACTCACACACACAAACATCGCAAAAGACGAGTTGGCTTTTTCTAAATGTTCACAAACTGTTTGTTTAGTAGTTTAACAAATAATGCAAAAAACGTTTATAGGCAAACTAAACTTAACAAAACAAATAAGTTGTAAAATAAGCACTGCATACAATTCAAATTGCTTTAAGAACAAGTGTAATATGAATATTAATTAAAGCTAAGTCATTTTAATGCCAAAATTGTGTTTTATGGAAAAAATAATACGTTTTACATTTGAAACCAATAAATACAGCATTGACAGCACAAACCGTTAGTGGCGCCATCTGTGTGTCATTTTCGTAATGCTGCCAGACTGTTCAAGTAAAAAGAGCCTTTCGTTAAAAAATACTCAAATTAGCAGCGTAGCGGAAACTACTCAAAAGCTCAGAAAAAGCTGCGCCAAAGTTTTATCTTTTAAACTGTATACAAAATAACGGATTCTATTGCAATATAATTGTGAATTTAATTTTAGCGGTATTTCTTAAGTTGTGGCATAATAAAAACATTGATTTAATTTTTCTTTTTATATGATTTTATTGTTCACCCACATAATAATTTGTTTATTCAAATTAGAAAAATTACGCTTAGAATTAATTTTAAATGTACAATTTTTTCATGTGTGATTTTTGAAGATCATCATTCAAATCAGATATCCATGTTTGTATATATGTATGTATATAATGGAGTGGGGAACTCCATTCTTATTTACACAATATTATCGCATATTTACTTACATATATATCTTCCATATTTATAATCGCTGTAAATATGCGATTTTATGAAATGTAAATGTTTGTGTGTGAATTTTTTTAATTTGTATGAACAGCGTACATCTAGAACTTATAATTACAATTTTAAATATATATATATATATATAATTTGTATTTTTATTTGCATTTGCATTTTGTTAACAATGATTATTTCTTTTAAACGCCGCATAATAATAATAATAGATAGATAGATAATAAATAAGAAAATTGTGCGAACGCAAACAAATAGTTTTGCGTTGTGGCTCAGCCACATTATTACATTATATCGAAAAATTGATGAGCTGTGTTGGCGATAACCGATAAGCGATAAATCAATAAATCGATGGTTCAATAACAGATTGCAACAAGTATTTTGTTTGTTTTGTAAACAAAACAGCTAATGCACAAAATCGTTGGTTATATAATGCTGCGGCTCAACAATGACGCTCGTATAATGGGGCGTGGCAGCAACAGCTGCTGCGGCAGCAGCCGCATTTACACTCTTAAAACTCTCCGCAAAATCGCTAACAACTCGCTGCTGCTGTTGTTGTTGTTGCTGCTGCTGCTGCTGCGGATGCAACACATATTGTTGTTGCTGATGTTGGTGGTATTGATGTATTGGCTGATGTTGCACCTGTGTTTGCAGTCGATGTTGCTGCAAATGCTGATGTTCCATTAGATGTTGCTGCTGTTGCTGTTGTTGCTGCTGCTGTTGCTGTTGCTGTGAACTGTTATCGGAAAAGTAACTCATCTCGAAATTGTGACTCAAATCGCTGTAGGTGGTTTGCGATGGGGATGTGCCATTCACAATGGACGCATTGCCCGTCGATAGCTGACGATCGCTCTCCGAGCTGCTTGAACAGCTATTCGAGTTGGCGCTAAACGGACGCATCATCGATGTGGCAACATCCACCGTTGCATCATAATCATAATAATAGTGATTGTTGTTATTGCTGCTGTTGTTATTGTTGTTATTGTAGTACAGAGTGCCCGTTGTCGTATCGGGATATTGCATTTCTGTTGAGTAAACACCCGATGAGGAAGCGGATGCACTCGATCCGCCACCAGCACTCGATGCAGTGCCTCCGCCTGCACTCGAACTGGAGCTGACGACCAGATCGTTGAGTGGCGGATAAAGTTGCGTATAACTGAGGCTATCGTGATCCATACTGCCGCCATGCTGCAACTGTTGCTGATGATGACGCCACACGCCGTTGTTCCCACTGCTCCCATTGTTGTTGTTGCTGCTATTGTTGTTCGTTGGTACGGGCGTGACTGCATTAGGCGCCGGAGGCTGCACGGACAGCGGTAACTCCGGCTCAAAGTAGGGATCCAGCTTGGGACTGATGCTCAGCACCGGCGTACTCGACGCTGGCTGCTGCGAGGCAACACATGTGGCACTAACGGTAACAGAGGCTGCCGCTGCTGATGCTGCAGCGGCGGCGGCTGCAGCTGTTGCTGTTGCAGTTGCTGCCGCTGCTGCAGCGGCAACTGCTGCCGCTTGAGCCGCCGGTGATATAGGCTCACGTTTGATAACACCCGTTTGGATCTCGTTGAGCACCAAGTCTTTCACTTCTCTCTCGCTGAGCACATAGTTGACGCTGACGATGAACACCTCGCGGGAGGAACGCGAATTGTGCACCAGCGTGGCATACGATTGCACCCACACCCAGCCGCCACCCTTGGTCAGGAAGCGATAATATTTGGAGGTTACTTGTCCTTTGTACAGCACTGCAATTGTAACGAAAGAGACAGAGATACAGTTAGCCCGGATTAGTCCACAAGGTGTTAAATGTTATTGTTTTGCTTACGGATTTGATGGGAGCAGCGCATGGGCATTATGTCCGCCGCATGGATGTACTGATAAAGCGTCTTCTCGATGAGGTCCTGCGGTTCATAGCCGGTTAGCTGCGATACGCTGCAAGCAAATAAATGAAAATTGAATAAATAAAAGTCGAGAGGGTGCCACTGGTCAGATACCCTGTAGATTCCTGAGAACACGATGTGCCTGTATTCCCCATCATGTAGTTGCCTAAGAAGAAGAGTTTTGTCTACTTTATGCTAGCTGAGCTAATCAATTATGTAATGAAAACTTGCAAATACAAATTAATTATTGTCTCCATTAAAAAATATACATCGATATTTATAGATTTAAGTTGAACCGTTTGATTATCGATATCATAAATGCTTTTCCCCAGCTGAGCTAATAATTATTATACTCAAATATTTTATATGAAGTTTTGATAATTTGATAATTAATATAATTTCCAAATATTTTTCTAAATTCTACCAACATTTCAAATTTGAGTACAAGTCGATTATATCCACTTTGGCACATATACAGCATATCCACTTTTTTCAGAAAACATTTTAAATGGATATAGAAAGTATAACAAGTTGAGTTTATGTACACAGAGCTCATGTTGCGCGCGCTCTATATTTTGATATTTTGCTCTATCTCTCTCAGCTTTGTTTTATATTTTATTTTTTTGTTATTTAAACAAATGAAGTGGCTTTGCTGGTGTTGTGTTTGGTCTGTTTTTACTTTTGTCAACTTCAATTCAATTATGCAGCAAAAACAAAATACCAGCGAGTAAGCGCAAAAACAACAACTACACAACAGAAAAAAAGGGCTGTTTCACACTTTGGGGTTGCTCTACACCATTGCATATGTTTGGGGTGGCGAGAAAGAGACGGAAAGCTGCCAGTCGCGGCATCCGGGCAACATCATGAGGGTAATTGAGTGACAATAATGTCAGACAAAGTGGTCGAGCTGCAGCCGTAGCCGAAGCTGTAGCTGTGACATAGCCTCCTCATGGGGAGGCACTTAAAGGCAACGTCAAGCCACCAACAAGCAGCACACTTCTTAACCCCCCCCCCCCCACACACACACACACTCAGTTGCACCACACCCACTATTTGGAGCAGGACACACAGACAAAGCAAAATCAAGCTCAAGAGGGAAATGATTTGTTTTCCTTTTTGTCACAGAGCCCCTCGATTTTGCTTCAAATTCCTTTCCTTCTCTTTTGTTATATACAATTTTTTATCTTTGGGGGATGTTGCGTGTTATTTTTTAACAGGCTTTCTGAACAGATTCTTTTTGCCCGTTTAAATATTTGTCCAGTGTTGCTTGCCAAGGAAACTGATACTTTTTTATGGCCAAATACCAGCAAAAACAGGCAGTAAGCGAAAAAGGGAGAAATAGTTTTCTTCACCTTAAGAAGTTCTTAGTATTTGTTCACTTGTGTTCAATATTAAAAAACTTTTTATGTCTTTTATAATTTTTTCACATATTTTAATTTAATTTTTATAAATTGAATCTTCTAGTTCATCAGCTATTTATATTTTCTTAGCTATCACATATTGTACATTTAAAGTACATTTTTGACTTCTGTCTATAAATTATGAAATTCAACCTAACGCTTTAAAATATAGTCTGACTTTGTTATGTTTTTCCAAAATTGTAACTAAACTTGATCAATGCTTTAACATGATTTCAAATCTTCAATAACAGAATCTCAGATTGTTTACCTATTATTCAGATATGGAAGTCAATAACTTACCGTGCATCGAAGAAGATGAGCTTCATATCGAGTTTGGCACGAAACATGAACATATTCTGATGCAGTTTGATTTCCGTGATGGAGGATGAAGGCAGCGAGTGACCGACGGCAACCAGGCCGAGATTCTGTACAAGACTGCCCTGGCCGTCGCCGCAGTCCGGATAAATGCGCGCCTTCAAATAGCCGGAACAGTGTATCACCTACAAAACCAAACATTTATAGATGTCTGCCGTAAGCAAATTTCTAAGTAAAAGCTCACCTTGAAGCCGGATGTTGTCAGGCCGGCATTGCGTTTGGCCAGAACACATTTCATGCGCAGGAAGAACGTCTTCTCGATCTCGATCGTGTGGGAGCCACGATCGTGGCCATAAGCCGTCGGATGCTGCACACCATTCGGGCTTCCAATCGGTGTGTGCGTCTGGGCAAGCTGCACAAAGATATTCCACAAGATTAGTAAATAGTAAAATCAGATAAAGCAGGGAGATACTCACTGGATGCTGATGCATGTGCGGGTGCAGCGACAATATGGCATTCATCTCGTCCTGATCGTAGCTGTGTATATACTCGAATATGGAGTTGCCCGTCAGCTCGACCTGTGCCAGCCAGAAAGAAAGAAATTTAAGATTTCGTAAATTAATTCCAGCTCCTGCCCCAAAGTGCCAATTAGTAAACGAATGCAAATGCAAATGCAAATTTTGATTCGTGTACCTTTTGACGGCAAATGCGAGCTCCTTTCTCCGTGCGCCTTGACTTGCAAATGGTGCAAGTGGCACCAAACAGAGAAAGGGCATCCATTCGAAATTTATGCGCATAAATCAACGAGCAAACACCACCCACCTGACTGAGTCCCAAGTGCACCGACGCTGTCTCAGAGATGTACATGATTTTGCCATCAGGCGCCACCACGAAGATGAAGCCGTCCAGGGTTTGCAGCAAATGTGAACCCAACTCTTTGATGGTTGCGCCACGCTGCATCACCGGCGAGGAGCCCCAAGCTTCACCCAGTCCTGTAAGGATATCAACAACATATTTTTTGAAATTAACAAACGGTAAAGATTTTAATTAATATATATATATATATATATTTATATTGAATAATTTTAAAAATTACTAAATTATATGTGCATTTATTTGGTCTTTTGTCTTGCAAAATAAAATTAGTAAATCGATTATAAATATTTTCTATCAAATGTATATTTATGTTTACAAATATAGGAAATTAAATTTCAAATTTCTATATTTCTTTCGCCAAATTAAAAATTACAAGCTGGATTGTAAATAAATTATATAATATAGCCCTAATAATCAGTATTAAAATATAGAAACCTCAAATAATTTCTCTAACCTTGCAACATATTTGAAAGTTTCCCATTTCAGATATATTTTTGAATGCATTTCAACTTAATTTTAACTTCTGACAGTTCTTTTTGGATTGCACTACTTTTCTGCTCTAGTAACTTTCCCATGGCCTGTTTAGCTTGGCTGTCAGGCAAAGTAAGTTGTGGCACACGCCCAGACCGCCCACACCCGCCTCACTTCTTGCCCACACAGCTGACGTCTAAATATTATTCCCAATTAAAGTCATCAGCGCCGTAGGTGGCCCATTCACAGCCCGGCAGACCAACCAACCAGCCAGCCAACCATTGAGTATCCTCACCTACTCCAACCCACCCCCCGCGCCATGGCAAGTCCTTAGACTCCCGGCGATATACATTCCATTCTCATGTGCTCATGTCTTGCCTGTTGTTATTGTTGTTGTTGTTGTTGGCTTGTTCCTTCCTTGCGCGTTGTTTGTTGCCTATTATTAAAATAATTATTTCAATAAAGCACAGAAAAGAAAAGCACAAAACGATGCGCACAATGGAACAAAACAACAACGACGACCAACCCACTTCACCCCAGCCCACTCCTTGGCCTTAGCTGCGGCTGTTGTGCAACCCTCCTAGTCAGCAGAAAATCACACCCACCCACATACACACACAGACGCACACCACATCGAAGTCAGCGCCACCCAATGTCACCCACTGAGCATTCACTTCCAGTCTCAAGTTCTCGTCGCTTTCTCTCTCTCGCTCTTTCTCTCTGTCGCTCTCGTTGCTTTTTGAGTGGAAACAACAGGCCGCCATTGTATCTTGCCGGAGTGTTGCTCCCCCTGCCCCACCCGTACTCCCCTCACGCAAAACAGGCACATTTCTAGGCAGCTTGTTGTTTATTGTCTGCCCCATTGTTGAGAGGTTTTTCCTTTAGCATATGCTTTAAGCAAACATCGCCTTTTAAACTTGAAAACTTGTGCGCGTTGATGTTGCTGTTGTTGTTTTTGTTTTTGTTAAATAACAAAGGCACACGTCGCAGTGGCAATATCCAGCTGTGTCCTGCGTGCTGGATATGTGCCACGTAATGAGCCGGTGCCGCGTGGCTGTCAACGATTCCACATCATTTGACAAAAGCAACGCTTCGCCGGATTGATTCACACGCCACGTCCAAAAAGATGAAAAGCCAAAGCAACAAATTGAGCGGCATTTAATTAAACTAATTGGCATTTTTTTCTCGATTTTTGTTTTTTGTTTTTTTATTTTTGCACACTCGATAAAAGTAAATATAGAGGTGCGACTTACCATCGGGGAAAACTTGGCGCATTTTCAAATAGGATGTGGTCAAACGTATGACAGACGCTTTGTCCAGCTGTGACGTAATAGCCGCTGGCAATGGCAATAATTTGGCCAATTCACAGAATTCCGTGTTTTCCTTTTCACGACGCGTGCGTGCTGCATTTTTGCTTTTCTCCTTCATGGCACACGTTTTAGCTATATCTGCAAAGAGGAAATAAAAAATATATATATTAATAGGAAATAAAATAAAAATATATTAAGTTTTGCATTGTTCCTTAATTCGTAGGTATTAAAAAATTAAATTCATCATATTATATAACACTGAATTTAATAATTGCTTTCATTTTTAAAATAATCAGGATTCATTTTGTATAAATCTTCATGTTGAAAAATGTAGAACAACACAATTAATAATTACTAAGCCAATAAATAGTTATCAGTATTAAATTTAGTGTTTCATAATTTTGTGTTATTCAACAAATCTAATTTATTATTTTAACAAACCATGCAGTCTGCTCTCATAACAATCCTTGCGCACTTTACGTTGGTTCGTCATTATTTAGCTGACACTCGATAGAAATGGACCCGTTTTATTTGTTTTAGATTTCTGCTTTTTAGCAGCCTAACACTTGCTCGTATCCCGACGATCACCTGTCTGCAACTGAGCAGAGTTCGTCCTGGGCAGACAGTTTTAACAGATTTCGGTGCTACCTGCAACAGCAGAAACAACACCAGCAACTGCCATTGGCTAAGTTAGCGCAGTTAACAGACTACCTGACTGACTGTCAGACCAATTGACTTTTTGCAATGTTAATAATTTGCCCTGATCCTCAATGGCAACCGGAAGCGCAAGTGTTGCAGCTGTATGCGTGTGTATGTGTGTGTATGTGTGCGTGTATTTGTGGGTGCAACAGGTTGACAAGAGTAACCACAGCAGTTTTGACTTATATACTACAAATTTTCTTTTATTTTTGCCAATCCCATACAGCGCATATATATATATATACATATGTGTGTGTGTGTGTGTAGTTTGTTACGGGTCATGGCCAGTTTTAAGGGCGAATTTGAAAGCGTCGCCGTTGCTTCATTGATAAAATAGTTTCGCACGTGATTTTGGCTAAAATTCATGGCATGGCTCCTGCTGATTTTTTGGCCATCCAACTCGCACACACACACACACAAACACACTAGAAATACATGTGTGTCTAGTTGCAATGCAAGAATTCGCACGTAATTACAAGTTTATTGACATAGGTCACGTAGTGAACAGTTTTTAGTAGATGCGTCAAACTCTAACACTGACTAGACATGAATGAAATGACGTATATATCTATATATATATATATATAGAAATATATATGTACATATATGCCCATCTCTCCACGAGCCGAGCATGATAAACAACTTTGGTTGATGCGTAAAAGCATCTGTAATAACTGCTGCAAATGACAGTGCCCAAAAATGGGACATTTGTCAAAAGTCGTTCAGCTGCTAAGAATCAAGCTCAGACTGGACTAATTTGCAGGCATCCGCCACGCAGACGAGGTACAGGACGTATGTACAGGAGCAACAGATTTGCTAAATGATCATAATCCTAAAGAGCAGCGCCGCTAATCCGCAACTCAAATGTGGCAACATGCGCGTCTGAAGTGCCGTCGAGGTCGTTCCTTGTTCTTCCTACAACTACTATTGTTGCCTTTATCGTTGTTGTTGTTGTTGTTGTTGTAGTTGTTGAAGCAGTTGTGCGGGATGTATTCAGAGTCAATCGCGGGACAGGGCAAGCAGTGAAAAACAATTGTTAGCTAGCTAATGATAGTTTATGAATTCTAAGTGGGTCAAAATGGCACAGGATATGTACAGATGTGCATAAATCTATATACATAAACATCAGCATCACATAAATTTGAATCACATAATTTGATTGCAACATTTTTATTTCATATTTCTAATGAAAACCAGCGGAAATAAAACCAATTCCCATAACACTTGGAATTAGGAATAAAAAAAAAGCAAGTCACATTATTAAATATGCCCAACAATACAATAAATGATTAGAATGTGACAAAGTCTTTTGTACACCAACTATTTGATTATCCGAATTGACATCAGTCTGATATAATATTGTAAACTACAACAATAATTTAAAACTATACTATATATAAAATATATACTAGATTATAAAAATAAAATCATTAGCTGAGAATGTATTATTTAATAAACAGGAATTCTTCAATTCAATAAAAAATTACGTTTTAAAAAGAAAACAATAATACAGATTATGAACATTGAACAAAATTTGTATTAAAGAAAATGTTCGGTTCTTATAATAAATACTAATTACTCATCTTAGTTTAAATTTATCTTGTTTCAATCTATAAAACGCAGAACTTAAATTATTTGAACTAATCTAATTAAGATATGCAACTAGACAAACCAAATCATATATCCATATTTTTTTTATAGTATTTATATAAATTTTTTCTATTATTTCTTAAAAGAACATCGTCATTAATCGCAACCTATTTCATATTATAAGCATGTAAAATATATTTTCAAATTGCTAAGAAGCTATTCGTATTTCCCTTTGAAAATCCTATGGGTCATTGATTCCTGGCAAGTATTGCGTACCAGCCTAACGACCAAGTTACAGCACTCTTCTGGGAAAGGGCATAAAACTTACAACAAACCATCGGATACGCTCTTCGCTTTTAGCCCATAACTTGACCTTAATCTTGTTAAAAGCAAACAAATAACACAAAAAATAAGAAACGAAAAGTTTAAAATAAAACAAACAAAATATTCACACTGAACTTGAACTGCTGCCAGTGGAAATAGGAGCAAATCAGTGTAAAACCAGCAGACAGAGAGAGAGAGGAGATTGGGAAAGAGTATATTTTGTATTCGTAGGCAGCATAACGACAGGTAAACATTAAAAAAAAAGCGTTCGGCTGATTTTGACAGCATATTCCCACGCTGCAAAAAAAGAAAGAGCAATGGAAGTGAGAGAGTAAATAGAAGATGCCATGAAGCAATTAACGGCACATTGGCCGCTCGTTTCGCCCTCCGCTGGGAAGATGCTAATGTGGGTGTTGCGGCTGCGTGCGGCGACAGAAGCGCGCGCTCCCGGACAGGTAACCCATGAACCAACGGACAATCTGTCCTGCGAAATATGCCAAGTGAAGAGCTGACAGTTCTCACGCTAGCGGTTGTAGCGGGTATTTCCAATGGACCAATTGATAACCGTACGGGGAAAAACAAGCTGCGCACATTTAAGCGAAAAGTGTGAGAAAACTGTCTACGCTACAGATACAGGTATGCATATATACATATATATATATGCTGTCAACAGATTCTCACACACACACGCACACACACCGGTAGCAGGTCCTGTGTGTGGCTGCATTATCAAGGGAAAATTCAACATACGTTTTAAATGTGCATAACATATGACATTGCCATAACGATAATGATAAGACGTAAGACATATACCCACACATACATATAATCGTAAATATGTGTGTGTGAGCAGGCCTATGTGTTGTCAGTCAACCACCCAACACTCCAGCACTCTGCCACCCACACCCACACAAACTCAGGGCGCACTCTTTTTGTGTTTTTCCAACGCACATGAAGTTTTATCTTGAAACAACAGCCAACGACGATGGGCGAACCCCCGCGAAATTTTAATGCTCAGGCCGCGCTTAATTTTGGGATTATAGCCCGTAAAGTAAACAGCAAACGCAATGTCCTTAGCTGCCAGCGGGAGCAGAGGCAGCGACTGCGACAGCAGGACGACTGAACATTAACCCAATTTCAATATGCTTTTTGATTTGTTTGCGCGCCACTTTAACATTATCAAACAACAGTTTATGCATGGGGCGTGGCTGCTGCTGCTGCTGCTGCTGCTGCTGTGTGTCGCTTTTATTGGGGCGGGTGTGTGTTTTAATTGCTAGCAATAACAACCAACGACGGCCATAACAAAAACAACAACGAGCGGCAGTAAAAACAATAACAAGTCGTTTGCCTTTGCTTTCAGTTTTTGCCAAATCCCAAATCCAAATCCGCTAATTGCGTCGAGTTATTGTTTTTTGCTGTAGTTTCGGCTTAAGGCTGGTTTGGTTGACAATTACCAAAACGTTACAATTGCTGCCACCATCCCAAAAGACTGCTTATTGATTATCATAATTATGCTATGTGGAATGGGGCTGATTGCTCCTGATAATAATAAGAATTAAAACTTGTTTCCTTTTCCAAAGTATTATTAAAATAAAGATATAAAAAATAAATTCTGATAAAAAATGTTAACTGCTGGTTTACTTGTTATAAAATTTTAAATTACATTAATTTTATTAAGATTCGAATCCATGTAAAACGAGAATTCACAAAAACGATTTCATGATAGGAACTCTAGTTCCTTTTTTTCAATGTTTTATTTATTTTTGGGTTCTAGACATTCTGTTTTATATTATTTTTTTTTGCGTAGTTTGGGTTTTTTTAATATGTGCTTCGAAATATTAAATGAAGTCAGCTAATAGCATGGTTTACTAACAAAAAATTAAACATAGGCTTTAGGAATATTATATTGACGAAAAAAAGTATTGTTAAAATACATTTAAGTCAATGTTCATAAAAATGAAATGGACGCAAATATCCCAGAATATTGATTCCCTAAACAAAGACATTATATGCATTTATACATACAAAATTGATGCTGCATTTATCAAAAACTAAATGAAAGAGCTTAAATACATTAAATATTAACACAATAAATACCATATTGCATTATACATAAAACAAAATCTGTGTGAAAATATGTTACATGCCTCTTGAAAGCCCTGTGCAAACAGGCAGAGGAAGCAAATCAAAGTGCCATTGAAGTGAAAATAAACAGTGTGAAAAAGCTAGACCAGAGCCTGGCAGCAACAACCATACATAATAATAATGATAAACGGGCAACATCATAATCGTCATTACTTTCATTACAAGATATTGTATTTTTGAAAATATTTATGCATGTATTTTATTTGTATTTGTTAAACAAACATGAACGCGCTCAAATACTACTGCAGCACAAAGCGCGCTGATGCGTTCAAAATGCGAAAGTAAACTTTCAAATGAAATAAAAAAAAACAAAAACAACACTAACAACAAAAATACCAACAAACAAATACGGCAGCAACGAAATGTGTACCACAGAGCCTCAGCAGCCAGCTATAAATACGGAAAATCTCGAAAATATCACGTAAAATCGATCAACAATACAAACTTGCAACCAAATTGCCACTGGGCATTGGGCATAGACCATTGTAACAGACGTTGCCCAGTGCCCCCTACCCCTTACCCAGTATCCTATACTTAGTTTCCAATTCCCCGTCGCAGGCAAACGCAACTCGCCAAATCAAACAAGTCAAACGCAGAGCAAAAGGGCGGCCGACCAAGGGTCAAATCAATAACCATAAATTTATAGCATTGGCCTATGCATACAAGCACACAATAGAATACCCCTTCTGCCCCAATCCCCTCATACTCCATAACTCTGTCTCTCTCTCTCTCTCTCTCTCTCTCTCTGTGTGGATGTCCGACTTCACCTACGCGTAATTACCCAAACACCTCCATTATCACTTACATTGTTGTTGCTGCTGTTTTCAGTACGTGATGTTCACCATAAATTTGAATTTGATTTCGAATTTGCTCTAAAACAGCAGCAACAGCAGCAGACCGACTACCGCGCTGATGGCGGACACTGTACAAATACGAGAAATTCGGAATGCGAGTGGAAACAAGTAAATAGACAAGCAAACGCATAGGCCGACATCAAATAACATCAAATGTAAACATGCTACACATTGATAGATAAATATTGTCACACATATATCTATCCACACACATACTAATAAAGCTCGATGGATTTTAGAGCAGAGCTTTGCTCATATATATATATATATATAATATATAGTGTTTATATATCGATTAATATATATACAAACTTTAAGCTTGCAGTTTGTTCTATAAACAGGCCAATATCAATTTTTTGTTTTTTATTTATTTATATATTAATTCATTTAGTAAATTACTTACACAACTTTAACAGAAAAGCAGTTCATTTTGCCCTAGAAACATATACCTACAAAATGATGGCGCAAACATATACAAATTAAAGAAAATTATTTGTTCTACATGCAACTATTAATTATTTTACTATAGAATACTTATTCAACCTTACCAAATTTTTCTGTAAATTATAATATTTCCGGAAACGCAGAAGAACACGACTGACCAAGCTTTTTTAAAACTTTGATAGCTAAATTAATTTCTAAAATAGTTTAAAAAATTAAATGAGCATATCTCGCAAACATTTTACATTAGATTGTTTTTAATTTTAACGTCATTAAAAGAAATCTTGAACTAGTTCTTAAACGGTACTATAAGAATGCTATATTCAATTAGATAGAGATTTAAATTTTTTAATATAATCTTTTATCTATTATTATATACATATATATATTATTGATCTACTATACAAAATTATACAAAACGTAGTTCCATATTTGAAGCAGATACACACTGCTTAGTTTTCTATTTTTCCCCTTCTGTATATTTGTTGACCAAAAAAAAAAGGAGAACACTGTCAACCCTGCTTAAATATGTGTTTTAAAACGAAAATTTGGCAGTAAAATTGTAATATTTATTTATTTCTTAATATATTCAAATCAAATTTGACTTCTAAAACATTTCAAATTTGCTTCGTTTTACGTTCTATGATATGGGCAACTGAAACAATGAAAGTGCAACAAATATAAGAACAACAGCAACAACAATCAAGAACTACAACTAATAAAATAACAACAACAACAATAAGAACAAAAGTAACTTGAACTCGGTCGTAGAATGAAACAAAAATACGGTTGAAAAAATCAATACAAAGTCACGTTTTGAAGAAAATCACGTTTCATTAGATACCTACAACTTACACTATATACCTTACACATGCCCCTGCACACGCATACATATAAATACAAATGCATACACATACACACACTCAAATCCACATTACAAGCATATAAATTCCATTGTTGCTACAATTTAATTTTATGCAAACGAAAATAATTTGAACAAATAAAAACTCGCCATTGCTTTTTAAACTACTTTTAAATTCAAAATCCTACTAGGCGGCCATCTTTAATGGGCCTACTTCAGTTCCCCAATCTGTAAATTCTGTATTCTGTATTCTCTATTACGTGAAATGGGGGGAGCTTACCTTGAAAATTTACGACAGATTTTACTTTAACATCAAGGTTGACATTTTCTTGGGCGGAGCTCTCAATTTAGAAGATACACCGCATTGCGGTGTTACACATCCGAGCATTTTATTGGGGATGATTGTTGCTCCCCCCACCCACCACACCGACGTTAAGTCCCTTTAACACTGGGCTATTTGTTGCCCGTTCTAAGTTGGTGTTGACAACTTCAAGATATTTTTGGGCTTAAGTCACGGATTAGTAACGTTTTCAATGCCCCTCTATGGCTATTTTGAGACTCGTTAACATAAAATAAATGATGTGAATATGATTTATTGAGGGCCACATTAATGCATGCCTTATTTCTGTTATTCTTTAGTTGGAAAACTAAACTTTAATTACTTAAACTTTAGTCATGTAAACTTATGCATGTATTAAGAATAATAATTACAAAAAATTTGCGCCAACTAAATTGTTTATATCGATAAAGCTTCTTCAACAAAAGTTTTTACACACAATTTTCTATTTACAAATATTTTGACAACCTCAGTCAGGATATAAATATGTTTTTAGTGGATTTTTTAATTAAGTTTGTTGTTTTAACAACAATTTTTATATACAAATCCTTAACCAGATTATACAAATGTTGTTAGTGAAATTTTGAAATAATATTGTTGTTTAATTCAAATAATGTTTTTCAATCAAAATATTGATCTCAATATGTAGTATATAAAATTTGAATAAAATTTAAATATTTAAAATATTAAATTTATTTTTAAATACAATTGAAAATAATAGAGTTGTACCAAAAAAAAAATTATTATTCTTAAACGTATAAATATTTCAAATTTAATTATTTTTAAACGTTTAAACCAACTAAAACGGTTGTTTTAACAATTTCAGAAGTTCTAAATTTAAGTTGATTGTGTGATTTGAATACTTAAAAAAAAAAATATATATATATATATATATACATTATTAATATAATTAATTATTAATATATATATATATAAGTATACGTATGTATTTTGGAAAATTTTAAAGCAAACCCTTTATATTTACTATCGAAACGATTACGTTTTATATAAAACAACAAAATTACAGCATTAAGCGGCTTTCGTTACAAGAAGTCACACACATGTAACACACAGTACACACTCACGTACGCACACATGACGACTAACACTCAAGCCCCCAGGCGTATCTCAGTTTGGTGTATGAACAAATTTAGGAGACAAAAGAAAAGCATAAATCCCAGCAGACCAGTAATACAGAAAACTACAACAACCAGAACAGGAAGCAGTACCAGCAGCAACAGAAACAACAACTGCAGCAAGCCCCATAAACTATACAAAACGACAAACGAGACAATATCAACAACAAGAACAACAACAACAAAAGGGAAAAAAAATGGTGTTTCAGCCAGGTAGCATTAGAAAGATATTAGGGCCGCCGTACGGTTCATTCACCGACCATTGCAATACGTCTGCGCCGCTGATGCTGCTGCTGCTGTTGTTGCTGTTGTTGTTGCTGATATTACAAGACAAAACGAACAAAAAAAACTGGTTTCCAAATACAAACGCACACATGCTACCCTCTGTCAAACAACACTATATAGCAACAGCAACAGCGAATGAGTGCGAGCGAGAGAGAGGGTGAGTGCAAAGGCATTACACAAATACGAGCACACTGGCAACAACATCTCATTGGCTGTCTCGGCGTGTTTAATACCCCACGAGCATACAAACAAAGCGAAGCCTGGAACGACAAACTGGAACTGGAAATCTGTATGTGTGTGTGTGTGTATGTGTGCTTGTGTGCCTTTGTATTGTATCTCGCGGGTCTGTTGACTGTGTATGTGTGGGTTTGTGTGTGATTGCGTATCGCGTCTGTTTCTCCTCCTCCTCGTTACCGCTCCACCCACACACAGACACACACACACACGCACAGGCGCATAATTGCTGTGTGCATGTCTGGCAACGCCTTAATAATTGTTATTTGAGTTTCATTTTATTGCCAATGCTGCTGCTGCTATGTGCGTGTGTGCGTGTGTCTATATGTGTGTATTTTACACTCCATTAGCGAGCATTTCAGGCATATTCGAGTGTTTAGCTTTCTCTTTCAGCCCTTTTGGGCAAAAAGATTGTCAGCCTCCTGACGAAGTTGTTGATTTTTCAGCCATGCCTGTCTGTATGTTGTTTGTTTGTATGTATGCGTGGAAGCTCTTCCGGCTGCGTGCTTATCAAAATTCAATGTCAGTTGTGTCACTTCCACGTTTATTTTGTATTGGCCTGCGTATGGGCTTGAATGTCTTCTCTTATTTACAGTGCCGCCATTTTATTCGTATTTGCATTATAAACTGGCATAAGAAAATAACCATATCTTAGACATGTACTCATAAAGTTTATATTTTTTGTACTTGGACATTTTAAACTGTTTTTATTTTGTTTGCCACAGTTAAAGAAAATAATAAACTTTACAACAGAGTCGTAAAAATATATGTAAATGGCTTTCTTTTGATTGTGTTTAAAGAAGAATTTCGTTGCTATATGTTTTTTAATAATAAAAGTATTTTATTTATTCAATTATTTGATTTGATCTTCTTATCCTACTAAATGTGTTGTCATCTTTAAGCTCTAACCAGCAACATCTTTGGCACGCTGCACAAACTTAAATTGTAATTCAATATTTTCAGTCGCAATTGTTCAATACACTGCAAAAAAAAAACAAAAAAAAAACAAATTGTCTGCAACTGCGAAAGGCGCATGTCCAGAAGCTAAAGCACAAACACAGAAACCCAAGCGCGACCAGAAAAAACAAATCTTTTTTCAGTTAAAAAAATAATAACAAATTGTATCCACGGGCACACTGTGAAAACAAACAAAAGCTGGACAAATGCAGCAGCTGCAACAAATAAGAAGACAGAGTAATTACACTCGAAGAAAAACGCTGTAGAATTCACTTTGCCAAAATTAAAGAACTTGAGTTCATATTTGTTGCTGATTTTTTAATCAAATTTCTTGTTTTTTAGTCATTTGTGTAGCTTGATTACTTTTTGGATCCATCTTACAAGCAAAATGCTTTAGCTGCAGGATGCATCGCTCGATCGTCGACGTTGAATCGAAGTTGAATCTTTGCAAAACAAGCACAATTTAAATATGCACAAAATTGTCGTTAAGTGTTCCAAAGACACGCGCGCGCGCGCAATGTTGACGAAGCTCACAGCTGGCCACTCTGGCACTGGTCACTCACTGGGTTTAGTGTAACGACAACAACGACGACTACAACGGCGGCGACAACGATGACGACGACGACGACGACGGCGACGATGAAACGAATTCGGAACTCGGAACTCGACACTCGCTGCTTTTTGCACTGATTTGCCACAGTTGTCAACTAAACTAAACTAAGCGCAGCGCATTCTGCTTTTGCGCTCAGCTTAACTGAGCCGAGCTCTGCTCTGCTCTGCTTTTAATTGACTTACCAACGGTCTCAATGTCGACCGCTGCTGCGGACAATGTCATATGTTTGATTTGTTGGGCAGAGGTGCGCTGGGGATCGGTTTGCCTCGTTCAAAGTAAATAAACAATACTTTCGGGGCGACCGTGACTGTGCGCGGTTTGCAAAAAACAATGCACAATGCATTTCTTCGGAAACTGCTGCGCTTTCTTCGACTTTCATTTTGCCGCAAGTGCTGATCTATGCAGAACGAGAAGGTAAAACTCAAAGTTATTTTCTCGCTTGACCCCTGAATCAAAATCAAAAACATAAACACACACATAATAATTTAAATTTCACAGTAATATCACTTGAGTCAGCAAATGATGGTTTTTTATTGCCGTGCTTTTACATTTAATTTTTTGTTTTGTTTAACAAAATGTTGCTGCAAATTTCAATAAATTAAAGAAAATTATTTAACTAAGATCTTAATTTGCTTGAAATGTTTTCTTTAAATAGTATTTTACAATTTTATTATTGTAGAGCGGTTATATCTAGATTTAAAATAAATCTTCCATGAACAAAATTATATATTTTGTAATGATCCATTTAGCAAAACAACTTTGCTGCTGAAAATTTTAACATGCCAATTTCTATAATGAAAATGACCCAGGCTGCTGCAAAGTATTTTATTAGAAAGCACTTTCAACCTTTCTAATTATTTCTCATCATTTGTATATATCAGATAGTCTATAACTCAAATTAAATAAAATAAGCATCTGAATTTTTATCATTTTTATAACTTTTTATTACTATTTGAAACCTATTCTATGTTAGCAAAAGCACTTTGCACTCCACTCTGTCTACATTTTCATTCATTGATCCGACTTATGTCCGATCACGTGTACATATGTTTTGACACCTGCGCCCCGTTTATAGTGTATATGGGTATGTACGTGTGTGTGTGGCACGTGTTCTCGATATGTGCAAAGTTATGTTTTTGTTTTGAAGTGAGCTGTGTTGTTATTAAGTCATTGTCTTTTCTTATATAAATATAAAAATATATATTTTTTTGTTTGGTCTTGCAATGTTTTGGATCCAATTTGTTGTGATTGTTGTTTTTATTGTTGCCGTCGATGAGCTAATCGCAAATGACGTTAATATTTTCTTGCACGCGCAGCTAAATATCAAACTCAGTTGGTGCTGTTGCTATAAATTTGTTGATTTCATTGTTGTTGCTGCTGCTATTTCTGATGTTATTGTTGTTAATCAAGACACAAACGTGCAAAAATGCTAAGTGCATATTCTTGCATAGATAGCAGTCTGAATCATCAATTAAAGAGCATCATTCGATAAGGCATCAAATGACAAAATTTGATGCGATTTGTTATAGTCTTAAGTTGAACTCAATAAGCTACAAAATTGGGTTTCTAAATCGGATTATTTTTAATGCGATTTTTTTAGAAAACAAACAAATACTTAAATACATATAAACATCAATTTTATAGTTCAGTTTGATTTATTCACTGCTCGAAAATTTGTTTTTACTTACTCATTCAATGTTTTATTTTATATAAGATTAATATGAGAATTTTTTTTAGCCTTTTTTTTGTAGTATTATGCAATGCCCAATTATAGTAATTATTATAGTAATTACAATAAGAGATAGTTTCATTGGTTTTTGTCTAAAATGTATTCCTTTGTTACTATTAATTGCGATCAACAATTAATAAAGAACCATTCATAAATACATATAGCACATACATGTATGTATATCATGTGTTTTGATCACAAAACCAATTAGGCATAATTTTTCCCATGTCATCCCACAGATGAATATCTGAAAATCAAACACACATCATAATGCACAAGAATACCATATTTTTCACACAAAATTGTTTAACCCTCGTTGCGTAAAGAAATAACCAAAAAAAAAAAAAAAAAAAAACTTACAAGTTCTAAACATATACAAAGTGCAAGGCAAGGAGATGGATAAAAATATGAAACGTGGATGCGGGCGCCGTTATCCGATAGCGAAATAGAAGGATACACACAAAGGACATTCAGCATACGGCAGCCAGGAGCAGCGAACAGTTTACTGTTCACTTGGAAACTAAGTTGCGGCTCTTACTGCTGCTGCTTCTTCTTTTTATTTTTACTTAAAAAGATCGAACAAATTCGATATCGGTGCGTTGGTACGTGATCCAAACAATGGACACAACAGGACACAGACTAAGGACCAAAGCCGAAGCCAAAGCTGTGAGCCCTGAAAATGTGTGCCACAATGCCGCCGAGTCGTGTTAGCGCATAAATTAAATCATAAACAAATAGCTGTTAATATAGGGAATATATATTTTAAAAAATATATATATATTTATAGTTGTTTTTATAATTTTATTGTTGGATATTTTTAGTTGTTGAGCAGCGGAATATTGTTCGATTGTTGCGCCGGCTGCTTTGCATGCCCCATTGAATGCCGCTTGACTCGGCTCAGGCGGAAGCCGATGTTTTTCCACAACCGGAAAACCCTTCGGAGTTCAGATTGGATTTGTGGCAGACATTGCGACGGCTGTGCGGCTCAATTACACTCTCGATTGAGCGTAAAATTGTAATGCCTGATTTGATTTCACGTAACAACGCGACAAACACATAGGGAGGGAGAGCTGGAGAGAGAGAGCGAGAGAGACAGAAAGATAGAGGGACAAAGAGGAGTGAACTCTGAGCTGGATTCCTCAGTCCCGTCTCGTTGCTCGTTTTCCAATTGGACACAGCCGCAAATTTGCTTTGGCGCGCGACACCTTTGGCAAGCTTGTCGTCATGGTCACTTCATGGCACTGGACAACGTATCTCTCATGTACTGAGCCAGCTCCAGCTCCAGGCCCCAAACGATCTTTTTGTTTGCGGCTCTCTTTTTGACTTCCTGGAAGTATTATAGTAAATTTCTCGCATATCTTCAAGCGTCATTGTCACTTGGACATTGGAACTGCGTTTTGCGTCTTCTCTCCGCAGATTATTAGTTAATTTATTTTTTTCAGATTTTTTTTGTTGTTGTCATAAATGTAAATTAGTTCTGCACACTTTGCATATTTAACATTAAATACACACAACTCAAAAAATGTTAAAAGATTTAAATACAAATAAACTTCCATTTAGATAAAACCTATATTTACGTATAATTCGTATAATTCTTGAATATTTTACAAAATGGTGGTGTGATTATTAATCGGAAACTCAGAAAATTACAGATAAAAGAACAAAATTCATCAGACTAATTTTAAATCTTTTTATGTATGGAAAGTTCTATCTTAAAATCGAAAACATAAAAATGACAATGGACAATATAATTTTGCTATATTTAAATAATATTATTCTTTAATATATTTATATACATCTTATTATCTTATTCTTTAAAACATAAAATTAGCTAAACACTGTCGTTATTATAATATTTAATATAAAATTTGTATACACAAATCTAACTGATGAAATATAGATAATGGAAATATCGTTGCAGATTATTGTCGGGCAATAGAAGATATTTAAACATATCTTGAAGGATTTAAGAATCATTAAACAATAATCTCATGGAGACTTTTAGCAAAGAATAGTATTTAATTTTCAAGAGCACCCACGATGAAAACTGAGCTCTATAAATCAGTGCATAAAGCATGCTGCTCATATTAGCAAGATCGAGTGCCGAGAACTTAAAGATTCATATGTATATGCATATATATAGTATATGTATGTACATGCATAAATACATACAAATGTATATATTATTTTATGAGGCTGCCAACGGTTTCCGTAGAAAATTAGCCTGATGACCGACATGGTCCATGCAGGCTGCGTCTGAGTTTTGAGTTTTCGAGTCGCAGTTTGAGTTGATGTCGAAGTCGGAGATGGAGTTGGAGTTGGAGTCTTGACTGCAATTCGATTTGCCGTTTTCCCCTTTTGGTTATTATAAAACGTTTTGTTGTTGTTTTTAATATTTGCATTTGGCATTCGGGCGTTGCGCTTTATGGAGTTTGTGTGTATGTTTATTTTTCGGGGGTAGGACGAGGTTTTTTTTATTATTATTGTTGCTAAACAATAATTTCTGATTCTTGGTCTTTAACGCCAACGCTGCCAGGGAATCATATTACAGGGAGCAGCAGGCAGAGTAGTTTCCAGCTCGCTTCTGTGACATGATGCCTGCTTGTGATGATGATGTCAATGCCTCGGGATTTCTTTGTGAATGTTTTTGTTTGAGTAACAAGTACAAATGTTTTTCAAATTCCCTTTTTTCCCCCCTTCCAGAACTATTCGCATTGAATTTCACTTGCTAGGCACAGCAAGGTTTCTTTTGAATGCCTCTCTGAGTTATCTTTTTGATTTGGTCTTTGGTATTGGATTCAATGCCGACGGCAAAGGTTTATTATAGAATACGTAAACTTTCGCTGCATATTTTATTCATATGCAAATTATAGATTATGTTTTCATAATTGCACTCACCTTGAGCAGCTATCCGTTTTGCCGCTGGTTATTTGATGAGAAATGGCCGCCGTCGTTAATTCCAAAGTGGGCCGAGTGCAACAATATTTGCCAAGAATGTGAATTGTTGCTAGCACATTTTTCGCTAAGCTTTGTGTATATAAATATATTCGAACACAATGCCTAAACAACAAATGAGCCGAAATGCGTTGTATCCGAGCGAGTTTTATGTTAAAAAAACGTATTTTTATTGAGCGCGGAATTTGGCTATAAGTATTATTTAAACGGCACTAAAGCAATTGGCGACATTTTTTTATGTTAAATGCGAATATTGTTGTAAATAGTTTGTGTATTAAGCTAAAAACCAAGCATGTGTGTGCAGATGCGTGTGAGTGTGTGTGTCTGGCTGTTTAGGTAAATCACTGCACATTAAACGAGCGGCCAGGATGTGGATGTGCTTGGACAGGCGACAACGGAGACCAAGACGACAACGATTACGGCAACGACGACAACGACAAACAGGCACTTGAACACAGCTGAACCAGCGAACGGGCGGCGAACGAATGAGTGACTACTCAAATGGACCGACAGCTCAGCTGCAGTAACCTGGGGGAGACACTCGGCGGCAGCAGCAGCAACAGCAGCAGCAGCGCAGGCAGCAGGCGCTGGAGGCGCAACGAGTGCGCACACGCACACACACACAAGTAATATACACAGACACACACACGTACACTTCCAACACACATGTAAAAACAACTGTTTTTGCCTGCGGGTGTTGCTGGAAATCGGTGGTGGCTGTTCATGCAGCATTCCAGTCGCCACAATGTATGTGCGTGTGCGTTAGTGTTTGTGTGTGTGCATTCGTGTATTAATGAATGAAACGCCAATGCCACCAGCCGCCCTCTTCTACCCTGCTTGCAAACACTTAATGCTCACGTTTCACGTCCAGCACGTGAGCAACTGGCATGCTACGGAACTAAACACATACACCCAAACTTCTAATGCTGTGTGCGTATGTGTGCATACGTGTGTGTGTGTGTGTGTTGTGAGACGTGCTGGGACTGGTCGCGTTGTTTTGACTGGAAGTGCGTACGCGGAAAGACCACGCTGCGCATGCGCATGATAAGAAAGCAAAACGCTTACAGGTTTTGCTGATATTAAACAACTAAAACATTAACAAAAAAAAGAGAGGAACATCAACCAAACTACAAACTTCAATTTGGAATTTATACATTGTTTTTAAGCGAATATCTTTTCTTCAAATCTATATTTCTACAGTTACAACTATCAAGAAGAAAGTACACCTCTCTGTTTAGAGCGAAGTCAAATTGCCAAATTTAACTATAAATTTAAAGTATCAACTGCATATCCCTAAGACAGCTTTAAGGTATTTAATAACAATTTCAACTGATGAGTTTAATTTGGATATCTTGTCGAAAAGCGCTTCATTCAACCGATTGTTCAAATCGTATCTTTAATATATATTAGTACGCTTTAAATGATTTTTAATCCATCGTTGAGGCTGAGTATAATACTTACTGTATTTTATATATATGAAAAAAAATTATAAATATATTAATTGTGGTATCGAAGGTACTTTAACAAAATACAATAAAATATACATTCACACTGGTATTAGTGTATAAGAACCCAATGCTTTTGAAAATAAATTCTTTTGATGAAGTAATTGCCGTAGTTAATTTGCATGCATGTCTAATGAGATTATTTAAGTTATAATTTCCACAAGATTTATAACATTGAAATTATTATGTATTTACCATGATAATGAAATTCCTTTAAATACCATTTCCCATTGTAACCGTATTACAAAAATTTTTGGTTTACATTTAGAAGTTAAACACTTTATTGAAAACTTTTGGGACGCGTCTAAATAATTTAAATAATTTTTTTCAGTTGCTACATAACAAAAGTTTATGTAAAGCGTGTGGCGCGGGGGAAGGGGGGCAATTTAAACGCTGAATAAACAGTGCGTTACTGTTAGTACAGAGATTCGTGAGAATCAGTGTTAATGTAGACAGGATAGGATACATGGTATCGAACTTATGCTTACGAGCAAACAAACAAGCTGTTGATTGTAATGTTTATGATATATATATATATTTATTATTTATATATCCCAATTAATTGCATCAATGCATGCGTGTCAAATCCTCAACAATTTTAATGACATCCTCCACTTTCGCCCCCTTGCGTTCACCACCCTGCGTTAGCTGCAAACATACAAGGCAAAATATAAAATATTAAAGATAAACCATATATATTATATATGTTCAGGTTTACTCACCTCGAGGCCGATCACTGCTTCGCGCATCTTTTCGCGATTCAAATCCAAGAAGCTTTCAATTAAATCGCCATCAATGAAGCCTTCGCTAGGCTCCACCTTAGAATTAATTTGGAAATTACGATAATAGGTATGATCGATTTTGCCCACCGACTTAATGATTTTCTTCAGGCGCTCCTCGAGGCCATGTAAAAAGTCGTAAAAGTCCTGCGGTATTTGGGTAACAATGCCAATGGCTCCATTGCAGGTGCCATAGAGAACACAGCCATTAATTGGCGTAGTGCGCTCACCAACATTCTGCATGACCAGCGAGCCATGACGAAATACGTTGATTGTATCGCCCAGATGGAAACGCGCCAACTCAGGCAGCAACTGACGCTCCTCATCCGTAGTGGCAGCACTGCAGACGTAAGAAGTTCATTAGGAGTGAGTTATCATGCAATTAAGGTCAACTGTTTACCTATCCTTTTGGCACACGAACAGATTGTCGTGGGTCTCGCAGCCGAGGAACGTGTCATCGTCCAGTATCTCAACGGCACGGATCCACTTCGGTTCAGAGTCTCGGGCAATCTCCACAAAGATGCCTTCCATTTGCTTGTGCTGCAGCAGGGTTATGGAGCGCATCAGATCGCCGACTAGAATGAAGTCACCCTTGGCCTTAAGGAACAATGCCGAAATCATGTTCTGTATGTTGCACTCCATGCGCAGCTCCTTCTCGTTGGTCCACTCGTACAAGCGCACAAAACTGCCAATGCCGGCGAGCACTTTGCCATTAAACTCCACCAAAGCATAGCAGGTGCCATCGACTTTCGTTTCGGCCACTTGGGTCAATTTGTTTTCGTTATAGTGAAAAATTATAATGCGACCAACTTTGGGCTCCGGCTCCTCGGGATAGACCAGCGATGTGGCCACCACATAATAGGTATTTGGATCATCGCCGAGCTTGGCGGACATCAGTGTCGAAATTGTTTCAGGCGGCACAAACTGATGTGCGTGAAGTACTTCAAACGTATTCTGATCGATAATCAACAAATTGTGTACATCAATCTCTTGCCCAACTTCAGCATTGGCCGACGTCGAATTGCCGCCTCCGGGCTTGGGCAATATATTGGAGCCGCATGTGATATTTTGGGCCTGTGTGGATGCACTATTACGCAGCGGCTTAGCACCACCTCGTCCATGCACATCGATGCGCAGCGTGGACACGGCAAAGGTCTGTGAGGCCTCCTGGTAGGCAATGCGACGCGGTCCCTCGCCCAGCGGCACAGTGCGTATGTGCAGCTTCTGGATCTCATCGATGGTGCCCAGAATAACAGAGTTTTTGGTGGCCAGCGCCAAGCTATCCGGATAGGCCTGTGCATTGAGCGAGCACATGTGATTCACCTCCTTCAGATTGACATTGGAGAAGACGAGCTTGTGATTGGACGAGTAAATCACAGTCGGACGATCCGAACAAGCAAATACATTCGTCGTGGCAAACGAACGGAATGTGCGCAACGTGGTCGGCTGTGTGCCCAGCGTTACTTTCTTCTTCTCTGTCAGGTGACCAGTGGTCTTGTCCAAAATAAAATAGTACATGGAACCATCGCCCAGAGCGCACAGCAGATAATGTATGTCTTCAAAGGTGGTCATTAGTATGGAACGTGGTATTATCTCTGTTTTAATTATTTTGAAATTGATTAGTAACTTAAACGAAATTAAATATTTATATTCTAATTCGCAAATGAGTTTTGATTGCCCAATAACTAAATTCTATTGAAAGAAAAATATGAAATATTGATGGTTAGCTTAAGTTTTTTAAAATTATAAACTTGTTTCGATTTTACTTACTTTTTCTATTATTTACTACCTTATAAGCACCTAATACTTATACAAGAAAAATGTAAAATAAAGAAAACTAACTTAAAATATATTCCTGGGGATTAGGTCATCAAAATAAGAATTCTAATTACCGAACATTTTTTTAAAATTAATTCGAACTTTCTTATAACCTTTTCTGTGATTAACCTTTTTCTAATTTTTATGTAAATCTATTATCTATATTCGTATACATTTTATATAATATATATATAATATTATTAAAGACTTTGTAAACACCTACCGCCATTAAGTTTCTCAGTGTAAATAGTTTCCAGATCAGGCAACGACAACATCACCGCTGATATATCTGTCCAGAGGCCAACGGCTACCAGATCGGTCTTGTTTTGCTTCTCATCCAGTGGTGTAACGTCCAGGCAGGCAACCTCATATGGCAAGATTTTGCGACATTTCTCCACAAGGCTGCCATCCTCGATGGTAATGTAGAATATTTCGCGTGCCGAAGCAGCGACAATCTGAGTTGTGTTGCAGGACACAACACCAATAGTGCGATCGCCATCAGGCTTCCATTCACCAACCAGAGCCTTAGTGGAGCTCCTAACCAAACGCACGCTTTCAGCAGTCACTTGAATAATCTAAAAACAAAAGAAGGGCAAAATGTTAGATTTAGTTACTTTTAATGCAATCGCAAATTGATTACCTGATCGTAATCGACATTGGCGCACAGGAACGATTGCAGATCACTGGCAAAGCCAGGAATATCGGTTTCCTCCACCTCCTCGCCGGACAATGTGAGAATGCGTGTGTGGCCAACAAAGGCCAGCACCAGAGTGTTCTCATAGGAGCTCTCATCGATGCCAACCTTGAGGGACCACATGCCCTTGATGCCGGGCAAATCAATGCATGCGTGCTCCTGAATTCCAATTCCAATGCGTATAATGCGCAGTGAGCCATCTTTGAAACTGCCAGAGCAGGTAATTATCTGACCCTGACCCTGTCGATCCAAATCTACGACGGCAATGTCCAGAATGGGAGCCAGATTAGTAAAATTCTCGACTGGTATGACAAACGTGCCGTCAATGGCCTCCGAGCTAAGACGCACCAGCTGCGAGTCACCATGGCGACTGCCAATGTACAAGAATCCATTGTCCAGATACGTAATGCATTCAGGTATGGAAATCTCGCCCAGTTGTTCCACTTTAATGTCCTTGACGGTGATGCCCTTGCTAGTCTCAGTGGTGCCCAAAAACAGCATATACAGTTGTCCGTCCATATTGCCCAATAAATAGCGCAATCCCTTCTCATCAATCCGGGCATAACAATTGATGGTGCTCTGGCGGAAGGTGAGTGGCGCCACTGCATGATAGTTGCTGCCATCGTGATATACAATGGACTCACGCCCAATTACAATAACACCGCAAATGGGCGATGGTACTGGTATGAGCATAGTAGCCTCTGTCTCAACATTGTCCTGCTTCCAGGCAATCTTCATGAACTCTTTGTCGCGCAAATTGATCTCGTGCGACTTTACATGTCGCCCATCGTTGTCCTTGTGTATAACAATGACGGTGGGGTTCAGGCAGCCATGCAGAAACTCTACATCATACACCATCAGCTCGTCCATTCTGCAATGATAGACAATTTTGAGGATTATCCATAAAAATATACCATCGTTATTTAGATTACCGTAAATTGGTTGCTTTCAGCTCGCTGGCATCCTTATCCAGGGGTATAATTGTCAATAGGCCCTGGTAAAGACACATTCCAATAACTCGAGCCTTTGGATCAATCGCTGCAATAAAACCACCCTCGGAGAGAATGCCAACGGAATCGGAGACATTGCCGTTCGCCTTCGTTACGACTGTTATGGTATCGCCGACCATGCGAGCCTCAAGTATCATCACATTGAAGCGGCGCGTCAATATGAATAGTAGATCCTTCTTGGTGTCCGGCGGACGAAAGTGTCGCATAACCGTAATTTTGCCATTTATATTGATCTCCTTCAGGGGGCGCAAACCTTCCGGCGTCACCAAATCAATTTCAATTTGATTATTGCGAGCAATAACCAGATTAAGGTCTGTCTCCGATGTGAAGTTGCCTTAAAAGAAGCAAACAGCAAAAGCGAGTTGTCATTTTTTGTATCTACAACATATTGCCGGGAAAAGACTGCAACGACAGACAGCATGTTTCAGTCCGTCTGCCTTTATTTTCTTTTGCTCTTACCGGTGAGGCAGGCAACAACCGCGGTTGGCTTTTGTGCGGTCACCACATAATGATGCGACATTTTGCTACGATTTGCAAGGACCAAAACCGTTCAACAATAAAATTTGGAAATGTGCAAATTCAGCTTTGCACCACCGAAGCGAGCAAAAAAACGCGTTAAAAAAAAAACTCATTATCTTATGGTCTGGCAGCGCTACCCAGCGCACAGTTGCATTTAGTGTGTGTGCTGTAAAAATATGAAATGTGCCTCTCGTTACACAGCACTATACATTAATGGCGACCGGACGACTTGATGAACTCTACATACGTGTTTGAAATCATCGAAAATAATTTTTGTAGTTGATTTCCAGTGTAAAGATCATCAAACATTTGTATAATTTATTTCATAAAATACTTCTAAACATTGTGCTGTGTTTTGTTGTCACAAAGTGTATCGCTTAAGTGCCTAAACTGCCGTCGTTGCTCTTCGAAAGAACATGGCGAGACTAACTAAAGTCTATAATACGGATGATGATGATTCTAGTTATGTAGGCAGAAGGCATTTGCCTCTGGTGGCAGGTGATAAGTTAATGGTAAGTTTGCAACAAGATTCTACCAATTCTCCGTCTTAAAATTTAATTTCTACAACGTTAAACAAATATCATAAAAGTCTTAAATAGTATGACCCTCCCCTGACGCACTCCTCCTCCTTCAATGAGCATGCTCGAGTATTTGTGCATTTGTCAGTGTGTGTTTGTTGCATGTGTATGAGTGTACATTGTCAAACTTTCATAACGCGTACAAAGTACTTTACATATATACACACACACAAAAACACATGCATAGATATGCTCATATTTGTGTTATGATATATTTTGCTGCGCCCATAAATGTAATTGATTGTCTTTAATAAACGCACAATATTAGATATTATTTCTTGGAGTATATTTAATCAGTTGCTACTGAGTTGCAGCTAGGCACCTGCCCACAGAGCACTACCTCCCTCCTTCTCCAGCTGCCCCCTCCCTCTTCCTCTACAAGTTATCAGTCGCCATGTTGCTAAAGTGGCAACACCAAAAAAAAACAAAAAAAAAAAAAGAAAAGCAAAACTGGTTTCAAATGCATTTTCCCTTATATCTGTTGCACTTGAATTCTCTCTTACTCCAACTGATCTGTATAATAATTTTAAATCTCTCAAAATCCCCAGATGCTAATGGACCTGAACAGCAAAGGACTTGTTATTGACAGCCCACAGATACGGGGTCGCGAACTGGAGGAATTCTCACGCAAATTTAATCTGCTTACAGAGATGGAACGCAATCAATCGCTAGAGATTGACAGCGGTGGCTTCATCTCGGTGCTGAATCAGTGTGTGCAGTGCGTTGGCTGTCGTCGCAGAGTGGAGCATCTGTTTTATCAGCTGGCGGAGTCAGGACATCGTACACTTGATCCGCTCGAGCTGCGCTACGATGAGAAGAAGAAAGACTGCACGCTGGGCATTACGGAGGAAAAGCTGAAAACGCCGCAGGCACTGGGCACCCTTCTATATCGACATCATGAGGTGCTCAATAATCTGCTCGAAAATAAGCTGCGGAATAAGACGCGCTGTGTGCTCCACTCACTGGACACGTTCCGGGCGAAACCGTTCTCGGAAACTTGGCGCGAAGTGTGGTCGGCCATGAAGAGCAACTGCCGCACCGAGGTGACCATCATTGAGACCAAGGAACTGCATGAGGTGCTCGACAAGTATCTAAAGAAGCACAAGTTCTGCGCCGGCTGCCGCACAAAGGTAAGCATTAAAATTTTACACCATTTAGATGCTCTTCTCAATATTACTCCAAACTACAGATCGAACGTGCCTATAAAATACTCATTGGCGAGGTATTCACCAAGGAGAAAGGCTACGCGGCTCAGCTGTATGCGCACATACGCAAGTGTGTGCCCGACGAGCACATACACGTGAGCACGAACAAAATCGAGTTTCTCGATGCGCTGATCAAACGTGCGGAGCCGGAGGTGAACGGCAGCTATTCAAAACTGCGCGAAAGACACGCTAAAACGCTGGAGATTGCCCAGGAGGAGGTGTTAACTTGCGTCGGCATGATTATGTACGAACGATTGCGTCGCATTTATGTTAGTTTGCGCGAGGAGGAGCGCGCCTGCCAGGTGCTGGCCGCTGTTGGTGTGCATACGCTCTGTCGCAGCTTCCACGAGCGGGTGGAGAAGAAGCAGGGCATTAGCAACTTGGAGCTGCTTTATCAGGAGATCAGTAGGGCCGAGAAAGCCAAGGAGCTTAAGCGTGAGCAGAAGAAGCTCAAAAAGAAGAAGAAGAAGGATGAGAAAAAGAATATGCATCGTCTGTGCGAAAACGATAATAATAATGCTAATAACAATAATATTCATGCGAACGATGAAGCTGCCGAATCGGAAGACGACGATGACGATGTCGAGGATGAGGATGAGGATGTGGTTAATGCTGAGGCTGCTTACTCGCAGTCGCAGCCTGTTGTTGATGATGATGCAGTCAATGATGATGGCATTGTTATACACTGTGCAGAGGCTGAGGCCGAGGCAGAAACCGTTCAGCCAAAGCCAGCGACGCCGACAAGTAACAAGCTTACAACGAAATCGAAATCGAAGAAGCAACCGAAAAAGAAGAAGCAAAAATCGACGACAAGCAAGAAGTCGAAGAAGTCACCACCGGCGTGCTGCGCTGACAACGAGCATCTGGATGTGGCCAAGGCTGGCAACTGCAACGATTGCCTGGCGCCCATGCCCAACTGTCCATGCGAGCAAGATGTACGCGATTCTGGCTACGGCAGCGATCCACCCACATCGCATACTAGCGCAATCTCGTCGCCGGATGGCTCCGAGGTGTCCTGCTCGGACGGTCTGTGCAATCACCATGACGGCCTAATGCCCGACGACGAGGAGCGGATCGTGGATGATGTTGCGGCCCGGAACAATTATGTGTCGGGTTTGCTCTATGGCAGCCAGCAAACACAATTCGATCCGAATTTCTCGTTGCTGCAGATTTGGGTGAGTTGCAATGACACACAATCATACGATCAGATGCGGTTATTTAAGTATATTATAATACTGACCGGTTTCTTGCAGGACTACTTCGACGACTATGACCAGGACGATGAGAACTGTTGTTACATTCCCCAAGAGGTTGTGCTGGCCTATCAATACCAGCGAGAGCAGGTGCAACTAAAGCGCGCTCAGCTGCGTGCCAAATTGCGCGAGAACTTTGCGCGCTTGTGCCTGCAGCGTGGTGTGCACACGGGTACATTATCATCATCAACAGCTAAGGCCGCCGCCACCTCAACTGGCCATTAATGCATTAAAACCGTTGTAGTTATTCTGTCGCGCGTTGCGATTTCAAAATAAAATCAACGCGCATGCATTCAAAATACATACTTATAATTTTTTTTGTTTTTTGAAATAAATGAAGTATAAAAATTATGCTTATTATTATGATGTTATATATATATAGTATTCGTATATTCTGCGCAGATCCTAGCTATTACGGCACTCCTCATGAAACGGTTCCAGTGTGCGCAGATCTCGCCACGTGGGCGGCAGACCATTTGCGATATATTTGCTGCACCGCTTACAGGGCTCAAGGAATAGCTTAATGTGGCTATTTAGCCAGGTAACATAACTTTTCACGGCCAGATCAGGCAGGGTGGGTGAGAAGAAATGCAGCATCGCCGAGTGAGCGTGCTCCTGCACCTTGCGGAACACCTCGTAACGCGACTCTGCCCACAAATCATCATGCTCAAGCGTCTCATCGTAGCCCTTGATTGTCACCCACTCGATGAGGACGCCCTTGAAGACAATGGCCGCCTTGAGGACATTACTAATGGTCACAATGGCCACGGCATTGGAGCCAAAGGGTCGAAACACATTGTAGGATGTGTGCGGTGGATGATTGATTTCACTTAGCAGCTTATCTATATGACTAAAAAGGAATTTAATAAAAACAATAGTCACATAAAATACGGATCAACTTACTCAGGATCGTTGTTGAAGGAGGAGAAAGGCAATCGCTGGCGCTTCTGCGAACAGTAGTTATAAGAGCGACGCAGTGTGTTTTGATTCAAATTGTTAAACGCGAGAAAACTGTGATCGTGCACCTTGTCAATCCACTTGTAGCTGTTCACCAGTTGTGGATAAAGCGCCTGCCGATCCTGCGACGTTTCCTGTGCCAGAAATGTCGTGTTGCCCAAGTGGTAGGCAGTCGGCGGCACCTGCAAGCCATTTATGAGCTGTTCTACTTCACTGCAAGGAAACAAAACTGCATAAATAAATGGTCATAGATAATAAATTAATTCACTCACCGTAATTGCGAATTTATCGCTCCAAATCTGTCCTGAAAATCGTGCACAAATTTATTGCGGCTTTCCTCTACTCCCTCGCCATCGGTGCCTTCGGCAAGATGTTCAAAGCACTGGCGGACACTGGAGCGTAGGTTCTTGACAGCTGTCAATGTTAAATTCAATTTATCCATTTGCATTTGACTATTGCAAAATAAAAATTGTTTATATGTCAATTTAATAGTTGTACATTAGAATTAAATGTGACCCGGTTGCACTGATACACGCTTATCGGTAAGCCACCACAATTTATCAATAATTAAATTTCTGCTGGCAGTGCTGCAACAACAAGGTCAGGCTAGGTATTTCGCTGCATATGTAATTCGGTCACACTGATTGCGTTCAATTCAGTGGATATTTTGTTGTTGTGGCATTCATTAGTTCTGCAAAGTAACCACACAAAATGGGCAACAAATCATCGCTGTTCCTGCGACATGAGGAAATTGCTCAAATACAAAATGAAACGGGCTGTAAGTAAGCAAATGAATTGTCAGTGAATCACTGAGAATCTTGGCTAACAGTTAACCTAGTCATGACTAGTCAAAGCCAATTCACCACATCTCCTTTAAAAGCAATTTATAAAACAAATACGCAGTTGCTAAAAGCAATTCAATTGTAATCATTACTTCGCACTCGAACGCCAAACGCTGTCTGGCAAATGCACATTTAGCGAAATCAATTATTTGCCATATCAAAGATCGTCTTGTGTCAACATTCGAAATGTGTTCATTTTCTTCTATAATTTCAAAAGATATGCAATTTTATATAAGATGCAAATAGCAAATGCACCTTTGACGTCATTGCCTTCTTACCCATTGGGGCCAAAGTTTACGTCGAACATCGTTCGATAAATTTATCAGTTGTTCTTGAAATACGCGTGTAATTGGCGATAAGGCCACAGCAGCAATATAAATAATTGTGTGTAGATATTTGTTATCACTGACAACTACTACTACTATCTAATAATAAATTGATAAACATTTGCTCAACCTCATTTTTATCTTGTCGCCAGTTACTCCAAATCAAATTGAGCGTCTTTATTCGCGCTTCACCTCGCTGGATCGCAACGACTGTGGCACCCTGTCGCGTGAGGATCTGATGCGCATCCCGGAGCTGGCTATCAATCCGCTGTGCGAGCGCATTGTGCACTCCTTCTTTGTGGAGAGCACCGATGATCGGGTGAACTTTCGCCAGTTTATGAATGTGCTGGCCCATTTCCGGCCGCTGCGGGACAATAAGCAGAGCAAACTGAATAGTCGCGAGGATAAGCTAAAGTTCGCCTTCCAGATGTACGATCTGGATGATGATGGTGTCATTAGTCGCGACGAGCTGCTCTCCATTCTGCACATGATGGTCGGCGCGAACATCAGTCAGGATCAGCTTGTCAGCATTGCGGAGCGTACGATTCTGGAGGCGGATCTGTGCTGCCAGGGAAAAATATCGTTCGAAGACTTTTGCAAGGCTCTGGAACGCACCGATGTCGATCAGAAAATGTCCATACGGTTTCTCAATTAACGAAGGCCCGATAAGGGGGAGACAATGTTTTAGTCACTGTGAACCAAATAGTTTAGTCAAATTAAATTCGAGGTCCGAGGCATTAACTTGAATTAGTAATTTATGAGCTATTTAGATATGTATGCAGATATTAATTGTTGATCGCTTTTACGTTACTTTTTTTTCCTATTGTATTACTTTGATGGAACTTGCCACTTGCATTCCGCTCTAACTCTGCATTTTATCAATGGCCAGTTACATACTTAATATTATTACATAATCAGTATCAATTTAATTGTGCTCTATTAGTTGCTTGGAATAAAGACCATCATGTAAATATGATAAACACGGGCTAAGTTTGTTATTTCTGTTTTATTTGTTTGTTTGCCAATTAGATGTGTAAGCAACTTATACACAAGCAAAACAGAGTTTTGCCTTCATTTTATATATGAATGTTGATTTAATAATAATTAATTATCACAAGAGCCAAAGTCAACCAATATATTCTCTCGAATCGAAACTCTTTCAATATAAAACTTTAGCGAGTGACTACTGTGTTGGTTTATTGCATACCAAATTTATTGCTCCACATATCACACTTGCTTTCGGCCATCAAAACATTAGCTTAATGCTTTCGCCTGTTAGTTCATCAATCAATCAATCAATCATTAATGGATGAATGTAGTTTATTGTGTTTTCCGGCTATCGATTGGAATCTACATGTATTTAAATATGGTTATAGAATATTTGTAAGCAGGCTAGTTGTTGCGCAAGTTCTCAACTTGTGCCGCAATTCGCAATATTGATGGCGATTTATGTGGTGGAGGAGACGGCCAGTTTCTTCAGATGCTCCATGAACAGCTGCAGCGACACATCATCCGTGAGCACGGGAGCACCACCATCCTGTTGAAAGAGATTGAGTCAGTAAAGCATAATAGGGAAGCAGGAAATGGGGACATTGCTTCAGTGGACACCGACACCAAAGAGAGAAATGGAGAGCAGAGAAAAGGGGAAAATTAAAGCAACTTAAAACTAAACCCAAATAAAAATTTGTGGAACAAAAAGAGTGTTTACTACCGTCATCTGGCCAATTGGCGACTGCACGTGATAACAACAACAAGAACAAGATTCAACAACAACGAGAAGAATTGGGGTACGCAAATGAGAAAAGTCGAACGGAAACGAAAATTAAAACAAAAATACAAAAAAACGAAATATTTCAAAAACAGTTTAACAATTGCCAACAAAATTTGGAGTCGCAGCTGATTGACGCACCTGTCCATAGGCATACATGTTGTTGTGCGTCTGAGAGGGATTGACCTTAGAGAGCAGAAAGCGTGCCTGCGATCCGCCATGCTCGGTGTCAATATAGCGTGGCATTGGGAAGCGAGTCTGTAATATCTCCTGGGCATCGTCGACGGGCGCCTGGAGGAGCTGCTTGAAATTCTCATACTCGGGCATGTCTTGGTATTTGAGAGCGCGCCATTGGGCAATCGTTTCGCCATGATAGATGAGGATCTGGAAGAAGGTGTCCATCAACAGTATGCGATCCGCTTGAATCGAGGCCGTATCGAGCAGCACCGGCTCCGGTGGCCCATTGAACGAATAGCTGTAAAGAATGGGCTGGATCATGATCAATGACTGGGTGAGGTCCTCGCGCATCAGCATGTGTCGATAGAATGTGGTCTCGTCGGGCGAATTGTTGAAGACCTGCAGGAACTGCGATCTCCTCAAATGATACATGAACTGTGGAAACAAGCTAAAGTTTTGCGATAGCCGGAAACTGTTTGGATCATCCTTCGAGTACTCGCCAAACTTCTGACACTGCAAAAAAATTAAACATTAGTTGAAAAATATATAAAATTGAAGCGAGTAGTTAATACCCTTGCAGAAGTGTAGAAAACTAAGTTATGAGAGTTATGTTGATAAGAATTTATGTGCTGCGTAATTGTGGTTTTTGTCAGAATATCTTTTAAAGCAAAAATGTTATTAACTTAAGTAATTTATATTTTTAAGGTCTGTTTCAATTTAAGCTATATAATATAAGAATCTGAGTACAAGCAGATTTATCCAGAATATTAGAGTTTAATAATTGGAAGTAATATAAAATTGGATAATGCAATCTTTAAAAATAGATAGTTCTTCATAGAATAAATCTGAAGAAATATAACAGAGATCGAATCCAAATATGATAGAAATAGATGTCTACAGATGGCTATATCAACTTGACCCAGATTGGGAATACATATAGACTTAATAGGATCACAACTAACTCTTTGAACACATTTAAAATACACTCTGCAAGAGTTTAAAAATGACGGGGTAATCTTAGCCCACGCTTACCAAGCGAATCAGTTGACGATCCACCCAGCGCAAGATGTCCGGTCCCTCATCCGTCTCGGCGCGATAGACAACCATGCGGGCCATGAGCACAGCAGCCGCCTCCTGGTCAAAGCCAGCGCTAATGTGCTGCACATTTGAATTGGCGTCCGCCCAGCTAAACAGGAAAATTGACACAAGATAAGCTGTTGATTCGGCACCCGATTAAAGGCAAATAATTGCTTGGTTTACTCACTTTCTGGCCAGCGTGGTGACGCGTATGCGCCGCTGACCGCTTGGATGCTGGTATTGTGTGATGAACTGGATGCAGCCGCGTCCACCTTGCGGTATGGGCGCCGAATGCTGATTGACCACCTCAAAGAAGTAGGCAAAGGTGGAGCTGGGATTTAGAGTACAGAGTTTCCATTGGACCGTGTTTCCCATGCCGATCTCCACATCCGACACCGACGGGCTCTTCACATTCAGCGACACACACGAGCCGATGCCCCCAGAGATTTTCAGCTCGCGCGAGCACTTCACCTCTAGTGTGGCATTGAATGCCATCTTCAGATCATTGCGACTGTCGCGTGCAAAGACGCGCTGGAATGTCTGCTTGAACAGCGATGAATTGAATGAGTCGCCCATGACCATATGGCCGCCGCTGGAGTTGCACAACTGCTTCATCTCCATGAGGCCCGTTTGGTCGAGGGCGCACGAGTAAATATCGATGCCATGGCCATTTGTGGCGGCGCGCAGCGCCAGCGCATCGAAATGCTTGATGGCCTTCTTCATGAATTTGGCATTGTCCTTGTGGATGTCATGATGCGAACGTATGGGATGCTTGAGCTCATCGTCAACCACTTGGCCAGGGCCCTGGGAGCAAGGGCCACCGACGAATGTCATAACGCGACCGCCCGTATTCGGGTACGTGCACTCCAGCAGGCCGACTGCAATCGAGAGAGCCGCGCCCGTGGAGCGCAGATAGCGCTTGCCCTGCGGCACTGGCCAAGGGTCACGCTGCATCTCGCTCAGCAGATCACCCAGTGCCGTGTCGCACTGGCTGATCGGTTGAAGAAAGCGATGAGCGGGCGGCAAATGCTGCTGTTGCCCCCCGACACCCCCAGGACCACTACCAGGCCCATTCGGTGGCATCTGACCCGGCTGACCTGATTGCTGATGTGGCGCCGGTGCTCCACCACGTCCAATGCCCAGCATATCTTGCACCTGCTTCGCCGTCAGATCTTTGGTGCCGCGGAACACGTAACTCTTGGAGCAACCATCGGCGCCCAGCTCATGCACCTGAATCATCTTGCCGAAGGTGATGAGGCCCACCAGTGCGTTGGGCGGCAGCAGACTGAGCGACATCTGCAGCGAATCTTTTAGGGCATCCAGCTCCTCCTCATCCATGCAGGTGTCCACCAAAAAGATGAACACGGGCGGCATCGTCGGTGCCCGGGTAATGGTGTACTCAATGGTACTAAAACCGGGAATCAGCTCGGCAGGCTGATGCTGCTCTGATATAGCTGCATATTGTGGCGGAAACTATGATGTACACACAAGTGGCAAGCAGCTGAGTTGAAAGTTCTATTGTAAAATTTGGTTTTTTTTTCATACTCACTGGATTGCGTTGGAAGCAAAAGTTGCAGACCCACAGCTTCGCACGATAATCTACCTGACAGAGGGGGTTAAGGATAGCGCGACAATTGCTGCGAGTGCACAAAACGGGCTCGTATTGAATCGGTGGCAAGTCAGGACGCTCCTTGAGGGGCTGATAAAGACACGCAAGTGGAACAACTAGGCGACTGGCATCGATGCGACTGGAGGGCCATACGTTCCATGTTAGACGGACGCCGTCGCGATCCTCATTCTGCTGAATGAACTCCTCGTAGGTGGTCATCGTTTGAGTGCTTTGCGATGCTTTTGACTGTGTTTATTAACTTAAAAATGATTATAACACAAGCAACTCTTATTGGAAAATCGTTTGGCCAGGCCACGTCACGGATTTGACAGTTGGTTTCGTAGCAGCCAGCTTGTGGACGTTCACACACACACACTTCTTCAGTTGGCATCCAAAAAATATGTTTTTTACCTTTGTCCTGTATATAAATTTGTGAATAAAAAAAATGTTTTCCGATCATCCATTGTTTTATTGAGTAATTACAAAGAATTCAATATTAGTAAAGTTTTAATAATTTTAAAAATTGAACAGATGGACAGCCCTACACTAAAATGCAGCTCTGATGCAGCTGTTTCTCGTCGCTGCTGTAGTGTGTGTGTGTGTGTATTTTTTTAGAGTTGTTTCTAAGATGGCGACGAAAAAAACGCGTCTTATGTGAATGCAAATGCAATCATAACAACTTAAATTTTATATCAATAAATGTGCGCTAATTTGAGACAAAACTATAGAAAAACAGTGCTGATCAAGTGCCGATTATATTACATGTGAAATTTGATGCGAAAGTTTTGTGAAAATGGCCACAAATATGTATCGAGTCGGAGGTGAGAAAATTTTTTTTCCATACTCGCTTTTCTATCATCTTTCGTTATCGGCGCCGTCTCACTGTTTTTGTGTGTGTGTGAGTGTATGTGTGTGGGACACCAAATTAAGGAAATAATGAAAGTGCATTAAATGATAAAATCTAATAAAAATATTCACACACAACACCCGCCTTGCACTCCCCACTTCCAAAATAAGAAATTCTCAATGCCTGTTATCAATACTGATGATGAAGATGATGATAATGTGAAGTGCGTCTTTATGCGCCTTGAAATTGTGTCGTCGATTTGCCGACGCGAGTTTTAACAACGTAGACGATTTTCAACACCAACGAGAGAAGCGGCAAATGGAACATCGACTAACCACCAACCGGCCGCGTTGAGAAGAAGAAGCGAAGAAGGAGAACAAGAAGAAGGGGGTTATGTGTATGCCAACAACCGAATTGTCGCAGCTGCAGCAAGTGTTTTTTTTTTGTACATGTTTCTATTGTCTCGATAAGCATTACCACTGAAATATATATATAAAAATACATATATAACTGTGTGTGTATTAGGGCAGTGATAAAATGAAATTGCATTTGACAAAGCTACCGATCAGCGTGCCTGTGTGTATGAGTGTGTTTGATTTGATTGCGTGGATATAAATCGAAATTTTTTTCGTTTCTTTACTTATTTGTTGTTGGCCGGCAGTGTTTTCTTATGCTAATGAGTTTGCAGTTTTGGCGCAGCATCTCACTTTTTGAGCGAGTTTCCCTTTTCTTTTTCTTTCGGTTTATGTTCAATTTCACGCACTCATTTAGCTGCTGCCATCTCGCTTGTTCTGCTTGACCGATGACGTTATTGTGGTGTCTTCACCTGCGTGCCTTATACATCGCGTTGTTCTTCGTCCTCAATTCAAATGCAAATGAACCACAAATGAGAATGGCTAGTTAAAACCATCAAAATAAATAATAAAAGAAAAAACTCATACATTTCAAATTTGATGGGATTTTCTTTATGTTTGTGTTAGCCTCTCTCTCGCTCCCAGTGCATGCGTTGTCTCAGAATTTTTATCTCCATAAGCGCTTTTTGTTAGTCACTTTTAATATACACGCACACACACACTCACACACGTGTGTATATCGTCGCAGGCTATAGTGACACTTTCTTTTTCATCTTTTTTTTACGTCGGGAATATGCAGAAGATATATTTTCCTTTTATACTTATTAAATGCCTGCCCTGTTTTGCTGCTTGATCGCTGCTCTTTTTTTGTCTTTCTTTTCTTTTGTGTCATTTTCTTCTCTATCGGCTTTCGTTGCTTTTGCTCGCGCTGCTGTTGCCTTGGTCAAAAACCAAGCAACGGTTTCTGCTCGGCGACAGGTTCCGCACCGTCGCCGCTCTGCTGCTGCTGCGCTCGATGAGTTTTTTTCCTCGCCCCTCTTGCCTTTACCCATGTTGCTGTACCCATCGTTGGATGAATGGATGGATGGATGCCCACATTTGTATTTAATTGAGCAATGCGCATACTTTTGCACTGTACTGTGTATTGTGTACTGTTTTGTACCGTAATTTGGTTGCGTGTCCACTGACCAAGGAATTATCGCTATATTTAAAAAAAAAATAAATTAGATTACCTTTTTAAATAGTTCTCGATAGTTTCGCTTTAGTACACGCCATTATTTATATATATCTACATATCTGTGCTTGACGTATAAGTCCAGCCACAATCGGTAAATACACCATAATAATGATATCGGGACGATAGTGGGTTTAGTAAACAAAAACAATTACATATTTAGATAATGACGCTTAGCTTGAATTTCACTAGTAAAATTGCTGAGTGAGTTTCATGTTTGCAAAGTAAGCAAAAATTGTAGCAATAAAAGTATCGCAGTCACAACTAACCTAAATGTTGCTCATCTCTAATATCTGTACGTATGTTTGTATGTTTTATGGCTGAGTGTGTGTGTGCTAGCATTGGTGTATGTGTATGAATGCGTTTCACCTGTGCTGGCGCCTTGGCTTCTTTTGGAACTGCCTGCCTTTCTGTATTTTAATTTCTCTCTTCTCCATAATGAATGATTTGCCACATGCAATTTAGGCACTTCATATTACGACCCATAATTGGAATTCAATAATACAAAGCGTATCTTTTGCAGACTACGTCTACGTTGAGACAACGACGAATAGTCCCTTCCTGATACGCCGCATCGAGGAGCTGAATAAAAACCAAACCGGCAATGTGGAGGCAAAGGTCATGTGTTTCTACCGGCGTCGTGATCTGCCCAACCCGCTTGTACAGCTGGCCGATAAGCATCAACGTAAGTAATTCAAAACAAAATAACCACACACACACAGTCATTCTTAAGATTTTCAGCAGTCAGTCAAGTAAGGTTATGTTACGACAGAAGTCGTCGCGGCCTTCAAATAAAAATAAGTCACATATCCAGAACCCTCCCCCCTCCCCAATACAGATCCTGCTGAACGCTATTCTATCTCACCACGAATACCAAAGCTCCCTCATAGGTGGAATACACTACCCAACCACCCCCAATAACCCCTCTTCACACGCACACACACCCACTTAGCAGCAGCAGCAACAACACAATTAAAGCCGACATCAAGAGCAACAAGAACCGCAATGACAACAACTGTAAAGCACACACAAGCACACTCGCACACACACAGAGTTAAAGCAAAAGAGTAAACGGAATCCGAGCACCCGTACCAGCAACAACAACAACATATATAAACATAATGTGTATGTAGAACTGCACTGTACTTTCAATGTTGTTGCCGTTTTCGGTGGCCAATGCCTCAGTGTGAGAACACTAGGCAGCAGCAGCAACATCAACAGCAGCAACAGCAGCAGCAGCAGCAGTAGTTGTAGTAGGTAGACTTACTGTCTACCTCTGTGCCCATTCTCTATGAGTGTGAGTGCGAGTGTGTGTGTGCACGAAAATTTTCATGAGACCTGCCAGAGTACCGAGGAACAGCACCGAAAGGAGCCGCGCTTTGCATTTATGTATACATACACAGAATGGCCCGTCACACTACCCCACCCCAATCCAACTCAACCCAACCCATCACATCCAACTCGAATGTATGGCAGTCACATGGACAGGCCATCCAGTGTATCTTCACTCCACTCCCTTTTCTCCCACACCCCATCACCAAATGAATACACATACAAACATACAATCCCCAATTGTTGGAGATGGGGTTGCTTGCTTTGGTTTGGTTGGTTGTGGCCCACTCGAATTCGATTCGTGACCCAACGAAAATGCGTTTTTCCGAAGCAGAATTCTGTGCGTCTGCCTGCCTGCCTGTCAGTCCATCCCTCCCACACTTACTCGAACTTGGGGAGCGGGTGAGCGCCAACAAAGCCCATTAACAGGAAACCCCTTTTGAAGCACGCAGCTCAGCCAGTTTACCCTTTCCATTTCGCTTGGTTGGGTAAGTAATTTTTTTTTGTGTTTTTTTTTTAGTTATACCCGAGAAGTGCGTGCGCTGCCATTTTGCAGCCTAGTCCGCTAATCAGTTACTAAAAATTAGCACAGCAACTACACCATAAATGGAGGAGTCTGAAGCGTGTCAAACTATCGGCAAAAAATAATTGAAATAAAAAGCTAAAGCTAAATGCTGGCCACGACAACGAATCGAGCAAAAAAAAATACACACACACAAAAAACCAGAGTTTTTAAGTTATTGCTCTAAAATATACCCTGTAATAAGTTCAGAATACTTTATTATAAATATATATTTTCGGAACAGTGTAGATTTGGAATTTATATTATTATTTGTATTGTGATGTTAAAGAAAAATATAGTTTGAATGTTACATTCATTGGCAGACATTAATATATATTCATTTTAGATAGTTTAAATGGGTGCAGGGTATAAGTAAGTCAAATGCGCCAAACAGAGAGGCAGGCAGACAGTGGCAACAAACAAAACGCACCCGCCTCCATCTCTATATTCTTTACCACTGCCCATCTCTTGCTAGTCTCTCTCTTAATGTGTCCTATCTATGGCTACCCAACAGTAGCGCACCCCCTCACATCTACCCACTTCCTTCACTGCTACTGCTTCTTCTTTCTTTTCTTTGCTGCTATACACCTACGCTCTTGTAAATTCAGCAAATGCACCCAACGGCCCTCTGGTGGGGTGGCGGGGGTGGTTATCCCATTGGATTGGGCGCAGCTCAAAACTCCTCAAGAAACGGCATCAACGGCGTCGGCAGCAGCAGCAGCCACACACCCACCACCACCACCACCAACACTACAACCCAAAAAAGCGACCGCCTAAGCCACCCGTTACCATCCCTTCGTGGCTTTTGTGGCGGGTATTAAAAATAAATTCAAAAAGTTTTGTATTTATTTTGCTGGGCTTCTCTTCTGTTTGCTGGGCCAAACGCGACATCTTTTAGTAAAATTACTTTTCGTACTTAACCTTACTTTTGACGCGCTGCCAACTTGTTTGCAGCTTTTAGTTAAGTTTCGCTCCTAATCATTCACGTATAAACATTGTATATTGTATTGTATATCTATGTTTTGTGAAAAATCAACATATTCCGACAAAAAATATTCCTCCCCACAAAAACAACCAATCAACTCGCAAAATCGAACGATGATGATACGGACAATGATGCTGCAACAGTGGCAACAGCCGAGGATTCGCCGCTAGCAACGAAACTGAAGAAAACCTGGCTTAGAACACCGGTGGGCGAGGAGCAGGCGGCTCAAGCTGTGCTCGATCCCTCAATAGGTACAAAATGGCAAAGCAGCTACTACTTAAAAACAAAAACTACATTCAACGTATAACCACCGTAGTTAAAATTTTTCTTTTTGTGAATGCATACCTTTTAGTTATTTATTTCTGTTAATCAATCTATTATTTTCTGATTTTTATTGCTATCACGTAGGGTAGAACGAATCTGGTACTAGCCTCGACAATGATTTATCTGTATTTTCTATTGAATAAGTAAATATAAAAAAGATATACCTCATCATCTGTTCCATATCTTGTTGGGGCCAGTACCAGGTCATGTAATGTAATGTACTCTAGTCTAGTTACGAATACCAAATTCGTCATGCGATGGTTGTATTGGTTCTAATAATCTAATTTTGTTAGTGATCTTTTATTACGTTCTTCTCAGAATGCGAAGTGTGAAATGTTAATAAATAAATCAATTTGGTTTGCTTGCAGCTGCACTCGAAGAGGAACGCACCAGTCCGACACAAGCGTCCGCCGGCGCCACCACCGGCAATTCCAGCACCAATAACAATACTAACAACAATAATAACAATAACAACAACAGTAGCAGCAACAACAGTAACAGCTCTGCGAGCGGTGCTGCTGCAACGGCATGCGGTGCTGGTGGTGATGGAGAGAAGAGCGAAGCGCTAACCAGCAAACAGCGATACCAGATCAAGCATCGCGAACTGTTTCTATCGCGCCAAGTTGAGTCGATACCCGCCACACAAATCCGAGGAAAGTGCTCCGTGACGCTGCTCAACGAGACGGAGTCACTGCAAAGCTATCTCAATAAAGACGTGAGTTGTAGGAGTCTCGACTGAGAACACACAAATTAACTTTGTGTTTATCTATTAAATTTTCGATTCAAATTATCCACAGGACACATTCTTTTACTGTCTGGTATTTGATCCCAATCAAAAAACGTTGCTTGCCGACAAGGGCGAGATACGTGTCGGGAGTCGCTATCAGTGTGATATACCCGCTAAGCTAAAAGATACCGCCACTGATGAGCGTAAGCTGGAGGAGCTTGAGTCCCTAGTATGGACGCCGGAGCACAATTTGACTGATCGTAAGATCGATCAGTTTCTTGTCGTGTCGCGTTCCATTGGCACCTTTGCCCGCGCCCTCGACTGCAGCAGTTCGGTGAAGCAACCCTCATTGCACATGTCTGCAGCGGCGGCCAGTCGAGACATCACGCTGGTGAGTAACAGTAATGAAAATTGAATATCATCAGTTAAAATGTTTGACAACTTGCCTGATTGCAGTTTCACGCCATGAACATTCTGCATAAGCACGAATATTCAATTGAGGAGTCCATGTCCTCGTTAGTTCCTTCCACTGGGCCAGTACTCTGTCGCGATGAAATCGAAGATTGGAGCGCATCGGAAGCTAATCTGTTTGAGGAGGCGCTAGATAAATATGGCAAAGACTTTAATGATATCCGACAAGATTTTGTAAGCTTGCAACAATATAAAGATGATTTTTTTATTTATGTTAATTACTATTTACACTCCGATACAAATAGCTTCCGTGGAAAACGCTAAAGCAGATCATTGAATACTACTATATGTGGAAGACCACCGATCGTTATGTGCAGCAGAAACGCGTAAAGGCCGTCGAAGCGGAACTTAAGCTCAAACAGGTCTACATACCGCAGTACAACAACAATGGCAAAGGCAACGGCACCAGTGTGAAGGCGGCCAACGTTTCAGGTGGCATCTATAATGGTACCACCAATGGCGGCGCTGACTTGTCCAACAATGGCAAACCCTGCGAGTCGTGCGGAACAACAAAATCATCACACGTAAGGCAGCTAAGGTCCAATTGCATACTCATCGATTCCTAATTCGTGCTTTTTTAAACTTCTTCACAGTGGAATTCCTTTAGCAATGGCCACCTACCTTGTCGTCTGTGTCAGAGCTGTTGGGACTATTGGCGAAAATACGGCAGTATGAAGTCGGCGAATAAGAGCGATGCCAATGATGGGGAGGCTAAGAAAAAGGCTGCCATCGCAGTGATTCCAGCTGCCGCGGTAACTACAACCGGCGTCACCACAGTGGTAGACCTTAATGATGACGAGAAAGTTAGTGATCTAAGCAATCGCCAATTGCACAGGTATGTTAATCTCTTATATATACTGAGGGACACTTTAGTTAATTACATTATTAAATGTACTTTAGGTGTTCCATTGTCAACTGCGGAAAAGAATTCAAGTTAAAGACCCACCTGGCGCGCCACTATGCGCAAGCGCACGGCATCGCCATCAGTTCGGGTTCGCCGCGGCCCATCATGAAGACGCGCACTGCCTTCTATTTGCACACGAATTCGATGACGCGTGTAGCTCGCATTATCTGTCGGAGCATTGTGAAGCCCAAGAAGGCGGCGCGGCAGAGTGCATATGCCATCAATGCGCTATTGGTCAAGCAGGAATGTAAGTGTTTAATCGCTTTAATACTTCTGTAGCAATATCTAATTGGGTAATATATTTTACTGAATTTTACAGTTACGAATCGTATTAGCGGCAAATCGCAGACGGAAATTAAAAAGATGCTTTTGCTCAAGCCCAAGGATCGCGGCAGCGTCACAAAAATAGCAAATCGTTTAGGCGCACCAGGCAGCGGTCCACACGAATGGCTGGTGCTGACGCCCAAGGATAAAATGCCACAGCCCGTTGTTGTCTCATTTCCCAAGCCGCCGAAGGCGCCAGACGGCAGTTTACTCTACGAACGTGTGCCCAATAAAACGCCCGATGTGGTCGCCGTGCCCGTAACGGCTGACAAAGAACTATCAATAATTCCAGCGCAGGCAACATCTACGATACGCAAGCGTGCGCACGAGGAACAGCAACTCAATGGTACCGAAGGTAAGCTTTTCTATCAGTCTACACACACATATATTTGTTGGAGAGATTATTATTTATGTGTGTTTTGCTTTCGCAGTGACCATTGTGCCCAGTGGACCACCTGCGAAACGCCCCAACAAGGATCCGATGCCCTCGCATTGCCCCAGTCCCGAACAGTTTGCCGCAATGATGGCGGCATCGGGTCAGCCGCTCTCCAGACATCACGTACGTCTAGCCTAGCCTATAAGTCAAGAATATAAGCCAGAAAGTCTATAATATTTTATTACATATGTTTATTACAGCTCAACGGCAAGCAGAAGATTGCGCAAATGGCACGAGGTGGCAACGGGCGTAAGCAAGTCATTAGCTGGATGGATGCACCGGACGATGTTTACTTCAGGGCCACGGACGTACACAAGTGAGTAAATTGAGCAATTGCTTTTTGGTAGCACACAAATGACAAATGTAATCTTAACTACTTTTGTCATGCAGAAAAACTCGAAAAATACTCTCAGCTGTGGATTTGCGTCGAGCGGCGCGCAAGCCATGGCGCTCACTGCCCATCAAGTCAATGGCCCCTGAGCCGAGTAGCAAACCTATTGAATCACAAATCGTTATACTGGACTGACCGTCGACGGCAGATATATTACCATCAGCAACAGCAAAAACAACAGCAGCAAGAACAGCAACAGTAGCGGCATCAGCAGAAGCGGCAGCAACAGCGACTAAGTTGATGTCTTATTCAGTCAACAGATTCGAACAGCAACAGCAACATCCGCCATTTCCATATACAATGGATGCATTGCTAAACTAGTGAACCAGATTCTGTCTTTTTAGTGGCTTGCCATGTACATACTTACATTCATACATACATACACCCAAATCACAAACACAAATCCTGCATGCATACAAACATTGATAAAAACATACAAAAAATAAATAAAAAAAAACATACAAAAATGCAGACCTACGCATACATAGTACATAGACATGCATACATCATACATAGTGTAGGCAAGTGTTGCAGCATCCACTATACATCATATGCCGTTGGTAAATCCCCACATTTCACTATCAGAAAACCAACAACTGTCAGCAACAAGAAAAAATCACTTTACTAGCGCATAAATAAATGTCTTTTAAAAAACATAAACAAATAGTAAGATAGTAAGTGTTAAGATTTAAAGCAATAGTAAGCACAACGCGAAACAAATCAAATATTTATTAATAATTTTCATAATTTTTACCTTTTTTAATCTCAATATAACGTACACAAAGAAAAACCACAATTTTTACTGAAATTTTGGACATGCATGAACCTCAAGTAATGCGATCATTGTTTTTGTATTATTTTATGTGTTGTAGGCATACTATAAAATTTATTATAAAATATACATATTTATTTCGCATTGTCCAGCTTTCTGTGCATACATATGTACGTACGTACATATGTAAGTGTTTACACAATGTATGTAATTTTTTTTAATATGTCTTATTGTACTTTCTACAAAGCGCCTTCAGGTTTGAAATGATTTTTTTTTTAATTTTTGTTGAGAAAATGTTTGTTGCATACTAGCTTAAAACCAGATACGTAAATTTGAAATTTTAAGGCCTCCATAATTTTGAAATATTTTTCACTCTAAATTTGAAATGGCAAATAACGGACGAAAGATATTTTAAATTTAATTTAATGCTTTAAGTATCAAAACAAATCATTAAGAACTAACCTTGTTAATAAATGTGACGTGCAAGATTATTTAAAAAAAATTAATTATACGCTGTAACTAAAAGCGGAAAACTACCACAAATTGTACAGTAAATGGGATAAAGTTTATAAATTCGAATACAATTTATTTTCATAATTTATATACAAATTGAAAATTAATACTTTAAAAGGTATACATAATAGATATACACCCACACAAATATAGCCTATTATTTACGCCTAAAAACTACATGAATATACATTTAAAAATGTATTGATAGAAGATAAATGATACCATAAATAATTTGAAAATGACGAGTAAAATCTAAAAGTAGATCAGCATTAAAACCCATAACATGAAAAAGAAATCAAAACAAAACAAAAAATGAGCAACATTTATAAATATATTGATTATAAAGAAATTCTAATTGTAAGCCAATCTATGTATTTTTAACTTTACAGTTTAAGTAATTTTGTAAAATAAATAATTCTTTAAATTAAACAATTTAAGTAAAAACACACAAAGGGAACGAAAGCAAATAATTGACAGAAAAGCGACCGCTGGCATGAAAATTTGTTTAGTAATAAAAGAAAATAAGCTCGTATGCAGCAAATAGTAAAAAATAAGCCGAACGAACGTCAAACAACAGAAGCAAATCAAACAGAGCTATATACATCAATATATACACATACCTATATATACAGATATACAATATAATAGTACGAACTCTGCGCATTGCACAATACAATACGCATATACAAAATTTTTACAGAGCAAACAAAAAAGAAAGAAAAAGCTAGATGCCCTGACGGTTTGCCGGGAAGGGCGGGGCAACAAACCGAAAAGTTTTCCAAATAAAGTTTTAAAACTAAAATTTTCCTAAAACCAAAAAGGACATTTCTTTTTTAAAACAAAAACATTCAAATTTTTATTCACATTCAAAAATTACTATTTAACAATTTGCTACTTAATTGCCAGTGTAGCTGGCAATGCAGAGCGACGCATTGGTGCCACCAAAGCCGAACGAATTCTTTAGGGCGATGCGTCGTGACGGATTCTCATCCCAACTGCACGTCTTTTGCACAACATTAACATCCACATCCAAGTGATCCACATTGATCGAAGGCGGCAATTTGTTTTCGGCACAGGCGTGCACCACAAACAGTGCTTCGAGGTTGCCGGATGAACCAAGCAGATGGCCATGTGCACCTTTTGTTGAGGAGACGCAAACCTGTGACTTATGCTCACCGAAGACGCGGCCAATGGCATGCGCCTCAATACGATCGCCGGTGGGCGTGGATGTGGCGTGCGCATTGATATAGCTGATGTCCTGCGGCGTCACGCGAGCATCTTTAAGGGCGCGCTGCATGGCCAGAGTGGCGCCAGTGCCATCTTCGCTGGGTGAAGTAATGTGGTGTGCATCACCGGACAGTCCATAGCCAAGTAGCTCAGCCAGAATGGGTGCACCTCGCGCCTTCGCATGCTCCAGCTCTTCCAGAAGCAATATAGCTGCCCCTTCGCCCATCACAAATCCGTCACGCGCCTTATCAAAAGGTCGCGAGGCCTGAGCCGGGTTATCATTGAAAGCAGTGCTAAGGGCGCGTAACCTACAAAAGCCGGCAATCGATAGAGGGTCTATGCACGCCTCTCCGCTTCCCGCCAGCATCACATCTGCATCGCCGTTGCGTATGAAACGCATTGCATCTCCAATCGCGTGTGCACCGGTTGCGCAAGCTGTTGACACGGAATGATTGGGTCCCTGAAGACCGTAACGCATGCTAATGTGGCCGCTCGCCATGTTGGGCAGCAATCGCGGCACAAAGTAGGGGCTGACACGATTGTATCCACGCTGGAGCTGCTGAAAGGCGCCATATACCTCGGACAGATCGAACATACCCATGCCGACACAAACGCCAAAGCGTTCCCGCTGCTCGGCGCTAAGTTCGCTTGGCTTCAGATTGGCCGTCGTCAGTGCCTCGTTCGCTGCGATAATGGCTAGTTGTGTGGCAGAACTCATTAGTTTGATGTCGCTCTTGCTCAGATGTTTGTCGACCTGCAAGCGTTCCTTTGGTATTTGGGCGGCTACTTGGCATGGTAGGCCTTTGAATTCGGCGCCCAGATTGGTTATGGCCGATTCGCCGGCTAATAAACGCTGCCACGATTCGGGCACATTATTAGCCAGTGGTGTGACAGCACCGCTACCCGTAACCACCACTCGCCGGCGTGTCGCCTGTGTCGATGCTTTGCGTATTTGTAGTAGTAAACGCATGTTGTAACAACAAACTAACTGCAAAAATGTAAGCAGATAATAACAGAAAACAGCTGTGGCGTTGCCACATCGTCATCTGCTAAAGATAAGCGTGAGACTGTTTTTGCGTTATACGTGTAAGCTTTAATCGTGATTGCCACTGTTTGAATTGATGATAAAATAATGGTATACTATTGATTCAGGGCAGTTCTTAATTAGTACTGTTTAAATATTTATTACATATTTATGTTATATTATTTATAATTTTGTAGCATTTGCATTGCAACAATAAATTGGTATATATTTTAAATATGCTGAAAACTTAAAAGATGTACATTATCATATTTGAGGATGTACGAATATGGCAAGTCATCATGAGAAACGCAATTTTATTTTGTGATGGTAAAAAAATAAATAAACAGTTCGTTAATAACAAACGACAAATTTTCTCTTGAGTAAGGCAAGTGTATGATAAGAAAAATAAATAAATCTAACAAAAACAAACTACTGCACATACCTCTGAAGTTGACTTATGAAATTTATTCCAGAGAGCATTGAGATAGGTTTGAGTGAATGTGTATGCATATAAGTTTGCCAATTTGAAATGCTCGCTCAAAACCGGCCGATAACTTATTTATTTGAGCGTGTGTATTTTGAGCGCAGTGCTCTGCTGTTCTTTGATTAACAACAACGTGCAAAGAATATTCTAAGATGTCGGAAAAAGGTGAAGCTTAAGTCGTGCAAAACATAATAAAAACTTGTGATAAGTAATGCTCATATTTAGCTTGTTGCCATGGACCTGGCTATGCGACTCCCCTGGATGCCATGAAGAGTGGACCCCGGGAGAAATTACTCTATACGGTCACCATTCAACCCAATTTAGACGAACCGCATGGCGATTATCTAGCCACAATCGATGTGGACTCAGATAGTCGCACATATTGCCAGGTAATCAAATAAATCCAAATATAATTTATGAAAACTGCTTGATTATTTTAAACTTTATTGCAATGATTAGATTGTTCATCGCACCTTTACGAATCGAAAGGGCAACGAGCTGCATCATTCCGGCTGGAATGCATGCTCCAGTTGCTACTACGTTGACAAGAATGCAGCAACAGTGCCGAAGCGAAATCGAATGATTTTGCCCTCATTGAATTCCGATTTTATTTACGTTCTCGATGTGGCGACGGATCCACGAAAGCCCGAAATTGTCAAGGTCATCGATGGAGATGTGCTGAAGAGCCACAATGTGACTGCTCCGCACACAACTCACTGCTTGGCCAATGGCAATATAATGATATCGGTTATGGGCGATGCTAAGGGAAATGCATCTGGAGACTTTATCCTGTTTGACTCGGAATTTAATTGTGTCGGCACCTGGACTAAAGGAGACCAAAAGGCGCTATGTGGCTATGATTTCTGGTATCAGCCCTATTTCGATGTTATGGTTTCATCTGAATGGGGAGCACCCAACAAATTTCGACGGTTTGTATGCCTTCGTCAAATTTGTCACTATTTCATTAAAAAACAAAACATCTTTGATTCGTTTTAGCGGATGGAAAAATGAAGATTTGAACGATATGACCCAGTATGGCTGCAGACTTAATTTTTACAAGTGGTCCACACAAACTCTGTATCAAACCGTTGATCTGGGCTTTGAGGGTGTTACTCCGTTGGAGATACGGTTTATGCACGACCCAAAGCGTCCAGATGGATTCGTTGGATGCGCTTTGAATGCCAAAGTCTTTTATTTCAAAAAGAAAACCGACTCTGATGAGTTTGATGTCAGGAAAGTAATTGACATACCGAATAAGTTGGTGGATACGGGAAGTGGCACTGCCTCCGAGATGGGTGGTATGATTTCAGATATAATCATATCGCTAGATGATCGATTTCTCTATGTAAACTGCTGGCGTCACGGCGATGTGAGGCAATATGATATCAGCAATCCAGAGGACCCCAAACTCATATCTCAAGTCTGGATGGGAGGTGCAATCAGCAGTGATCTTCTTAATGTTATTGTTAAAGAGGATAAGGAATTGACTGTATGTTGCTAAGAAACAATCCATAAGTTCATGTATGCATTTTATATATATTTTTTATGATTCAGGAAAGGCCACTTCCACGATTCATCAAGGGTCGTCGGTTGGAAGGAGGTCCCCAGATGATGCAGCTGTCTCTCGATGGCAAACGGTTATATATTTCATCTTCACTCTATTCTCCTTGGGATAAACAAGTACTTTTTATTTAAGCAGTTAATTCTACAGTTTACTAAGTGAATTTATCTTGATACAGTTCTATCCGGAAATGGTGGTCAAGGGTGGAACCGTGTGCCTCATTGATATCGATGTGGTCAATGGAGGCATGACTCTCAATGAGGATTTCTTCGTTGACTTTGGAAAGGAGCCATATGGGCCAAGTCTACCACATGAGATGCGCTATCCGGGTGGAGATTGCACCTCAGATATTTGGTTAGCCAATAAGTAATGTGTAATATGTCATTAATGAAACTCTCAATTATAATCGAAGATTTATACCCATTATTTTGATTGTGTAATCCAAAATAAACAATTTTGTTATATATTTACAAAAATTTGATTGATAGTGTTAGTTAATCGATTTGCACTTTTCCATAATTAAAGAAAACATTACATAAATTGAGAAATAACGAAAAATCTGTTATTTTTTATTACAAGGAATATCGTAATTTAATTTTTATCACACATAGACTTTAACCAGCTGATTCGGCAAAAGCAATTGATTCCTTTAAATTTTTATAATCAAAAAATCTTTGAAAGTTTTTCGAAAGATTTAGTTTTTATGATTTTAATAGACATTCAATAAGCTGCAAGGATATGTCGGTTGCTAGAGCCAATTTTTATAATAATCGTCTGTTGGCCCCTAAAAGTATGCTTTATAATATATTTATTTCTTTAATGCTTCAGTATTGATTTTATTTCAAAGCCTAAGAATATCCCCTTTGTCTATTGATATTGAAGGCATACATTGTCTTTGCATCATTTACGACTAACTGAAACACCAAATAATGACACATTTGAACCATAAGAACAATACCAATTTTTTTGCTATTAAGCGAATATAAAATATAAAACCTTTAATTGTTTTTTTAGTACCCCAGCTTAATAGATAACTTTTAAATTATGTTCAAAATATAGTCGGAGATCAGCATTATATGTCTGCACCTAAAAAACCTTAAGTTCAATCTAATTAAATATTTCCAATATTGATTGTTATATTTAAATTTATAGAGAATATAACATTATATTGTTTTAATAAATCGCCAAAAACTAACTTTTGTTGAATAACGTAAGAAAAGTTTTATATTATGTATTTATAATTTAATAAAATGGATAAGAAAACTTTTATACAATTTATTTATAGTTTAATAAAATGGAAAATCTTTTAAAAATCTGCGATAATTGAATATATTTCTAATTAATTTATAATTTAAAAGATTTTATTTTTGGCATTTGTCTGAAAAAAATTCCTCCATATAAAACTGTATTATCCGATAATTTAGTGTGATCCTCGCGTAGAGAGTTTTAAATTCCGCTCCCTATTAAAGCGATAACCAACCAAAAATTTGAAAAATACTTATCTCAGAAGTCAATTTTACTTTGCTAATTATTTATTGCATAATATTTTGTGAGAGTTGACCAAAATGTTCACAAAATACCATTTAATGTGACCGAAAGGATTTTAAATGCTTTTATAACCGATTTATGATTTATGTTATATAAGAATAGTTTCTTTCTTTTCAGAGTTTAGTGATTTTACGGTTTGCTATTCTTAATTTGAATTAATTCCAAATACTCAAATAGTTAGTGTCGAGTTGAGTTAGTCTTTTAGTCAACCTCTTCGACGGTGGGTCCTGATTTGCCGCTCGACTGTTTGCCAGCTTTGGATGACTGGCCATGCAGCTTGGACATGATGGATGCGCAGACACGCTGACAATCCTTTAGATGATGCTCGTATTCGTCCTTCTCGGCCAGCGAATTCTCGTCCAGCCATTTGGTTTCCTCACCACACTTGTCACGCACCGCGGACTTGTCGGAGTCGCTGAGGACGCCAGCTGGCGATTCCTCCATGGCCTGTTTGCAGCCATATATGTAGGCTTCTAGAGTGTTCCGGGCTTGTAAACGATCGCGTTGACGATCATCCTCGTCCTTGTACTTCTCCGCCTCGGACAGCATGCGATCGATGTCGGCCTTGGAGAGTCGTCCTTTGTCGTTTGTTATGGTAATCTTCTCCGATTTGCCGGTGCTGTTATCCTTGGCGGCCACATTCAAAATGCCATCAGCATTTAAATCGAAGCTCACATCGATTTTGGGCACACCACGTGGTGCTGGCGGTATCCCAGTCAGATTGAAAGTGCCCAGCAGATTGTTATCCTTAGTCATGGCCCGCTCACCCTCGTACACCTGAATGGTGACTGCATTCTGATTGTCACTGTACGTTGTGAACGTCTGCTGCTGTTTGCACGGAATGCGAGCATTACGCTCGACCAGCTTGGTCATCACCCCGCCAGCAGTCTCAATACCAAGCGAAAGTGGCGTGACATCAACCAGCAAAAGATCCTGAATCTGGGAGCTGCCGACGCCGGTGAGAATGGCTGCTTGAACTGCAGCACCATAGGCCACCGCCTCGTCCGGATTGATGGATAAGTTCAATTGCTTGCCGCCAAAGAAGTCCTGCAGCAGGCGCTGGATCTTAGGAATACGAGTTGAGCCACCGACCAGGACCACATCATGTATGGCCTTCGTATCCATTTTGGCATCTTTCAAGGCACGTTCCACCGGCTCCAGCGTCGAACGGAACAGATCCATGTTCAGTTCCTCGAAGCGGGCACGCGATATCTTTGAATAGAAATCAATGCCCTCGTGCAGTGCATCAATCTCCAACGACGCCTCCGTGCTGGAGGACAACGTCCGCTTGGCACGCTCACAAGCCGTACGCAAGCGTCGCAGAGCACGAACATTGCCGGCTACATTGCTCTTGTTCTTGCGCTTAAACTCCTCCACAAAGTGATTGACTAGACGGTTGTCAAAGTCCTCGCCACCGAGATGGGTATCGCCAGCGGTCGCCTTGACCTCGAACAATGAACCCTCATCAATGGTCAGTATGGAGACATCAAAGGTGCCACCGCCCAAATCAAAAATCAACACATTACGCTCCCCCTTGAGATTCTTGTCCAGACCATAAGCCAATGCGGCAGCCGTCGGCTCATTAATGATACGCAGCACATTCAGGCCGGCTATGGAGCCAGCATCTTTGGTCGCCTGACGTTGTGAGTCGTTGAAATAGGCGGGCACCGTAATCACAGCATCCGTGACCTTTGCGCCCAGATAAGTCTCGGCGATCTCACGCATCTTGGTCAACACCATCGAGCTGACCTCCTCGGGTGCAAAGCGCTTGCGTTCTCCTTTAAACTCAACCTCAATCTTCGGCTTGCCAGCATCGCTGATGACCTTGAAAGGCCAATGCTTTATATCTTCCTGAATCTTCTGATCATCGTACTTGCGTCCAATTAAACGTTTTGCATCAAACACCGTATTCTTGGCATTCATCGCAACCTGATCATAAATATATATACAGAAAATTAGTCAGTAACAAAAAAAAATGCTATTTTTAAATGGCCAACAGCGGGTGTTATTCCCATAAATTCCACTTGATTTCAATATAGATAATATATTTGCAAGAATACTGGAAAATATTTTGCTTAGTATAAGTGAATAATTGTTCCCAGATAAAAAAGGGGTACTTAAATTGGAGCAGCCTGTAAAATCAACAAGAATCTTTTATACTTCTGTTGAGTTTCCAAAATTGGAATTAAAATAAATGGCGCATTGCAAAACTCTTTATTTTTAATTTGATTTTAAGCGTGCAATTTTTGAAAACCGATACACATTAGAATCATAAAATTACAATGATCTAAGCAGACACTATTGTGTGCCTTGCAAGATTTTAGAATTTATTTCAAAATGTGCAACAGATTAAAAAGGACAAATTTCTGCCTCTTAAAGTATATATATAAAGTATATTCCTGATCCACATAAAAGGCATATATTTATCTGTTCGTATGTCTATGCAATTTTTCATATTTAAAATATGATTAGATGCAGTTCATGCTGCAGGGCGATATAATCTTCGGTGTGTCGAAGTTAGCTCTTCTTTTCTCTTTTAATTTTAGACACGGATGAAAAGATATTTATAAATAATTCGGTAAATAAACAAACATATACATATGATTATATATAAAGCTGTCTGAATATGGAACACTTTAATGATTCATGTATGCCGTCACTTGTGCATATGTATGTAATTTAATCCATTTTTGTGCATACATGGTTCATGCTCATATTTGGCCAATTTGAGTGGCTACATGTCAAGTGAAACTACTGGCTGACTTACCTGATTCTTGGCGGCATCGCCTATTAGTCGCTCGGTTTCATTAAAGGCCACATAAGAGGGCGTGGTGCGATTTCCCTGATCGTTGGCTATGATCTCCACTTTATTGTGCTGCCATACGCCCACGCAGGAGAACGTGGTGCCCAGATCGATGCCAATTGCCGGTGTCTTAGCCATGTTTATACTATGTCACGACAATTAAATTTTCCTCTACTGCATAAATTGTGAGCGATTTGCTTGCCGCTGCTGTTGGCGACTGACTAAATCGTGCGACTGCCTGACTCTCTGATTTTTATGTTGCAATCTTTTCGCCGATTTTTGGCAATTCTCTACAAAACGAGTGAATTTTATTTTGATTTTCACACGCCGACAATTTTGATTTTGTTTTCTGTTTGTGGAGATTTTGACGTTTGTTCTAGAAACTTTCTGCTTTGAGAAGTTGAATTTTGTCTGAAATGATATTTTACTTATATGCACATATATTTTATAATTTTTTATTTATTTTTATTAATCAAATTAAAAGACTCTCATACATATTGCATTTGGGAGTTATTTGCTCAACGCTTTCCCTTTTTCTTCTTCTTTTGCCCATCTGGCCAAGGAAATCCACGAGACTTGAGTACGTCCTGCAAGTTTAGACTTAGTGTTAAATGTTCATCATTAGATTCTCCTTTGAGATTGACCTGTACGTTGTGACACACATAGTATGCATTATCCATTGCCGCATCATTGAATATATCACATCCAATAGACTTGCCGACGCCCGCCTTTTTCTTGCTGCCACCGGCGCCTTCCTTCTTTTTCTTATCATCGCCTTCGCCACTGCCAGCGTTGCTGGACGTTGAATCTTTGCTATTCCGTTTCTTTTTACTCTTGCCGCCCATTTAAAAATCAAAACACCGATTAACAAAGCTGCCCTATCGATTTAATAGTCGGGCTGCCTGGCAACCCTTCTGCCACCCAACTCCAATTGGAGTTAGAGTTGAGCGTGAGTCGTGATAAAGGATTTAAAAACTATCGTTTTGCTCAGTTTTTGGTGCGCAGCTGACTTTTAACGTTATTTGTTAATCTCGCAAGGTATAAATGCGTGAAGAACAAAACAAAAGCACAGACAAATGTAGAAATGCTAATTTGGTCGACAGCCGCCAGTCTGCAATGGATGTGTTTACTGCTACAAATGCAGGCGCTGAATGGTGAATATTTAAATTATTAAAATACTCAATAAGTTTTAATATGCTCAGTTTTAAGCTGCGCCCGATGCCTTTGAGATAGTTAATTATCAAACCACAAAGTATACGTTTGCCAAAGCATCTGCTGACGAAATTGATGAAACACTAGCAGTAGTGGAACATAATGAATTGGAAGAGAGCTCTGTTAAATTTGGCAACGTCGACGAGCTGCGAACTGGAGCGCCATCCCAGCCGTTGCTAGTGGAGGGCTCCTTTTGCCGGCGCAGCTTCGATGGTCGCAGCGGCTACTGCATCCTGGCATATCAGTGTCTACATGTGATACGCGAATACCGGGTGCATGGCACCCACATTGACATTTGCACGTATCGCAACAATTTGCCGGTCATCTGTTGCCCGCTGGCAGACAAGCATGTCCATGCGCAGCGTATAAGCGCCACCAGTAAGTGGACTCATCTTTGGAATATCATTATTTTGTAATGGCTGTTTTGTCTTTAGAATGCCAGGAGTATAATAGCGCTGCGCGGGGTCTACGCCTGGGCGACACCACACACAGCTTTTCTGGCAAGGAGTGTGTGCCTAGTGTGCCACTGATTGTGGGTGGCACGCCCACTCGCCACTCTCAATTTCCGCACATGGCAGCGCTGGGTTGGACGCAGAGCGACGGTGATATTAAATGGGGATGCGGCGGCACGCTCATCAGTGAGCTTTACGTGCTTACGGCGGCCCATTGTGCCACATCGGGTAGGTGAGTGACAATGCCCAGTAAAATTCAATTGTTTAACGTTTAAATCATTTGCAGTAAACCACCAGACATGGTGCGATTGGGTGCCCAGGAGCTCAACATCAGCAGTCCCTGGCAGCAGGACATTAAAATACTCATAATTATACTGCATCCCAAGTATCGATCGTCTTCATATTACCACGATATAGCGCTACTCAAGCTGAACAAGCATGCCCAGCTGACGGATCGTGTGAGTCCAGCATGTTTGTGGCAAATATCCGATTTGCATATTAAGTCTGTGGTGGCCACGGGCTGGGGACGCACCGAATTCCTGGGTACCAAGTCCAACACATTGCGACAGGTCGATCTCGATATGATAAAGCAGCAGCGTTGCAAGCAAATCTATCGCAAAGAACGTCGTCTGCCAAATGGCATCATTGATTCACAGTTCTGTGCGGGCTATCTGCCTGGCGGCAAAGATACGTGTCAGGGCGACTCCGGCGGACCACTGCATGCGGTGTTGCCCGAAAACAATTGCGTCGCTTTCGTCGTTGGCATAACATCATTTGGAAAATTCTGTGCGGCGCCCAATGCCCCCGGCGTCTACACAAAGCTCTTCAATTACTTGGATTGGGTCGAGAAGATTGTGTTTAGGAAGTATTAGATGCAAATTTATATATATTTACCTACTAATCAATAGGTTTTGAATTTATTACTGCATTTATGTATAAGTATATTTTGATTTGGCATATCCTAAGGATTTATCACTACCTATATGTATAAGAATATATTGATTTGTCAGCTCCTAAGGCACCACATTCCACGGCGTGTAAGTGCCCGCATCTGGCATTTTGATCTGAAATTTATAATCGGGTAAACATGATTGACAAAGTGCAGGGGAGGATTTCCAACAAACCAGCTCTGTAAATTTATCCTGACAGGCCATGCGTATGCGAGCCGAGGTGGCCGGTGCTTCTAGGTTAAAATCGGCGCTCAATTTCTGCTCCGAGCGAGCCGCTACAATGGCTTCCTTAATGGCAAAAAATGCCGAGCAACCTATGAAAAGCGGAGGTTCGCCAACGGCCTAAAACGAGAATATTTAAGTTAGACAAATTTTAATATATTTGAACTATTTTACTAGATTTTAAGATTACATTAAGACTTCAAATATTTATAATCTTGATTCACATTTATAAGTATTCAATGGTCGCTCAAATATTATATTTTATAGAAATTAGACTGTTTTATGTTAGACTATTACCATTGCCAATATTTCAATTTGTTTTGAGCGATATATAAATAATTTAGAGTTAGAATATACATTGATAAAAATTACCATTTTCATAAATTATGATTACTTGATTATTAGAAACAACTTGACTTACCTTTGATGAATAAACCGCCCGTGGATTGGGTTCGCCGGTCAAGATACTGACATTAAACTCGCCGGGTATATCAGCAAATCCGGGAAGCTTATACATGCCCGGTCCACGGGAATAGAGTACGCCCTGTGGAGAGTACATGAGCTCCTCAAGCGTGAACAGGCCGTAGCCCTGCATGAAGGCGCCTTCAATCTGTCCAATGTCAATGGCCGGATTGATGCTGGAGCCAACGTCCATGACAATGTCCGTGCTGATCACCTGATGATCCCCCGTCAGGCAGTCAATCTCCACCACCGAAGCACCCACACCATTTGTATAGTAACTGTAGGTGAGGGCGTTAGGATTTGTTTCGGGATGATAGCCAATATTTGGAATAGCATAGAAACCGGTTGCCGACAAACTGACACGTGTGAAATATGCCTTACTGACCCACTCCTGCCAGGTGCCGTCTGGCAACTCCGCCTTGATGTGTGCCAGTCGCTTGTTGAGCTTTTCACAGGCATCCAGCACGGCCATCCCGTTTAGATCAGAGCTTGCACTGGCCGCCGTGGCCGATGTGTTGGGCACCTTGTCCGTGGACGTCTCCGAGATGTGTATGAGCTCAATTGGAATGCCCAACGCTCGTGCGGCACACTGAATCATCTTCGTGTTCAAACCTTGGCCAATTTCAACGCCACCATGCGACAAGAGCACCGATCCATCACCATAGATATTGATCAGGGCACCAGCCTGATTCAGATGCAAGACCCCAAAGGCGATGCCAAATTTAGTGGGAACCAGAGCAATGCCCCGCTTCCGCCACCGATTATCCCGATTGAAGCGATCGATCTCTGCACGCTTCTCATGGTAGCGTGACTGCTTCAAGCAATCCTCAAAGCAGCGCTCGATGGGGAACCGATCCAGCTGCTGGTTGTAGTGTGTGAAGTCGCCGTTCTTGTAAAAGTTTAGTTTCATCACATCAAGCACATCGCGACCCACAATGCGGGCCACATCCCGAATAATGTGCTCGCCAGCGAACATGCCTTGAGGAGCACCAAATCCGCGAAAGGCGGTATTCGATGACAGATTCGTTTTGCACACCCAACCACTCACACGGACATTGGGAATGAGATAGCAGTTCTCAAAGTGATACATGGCACGATCCAAGACCTGGAATACAAAATAGTATTTAGAACCTTAGCTCGCATTTAATTGACTATAAATTGGTAATCTGCTTTGATATTTACTGAAAAGGATAAGTCCATCGACCAGCCGGCATTGTTGTAGCACTCAATGTCGCAGGCCGTGATGAGGCCTTCTTTGGTGAAGCCCAGCTTGTACTTGAATAGGAACGGATGCCTTGTTCCACTGGTGATCATGTCCTCATCACGATCCAGCATGCAGCGAACGGGACGTCGCAGGCGATTGGCAGCCAAGGCAACGGGTAGAGCAACCATAATGCTGCGCGACTCCTTGCCACCGAAACCGCCACCCAGACGCTTGGCGCGACAGGCGACGCGGTTGGCGGGCAGGTTGACGACATGGGATATTAGTTTTTGTATCTCGGACGGATGCTGGGAGGAGCAGAATATTTCCAGTTCATCGCTGTCGCGTGGCACACACACCGAAACATTGGTCTCCAAATAGAAATGCTCCTGGCCACCCATGCGGCAGCTTCCCTCATGGATGTGATCAGCTTCAGCAAAGGCTTTCTCCACATCGCCCTTGATCACATGGCACGGATAATTGGGAAAATACGATTTGTGCTCGATGGCCTGCTCGATGGTGACAATCACCGGCTGCAATTCCTCGTATTCCACGTGGACCATGCGAGCGGCACGTTGGGCCAGCATTTGATTATCAGCGACTATGGCGGCAATGACCTGGCCATAGCAATGCACCTCGCCGTTGGCAAAGACGTACTCATCGTGGAACACCGGTCCCACCTCGTTCTCGTGTTCGCTTAGATCTTTGGCACTGAAGAAGGCATGCACGCCATCCATGGCCAGTGCCTCGCTAGCATCTAGTTTTGTAATCTTAGCGCGCGCCTTGGTGCTCAGCACAAGTGCCAAATATAGCTCACCATCCATGCGCGGTATGTCATCCGTGTAGATGGCTTCGCCAGTAGTTTGCTTAAGGGCAGAGACATGCACTTTGGGTCTCCCAATTGGATCATGACTGGCCTGATCCGTGGCCACACGCTCAAACAGCTGAGCGCTGCGTAGGATGGGCGTGTGGAACGAATCTGCGCCACTGCGTTCCAGGGCGGGCACAGCATCCGGCGGCATGATGCCAGCATCGCACAGTTTCCTGCTGATGGCCAGGTATGATTTGAAGAACAGGCTGACGACCAGGGCACGTCGATAGGCAATCATGCCACCGGGCGCAGAGGCGGCCAGGGGCAGCTCATCACACAGTTGCTCCGCCACCTGCTCAACCACCTCCTGATCCCATTTGCGTCCCACCATAGCCTCAGAGGTGCGCGGCGCCAAAACTGTTGTGGGCGCCATGCCACCGAACGCCATGTGGATGCACTGCACAACATTGGTGCCGGGCTCAAAACTAACATTCACCGCAGCGTTCACAATGGCTATGTCATCGTCCCGCCGACGCGCCTGCTTAAAAGCCACTACATGCTGATCCGGCGTCGTTTTCTGAAAGTGGATGCCAAGGAGGACTTCATGGGGATGGATGACATTGCGACGGTAGCCGGTGAAGAAGCCACTGCCCATGTTAACAAAACGCCTGCCATCAGCCTGACTGGCCACCACCAACCGAGCACCTGCCGCTGTAAGCACAGGATTCATATCAGAGATGGGGCTACCAGTCATGATGTTTCCGCCTAGGCATGCCACATTGCGAATCTGTTTGCCGGCAAAGTAGTGCAGCATGTCCACGGCACACTGGAAGAAGCGCGTCTGCGTCTCGGGCAACTCCTCAATCCGTGTACGCAGATACGCATCGATGTCCATCAAGCTGACGGCCGCACCGAAATAAATACTCTCCTCAGATTCCTGCACTTCCAGCAGCTCGGGCACTCTGGTGGGACTGATGAGCACGGGATAGAGGAAGTGCTTGAATTTCACCTCCACGCCCACCTCGGTGTTGCCCACAATTAGCTTGGCACTTGGATGGTCAGCTTTCAGCTGTAGCAGCTCCTCCAGACTCGTTGGTCGATGCCAGGCCACACGATCCGAGCGAAAGATCAAGCTCTCCTCATCATATGCTGCAGTCAGCTGCAGTTCTGGCGGAAAGATCGGCTCCTGGCTGGGATCGAAGGGTTGGAACTCACTGCGTTCGAAGAGTTTGTCATCCGTTTGGGATTCAGAACCGTTTTCACAACCTTTGCCATTCACGCGGCAACACTTGTCACCCATCCCGCAAGAAAACTCCTTGGTAAACGTCTTGTAGCCCTCAAGGATTGGTCGATAGCCGGTGCAGCGGCACAGGTTACCCTGGAATGCCACCTCTAGATCCCTCATCAATGGCTGTGCCGCATTTCGCAACAATGCATACATTGACATCACAATGCCCGGCGTACAGAAGCCACACTGCGATCCGTGCGCCTTCGCCAAACGCTCCTGTGCCGGATGCAGTTTAGTTCGCGTGCTCCCAATGCCCTCCACAGTGGTCACTGCACATCCATGCATTGCACACACTGGCGTCAGACAGGCATTCACGGCCAAGTGACTAATCCTGTTACTCTGATGATCGAATCGAGATATCATCACAGTACATGCGCCGCATCCTCCCTCGCCGCAGCCAAGCTTTGTGCCACACAGTCGCAGCTTCTCACGTAGATAGGTGAGCAGTGTACATTCCGGATCAGGATTCGAGTCGGTCACCTGCAGATTAAATACAAAAAAGATTATTTTTTGACTTACTACATTTTATATACATTAAATACGCATGTGGAGGTTCCATCCCTTAGGTCTCTATAAAGGTATGAAATCTTCGTAGTGCCTAAGAATTTCCTTCAATAAATTTAATTTGCAACTAATTTTAAATTTTTAATCTTTTTATTAATTTACTTTATATTTAATGAACATAAATATATATAGATCTATATGTATATAAAGAAAATACTTGTGGCTGCTGACTAAAATGATCTCGATGAAATTTGTTCAGTTGATCAATATGCACATTTCTACATTTAAACTTGTGTCTTTTATTGCTATCAGAACTGGAAATGTTTCTATGTTAGAGAAACGGAGGGTGTTGAGCTATTGAGCTTTTTCAATAGCTATCGAACCTTTCAAAATACATTAATAAAAATGCCCGAAATTTGCATTAATATAAATGTAGTTTATTTGCCTTCGTGGCCAAACTTAAAAGAGTTATAATTGTTAATTGTAAGCTCCGAGTTGAGCATTTAAACAAATTATATTTCGGCAAACGATGTCGAATACCGCGCCGCGACTTGAATTCCCGATCGATCAAAGAGAACTAAACTGATTAGCTGCCGAATTGCTGCTGCAGCTGCTGTTGCAGCCACAAAACTATCTAGGAGAGTCTTATCGCTCATATGCAAAACAACAGTTATGTTAACTTGCTCTTATGCTGCGCAGAGCATAACTTATCGAAAGGTTAAATATTAAGAGAGAGAAGCTGCTTTAGTTGTTGTTTGGCGCGGATACATGCGAAACCAAACAGAGGGAGTTATTAAATTATGTAAACTGGTTCTTATGGGATACACGAAACTCATATTTTAAATTTAAATTCTCTAACTTTTATAGACTCTAACATTCGCGTGTTCATATAAACGAACGGACAGACGGACTGGTCGGTTGATCCTGATTAAGAATATATATCCGAAGATGCTTTTGTCATGTTATATACACACAATTATATACACAAAATTATTATACCCTTGTTTAATAATTTTAAATGGGTATTTGATATAAAATGAACAACAAGCTAGCGAATCATTAATTCAAAATTAATTTAAAGGTTATTATTTCAATTGCAATAATCTCGCTTTTCACAGACGCTCCTCCTTTTTGCTAAGTAACGAAATATGTTTATATTTAAAGGCTGATAAGAAAGTGCGTTGAGAGATTTCATCAGCTTCTATACGACATATTTGACTTTAAATGTTTACTTCACTTATTTATATTCAAGCAACAGGTCAATGCATTGGACATCTTACAAAATATTTGTTTTGATTTTTGAAATACTAAAACAGGCCAAACCAGTTTTTTCCGTTTCAAAAAAAAAAAAACAAAGTAATGTGCGTGTGTTTTTATTTATTTTTTGTTGTTCTTGGCCAGTTTATATTGCATATTTCGAAAATTAGGTTAAAAGGTTCAAGCTAATTTCTGCTCTGAATTTGTTTTCCATCCCTCATTTATAACGTGCTATCTGCAATTATCATGTGTTTTATTCGAAAAACAACTCAACTAAGTTGATTGCTTTTATATATATATATATGTTTGCGTTAAGTAAACCGATAAGGGAAATTAGATGCAGTTTTCAACATACATTATACACAAAAATTTTAAAGATAACTCGTAAAATTTAATTTAATTTAGTTAAAATTAATTTAACTCTGACTACAATTAGCGCAGTCTTGAATTGTGTCATTAAAGTTCTATCTAATAAACTAAAGTACTATTATTACTCGACTCATATCTTTATTAAAGTTAAAACAATTGCAGATATATTTCAAAGGTATTTAAAAGCATTGTAGAAAGATATGTAGAATACCTAACAATCACCCTTGACCCAATGTTGTGGGTTAATTTAGGGCAAATTTAGCCAATTCATTCATTTTATTCAATTAAATGAGAAGCTTCATTTATTCAAAGTAACGGGTAGGTAAGCAAACAAGACACAATAACAAGTATCGATGTAAAGATAAGTGGTTTTAATTAGATTCAATATTGATTGTTTCACTTGCAATTACATAATCGAAAAAGGCTATTTACAAATTTTAAAATTACAGCTCTTGACAACAACTTTACCTTTTTTCCATTAACAAAAAAAACCAACAGCGAAGTTTTGGCCACCGTTGCTGACATGGTAAATGTAATATTCTTTTCAAAATGTAACTATCTATTTTCAAAAATGTATATATGTACACATAAATTGTTCGTATCTGTGTTATCACTTAAACAAAACACGTTTTCTGTTGTGCGTAGCCAAACAGTTCCGACTTTAAATGCACGACCGGCTCGATCAAGTAACGAAATCGTTCTGACGCTGGGGCACAGAAATTTTGAGATTATAGAGCCCAACGACACCACCTATCGGGACATCATAAACATAGATTAGTACCGACATCTGTTGACTTCTGTGACCAGCTTTGCAGGGGTTCTTAAAAGTAATTAACATAATAAAACAACATTAAAAATGGCAACATGTGTTTTTAAATAATGTTCTTGTTAAAAATATAATAGCTTCAGTTTTTGTTATGCTTAATTAATTAACAAATGTACATAATTTTCCAAATTTTAAACTATTACTAATTTTTTTTTTTTTTATGCGATTAGATTATTGACCCTGACATTTAAAATTGCAACATTTTTTGCTTATCATAATATCAGAAAAACAAGTGTAAATGTATATTTTGTAGTTCATAATATTGATCTTAAGCATCTTAAAAATCTAAATCGTTATTCTTATAAAACTTCACATATCTTTATGTTTATTATATACTGGTCTGAATATTTGATTAACTACATTGAATCTCATTATTTTCCCAGTTCAATAACCTATGCATTTATCTATATATATAAACAGTGCTACGCTGACTTTAGATCCAAGTCGCGTTCAACTTTTGTGCCCTCATACAACGCCTGGCGACGCATTGCCTCTTGCAATTGTAGTTGCTCAAAACGTCGAGTTGACCAATGATACCTGAGCATTATTAAATAAAAAGAATAATACTTTATTGAGCTGCGTCTCTAGCAATATATATAAACACTAACCTGCAGGCCATCCAGTAGACGATTGTCCCACCGAAAAACGAACCAAAACCGATATGTGTTGAGAAATGTGGGCGGGAGGTCCGAAGGAACGTCAGTAATCCGATTCCTATACCGCCGCTTATGCCATAAAGAAAACTGTTACGAAAGCATGGAATCTGAGAAACATCGCGCCCAAATATGACAAAGCTCTGGAGGAAGTGATGCACACGAATTAGAACACATACAATTTGTAAAATGTGATTTTATTATTACCTTGGTTGGCTCTTCTGCATCATCCGCCATGGCTTTTAAGTTTTTATTGAATTAAATCTTTTTAACAACAAATTCGCTATTAGTGCGTTGTGAACAACAGCTGATTATTTCCAGTGTTGTCACATTACGTCTAATTAAAATGTTTATTAATGTATGTCAAGCCACTAACATCATGCAATATGGCAGTCGGACTTTGGCATATTTACTTAGATGCAGTTTAAATTAATTTTGCTGTTCCCCAATAGAGTATAAGTAACCTATACAAAAAATATTAATACTTAAGAAAGAATTCCATGTAGTATAGAAAATTCTTCAGTCACAATCAAACAGTGTGTACAATATATTTTGTAAGAATTGGCAGCACTGCTTGATGCTAGCAAGAAGCAGAGCACGCTTCAGCTCCGTTTGCCACAAACACAATTTCATTCTTTAGTTTTTTGGGTTTTTCGTTAAACAAATAAGCAACTGCAAATGCTGAATATCCACAGATGCTCAAATTAAATGTCAATTATATGTGTGCGAGTGCAGCAACGTCAATTTAAGAAATTCAGGTGGACGAACGTCCACGAAAACATACACACCCGTGCATATGCATGCATATGTGTGTGTGTGTACGCATTACTACTTGTATAAGTGGCTGACAAAATCACAACAATCAAATCAACTAATCAATCAAATAATGTTTGATATTTCGTCATGTCAACCTAGAATTTCAAATACTTCAATAGGCTGTGCTTTTGAAATTAACAGCATGTCGTACACGTAGGCAAAATCTCTTAAATAAGTTCATGATAGGAGGTGGACTAGAATTATCTGTTGGTTAATCTCTTTTATACTCTCTCTCTCACTTATTAATTATATTTTTCTACTTACAGTTATTCACCGAATACGGCAATCACAACAAACTGATGTTAAACCAACAAAGTACACGAAAATAATATATATATATATATAACACTAGCTCAAACATATACCACACACATGCATTACGTACGTGGATGAAGGCAAAGAAACAAACTGAAACCGAATTTCAACCAGTAACCAATTCTTCCAAGCAAGCAGCTGTGCACTCAAAAAGAGCACTCTTAACGGCTTACCGTCACCCACACTAGTGCACATACAAGTAAATCAACTGTAAACTGAAACACATACACATCCACCGATTGTGCACAAAATATGGATTTAGCAGCATCAACCTCAAGCGACTCGCCAATGGCCACACCGGATCCCAAAGGCAAATCCTACACAGGCGACAGTACATTCTACGACAGTACCCTCGATCATCAGCTATCCACGTCAAACTACAGATCTTGCAACGGTAAGTTATGATATTAAGGCTCCCATATTAATATGAACAAGATTCATGTTAATATGAACAAGAAGTTAAGTAAAAAAGAGAAAATTGCATAAAGTTCATGTTGGAAAACCAGTGGGAGATTTTTTTGATCAGAATAATTGTAAACTAGAAATCTCTAGCTGAAATAGTCTCTTCATTCTTTATGTTTCCCCTTTTCTAAATTACATTTAATCCCATTTCTAATGGGCACAGGAATAAGGCATATTGGTACAAAGAATCCCACATTAGTTATTACCATTTACATTTTTATCATTTCTCAATTTACGCTTGAGTTGCCAACTTATTTGTCAGCTTGAGTTTAAGTTTACAAAATAGTTACACATTCAAACATGAATTTACGTAATGAAAATAATGTTCAGACCGAGACAGACAATTTTCCTGCTAATAGCCTAAACCAGAAGCCAATTTATAATGAATCAATGGCTGAGCTGCAAAACATGAAACTCAAACAGCAGCAGGCAAAATTGAAGCGAGAGCTAAACAGCCTAAAACTAGAACTGACTGCACTTGGAACTTATTACACAGAGAAAAATTTAAAAGAGAAGATAAACGAGCAGAAAACTTGCGTAGATCGGAACATTAAAGCTGAATTCCTGAATGCTGCACAAGAGGCGCTTAACTCTCAAACAAGGAACACGTTTCCGGATCAGTTTATAGCCCAAGTTTTTAAGCCCTTTGCAAAAGATGCCAATTTTATGGAACATTTTGTACATTTTGATGTTGAGCTGGCCAACATAATGGACAATCAGCGAATACAGATTTGTGAGGCACTCCAGCCTCGGGTTATGGAGGTGGTTAACAAAAAACTGCTCCAATACCGATCAAAACTTGAGGCTAAATATAAAGCAAGGGAAAAAAAAATGGAACAAAGGCAACATATAACAACATTGTTACTAAAACGCAAATGCTTTGAGTTGTGGCAGCAGCTAGTAAATGATAGCTGCCATAATCAGGACTCAATACTACCATATTTAAAAGAACTAGAAACTTTATATGAGCAGCAAACACGAGACATTTAATATTTTTCTTCATTTTATATATTTTTTAATATTTTGTTACTTGAATTTATTCACATTTACAGAAAGCTTGAATGGCGACTTCAATCAAAGCTCAGCACAACTAAATTACGCTCACAAAACGTTAAACGCCGATGAATTTGCCTCTCTCAATGGCAACAACAACAACCGGAATGGAAATGGAATTGAGGCAGCTCCTTTTAATATTTATTCTTCCAATAACCCGGCGGCAATTAATGCCAGCATGCTATTGATACAATCAGAGAGCACCGATACGAACACTTCGCAGGAGGAAGTCGATCCAAAATCTCAGCTGGCCAACAAGACAATATTCAAGAACGATAATCCCAACTTGTCAATTATAGAGATAAATGATAATTCCATCAAGGAAAAGGATCTAGAGAAGGAGGTGGTCCTAATCGAGCGCCTTTCAAGCGAAGATCCCGAAGAGACGGTCGAAAAGGTGAAGAACATACTCAAAAAGTCGCCCAACAAAGTAGAGGACAATGCCACAGAAAAACGGCGCCGCAAAGCTGAATCCCTATTGCAGTCCAGCAAGCAGAAGTTAGACATATCAATAGCTGAGGCTTCGGCGGCAGCAGATGGTCCCAGCGAGCAGCGTCTGCAGCTTGCCGAGCCGGCAGACACGGACAGCGATCAGCTTCAGACAAAGCGCGAAATTCGTATCTACGATTCTTTGGAGGAGTTCGATCAACATTTACCCTCTACTGTTACTTTGTTAAATACTCCGTTTGGCAGCAAGGTCTACCTTGTCGGCACGGCACACTTCAGCGAGGAGTCACAGGATGACGTCTCTTTTGTAAGTCAAGTAGATAAATTAATATTTAAAGTACCCACTAATAACACTGATCTCAGGTCATTCGCAATGTCCGTCCAGATGTAGTCATGGTTGAGCTATGTCCATCGCGTGTACACATACTGAAGCTCGATGAGGAGACACTGTTGGAGGAGGCCAAAAATATCAATATACCCAAGGTAACGTAAGCCGAATATTAAATCTAAATATATATTTTAATGAATTTCAACTTTTTAGATTCGTGGCATAATCCAGACGCACGGCTATATCAATGGCATCTTCTTTATTCTGCTGCTGCAGATGAGCGCACAAATTGCCAAGGATCTGGGCATGGCCCCAGGCGGAGAATTTCGGCGTGCTTTTGAGGAGATACACAAGCTACCTGTTTGCATTCTGCACCTGGGCGATCGCCCAATACGCATCACACTTTATCGTGCTCTGCGCGCATTATCCTTGTGGCAGACGATGAAGCTGGTGTGGCGCCTAACATTCACGGACAGCATCAGCATCGAAGAGGTGGAGAAGTGCAAACAGAGTGACTTGCTCGAGAAACTGATGGAGGAAATGGCTGGCGAATTTCCGGCCTTCTCCGACGTTTTTGTGCGCGAACGCGATATGTTCTTGTGTCACTCACTGCAGCTAGCCGCACTGCCACAAGCGGCGCCCGGTGCCCATCATGTGCGTCCCGTGCGTGTCGTTGGCGTTGTTGGCATTGGTCATGCCAATGGCATAGCCAAGATGTGGGGACATGTGGATCCGGAGAAAATACCGGCCATATTGGAGATACCACCCGCCAGTCTTGGCCAGCGGATCTGCACGAAAACCTTCAAGTACGGCCTTATCGGTCTTGGCTGCTATGGCGCCTTTCGCTTCATGAGGCCGCGCCTGACGCGTTTCTTTTAAGTTGATTGTGGACCATGTTTTTTTTTTACTTTTGTTGACATTCTTTTCGTTAATAAGTGACACGCCCATATAATTTAATGGGCGCTGACATATGATAAGTATTGCGAGTACTTGATGCTTTTGATAGAACGTGTTTATACGCTACACATAAATATATCTATGTGTGCAAAAAAAACAAAAAACAAAAAAAAGACATTCAAACATATTCCTGGTTTTAAAAACCCGACAAAACAAAGAATACTAAACAAAATGATACTATTAAAAATTATAGTCGCGCACTTTGTACATTCTATGTACTTGGCATGGGATGCTGTGAATGTAATTACAATTATATCAATTTATATTCAATTGTTTTGCAGACGGAATTCATAAGATTGTTGCCAGTCTCCTTGAATTAGTTGTGTTTTTGACCAGCTAGTTAGTCACCAAATTTGATTACATGTACATGGTTTCGTGGCAAATTTCATGTCAAACTTAATGTCAACTAAACAAATACTTTAAATTGTTTTAAAAATTATTAATAGCAATGCCCCTAATGTGAATGTGCTGGTTGAATCCATGCCCGCCTGCCCAAAGCAGACACAATACTTTATCTTCGACTTATTCCATCTAAAATGTAAATGTTGTTCATTCCGCAGTCAACTCTGTTTCTGAATTTAGATAGTACCGATTAAAATTAAGTGGAAACGTGATGGCCCTTCGATATTGGAAGAATGGCCGTGTGTTAAATGTTGCATATTATATTGAGAAATTTTACAATACAAAAAATGAAAATAAAAACTACTTTATTAAACATTACTACACATTTTAACTGTATTGTAAAAGAATTGTATTACAAATACAATCAATCTTGTTTTGACGCTGCGTAGTTTGTGCTAATTTAGAACTGGTGTTATGTAGCATTTAAAATAGTATACCACCCGACAAAAATAATACCTCTGTGTATAATTGACTCAAATAAAAGTTTACATACCCCAACAATTGTTTTTTATCTAAATCGAATTTTGACATCGGTTTGTGTCATTAGAAAACCTAATGTCACAGTTCAAGTTTTAATTTTTTATATATTTATATTATGTTACTCACTGCAAAATTTCAATTACTCTATTAAAAAAGACAAGTCGTCGCATAAGAAACTGCGAGAATCCACAAATATATAGATACACATGACACATAAATATACACTTCGTTTGTTTTTTATTATGTACTTTAAACGTATCTTAAGCACTAAACGTCTCTCTTGTGTGTTGCTTTTGTATGCCGTAAATCATGTTTTTTTCTCATATTTTTTTCTTTTTTGTTTAGTTAAAATTTTCCAACATTTTGTGTTTTTTGTTTTGTTTTTGTTGTTTTGCTCTTATATGTAGGTAACATATCTTCTCTTACAATTTGCTGCAATACAAATAAAAGTCTTAAATTGTAACTGTAAAATTCTAAATAGTTACAAAGTATATTCTAAATACATACGTAGTTAATTTTGAGGCGTGTTGTGTGTGTAGTGTTTGTTTGATTTGTTTTGTTTTGGGGTTCTCTTTAGGTATATTTTTTAATGTGTGTGTATGTGTTTTTGTTTGGGGCTGGTAATGCAAATATGTATCGTATTTAAAATTATATGTTAGAAACTTGGAAAAAAATTCAAATCAAAGGCTGGGCGCAGTTGTTAAATGGATCTGTCATACAGAAGCCGGACAGATATTATTGTATAGGATAAACATAACAGATACAGAGAAACAGATTGATGATGTGTAATTGTTGTGATTGTAAAATTGGCATTACAACAACAAATGTAAGATCACGGTTTTGTCCGACGACTGCTGTGCCACAAATGCACAGCAGCATTAACAATTGTTATCCATTATAGTAGTAGTAGTAGTAGTAGTTTGATCTGACTTTCTGAACTCTGTTGCCACCTCCATCCTATCCTACCACGCTCGCTATCTGCATGAAGTTCCATAATGTCACTGCCCGTTGTCACACCAGTTTTGCTTGCCTCCTGCAACGTTTCAGCAGCCTACGGCGTCTCCGTTGACTCGACCTTCACTTCATTTTTAATGCTCGATGTCAGATGGTTATTAGGGTCGGGCACACTCAGGTGCTAAAAGCAAGATTGGTAAAAGCGATTAGAATTCATGTGCATAACGCCTGGCTACACACACATAATATGTATGTATTTATGTTTATATATGTATGTATGTATAAATGGTATAAAGTATGTATGTATATATATATATATATATATATATATATATATATATATATATATTAATCTGTTAGTAGTAAACCCTAGCCTAGGCAAACAACAACACTAAGTAATGAATGACCAATAGATAATAACAATTGGCAAACAACATCAACATCAACATATCAACAACAAGAAATAACAACAACAAGCTAGACCACACACAAACACACACACAGAGTAGCTCTGATTACCACAGTACTGGCCACACACTTGGACTTGGACACACACAAAGAACAGAAGAACACTGACTGGTGCATGTATGTAGTACCTACCGATTGGCTACTCACAATTCCGAGCGGCAATCCACCGATTTGCGGCGACAAATGTGGCACCGTTGGCACAGCAGCAGCGTTCGGCGGAACCGGTGACGGAAGGAGCGCAGCGGCCGCCGCGGCGGCCACAGCCGCAGCAGCTGCTGCCATGTTGTTGGTGCCGGTGTTTGGTGGCTGTACGAGGGCAGAGCTGGTGCTGCTGCCCAGATTTGTTGTACTGTGTGGACCATCATGCGGTGTGGTGCTGTGTGCCCGATGATGCAGTGCGCCTGTATAATAGCCGCCATTTAATCCTGTATTTTGTATTTCGATTTTTGTATTGGTATTTTGTTTATTGGTAAAGTTAATAATATGTTGCTGTTTGTTTTTGTTTTCTTGATTTGTCTGATGTTTTTCTTTTTTTTTTTAAAGAGGTAGTTGGTTTTGATTTGGTTTAATGTAGTTTCAAATTTAAAAAAAAAGAGTTGTTCTCGAATTGGTGGTGGCTGCGTGTGGTCTAAGAAGAGACTAGTGGCGAATAGGAAAGATAGTGATGCCGCTTTTGGAGCGGTCATTAAAAAGAACTTATTATGCGATGAGTTCAGAACAGGCGCCTAAAGCTAACCTTCCTACCAAGTCACGTAGATGTATTTTCACGATTGATTAATGATGGTTGCTTTCCTTAAGGCTAATATACAAATAGGCTAAGGCTATAAGCTATTTGTTAGCTATGCAATCAATTCCGCTGGCAGGCCGGTTATAAATTACTGACTTTTAAATTGGGTTGGGCAAACTCTTATTCAATTTTTTAATCTAATTATAAATCGATTTAATTTTCATTTAAAATTACGCTTGCTCCGCTCTGCACTCAATGATGCCATCATCCCAAAATAGAACCAAATTACAAAAAAAAACTTAACAAAAAAAGTAATAAACCAAAATAAATAATAAATAGTTGTTTAACAATTTTGCAATAATGCGCCACACAAAAGCAACAGTAATTGGTTCATTAAAGATTTTGTTTTATTTGTTATCTTTGTTTGGTTCATTTTTTTTTTCATTTGTTTTTTCTGTAAAAGTTTTGTTGGTTGCTGGTTTCGAAATTAACTTGCATTTTTTATCAATTGTTTTTAATTTTATTTAGCTTTCACAGTTATTAAAAATATTTTTATACATTACAAAATAACAGTATTTTATTCTTTTTGTCTCTTTACTTTTACGCTTATGCTTATTAATTTCCTTCGTTTTGTTTGTTATGTATAACTTTATTTTGCTCATTTTTGTTGCAGCTTGCTATATACTCGTAGGATCTTGTTTATAGAAGTATATTGTTGGTTTTATGCTTCAGCAGATGTGTGTTGTGGGTATATGTGTGTGAGTGTGTTGTTTTGTGTTGTATAATCGTATTCTATATGCATATATGCTTTGTGCTTGAAATTTAACAAATTTTGTCTTTCTATTAAAACAAAACAAAATAATGTATAATTAAAACAAAAATAAAACTCTCAATGCATTTTTAAACAAATTTCAATTTTGCTTGTTGTTTATTTTAAGGAATAAGCTTCTTTTGTATTTTTTGTATTGCTGATATTGGTCTTGAGCGAAAATTAATAAAGATAATTGTGAAAAACTTGGCGGCAATTGCATTAATTGTTTAATTTTTAACTTAAATTGCGAAAATTTTACAAAACTATACTTTGCGCCGTTTCTCGATTTTTTTTCTTTTTTTGTTTTATGCAAATATTAAATTTTATACGCTAACAATTCTTAAATTTACCGAGACTGCTCGGTTGATCATAATGTGCTGTTTATTTGTGTTTTTGCTTTTTGTTTTATTTCTTATGTTTCCTCAATAATGTAATTCTAAGTTTTTAATAGTAATTTCTTTTTTGTTTGTTTTATTATATAATTTCTGTTATATATTTTAAATGTACATAGACTATGCATTAAAATTACTTTTAATTTTCTCTCGTTTTTGTTTTTTGTTTGTATTATTATGATTATATTTATTTATAGATGTGGTTTACTTTCACGCGCCGTGTTGTTGGTTTAATTTGCTTGATTGTATAGTTGTGTGTACGTTTTTAATTAATTACTTATTTTTGTGGTCTCAGCATGTTAAAGATCTTGACGCAAGGCGAAAATAAACACGGATGATGAGATCATTATGCATTGTAGAGCAAATGTATTGAGCATCAAACAAAAAAAAAGAATGGTAAATCGCAAAATTTTTACAAAACATCTGTTTTTTTGTTTTATATTTCTTTTTGCAATTTTTAGTTTGTGTTGCATATTTTAAGAAAGAAAGTCAGTAATATATGGCAATTTTGCGATCGATTCTTAAAAATAATAACTTTGATTGCTTTGTGTAACTACAAAATTGGGTTATATAAACTTGTTGCTGGTTAGTATTAAAACATTACAAAGAATAATACGATATATAAATATGTGCTTGAACAACAAGTTCTCATACAATTGTTTCGTAATAATTATTCGGTTGATTTAAGTCGTTAGTTAGATTAAGTATTTATTGAGGGCAGGGTCTCAAAACATTTAACAACAATAATCCATCAATTTGTTTACTTTCACCTTTTTTGCTGTAAATAATTATGAAATATGTATACATTTGCAAACATATATACATACATACATACATATCTACATACGCAATACGCATATACATATATATATATATATATATATATATATATATATATTTATTTCTGTACATTCTACAATGAAATTAGTTTTAAGCTAGTTACAAACGCTGACAACTTTAGAAGGCTGGACCAAAAGCTTTATGTGATGGACAAACGACTTTTATAATAAATACATTTGTGATTCTAGTCCCCATGGAATCTATTTTTGAGATACACTGATCTTTCAATAAACAAATAATTAAAGAGGAAAATGGGGTATATAAATAAAACAAAAAAAAAACCGCAAAATATTAAGACCCTATCGCTTTCCGGATTAAGACCCAACTGTGGCTGTGCCTAATCATACATTTCATTTAAAACTACCAAACATTTATGTTTTATTACTTTGCAGTTTGTCTAGCTTGCTTACTGTGCATGTATATTGATTGTATGTATAATCATCGCTCGCGATCTAAACCTTCTCCACATTAACATCCTTCTATTTATGTTTGTAACGCGGCCCTATGCCGCTACTAAATACATATATATATACGTACATGTATATATATATATAAAATATATATATATATATATATATATATATAGCTTAAACTGATACTTATATATCTTATATATCAACGTTTATAGCACGCGTTCTTTAAATCTTCATTCAACGCGAATTTATCTTTCTTTTATTTATATATTTATTTATATATTTATTTATATATTTATATATATATATATATATGTATTTATATGTATGTGTTTTGAAATGAATCAGAAGAAAAAGAATTATGTATTTAGGCGGTTGCTGCATAAATGTGTATGTCTCTATATGAGTGTGTGTGTGTTTGTGTTTGCTTATGAGTGTTGTGTGTGTGTTTGTTTATGATTGTATTTAAACGATTTCTGTTACTGTTTCTGGTTTTGTTTTTTGTATATTGTTTTTTTTGTTTTCGTCTGTTATGTTGTTTGTAACGCTCTCTCCCTGGCATCTGTTTCAGCCTCGCACTACTTTTCTTGATTTGATATCATTTGTAGTTTACCTTCGGGATAAACAGCCGCCGCAACGCCACCGGCCGCAGTGGTTGGCGGCGTGCGCATGAAGTACTCCTTGTTGACGCAATTCCTCAGCACTTCTGGAATATTTCCGACAATCGCTCGTCGTATTTCGGCGGCTGCCATTTCGCGCAGCTCCGTTGTGGATGCATCGCTAAAGAAGGCGGCGTGTGGTGTACAAATCAGATTTGGAGCATCTTTCAGTGCGCCCTACAAACCAAAAAATACAAACAATTTAGTATAAAACATATCAAGCTCTGTCGCTGCTTCTGCTCAGATTGCGTAAAATGTTTCATTTTACAACAATCTCTTACTTCAAATACATTGTATGGTTCGTTCTCATGCACGTCCAATGCGGCTGCTCTTATCCGACCCTGTTTCAATGCCAGCGCCAAAGTCTCGTCATCGACCAGACCGCCGCGGGCGGTGTTCACCAGAAATGCACCAGGTCGCATCTAAAATAATTGAATTTGAATAGGTGCAGTGCACAAGAAGAAATCTATATATGAATTTATTTACCTGTTTAATTGTAAATTCATTAATTAAATGATGATTGTGCTCGTTGAGCGTGCAATGCAGTGAGACGCAGTCGGACTGAAAAAGCAGATCCTGAAGCGTATAGACGCGTGTGAGGCCGAGAGATTTGTCAATGCCGTCGGGTAGGTAGGGATCGTAGAATATAACATTAAAGCCAAATGCTTTTGCTCTCAACGATACAGCGCTGCCAATGCGACCCAGTCCAACTAATCCTAAGGTATCGCCACGAATGCGTGCGCAACCCTGTAAATGATTTGAATAATATTTAATATAATTATATATAAACATAAATGATCAATTAAAGTGATCAATCTTCACTTACATGAGCTGCCTCTCGCACTTGTTCGGGGCCCGTAAATTTTTTGCCCTCGCGCACCATATTCGCCAGCCAATATGTGCGCCGGTATAGGTTCAATATCAAGCACATTGTTGTGTCTGCCACCTCCTCGACCCCGTAACCGGGCACATTGCAGACTGCGATGCCCAATTCGCCTGCGGCTTTCACATCAATGTTATCTGTGCCGCTGCCAATGCGCACAATGATGCGTAAAGCTTTGAATTTCTCCAGATCCTCCTTGGTCAAGATGATAGTGTGCCACATCAACGCGCCAACGGCTTCATTCAACACCTGCCAACAAAGTAAGTAAATAAGGTTATCAATCAATCAATGTAAATAAGTGACTGGATTTAACTATGTTTACCTTCTCATGTATTTCGGACGTGCTCTGTGCATCGCAAAAGGCCACTGTAGCCACATCCTTTAGTATGGGCATCTCAATTGAACAGTCGCGTCCATCCAGTAGCGCAACCAGAGGTCGCGCCTGAAGGGGACCATTAGCAAAGCTGCCTTTAACATCAATGCGCGAACGCTTCGGCATCATAAGATTTTTATCCATTTTTTACCTTGTGTTCGATATTTTTGGATTTAACAGCGTGCTTTATTTTTGTTGCTCCTTTGTTTGTTTACAAAATTTATAATAATATATTTGATTTATATTTCTATATGTTGGTTGGTATTTATTGTGATTTGATTTGTTTTGATTTGTTCTGTTCTGCTTTGTGCCGCAATTGTTTCTTCGTTGCGTTTCGTGTTGCAGTTACTTTAATTTTAATCAACGGAAACAAAACCTTTTCAAGACGACGATGCACACATTGCAATCATTTTTGGCGCTTCATATTGAAATCGAGAATCCTGCAATGACAAGAGAAAAAGAGAACATATATCAGAAAATAAAGTAGAGGACTGGCAAATTAAATGGAAATACATGAAATCTGATGGCAAAGTACAAACAAATAACAACTGAAAACAGCAACGCCAACAAATCGCTAACAAATCGCGACAGCGTCAGCAAAATATTCACCGATGACAAGTTTTTCGTTTGGATTTCGCAATCGTCAGCGATAAAGATACTATTTGATTGCAATGCGTTCTAGACTCGTTCGCTCACTCGCCTGCTTGCCTTTCCCCTCCCTCATCTAAATGTCTGTTCATAACAATCACAGTGACTGAGTGCGCAGTTGGATCGATGAGGGAGTGGAGGAGGTGGAGATGCCAGAACATGAAAATTCAACGCCTCCTCAGCAGCGCCTGGGTCGGTCAATGTATGCCTCATATATGTTATGTGTTTGTGCCGCTATCAGAGAAACGATTGTTGTTGTTGTGACTGCTGTTGAGCAGCTGCTATCGTCACATTAACAACACAACACATCGCGATATGGCGTGACGTTGCCCCCTCATCTTCCATCCATCGCTTCCGTGCATTCCGTTCGAGCAATGTGCTTATCAACATCGTTTGATTTTGATTGGACGGACTACAAACAAGGCAGCAAGCACCACACCAACAAGCTAAAGCTACACAAATATCATCCCTACAAATATCCACTCCAGGTATTTCTGCTCCATTGTACTAGTTATTTGGATTTGTTGACGTGTTCCTTCTTTCTTTTTTATGCCTATCTTATCAGAGCGAACAGCGTCGTTGCATCTGGTGACTGAGCACTGTGTATGGCTTGATAAGAATATGGTGTTTACGATATCGGAAAAGTTTCAAGGTCGCATGCCATACGAAATTGTACAAAATATAGATTACGCCACCAAAGTAATGAAATTTATTTATTTCTATATACTTAAACTTTGCGAAATCTCAGTCATGAATAACAATAAAATGAAATTTGTGCAAGTAAGAGTTCGCTTTAATCTATTATAAAAGAACAACAGCAAAAATTGATAAGCATGCCCGTCAAGTATAGCTAATTTTGTCTGTCACAACAGCATGAAATACACAAATACACACAGAATATACAGCACACACACAAGAGACCTCCTCGGCTCTCAGATAGCCAACGACACATCAGTCGTGTGTCACGTTCAAATCGTTTCGACGCGACTCAACTAAACAGAACAGAATCGAACTGAATAAAAGCAGCAGATAAACAGGAGCTAGTTGCTTCAACTACAACAATAACGATAATCATATTAATAGCAATGTCAAGCACAGCACAGAGAAAATATAAATGCAAAGATGCTCAAGATAATGGCTAACAAACAAAAATAAATAATACAGCATCGTAATTATGACATATATATAGTATAGTACAAATGGTATATATACAAATATTTATATTTATGACAAAGGCACAAAAAAAACGATCGTTCACCCAGCGTGTTGTTTTGTTAATTTTTAAAACAATTTTGGTTAATCTAACACAACACATGAAAGACATTTGTGATTATGCTGCTTGTGTTTTGGGACAGAATTAGTAGTCAAATTTAATTTTATTGTGCCCAAAGGCTATTTCAAATCGCATGTTGCAAGCGATTATAGTGAAAGGATGCCACAAACAGTCGCATACTTGAAAGCCCGCCAAAAAACAAGTTTTGCAAGTGAACTAAAAAAAAAAATTAATAAGAAAAAAGTGGTTAAACAGGCAGAAACTTCAGTTTGCCCCAGGATGCGATGCAGCAACGTGTTCACGCGCCCACGCAGCTGCTGCTGCTTTGCACGCTTTTTATTGAGAAAGTTGAATACAAAAAAATAAATATAAAAAATAAAAACCTGTTGATGTGTATACATGGTGTATACATTAAAAATACACACACAAATGCACACAATGTTAGTCCCAAGCAATTGTACATACATAAATCACAAGCCAGCGCCGCAGATGAATGTACACTAAATGTATCTAACAGATACATTTCACTGGTTAACTCTTGCTGCTGCTGCTGCTGTTGTTGCCGCGACGGCTGCTACCTGAGCTGAGTTGAGCCACCGGCTGTCTAACAGTGAGCAACAGCAAAAGTTGAACTAAGCAAGAATATATATATATATATATATATATATATATATATATATACACATACGGCGACTGCTGCTATGGCGAATGGCATATTGTATCTTTTTTTTTGTTTTGCTTTGTCTCTGTGTGTTTGCATGTGTGTTTTATTTTAATAGCCGACAGAGCCAGCCAAAACCAAGCCAAGCCGAGAAGCAAACCGGTTTATCAAGCGAAAGACGACGACGCACGATAACAGCAACGCCAACAAAAGTACAATTTCAATGTGTGTGTATGTTTTATTTTTTTCTTCTTTCTTTTTGCCACATTTTTTCAGGCAGGAAAAACTCATGTTGGCTTAAATTGTTTGTTGGCTTAATGCCACAATAACGAAAACGATGCATTGGCTCGAGCCGTCAATGTTACCAACGTGTGTGTAAGTTTGGAATACACGTTTAAATTTACTTACATACATATAAATATGTACTTACAAGTCATGCGCATTTGTACACTTAACACACACACACGCATACACAATTGCACAGACAAAAAAGTTTTAAAGCGCTGATGCTGATGACGCCATTGCAACAGTCACAGCAAGAGAAAGAGACCGGCAGAGAGAGAGGGTGTGTGTGTGCGTAAGAAGGACAGAGAGAGAAAAGTCAAACTTATAAGTGCTTTCCGCTTGAGTTGGGGGTCATGTGGGATAGGGAGTGCGCGAGGCACTGGTTGGTGAGATACAGACGCACAAATTATTATTACTGCTACAGGGCACACTCGTGTCTCGTGTTTACGTAAAGTTTGTACGTTAATTTTTGCTCTCGATTACTTTTCATCTTAAATTACGATGATTGCTCTAGTTTATAATTTTTGTTGTTTATTTACTAATTGACTACGTGGTGTAATTATCATATTTACTTTAAGTTGAAATTTAATAAAGTTTTACTGTACTTGACATATGCTTGCCAATCGGTGTTTTTTTCTAATTGTTTTTGACATTTTTATTTTACTACTTGCTTGCGCTCGTTTCTCGCTCGCCCAGATTGTTTTGTGCCTTTTATGAATTAACGGAGTCTTTAATCCGTGACGTCGCATTTGGCGCGCTTTTTCTTCCGTCTTCTCTCTCGCGCAATTCGCATTAAATGCGGCAATAAAGCTTTAAGCAAAGTTATTCACTAATAATTTGCATAAGGTCGACGTATCTTATTCTGTCTTTGTTTACTATGTGTGTGTGTAAATGTGTGCTAGTGAATGACGCAAATCTAAAGCAACAACAATGAAAACTGCAAGCATTGCAAGTCACTTTCATCACAGGGCAACAATTTATTATTTGGCTCACACGCCTTTAGCCATTCCGAGCGAACCATTTGGCTCAACAATTAAAATGTGTTTCGCGTTGATTTATACGTTTTTGTTTAGAATAAAAGCGCGTCAGTGAATTGGCCACAGATCTATATATATATATATATGCAAAGCAGCCAACGCGGCAACATCAGCATCGGCAGACACACAAAATTTTCGTCCGATAATCGGTCGTATTTTATATATTCACAGTAGTCGCTAGCAAGTGTAACTCTACGCTATCAGATGCAATTATAAAATAATAGTAATGGTAAAGTTCATATGTCTATATTCATATATTTTTGATTGATACAAAATTCAATTTTAGATTGGAAAAAATTAATTTGTGGTATATATGAAATGAAAATTTAAATGACTGTTGTCTTCTTTTGTGGTTTTTTTTTTTCGGTTATTTAAAAGTCTGAAATTCCTCTTGCAGCAGGTGTGCACTTGTTTTCCTTCTTTTTATTTTTATTTAGTTGGCAACAAACAAGAGATAAAAACAACAAACAAAAATAGATAAGCAATTAATAGCTGCAATGCATTTGGAAAACAAGGCGAGGAGAAGGGTGGGAGAGAGAGGGTAAGGCGCGAGTGCATGCACATTGATAGCAGATATCTACAAAAAGCAGCCCACAATAAAAACTCATTTAGCGTTCTTGTTAAAAAAATTTCCAAGAGGTGTTTTTCCTGTACAAAAATAAACACGAAATATAAAAACAAAGCTAATTCGAGTTTGTCTTGTCTGTCACTTGCCAAACCCACTTTAAAAACCAACTACCGACTACAAGATCGTTCAAATAGAAGAGAAAGAGCGAGCAAAAAAATCCATAACAATGCAGATATGCGAAATAGACAGAAATTGGAAGCTGATGAGGGGGTAATGGAAACAAAATAATAATGATTGCACAGAGCAGGCGGGCAGCAGACAGGCAAACACACAAATGTATATGTAGGTTTTGTGTCTCCAGTGATGGGTACAGCAGGGACGCCAGAATGTAGAAACGACGGAAACATGACATGCGAAAAAAATGTGTTGTAATAAAACTAGAAGCAAGCGCCAATTTTATTGGTCTGCAATGGTGAGGTTAGAGCGGGGCCAATAGATTTTGTGTGTGTGTCTTTGAGAGTAAAATCGCCAGCATCAACATTTTAAAAACTCTTATTCTTTTTTGGCTTTTCTGTGTGTGCTTTTTATTTATTTATTAATGTATGTATGCATAAATTCTAAATGAACAACAACAACAATATACAATGCACAAGGCACAATGCACATAACAAACAAAAACGAGGCTTGTATTGATACCCAGGCTCAGGCAGGCAGACTCCCATTCCTGACATCAGCGCTGAGCACCGAACTAAGCTCGGACTCTGTGCAGTTTTTCTTTTTTCAATCAATATGCAGGCGTTGGGCAACAGTGCACAATAAAGCGGGCGAGCGAGCAGGCGGCGGCTATTTATAGGACTAAATACGGGCAAAACACAAAAATAAAATGAAAAGGGGAACAGAAACAGAGAACTAACTTTAATGCGCATTTTTTTTTTTGCTCAGAGAAAGAGAGTAGCAAGCTTTAACTGTTTAAAGAGTTTTTAAAAGCTTTCGTCTCGTTCACTCACACAGCCACACACTCTTTCACGAACTTTCATGTACGAAAATGTACTTTCACCCTTTAAAGGACTAGGAAACTCTTTGCTTAACAAACAAACGCAGTTATAACGAACAGTAGCAGATAGTTTTGAAATATGTCATTCGCCCACTTGCCGATGAGATGGGAAAGGAGGGGGAGGCCTCTTGGCACGACTCTCTCTCTCACTCACTCACTCGAACGAAATTGTTGCGGCGGCAAAATAACAACGATGAGAAGAAGCAGACACAGCAGAAGTTGCAGCAAAGTGTGGAAGGGGATGTGCAGGGGCGTTGCGCAGTGAACCTTGCGTGTATATTGTCACTCGGCACACGCACACACTCAGCCCAAAGTACATGTGTGTGAACGGTGAGGTGAAGGGGTTACTATTGTGTCTGTGTATTGGTACGCGCGCGTTGTACGGCAAATAATATTGTAGCGCAATTGAATTTATGTTTTACGTATTGGCACAACAAAAATAATTTTTTTTCTATCTTTCACTTCCACTTCCACACACTGTTGGCTTACTCAGTAGCACTCCTAAAAATACACACTCCCACAGACGCACACACACATACGCAGATCGGCTTTAAAAATTCATACGAAATTCTGCACGTTTATATTTTTTTCGTGTACACGTTTATCGTGCACGCACACGCATATAGGCACGCACACACACACAAACATACATGAACATACACACACACAACAAGAAGTAAATACATTTGGTTCATTTTACAAGATTTAGGAGATTATCTAAAAATCGTACAATAGTATATAACAAAAATTTGTTATTAAATTTTGCTAAAAGCCACAGCGCACTAGTTTATCATTTTCTATTTAATTTTTCTGCTTTTTTTGTGGTGGCGGCAGCGGCGGCAACGGTGGCGGCCGCAGCAGCATTCGCGTTTTTTTTTTTCATTATTTGCGATTTTGTAATTGCACAAAATTCACGTGCTAAACACATTTGAAAATGCATAATTTATGAACAAACACTTGGCACTAACTATCTGCACATTTTAAATGCATTTTTCATAAATTTTGTGTACTTTTTACATATTTTTCAACATTTTTTTTACCAGCAACGCGTCCAAATTCCACTTTCGACTCGCAGCTTTCAAAATGGCGGAATACGAATACGGCAATTTTTAGTTTTAGTACAGCAATGACGCGATGCTACTCACTACCGCGATGCTACTCGTTTGCCGCGTATCACTATTGAAGTATGTAATTGTATATATAAACTCTGCAATTGCATATATATAAACACACCTGGCTATATTTTATGTACACCACGTTGAACGAATTATTTAGTTTTGCACTATTAACTATGAAATTTTTCTTTTCCATCCACTTGCACACCAAATAATCTCTTTTATGCTTCCTCTTTTCTTAGAGCCATTCTCGTGTTTACGCACCGTTCCACACTCACACAAGAGCACAATTTAAATGGCTACAAAAAATATTCTTGCAAGCAATAATGCGGCAATATTTTACAATTGCTCTCACGAAATGTTCAAACAAATATTTGTAGAGTGTGATATCTAAATTACTTATTCAATTAATTAAAGTCTAACGAAAAGAAACGAGCAGCGCTCGATGTGATTTGCTGTGTAACTAGCCTACACTACTTGGGTATCGATAACGATAAGTACTCAAGTACTTGGTACCGATATTAAAGAATGCACATTGCATTCGTATTTGTGATAGTCATTTTTGCAAAAAAAAAGAAGAGGTACAAAGACAAGTGATTGTTAAGAAAACTATTAATTTGTCTTATCTCAATACATTTTTCAACGACCAATTAAACGCACATAGCAACAAAATCAGCATGTCATCCAGAAGAGCAACGCACGCAGGAAGCTGGTACTCAGATTCCGGTAATAACATATAAGCTATAAGTATATGTTTTTAAAAAATCCTCCCCCCCACCATTGTTTCCGAATAGTGGATATGATAAATAATCGCAAAGATAACGAAAACCAGTCTAAACTCGGAGTCATGATAAGATTTTTAAGAAAAATTATTACTAAGTATCATTTATATGTTAATATATTTATTTCTTTTATTTTATGAGGAAAAAATGATATCTTTAGGATGAAACATATTCTTAAAACATAAACGAACAAATGCCTAAAAGTTAATATCCGGCTTGTCGCCAACGGAATTGCGAATTTTCTCCATTTGATTATAAGCAATCTCAGTTGCCCAGCATACACGGTTCTCCAGGTCGGTGCTACGCTTCCGCTGTTTCTTGAGCGTATCCAAGCCATGCTCAAGTTGGGCGCATGTCCGAAAGAAAGTGCTCAACTCGGGAATGTCGCCGAATTCACCAGGATGCTGACGAAAATCCTCGCTCACATTTGTATCTAACGTGTCCAGGCGATTCTGTACGAAACTAGAATCGAACTTTTTCTGAATCTCAATAATGGTTGCTTTGCCCACTTCGTTGCTCAAATGTAAGTCGCGTATGCGTGACTTAAGAGCCCCAAAATTAATGGCCTCAAACTTCTCACCAATGTCCTGAAATAGTTTATAGCTCTTCACCAATTCCAGCTGCATTTTTTTAATTTCTTCACTCATTGAATGTGCACTTTGTGAGTCCAGAAAATCGGCCGAAGGGATCTGGTCCAAAGCAGATGTTAGTTTTCTCAACGATGTGGCTGATGTTCTACAGGATGTTGCCCTCGTTGATGATGATGATGACGACTCCATTCCTTTGGACGATGGCTTCATTGTAATCGGTTTGCCACCTGATTGACGATGCGATTGCGGATTATGGTATATCGACGATTTATTCTTTTGACTTTTACATGGCTCCAAACTAGGAATTGGAGCGGGCTTCGTAGTATCCTCAAACGAAGTCTTGCGCTTCGGATCGTTGCTATTACTGAAGAGCTCATTGTATTAATTACCAACAAATATGTTAAAATGTTTTGGCTGCACTCACTTTTCCTCCATAATGGCATTAAGCTCATTGCGTAAGCGATTAAATAAATCATCGCTTGGTTTCTTTTTATCCATATTTGCGAAATACTAAAATTTAAAGAAAAGAAATGCGCTCAGTATAATTATCTTATATTGATTTCGAGTGTTTAGTGAACTTTCGTTGAATATAAATTTGAAATATGTTTATAATGGAATTTGTTTTTTTGTTGCTAGGTAACAACGACATGCCCACTAAGTTTATATTCAATGGTTTATTTATATTATGATAATATTGGAAATAGTTATTTTTCTTTTAATCTTAATAAAAATATTTAACTATGATTGTAAATATTGTAATGTAATATCACAATTTCTGTCTTTTGCAGGCTCTGATCTCTCCAGACAATTGGACCGTTGGCTGGGTGCTGCGGATCTGTCCCATGGACCTGCACGTGCCATAATTGCCCCGTAAGTTTGTGCTTCCCTATATATTAACGAGATCCAAGTTATTTGTATTTATGATTTTCGTAGGCATGCCGGCTATGCTTATTGTGGTGCCTGTGCGGCATTTGGCTATCGTCAAGTGAGCCCCGTTGTTGTGTAAGTGGAATCTCAGTCAGACATGATGTCGCAAACTGAGCTGATGTGCCCTTTCTTGATTTCTGCAGTAAACGCATTTTCATATTGGGTCCATCGCATCATGTCCGACTGCGCGGCTGCGCCCTTTCGGTGACGAAAAAATATAAGACACCATTATATGATCTCAAAATTGATTCAGAAGGTGCGTAGACTTGCTGTCTACCAGCTCAGCATTTGCTAATCCTACTTAGATAATCTTCAACCTTACAGTCAATGCCGAACTGGAGAAGACGGGTCAATTCACGTGGATGGACATTAAAACGGATGAGGATGAGCATTCAATCGAAATGCATTTGCCTTTTATAGCAAAAGTTATGGAAGAGTAAGTGGCACGCTTCTATTTACCACAATTTGTATTACAAAAGTTTAATTTCGTTTGTGCAGCTTTAAGGATCAGTTCACTATTGTGCCAATACTTGTTGGGTCTCTGAATCCCGAGCAGGAGGCTCAATACGGCAACCTGTTGGCCACGTATTTTATGGATCCGACCAATCTATTTGTGATATCTTCCGATTTTTGCCACTGGGGCCAGCGCTTCAGCTATACATACTATGATCGCTCCTCTGGTCCCATACACAAGTGCATCGAGCAGCTGGACAAGCAGGGTATGGACATTATTGAAACGCTCAGCCCGACAGCGTTTACAGAGTATTTGCGCAAATATAATAATACGATATGCGGACGTCATCCCATAGGCGTCATGCTGAGCGCAATCAAAGTCCTGCAGGATCAGGGCTTCAAGAATATGAGCTTTAAATTTCTCAAGTATGCGCAGAGTAGCCAGTGCTTGGACAAGGAGGACTCCAGCGTGAGCTACGCTTCCGGCTCGCTCATCATTGAGAATTAAACGAAACGAAGTATTTTTTTTTGAGTGCTAGGCTTATTAGTTTTGTTGAATTTTAAAGTGAAACTCATCTTAAATAATAATTATACAATTTTTAGCAGCAAATTGAAATAAAAAAGCCACCTGAAGTTCCATTTAATTTAATTTGCTTTTATTTTGTTTGTTTTTCTGAATTATTTCATCTGGTATTTATGTTTTTTTTTCTTTTCGCCTTATCAATGAAATGTTTGCGGATTTGGCGGATCTGGCCGACACTGCCGCGCGGATGTATATGAAGGGTGTGTTTTGTGTGTATGTGTATGTGTGTTGTGTGTGTTTATGTGTATTTCTGAGTAGGGAGAGCAACAAATGTCATGGCCGCGAGCTCTTTACCACCAATTAGCACCAACAGCGGTCGCATCTGCAACAGCCGCATCTCCAGACGCAGAAGCTGTTCCATTCAAGCGCGAACACTGCTCGGCATCACTTGCCGCAACGTTGGCAATGTGCAGAGCACTCATGTATGCTTCAAGCGCCACATTCTCCTCTGGACTGTACGGGGAGGTGCGCTGGCTGTGCGGGCTGCGACGTAAAAACTCATTCAGATCACTGGCAACGCTGGCCGGCTTTGAGCCAGCTGTCGACTCAAAGTCATAGCCAAAGTGATCCGGAGCTGCTGCAGTTGGCTGTGGTATCCGCTGCAACATGCTGCCTTGCACAAACAGGTGGGTGGAATCTGCAATCAGGATGCACACAACACAATTAGGGATAATGCTCTTTGTATCTAAGATTTTGCTTCTGACTTACCACTGCCATAATCGCCGGCCACATTATCGCAGTAGTTGTTGCACGAGCTGATTTGCGACGGCTGCTGATGCTGCTCGTAGGCATTTGAGGGGCATGTGCCACGATTGCCAAACACAGTTGTTATCTCCACATGATGAGCCGACGGCGATGTGTTATTCCGCGTGAAATTTGACTCCGATATGTTGTGAATGGAGACCTGTTAACGGATCAAATTAATATATATATTGACAATTTAAAACAAACTTTAGGTTAACAGAATTTGAATCGGCTTAGTTTCCCATATTGTCAGTTGTCCATTTGCTTCTCATTCTAGTTGTTTATTAAACTATTTAATCTATTTGAAAATAGTATTGCTGTTTTTAATGCATTATCTAACATTAAAATTGCTATTATGTGCCGTTTTAAAAAAAAATATTTTCAATACAAAATTCGAATTGCTTACATTTAATATACAAATAAATCTAAAAATATGTTCAAATGGAAATTGTATTTTCAATCTCGAATGTTCACAAGTGTTGACAAACTGAATGACTAAATAAAAGGATATGTTAAAGTTGTAATCTGCATAGCTAATATCACATGCTTTATCTAGTCCTAAGATTTCATTTGATTCAATTCTAAAATAATATTTAAGATTTAATGTCGAGTAAATAAATTATAAGTTTAATATTTTCAGAATTAACGCACCTCGTTGTTGAGATGCTGTCCCGGTATCAAGTTTTTAAGGAATGCGGCGTCATCATAGCGTATGACCCCAGTGTTGGGTATTCCTTCCAGATAAGAATTGAAACCGGTGATTGTCGGTGGCGGCGATTCGTCGCCACAATTATGATGCAGGTGACAATCACCGGGACCGCCGGGTCCACCACCAACCGCTTGCGAAACGGACGAGGGGAAGACCTCGAAGCCGTTGTAATAGCTCGACTGTTGGTATTTCTCCTGGAGCGTGGAGCCGCCTGCTGAACCACCACCGAAGTCTGACGACGCAGATGGCTGGCCAAAGTTTGACCACTGGCTCGACGACGCAGACACAGAGTGGCTGTCTTTGGTCTTCTGCTTCAGCTCGCTGCCAATGGCGGATAGACATTTCTGGGACTGCTTTGGCCGCGCAATGACGGCCGCATCACCTACCAGCCTACCGGGACTGCTGATTGGAACGTTTGTACAGCTAATACTGATATTATTGTGCGTGTCGACAGCTCCGCCAGCGCCACCCCCAACGCCGCTGCTATTGCTATTGCTGCTGCTGCCGCCACTGACCACTGAATCACTGGAGAAGTATGAGAAATTGACAGATGCAGCAGCGCTGTTGTTGATCCCGCTGCTGCTGCTGCTGGGCGTCACAACCATTGGCGTCGGCGGCGATGACTGCTTCTGTTGAGTGGCACGCGCCGCTTCGGCGACCGCCTCCTGCGGCGTATAATAGTTGACATTGCCGCCAAACTGACGATATCCGCCCATGGCCAGGCCATTGGTAACAGCCTGATGCAGCGCTGGATTGCGTATGGTGAACATGCCGTTCTCATTTTTAATAATCGCGGCAGGTTGGTCCATCGGCATCGGTGCGGCAATTGGAAGAGCCGAGCCGTACGCTCGAGCTGCAACTGCATACGATTAGTATAAACTGGTAATTATAGATTTATGATTTTACCTTGCGGAATGGGATTCGGATTGGACAACATGCTGGCGCCAGTAACGGGCCCGTTGCTGACGCCCTGATGGAACATGGGGTTGCGCAGCGTGATGATGTTGCCACCAGCACTAGCCTCCATAATGGGCGCCGTTGAATGCTGCTGAGTCTGCTGATTGTCCGGGCCACCAGCATGCTGCTTGTTGGAGAGATTGGTGGCGCCACCACCGCCCGACTTGCCACGATTGCGGCGACGGCGACGCGATGACTTGCCACTGGCCGTGGCTGCGGCAGCTGCAGCGGCCACATTATTATTATTATTATTATTATTATTATTATTATTATTATTATTATTATTATTATTGTTATTGTTATTATTATTGTTATTAATAATGGCTACAGGCTGGCAAATGCGATTATTGCTGCGCGGATTGGCCTCGACCATGATGACGCCACTGCCGGGTGCGTCTAGGCCGCCCACATTGCCCGCATAGTAGTTCCCCATGAGATGTGCCGTCTGCTGTTGCTGCTGCAAGGCATGCTGTTGCTGTTGCTCGGTTATTGGCTTGGACAGCTTGCGTATAGATTCGCTTTTCTGGCGCAGCTGCTCGCTCTTGACCGGATCCACCTTGGTCAGCGTAATGCCCGGTGGAAGTGATAGATGCTCCACTTGCACGCCCCGATTCAACTGATCCATGATGCTGCAATTGGGCGATTGCTGCTGTTGTTGCATGCTCGAGGAGCTGCTGCTGGTGGGGCCAGCTATGCGCAGGTGTTGCATCTGCTGGGCCAGGGTGCTGGCATAGCTGCCGGCATGCGGCGGCAACGGCGGTGGTATGGCAACTTCGTTGGGATTGAAATAGCCCATGTTATGTGGTATGCCCGAGAGATCCTCTGCGAAAGCAAACAAATTCGTATTAGGATTAGAGATTCCATTCATTCTTAGGTAGTTGGTGTCGTGGTAGCTCTTACCCTGCTTCTGACCACGATGTCCACGCTTGCCGCGCTGCGAACGTTTCGATGTCTGCATGCCGCCGCTACTCTCTGGCGCCGCATTCGAGGAGGAACAGGTGCTGTTGCTGTGACCGTGCTGTGACTGTGACTGCGACTGCAACTGCTGTTGTCCACCACCACTTGTGGGTTTGGAACGTCCACTGCCGCGTCCGCCGCGCGTTTGCTGCGTTTGCGTTCCTCGTAGTCCATTGGATACTTGACCGCTCGACGCTAGAGCAGGCGCCGGCTCCTGCTGTCCATGACCGGACTTGGACTTGCGTACGGTCTCCGGCGCCCGTTGCTTGACCACGGCCGCTTGCTGTTGCTTGCGCTGATTAGCCACGGACGTGGACGAGGATTTGTTTGATGGCTGAGTCTGGTGCTGCTGCTGTTGTTGTTGTGACTTTGCGGTGGGCTCATTTTTCGACTTCTTGAGCGACGTGACCGAAGCAGGCGCAACTGCAACTGGATTTTGCTTGGCAATGGGCATTGCTGCGTCTGGCTTGCTGGCTGCAGCTGTCGGGTTTGGTTTGGTTGTTGCCTTCACTGGCACAACTTGTGGCTCTATACACTGCTCCGACTCACTGCCCGTTTCCCACTCACCATCCGAGGAGTCCACAACATGCAAAGACTTGAATGGATTATTATCCAGCTGCCCATCATCAATACGTGGCTTTAATCGTTTCTGTTTCTTAACGGGCTCCGGATCTGGTTGCTGCTCCACTTTGGGCGGCTGAACTGCGACGACAACATTTTTGATTGCCATCTGCTGCTGCTGCTTGTGGGTCTTTTTGTTGATAGTCGCCGCCGCCTTGGGCTTGATGCTGCACACGGAATTCTCACGTGTGTTTACGGCACTGCTCTGCGGTGTCTGAGACTTGGAGCTGATACTCGAACTGCAGCTGGTGGGAGTCCGAGCAGCAGCTACTCGCGCTGCTGCCTTTTTATTCTGCTTCTTGGTCTTAACGCCACTGTTGGCTTTCGCTTCCAGTTCAGCTGCAGCTGCTGCTTCTGCTGCCGCAGCTGCCGCTTCTGCCGCTTTTACTGCTGCTTCCGCTGCAGCCGCCGCCGCTGCTCGCTTAGCGTCCTTTCTGCGGGCCTTGTTAGTTTTTTCCGGTTGCGGTGCAGCCACTGGCGCCACAGTGTTCCTGGCTGTCGATTGGGTTGTGGTCACTATGTGACCGTTGACAAATGTGTAGAGCAACTTGTCCTCATCCGGTGAGCTACCCTTGGCCACAACTGTCACCTGCTGCTCGCCACCAGCATGTGGCAGCTGCACACGTCGAATAGTCACGATGCGCTTCGCCGGATCAGCTGTTATGGCATTGGCCGCCATCGCAGCGATCACATCACGAGGCAGCTGCTGCTGTTGTTGCGGCTGTTGTGTCTGTTGGGGCGGCGCATAGCAGACAGGCGTGTGCTGCTGGACTCCTCCTCGATGGTGGGGTGGAAAGTATGCGGCAGAACTAATTAAATTTCGATATTGAGCAGCGGACAGTGTTTGCGATGATTGGGAATGAAGTTGTGGTGATGGCAATAGATCTGCTGCTGTGGCTGCTGATGCTGCTCCTCCTCTTGTTGTTCCTGCTGATCCTCTTGTTGATTCTGTTGTCGTTACTGGGCCCTTTTTTAAAATGCCCTCGAGTTGAGAAATCTTGGCCAGCTGCTGCTCCTTGGTGGGCAAATAGGAGAACTTAAATTCGTTGTTCGCATGCTTAATGGTGGCAATCAGTTCCAAGATGATCGTCTCCACTTTGCCCTTGGCTCGCTGCAGATTCTTAATGTTGGCCTCCAATTCGCCGATGCGTTTCTTCTCGCGCTTGCGGCCGCCTGCAGCCGTTGTTAGGTTTTTCATCTCGTATTTGTCATTGAACTCCTTGAAGTAGATGTCGAGAAACTGGTTGCGCAGATCATCTAGCTCCCTGATTCGCTTCTCCTCCTCCTTGCGCTGCTTCTGCTTGGCCTTTTTGGCTGCCTTCTTCGGATTGGCCGTTTGCGGCTGCTGCGGCTTGCCCTCAATAAAGTTCAGCGTCTCGTTGACCCAGCGCTGTTGATTTTGCTCGCGCGTATAGTTGCCGAGCAACTCGGCAAAATCCTGCATCATCTCCTCTTTGCTGTAGCTGTTCAGATCGGCTGGAAGGCTGCCAGCGCTGCTGCAGCCACTGCCACCGCTGCCACTTCCACCGGTGGAGCCTCCCCCAGTATCCGTGTGCAGCTGTATGCTCTTGCATAGGCTGTCCAAACAGAGCAGACTGTTGTCGCCATCCTCAATGTTCTCCCCGATCTCGCTAAGTGCTGCCGCAGCGGCTGCCGCTGCCGCAGCAGCTGCAGCAGCAGGCATTTTACGTGTGGCCGCTTGAACCTGCGCGGAGGCGACCATTTTCAGCGACGGCGGCTGCTGTGTCTGCGTCTGCACCGGCTCCGACTGTGGTTGTGGTTGTGGCTGTGGCTGTGGCTTTGGCACATGTGGCCTAGCGACCGCCTCGGTGTGGCCTGTCTTGCTCTTGCGATCGTTGACAATCTGTGTGAGTTTCTTGCGCAGGCGATCCCGTGTCTCGTTGAAGCGCGCATGATTGCACTCCTTCTTGACACGCTTCTTCGAGTGATTCTCTTTGCAGGGTTCACCGATATCCGCATAGTCCGCACAACCTACCAAGAAAACAAAATTGATGTTAATAATGCATTTTACAAGTTGTAACATTTCAAATCGAAGGATGCTCACATTTGCGCATCTTTTCCTTGCATTTCTTTGAATTATTCGAGTCGTTGCCACCGGCACCGGTTTGTGTCGTTTCGTTCACCTTCTTATTGCCCGCCAGGTTGGTGGTGCTATCCGGTTTGCCGCGTTTGCTGCACATAAGAGCAATATCACTTTAGTTTCTGGCAGCACAGTTCTTGTCATCATCATTAATGGACTACTTACATCGTTTGTGAGTCGTGGAGTTTCATTAAATGATCAACGCCAAATTGCATTTTGTCGATATTGGCGTCTCCAAGCGTGAAGCTGGCAAATGAAAAAAAACTGCAAACTTGATCAATATGACACGCATTCTATAGATTTATAGCTGGAACGTTTAAGGTTTTAAGCTTTATCTTTTTTTTTAAGTTCTTAAGGATGTCTATAAAAAGTAGCAATGTGATATACTTTTGACTTTTGCTTCTGATTTAAACATGTGGATAAATTGTGTAAGCAGAATCAAAATGTAGAATGATTGTTCCCAAGAAAGTCTTATGATTTGGAAATGCGAGCCATCATAAAAAGAATAATTTTATATAATTATAACTACACAGTTCTGTCTGCATTTTGTGCTGCTTGACTACATTAAAAATATTTTACCCTCTTTCGATTGAAGCTAACTAGTTCTCCAAGCAACAACATATAATTTCTGAATTAGAACTCAAACTTACTCATCCGTTATCTTGAAAGGCGAATAGCTGTAATAGTTAAAACAAACAAATTTCAAATGTGAACTATGTAAAAGAGCGCACAATTTATATGCACTTACCCAATGACCTGAGCCAAGAACTGCTCGAAACGTCCATCATCCTTGTCGCCGACAACACTGTTTGGGCGCAGGCGTAGATCGCCCTTAAGCAGCTCCAGATGCTTTAAGTCCGTGGCCGGCGAATTGAACTTAACAAAGAAATTGGCATAGATGGAGAGCACAAAGGTCCAATAAGTCTTGTAGACATAGTGCTGGTTCTTCAGGTCCTGCAGCTCGGCGGGACTAGGTGCCAGCTTGCGATTGAAGAACATCAGCGATGGCAGGGTGGAGCGCAGTTCCTCGCGCGAAAAAGACAGCGGCTGAAAGCAGCGCAACAAATGCTTTGTCAGCGGCGGCGACAGTTCATTGGCAAGAATCTTTCGCGCCAACTGGCAAGCGGAGACGCGACAGCTTTCACTGCAAAAGAACTGAGGCTCAATGCTGTCATAGCGATAACGTTTCCTTGTTGTCAGATGCTGAAAGACGGCCCATGCAATGTGATATGTGGTGCGCAGCGCGGTATCCAACTCATGACGCCGCAGCGTCACTAAAGTGGACACCTCGTCCCCTTTGGCAGTAAGAGCAGCCATATCTGGCTGATCGATACAGCGACGTTGCAGTATTTGTGCAGCCGCCGCAGCGGCGGCGGCACTGGTACTTGCCGCCGCATTGTGTTTGGCGTCATCGCTAGTGCAGGTGCTCAGTATCTTCGATTTCATTAGCTTGGGGTCTTTCTCAACGATACCAAGTGTTGTGCATTTGGCACAATGGCCGGCTTGTCGCGGCAACAGAGGCGTACCCGCAATGGAGCAAGTGATGCAATTGCAGTTCCTTATACAGACGGAAAAAGTATGTAAATATTTATATTTTGGATAACTGATTGGAAATTTAGTGGAGCTCGAATATCACTCACTCGTTATGGTGTTCCAGCAATGCATTGCACTTCTTGCAAAGATCCTCGAGCACCAGCTTATTGGGCGGATCGTAGAAGCCGTCTGGCCATTTGAGTTTGGTAAATGCCATTATATTCTTCCAGGCCAGCTGACGATCGACAATGCGTTGAAAATCAATGAACTCATCGTCACTGATATCCGGCAGAGAGAAAGAGGTGGCATCCATTACGACCTTATCGAATATGTTATACACATCGAGGAGGCCCATGCGACGATCGTACTCCGTGGGCGACAAGTTGAACTTGTTTAGCTCCATCCAAATGTCCGTCCAGCGGCGCTCAATGGAGTGCATATGCTCATCGAACAGCATATAGCGTTTGATCAGCGCCGTTATCTGCGTTGAGCCCTCGCCATCCTTCAGCGATATTATGCATGCAAGCATCGTATCGCCCAGCGGATTGAACACATGTTGCTGAAATAAACGCTGGCACAATAGCACCCAGGAGACCTTGAACTTGCGCAGAAAATCGTTCTCAAAAGCAAACAGGCTCAATGAGATCTTCTGTGAGATGCAGTTCAGATCGGAGTAGCCGTCCAGTAAATCTAAATTAAATAAATATTATTTTTAGATTGGGCAAATATTAAGCGAACAGAAAAGCATGTTAATAAATATTATATGCAAGTTAAAGTAAAAGTTCCGAACTGCAATAGAAGATATATAAAATTTAAAAACGGAAATCAAAATGTTAAATAAAATATAAATATCTGATACAAGTCTAGGTTTTTAAAAATTTCGGACTATCATTTGAACAACAATAAGATTAATTAAGCAGAAATAATATGACCTTAAAAGCAGCAAACACTTAATATGCCGCCTTAAATATATATATAAACATATTACATGTGAGCATCTTTTCGGCTGAAATCTTCTCGTTCTCCTGCACATTTTGAGCAATTTCGATCATGCCCTCAGAAAATGCCTTTACAATGCACTCAACATTATAGGCGAGTATTTGTAGCAGCAGCATCGGATTATTAGCCATCAGTCTTTAAACAAATGGATATTTGTATATACGAATTATAGAAATGCGGCAAAAATATACGATCAACTTACATTGCGCTGAATAGCACTAATATCATATTATCAGAGATCGCAGTGTCATCAATAAAATCAAGATATTCGGCATTTTTATCGTAGAGAAATCCGCTTGTAATCCAATATATTTGCTTATTGGACTCTAGCAGCTTCTCAAATTTATTATAGGCAGCATCATTTCTAAAAGAAATATTTAAATATAATTGTTTATTATTGTTAATACATATATTATCAAGAACTCGAATGACTCACTTTAGCATAGGGCTGTATGCCTTGATTAGCACATCGAGCAGCATGACAACCATGTGGGCAGCCTTGAATTGATCCATCATAATGGCCATGATTGTTTCGCGATATTCGAGACATTCCTTGCAGGAACAAAATGTGAAGAACTCCTCCTTACGATGTTTAACAAATATTAAGGCAAGATTCTGAAAATAAAGCTGCAATGGATTAGGCTTCAGTAAGACAGTTTCAAGGCAATAGGAACACACCGTAATTGCACGCAGTTGTCCATCGGCATCGCGCAACGGATTCCTTGGATCTTCGGAAAATAATCTCATATTTTCAATGGCCATCTGTAAAATATTTTAAATTTATAATTTGTATACTAATTACTGGCAATTCGTGCATGATGTCAACGTACCAAATACGAGCGCGTCTCATCGTTGGGATCCTTGCATTTGGACTTGCACTCATGGAGCAGCTTGTCGCTCAGCTCCATCTCGATGACATTGTCCTCGCGCAGGCTCCACTGCATTAGCGAAACGACAACCTTGTAAATGACATCTGATTTTGGTGCCGGCGCATACGGATCGAATGGAGGCAGTGCCAATATCGTGTGCAGCGTATTTATAATGTTGCCCTCGGGAAAATTGAGACGCTCGAGCAACTGACACGGTGGTGGTGGTGGAGGGCTGGGTTTCGGTTTTGAATTGACATTGACGGGCAACAGTGGCTTATTGGCGCTGAGCGCTTCTCGCATTGCCGCTAGTGCATCACATTTCAGCGGCATTGCGTCGCCACAAATACGCGGCGTTGCGGCGTCAATGGACATCTTCATGCTTACATGATAGCAGGAGGCAGCGTCCAGTTCCCCATTGACAACCGCCTCGGCGGCGGCAACAACACTGGCATCGATTCCCTTCGATTTCGCACCTTTGCTTGTCTTGGTGCTGCTACTGCAACTGGGACTGGCATCGTCGTCATCGTCATCGTTGCTGCCACAATTCATACAGGCTGATGTTGACTCTGCCTCATCTGCGTCCGTCAATTGTGGGGTGGCTTTAGTCGGCATCGCCTTTATGTACGCAAATGCCTTTTCCACTTGTTCAGCCATTTTATTTATCTTCCTTTATTTACTTACTTTACTTTGCTTTTATTTTTGTTATTTGATTTATTTGTTGCACTCTTTAACGTTAAGCCACTGCTACGTCAATTGAGCAAGCAAAAACGCAGGCCAATGCTTTTTGTGCTAATCATTGGCGTAACAAAAATTTGAGTATGCGCGACGCATTATTATACAAATCACAGATGCACTTCCGCAGTGGAGACACTTTCACTCGCCTCGTCGTCTCGACCGACCGACCGTCGACAGCCGTTTTCGTTGCTGATCCGAGCAAGTGTTTGTGTGTGTATTATGTATGTGTATGTGTCTGTTGTGTCGAAGAAGTCTCCTCACATACAGCAAATGGAAAAGAACGCAACGCGTTTTTTCCCCTAAAACGCGCGCGCCGTTGACGAGTGTAGCGCGTTTTCTTGCTAACGACGATTTGATTTGGTTATCCTTAAGCCAATCTGACCTATATCCACTGTGACACAGTGATGTAAATAAATTTATTTAACAAGTGAAATGTTTGGGATTTTTCGTTATTTGTTTCGCTCGTCGTCCGTTCGGTGCAATTGCAATTTTCTGCCTTGCCTTGTGTGTCTGAGTGTGTGCCTGTTTGTGTGTGTACGTGAGCGTGTTTCTATTAGCTCAGCGTTGCATAGCGGCTCATCTGTCGAATAGCAATCTATCGTCGATAAGCCCTGGCGTGTGTCATCGATAGACCAGTATTGCCACATGTAGTAACACATTAACGTGAATTATTAATCAAATATGCGCTAGAACATAAAAAACATAAATTTACTTTGAGTTTATTAATCAATATTCGTTGGATTATAGAAAAGAATAAATTTTTATTCACATTTACATTTGTACATGGAAGAATTGGTATGTTAAATTTATGCATGCCAATTCATTCATTAGCTTTTTATCTGTTAAATGTTTTATATTCCGAGCACTGGATCATAGAAACGCTGAATGCATTTTCAAAACACAAGGTAATTGGGTATATTTATTTCCCTTCCCAAAAGTATGCAATAATTTGTTTGTAAAACTTAGATTTACCCGACTTAAACCTTTTGTATTACATATGTTACCAATTAAAAAATCTTTAATTTGTGTGGATTTTTGATTATTTCTGATCAATTAAATATATAATCAAATCAAATCAAATATGTGATATATATTTTATTGATAATTTTGATTTAAAAAAATATTTGTAACATATCATATTAAAAACATATAATAATTTAATGTTGATTTTAAAGTTTTTCTTCTTTTTAGATCTATTCGTGCTATAGCGAAAATTAAGTTATTAAGATGTGAAAACCTAAAACTTGTTTAATTGGCAAACAATTAATATTTAAACGATCCTAGTTGATCTTCACGATATAACGAGCTGATTTTTTTGCAACAGTTGAGAGAAAAACCTAAAACAGGTTTCCGCTTTGTGTGCACAATTCTCACGCAAATATCTCTTATCAATATTATTTGTCAAGCTCTGAGTTTGACTTTACAGCACTTAGCGCTAAGCTGTCTTCTCAGTCGTCGCTAAGAAGTGAACGTGAACGGACAGCACGAATTTCAGCTAGCTGATTAAAAAATTATGTCAAGTTCGTTGTTCCTGCTTTTGCTGAAAGTGTTAGTAGTTGTGACCTTTGTCATGGGAGATGGCATGATAGAGGTCTTTAAATGGAAACAGATGGATTACTATGATCGTGGTAATGGTCGCCCACCTCGCACACCCGATCCCTCAGGTAAATTTATATTTGCGATTATCAGTCTGGGTCGTCAGTTCAAAGATACATAGCAAAATAGAAAGCGACAGTGTGTGCGTGTGTTTGTGTGTTTTATTATTAAAAGTGTGTATAAAGTGTAAGAATCTGCTATTTTATTGTTTATATGGAAATTACTTTGCACCTTTTCGCACACAGCACCAGTCGTATTCCCAGGTAAATATCGTGGTAAACGTGAAGTGACCACATCTCGCGATACTCCAGCGAGGATTCAACCACGCATTAGCATCGCTGGAAATGACACTGCCTCGTATATTCCCTACAATAATGTGCCAATGGGCGCCACACATTTTCGTGGTCGCCTATTTGTCACAATGCCCAGACGACGTGTGGGCATTCCATCGACACTCAATTACATAGACATGCGACGAGATGGGGCAGAGCAGAGTCCCAAGCTACACGCCTATCCCAACTTCGAGTTGAACCAGTTTAATAAGAGTGCGCAGAATCTGGTGTCTGTCTATCGCACAACTGTCGATGCCTGCCAGAGATTATGGTTCATTGACACCGGCATGCTGGAGTATCCAAGTGAGTAGTTATAAATTAACTATTTATGTATGGATGCACTATGTTCTTCTCCTGCAGACAATCGGCAGCAAATCAGGCGACCGAGCATTTGGATTATTGATCTGCTCACAGATCGTGCAATCAAACGCTTCGACATACCGGAGAGCATTGTGGACACTGGTCGCGGACTGGCCAGTCTGACAATTGATGTGCCATCGGAGAGTCAATGTAATCAGGCACATGCCTACATACCTGATCTCGTCAATAGTCGTCTGTATGTGTACCGCCTGGAGGATGATCGCATGTGGTCGTTTGAGCACAATTACTTCAGGTTCGATCCGTTGGGGGGAGATTTGCAGATTGGCGGACAATCATTTCGCTGGGATGATGGCATATTCTCGACAACACTTGGACCGCAGCAGGGCGATGGTAGTCGCGATGTATACTTCCATGCCATGGCCAGCAACAATGAGTTCGCCGTCTCAAATCGTGTCCTCCAATTAGAGTCGAATGCAGCGCGATCCGATCATGGCAATGATTTTCGAGTGCTTGGCAGCCGGGGTCAGAATAAACAGTCCACAATGCATGCGTACGATCCGCGATCTGGGGTCATCTTCTACTCCGAAATACAAACAAATGGCGTTGGCTGCTGGAAAATAAATAAGCCATTTTCACCGGCAAATCATGGGGTCGTTGACTCGAATGCACAAACTATGATTTATCCCAGCGATTTAACGGTCAGAAACATAATTATCATCATCTTAATGCTATTACTGAAAACTTAACATGCATTTTTCTTGCAGATAGATGAGACTGGCCTTATTTGGGTCATGACCAATTCAATGCCCATATTCATTTACTCCACATTGGATAGCAATGTTTTCAATTTCCGCGTCTGGAAGCAGAATGCTAACGAGGCCAAACGTAACACGGTCTGCGAGTGATTTTGCGTACATTAATTTGCTTTTAATAAACATTTCGCAATTAAGTTTATATAATGACGTTAAAATTGTGTTTAATAATGTAATAAGTATGTTGAAAATATTAACACATATATTATATATATTATATGGTATGTATAACCAAATTAAAAAGCATTTACAAATGTACCTTTTAAAAATTGCCTAAATTTGAGTACTCAGTTTATCACATCTTAAAGTTACAGAGATGTTTGCTTTTATATTTTTCCTTTTAACATTTAAATCAAATACAAAAAACAAATGTGAAATAAAACGAAATCAGAGGCACTCTAATATTGCATAAGGATACTAAGTTGCACAGGTTTGTATAATACGCGTTAATAGTATGCGGTATATGTGTGGATTCGATTAAAAAAATGTTTGAAAAATATTCAAATCAGCATTAATACTTGTGATCGTTTTTTTTTTTTTTTTGTAAATTTTTATAATTTTGTTTCTATAAGTTTCGAACAGATTTGACGTGTATATTCTCAAAGTGACAGTATTTCTATATACTAATCATATAAAATTTGCAAAAATATATATATTTTACGGATTCTATTTCCGCTTATACTCGCATGTATATGATGTATGTGTATATTAAGAATAAAGTTACTACATATATAAAAGATGACTATATAGCTTTTCGGTCGCTTAAGTAAACATGCATTGTTACGCGGAAAATGGAATGGTTATCTGGCCCAGTGTTATACAAAAATATACACGTATAACATAGTATAACAGATTTGAGTTTCTACATTGCTATATACCTATATGTATATATATAAATAGATATATATATATTTGGAGATATATATATATATGTATACTTATTTAAAGCCGACCACTTTTGAAGTTGAGGCTGTAGCCGACACTTTACTGTACTAGATAATCCTTGTAGCCGCGCAACGATTTTAGTTGCTTCTTCAGTTTGGTTATCAAATCCGAAGGTTGCACCAATATCGATATATCCCTACCCACCGAATTAAGTCGATCGCGTATTTCAAAATCCTTAAAGAATAGATTCAACGGCCGCCCATTTATTTCCGTAAGTATCCAAAAAGTCAAAGAGCTGCCATCGCAAGACTGAGCCTGAGAATTAAAAGCAAAAACATAAATACAATATTAAAAAAATCAGAAACTTTATAGGCAAATACTTTGGGCGGTAATCCATGCCGGGCAGCCAAACTGTTGGGCACCACATCCACAATGGTTGACGTGTTGCCATCCCGTATAAGTCCCAAGCACTGACCGTCCCGGTCCCGGCGTATGGCATAGGCACGGCCAAAGGGCATGCGACGAAGCAGTACCTCAACCTGTAAGTAGCAATAAGTACATTTTAACTAGTTGTCGCACAGAATGACCAAATACACAACATATATAAGATTCTGAAAGTTGAAAGTGCACAACCAAGAAGCGCGTAATGCGATCATTATTTAATTTTCATTGAGATATGTATCAAAAATCAAGCCAGTGCTTTCAATAAACAAACAGCATCTGAAGTTTAAAAAAAAAAAAAATATTAATTTTGTTATCAAATAATAAGATTCATCAGAAACACCATAAATAAATTTTTTATGAATCAATATAAAATAAATAAAAAAAATCATATGCTTAGAATAGACTTGGTGTGTATTAGAAGATAGCCTGTATTCAAATAAAGAGACTATAATCTTAATGTGTTCTAATAAACCATGTACTCTATGTGATCGAAAATGGTATTATTTTCATAATTAAAAACCCGATTTCAAACATTGCAAATTAACTTGTTTTAAAACTTACAAAAAGTGTGTTTGTGTTGCGTATTATTTTGTTTGCCTCGGTAGCAGTGCTTATGCTAACGCCTGCGATGGAGAGCAGCTGATCACCAATGTGGAGCGCATTGTAGAGCACTGGATGCTCCTTTTGCTTCCAGCCCGCGATCCTACAAGAAATAATTAACAAATGACTTGAGATATTAAGCTCAATGATGAGATTGCATGGCACTCACCAAACGCCGCCGAAGGCATCTACCCAGGCAATGGAGCCCACACAATCCTTGCGTCGCAAATTTAAGCGTACACCACCCGGATGCATGATCTCGCGACGCAGTTGCATCACCTGTTGTTCGCGCAGCGTCAACCGCTTGCTGCTGCTGCCGCCGCCGTTAGACTGGGCCGCAGTTGGAGCCTGTCCCAGTGCCTGGGGTGGTGATTGCATGCGAAAAGCGCTCGCTGCTGCGCTACGCACAGCAGCCGGCACAACAAACTCATTGTTGTTAGCGCCACGCGGACTATTGACTTTTGTGGCTGCCACTTGAACTGTTGCACCACGTTGCAGCGGCGCCTGTGCATCCGATGTTGATGAGCTGCGCCGCCGCTGCTCAATGTTGTTATCCGCAACTTGCTGCGCATGCGCTGCCGTCGCATTACTTGAACTGGAGCTGGTGCTGGGCGTGGATGTGGATGTGGCCACGTTTTGTTCAATGTTGTTGTTTGTATTGGCACTGCTCGTTTTGTGAGCCGTCTTCGTTTTGAGTGGCGTGTTGAGCAGTTTTAGGTAGTGAAAATCTCGTCGACTCGGTCGAGTGCTGATCACCAGCTCCGTCAGGCCACGCGTCAACTGTGGCCGAGCACGAACACTGCTCGACGGCGGTGTGAGTGAGGCAATGGCTATGCCGCGACGGGGCAAAGCCGGACTGCCATTCGCTGTGCTCTCCACGATCTGTGCTTGATTCTGGGACGTAGTTTGACTGCTTGTGGTGTCCTCTGCTCGCCCAGCTGAGTGACTGCAATTGCTGCCGCTGTTGTTGCTGATGGGTATGCTAGAGGAGAGAAATACCTTCTCGTAGAGCACATTGCCACTGATCACGTTGGCGTCGTTCGCCTGCTCATTATTGATGCGTATGTTTGTGATGCCCGAACTGTTCGCGCTAAGTATGATTTTTTTGCTCATCTTGGGCGTCAGGGGTTTGAGGCTGGCACCACTGCTGCCCGTGGGATAACAGGTGCCGTAGACAGCAACTGTGGTTGCCGTCGGCTGCTGTGACATCGTCTCGCCGTCAGCCAGCACCTGGACCAATGTGGTGTTTGTGGAAGCATTCTGACTTGGCATATTGGAAGCATTCGGTTTCAATGGAATGGTATACGGATTGCTTTTGCTGCTGCTGCTGGGCTGGCTCAGCACTTGTATCGTATTTAAATTGGACGGAATTATTTGTACGTTACTTTTATAGTCGTTTTGTTGAGGCTTCTGGTTTTTTGTTTTTGGTTTAACACTGATTTCGGGAAAGCGAAAAATGTCCGCAACTATTTTGTTTTTTGGCGGCAAATCGGGTGGTTTTGCATCAGAACTAATCGTATCAGTATTCGAGACCTGTATAATGGTTATATTGTTGTCTCCGGTCTCCTCAATGGCCGATGAACTACTGGCCAATCCTTGGACGACTTTGGGCTGCGGAGATTTGCGATGTGGCCTCTTTGACTTATCGGCGGCGCCAGCGGACATGGAACGTGAAGTTTGCGGTCTAAACGAAAAGAGACACAAATGATATTTCAAATATTACGTAAATATTATATTAAATACACTTGCAAGCGAGTAAATGTCAAAAGTGTTTGCTCAAATCTCTAGCTACTTTCAACTGCAACTGTTTGGTTTGGTATAAAAATGTTCAATTTTGTAACTATAGTCAAATTTGACTAACCCAAATTTGTAAACTAGAGCTGAACCAATTTATACTATTCATATTCATATAGCAACCAGATAAATTGTTATTGATTGAAATTGATATTGTATATATTTTTATAATGTGTGAACATGATGAGCTGTCTGATAAGGAGCTCGACGAACTATTTGATAAAGAGGTGCGCTGTGTGGTCAATATTGTAGAGAGGCTGCCCGACAATGAACAACTAACATCCACGTGCACGCGTTGGCTCAACATCCTTCAATGCGAAATGACCAATGAGAAGTTTGAACGGAATAGGATTTTGCTGCAGTTGCACAGGCAGCTCAATGATCGGAGCACCCTGAGCTGTCCATTCACGGATTCCCGTATGGGAGACATTGATAAGGTTACCAGCGACAGCTTGAACAGCATGGATAAGATGTACGCCAGTATGCAGCCAGAAAGTGGCCAGTATTCCTCCACAAGCCTGGAGTTGGCCAACAACCAGCTAATTGAGGAAAATTTAAATTTGGTCAAACAGATTCAGGCGCTGCAATCGCAGAAGAAAAGTCTACTACTGCATCGCCAGAGGATTCTGGACGACGAAAACGTTGAGGTGTCCAGCGATCATAACAATATGTACGGAAAAGAAATGAAATATCTAAAGGAAATATTTGCGTGCAATGTGATAACGGGACTTAAACTCTTTCTTCATCACAAGCAACCCAATTATTTTGTTACGGTATTTGCCGTATTCTGTGAAGATCAACAGGACAAGGTTCATTTTGAGGAACTGGACAAACAGTTGGGGCATTTATTACACGATCGCATCGACTACCACAAGCGTAAAACTATCCATTTTCTAATCGAAACAGCCTTCGATGAGATGCGCGAAACAGTCAAAGCCAAATACAAACTGTTGCTCAAAATGCAGGCGGACGATGAAATGGGGAAATTACGGTTAACGGGCAGGCGATGTTTGTCGCAACTGCGCAAACTCTTCCTGGACACCTACAAGGGCAGCGAGCGGCTGCAACGTGAGCTGCTTAAATATCTGGATAAGGCACATGATGAACTCGCCGACCAGCTCTGAAATTTTTTAGTTCTTTTATTTATGATTTACCTTGGTATTAGGCGCTCGCATTGCACCATTTGTTCAAAATTTAAGATTTGATCTGTAACAATTGTAAATTTTAATTAAATGTTCCATTAACAATAAGTAGCTAGTAATGGGGACTTACCCGCAGATATCCGTTGCGCCGATGCAGCGGCAACATCAAGACGCACCCCATTTCGCAGGATGGGCGATAAAAATTCGTCGTCGGATAGATTGAAATCAGTTGCAGCTTCGCTAGGCAATTCACATGCAAGAGGCTCCTGGTCGGGTTCGTGTCCCTCTTCAGTGAGAGTGGGTGATGCTGTTTCGCTAATCTGTTCGCTGTACGTGCTAATCGGATCGGAGAGCATATTGAGCAAATGCTGTGTTAACGTATTCGACATGGACGTTGCCGGTGGGGCTGGTGCCGGCGTAGTTGTTGTTGCGGCCGCAACCGCAGCTTCTGTGACTGATGTGGATGCGGTTGCTGTTGCAGTTGCATTTGCTCTGGACGAGGTATGATCATTTGTGGCTGGCTGTGGATGCTGTTGATGCGTGCTTGCCGTTATACGTTCCACTCCTGGCACCATCGCTGCTGGAACGGGCGGTGGCGCCGGCAATGGGGATGTCGGATCTCGTGTGGGCAGCAATGGTGCGCGTATTTCAGGTAACTTTGTGTATAGGTTTTCGCGCGGCGATAGAATTTTCATTTCGCGCAATTTTGAACGCAGCGTTTCCACCCATTCTTGCATAATCTCCCTGTGTATGGGTTGGCAATTAAAAAAAAGTTGTAAAGCAACAGCAACAGTAGCAACGAGTGTAACTCACCATGAAACGGCATGAAAGCGCAACACCTCGTTGCTCAGTGTTACAACAAACTCAAACTCATGGGAGTTGGGTATGAGGGCGTGTGATATGTGCAGCGTGTCCCGCAACGATACGGCCCATTCGGGCATGTGAGCGGCCGCCTGCCGCGGCTCAGCATAGCCCTCCAGCAGGGCATCGGTGTCATCGTGAACGCAGAAAACCACCCAGCTGCATTCAGATTTCTATAAGCAACAAATTCAATTTAAATTTTCAAATTCAAAGTATGATTTTAGTTACCTTGGGGCCTACGGTTAACTTTTTGCCATCGGCAGTCAGTCTTTTCAACCACGTATTTTTATGGATTTCGCGAAATTGCGCAGAGCTGGCGATTGCGATTGCAGGTGCATTTGCAGGTGTTGTCGATGTTGGCGCTGCGGTTGTTGTTGCTGTTGTTGTGCTTGCAGCTGGCACTGCTGCAGCGGCCGCAGCCATTGTCCACTCCCCTAAGCGATGTTGCTTGGGTCCCGCTTTGCTCTCTTGCACTAGTTGTTGCTCAAATGCACGCTGGTTGGTTTGCACTTGATGTGTATTTCACATTTCACACGATTTGTTGCAAAATCGTCTGCATTCACCTTAATAACAAATAAATTTATCCAGAAATTGGCAACGACGCCATGTTTGCTATCTGTAATGCTTATCGACTGCTTTCCGATACTTATCGTTAAACTCCCATAAGCGTGGGCAAATACTCACTCCAGCGTTGCCACACTTTAAGGAGCAGAGCCAGAGGTGAATTTGCCTTTTTGAATTCTGAATTGTATTTTTTTACTTAGCAAATTTTTTATTTTTTCTATTTCCAGCTACAAATTAATTTATTATTAAAAAATAATACAAGTTTGGCCCCAGAGAAGTTTTAAAATAAATTTAGTCAGACTTACTCTATAATACTTCTTTTTATTGGGATTTTAAAAATAGGTTTATATTTTTTTGTTTGGTTTTTTTTTTATGTATCTTTATATCACACGTAACGTAAATAAGATCTTTTTAATGCTGTCTTAAGTATAAAAAAATAATTATTTATACATTCGAAAATAGAAGTTAATTAGGGTAAATTTAGTTTGTGTATTTTAAGCATTTGCGTCAAGTGCAAATAGACCAAAATAAGTTAGTTCTTAAAGTTTAACAAACAAAAAGTTTATATTGCAGCGTATTTGATTAATACTAGATATACTTAAGCATATATATTTGTATAAACATATATGCATGTGTATACTGTAAGAGGAGTCACATTAAATATTATTTATATATATATCAATTAATCAGAATTCGCTTTTCTTATTTACAACTGCAAATTACAAATCACAAATTATTAAATAGTATGCGAGTCAAAAAGAGGTAAAGTAAACATTTTTGTAACATAGACAGAAAACATACAACGAGTTAACAATTACTCAATGAAACACATTTAGGCCGAAACAATAAAACTTAAAGCGAGAGTGGATCGTAGGCAGATGGTGTACTAAATTAATTACAATTAAAGTCTTTGATTAGAATTTCAATAAATCGATTTTTGTGGGTAGGTACATAAATATTCGGTTGACATTCTAAAAACAAATTGAGTCTTATAGTTGTTACATTTGCTATGCTTTGCTTTTGCTGGAAATTTGCTTTTGTTATGTGTATAAATTTCAATTCACAGTGTGTGTGTGTGTTTATGTGTGTAAAGTCATTTGTTTGCTGAACGTCTTATACGAAAGTCTCACTAGTTTTAAGCACGGCGTGTCTTCGTAATTGGCTCAAGTTAGCAAAATTCTTCTTGCATAAGCTTTACTCCATTTTCATTTTTTTTCTCTTCTTTTTGCTGCTTTTTTATGATTTTTATCTTTGTTTTTATATATATAATTTTTTTTAATTTTAATATTTTTTTTTCTGTTTATGGTATTTGTTTGCATTTCGACTGATGTACATTTAGTATGTGTATGAGTGTTTGTGTGCGCGAAAATTTCTTCAATTTTGAGTTAAGTTATTATTTTTTTGCCTAAAAGAGATTTTTGCAGCTCCTTTTGTTTAGTTTTTTTGTGTTTTCCGTTTTGGTAAGACATGGGAGTTGAGTATCATAAATGATATAGAAACGTATATGGAGCTGGTGTTGCCCGGGAATCGCTTGAATTTCATATCGAATATAATGTGCTCCAGACACGTATCGTGAACGCCATTGCGTGAGGTTCTATTGTTCAGACTATTGAGAGCCGGGTTTATGAGGCAATGTATTCGATTTGATGGCAGAGTGGCACGAATTCGTCAGCCATGGGATTTAATACGGATTTCTCCACATTGCAATGGCTTTTTGGTAGCGCAGATAGCGCCGTGTTTTGTTCCTCCGTTCTAAAACAGAATTAATAAAATTTTAAAATGCGCTTAAATTGAATTGAAATCGTTTTTCTTTTTGTAACTAACTTGGCCTTCTCCCATTCATTTATTTGCTCCTCGAGCTCATCCTCGATCATTGCCTCAAAGCACTCTTGCATGATTTCTTCCTCCTCCAAGCGTTGTAGTTCCTGCAAGTAAGTATTTGTTAAATATTATTAGTTTTTTTAATATTTTGTTGTTATTTTTAATCCCATTACGTTTTTGTCAAACTCCTCCTCATTCTCCATCCACATATATTCAGAGAAATCCGGCTCATCGTCAAAATCGGACAAAGATTCGTCGTCGTCCACCACGTAAACAATTTGATCCGTCCAGTCAACAGATGGTACTTTCAACAACATGATTGTGCTGTAAAATACTACATTATATGAATATTAACAGTATATACATAATAACTAAGTCGGTAGATCGAGTGTACATATATATGTATGAATTTATGTAGATCGTCGTATATGTATTTGCATGTAAGCTTGTTTGCTTTGTGCCGGCATTAAGTTGTGAGTTGCGTCGTTCTTCTTAAAACCGGTTTTCATTTAGATAAACAAAACAGAAACGCAAAAATATGAGTGAATTTATAAATAAAATATATGTATATTTATAAATATACAATATATATGTTTGTTTGTATGTAAGTGTATTTAAATGGACAACAATAAACGTGAAATTTTCTCTTTTCGTTTTGCGCAAGTTTTTATTTATTTTTTGTCTCTGTACCGATGTCTATTTTTTGCCCAGAAATATTTGCAAAGAATGACGAAGCTCAAAGTACAAACGCAAAAGAGATGAAAAGCATTTCACACAAATACATGCACATATATACAATTGTTTATAAACAAGAGGCCTAGATAAAAAAAATATATGCCCATAAGCATTTGATAAGCAGTATCTGTGAATTGTTAAAGCGGTGACTATTAATCGACTATTTATATATTTACCGTTATCACCTGTTTCAGTCGTGAGTAAACAAATAAGCTTAAAACAAATGATTTGGTGGATTTATGCAAAACGCAATAAGGCAACAAGTACATATATATGTATATTCGATTCGGACATTGTGTTGCGTTTGGTTCATGGGCGTAGTTGAATTTTATGAAGCGCCAAATCCATTTGCGTGAGTGCGATAGACTACCTATGTACGTATGTATGTTGGTGTGAACGTGCAGCCCCACACATAAAAACACACACACACACACACTCATTTCATTTTAAAAGTGTTGCCATATTGCGAAAACGAAATGTATTTGCTCTGTGTGAACTTAACTCAAAAGTTTGTACACTTGTTTGTACATACATATATTTTAAGTAATCGCTGCATTCGAATATTCGTTATATACTAAATAAACTGTCATACATATTTATATGATTGAATGAACCTCCCTCAACTCAGCAATAACACTTGGCGCACTCAAGGTAACAAGTGTTTCGACAAAAACGCTTACAAAAAAAAACATGCCACACAAGAATTAATTTTCGTAGGCTTTTGTAATTGCGTCGTTGTTAACTAAAATCGCGCTATAGGCAAATCGCACGTACTGCAAAATCTGCTGAGCGGAATTACTAAAAAAAAATATCTTCGTTTTCATTTATTGATTTGTCAACAAGAAATTCGCTTACGGAAATCAGTGGAAAAAGCACACAATAACAAATAGGAAGTGCTTCACTTGCTTTATTTTAACTTCCGCCTTTCTTCGCCTAAGCACAGGCGAACAATATTAATGATTTACTTAACACTAAGGTGACAGCAACAATTTTTTTCCGCTATCGCTGTTTTGTTGCTGTTGTTATACTTACGTTGCTTAAAGAGCTGCCAAAATTGAAGTCTGTGCTATGCGACTGATCTTCCACTGAAAATTTTGTGATGCAAAAGTTAAATGAAGATTACACTAATAATTTATTGCATTCAAATAGGCAATACGCGAATTATTCTATTCCAAAACCAATTGAAATGCCTTGTGCGCCAACGCGTTCATGAACGTCAAGCAAACGAATCGAAAATGATTTATAATACAAAAACTGAAAGGCGATACATTTTGTACAGCTGTTTTGCATCAGTCACATCGATACAAATGCTAACCGATGTTTAATCAATCGATATAGTGTCAACAAATCGATACTAATACATTATTGTATGGTAACATTCGATGTTTTTGATTGTAAAAATTGGCGCGAAATGCTCAGTAAAAAATTGAAGCGGTTTGAATTAAAAATAATTTGTGGAGCAGGACAAAATCCAGAAAGTAGGGAAAAGTGATTTCAGCCCCATTTTAATTAATATTAACAGGGTCAAAGTAAAAACACTATACAACAGTGTGCATTAGAAATAATATTTCCCAAATCATTTTAAATTTACACATAATTAATACATATGTAAAAATACACAAAAGTTTGGACGGACTTGCAACACATGTACATTTAATAATCGATTTTAATTAGGTACTCTGCTATTTTCAATACTAATTTGTGGTTTCCTGGGTCGAATCGGTAAAATTTGACTTTTGGCTTCGGGGATCCCATGGCTGTAGTGTTGTACTGCTGCAAATTCCAAAAACAATTATGGCAAAAGCATTAAAAAACATCAGTGTAAGTAAAACTGCATTCCATTCTGACTTAATACCCTATAAGACAATTTTACGAAGTTAACTTGGGAGTAAGCATGTTGAATTGTATTTGTTCTTACGGTATGCACTAAAATGGCAATAAGGTGTGGTGTCAGAAATCCAGACAAGTGTCCCAGACTGTTGGCCAGGCCTGAAATCATGCCGGCAAATGAAGGAGCAAAATACAATAAAGTTGGCCAATAGCCGCCACTAAAGCCCATATCCATTGTAACTCCCACGAGAACAAATATAAGTAAAACGAGTGCTTTTTGCTGACAACTCGCAACGATGATGATTCCAATTAAAACAATTGTTGCACTAGAGCCTATAAAAAAAACAATACAATTTTAGTTGGAGAATAAATTAAGTTTACCTGCCTTAAATAATACTTACAAACGGCATACAAAAAACGACGCAGTCGACCGCCATTTGAGAAAAGACGTCTTTCTATAAAGGAACAACTGAAAATACAAATCAACTTGGACAGCATGCTGCCAATAAATGGAGCCGAAGAGAGAAATGCAATCTGTAAGTAAATTCAATATTGCTTTAGTTTAATGAGATGCTTAAGATTTGTCTTTCTTAAGTTTTATCTGAGTTGTACATCAAACACATCGTATTTTATTAAGTATGAAGAATTTTATATTTTTATGTACTGCAGCAAAAAGATTAAGACAATATATAAGATTCTTTTTATTCTAGTATAAATAAAACAATTAATTGTGTAAAAGTAAAGAAAATATTGTTTTATGAAATATTATTCAAGGAAATAACATTTTATAAATTGATTAGACTTTTTTTTTAGGTCATAGGAAATCATTATTTTTAAATAGTAAACAAAAATATTATAATTTTTTAATAAGCGCTTTCACTTTAAGAAAATAAGTATAACAGAAATATGGCATATTGCAATTCTATCAGTTCTAGTCATTAGTTACATCAGTTGCATGCTACATACCTCTTTCATGTTGAACTGCATTGCCTCTCGCATAAAACGAGGCATTATCAGTGATAACACTAGAAATCCATAATTGTGAAAGACATGCGTCAGCATAAATGCATAGACAGGCCCTGAGGTCAACAACGATCTCCAAGGTATGCGTAAATGCTGCGAAAAAACCACATGAATATAAAGTAATGTTTATTATTGATATTATTATTCACTCACCTGTGGCGCTTGTGCAAAATCTTTGGGCTGCAAATACTCTCGCTCAGCATTGCTCAGACGTGGATGCTGTTCGAGGCTATTGTAAATGAGCCAATTACAACTTATGCCGTATAAAAGTGCCACAGTGCCCAGTACATAGAACGGAACTCGCCAGCCGAAGTCGCTCAAAAAACTTGCCAACGGGTATATGCCGATTGAGCCCACGATCAGGCCGCTGTATGCGAAGGATAGCATCGAGGTGCGCTCTGTGGGATGCGCCCAGACAAGGAACAGTTGGTACAAAGGTGGAGAACCGCAACCCTAGCAAATGAACACAATTTACCAGGAGTGGTTAATTGACTTAATTGATTTTGGAAAACTTAACAACTGATAAGCTTACTGCAAAGATGCCAGAAAAGACCATAACAGTGACTGCTGCAACATAACTATATTCGGCCATAACCGGTAACGAAATATAGGCCAAGGCTTGCATTGTCAGCGAATTAATGAAGAGCACCTTGCCGCCAAATCGATCCGTCAAATGTCCTGCCAATGGCAGCGCTATGACGTAGCCATAGTATAAAACGCCTGGAAACGTTAGCTCCTGGTTACGGGTCCATGGTAAATCTCCTGACTACTAAAAATTAGTTAGTCCAATTTCCGAAATGGTTGCCATAACAATAAGCACTTGCCTCAACCAATTCCAAGCTGGCATTGTTACCCAGGCTGCTGCCACAAAATGGCGAGTTAGTCAAATTATTATCTTGATTCGATGTCGTCGCTGATTGCTGCAATAACGCATCTTCTGGACGCGCTTTGACCATGCGCAAAATGACCAGGCCAAGCATATTTCGCATACCCATTTGCAGCATGTTGGTGAGAAAGGCACATAAAGTATAGGTGAGACGCACGGAGCCCCACAGAGGACTATGCTGGGCGGAAGCAGGATATTGGCCAACGAAATGGGGCACATTCCACGATCTGATCACCATTTTAAGGATTTAAAAAAATACTAACACGTTCAAAAAAAACAACAAATACATTTAAATTGGCCAAAACGGTGAACGTTACGCTTACGACACATTGAACTAACTGATTTGTTAAATGTGAAACAATTTGCAATATTGTCACGAATTACTTGGCACGCTTATCTTTGCAAATATGTAACGGTAAAAAAGAGAAGAAAACAACAAAAGGCATTCGCAGATAAGCGATATAAGACCAAATACCCGAAAATCAAAGCGTAACAATATCAGCTGTTAGCTAATCTCTTTCGACATCTTCATCTCTCTGCTTCTTTACTTTTTACATTCTTTTACGGTAGTTGCTCGCTCGACTTCAGACGTAAAACGAATTTTTTTAATTTTACATACTTTACACTGTGCAATAAATTGTCTTATATATATATTTTGACTGTAATTAATTAATTTGTTGAATTAATATTAACACCATTTAACAAATTGAAATAAGTAAAATACAAATTTGAACAATCCCCAATGCCTTCCATAAGAAGTAAATACTGAAAAAATGTGTTGTTAAGGAGATATTTACGCTTCAGCGATCAAATTGATCATTTTTGTAATTAATATGACTAGAATACATTACGATGTTATTTAGAGTTATGAGTTATAAAATTGTTTGAAGTAAGTATTCATAAATTTTAAAGTTAAAAGTTTTGTTTATTGCCTACTACTAGTATTTGTCAAACGCACCGATAAAATGTAGTAACATAACTACATACTTACATATGTTTTGTTAATATGTTGACTTATTTGTTGTAAATTTTATTATGATCTATTAATAAGTAATAACATATAAAAGCCATTTAAATTGTTTCTGAAAATCTTCATGAATTCTGCACGTGTTTGAACTACAGCAGGTAGATTTAGCAGAGCTCTAAAAAAACTGATTTTCTTGTTATTCCCTAAACATGTTTACAAATTTAACAATTTCAGTCTCAGAGGGAACAAAAGACTTCATATTTGGAATATTTGTTGTTTTTCTATTAATTTGAAAATAGACACATTAGCATACAAACGCCCAAGTAGCACCCCATTAGGTGTTTTTGAAACAAATAATCACAGATCAATTACTTGAGACTTGGGACAAAAAAATTGTAAATGTAGTTTCTGATTCCCACTTCGATTCTTATTTCAAATCGGTAAGCCAGTGCTTATGATTTTAATTCCGATTTCCATGAGTTCAATACTTTTCATAGTTGGTTTGTTAAGTCTTCAGTTAACTTTTGAGTTCGTTAAATTTCAATAAATATGTTTCCAGTGTGGTTTTGACTACTTTTTTGTTTCATCATTCTCGTATTTTTTTCCCCCTTTTAAAATACGTTTAAGTATTTTATAAATTACGGCCAATTTTTCAGTACAGCGTGCTCGGAGTGTGGCACGTGCTTCGAATCTTAATTACTCATTGTCGAGCTTAGTTATGTGGCACCTAGAGAGAAAGACAGTTAAGGTGTGTATGTGTGTGTGAAGGGTCACGGAAAATATAGTACGCCAAACTACACTAGCCAAACTACACTAGCCAAACACCAAGCTTATTGGTATTTAAAAATTTATTTTAAGCAAGCTTTTTTCTTTTTTTACATTTATACACTCGTTCAGGCAATTATAGTTTTGTGGTGCAGTTTGTAACGCACTAAAGTAGTCATGTCAGGCATCATATCACATATATATATTGATATATATATATATCATCATGAATTGTTCGTATGCATTAGTTTCTCGATTTTAAAGTCATCTTGATGAAAGTTGGAATACATTAGTGTTTCGATCGGAGCATTTTATCAAATGACAATTCTATATATACATATATTACTGCAAAGGTATGAAATCTTCCACATGTCCAAGATAGCTTGGTAATTTTTTCATTTAGCTTAAATTTTAGACCACAATTATTTGCCAATTAGGTTTCATTAAAAATGCAAAAAACAACTTTGCTGCGCAAAACGATAAAACGATTCTCGCATTTCAATTCGTGTAGGGCAATGTACAGGTTTGGGTTCGCGACCTGACCCCGACTCCTGCCTGCAGTGCAATTGGCATTTAGCTGCTGTTGACCACACACAAATATAAATCATTTGGCATGCGCGTAGTCGGGAATTTCCTTAAGGGGGGCTCTACATTGAAACCCATGAAACTGTTAATATAAGTAAAAATTGAAAACCAACTTCAGCTGTTGAGTTAGGGCCATGTTTAAACTGTTAAATAGGGAAACTTTTCCCTTTTAGGTTTTGCCCATGCACATCTAGTTGTATTTATATCGGTTGAGCTGCATCGCGTAAATGACAAGGATGTTGGGAAATAAAATCTATTTTTGTTATGGTCGATTTTGGTACAAGTACTGTCGTCATTTCGTTTTTTTTAAATTTATTTTTATTTTTTCTTATTATTGTTGTTGTTACGATTAAAACTTTGAATTTTTTATAATGTTAGCAATGGCTTTTCACTCATTTCCAATGCATACGCGACGCCCAACAGGCAACAGAAGGGTGGCTCCACAAGGTGCTAAACTACAGCCACACATATATTGTCACAAGTAGCTATATATATATATATATATATATATATACATCCAATATATATATATAGTGTATCTATGTAGTACATGTGCTTGTACTTGTGACTGACTTTTTGATTGATTTTTGGTTTATACAACGCATATGTCGCTCTGTTATGGTCTATTGTCGCTGTTATTGTTGTTGTTGTTGCTTTGCGGTTGCCACTGAAAAGCGCATATGCTATCATTGGCTCTCCTGGGTGCTGCACTGTTTGCATTTGCATAGTCATTGGCCAGCATGGCTCGCGTGTGCTGGCCAGCTTTAAGCATGTTGTCCCTTTTATATATATTTTTTTGACCTAAAAATAGCTTCACACTCGCATGAAAATGCCAAATGAATGTCGTATGTATGGCTTATGATAATATTTGAGCTGAATAAAGTATGAAAAATTTAACACACATATAAACTGCGTGGCCAGGTAAACAACCCAATAAAATGTTAAAAGTGATGGTCGCCCAGAGACTTGGCTGCAACCATATGCCAAATATTTTCTTATTTTATTTTTGGCCTTGTATTGGGTTCTTGACTGCATCTGGCATAGTTGGACATATGCTCTGACTATTTTCATGAATAAATAATTCAACTCAAACTCAAATGACAAGGTTATAACTATATTTAGCTCAATGTTATCGTTTATTATTTGGTAATTTGTTTTTATAATTTAGAAATGGTTTTCGCTGAATTCAGGCTAAGAGATTATTTTTTTCTTCAGCGAAATCTTAACAGGGACCGTTTCACACTGCAATACAAAAATAAAGTAAAAAAAATAAGTTATAATATAATAAATTTGCCACATATAACTTTTAAATATATTTTATAGAAAAGGTGTCTTTTTGTCAATTGTGCTCAGCTTACTGAATAATGCAAAGCTGGTATAATATCTCAATTATAGTATGTTAAGCTATCAAATAGGAGCACACAAGACAAAAAAAGTTACACACACACACACACACAAACTCGTACAGAAACACACACAGGCACAATGGAAACTTTTACTCAATTGGCCAACAAAACTAGTTAGTCATGGCAGTTGTCATTTAGTTGGTATTATTGTGTGACAATGTGGCCAACACAGACAAAATTCCATTTCCATTCTGTCTGTCTCAAGCTCCAAGCCGTGTTTGAGTAGCCGCTTTTCGAGCATTTTTTGTGTCGACCATTTTCAAGCAATATTAATTCGATTTGTTGCACAGGACTAACCCAGACTAACCAGGTTGTTGCTTCAGCAGCCACTTGACCCAAATATGCTTCAATTTCTTATGCCTTATACATTTTTAAACTAGTCAGCTAAATGAATGCAGAGAGGAACATAACCAGACTTTTCAGTAGATTCTGACCTGTCTTTCAATTTACAAGAGCAATTAGAATTCGAGCATCATTTGAGATTGTCAATATACCAAACATTCGATATCAACTAAGTATTTTCAAATTCCATCTTGCAAGTGTAATTGTATGAGCCATGTAATAGTCAAGCACACACACACACACTACTTGACCTATAGCACAAAGTCTCCGCGCAAACCAATACACTCACTAAATTGTTGCTTTTTATAATAAAAAAAAGAAGAAAAATTCAATCGCAACCGAAGAATAAACTAAGAGCGCTACTCGTGTGCCAGTTTTCTTATACACTTTCTCTCTTCTTTCTCTCTCTCTCTGGCACTCTCTCTTTTTTTTGTCGCTCTCGCTCTATGTAGCTCAGGTGCGCCGCATGCAACTGAAGCCAAATGGGCGAAGTTTCGAAACAGTCACGCGGCCGAGTTTGCCACGAAAGGATCAAATAAATTTGACGTGCGGTTCTTTCAAGCATTAAAACTTAACGGCATGCGCGGAAAAGTATGCAATGCTTTCTATTAATCGCAATTAAAATTTCATACTCAACATGTACTAAATGTATCTCGTATTGGAAATGTGCGCTTAAAGTTCTCACAGTTGCATTCAAAGCAAATGCCTTTAAACCAGAGTAATTCATATATTTAACCTTAAATAACGACATATATATTACAAAAAAGTTTCGGTGTTGTCATCCGACCGCGAAGTATTGTGTTGATAATTACTATTTTTTTTTTTTGGAAAATTTAATGAATATTGATTGAATAAAAATATATGTCGTAAGTGGAATTCAAATGTGTGTTACAATAAAAGAAGGGAATGGTCTTCGAGGTCATTATACGCGCTTGTCCGCCGCTGTCCACCGCATTCCAATTCATTATACCCACAAACAAAAAGCAAAAAAAGCCCAAAAATAATATAACTGTCCTAAATATGATATGTATATGTATATGATGTGTATGTTTGCCACTCATACATGTGACAAACAAATACACACACAAAATACACACACTAAAACTCACTATGTTTCATACTTGCTTTCATACACATTAATAAACGGCTATTTAGTACACTCAAATCGTAACCATGTTTTTAATGCTCGTCATATATAGGAATTATTTAGGAAAATGTGTAGTAAATTGAAGTTTGTTCAAAAAATCAGATAAACAATTTTTTTTTGTAAAGGTATTTAATATAATTTGTTGATATGGAAAGAATTTGAGGCCATATTCATTAATGAAAATAAAATGCCTAACATATACCACTAAATATCTCTTATATAAACCAATATTTATTACACAAATTTCTGCGAATTAATTTTTGAAGCATTTATCTTGCGTCCAAAATCATTGTTATACATACTCACGTCTGTGTATGTGTGTGTGAGCGACTAATATAAACTAGGCTATATTTACTTAGCTGGCAGGACTTTCCTGGATTGCACCTGTCGCTGTTATTTGATTATCATTGCGTGCATGGCTAGGCATTTTAACGGTACAAAATGTAATTTTACAAAAGACAAAAAAAAATAGGGAAATACAAAACAAAACAAAATAATGAAAAAACTTTGCCTAACACACTTTGAGGATTAGTTGGTCAAACTACAAGGAAACCAACGACAAACATTCTGCAAAAATTGGGCGCGGCCCAATGAATCTTTTTATTTTCTCCAAACTTAAGTCGGCTTCAGTTAACTAATTTCGAGTCGTATTTTGAGTACAATTTATACTTGTACTATTGTGTTTTATATATAAAATGTATTACAATACAAATGTAGCTGTGAGTCTTTATAAAGACATAAGAACATGCAACCGAAGTGCATTACAAATTGATGAGAACCTGCCAGAGTTTGTTGAATATGCTGTCAATGATCAGTTAATCAATTAGCAAAGCAACTATGACTTTAGTTCGGGACACACACAAATATACACACAATGAGACCCAAACAATCACTCCCTTACATACTTACACACACTTACCTCATGCAATATGTTTTGTCCTATTTTTGGGTTCTTCATTTTGCTGACACGTGCATAATTCTACATATAATTATAAATAAATAATAGTGATTGACAATCTTACTCTATGCAACAATTGTATTATCAATATATAAGTATTTATATATACATATTAATAACATATATTCATATACATATATACATATCAACATTTCTAAAAATTGCAGTGTATTCAAGAATAGCTGCTCGGCCTTTTGGTGGAATATCGATTTGGGATTTTCCTAATACGTCATCATAGGGCTTTCAGAAATAAAAAAAACATTTATACATAATCAGCTAGACTAACGCAAGTTATGATATTAGATTATATTTTAAGCGTAGTTTAGTTCTTTTTTTTAATGAAGAGTAATAAGAAAAATAAGCCACTTTATTTGTATTAAAGAAAGAACGAACCCATGTCATTTATGACTTTGTTAATCTAATCTTTTAATTTATTTTAATAATAATATGTTTTATTATAATATTTTCGTTGTTCATTATATATACATAAAATAAGAAAACTGACCAAGACAATAAGATAATTTGTTAAATAAGGTTGAAAAGTTAATGAAAAAGAATTATAACAGATGTTTGAGGGTTATTCATAAAAGTGTTTGCTAAAATATTAAATTCACAATGGGGAACAAATCGTAAATTCCATAAATCTTTTGGCTAACATTAATTGGAATAAGAAAATTATAAATTTTTAATAGTACCCAATAAATGATTGAACAGGTGTCCACAGCCAGGTGTTAGATACCGATAACAACTTTGCCGCAACTTTGCTGATTGAGACAAAGACAGGCTGTAAGAGATAAACCAATACTATATATGTTGTTAGTACTTAAGGCAGTCTTGGCAACAATTAAAGTTGACTTCAATTCAAGTCTAATGTGTTAACGTTAAGAATACACTTAAAAGCCGTTCGATTATATGTAAATGAGTCATAAAAGCATGGTTAAATCACCTGTGAAACCAAATTCTATATACATTTTGGTAATTCCGATAAGATTTGCGCTATCTGGCAGTTAATCAAGTAACTACCGACAGCCACTTATTGGCCATTTATTAGTAACGATTACGCTTTGGCCCGGTGTGTGCCGTTTAAGTCTCAGTGTGAAAAAATAATGGGAAAACTGAAACTTTTTTTAATACTTGGTGTCCTCTGCGCCCTGCTAAATCCACAAGGTATAAACACACACACACACACAGCTTACACTCTGACACAAAAATAAGCGATTTGGAAAAGCTAAACTCCAATTATTCAAATCATTGTGTCCAATGTTTGGTAATTGAATTAAAGGTGTCGTTCAGTGCAGAAAAAAATAACAAATAGAGAATTCGATGTTCGTAAAATGGGCAGCCAAATTGGTGTACAAATAAGAAAAAAAAAAACTAAAAACACAAAGAAAAACAATAACAGTGGCCAAGTCAGTCAAAACATTAAACAATATAAGTAATTAATGCAAACGCAATCAAGGTCAAGTGCTTAGCCCTTTTGACCCAAGTGCCCACCTTACACAAAATGAAATGATGACGAAAAAAAAACAACGAAGGTCCTTGGAGTTTGAGAAATTGTTTTGCAGGCCACGGAAAATGGAAATTAAAGTGCCAAAGTGAGGAGCGAATTTGCAGAGCTATTGCTCGAATTAAAACCGTTTTAAATGCGCATTTTAATACACTTGTGAAATGCATTTAAAATGTTTTCATGCAATGTGTAGCGCACTGATGGGTGTATCTTTGAGATACAAAAGTATATTCTACACATATACTGAATATATGTCTGATTGTTTCAAATTCTTCTCTGCTTGAAATTCAAAATAATTTATATTATTTATTTAAATGAGCAATTATTTTTATATACTATACTGCAGCAAGGGTATTACATTTTTGACAACTCAACAATATTTATTGCTGCTGACGAATTTTTTGTTCTACTACCGGAAGTAGTTTGCGTATACGTAATACATTTTTCAGGCTGGCTTGCGTGCTAGAAACCGTAACAGCCGCAAAATATCGCAAACATTTAAGCTGAAAGTTGGATTTTTAATAAGTTAATTAACAGTCGGCCACAAAGTTGGCTCACATGCTACCGAATTAATTGGCTTAAGTCGTTTTCTTAATTGATTACTAACTGATAACGTGGCCCAAACTTGTTGTTGGGCTTTATGAATGTCTAACAAAACGTACCGATAATAATTTAAAAAAAAATATACTTAAATAAAATAACAAATTCACTATTTCACATATTATAGCCTAACCTAAAATAGACACACAGTTTTTTCTTTATTAATAAACTATAAATAATTACATATGTGCAATTAGGGTAAACATTCGAATCCAAATTAAAAACAAATCAATAGCAAATCATATATAAACAAAGCTAAAAATATTTTTTTATTTCTTGGTTGCCCTTGGAACGAGTATTTTCAACCATATTTAAGTATATGTTATTCAATTATTGAAAGTCACCATATCAAAGTGTCGATGAATAATAAATCTTGAGAACGTGACACTTATTCAATAAACAATAAAAATTATGTGTTACAGGAGAAGGCGGTGCACTTGCCGTATTCTGGCCATGTGAAAGCGAAGTCGACTGCACAGCTGATGGCTCCAGCTGTGACCCAGACACGAGTCTCTGTCAGTGCTCCAGTTTCGATACGGTCTTCTCGGAGAACTTCAGCCAATGCTTGACAAACTCGCTGTTTGGTGACGCATGCCAAGAATCCGTTCAATGCAATCTTATGCCAACGGGAGCCAGTTGTAAAACCGGGGTCTGCGATTGCGCTGATGGCCAAACCTATCTGCGTGGCAAGTGTAGGCCAGTGAACGGACTCAACGAGCCCTGCGAAACGGTACGCAAAAACATATTATTATAATAATAACATAAGCATAATATAATATTACAAAATATAGAGCTAGGGCTTACAGCTTAGGAAGGAAGTTATTTAGGATCATTTTATTGCAGAATTTTAAAACCATTAAAATGCACAAACATTGGACATAATATTTCAAGTTTGGTATACTTCATAAATGTGAATTTTGGTGCAGCCATTTTAAATGAATTTCCCAAATCTGGGTTTCCAATTTACAGTGTCCTCACATATTGGTTGCGTTATCGATAAGCCTCAGAAAAGCTTAAGTTATTTATTTATTATTTTCATAACCTGAACCTTCTACCCCATAAGATTTAAGTATTTTAGTTCAGTTTTAACAGCCAAATTAGCAGGTTAAGTTCTTGAATTAGACATGCAGATCAAGTGTATTTAATTTCATAGAGTCTCCATTTCGATAATCGATACATCGATTTTGGATAAGAAATGTCTGTTTTTTTTTAAAAGATATAGTCTTCCAACTGATAAATAGTATTTACTAAAATTTTGTTGATCAACTGAATATATAAATTATGACATAATTTACGAAATCCCTTACACATCTGCTTTACACTCTTTTTTCTTCATTATCAGGATTTTGACTGCTATTTTGGATACGATCGAGCCTCCGTGCGCTGTCAGGAGAACGTCTGCGGCTGTGCAAATGGCTATTATAACAGATATGGAAACATATGCCGTCGCAAATCAATGGGTATGAGTATTATTTAAACATTGCTGGAACACTTAATAAACATTGTTTGCCATAGAAAGGAACGATGCGTGCGTCGTCGATGAGGACTGTGATGCACTGGGCGCTAGTGCCGCCTGTGTGAATCTGAAGTGTACTGTTGTGGATGAGATCACCACTACAGACAGCACTACCACCGGCGGTAGTGTGACGACACCTGATGATAACGCTGCAGGGACAACAACTGTAGAAACGGAAACAACCAAAGACGATCGCATCACAGACACAACTGTACCGGAGTCACTAACCACTGCAATCCTACCCAGTTCCAGCTCTAAGCGCGGAAAGAAGCTATTTGCCAAAGCCTTTGTCCATGCCGCGCCCACACACAAAGAAGCCGCCGCCCAGGCGACGCTCTCATTGACCAACGGTGACAGCGAGCCCCTCAAAACGACACCGCCTCGCTCCCGTGAAATAGCCGTGCAGACAAGCATCGAGAGCTACGAACTTAGGGATGTCGGTCGGCTCGGTTTCCGTAATGTTGCAACTGCAACTACAACCACGTCGACAAGCAGTCGACGGACCTCAAACAACACTCAAAACTATCGTCCCCGTTTCCCTGCCCTCTTTCGCTATGAAAATGAGGATGTTAAAACATATTCGACACTGGGATCGAGTCGCGATGACGATGATCTCGATGAGAAAAAGTGTGAGTATGCATTGTATTTATATATAGTTAACTTAAACTTTATAAGCTTTGTCAAAATTAGAAATGTCCCTCAGAATGCTTAAAGCTTACATTTTTTACAGGAGCACATTGTAATTAAAATTACATAATGTAGTTAATCTTTGAGAAATCAAAAATCCTTACTTGAAATTAAAAATTATTTTCTTGTGGTTCTTTTATAAATATTTCTTACATCATTTTTTATTTCGTTTATTTATATTTTATTTTATTAATTTTTAGATGGCGGCAGCTGCATGGACATGGGCAAACCCTGCCCCGGCTTGCCCCACTCAATCTGCACAAACAAGATCTGTTTGTGTAAGCAGGGATATTATCCACGGAACTCTAAATGCTTTGCAGGTAAGGAATACCTTGTAGACTTGGCACACTTGTGGCGCATAATTAACAGTTTTTTCTAATCATGGACAGAGCTTGGTGAGATAGCGGAGAGCAGTGACGAATGTGAATATGAGTTCGATCAGTTGTCCAAGACTTGTATATGCCAAAAGAACTATTTCTATGAACGTGACCTGCGCAACTGTAGAAAACGTGAGCACATCCATTGTTATGAGTATATAAGTATTGTTTCTAATATTATTTCAATTACTTTTGCAGCCATTCAGTATCATCTATCCTGCACATCGAACAGCCAATGTAGTCCTTTTGGCGCCTCCTATTGCCATCCTCAGATACCGAGACGCTGCACCTGCGAGGAATATGCTCAGTACAATGAAATCAGTCAGCTTTGCGAATACAAAGATGGCCTCGGTGCCGAGTGTGAATCCAATGATGGCTGTCTGGTAGATCATTCCATTTGCTCAAATCGCTTCTGTGTGTGCCGCGACAACTATTTCGAGAAGAAAGAAGAGTGCGTCGCAGGTAAGTGGATCAGCATTCGATCTTCATTTATTTATTATGGACACATCAGTTACCAAAAAGGGGAATTAATAATGAAAATGAGGAATTTAAAATTAATGATGAAATTCAACAAAGCATATTATAAATGGTGGTATTCAAATGTAAAATGGTGCGACCAGAAAAAAAGTTAAGAAATCAGAGAGAACGAAAGTTAAAGAGAGAGATAATTAATATAAATAAATATATATAAAATATAAAGATAGAGAAATCTCTAAAATAAAATACAATTAAACACGCTCAGTTAAACACACTTCCAGATTTGATATTTCGAAGTATTGAAATTGTTATTGGGCATAGGCAAAGTTCTATCGAGAATACATGAAAGGAGGCTTTGCAAGATTTAAACAATTTAAAAGACTTAAATACATTAAAGTGTGTGCATATTAAAATACTAAAATGACATTTTTAGAGATATAATCTTCAGTTAGTTAGTAATAATACGAAATTTAAATATGTGGCATTAAATTGTAAAATATATTAAATTTAGGAATAAGAGACAAGGGAAATATAAAGAATAAATAGTAATAAAAATAGAACATGAAAAAGTCAAAAGCGCATAAAGAAGCTAAAAATGAAGAAAATATACACAAAATAAAGCTCGGCTTGAGTCGATAATTAATTCAGTTCAAGAAAGAGACATCCATATTAAATAAAATATACACTTTATATGAAATGCATTAACATTTGCTGCCTTTCGCCACAATTAAGCTCGTTTAAATATGCTAAGATTGTGAATTTTATTGAGGAAAAATAGAGGCATTTTAAATATTATCTAAACTATTATCTGTGTTAGGTCTTGGTGCCGAATGCTCAGAGGATGAGGAATGTGAGGCTGAGAATACGGCATGCTTGGAGCGCAGTAACAGCAATTCAGTCAGAGATTCGGAGCATACACGCTCTTGCCAGTGCCGCCGGGGCTATGTCCACTTCAAGGATGAGTGTCTCAAGGAAGGTATGTTAACTGACACGGGAAATATGAAAAGCTATGATAACCTAAAAGCTCTTTTCCGTCCATAGCCGAGGAACTTGAGGATGAGTGCGTCGAGGATGAGCAATGTAAGCCGCTTTTGGCCAGCTGCAGTGCGGAGGGCAAGTGCAGCTGCACGGATGCGCAACACGAGAAGCACGGAGTCTGTGAAGTGAAGCGCGGTAAGATTTTACTATCTACCTATTCATAAAAATGTCAGTTTCTAAACTAACCTCTAAGGTTGGAAAATAGGCGCAATTCTGCTTTACAAAAATCGTTTATATAGTATATATAAATGTTGTTTCATTACAACTTAAAATTATTAAGAACACTTTTTGCATTCTTAAAAATTAACATATAAATTCGAAATAAATAACAAACAATTCAATAATTACATTTTTTACATTTTTCTTTTAGCTTTGGGCGAGCCGTGTTCGAAGGCCTCAGAGTGTTTTGTGGAAAAGGATCCTGAGAATGCGGAATGCCGCAACTCTGTCTGCCAGTGCAAATTTGGCTATCAGGCAAGCAACGAGCATAGACAATGCATACGTGTAATGCCCAACAAAAAAAGTAAGAATTATCTATAGCTCGATATGTAATTTTTAAGACTACATATATTTTCACAACACTTTCAGATTCTTCCGGTAGACCCAGCGCTCTTAAAATCATCACGTTCGTTTTGATCGGCTGCGCTTTTCTGGTCACGAGCGCGGCTATCAAGCAGGCGTATTATTAAATAGAAAACTTCACAAAACCCCCACCTCCTCCCCTACAACACTAAAAGCACATTATTATTATTTAAAACTAACTAACTTTACTTGTAATTGTTAAGCGTTGTGAGAAACTCCCTGTGCTTATGTTGATGCCATGCACCAAGGCCCAACTGACCTGACCCTTGGCTAAGTATTGATTGCAGATTTTAGATGCATGCAGTGTTACCCATTGACGCGTGGCATGCATATAAGCTAGATTAAATTATAAGGTAGTATTTAAAAAATCAAGCAATAAACAATAATGCATAATCAGTGAGTTATTTACTCGCTTTTATTAATAGCTTAAGCTAATTTTAACGAAATGTCGCAAAAATGTTGGAAGTGGTTTAATGAAAAATTTTAAAATATGCGCTAATAAATTAAGAATTCAAACACACAAGACTGTGTGGAATGAAAGATGTTAACAACAATTTTTTTGAAAATTTATTAAATTCCTTTCAGACATTATTTTTTGAAAATTGAGTCACTTTTGAATCGCCCCAAAGATAATTTTTCTGGACTATAATTTTAATAAGGACTTCAAGTTCAAGTAGCGTTTGTAGTGCACTTGTCCAATTAAGTAAATAATTATAATTCCTGAAGCTATGCTATAGTTTTTTATACCAAGCCGAGCGAGATTTGAAACAGATAATCGTATTACAAGGTTAGTCATAGCATCGATATCGCTTGCCAAATTATTTCTTTTGAATACAGAAATCACTCAAATTAATTTTTAAAAAGACAACAATTAAAACAAATAATAATAATAAAATAAAAAAGCATACATATAAATATTTAAATAAATATATAATACATAAAAATTAAATAAATAATTGAAACGCCAATTTTCACAATTAATTTATTGATTTTCTTGTTTTATTTTTATATATTTAATTAAAAATTATTAAAACAAATTTGTTTAATATATTACTTTTTAATCCTTCAAAAGATTTATTATCTTGTTTATTATTATTGTTACCGATTACAATATAATATTACCAATTTAATGAAAACAACTTAATGGACATTTACAAGTAGGAAAATAATAATATTTGATTATTCCAAAGACCGTATATTTTTTACACTCAATTCTTTGACTGAAATGTTTATAAAGAGGTCAAACCTTGATAAACAAACTAATATATTCTTGCAGATGAGCTGAATTCATGCATGAAAAAACCTTTAAAATTAAGGAAAAACTACTTAAAATGTGGGATATAATCTTAAAACAAACATCTAATTTATCCTAATGCTGTCGCTCTTTTAATTGTACCCAAAAGTCCGGGGGTGTTATAATTAGTCCATTGTTATTCTTCGATAGATCAGGCAGCGAGTCACCCGGCGCCAGAGTGTAGTCAAAATTCTGTAACATGGCTGTGGTCATCAGGAAGAGCATGTTCCTTGCGAAAGTCTCGCCGGCGCATAGACGTTTGCCGGCCCCGAATGGCAATGAGACATCCAGCTTGAGGTTCAATTTACCATCGTTGTCCAGATAGCGCTCAGGCCTGAAATTTTCAGGATCCGACCAGATGCGTTTGTCAGTGTGTAGGGCATATAGGCTGGGTATGACTACAGTGTCCTGCATTGTAATTAAAATCAATTAATAATATTATGATGAACAATTTTTTTGTTTTAACCCACCTTGGGTATGTTATAGCCCATTAGTTCTGTGTCGACTAGAGACTTGTGTGGTACATCCGATGGTACAAGAGTCTCGATGCGCAGATTTTCCCGGATTGTGGCTTCCGTAAAGGGCATACTCTGTCGATCCTCAAGCGTGGGTAGCCGACCACCACCCACTACATCATCGATCTCGGATTGTATGCGCTTGGCAACATCCGGATAGAGCATCAAATACTGTACAAGAAGAGATAACTGGACACCTATAGCCGTAAAGGCCGGAAATGAGAAATCCACCAAGCCCATAATGAACTGTTCACGATTGAAGCCGTACTGTTCGTGGATACCCTTTTTCATCTCAGCTATATAGAGATCTAAAAAGTTACGGTCACAGCCATCCTCGTAAGTATCCAGGTGGCGGTCAATGAACTCTGCAAAGAATTTGTGAACAAACAAGCTTGCCTCATTTATTTTATTATATCCGCTTGTCTCGGACCAAATAAAACGTATCCAGGGAATTATGCTTAGCATTCGGCCGTAGTCATCGGCAGTGCGCTGAAACTGTAAGCCAAACTGAACAAGCTTCACTAACTTGGCCATTTCGGGACGAGCGAATCGCTCGTTGTACACAATGTGAAAGTGACTGTTTGCCGAGAAGGGATTGAAAAATAGGGGCAACTGCACCCGATAGCCGCCAGGCTTGACTAAAAGGTGCTCGTGTTCATATCGCGGACCATTGCGGATTAGATCGAGCATATCGGTTATCTCCTCCTGAATGATCAGTTCAAGCTGTGCGAATCGACGACCGAATCCAAATTCACGCAGGTAGCGAAGGATAAAACGCCTTTGTTCCTTCCACAGTACTCCCTCTTGAAAGAATATACCTATGAATAATAATATTTTAATATATTTTTATTTTATTGGTTTATTTAGTCTGTGTGTAAATAAAAATGCTTAGCAACTGATAATATTTAAGTTTCATATTACTGAATATAGTTTTAGAATTGTTTAGCATTTTTAAAATGTTTTACACAATTCAAGAACTTCATAAATGTATATTATATAGCCAGTTGTGTTATTCTATTCTATTGAAAACCATGAACATGATTAGTTTTAAGTTTTTACCTCAACTTTTCAGAAAAGTTTTTAAACTTAAAGTCAGCCTATATTTCAACAGATAAGTTTTTTAAATTTATAAAAATACCATAATTCAACGATTTAAAATGTTTTTTGGACTTTTTTTATTCAGATATCGAATCTGGTATTTAGAGTATATTGGTTTTGATCAATCGGAAATCGATAACAAACATAATTGTACTTTAACAAAGCCATATATCTCCCAAAATATCAAAAGTGGCATATGCCACGCACAGAACACGACCACACCGATTTCGCCCTAGAAATCATAAATGCGTTTATCTTAATTAACGATCTACATTTGAAAGTATTTTACATAATTTAGAATGTATTTTTCTGATAAATGTGGAAAATGCTTTTTGGACTACGCCCATTCTTGCTCTCAAAAACGATAAAAGCATTTAACTCTCGTAATCTAATAGCAATCTAATTCCAAAATTGGAAAATATAATACGAAAAATTACGTATACAATATTACCCGCAGCTGGTAAATCTTGTGCCAGAGTAGAGTAGAGTATTTAACAGTCGGTTACGCCCGATTGTAAAGTTTCACTTGTTTTTGCTGATTTTACATATCGAAAAATAAAATAAAATACCAGTATATTTTATAATAATATAACAATGAAATTTATGAGTGCCTTTTACTGTGGCCTACTTATTTCAGACAAAGATTAATGCAAAAATAATTATTTGTATGGCAACTGTTTGTTTGTGTACATAATTTTGAAAATATGTTGCTCAAATTGCTGATGTTTTATTAATTTGTAATCAATACGCAACGTGTTTGACACTATTACACTGGATAGGCTGATAAGAGATGCACTTTTCTGAGCTTACCTTAAGATCGACACATAATAAGTGGGAGGAAAAGAAAATAATTTAGTGAACATACAAAAATTGATAGCACACCTCGGATAGATTTGCCAGGATCACGCATTTCGGCCAGATACAGTGAAGGTCTTCCATCGAAGTCCTGATTATTTAAGACCTGTCGCACTCCTTCTCCACTGTTGACGACGGCAACAGCAAAATTTCCCACATATAGGCCAATAATATCGGACTTATACCACCTGCTCAATGTGATTGCTGCCTTATGTAGATATTTGTAATTGATCAACAGCATAAAGAGATAACTGCCAAATATGGGTAAACGCGGAGGACCTGAAAGGATGATTCGAAAATCAAATTCCGTTTAATTCGCGTTCGATTCGACTCGGTTGTAAGAACTAACCCGGCGGAAAGCCCACTGGACGACTGATTGCATATTTATACAATTGATATAATAATATAAACGAACAAGTTGCCAGCAGAAGCAGAGTTAACATTTTGCATGCGTTTCTGTTTAAGTTCGAAGCGAGACTGTCGACTTTTTATATTTGTCGACTCTGATTATAGCAGAGCAGAACCTCATAATGGCACTTTGTTCTTATTAATTATTTAAGTTGGTGATTACGATTTAACAGACAGCACACACACATATATATATTTATATATATATATATATACGGAAGAATTGTGGTTCGATTTTAGTGCATTTTGTGATTCTTTAAATATATTTTAATTTAATATAGAAAATGCTTCATTACATAAGAAACAGATTATAAATAAAATGAACACACTTATAATTATTAAAAGGTGTCAATTTAATGCCCTGTGTTAAGGTATCAAATATGTGAAGCTGCCGAAATTGAGGTTTATTGAATACTTTTAAATTATCCATAATTTGTTTATCTATTGGCACCTGCAAATGTATCCTATCTCATTAAACGATCACAATATTTGTAATATATATTGTAACATTGTATATTTCAGAACTCTTATCAATTATAACATATATATAAACAAAAGTGAAAGCTGTAATCAATGTTTAAATATTTTTTGTAAGGTTGGTCGGGTTTAATCTCAATCTACCAAGTTGTTTGTGAACATGAAATTTAATTATTAGTGTTTTCAAATACAACTTGACGAGGTGATTAAAACGCATGATGAGATTAGCTGGCTTATCTCATTGCAATTTATAACAATAGTTTAAATAATTGACTGTAATAAAAGCAATTATTCATTATTTTATTCATGGGTTTTGCAATCTTTTGCAATACGGCGGCGATCCGCACGCTGTAGGTAAAAGAGAGAAATTGATAATTGAATAAAACTGTTTGCGTATTTATAGAACATTTTTAAATTCTTGATCAAGATAATGAGATGAGTTTATGTATAAAATTATATGTATAACAAATAACACTTAGAACTCAGTCGATCTGCCGAAAATCTGCACAAACAAGATCTGTTTGTGTAAGCAGGGATATTATCCACGGAACTCTAAATGCTTTGCAGGTAAGGAATACCTTGTAGACTTGGCACACTTGTGGCGCATAATTAACAGTTTTTTCTAATCATGGACAGAGCTTGGTGAGATAGCGGAGAGCAGTGACGAATGTGAATATGAGTTCGATCAGTTGTCCAAGACTTGTATATGCCAAAAGAACTATTTCTATGAACGTGACCTGCGCAACTGTAGAAAACGTGAGCACATCCATTGTTATGAGTATATAAGTATTGTTTCTAATATTATTTCTATTACTTTTGCAGCCATTCAGTATCATCTATCCTGCACATCGAACAGCCAATGTAGTCCTTTTGGCGCCTCCTATTGCCATCCTCAGATACCGAGACGCTGCACCTGCGTGGAATATGCTCAGTACAATGAAATCAGTCAGCTTTGCGAATACAAAGATGGCCTCGGTGCCGAGTGTGAATCCAATGATGGCTGTCTGGTAGATCATTCCATTTGCTCAAATCGCTTCTGTGTGTGCCGCGACAACTATTTCGAGAAGAAAGAAGAGTGCGTCGCAGGTAAGTGGATCAGCATTCGATCTTCATTTATTTATTATGGACACATCAGTTACCAAAAAGGGGAATTAATAATGAAAATGAGGAATTTAAAATTAATGATGAAATTCAACAAAGCATATTATAAATGGTGGTATTCAAATGTAAAATGGTGCGACCAGAAAAAAAGTTAAGAAATCAGAGAGAACGAAAGTTAAAGAGAGAGATAATTAATATAAATAAATATATATAAAATATAAAGATAGAGAAATATCTAAAATAAAATACATTTAAACACGCTCAGTTAAACACACTTCCAGATTTGATATTTCGAAGTATTGAAATTGTTATTGGGCATAGGCAAAGTTCTATCGAGAATACATGAAAGGAGGCTTTGCAAGATTTAAACAATTTAAAAGACTTAAATACATTAAAGTGTGTGCATATTAAAATACTAAAATGACATTTTTAGAGATATAATCTTCAGTTAGTTAGTAATAATACGAAATTTAAATATGTGGCATTAAATTGTAAAATATATTAAATTTAGGAATAAGAGACAAGGGAAATATAAAGAATAAATAGTAATAAAAATAGAACATGAAAAAGTCAAAAGCGCATAAAGAAGCTAAAAAATGAAGAAAATATACACAAAATAAAGCTCGGCTTGAGTCGATAATTAATTCAGTTCAAGAAAGAGACATCCATATTAAATAAAATATACACTTTATATGAAATGCATTAACATTTGCTGCCTTTCGCCACAATTAAGCTCGTTTAAATATGCTAAGATTGTGAATTTTATTGAGGAAAAATAGAGGCATTTTAAATATTATCTAAACTATTATCTGTGTTAGGTCTTGGTGCCGAATGCTCAGAGGATGAGGAATGTGAGGCTGAGAATACGGCATGCTTGGAGCGCAGTAACAGCAATTCAGTCAGAGATTCGGAGCATACACGCTCTTGCCAGTGCCGCCGGGGCTATGTCCACTTCAAGGATGAGTGTCTCAAGGAAGGTATGTTAACTGACACGGGAAATATGAAAAGCTATGATAACCTAAAAGCTCTTTTCCGTCCATAGCCGAGGAACTTGAGGATGAGTGCGTCGAGGATGAGCAATGTAAGCCGCTTTTGGCCAGCTGCAGTGCGGAGGGCAAGTGCAGCTGCACGGATGCGCAACACGAGAAGCACGGAGTCTGTGAAGTGAAGCGCGGTAAGATTTTACTATCTACCTATTCATAAAAATGTCAGTTTCTAAACTAACCTCTAAGGTTGGAAAATAGGCGCAATTCTGCTTTACAAAAATCGTTTATATAGTATATATAAATGTTGTTTCATTACAACTTAAAATTATTAAGAACACTTTTTGCATTCTTAAAAATTAACATATAAATTCGAAATAAATAACAAACAATTCAATAATTACATTTTTTACATTTTTCTTTCAGCTTTGGGCGAGCCGTGTTCGAAGGCCTCAGAGTGTTTTGTGGAAAAGGATCCTGAGAATGCGGAATGCCGCAACTCTGTCTGCCAGTGCAAATTTGGCTATCAGGCAAGCAACGAGCATAGACAATGCATACGTGTAATGCCCAACAAAAAAAGTAAGAATTATCTATAGCTCGATATGTAATTTTTAAGACTACATATATTTTCACAACACTTTCAGATTCTTCCGGTAGACCCAGCGCTCTTAAAATCATCACGTTCGTTTTGATCGGCTGCGCTTTTCTGGTCACGAGCGCGGCTATCAAGCAGGCGTATTATTAAATAGAAAACTTCACAAAACCCCCACCTCCTCCCCTACAACACTAAAAGCACATTATTATTATTTAAAACTAACTAACTTTACTTGTAATTGTTAAGCGTTGTGAGAAACTCCCTGTGCTTATGTTGATGCCATGCACCAAGGCCCAACTGACCTGACCCTTGGCTAAGTATTGATTGCAGATTTTAGATGCATGCAGTGTTACCCATTGACGCGTGGCATGCATATAAGCTAGATTAAATTATAAGGTAGTATTTAAAAAATCAAGCAATAAACAATAATGCATAATCAGTGAGTTATTTACTCGCTTTTATTAATAGCTTAAGCTAATTTTAACGAAATGTCGCAAAAATGTTGGAAGTGGTTTAATGAAAAATTTTAAAATATGCGCTAATAAATTAAGAATTCAAACACACAAGACTGTGTGGAATGAAAGATGTTAACAACAATTTTTTTGAAAATTTATTAAATTCCTTTCAGACATTATTTTTTGAAAATTGAGTCACTTTTGAATCGCCCCAAAGATAATTTTTCTGGACTATAATTTTAATAAGGACTTCAAGTTCAAGTAGCGTTTGTAGTGCACTTGTCCAATTAAGTAAATAATTATAATTCCTGAAGCTATGCTATAGTTTTTTATACCAAGCCGAGCGAGATTTGAAACAGATAATCGTATTACAAGGTTAGTCATAGCATCGATATCGCTTGCCAAATTATTTCTTTTGAATACAGAAATCACTCAAATTAATTTTTAAAAAGACAACAATTAAAACAAATAATAATAATAAAATAAAAAAGCATACATATAAATATTTAAATAAATATATAATACATAAAAATTAAATAAATAATTGAAACGCCAATTTTCACAATTAATTTATTGATTTTCTTGTTTTATTTTTATATATTTAATTAAAAATTATTAAAACAAATTTGTTTAATATATTACTTTTTAATCCTTCAAAAGATTTATTATCTTGTTTATTATTATTGTTACCGATTACAATATAATATTACCAATTTAATGAAAACAACTTAATGGACATTTACAAGTAGGAAAATAATAATATTTGATTATTCCAAAGACCGTATATTTTTTACACTCAATTCTTTGACTGAAATGTTTATAAAGAGGTCAAACCTTGATAAACAAACTAATATATTCTTGCAGATGAGCTGAATTCATGCATGAAAAAACCTTTAAAATTAAGGAAAAACTACTTAAAATGTGGGATATAATCTTAAAACAAACATCTAATTTATCCTAATGCTGTCGCTCTTTTAATTGTACCCAAAAGTCCGGGGGTGTTATAATTAGTCCATTGTTATTCTTCGATAGATCAGGCAGCGAGTCACCCGGCGCCAGAGTGTAGTCAAAATTCTGTAACATGGCTGTGGTCATCAGGAAGAGCATGTTCCTTGCGAAAGTCTCGCCGGCGCATAGACGTTTGCCGGCCCCGAATGGCAATGAGACATCCAGCTTGAGGTTCAATTTACCATCGTTGTCCAGATAGCGCTCAGGCCTGAAATTTTCAGGATCCGACCAGATGCGTTTGTCAGTGTGTAGGGCATATAGGCTGGGTATGACTACAGTGTCCTGCATTGTAATTAAAATCAATTAATAATATTATGATGAACAATTTTTTTGTTTTAACCCACCTTGGGTATGTTATAGCCCATTAGTTCTGTGTCGACTAGAGACTTGTGTGGTACATCCGATGGTACAAGAGTCTCGATGCGCAGATTTTCCCGGATTGTGGCTTCCGTAAAGGGCATACTCTGTCGATCCTCAAGCGTGGGTAGCCGACCACCACCCACTACATCATCGATCTCGGATTGTATGCGCTTGGCAACATCCGGATAGAGCATCAAATACTGTACAAGAAGAGATAACTGGACACCTATAGCCGTAAAGGCCGGAAATGAGAAATCCACCAAGCCCATAATGAACTGTTCACGATTGAAGCCGTACTGTTCGTGGATACCCTTTTTCATCTCAGCTATATAGAGATCTAAAAAGTTACGGTCACAGCCATCCTCGTAAGTATCCAGGTGGCGGTCAATGAACTCTGCAAAGAATTTGTGAACAAACAAGCTTGCCTCATTTATTTTATTATATCCGCTTGTCTCGGACCAAATAAAACGTATCCAGGGAATTATGCTTAGCATTCGGCCGTAGTCATCGGCAGTGCGCTGAAACTGTAAGCCAAACTGAACAAGCTTCACTAACTTGGCCATTTCGGGACGAGCGAATCGCTCGTTGTACACAATGTGAAAGTGACTGTTTGCCGAGAAGGGATTGAAAAATAGGGGCAACTGCACCCGATAGCCGCCAGGCTTGACTAAAAGGTGCTCGTGTTCATATCGCGGACCATTGCGGATTAGATCGAGCATATCGGTTATCTCCTCCTGAATGATCAGTTCAAGCTGTGCGAATCGACGACCGAATCCAAATTCACGCAGGTAGCGAAGGATAAAACGCCTTTGTTCCTTCCACAGTACTCCCTCTTGAAAGAATATACCTATGAATAATAATATTTTAATATATTTTTATTTTATTGGTTTATTTAGTCTGTGTGTAAATAAAAATGCTTAGCAACTGATAATATTTAAGTTTCATATTACTGAATATAGTTTTAGAATTGTTTAGCATTTTTAAAATGTTTTACACAATTCAAGAACTTCATAAATGTATATTATATAGCCAGTTGTGTTATTCTATTCTATTGAAAACCATGAACATGATTAGTTTTAAGTTTTTACCTCAACTTTTCAGAAAAGTTTTTAAACTTAAAGTCAGCCTATATTTCAACAGATAAGTTTTTTAAATTTATAAAAATACCATAATTCAACGATTTAAAATGTTTTTTGGACTTTTTTTATTCAGATATCGAATCTGGTATTTAGAGTATATTGGTTTTGATCAATCGGAAATCGATAACAAACATAATTGTACTTTAACAAAGCCATATATCTCCCAAAATATCAAAAGTGGCATATGCCACGCACAGAACACGACCACACCGATTTCGCCCTAGAAATCATAAATGCGTTTATCTTAATTAACGATCTACATTTGAAAGTATTTTACATAATTTAGAATGTATTTTTCTGATAAATGTGGAAAATGCTTTTTGGACTACGCCCATTCTTGCTCTCAAAAACGATAAAAGCATTTAACTCTCGTAATCTAATAGCAATCTAATTCCAAAATTGGAAAATATAATACGAAAAATTACGTATACAATATTACCCGCAGCTGGTAAATCTTGTGCCAGAGTAGAGTAGAGTATTTAACAGTCGGTTACGCCCGATTGTAAAGTTTCACTTGTTTTTGCTGATTTTACATATCGAAAAATAAAATAAAATACCAGTATATTTTATAATAATATAACAATGAAATTTATGAGTGCCTTTTACTGTGGCCTACTTATTTCAGACAAAGATTAATGCAAAAATAATTATTTGTATGGCAACTGTTTGTTTGTGTACATAATTTTGAAAATATGTTGCTCAAATTGCTGATGTTTTATTAATTTGTAATCAATACGCAACGTGTTTGACACTATTACACTGGATAGGCTGATAAGAGATGCACTTTTCTGAGCTTACCTTAAGATCGACACATAATAAGTGGGAGGAAAAGAAAATAATTTAGTGAACATACAAAAATTGATAGCACACCTCGGATAGATTTGCCAGGATCACGCATTTCGGCCAGATACAGTGAAGGTCTTCCATCGAAGTCCTGATTATTTAAGACCTGTCGCACTCCTTCTCCACTGTTGACGACGGCAACAGCAAAATTTCCCACATATAGGCCAATAATATCGGACTTATACCACCTGCTCAATGTGATTGCTGCCTTATGTAGATATTTGTAATTGATCAACAGCATAAAGAGATAACTGCCAAATATGGGTAAACGCGGAGGACCTGAAAGGATGATTCGAAAATCAAATTCCGTTTAATTCGCGTTCGATTCGACTCGGTTGTAAGAACTAACCCGGCGGAAAGCCCACTGGACGACTGATTGCATATTTATACAATTGATATAATAATATAAACGAACAAGTTGCCAGCAGAAGCAGAGTTAACATTTTGCATGCGTTTCTGTTTAAGTTCGAAGCGAGACTGTCGACTTTTTATATTTGTCGACTCTGATTATAGCAGAGCAGAACCTCATAATGGCACTTTGTTCTTATTAATTATTTAAGTTGGTGATTACGATTTAACAGACAGCACACACACATATATATATTTATATATATATATATATACGGAAGAATTGTGGTTCGATTTTAGTGCATTTTGTGATTCTTTAAATATATTTTAATTTAATATAGAAAATGCTTCATTACATAAGAAACAGATTATAAATAAAATGAACACACTTATAATTATTAAAAGGTGTCAATTTAATGCCCTGTGTTAAGGTATCAAATATGTGAAGCTGCCGAAATTGAGGTTTATTGAATACTTTTAAATTATCCATAATTTGTTTATCTATTGGCACCTGCAAATGTATCCTATCTCATTAAACGATCACAATATTTGTAATATATATTGTAACATTGTATATGATACATTTAATATGCTAATACGTTTAAATATGCTAATATTGAGAATTTTATTGAGGAAAAATAGAGGCATTTTAAATATTATCTAAACTATTATCTGTATTAGGTCTTGGTGCCGAATGCTCAGAGGATGAGGAATGTGAGGCTGAGAATACGGCATGCTTGGAGCGCAGTAACAGCAATTCAGTCAGAGATTCGGAGCATACACGCTCTTGCCAGTGCCGCCGGGGCTATGTCCACTTCAAGGATGAGTGTCTCAAGGAAGGTATGTTAACTGACACGGGAAATATGAAAAGCTATGATAACCTAAAAGCTCTTCTCCGTCCATAGCCGAGGAACTTGAGGATGAGTGCGTCGAGGATGAGCAATGTAAGCCGCTTTTGGCCAGCTGCAGTGCGGAGGGCAAGTGCAGCTGCACGGATGCGCAACACGAGAAGCACGGAGTCTGTGAAGTGAAGCGCGGTAAGATTTTACTATCTACCTATTCATAAAAATGTCAGTTTCTAAACTAACCTCTAAGGTTGGAAAATAGGCGCAATTCTGCTTTACAAAAATCGTTTATATAGTATATATAAATGTTGTTTCATTACAACTTAAAATTATTAAGAACACTTTTTGCATTCTTAAAAATTAACATATAAATTCGAAATAAATAACAAACAATTCAATAATTACATTTTTTACATTTTTCTTTTAGCTTTGGGCGAGCCGTGTTCGAAGGCCTCAGAGTGTTTTGTGGAAAAGGATCCTGAGAATGCGGAATGCCGCAACTCTGTCTGCCAGTGCAAATTTGGCTATCAGGCAAGCAACGAGCATAGACAATGCATACGTGTAATGCCCAACAAAAAAAGTAAGAATTATCTATAGCTCGATATGTAATTTTTAAGACTACATATATTTTCACAACACTTTCAGATTCTTCCGGTAGACCCAGCGCTCTTAAAATCATCACGTTCGTTTTGATCGGCTGCGCTTTTCTGGTCACGAGCGCGGCTATCAAGCAGGCGTATTATTAAATAGAAAACTTCACAAAACCACCACCTCCTCCCCTACAACACTAAAAGCACATTATTATTATTTAAAACTAACTAACTTTACTTGTAATTGTTAAGCGTTGTGAGAAACTCCCTGTGCTTATGTTGATGCCATGCACCAAGGCCCAACTGACCTGACCCTTGGCTAAGTATTGATTGCAGATTTTAGATGCATGCAGTGTTACCCATTGACGCGTGGCATGCATATAAGCTAGATTAAATTATAAGGTAGTATTTAAAAAATCAAGCAATAAACAATAATGCATAATCAGTGAGTTATTTACTCGCTTTTATTAATAGCTTAAGCTAATTTTAACGAAATGTCGCAAAAATGTTGGAAGTGGTTTAATGAAAAATTTTAAAATATGCGCTAATAAATTAAGAATTCAAACACACAAGACTGTGTGGAATGAAAGATGTTAACAACAATTTTTTTGAAAATTTATTAAATTCCTTTCAGACATTATTTTTTGAAAATTGAGTCACTTTTGAATCGCCCCAAAGATAATTTTTCTGGACTATAATTTTAATAAGGACTTCAAGTTCAAGTAGCGTTTGTAGTGCACTTGTCCAATTAAGTAAATAATTATAATTCCTGAAGCTATGCTATAGTTTTTTATACCAAGCCGAGCGAGATTTGAAACAGATAATCGTATTACAAGGTTAGTCATAGCATCGATATCGCTTGCCAAATTATTTCTTTTGAATACAGAAATCACTCAAATTAATTTTTAAAAAGACAACAATTAAAACAAATAATAATAATAAAATAAAAAAGCATACATATAAATATTTAAATAAATATATAATACATAAAAATTAAATAAATAATTGAAACGCCAATTTTCACAATTAATTTATTGATTTTCTTGTTTTATTTTTATATATTTAATTAAAAATTATTAAAACAAATTTGTTTAATATATTACTTTTTAATCCTTCAAAAGATTTATTATCTTGTTTATTATTATTGTTACCGATTACAATATAATATTACCAATTTAATGAAAACAACTTAATGGACATTTACAAGTAGGAAAATAATAATATTTGATTATTCCAAAGACCGTATATTTTTTACACTCAATTCTTTGACTGAAATGTTTATAAAGAGGTCAAACCTTGATAAACAAACTAATATATTCTTGCAGATGAGCTGAATTCATGCATGAAAAAACCTTTAAAATTAAGGAAAAACTACTTAAAATGTGGGATATAATCTTAAAACAAACATCTAATTTATCCTAATGCTGTCGCTCTTTTAATTGTACCCAAAAGTCCGGGGGTGTTATAATTAGTCCATTGTTATTCTTCGATAGATCAGGCAGCGAGTCACCCGGCGCCAGAGTGTAGTCAAAATTCTGTAACATGGCTGTGGTCATCAGGAAGAGCATGTTCCTTGCGAAAGTCTCGCCGGCGCATAGACGTTTGCCGGCCCCGAATGGCAATGAGACATCCAGCTTGAGGTTCAATTTACCATCGTTGTCCAGATAGCGCTCAGGCCTGAAATTTTCAGGATCCGACCAGATGCGTTTGTCAGTGTGTAGGGCATATAGGCTGGGTATGACTACAGTGTCCTGCATTGTAATTAAAATCAATTAATAATATTATGATGAACAATTTTTTTGTTTTAACCCACCTTGGGTATGTTATAGCCCATTAGTTCTGTGTCGACTAGAGACTTGTGTGGTACATCCGATGGTACAAGAGTCTCGATGCGCAGATTTTCCCGGATTGTGGCTTCCGTAAAGGGCATACTCTGTCGATCCTCAAGTGTGGGTAGCCGACCACCACCCACTACATCATCGATCTCGGATTGTATGCGCTGGGCAACATCCGGATAGAGCATCAAATACTGTACAAGAAGAGATAACTGGACACCTATAGCCGTAAAGGCCGGAAATGTGAAATCCACCAAGCCCATAATGAACTGTTCACGATTGAAGCCGTACTGTTCGTGGATACCCTTTTTCATCTCAGCTATATAGAGATCTAAAAAGTTACGGTCACAGCCATCCTCGTAAGTATCCAGGTGGCGGTCAATGATCTCTGCAAAGAATTTGTGAACAAACAAGCTTGCCTCATTTATTTTATTATATCCGCTTGTCTCGGACCAAATAAAACGTATCCAGGGAATTATGCTTAGCATTCGGCCGTAGTGATCGGCAGTGCTCTGAAACTGTAAGCCAAACTGAACAAGCTTCACTAACTTGGCCATTTCGGGACGAGCGAATCGCTCGTTGTACACAATGTGAAAGTGACTGTTTGCCGAGAAGGGATTGAAAAATAGGGGCAACTGCACCCGATAGCCGCCAGGCTTGACTAAAAGGTGCTCGTGTTCATATCGCGGACCATTGCGGATTAGATCGAGCATATCGGTTATCTCCTCCTGAATGATCAGTTCAAGCTGTGCGAATCGACGACCGAATCCAAATTCACGCAGGTAGCGAAGGATAAAACGCCTTTGTTCCTTCCACAGTACTCCCTCTTGAAAGAATATACCTATGAATAATAATATTTTAATATATTTTTATTTTATTGGTTTATTTAGTCTGTGTGTAAATAAAAATGCTTAGCAACTGATAATATTTAAGTTTCATATTACTGAATATAGTTTTAGAATTGTTTAGCATTTTTAAAATGTTTTACACAATTCAAGAACTTCATAAATGTATATTATATAGCCAGTTGTGTTATTCTATTCTATTGAAAACCATGAACATATAAGCCTATATTTCAACAGATAAGTTTTTTAAATTTATAAAAATACCATAATTCAACGACTTGAAATATTTTTTGGTTTTTTTTATATTCAGATATCGAATCCGGTATTTAGAGTATATTGGTTTTGATCAATCGGAAATCGATAACAAACATAATTTTACTTTAACAAAGCCATATATCTTCCAAAATATCAAAAGTGGCATATGCCACGCCCAGAACACGACCACACCTATTTCGCCCTAGAAATCATAAATGCGTTTATCTTAATTAACGATCTACATTTGAAAGTATTTTACATAATTTAGAATGTATTTTTCTGATAAATGTGGAAAATGCTTTTTGGACTACGCCCATTCTTGCTCTCAAAAACGATAAAAGCATTTAACTCTCGTAATATAATAGCAATCTAATTCCAAAATTGGAAAATATATTACGAAAAATTACGTTTTTGCTGATTTCACATATCGAAAAATAAAATAAAATACCAGTATATTTTATAATAATATAACGATGAAATTTATGAGTGCCTTTTACTGTGGCCTACTTATTTCAGACAAAGATTAATGCAAAAATAATTATTTGTATGGCAACTGTTTGTTTGTGTACATAATTTTGAAAATATGTTGCTCAAATTGCTGATGTTTTATTAATTTGTAATCAATACGCAACGTGTTTGACACTATTACACTGGATAGGCTGATAAGAGATGCACTTTTCTGAGCTTATCTTAAGATCGACACATAATAAGTGGGAGGAAAAGAAAATAATTTAGTGAACATAAAAAAATGTATAGCACACCTCGGATAGATTTGCCAGGATCACGCATTTCGGCCAGATACAGTGAAGGTCTTCCATCGAAGTCCTGATTATTTAAGACCTGTCGCACTCCTTCTCCACTGTTGACGACGGCAACAGCAAAATTTCCCACATATAGGCCAATAATATCGGACTTATACCACCTGCTCAATGTGATTGCTGCCTTATGTAGATATTTGTAATTGATCAACAGCATAAAGAGATAACTGCCAAATATGGGTAAACGCGGAGGACCTGAAAGGATGATTCGAAAATCAAATTCCGTTTAATTCGCGTTCGATTCGACTTGGTTGTAAGAACTAACCCGGCGGAAAGCCCACTGGACGACTGATTGCATATTTATACAATTGATATAATAATATAAACGAACAAGTTGCCAGCAGAAGCAGAGTTAACATTTTGCATGCGTTTCTGTTTAAGTTCGAAGCGAGACTGTCGACTTTTTATATTTGTCGACTCTGATTATAGCAGAGCAGAACCTCATAATGGCACTTTGTTCTTATTAATTATTTAAGTTGGTGATTACGATTTAACAGACAGCACACACACATATATATATTTATATATATATATATATACGGAAGAATTGTGGTTCGATTTTAGTGCATTTTGTGATTCTTTAAATATATTTTAATTTAATATAGAATATGCTTCATTACATAAGAAACAGATTATAAATAAAATGAACACACTTATAATTATTAAAAGGTGTCAATTTAATGCCCTGTGTTAAGGTATCAAATATGTGAAGCTGCCGAAATTGAGGTTTATTGAATACTTTTAAATTATCCATAAATTGTTTATCTATTGGCACCTGCAAATGTATCCTATCTCATTAAACGATCACAATATTTGTAATATATATTGTAACATTGTATATGATACATTTAATATGCTAATACGTTTAAATATGCTAATATTGAGAATTTTATTGAGGAAAAATAGAGGCATTTTAAATATTATCTAAACTATTATCTGTATTAGGTCTTGGTGCCGAATGCTCAGAGGATGAGGAATGCGAGGCTGAGAATACGGCATGCTTGGAGCGCAGTAACAGCATTTCAGTCAGAGATTCGGAGCATACACGCTCTTGCCAGTGCCGCCGGGGCTATGTCCACTTCAAGGATGAGTGTCTCAAGGAAGGTATGTTAACTGACACGGGAAATATGAAAAGCTATGATAACCTAAAAGCTCTTCTCCGTCCATAGCCGAGGAACTTGAGGATGAGTGCGTCGAGGATGAGCAATGTAAGCCGCTTTTGGCCAGCTGCAGTGCGGAGGGCAAGTGCAGCTGCACGGATGCGCAACACGAGAAGCACGGAGTCTGTGAAGTGAAGCGCGGTAAGATTTTACTATCTACCTATTCATAAAAATGTCAGTTTCTAAACTAACCTCTAAGGTTGGAAAATAGGCGCAATTCTGCTTTACAAAAATCGTTTATATAGTATATATAAATGTTGTTTCATTACAACTTAAAATTATTAAGAACACTTTTTGCATTCTTAAAAATTAACATATAAATTCGAAATAAATAACAAACAATTCAATAATTACATTTTTTACATTTTTCTTTTAGCTTTGGGCGAGCCGTGTTCGAAGGCCTCAGAGTGTTTTGTGGAAAAGGATCCTGAGAATGCGGAATGCCGCAACTCTGTCTGCCAGTGCAAATTTGGCTATCAGGCAAGCAACGAGCATAGACAATGCATACGTGTAATGCCCAACAAAAAAAGTAAGAATTATCTATAGCTCGATATGTAATTTTTAAGACTACATATATTTTCACAACACTTTCAGATTCTTCCGGTAGACCCAGCGCTCTTAAAATCATCACGTTCGTTTTGATCGGCTGCGCTTTTCTGGTCACGAGCGCGGCTATCAAGCAGGCGTATTATTAAATAGAAAACTTCACAAAACCCCCACCTCCTCCCCTACAACACTAAAAGCACATTATTATTATTTAAAACTAACTAACTTTACTTGTAATTGTTAAGCGTTGTGAGAAACTCCCTGTGCTTATGTTGATGCCATGCACCAAGGCCCAACTGACCTGACCCTTGGCTAAGTATTGATTGCAGATTTTAGATGCATGCAGTGTTACCCATTGACGCGTGGCATGCATATAAGCTAGATTAAATTATAAGGTAGTATTTAAAAAATCAAGCAATAAACAATAATGCATAATCAGTGAGTTATTTACTCGCTTTTATTAATAGCTTAAGCTAATTTTAACGAAATGTCGCAAAAATGTTGGAAGTGGTTTAATGAAAAATTTTAAAATATGCGCTAATAAATTAAGAATTCAAACACACAAGACTGTGTGGAATGAAAGATGTTAACAACAATTTTTTTGAAAATTTATTAAATTCCTTTCAGACATTATTTTTTGAAAATTGAGTCACTTTTGAATCGCCCCAAAGATAATTTTTCTGGACTATAATTTCAATAAGGACTTCAAGTTCAAGTAGCGTTTGTAGTGCACTTGTCCAATTAAGTAAATAATTATAATTCCTGAAGCTATGCTATAGTTTTTTATACCAAGCCGAGCGAGATTTGAAACAGATTATCGTATTACAAGGTTAGTCATAGCATCGATATCGCTTGCCAAATTATTTCTTTTGAATACAGAAATCACTCAAATTAATTTAAAAAAGACAACAATTAAAACAAATAATAATAATAAAATAAAAAAGCATACATATAAATATTTAAATAAATATATAATACATAAAAATTAAATAAATAATTGAATCGCCAATTTTAAAAATTAATTTATTGATTTTCTTGTTTTTATTTTATATATTTAATTAAAAATTATTAAAACAAATTTGTTTAATATATTACTTTTTAATCCTTCAAAAGATTTATTATCTTGTTTATTATTATTGTTACCGATTACAATATAATATTACCAATTTAATGAAAACAACTTAATGGACATTTACAAGTAGGAAAATAATAATATTTGATTATTCCAAAGACCGTATATTTTTTACACTCAATTCTTTGACTGAAATGTTTATAAAGAGGTCAAACCTTGATAAACAAACTAATATATTCTTGCAGATGAGCTGAATTCATGCATGAAAAAACCTTTAAAATTAAGGAAAAACTACTTAAAATGTGGGATATAATCTTAAAACAAACATCTAATTTATCCTAATGCTGTCGCTCTTTTAATTGTACCCAAAAGTCCGGGGGTGTTATAATTAGTCCATTGTTATTCTTCGATAGATCAGGCAGCGAGTCACCCGGCGCCAGAGTGTAGTCAAAATTCTGTAACATGGCTGTGGTCATCAGGAAGAGCATGTTCCTTGCGAAAGTCTCGCCGGCGCATAGACGTTTGCCGGCCCCGAATGGCAATGAGACATCCAGCTTGAGGTTCAATTTACCATCGTTGTCCAGATAGCGCTCAGGCCTGAAATTTTCAGGATCCGACCAGATGCGTTTGTCAGTGTGTAGGGCATATAGGCTGGGTATGACTACAGTGTTCTGCATTGTAATTAAAATCAATTAATAATATTATGATGAAAAATTTTTTTGTTTTAACCCACCTTGGGTATGTTATAGCCCATTAGTTCTGTGTCGACTAGAGACTTGTGTGGTATATCCGATGGTACAAGAGTCTCGATGCGCAGATTTTCCCGGATTGTGGCTTCCGTAAAGGGCATACTCTGTCGATCCTCAAGCGTGGGTAGCCGACCACCACCCACTACATCATCGATCTCGGATTGTATGCGCTGGGCAACATCCGGATAGAGCATCAAATACTGTACAAGAAGAGATAACTGGACACCTATAGCCGTAAAGGCCGGAAATGAGAAATCCACCAAGCCCATAATGAACTGTTCACGATTGAAGCCGTACTGTTCGTGGATACCCTTTTTCATCTCAGCTATATAGAGATCTAAAAAGTTACGGTCACAGCCATCCTCGTAAGTATCCAGGTGGCGGTCAATGAACTCTGCAAAGAATTTGTGAACAAACAAGCTTGCCTCATTTATTTTATTATATCCGCTTGTCTCGGACCAAATAAAACGTATCCAGGGAATTATGCTTAGCATTCGGCCGTAGTCATCGGTAGTGCGCTGAAACTGTAAGCCAAACTGAACAAGCTTCACTAACTTGGCCATTTCGGGACGAGCGAATCGCTCGTTGTACACAATGTGAAAGTGACTGTTTGCCGAGAAGGGATTGAAAAATAGGGGCAACTGCACCCGATAGCCGCCAGGCTTGACTAAAAGGTGCTCGTGTTCATATCGCGGACCATTGCGGATTAGATCGAGCATATCGGTTATCTCCTCCTGAATGATCAGTTCAAGCTGTGCGAATCGACGACCGAATCCAAATTCACGCAGGTAGCGAAGGATAAAACGCCTTTGTTCCTTCCACAGTACTCCCTCTTGAAAGAATATACCTATGAATAATAATATTTTAATATATTTTTATTTTATTGGTTTATTTAGTCTGTGTGTAAATAAAAATACTTAGCAACTGATAATATTTAAGTTTCATATTACTGAATTTGGTTTTAGAAATGTTTTAGAATTGTTTAGCATTTTCAAAATGTTTTACACAATTCAAGAACTTTATAAATGTATATTATATAGACAGTTGTGTTATTCTATTCTATTGAAAACCATGAACATGATTAGTTTTAAGTTTTTACCTCAACTTTTCAGAAAAGTTTTTAAACTTATAGTCAGCCTATATTTCAACAGATAAGTTTTTTAAATTTTTAAAAATACCATAATTCAACGACTTGAAATATTTTTTGGTTTTTTTTATATTCAGATATCGAATCCGGTATTTAGAGTATATTGGTTTTGATCAATGGGAAATCGATAACAAACATAATTGTACTTTAACAAAGCCATATATCTCCCAAAATATCAAAAGTGGCATATGCCACGCCCAGAACACGACCACACCGATTTCGCCCTAGAAATCATAAATGCGTTTATCTTAATTAACGATCTACATTTGAAAGTATTTTACATAATTTAGAATGTATTTTTCTGATAAATGTGGAAAATGCTTTTTGGACTACGCCCATTCTTGCTCTCAAAAACGATAAAAGCATTTAACTCTCGTAATCTAATAGCAATCTAATTCCAAAATTGGAAAATATATTACGAAAAATTACGTTTTTGCTGATTTCACATATCGAAAAATAAAATAAAATACCAGTATATTTTATAATAATATAACGATGAAATTTATGAGTGCCTTTTACTGTGGCCAACTTATTTCAGACAAAGATTAATGCAAAAATATATATTTGTATGGCAACTGTTTGTTTGTGTACATAATTTTGAAAATATGTTGCTAAAATTGCTGATGTTTTATTAATTTGTAATCAATACGCAACGTGTTTGACACTATTACACTGGATAGGCTGATAAGAGATGCACTTTTCTGAGCTTATCTTAAGATCGACACATAATAAGTGGGAGGAAAAGAAAATAATTTAGTGAACATACAAAAATTGATAGCACACCTCGGATAGATTTGCCAGGATCACGCATTTCGGCCAGATACAGTGAAGGTCTTCCATCGAAGTCCTGATTATTTAAGACCTGTCGCACTCCTTCTCCACTGTTGACGACGGCAACAGCAAAATTTCCCACATATAGGCCAATAATATCGGACTTATACCACCTGCTCAATGTGATTGCTGCCTTATGTAGATATTTGTAATTGATCAACAGCATAAAGAGATAACTGCCAAATATGGGTAAACGCGGAGGACCTGAAAGGATGATTCGAAAATCAAATTCCGTTTAATTCGCGTTCGATTCGACTTGGTTGTAAGAACTAACCCGGCGGAAAGCCCACTGGACGACTGATTGCATATTTATACAATTGATATAATAATATAAACGAACAAGTTGCCAGCAGAAGCAGAGTTAACATTTTGCATGCGTTTCTGTTTAAGTTTGAAGTAATACTGATATTTTATATTTGTCGACTCTGATTATATCAGAGCACAGCCTCAGAATGGCTCTTTGTTCTTATTATTATATTGACAAATAAATGTTCGTAATTAAGAATAATAATTATTTTAAGGCACAGAGATAAAGATAGATAAAGAGTGAGACATAAAATAAAGGAGAGATAATCAAATTTCTGAACATGTGAAATAATTGGACCTTAATGTGAAAATGTGTATTTTGTACATTCAGAAAAAAAACCGGAAATGATACTAAAACTTTTTAAGTGTATACATTTGAATTAACAATAGAAAGACACATTTTTTTATAAAAAATATATTCTGCACAACAAATACATTCTACCAAAAGCATGCCTAATTTAAGAATTATAATGACAGTAAACAGATGGAATAAATAAGAGCTTGAAAAGATTTAACAGTTTTTCCGAAAGCTGAACGCGGCTTGTGACTTAATGCTGTCGCTCTTTTAATTGTACTCAAAAGTCCGGAGGTGTTACAATAATTCCAAGGGCATTCTTCGATAGATCAGGGAGAGATTCACCCGGCGCCAGAGTGTAGTCAAAATTCTGTAACATGGCCGTGGTCATCAGGAAGAGCATTTTCGAAGCAATATATTATATTTGTCGACTCTGATTATAGCAGAGCAGAGCCTCATAATGGCACTTTGTTCTTATTAATTATTATATTGTTCGTAATTAAGAATGTAAATGTCGTTGTCCAGATAGCGCTCAGTCCGCACACCGTATCCAGGTGTCGGTCGCTGATCGCTGCAAAGAATTTGTGCATAAACAAGCTTGCCTCATTTGTTTTATTATTTCCGCATGTCTGAAAATTGTTGATATTTTTTGGATTGATGATTGTATTTAAATATGAGGGCCTGATAATTGCATATAGATATTTTTTGCATACATACGTCAATCAGAAGAATTCTTATACGATACTCATCAATCGTGTGATTTCAAAAATAATATAATCAAAATAATGAACTTAACTCGACCGATGGACAGCAAGCTGCGTCCTCGGTGCTCTTAAAAATGTAAAATCAGCAACGGGTGAGGAAATGTGGCGTCAATATTGAAAAGCGCTTATAGGCGATTATATACAAATAAAGTATTTACAATATTTTATTCTTTTATAGTAATAAATAATTTAATGCAGACTAGAGCCGGAAAATTATGAAATTATTATGAGCTTTCAGTAATTTTGCGAGAGATAATAAAATTTCGAGATAAGCTATTGCTAATTTTATATTAGATGGCTTGATTAAATGATTATTTTCAAGTAACAATCAATTATTTGTATTTGCATTTTCTTTGATTATTATATTATATTAGTTGTGAGATGGCGACGAGGTTAGGTCAATCTCAATTATTGATGACATCGACACATTTGCGTTTTCCTTGTCACTCAAAGTGGGCATTATAGCTTTGTCCATTGACAATAGCTGCTGCCATGTCCGGCTACCACTTCCACTGTGTGCCTTTGACCACAGTGTGCTTAATCCTTTGAGATCTTCAGCGTTGTAATCGAAGCTTATCCAGTGGCCTTCTTCCCGTACAACAGTAACACCTTTTACCCGTGCTGGCAATGCACTTGGGTTGATGAACGTGTTGCTTACATCGCTCAAAGTCCGCACGCTGTAAGCAAGTAAAAGAACAAAAGATAAGGCTCTTAATTAAAATGTGCGTCTGTATATGAATTTGAATGTTGTAGTCGCACGTGTAAGACATTCTCTCGTCTTGGTCCACTTGAGTCTTGAGTCAGTGACTCTCAACTCAAATGGAAGTGTGCATACCAGTTAATTTGCTCGATGCGCTCATCGTTTTCTTTCTCCAGCTGTTGCCGCATTTTAACATTTTTCTGACTCTCCTCTGCGAATTTCTCGCGTACAGCTCTTTTAAATACGTCTCGTGTGTCGATGTCCTCGCGGCGTTGGGTAATCAGAGCATTAAGCTTTTCGAATTTACGCTGCTGTTCGGCAATTGTTGTCATAAGTGCATCTGCGCGAGACAAACAAGCAATAATTATTTCTATTGTTACTTAAGCTTGAAAACGAAGATTAATTTACATACCGAAGTTGGAGTAAAATTTTGTTGCCTTCTTAGCTATAGAATTCTCCTCTTTTTCCATGCGCATTTCATTTCTGAACATAGCCATGAGGCGTCTCCGTGTGTCAAATGGTTCAGTCATTTCGTTTAACTACGATTTTTTTATTTTTTCATTTATTTAAAATAAAGCGCTTCGTTTACATTCCAATTCCAGTTTGTTTCTGACGCTTCCATTAGCTCAGGTGTTGCCATACTGTTGATTCTGAGCGTTAGAGATGAGCAAACTCGTGGTATTCATGTATTATAAATATTCTTACTGAAGTAAAATGATTCAGAGATATGCAGAAACATTAAAAATATGTGAAATGGATAAGCGGCAACAACATATATTGTGTGCTTATTGATAATACGAAAACATTAAAAAAATTGGTTGACAAATTCAACAATAAGCAGACATACAAAACAACTGATTATATTGAGGTAGCCAGACATGCATCGATAAATCGATAGTAGATTTATCGATAGTGCGCTGTAAGACAGCTGTTTCCAGTACACACATCATGTTAACAATAAATACAATCAACAGAAAAGGAGAGGAGAGCTAAACGATGGATTCACCGACTCCTTCGCAGCCCAAACCCAAACGCACGTTTAAAAGTCCCTTTGCGTTTCCGAGAAACTGCGTCTATCGGCCGCTTCGTCAAATTCACAACACGGAGCGCAATCAAAAATTGCCAGCAGATCAACCCACATGTGACTAAAACAGACAGAGTCCCTAGACTCGCCCAAGTTCAATAGATATGTATTGTTATTAAAATGTTTTTTTCCTTTGCTGTTTCTGCTTCACGTGGCACAGACTTTACGCTAAATGCGCCGCCCTCGCTTCTGCCGGCCAAGAAATACTCGGACATCAGCGGCCTGCCGGCACCCTATGTCGATCCGCACTCTAAACTGCGCTACGCCAATGCCGAGGAATACGCCAATATGCAGCATATGCCGTCGGACATTATCAATGGCTACCTAACCCTGCGAGGCTACACAAGTGCCGTTGGCTAGCAACAGAACAAGAGATCTGAACAACCAGAAAGTCAGCAATAATAAATATGTTTGTTTTAGTGTTTAGACTCAATTATTCTGTAAAATTAATTAATTTAAGTATAATGCAAATTGTAATTTTTGCGCATTTATCAAATATAATCCAAATATACGAACAAAAATTTTCCAAAACTTTAAATCTTTACTGCGAATCGGAGCAAAATTAAACTTTTACCTGAACTTAGTTTAGGAAGTTGATTTCACGGAGCTGAATATCCCCAATAGAGGGAATGAAAGAAAATCATTGTTAATTAAGTTAAATGACAACGGTGTTTTAATTAACAACTGGTTTGGAAAATAAACTTCAAAAATTGATTTCATTGATGTAATTATATATGGGGACCTAATTAAAACTGTCATTAAAATAATGCAGATAATGTTAATACAATGTACGCAAACAATACATATTTATTTTAATTGTCTGTTTAGTGGAGGCAATTAACTTTTAAAGAAAATTAAACCAATTTCAATGCATTCTGATAAGAAGTGGTGAAGCCAGATAGTTGTCGCTGTTTGACTGTATCCGCCAAATATGGCAGCACCTATTGAAGTGTCACACCTATCGTATAAGTAACTTATCGATGATTCTGGCATAATTATCGTACTGATAGCCGGCAAAAATTGCAGGCGAAAGAGCATTATCGAAGTTTGCAAAGAATTGTCGACAGCCGAAAATTAGTTCGCTTTCACGTATATAAAATTAATGCGGTGCTTGCAAACCGTCAAGGCGATTCGCAGCATATTCCATCGCAACTTTAGCCGCAGCGCTTCTGGAAAGGTAAGTAGATGCATACATACATATATATTGTTCTTTTTAGTATTAAAAAGATAGATGCTGATGATGACGGGGACGACAAAGAAATGTCGCTGCGTACAAAGTGAACAAACGCTTGTTATTTGACATCTATAAATAAATAAGGCATTTGCATAAAAAATCGGCATCGCCATCTATTTCGCAGAACTTCTCACATACACATACAGCAAGCATCTATATAATCATAACATAACCTCAGGAAATATACAAAGACCCACTTGTTGGTCTACTCTTCATACTCTTGTTTTTTCGGCTTGCCAAAAAGTGCAAGTTCACGTCGGCTTTTTATGTCTACGCTGTATGACAGTGATGACGTAGCTGATCCACACATTTCATTAGCAAGGTAGTACCAGCTTATCAGGCTGTGCCCAATACGACAACTGCAACCATCAAATTGTTAATTGTTATTATACATTTTTAGTTTGATTAGCGTCAGCGCTACCCGTTGGAGACGCCATAATTTGATATTTATTCTTGGTATATATAGATAACCGTTTTTGTTTTGTTATTGTGACTAATTGTTATTAATGGCTTAGCGACAGAATGACCATACTTAAAAATTAATTGTTTAAATACCCTAGAAAACGTATTCTTTGCAAAGGTAAACTGACCTATTTGAGACATTTTACATATATTTTTCCATGCTTAATTTAGTTCACCAAACAATTCACATATATTCTTTAAATTATTTTTATTTTTTATTATAATTTTATTAATTGTTACAATATTAAATTTTATATTTGTGTTTTTTCTTTAAATTTAAGAAAAAGTTTGTTGTGACGTAGTTAATCATGAAACATTTCAAATTGTAGATTTTGTATTTAGATATAATATAGATTTGGAATTGAGGTCGCTCTGATGAGAAGGGGCGTTAAGTCAGTAATTCTAATCAAACTCTGCCATGTGCGCCAGTTTACAGTGCAAAGTCGATTATAAATGGTAATCTGGATTATCATAAATAGTGCTAGTAACCGATGGGGTATTCGGGAAGTATAGAAAGAAAACAAATCAAGATTAATATTTCAATTCTCATTGCAGATGGCAACAGAAATTAAGTTTAATGCATCGCTCACCCGCTCAGATCCGCAGGTGCAGCCTGTGCTGATCATTGGCCAGTTGCGTCATTTGAATCTGCTTAAGTTTAGCCAATTGGCTAGCAAATTGGAGCCGCGCGTCACTGAAGAGACATTCAATAATGCCATCGCCTGCCTCCATCCGGCGCCAACGGATAAGTGCTCGCTCTACCTGGATGTTGCCACTGTGGCAGCGTTGCCATTGAAAGCCTCGCGACACAATACTGCCTCGCGTGCTCACTCGATTACGCGCCTGGTCAAGAACCATGTGCTCAATGTGAACGAGGAGAGCGTTGTGCTGGTCTGCGAGCGTGAGAATATCTTTGCCAGTGCCTGTGCCGTGGTCCGTGCCTTTCCCCTCTACTCCCGTAAAACGGGTGGGGGCAACAGCAGCGGCAACGGCGCGAAAACTACCTCAAGCGATGCTGGCGGTGGGGAGCCCAACAGTTCAGTTGTCAACGTGGAGTTCATTGTCATTGACAAGGATGGTTGCGTTCAGGATCCTCTCAGCAAGGACGAACTGACGTGCCTGCATGAAACGGCACGTGGCATTCGCCTTGCTGCTCGCATTGTCGATACGCCCTGCAACGAGATGAACGTGGATCACTTCATTGAGAATGTTACCGATTTTGCCAAAGAACTGTCGCTGCAGCCACAGATCATACGCGGCGAAGAACTGCAGGTGCGTGGCTTTGGCGGCATCTACGGCGTTGGCAAGGCGGCCGCTGTGCCGCCAGCATTGGTGGTGCTCTCCCACGAGCCGAAGGGTGCACAGGAAACGATTGCGCTGGTGGGCAAGGGCATTGTCTACGATACCGGTGGTCTGAGCATCAAGGGCAAAACAGCCATGCCGGGCATGAAGCGTGATTGCGGAGGTGCTGCTGCCATTCTCGGCGCCTTCTATGCGGCAGTCAAGTGCGGCTTCAAGGATAATCTGCACGCCGTTTTCTGTCTGGCCGAGAACTCGGTGGGTCCCAATGCGACCCGGTAAGTGAATGTGCCATGAATTGTGTACTCATCCATAATTTGCATTTATTTGTTCCGCAGTCCCGATGACATACACACGCTGTACTCCGGCCGTACTGTGGAAATAAACAATACGGATGCCGAGGGTCGTTTGGTGCTCGCCGATGGTGTTTGCTTTGCCAACAAGGATCTCAAGGCGAACATTATTCTCGATATGGCCACACTGACGGGTGCTCAAGTGAGTTATAACTATCGTTGAGTTTCTACTGGTACTGCATGATATTTAAGCATTGGTTACCCTCATCATCTTCTGCTGCATCCACTAATTCTAATCTATGGTGCTCTCTTAATTTTAATGTCATACAATCCAAAGCACTCGACTCGTTTCTTGGCAGTTTCATTTAATTGTGTTTGCTTGGCAGACGCTGCAAAGTGTTCTATTTGCTTTCTGCTCTTTCTTATTTGAGCTCAGCTGAGCTTTGAGCTCTTTTTTATGACATCAATATTTTATGAAATTTCCCAGTCCTTTGCCCAAAGTTGTTTCCATTTGTGACGAATTGCTTACCCCGTGTCCGAGCAGAGCGTTTTTCAATTTTTCTTAAATATAAAATTTATGACACGCTTTATAAAAGTCACGAGGTTAATTGGCAAAAATAAATTGCAAATTTGGTTTTTCGGCGGCAGATGCAGAAGCAAAAGCCGAAGCAGCATCCAAGAGTAGGATGCAGTAGCCAGCAGTAGCAGAGGAGGAGCAGTCGACGCGGTTGCACAGCAGCAACAATAAAGACTACGAGGCAAACCCGATTTGTGGTTGTTGGTGGCTGGCTGATGGGTCTGTGTCTGGGTAGCTTTTGTCTGTTGCTGGAGTCTGCGAATGCAGTGGGAGGCATTGCTGCGATGGGACACAATTACCATAAATCTTGGATGCAATTTGCTTAAAATATGATGCCAATTTGCGTTATTTGTGGTTCGATGGGAAATAAATCGAAACTGTTTCACGTTACAAACAGGACAAGCAAAAAATGGCTGAGCACTCGTGTCCTGATATAAGCAGCACTAAAAAAGGACACAATTTTGTTAACCAAAACTAGAATCTAGTCAAAATTTAAATTTTTGCTTAAATTGTTTAGAATTGCTTGTGACGCTTGTTTTGTTTAATTTTATTACACACGCTGCTAACAACACACAAACGCACGCACACACACACAATTGCAACAGCACTCACATATAAAAATGGCGAAACAGTCTTGCAACATGCAATAATATTAATTGCCAACATCGGTGAAATTGCACCAACAAAAACAAAAACAAAAACAAAACAAGCAACCAGCTACCAACAATGGCAAGAACAAGCGAAATTGTATAAATTGCGTCTGGAAAATACCCTTTACACAGTTGAGACTATTCTTTATTTTAGAAACATTGGCGATTTTTATTATTACAACAAAATTTGATCAAACCTGTGGCATGCAAGCACTTCTAAATAAATTAAATTCATATGCATTGGTAATACATTGATGTAAGTCATTTATCTCGTTCTCTAACAAATATTGTATATATTTTGACTACATATTAGTTATTTTAATATTTAAGAATTTACATTGAAAAAAAGATTCAGGTTGAAGGCTGAAAAAATATTTGCAAAGATTATTCAAGCTTGTTTTTTAAACTACACAAACCAAATAGTTTTCTTATTTAGTGGAAAAAAAGTATCAACATCTATGAAAGAATATTTTCAAAAAAGGCCAGCTTAAACTGTCAGTAAACGTATCATATATATAAATAGAAGATCAGTAGACAATTTTTAAAAATGTCATTTGTTAGAAATTTGATAGGGTGTTTGTAGGGCAGACAGCGATCAGAAACGAGCACTTTTGTGCTTTACATTTTATGTAGCCTGGGCATGTTTCACCAAATGTTGTTATTGTTGTTGTAGTTGCTTATGTGCTTATGTGTGTGTTTTTTGCTTTCATTTGTCTAGCTGTAGTTTAACACGCGCCGCACAGTGCTCGACTGCCCCGGTTGCTGCTACCTCTGCTAGTGTTCCTGCTCCTGCTCTTGCTCCTGCTACTGGATCTGCTGTGATGCTGTTTTGGTGTGTTGCTTGTGCTAAATAACCTTGCACCTTTTTATTGCCGGTCGCGTCGGAAACTTGCAATTTTTGGCAGGCAACCATGCATCGTTGCTCCACTGGCCCTGTAGTTTTCCCTCTCTGTTCCAGTCTCTGTCTCTGTCCATAGTGTAAACCATGTTGGCACCTTAACGTTGTTAGTTACTGTACAGTTTTATTGTTAGCCTTCACTTGAATATTGCATGTTTTCTATCAGTTCAGATGGTCGCCCATTAAAGCGATATGTTTCTCCCATTTCGTGCTACATATCTCTGCATAAATATTTAATTGTTTTGTACTTGTTGTTGTGTCTTGCAGGGTGTTGCAACAGGCAAATATCATGGCGCCATATTGACAAACTCGGAGCCATGGGAATCGAAGGCATTGCAAGCCGGTCGCAAGTCCGGCGATTTATTGGCGCCCATTATTTATTGTCCTGAATTGCATTTCTCTGAATTTGCATCGGCCATTGCTGATATGAAAAACTCTGTGGCGGTAAGTACCCAACAAAAAAACCTTTACAAATTGTAGCTCACACATCAAAATATAACCACAAACACATAAACACACTACCATAAACACACATACACACTATTATACCTTTTATTCGTCGGAAACTAAGATATATATGCCGTTGAAATAGTCGATAAAAAGCAGAAGATTTTGTTTTCTGTTTTGAATCGTCCTTATAAAGTTATTCACCGAATTAAGAGCTTTAAATTTTTTTTTTTTATTTCCCAGCTTATTTAACCTAGTCTGTCCTAATTTATTATAGAGCTTATCTAGAAAGTTAATGAGTTTTTATTTAAAAACTTCCATTAACAAATGATATATAACATTATATATAATTGATATATATACATTAATTGATAATTATAGTTATTTACTTATTATTATTTAAATTATCAAAATGGATGAACATTAATAGTATAGTATGTTTGTTCAAATGTTTAAAATGTAAAAATTTTAAAATAACTCAATTAACACAGCAAACATTTATTTGCTATTCTTATATTTGACTCGAATCACCAACAATTCGATATTAATGTGCATTATTCATTTCATTCGATTTATGTGTGCATTTTGTGTTTGATATATTAATACTTTATTTACTTTCCTTCTTTATTCGTAAAATATACCAAACTGATCTAAAGATATATATTTATTGCTCATCTAAAATGCAGACATGCTTGCACAACCCACAAAAATTCTTTTGCTTCTTTTGCAAAAATGTGTAATACAGTTTTTTAATTAACTTTATCATGGTCAGTCGATGTTTATTCTGCTATTTTTTTATGTTTAGTTTTTTTTTTTTTTTTACCCCTGCAGTGTTGCGAAAAATGACGGACGTCGGTTTAAAGATTGATTAGTATTACAGTGATTTATGCCAGTCTGCATACACATAGACAAACACACTTGCACACACACTTGCACACACACTTGCACACACGCTTACACACACACATACTCGGCCTTACACACATGCTCCAATTCCAGCTATAACATGTATCAAAAAACTTTGGCGTTCAATCTACGCTAGCAGGCACTTGATAAAAGTAATGGTTTGGATTGGGGAAGGGTGCTGAGGTGGGTGGGTTGGATGGTGGTCAAAACTGGTAGCTGTTGTGCGTGGGCCCCAAGCTACACCAGGAGAGCAAGCAAATCGAGTTACCTTATTGTACGTCTAAAACGCTTCGGATCAATGGTCATTCATCACTGTCACGCCACGGGCGAGTGTCGTGAAAACCGGTTGCCCTGTGCCATGTTTCTTAATACTCGTCGCTCGAGCACCGACTGGATGCGTAGGGGCCACACAGGTCAAGTGGCGTGGCAGCTATGACCTGCCCCATTCTCTGCCGCTGGCCATTATCTGCCCCACTCCAGTTCGCCAGTCGCATCTGCCTATCACCTGCTGTGGCTCCTTGATTTTTCGACCACTTTGGCATTCGTTGTTTGTGTCTCCAGTGGCATAAAAAAGGTAACTGCCTGTAACGCAGGCCTCCCCCTCCCCAGCCCCAGCCCCGGCCCCAGCCCCAAAGCATTCGCCCGACTGCCCAGTAACGCCCTTGTCTGCATTTGATGCGGCATCAGCGCACTTTGTCAATGTGCCTGTGATAAAGTGATTTAAACACAAATCGCATTCAACGTTAAATGCAAAAAAGTCGAATCAAAGCCACAAGCAAGAAAAACCAGATAGAAATGTTATCCTTGGCCAAGACGAAGATTTCACACTCTTGTGGATATATCAAAAAAAAATAATTAACAATGAAATATGATTAATTTAAACTAAATCAGATTTAGCAATAATACAATTACATCTGTGAAAGGTCCAACTTAGTGTTACATCTCATAACACTTCTAACTAGATTATATATGTACATAAGCTCAATATAAGTTCAATGTTTAATATGTTGTTGTAGTAAGAATAGAGAGATATATATTCTTGAAATGTGGCAAAATCAAGTGAACTTTTCTCTGAAAGAGTATACAAATTACAACATTCAAATTCTGACGGAGTTCGTTTAAATTACATGACTTTTTTGCGCTTTGACCGCTCGACGCCGCTAGTTTCACCCGCTAAATGGACGGATTATGAGTGTTGTTGGCGGCTCTTTTCGAGGCAGCTTTGTTTTTGTATTTTTTGACCCCCAACATCCTGTTGTTGGGTGGCTCATTTTGACGAGCGTTTGGTGCCATGTTGAGTTTTTTTTTTTTTTTGGTTAGCTAGCAAGGGTGTGGATTGTCCATTAGTCTGGCTTTAAAGTAACTGACTGCAATTTGTTGCGAGTCGTTTCTGGTTTGTATGTGGTGTGTGTCAGTCCATCATTAGCCTTGTCGTGGTTGCGGTTAACACGTTGAAACAATTTTTAAATAGAAATTAGTTGCAAATTCAAAGGAATTTTCACAGCCGGGGATTAGGCATTGCAATATAGAGTATAAAATTGTTTACTACGGAAATCGATATATGCATTGATAATTACAAAACGAAGTCACTTATTAAACAATAGAGAATCTATATTTTCTAGAACTTATAATCTTCAAGAATAATTTTTTCATGAAATAGTTTGCACTAAAATAATCATCAAGCTCGTCTCTTCTAGTATCAAAACTTACAACAAAAGCAAAATGTGAAATAATAAAATTATTTAAACGTTTCAAATTATTTCGCAATTTTGGGGTATCAACGAAAGCGTCGAGACAATCAACGTTTGCATCCATCCCATCCGTCGGCAAAGTTACTCAAATGGCTGTGAAATTTTACCAGTGTTGGTAATTGATTTTTATTTTTATGTTAAATCGTAAAATTCGAAATTCGAAAACAGAGCATGAATTTTAGATAAACCCATCCAGAGAGAAAAAGCAACGTGTTGCGGCTTTTGTCTTTGTGTGGCTCACGCGGCGTATGCGTAATTGCTTTCATTGTTTTTAATACTGTAAAGTATTCGAACATAAAATGCACAGCATCATAAATAAAAATCAATATCGTATTATAGACAAGTATTCATTTAATTCAACTTTCGCAAAAGCAATGGGTTAACAGTTTTAAGCGAAATTTAAGGAATTTATGCATAATGTCCAATTTTGGTAATTATTTAACCAGAGTTGCCAGAGTAATTGGAAAATTAAATAGCAAAAAGAGTATTTAATAAAGGCTTTTCAGCAGATAACAGCTTTCACTTATTTTTTTTGCCTGCTTTTCTTTTTCTTTTAATATTTCTATTGATATTGTTGATATTTTTGATTGCCTGAATCGCAGTTTGTAAATTTTTATTAAGCTGTAACATTTTAAATTCAATTGTACGGCGACTTTTTACGCATTTTTATGAATTAAATTGAACTTTTTATGTGGAAAAGTTTTTTTTTATGTGTTTGGGTATTTTTATACACTTTTACGCAGCGACCTTAAGGCGCCAAATATGGTTTTTGTTTTTGTTTTTGCTTTTGTGCTTTGCTCTTGATTAAATAATGCCAACTGTTTATAAATAATGCTCGAGCTTATTGCTTCAGTGGTTTAAATGTAGATTTCGACTAAGTAAGCCAACCGTAAGTCACGTAATTTGCGCAATGTCCCGCGATTTCCGTTGCCTACTTACGGCGGATGGCGGCCGGCGACTACTCAGCAACTCCGGCGACTTTGTTAACACAAATCTTTCCGCTTGTTATGCGTCGGTTTCCTATCAACTTTTGCACGTCTCTTAAGCAAACAAAAAAAAAAATGTATATATATAAACTTAATAGGAGGGCGCGGAGATGAGGATGAAAATGAACTCTACTGCCGTTTGCATTGACTGTTTCTAATATTTTCCTTTTGCTCTTTTGCCTTTTTTGCGTGGCTGGCCCTGAAGCGCAAAGTTTTTTAAAGCGCTGCTTTGACATCAGCTGGGAAAATTAAATAAAAAACGGTTGTTGCTTTCAGCCTGCTTTGCTGTGCGCTGTGCGACAACGATTGAGTCTCTGCTAAATCTGTGTTATGCCATCTCACGCCCATTGAATGAATGTGTAATTGATACTGAATACAGTCTACAGAGACAGGCATTCAATGTATTATTGCCTCGAGGCAACGAGGGACTCCTTGGGGCGGGCGGCTGCAGGACGCACGATGCGCCACTTGAAAAGTGTGGCGTGGCAAGTGAAACGCCTGTCATTGATGTAATCTTCTTCAATCACACTGCTTATCTTAAGTCTGGCTGCTTTCAAGATTTGACGAACCCTTTAATGTAAGTCCCAAATGGTTTAAATCCTACATAAATTGTTAGTTTTTATTTTGCTTGCTTGCTTTAAAGAAAGATTCCTGCAAAAAAAAAAACAAAATAAATATTTTAATCGCGGTTTACAAATTACAATTTTTTTAATTACCAAATAAATACGCTTCGGCTGTTTCTTCGTTTCTTAATTTGTTTTCGTTTTGAGTTTCTATTTGTTTTCTCTATTTGTTTTGCTGTTTATTTAAGTTATCTGTTCGCTTTTTTGTTTCTTGGAAGAATAGTTTTTTTTTTATAACATCATAATTTTTTTTTTATTATTTTAATTAAAATACATAAAAAAGAAAGAATATAAGTTATTAAATTAAAACCTTTTAAGTTTTGCGTAGCCTTATTATTAAAAAAATAAGCATTTTATTCGTGAAATTGATTTAACAGTCAAGAATTATTTTCATTTCTTTAAAATTGATGTTTAAACTATATACATTCCTGATCAGGATGAAGCTATATTCGTCTGTATAAGGACTGAGTGCATTCAATTCTCGTAACGTTTTCATTTTTATATGGATAATCGATCTGAATGCCTTTGCAATTCAGAAACTATTGATGCTGAAATGATAATTCGAAGCAACCTGAACCCAATTCAAGTGCTGTTTGTAATTAGCAATAGTTAAGTGAGGTTAAATTAAGTCTCTAATTATAAACGCCAAGTTTCTAATGATAGTTATGATTGTGGCTTGCCGTTAATGTATGCAACGTATTGCGATAATTTTGACTGCTAATTAAAATGCACGTTAATCGCAAATGGAAAGCGTCGCTTCCAATGGCGGATAGCATCAAATCAAAAACTGGCATCGCTCCTGGTATGTGGCACACGTGGCATTTGGCAGCACTGATGGGATATAGAACAGGAGGGAAACGAGGGGTCTTGGGTTTGGTCACGTAGTTAACCGCAATTAGTCGTCGTCGACCCGTTGTTCAAACTTGATATGTGACTGTGTGTGTGCGTGCGTTCCTGTGTGGTTGTGTGTAGGTGTCTCTCTGGGTGTGTGAGTGTGTGCGATTGGCTATTTACAAAAGGTTCGCACAATCAATGCGTTGCTTAATGCAATCAATGCTAATGACATTATGTTGACAAATCTTTGCCATTATTGATGAAAGCGCACGGGTCAAATTGACAGTCGGTTGACTGAACTGATTCCAACTCAGCCGAGCCGTGATGCCACTGACAATGGGTGTGCGTGTGTGTCCCACACACCTGACCATCAACCCAAAATAAACCAACTGGTAACATTTAATTAAAATCACATTCGATTGGACAAACGCAACTTTGTAAAACATTTTATGATTTGTGCAACAAATTGTCAAGTTATGCGAGTTGAATTTTGAATTTTGAGCTACAATTCTGATTAAGCCATGTCGAATGTTAGCAGTTATTATGGTAATTATTAAAGCCACTTCTCTCGGTTACATTTTTAAACTGACAAATGCCACAGTTATGCTCGAAATACGCTGTGCGAACTTATTGCCTTTTAGCAAGGGAAACTACACTTAAATTGGGGCGGAAAGTTTATAGTTAACGTTAGCAGAACACCACCAAAAGCAAATAAAATATCAATAACAATACAAAGAATAACACTAACAACAACAACAACAACACTAACAACACTAACAACACTAACAAAAACATAACAAAAACCAAAGCAGAAGCAACGTGAATCGCTGACTTCAATGAATTCCTAACTTACGCTTCTTGACGGAAGACTTTTCGTGTTACGTGTTTTTATATGCTTGTGGCTTGTTGTTCGAGTTCTGTGTGTGTGTGTGTGCGTCATTTCATCTTGGGGTATCAAGCGTTGTCATGCAGGCATTTGTTGTTGGTGTTTTTGTTCCGCTGTTGTTGAATTCTGCTCGTTTGATGAGTTCTTTTCGGGCAACAGTCAAGCAAGCACTTCCCTGAGTATATATATATATGTGTGTGTGTGCGTGTGTGTGTATTAGTTTATTTTAATATGTGTGCTGCTCCGCACAATGGGTCACTCATATTTTGACTTATAGTTGCAGGTAAAACAATTTCGTGGATCTATTTTATTGCATTATTAATCTTTTTGGTTTTTTTTTGGGATCGTTTCTATATTTGAACTAAAATTACATCAATTTGAGCAGGAATATTTAAAATATTAGCAGCAAACTTATAATTATTAAAAGAGTGCACAAGTTTTGGAAAGGATACATCTGTGTTTCCATATATTCTTGATTATGATCAATATCCGAGCCGATATTTTCTCAGCACATATCGGCTTTATTACTTACACTAGAATGAGTAAAAAAAAGTATAAAATTTGATACCAAATATGTAGTTTTGGCCACTGTGCTCTACAACTTTATATTTTTGCCAATAGAGCGTTCTAATTTCCGCTCAAGTTAGTAGAGCGACAGCTTCCCCTACTGTTTAGCTGCCACTGCAAGGCACACAAAATTTTAGCATTAGCACATCTAGTTTTGTACATATTTAAGAAATATATATATACATATATATTTCGTATATATACATGTGTCATGAATGAATATATATCTATATATATGTTCATAACTGTTCTTCACTGCGGGATACTTTCTAATATCAAAGATGCAACGATGTTTTACTTGTTGCAATTTCAGGGCGTCTATTCCATAGCGCTGAAATATGGCTAAACAGGTATAATATGCTCTGATGCCTTGCTAATTATTTGTAGAGCGAGTTTAAGTAATGCAATATATACTATCGTTTAATTTTTAAATAATAATACATTTAAAAATGGTACCCCAGAAATAGTCATTACCAAGACTTTGTCCGAATTAAACTCATTTTCACAAGCAATATGGTTGAAGATGTGGTTAAGACATGCTCGAAGTTGGTGTCTAAATATGAAATAGTATCGGTATAAACTGTATTTTATCTGTTTAGGGCAAACGTCCATGTCAAAAAGTTTTGTAACAGGCAAAAGGACCATAATAAAATATATATATATATATATTTGATCAGGTCCATATGAGTTAAAATTTGAAAGGGTTTTTCTGGCGCAAATTAAATTAATTTAATTTTATCGATAAATTTTGTCGTTTCACGAATATCGATACACATCGATTCTGATAGCAATAAACGATTATACAAAATACAAAACTGTACACATTTCATAAGGATCCGATAAAACGTGTTGGCTATAGTGCTGCTGCTGGGTATATTATAGCCGACTACATCATTCCTACGTGCTTTATTCATTGCGTTCCAATTTCCTTGTTCTTGCTCAATAAATATTTTGTCATATTTGTATTGCAGGATCGCCAGAATGCGCCGTCCTCCTGTGCCGGCCTCTTTGTAGCCGCTCACTTGGGCTTTGACTATCCGGGCGTTTGGATGCACGTCGATATGGCCACGCCCGTGAATTGTGTAAGTAATTGTTGCAGCTAGTTTTGCACACAGCATCATGCCAACATTCATTGTTGCAAATTTTGTTTTACAGGGCGAACGTGCCACAGGCTACGGTGTCGCACTGCTCCTCACCCTGTTTGGCAGCCACACAAATTGCGCCCTGCTGCAATCGATTGCGCCCACCGAGGAGTGGCCGCCATCGAAGCGTATGTGCCGCGATTAAAGTTTATGCATTTCAATCAAGTTTACAAATACAAATAACAAAAATAACACACACAGAGAAAAATCGCACATTTATAAAGATGTATATGGAAAAGAAAGGAAGTTCAAATGTCAATTAAATTAGCTGCATGGCAATAAAAAAAGAATTCAACGAAACACTTCAAAGCTGTCGATTAGCATTTGTCACATTAATTGTGTTTGTGTGGGCTTTGCTTGAGTGCTTATATTGTAAAACACACACACACACACACACACATCAATACACACATGTACACACAGGGATTGACGGCTGCCGTTGTGCACACCCCTTTGCTGTTCAATTAGACTGCTGCTGTTGTTGCAGTTGTTACCTGTGCCAGGCGCTTAAGTGGATTCATCATCATCATCATCAACTTGATGCGACTGCAATTGTGTCGACAACAACAACATCAACAACACAGAACAATAACAACAACAATAGAAAGTCAGTAACAACAACTACAACGTCAACGTCAACAACAGCTAGCAATACAAATTAAATTGCAACATCAGTGTGCCACACGGCGTCGCGTTGCCGTCTTAGTTGCCTACTTTCCACTCCCACGGGCTTGTCACCTGCCAGCGTGAGCGTGAGAGACAGATTCACAGAAACGCCCACCGCCTCTGCCTCTGCATCGGTTGCTGCCTCCCCCTTAAATTCAACTTGCAGTTGCATTTGCTAAATTTCATTTCGCCCTTCAATTTACCTTATTTCAGTTCTCTTTTATTTTTATTTTTAGTTTATTCCCATTCCGGGTGGGACTGCACTCTTGCGCTTTTATTGTTTAATTAGCTTGAAATACGTTTATTTTCATTAGTGAGTGCCGTAAGCAACGTGTAAGGAGAGCACAGACCTAAGTGCTGGTGATTTGTAAAACCTTGAAAAAGGATCAGCGCCAGCAATGTTGCGACTCTGCAAGGCCATAGATTTCAAAATGGAAATGGAATGGCGTGTTACGCGTGTGTGTGGATATATATATATATATATATGTGTGTTGTCAGTGGCACACAACTAAACAGACGATACGATTACGAGTCTAAATCTCAAGTGGACATATGGCTGCAATTTTTATAAACAATCAACTTAAATTAGATGCAACTGCACCTGAAGTATGCAATATTAAATAATTATTAAATTTTAAGGTAAGTGATATCTATGTGAACATGATTGAAAATGCAATAAATTTAATTTATTATTTAACTGATGCAGTTTCAGGCCGTTTTTCATTCTTTGATAAATTTTCAATACTAATTTAATACCATAAAGTGCTAGTTCTCACATATTGTACATAAGCAGCATATTTATTATTATTTAACGCTACAATAAATAGACACAATGAATGATTTACATATAACCAGAAAGTTCACCAACCCAAAAACAAAAGCTGCACGTAGTTTTAGTTTCATATTTGAATGACACTTTCCAATTGAATATGTATTTGTTAGCCAACATACAGTGGCCCTGAAATCCGACGCTGCAGGCGGCAGCCAATGGATATCACTCATGCGCCACTTTGCCTGCAACAATTGACCCGGCACATGCGTTCGTGCTGAAGCGTATTGAACCTTAAACGGCTTACGGCAAAACAGAGTCAGAGCCAGCCTCAAGGCAAGAGAGATGACACTGTTGGCTGTGCCCACTGGCCATAAATATCTTCACACAGCGCCGTCGAGTGAACTCTCCAAGGGATAGCTATCGTCCATGGTTCACGCCTGGTCTCCCCATGCAGCAGTTGACTTTTGCCGCATTGGCGCTACCAGAAGTTTATATTCGTCTATCCTCTTTTTTTACTCAATTTAGAGTCAGGCGTATGTGTGTGTTGTTAAGTCCGGCTAAAGCCAAAAACAATAACAATGACAATATTAGAATTTGTTGCTCCGGCCAAGCATCCAGCCCATGTGTGTGGTCATTTTCATTGTTCTTTTCGTATAGCCTTGTTGTTGTTTTTGTTGTTGTCTGCCTGGTCAGCTTAACCCCAGCACGGCATTTAAGCTGTGCGCACAAGTTGCCAGTTGGCTTGGTTGGGTCTCCGCACAAATTCCGCACCAATAAATTATTCTTTTTCGCACCTTAAGTGACAGAGATCTTGCTCCAAGCAATGTTTTCTGTCGTCTCAATGCAAGTTGTTAAATAATGTACAACATTGCTGAGTTCCAAGCCACGATTCATTTCCTTGTTGTTGATTTCAATTCCCCAGTTAGCTGTATGAAAAATAGATAATAACTTCAACGCTCTCAAGCACTATGACGTAAACAAAACAAATTGTCAATTTATAAAGTGAAAGTTTTTTGGGCCTCAATACGCGACGCAGTACCAACAGCAGCAGCAGCGGTGCCAGCTAATGGATGCCAAAAGTTTAATAAATAAAAAATTAGCTAAATTATGTAGCCTACTTTGTGGCATGGCAAACAAAAACCGTAGCATAACTTAAGTTGCGCACTGCTCTCAGCGGACCAATAGCTGTCATAAAAAACCAAAACAAAACATTGGAGATAATTCAAGGGAATGTTAGTCAACTTAAAGATACCCTGTGTTATATGTGTATAAACTATGCTAAGCAGAAATAGCGATTTATTTGTAATCAGATAAATATTCAAAGACAAAGCAATTCTGATTTTTGAAGGGGGCGTGGCCTTCCTATCACAAACCGCTGTACATAAGCGGGAAGTTCAGTTGGGCTGGGACTAAGACTGGGACTGGGTTTTGGCTTGTTGCAGGCCAACGGCAATTGCTTAAAATTAGCCATAAGCAAAATGACTGTAAAATGGTTTAAATGGGTGTAAGAGCAAAATATAATAAGTCCAAAAAGCAGCGAATAATAAAAAAAGGGCAGGGCAGCGAGGCCTGGCTAAAAATGATACAACAAAAAAACATGCTCCATGGGCGGCGGACGGTGGGTGGCTGCATCTCCCGCGGGGTATGGTGTTTAATGAAGAATAAAGCAACAACAAGAGCAATGTGTGCGTGTGTGCGTGTGTCTATGTATGTGTGTGATGGCAAACATCTTTTATGAGTTGAGCTGCTCTGTTGTTGCTGTCCTTGCTTCTGTTGCCTTTCAAACGCAGCCGATAATAAAACTTTCCTCTCGAATGGCTGCAGCCCGCTGGGAGCGTAATCGAGGCTGTTACATCTATGCTGTGTGTATATTTATATATATATATATATATATATATATATATATATATATATGTGTGTGTGTGTGTGTGTGTGAATGTGTAGAGTGTGTATTTTTTAAACGAATCATGATTCCATGTTGGCAAAGAAATGTATAAAATATATTTATAAATATATAGTGGTTATGAGAGACAACAACAAAGTTGTCTATAAAATTGTGTACAACAATTGCGGACACAACAATTTATGGTTATATATTGCATGTATACATCGAATTATTTACATGTCTATAAATAGAACAATTATGTTCTCAAACTGTCTGGCTTTTGCGAGCGCTCAAATTCTACCTCTACACAATTCAATATGTTTATTTGTTGTGTTGTTTAAATTTCAATGACTTTTTTTCTGCAAATTTTATTGTACTACTAATTTAAAGGCCAAACCGTTTTTTAATCAATTACCTTGGATATTCGCTTAAATTTAGACAAAGTTTTAATATTCGTTACAAATTTTTGAACTTAAAAACGAATCAATTTTTGCGTTACATTAATAAAAATTATACACAGAGACATAAGGGAGCAAACCTAAAATAAATAAATAAAATAAAATAAACCTATTTTGACACTCTTTTTATTTTTATTTCCAGGCATATAACCAAAAAATTAATATTTAATTTGGCAATGTGTTTTCAAACTTTGATGTGCTAAAAATCGGTATCAAAAACCGATCATAAAATAAAACTTTTGCTTAAAGTTTGTGATCAAGATTATTAAAAGTTGCACCATTTAAATTTAAAATAAAATATTTTAAGATGCAGGTAGAAAAAGAATCGAGTAAAATGAGCTGCTTATCATCAATATTGTTGTTGGATATGGTCATGTTTTGCCAGAGAATAATATCAATTCATGTTGCAGCATATTTTTCAAAGTTGCAGATTTATATATATATATATATATATATACATATATAAATATATGTTTTCCTGTGTCTGGACTTCGGAGACTGTCAGGACAAAAAGAGCTTGAAGGCGTTGAAAAAGGTCATGCAAAGGGATTGACTCAGACATGAACATATTCAAATTGCTTTTGGGCAGCTAATAAAAAGCTTGTAATCAAATGGGGAGGTTTCAGGGCGTTCGTCCGAACATCGGACTTCAGCTTGGTCGAAAAACTTTTGCTTAACAAAGTCGCAAACTTGGCCATGGTTGGTAAAAATAAAATAATCGACTTGGATGGGCATGAGTAGCAAGCAGCTTATGCACTGGTTGGCCCCAGATCCTTGCAGCCAGCTCAAAATTGTTCTTTTTCATTTTGTTTGTGTGTGTGTGTGCGTGTCTATATATGTTTTTATTTGAAACAGCCGGCGATTGCACTTATCCAAGTGCTCGAGCAAAAAGTAACTAAGCAAAACAGTCGTTGCAGTTAACTTAGTGCTTACTTAAGTGACTCTATCTTCATTTCTGTCTCTGCTCAGTCTCAGTATGCGTATGCGTACCTCTGCAGAGACTCCATTACTCTCACCTGTCCCCCCAGCCAACGTGTGTCCTGCTGCTGTTGCTGTTTCTTTTGCTACTGCTGCTGCTGCTGCTGATGCTGCCTCGCATTATCAATGAAAATGCTCGTGAATAATGCAAGCCTAAGAATATAAGCTGCACTCAAGTTCGCATCGTACTACGAAGGCCAACGTAGATGTTGCTGATGTTTCTGATGTTGCTGTTGTTTCTGCTGACGTAAAGCTCACATATGTACATATTCTATAAACTTATAGCCAAACTGTGAAAGCATACGTTTATTACCTTTAAAGTAGGAAATTTACACACATTTTATTATAAAAACACATTTTGTTAATCTCTCTCTTTATAACAAATATATATAGTATTTGAAATTTAAAAAAAAAAATAGTTTGATTTTAGATTTGTTTTTTTGTTGTCAATTCATTTTTCAACTAATCAGAACTTTCCCAAAGATCGTTTATCGTATAATTCATAAAATATCAAGGTAAAAAATACAACTAATAAAGAAATGGCTTACTTAATATTGTAAAATAAATTATTAACAATTTGTACACATGGCTGAAGAAAGTCCTCTAGCATAATTATGTCACATCCTTAAAAATATAAAATGGCAAAAACTTTATTAATTACATTGACTTAGTTTTATGAGATTTTAATAAAATCAACGATCAACTCGGTTTTCGCTGCGAACGCAATTTAATAAAGGCAAAATGTAAAACCAAGAAGTAAAGTGATTAACTCTGGCAAATGAGCAAAATTGCAACAAGCGTCAAATGTGACGGTGGTTAAAAAACATAAAAAAAAGAATATGAAAACTTTAAATGAATATGAATAGGACTTCAGACAGCGACGCACATATACACACACACACACACACGCAGAAATGCACACACACGCGCAACTCACACAAAACTCGTGAATGGGACTTAAAAATTGCAGGCTGAATTAAAACTGAAAACCGTTGCTGGCATTGCAAAAGTAAAAGCAAAAGTTGCGAACGGCGAAAAACTCAACGAAATCCACAAGGAGACACACTCGCACACACACACACACACACACTCACACATTCATATATAGGAGCATCCAGAGCACTCTTGAAAAGTAGGCGTTACACGGTCGAAAAACTTGGCTCACGTTGAACTTTGGTCTATGAAGTTACGGTTCCGTTTACCTTGGCCATAAACTTGCCCGGCGACTTGCTGGCAATTAGTGCACCTTTCACGTGCCACTGAAGCTCCCTCTGTGTGTCTGTGCCTGTGTGTGTGTGTGTGTGTTTGTGTGTGTGTGTGAGCGTGGGCGTGGTCATTTAATTCATTTCAGTAGCCCCGACACCCGAGACTGTGTCGCCTTTGCACACAATTTCTCATTCAGAAGTTTTCAGCAGCGCGCGCGCTTCAAGTTTGCAATTCTTAGTCTGTTAACAAAGTTCATAAATACTTGAGCAAGTTGGTTTCCCATGCAACAGCAACACTAAAACCACCAACAACAAAAACAACAACAACAACAACCTTTACACTTTCTTAACATCGTTGCAGCTGCACATAATTGCTCATGTGTCGTGTTTAATACTGATATGCACAATCAGATGAAAATTAGGAAATAAATCTGTATCTAATTGTTGTCTAACTGATTTATATATTTAAGGTTATGTTTCCCTTAGTTGATTCAAAAGAAGCTAATTTGTTTACGATCTGGCAAGCAATTAAATCAGACTTTGATAAACAGATTTTCTACAAATGCAGCCATTGTCGTTCAATAATAATTTAATAATTTGAACTTTTTTCCAAATACATAATTTGTTTATTGTTTAAATGTGTACGTTAGTGTAATTTACTCACTTATACTAGTTGTACTGAATTATTTTAAATTATGATGGTATTTCATGCACAGTGACCCATTTACCTGTATTGGCCCCTTCCGTGGGGCTGATGGTTTCTATGTCCTACGACATATATTCCTATGATACTACTTATTTGCTTGCCTTTATTCTAATTGTCACAAACTCGTTCAATTCCTCTACTTATTTAATCTGATTTCCTCGTCATTAAATTGCTTAAAGTGTCTCTGATTTTTTAAAACCAAACTTATTTTATTGCAATAATATTTTATTGCCTTATTAATGTTGTACATAAATTAAAATAAAATATCTATTATTATTACACAAAAGAAAAACTACAATCTGTAGCAGAATTAATATGAAAATAAAGTAAAAAGTGAATAAAAATGCACAGCTGAGTATTTGATTAAATTATTTGGAAAAATTAAAAGTTGCCTCAATTTTTGCATTTTACTTTTAATGTCCCAGATTTATTAAATATTTTATTAATATTTTTTCTATGTGTTAATTTATGATTAAAATGAATTTTAAGTAAAATTGTTTTTCTTATGTATGGTTTCGATATATTTTAGTTCACATTTAATAAATACAGCTAAAGCTTCAACCATATTGCTTAAAATCTGAATATTAAATTATTCACAGATATAGACTATAAAGTAGACATTATATACTCAGTACTGATAAAGAATATATATAAATCGCTTATGCATTTTATAACAAAAGTATAAAAAAAGGTCAATCGACTTTAATTGTGTGAATAAATAAGTAAGCAGACTTGTTTTAGAAAGAAATATATATATATATCATAAATGTGAACTTTTCGATATGGTCAGTAGCAATTGTACCTTTTGGCTTATGTACACTTGTATTATATATACATTCTATGAGGAGTTATTATGCTGTGCATATCGGCTCGCTTGAGTCATTTCAATTACAGACAATCTGACACTTGGTGGGTTGGTGAGAAATCAATGTGCCACAGGTAAGTTGATGGGGCGTGTCTGGTTCTGTAACTGGAGATGGAGTTGGGGCTGGGGCAGGTCCGTTTGCAGCACTTGAAAAAGTAATTGTTTGCGATTTGGAGAGTGTGGCGTGTGTCAGCACCAAAAGCTGGAGCACTGCATCAAAATTCGTCTGTCGATGAGGTTGTGGATCTGGATGCGGATGCGGATGCGGATAGATGCAGTCAGCTTTGTAGCTGCCAGAGCCCTAGAGACTTTTGAGTGGCCTTTCGTGGCAGTAACAGAAGCAGCAGCAGAAGCAGTAGCAGTGGCAGCAGCAGCAGAAGTGCCGTTTACTACAACTACAGACATTTAAAGCTGGTCTGATGACGCCCGAGGATGCAATGAGCAAAGCTCTCTAGTCACTCTCAAGTATGCAACGTCAATGGAAACGAGTTTATTTGCAGTCGAAATATGTCCCCAGACAGCAACAATAGCAATTAGTTCATTGTCAATAGTTTGCCAACTGTAAATGTTGCACGGACAAGGACAAAATTTACCGCTTTGCGGCATTCGGCAACGAGCGAATAGGCATTCGGGCAGTGGGCAGCGGGCACGGGCAGCGGGGGTGGTAACAAATTTAACTAAATTGTAATCGGAATATGCGCATACAAATGGTATTAGCTAGAAATGCAAATTACTTTACGGCCATGCCAGTTTGAAATACCAAACGTGCCACAGAAAGGACAATGACAGTCGCTCGGAGCGACTACTGAAAGGACGATGCAGCAGTCAAATTGCAAGCGATTAACTGAAGAAACCAAGTAAATTGTTCATTGTGTGCCATACGAGCGGCATCTAAGTATCTTTCTCTGATCTCTGCTGATGTTCCTGCTGATTGGCATGCACTGAGACACATTTATTTACACACACACACACACACGTACATGGGCGTAGTCAGAATCTGCGGAAGGGATTGACTGATCTTTCATAAATTTGACAAGAAATGCTAGTCTCAAATATATAATGAATTCCATGCATTTGGATAATTAATTTTGATATGTAGGAAAGCTTTCCGGGTCTATCGGTTTTTCCGATTTTTTCGGGGCGGGTGTGGTCAAAACATATTCTTACCAATTCCCAAGGTTGGTAAATTTAACTCAACATTTTACCAACCAAATTTGGTGACATTGGCTTTCAAATTGTGGTTTAATCCCTAATAATTTACTGGACGGACAGACGAACCGAAACCGAACCGAAGCATAAAACCAATATAAAAAATCAGACAAAACTTGAAAGTAAAAAATAATAAAAAATAAAAAATGAACTAGATGCACTGATTTAATGACAATTAAACTATGCAGGTGCTACTAAAAATCCGTTTCATGCATCATCGACAGATTTCTATTAGCAAAATTGAACATTGAGTGGATTTCTGATAAAGGTCTGTGGAAATAAAAATTAAAGAAAGCAAAAAACTGGAAAATTTAAAGCATTTTACATGCATCGGTTGTGAGGAACTTTGGAAAAAGTTCGCTTCGACGTCTGTTTACTTTACATTAATTGAGTTGGCAAAAGTCGCCATAATTTCGAAAGCCGCCAGCCGCGGCTTTTGGCCATTCAAGAAAATGAGGCCAGACGGTGCAAGGACCGTGGTTGCTGTTTTGGTACATGGTTGCCGTGGCGTTAATAATGTCGTTAAGAACGCTGTCTCGCAATTGTACTGTACATTATTTATACACACACACACACACACACACACATGGGGAATAACGGCGCTTGTGTAAGTATTTTAACATACTCGTATTATCTGCATCTCTGGCACTCTCATCGCATTTACGACTCGAAATGCACTTTTGCGTACATCGGGAGTATATGAGAGTATTCCGTTTATTTCAACAGCACTTTCAGCACTTAACAATTTATGTGAGAACTTATTAAAATCCTAGTTATTCGTTCATTTATCCGTCTGCAGCTGTTTAACAACATTATTAAATGCATTCATTGAAAATAACATTCCACTTAATAGTTGCTTCATTTACTAAATCTGAGCATGCTTAAGTCATATTAATTAACGTCGATTAAGTTTACTTAAGACTGAAGATGTTTTGGTTTTTAATCATTATTTATCACGTCTTTTACTAATTAAATTCTAAGCGATATTCAAGAGCCTTGTTGACTTTCTCGGCCAATAAGTGTTGAACCCTCCGTAAACACAAATACAAGTTATGTAAAGAGTTTCATAAGAAAGTTCCAGTTCAATAAATTTAATCTATATTCATATGAATTGACGAGATGTCTGTCCCTGTGCCTTCTGTGCCTTTCTGTGGCTGCATGGAAATAGATAGTATCTCAAATCTAACAAAATATTGCATATTACATATGATATTTGTGCAACGAAGCATGTAGCATTTTTTTTGTCATTGCCGTAGAGTGGGTTTGGGATTGTCGCACCACCCAAGACGACAAATTGAGCGAATGGATGACAATTTCTATTTGTGTCGTAAAAGCGCAGTAAATGTGTTTGCAAAATTCAAAAAAACATCAAGCATTGGAATACAATCCATTGGGATGGGCAATTGGAACCGTGGCAAACATCAAAAAAGCAAATATCAACCAATGCTTGGCGAGGGTCATCCTATCCATACACATCCTTCTTTTATGGGTGTGTGTATGGGTATGTGTATGGGTGTGTAAGTGTGTGTGTTTTCGTAGAGAGCAAAACAATTTTTGTAAAGTTTAGTTTTCGGTTGATGTGCCATGTTTATTTATTTTTATTTGCCGCTGCTCGTCCTCCGGTTGCTGGTCCTCTGTGTTCTAGTATTTTACTATCTTCAGATATTTCTTATAGTTTTTTGTTGCTTCTGTTTTTTTGTTTTCTCTATTTGGTCTGTTGTTGTAGAAGCAGTTCTATTTGGACATTATTCTGCCCTTTTTGCTTGGTGTACCAAGCAAATGAAAAATAAGCTTTCAAAACATTTTGTGCCATTTAGGGAACAACATTTTTGTTGTGTTTTTGTTTTTCTTATATTATTACAAGTTGCTGGACAATGTTATTTTTGTTGTTTGGTTTTCATTTGAATGAATGTGTGTGTGTGTGTGTGTGTTGGTGAAAATCGTTTGTTGTGTGTCCAATTTGATTTTTATACATTGCTTTTTTGCTGTCCAGTGCTATAGAAGAAATGAGTTTTTTCTTTCCAGTTGATGTGTTTAATGGCGTTTGCTTTTACAGCTTTTCTTTTGGCAGCCTCACACTTATGCTAATTTTTATGTGTCAACCAAATAGCTGCTAGCTGCCTCACAAGGCATGCCTCGTTTCTCCCTAATACAAAAATACAAAAATTCGAAAATAACTAATTCGTTTAAAAGACTTGCCGCAGTTTCGGTGGCTTTTATTTTTAATTAGAAGTGCATTCGGCAAACTATTGTTGCTGCGGTATTTAATGTTATTTTGCTTGCTGCATTTTTTGGTTAGCTGGATGGCATTTTAAAGTTGGTCAAGAATAAGAAAGAGTGGGGGAGCTAAGCAAAAATGATTTAATTTGCCGCATTTTGCAATTAAGTGCAAGTCCTTGAAATGCACGCAGCAAACACTAATTGCATTTTTTCACGCCCGATAAAGGGATTTGCGAGCGTTGCAAATGAATCCTGCAACTACAATGGCAACAAAGCGAACCAACTGCAATGCAAGGCTGGCAGCAAACTTAATTAAGGCCGAGTGCCAGCTAACTGCCTACGGTGGGGGGGGACGGGGGCTCTTAAAGGGAACGGTTGTTAAGGGGTGTGTATTTGTGTGTGTGACATACACACACACACACACACACACAGAAAGCAGTCAGCATCTTTAATAAACCGTTGCGAAGAGTAAGTTGGCCGCAGGTAATGAAAATCTTGATGACAAGTTTTAGTTGTTGCAATGAAAACATTTCAATTGCGGTTGCCAGGCGTTGTCCTTGCTGCAGTCGTTGAGCCTGATTGCCCGCCTGGCTTTGGCTTGTCCAAAGCAACAACAACAATAATAACAACAATAACAACAACAGTAGCAACAGCAACAGTAGCAGCTGCAGCAGTTGCAGCTGTGGCAGCTACAAACAAAGCGGATGAAGTCAATTCAAGTAAATGCTTTTCTACTTTGCTCCACTTCCCTTTCATCTTCCTTCTGTTTGCCACTTTCTTTTTGGCCCGCATTCACAACAATTGCAATTGTCATTATTGTTGTTGTTATGGTTGCTGCTGTTGTCGGTGCTTTGGCTTATTGTTGTAATTGCAGTACATTCAATTTTCCAGCTTTGTGTCGCCACCGCTGCTTGTGGCAGGTGACAGCATCGCAGCCAATGACAATCACCATTTCCCTTTCCTGCAACTGAATCAGTTATTTAATTTATTTACAAGTCATGATTGTCTTGTGTAGAGCGGAACTATTGTATTCTCTTTTACTTATTTATTTATTATTGAAATTATTTTTCAAAAAGTGTATTTAATTATAAAATAATCCATTAAATTCGAGAAGACAATTTTAAGTTGGACAACCCATAAAATCTATTGATACTAAATAGAACTGAGGAACTTCTCCTAGATTTCTGTCATTATTATTTTGGTTACAATAATTGCTCCCAAATTAACCTCCAAAGTCGATTAGCTATTTAGCTGTCAAAATGCTAAAATAAACTTTTATCAATTATGGCCCTTTTAATGATTATTGTTTGTACTTAAGTATTTGCTAGTCACCAGCTCGTGACCTTTTAGAGCTTGTGACCCTTTGCAGCTATTGACCTTTGCAGGATAAGTGTTAGATACACAACAACAAGCTTTTGACATACTCTTATTCAACTTTTGACCTTAACAAAAGGATTTGTACAGAGTTTTTAAATGTTAAAAGTCAGTCGAAAAATAAAAAAAAACATTTACAAATTACTTTGATCTACGAATATTTGGATAGTATTTTTGTTACAAAATTGAAGCACTTCAGAGAGTGCGAGTACTCCATGATTGGCGCTTGGGGTTTGTGGATTCACGTCTGGGGAGCATTAGCTTGCCAATGGTTCATTAGCTGCACTGGCTAAAAAATAGTGCTCCCAAAGCAAAATGTATGCAATCTCAGCAATGCTTCAGGACTCCATTTTTCGTCTCAGCTGTGCTGTGGGTCCTCCTGGTTGTGCTGGTTGTCGTGTAGCTTGAATAAATAATTGCCATCCATCTTCCGGTGCAACGGATCAGTGGCCATATATTTTACTCAATGCGTGAGACCTTTAAAGCGACCTGCTTTAATATTGCAGCAAGCATTTTATTGTTCTTTGACGTCAACGAGGATATTTGCATGTCTCGTATAAACGCAAAATTTATGAAAAACAATAAAAGAAAGTCAAGCTGCGAGGTGCGAAAACGCTCATAAAATGTGTTCAGCATGAAAAGAGATATTAGTCCGTGGACATAGACGACGGTCATTTCAAATTAATGGTTTAAAACGGAAGGGGATTGGCAACCGGAAGACCAACAGAAAACGGGGTCGCTTCAATGACTCCACAAAAGAGCAGCAAAATTTTATGAGCTTCCACGGTGAAAATAAGAAATTTTCCGCAAAAATAATATTACCCAAGCACGGACAAGCCAAGCAGCCAGACGGAGAACAGACTGCAGACAACGGCTACGGCTACGGCTACGGCTACGGCTACGGCTACGGCTTTGACTACGGCTACTGCTGCCATTTTCCGTGTTGCCATTAAGTGCAAAAGGATTTTCATTCTTATGCGCATCCTGTGCATAATACAGTCGCATTGGCACACGCAAAACTCATTGGTTTTTTGTGTCCCTCTCTCTCCAACTTTCTCCATCTCTTTCTCTCAAGATCTCTATCTGTTCTTTTTTTGATTCCTTTTGTTTGTGTGTGTGAGTGTGTGTGTGCTTTGTAAGGATATGCCAATTTATTGCACACACGAGTGCATTAGAGTGCCTGCCCCGTCTCGCCCTAACTTGCCCCATTTCGCTTCTCCCTTCGCTTGGCTTCAGAAACTTTTTGTGTTCATTTGGTGATTGTGGCTGCTGCATGTCTGGCAGAAATTACTTAATCCTTGTGGTTTTCTGAACCGCCACCGCCACAGCCACCACCACCTAACTGACCCATCCCTCATGTCAAACAGTAGTTGAAGCCGGAGTTGGAGCTGCAGCAGGAGCTGCACACATTAAAGCAATTGTAATTGGCATTTGTTGTTTTGTAAGCGGAGCACTCGAAACTAAGTATTTGCCCAGAGGATTCCAAAGCCCTTTAAGCTGCTCAGAGCCAACAGCTGTCCACATTGTCTGCATCGAATTGCCTTCGGGGCCTTCAGGTTCACAATTCCAGACGATAGCCAACTGCCAACTTGCAACTGGCAACTTGCAACTGGCAACTTGCAGCTTGCAACTGGCAACTGCATTCCACTGGCCAACTTAACGTTAGCGTCTTTAAATATTTGCACCGTCCATTGCAGCAGTTTGCTGGCACAGCCATTTTTATTGCCTCACGGGACGCGACGATTCCTTTCAGCAGTAGCAGTAGCAGAAGAAGCAGCAGCAGCATGCATCTTGCTCCCTGTCACTTGCTAGCTGCCGCCTGCAGATGCAACCAGCTGAGTTCCATTCACGTCGCAGATTACAAATAAATTATCGCTTAATAGTCATTTTACTGAGCCAGCTATTTACTGTCGTCGTACTTTGATGTCATTGTTGTTGTTGTTGTTCTTGCTGTTCCTTGCTTGGGCTAGATATCCCCACAGAAACCTTGATCCCTCATTTTTTTAAAATGACTGTATTTGCTCTTGATTCGCTTTCCCCAGCCAGTCCTTTCACTCACTTCCAGTTTCCATTGGGCCAGGCATTGCCCAATATGTGGACAACCTCATCAATATTAAAGGAAGATGATACTGCGGATAATCTGCTGCTGCAGCAGAGCTTTGGCAACCGCCATATCACAAGGCAGTGAGGCTTAAACAGCTCCAAATTGTATCCGATATGTGAAGGATACACTGTATGGCAACCATATCCAATTACTGCACACAGATGCACCTAACTACACACGGAATAAAACGGGTAAATTTCTGGCCTATGAGAGCCAGCATTATTATTGGATACGTACACGACTTACAGATGATTTTTCCTGTGAACATTCTTTCGGGAATATATAATAATATGGAATAAATGTAAATATATTTTCAACGAGTAGCCTAAGATTTTCACGAAATATAAATAGTACAAAAGACTAACCAACATCTATCGCAAAAGACTCTTGAATTAATCTGAAATTTCCACTAAAAACTATCCTGTGACTATTGAACAAGATCCTCGTGGGACCATCGGAAAAAACACTTAGGCGTCAAATCAAATCATATAAGATTTCCAGGACTAACGGGGGAATTCTCTTTGTAAGGTAAGCAGAAAGTTTCGCCGCTTTCTATAGATAAATGTGGCATCAGCAGTTTGTGGCAGTAGTGTTAAATTCGATAAAATTGAATTAAATATTTAAGCCGGAAATGAAGACGAAGCCCTTTAAAAGCAAACAAAAATCAATCTCGGCCTGTCAAGAGCTGTAATTGATATGCAATCTGAGTGTTTGGGGGTATGTGGGCGGGCTCTCTGTGTGTATGTGTGTGTGTGTGTGTGTGTGTGTGTGTGTGTATGTGCTTGTGGTATTCGTTGGCGTGGCTGAATGCGGTCGGAAACGCGTAACGCAAGTGGGTTGAGGGACGCAAGTGGGGGTGTCGTGGACCATTAACACATGCTCCACCACACAGCCGGAGTGTTGTCTGGAGCGCATTTTTGCAGCCACAAACTTGCGTATGCAGAAAGGAATTGCAATTGAATTCATTGAATTCGATTTTAAAATAAAATAAATGGAGACGGCCAACTGTAGCTGGATGTGGGCATAGATGAGACCTCCACATCCACCTCTGAATATTCATGTATTCCGGCTTATCAAAAAAATATCATGGAAATTACTGTACTTCAACTGCAACGGAATGCTGCATATAAATACTTTCATCTTTTTCTATTGCAATATTAATTTATGCATTTTTTCTTTACTGATAAATTTAATAAATAGTTAATTTACTATTTACCCAAGTGAGTATTTCATAATTTTTAAAATGTTAAATGTGAAATGGGTCCAATTAAAATGTGAATCGCTATGTAAGTCGTTTTGAAATATTTCTGTGATATTTAAATTATAAAAAAGAGGTTTGACATTAAATGAAATGTTATATTTATTGATGATCTTTAATTGTATTGCATACTTACAGACTATTTATGTACATACATGTATGTACTTATTTACATACATACATTAGTTGTAGTTGTATTTGTATTTGTAATTGTAATTGTAATTGTAATTGTAAATTCTCACGTGCATTTTAGTTGCTTAAAGCTAAAAAATGTTTACAAAACCCATACACATACATAGGCCAACATAAATAAAAGATCCAAAATTTAATGTTGCAACACTAACGGTTGTTGTTGACATTTTTGTAGCGGGTCAATTTCCTGGCGCCATGTTGCAACGTCAGCGGCATGAGGAGCCAATGTGTGCTGATGGCTGCTGCCGTTGCGGTTGCAGCGGCCAACATCAGCCGAGCGCTGAGCAATGCCACACTGGAAGCGGCTAAAGAGTGTGGCAGTGGGATTGGGAGATAGAAGGAAAGATTGCAATTAAATATACGAATTGGTTTATTTGTATTACAAATTGTCCAAATATGCGACCGCTGTCAGTGTGTTTGGATATGAATTTATTTTTAATTAGCAGCAGCCACATGCACATCATTAAAGCGGTAACTGAAATTGCGGTTGCATGCTGATTAATTACGACAGTTGCATGCAGCACTTGCAACTGACTGTTGGCTTCACTCACTTACCTGACTTGAACAGCTTTTGATTCTTCAGTTCGATGTCATCTCGAAAGAGATGCGCCTGCAGGCTGGTCTCTCTCGTCAGCTGCGGATAACTCTCGATCTCTGCCACACAGCGCAGCTCCAGGCCCAGACGTGGCGACATTGAGCGCAGTTGCTGCTGTTGTTGCTTTAACAGTTGCTGATGGAAGCGCGGATCGTTTGCGTAGAAGTTCAGCTGTGACACGATGCGCCTCAAATTGTAGTCATGTGCCGCAATTGATGTCTCCACACTTGGTTGCCTATCCGAATCGGAGGCCTAAAGCAAAGTAGAATTAGTGTGTGTGTGCTTAGGTGTGTGTGTGTAAGCATACCCGAACTCCGTTGATGTACCAGGTTATCTTGGTTAACAAGCTGGAGAAATCGGTGCTGCAGTTCACCTGGACGAAATCATCGAAACGGTACATCGAGTGAAAGCTGCTGATCAGCGGATTGTTTTGAGGCAGCGCTAAAAAAAAAATGTCATAATAAACATTTAAAAAAAGTAATTCTAAGCTTGTAAATAAATAATTTATTTTTGCATCTCTTTATTAACAAGAGTAACATAAACAATTTGTCACGCTGGTAGTAAGGATTTGGGGATTCCATGACAGGAAGTATTGATTTAGTATTGATTTCTGGGTAATCATTTTCATATTACTGGTTGGGATTGGCTAGAGAATCACTCAGTGTATATGTATCCAATCCCAATAATTTGAGTAATGCAATTATTTTATGTATGTTAATCTAATTATTGCTTTAATATGAACATGAATTTATGAACTTCAAAAATTATGATATTGAAATGTAGGTACATGATTTAAGTCAGATATTTTGTGTATAAGTTTCAGTCGGTACAAATAATATCCAGCTAACGATTGTAGTTTCTCTTCCCACACATCTAAAAACACAATTTATTTACATATATATTCAGCAATTTTATTACAGCTCAGAGCTGTAGATAAGTCTTGTATATTTCTGAGTGTACTGATGCAACTTGAATAATATGTAATGAGATAATAAGAGTTGGCTGGTAAATAAGCTAGTGACATTTAAACGTGGCATGTTAAACGTGCATGAAATATGCAAATGGTGCACTTTGTTGCCAGTGTTGCCTGTGCTGTGCTCCTGTTGCTAATGTTATGTTGTCTAATATAAATACAGCAGTTCGTGTTGTTGTTTATTTTAACAACTTCTCTATTTGCCTTTGATAAATTTTTAAAAATATTTTAGCAGCAACAGCAGCATGCTGGAGCAGGAGCAGGAGCAGGACAAGGAGCAGGAGCAGGAGCAAGGCAACATGTAACGCAGCACATCTACAAGATATTTATTTTATATCAGCGGAAAAATAGATGATCATAAAACACATGCAGAGAAAGAGAACGAAGCAGGACGCGCTGAAACATCCTGCTGAGTGTGCATATATGTGTGTCTGTGTCTGTGTGTGTGCGGGCAAAAGTAAAAGCGAAAATAAAAACAAGAAAAACGAGCACACACACACACACTCAAACACATGCATATATTGATGCAGAACGAGTAGCAAGGCAGCAAGACAGCAAGACGGCAAGGCACGAGGCATGTGGCATGTGGCATGGGGCACTCGGTAGCGGAGCTTTTCATTTTAGCGATATCCTTTTTAAGCATAAAGTGCTGCCGTAAATCACAGAGGCGCACACATACAGATTCGCACACCCGCAGACTCGACGCAAGCAAGCACGATTCCTGTTCGCTATGTTAGCATCATTGTGTGTGTGTGTGTGTGTGTGCCTGTGTGTCTGTGTGTCATGGGATGCGAATCACATGCATCCCTTGGTTACATTTTTATGAAAACGTTCAGCTTCAGCTACGACTCGAGCTACAGCTACAAGTACAGCTTTAGTTTCAGCCTGCGCGATGTTTCTTGCGCGAACACATCCTGTGCCGGGCTGCTTATCCTGTGCGTGCTGCTGGCCACTGCTCGCTGCATGTTGCACTCTCCGCGCTGCATATGCCGCGATACAGCCACTTTGGTCCACACACACACACACATGCGCACACGCATACAAACGCACATATGCAAACGGCACTGATTGTTTTTTGCCGTTTTCTTCTCATGTTGTTTACCATTAAAATATCACGGAAATTACACATTTTGCTAGGTTTTTTGCTGTGCAGCATGGCAACGCGGTGTGTGTGGGTGGAGGGGAAGTGTATGGAAAAATATTTGCATAAAATACGCACCCAAATGCAAACACGCAGATACAAAACACACACGCATGCACAAATAGACTTTAATGCAGGGCAAACAGTTGAAAATATATATTTTATTTATTTATACGCCCCTTTGGCTTGCGTCTTCCGTCTTACCTTCGACGCTCATGTTTCCGGCGCGCGCTGTGAGCTTAAAGTGTGGCGCATCGCCGGACACTTCGCACCTGTAAACGCCCGATGACTTGACGCCCAATAAATTAAGCTCCACACGACACGAGGATTCATTGCACTCGTTGCCATCATCGATCAATTGCACGCCCTGCACCGGGAATTTTCTGAAAACGGTTGGCATCAGTGGTGCATATCTGTTGACGAGATAGGATAAAAGGAAAGGCATGAGCGAGGCAGAGAGGCAGAGAGACAGAGAGAGAGAAAGAGAGAGGGAGAGAGATATGTTGAATAGTCAAAAAGGGTTATTGCCATATTGCCTATTGGTTTCCCTTGAGTGCTGGCTAAATTGGCCGCAAATTGCGCCAGCTTCCATTTGAAGTCCTTTTTGGGGGCTTTGGTCAGCTGATAATCGGGCAACACATTTCTAGGCTGGCTAAAAGCTTTCTAGCCATAAACGAAGCTAGGTCAGGAAATGGAGATTTCGCAGACAAGTGGCTTACAAGCACTCAATCTCTGTCTGTGTGTGTGTGCGTGTGTGTGTGTTTTGGTACAGTTCTTCAATTTGTTTTCTATTTTAGATTGTTGCTCATTAATCCCTCAAATCGATGTGTATAAAAATCTACAACAAAGTGTTCAAGTGGAAAACTTGTTCAGCGCCGAACAACAAAAGTGGCCACTGCACATAAATAAACCACAAACAAAAAAGATCGGCTCGTATAAGACTAGAATATACCCTATATGGGAGATTTTTAACTTTAACAAGTGCCCCTTGTGTCACATACGTCCCTAGAATTTTATTATGCTCTATTTACGCATCTTACGTGGCATAAATAGCTGTTCTGCTGCCAAAGGCAATTCCAATAAGAAATGCTGTGGTGTTGATAATAGCTGTTAGCCAGCGTTTGTTGCCTGTTTAAAAGTGGAAGGGGGAGTTGATGCGGAGGGGGAGCACGAACGGCAAGTGGGTCGAATTATTTGCGGCTTAGATGGCGGCGTCTGCTGCGGCAGCAAATCAACAAATTTGATAAGCAATATAAACTGACTGTTGGCTGCCACTTTTAGGTTTTAGGTTGGTGGGCGTGGCTCGATACAAGGGATTTTGTGGCATTCTGTGCTTATTTGCCACTAGCCAACATTAAGTTTTGCCCACGCTTAAGTCATGTGCAAAGCCCAAATGGCACTGCGCATGTTTCAAGATAATAGTCGACATGGATTTAATGGCTCGAAAATGAACAACTTGGCACATAATATTAATGTATTAATTTATTTCGCTTACTTGTTAAACTAATTTATCAAATTAACTCTGACTCTGACCCGATTTTAGTTTGTCGCTTCAATGTGATAAGAAAATAAATTAAGTGTTTTATATATGTGTTTGCAATTACTGTGCAAAGATTTATTGACTTATTTGCAAGGAGTGCTTTCAAAACCAATGAATAAAATTTGATTAAGCTGAGAGGCTTCTCTTAGATTTGATTATATTAAATTCCATAAAGACTTGAATTGAACTTATTATGTTGAAATGATGTGGCCAATAATAAACCACAAAAACTAACTTATAATTTGAAGATGGGAATCGCTTTTTTCCTTTGAGAAAATGCTCATACTCTGTGCAAACCTTGCCTTGCATCAACTTTAAGGTTCGATCAAATATTGTGCATTCGCTGGAGAGTTTAAAGTTTCGTTTGCATTCATTTGCAGTTGCATTACAAGTGCAAGTAAAATTGCAATTGGCTTCCACTGAGTCTGTAGTACTTTTGCTGTCTAATTAAAACTTTAGCGTTCCAGCCCCCCCCCCCCAGGCTATATTCAAGGCCTTGCTTATAGCAATGGGGTTGTACGTGTGTGTGTACGAGTGTGCGAGTATGTGTGTGTGTGTGTGTGTGTGAGTGACTGTCTGTATGTGTGTGTTATGTATGTGTGCACAGCACCTAAGCGCTGCTCAAGCTCATTTTTAATTAAGCAAAACGCGAAGCAGTCATTTGAGATTTTTCATTACGCTGCAGTTTATTGCAGTGCAAACATTCATATTTGAATCTAGATGCACAGACATATATGTATATATATATGTATATATATGTGTACGACCGACCCACTTGCTGATGATAATGATTATGTGCTTCAAGAAGTTATTATGGAGTTATATACATATTATGGCTGTGGCTTCTGATAATGAACACATTCTCTTTGGTAAAATATTCCATTTGGCTGCCTGTCTCTGTCTCGATTGTTATTTGATACCTACTTGAAGTGGTCGACTTGTGGTCAAAATGCCATTTAATAATCATTTCAAACTAGTTGTGGCTTAGTTAACAGCCAGATACCAGCTTTTTGGGCAATTAGTTGCCTTTTGTTGACGCCTTTCTCGCTGCCGCTGCTGCTGCCGCTGCCGCTGCTGCTGTTAACAGCTGAGGCATAAATATTAAATGCCGCTTCGTGTAAGCACTGAAATAACCAAGTGACTGATGGCTGTAAACGTTGGGCCACAAACGTGGGTTGTGTGTGTGAGTGTGTGTGTGTGTGTGTAGAGTGAACCACAACCCAGTATTTCATATGGCAGGACATTTAAATTAATTTGCCATAGCATAAACGAACCAACGCAAATTAATTTATTTAATAATTCACTAGGCAAGAAAGTCGCTTGACAATCAACATATTTATGCGGCAAATGAATGTGTGTGTGTGTGTGTGGTTGCATGGGTGTGTGGCTGTGTGAGTGTGGGCGGGTGACTGTGGGAGTGGGAGTGGGAGTAGGTGTGGTTTTACTGGCTTTGTGACTGACTCTGACACTGTGTTTGTCTCTCCCTGGCAATGACACAGATTTCGATGCATTTGACAGCTGCGCAGCCTCTCAAAAATAACAAAAATAAATATCATAAATTACAAGCGCACACACACACCCACACTGACGCACCCCCTGTGTATACATCACAAACACACACACACACACACACACACACATACTTACCTAAAAAACTCGCTGTCGTTTTTGTACCACTTAACCGAATTTAACGTGTGACCACTTATATCATAGCTGCAGGATAACGTGACGTTATCACGAAAATCAACAATTTGTGGCACATTGATGTCAGTCACAAGTAGACACTGAATGCGCCTCGCAGCTGCAAAAAAACACGAAAAAATGAGAGGGGGAATAAGTATAAAAGCTGGATAGAATATAAGGCAGCAGGCAGCAGTTGGCTAAAAACCGCCAGATAAAATGATGAAAAATTAAAAATGTCATAAAAATATCTTATATAGATATAATCCCATCTATATAAAAATATATATCTATATGATTGAAATTCGCAAATATAAAACGCATTTTACTGTTGGAATTATATAAATGATAAGTTTGTTGTTAAATTTGTCAGTTGAAATTACTTTAACTCATTGAAATTGAGGAGTTGTAACAAGCAAAATTACATAACTCAACATGTGTAAGCATATAAAAAATAAACTGAAAAATTTCTAGAAATGACATTGATTTGTTTGTGAGCCAAAAAGAAAAAACATAAGCCAATGTTTAGGTAAATATATTTCTTAAGGCGCTTAAATGCATTAAATTTGCAAATTTAAAGCTGAAAAAGAAATTAACATAAAAAGAAATTAAGCAAAATATTCCAGAAAAATCGGAAGCAGACAATTTGTATCACAAATAAAGCGACGCACAACTTCTAATTGAATGAACTTGTAAAAATGCTCAACGTCTAAGTGACAAGCAAGGAGAGAAAGAAACGGAAAAGAAATAGAAAAAGAAAGAGAAAAAAATGGAAAAATAAGTGAAAAAGGGGCGGCAAGAAAAGCAACTGCTAAACGTTTTTATCCAACAACAAGAAGCTGTGTAAACCGCGCTTTGGTTTTCTCAATTTGCAGAGCGTTTTTAAGTGCAAACAGACAGACAGAAAAAGAAATGGGGTAAAAACAAAAACAAAAACAAAAACAAAAAATCAAAAAAAGGAAATGGTTAATATCATTAGCTGCCTTGCGCATTTGTTGTTGTTGTTGCTGTTTGTTGCATACAGTGGGGCAAGTGCTTATTGCAGCAAATGCCAAATGCGTTGCTAACAGCTCTTCTTCTTGTCTGCTGTCTGCCGTCTGCCGTCTGCCGTCTGCTGTTGCGAGGGAAAGTTGTGTGCAATTTCCATAATCTTGGCCATGTAGCTGCAGTTGCAGCGGGTAAGTTGACGGAGGCGGAGACAGAGGTGGGGGGCAGCAAACTGTACGGCGTGATAAGCAACAATTCGCGGCACTGAACGCGGCACGAAGGACGATAATTTGCAACTTGTCTGCATAATTTTTGTTGCTCCTCTCCAGGCAACAGCGGCAGCAACAAGCAGCGCTCGTGAATTTAATTTGTTGCACTTTACAGTTGAAATAACTCCGAGGTGTGGCGGCAACAACTTGTCGCAACTACAGCAAAAAAAAAAAAAAAAAAAAAAAAAAAACCGAACGAGCAGGCGAGAGAAAAACCATGAAAATAGTTAAATAATTCTTCAATTTATGCATGCTCGTTTTCTGATTACCCTCATAGCTGGGGAAAAATATTCAAATATCTTGCGACAGATTGTTGAGCGACAGAGGGCGAAATGTGGAAATTGAAAGAGCGACAGAGAGAGAGAGAAAGAGAGAGAGAGAGAGAGAGATAAAGGATAGAAATGGAGAAAGATAGAGGGAGAGGTAAAAAAAGTGCTTTGTATTTTGGTTTTTGTCAATGGCAGCCAACAAACGGCAAACTTGCTTAAAGTTTCAATAGACAAACAACAATGCCTGGCAGACAAACAGGCGGATCTGCCGGAGGCAGGTTCTCCGTGTTGCCTGCAATGGGCGACAAGCGGCAAGCGGCAAGTTGCAAGCTGAATGCTGCATATTGAGACTGAGTGTGGCACGAGTCTTTTGAAGCATGTCAAAGCCGCTGACTAGCAGCAACACGAAACAACAACAAACAACGAGCAACAGCCATCAACAACAGCAACAACAACAACAACAGCAACAGCAACAGCAACAGCAACAATAACAACGACAATAGCAAACACATTTGCAAATGGCAGCGGCAACCGCAGCTTAATGACAGCCTCAAAACACACAAGTAAACACACATCTACAGGTACACACACACACACACACACACACACACAGCAACACTCACACAGCAGTTAGGCGGGGTAAGTGCGGTTTAAAAGACGCACATCTGCAAAAGTTCACCTGCATGGCAAAAGGCAAATGACAGCTGTATCTGTGACCGAGAACCAAAGAATATATACTATACTTATATACATAAATACATATAGACATATATACATATATATGTATATATTCTAGTGTCTGTGTAAATGTAAATTATAACGAGAAAGAGTAGTTGACAGCTGAAGGATTCGCAGCAAAGATACCCTACTTAAATTGCTTTTGTGCGATAATTGAAATCTAGGTGATATTTTATATTAATCGAAAAATCTAATTTTGGTTAATTTTAAATTCCACATAAAAAGAACAGGTGAAATCACATATATTACATATAAGTATGCCTAGCTTAAAAGTCAAGGGAAACTATTTGATGTACAATTAGGCTCAATAACTTTGCTAAGTTCAGCTTAACAAATTAATATCTGTATAATTCACTATTGAGGGGCAAAACAGAAGTTAACAAGTCAACAATTAATACATACTTATATTAGTTTTAGAGTTTTAAACATATTCTAATCTAGATGTCTATTTAAATTAGTCGAGTTATCGAAATTTATTACACCGATATCTCTTTTTATATATTTGAAAATATTCATTATATTTGCAAAAGATTAGCGCCTCGATAAATTTGATACTTTCATGTCAAACGAATAAACTTAGCTTAAAACTTAAACTTTATTAGACTAAGACCAAAATAGAATTCAAAACTGAGACTAATTTTAGATAAGCATAAAAACTTAACAATTAATATATAGAGCCTGTCCTGCTCAGCTAGGGTATTGGGAAAGGTACACAAAATAGACGAGGCAGACAACTTTGTTGCACGGCAATCAACGCACTTGGACAAAGTTTCTGCTGCTGCTGCTGCCTAACAACGCCAACAACTTCAAATGCCAATTGAAGACTTCAATTTGCCTGTTTTTTGCTCTTCGTTTTGTTGTAGTTGATTTTCATTTCGTCTTCGTTGTTGTTGTTGTTGTTGTTGTTGTTGCTGGCTGTCATCTGGCTATGTGACCAAATGTGTACATGCATGTGGGTATTACTTATGTATAAGTACGCCTACTTGTCTGTTGCCTTGTCGATTTGTCTGTTTGTCCGTTTGTCTGTTTGTCCGTTTGTCTGTTTGCCTGTCTGTTTGCATGTCTGATTGTTACACAGCTAGTCGCTCGTGGCTTACAACGTTGAAATCATCACGCGCAACGACAAATTCACTTTGCCGTGAAAGTGCCTAAAGAAAGTCAAGAGGCAATGCTTTTTTTCTTCTCAATTTTCTTTTTTTTGCTTTTATTGTGCTGCAGGCATAGTTTCTGCGTTTGACTCGCCATATTGACTGGATAATGCAAATTGTGTGCCCCCAAAAGTGGGCAACAGAAAACAGACTTGTGGCTGTTGCTGCAGCCTGAGCCAATTTAAATCCGGCTAGAGAGATTCGCCTGCTTACGATAAATGCCAGCGCAGACAAATCAGCTCAGGCCCAAGTATAAAGTAATGCCAAGCATCTATAATTTGCATATAAATGCGAGAAACGCTTCCAGCCACGCAGTCCAAGCATTTGTTTGGTTTGTTTTGAGGTTTTTTTTTTTCTTGTGGCATTCTTTTTTTGCGTGGGTTCAACTTGTGACAGGCGAACACAAATAAAGATGCTAATCTTGGCAGCGTAGTTGCACAGCAGCAGCAGTAGCAGTGGCAGTGGCAGCGGCAGCATCAGCATAAGCAGTAACAAAAAAATTGAGCAGCTAAATGGCGTACGAAAAGGCAAAATAATAAAAAAATAAAACGAAAATAATAAAATAAAATAAAATAAATAGAAGCCGCTGTCTGGCCAACTATGCGACTACAGTTAAGCTGCAGAAGCTGAGAATCCTTAACTACTGTTCTTGTTGCTGTTGCTGTTGTTGTTGTCGATGTTCTATATAAGTCCTGTTTGGTATGCAGCAGCCATAACAACAAAACAACAAAATAACACCCACAAGAACAACAACAACAACAACAACAAAAGCACAAAGAATGCAAAGCATTCAATTTTAAACTTGATTTTGCACATTAGATGCGTCTGGTGGCTTTTACTTTAGCTTAGTTGCATGCCACATATTTCCGTCCAATTCAATGGCTCACATTAGTGTCAGTTTTGGCCACATGACAATGGGCCACACTTGCCTCGACTTTTACACTTAATTTCCAGTGAGCCGAAGCTCAAACAAAAAACTGGCAAAGAACAACAAACCAATTGCAGTGTTTTGTGGGTGTGGCGGAATTATTTAATCCATAATTTTCTTTTGCCAACCAAATTGCACACTTAATAAAATTGAAGACACTTGTAAAATAGGCAATTTGTTTAGTTAAACTTTATGGCACTTGAGGCTGGCTAAGAAGTACCACACTGTCAGCACACTGTCTATACAAGTCCACAATTTTGCTGTGTCTGCGAGGCACTTGTAGCCAAATATTTATTTTCGTGGCATGTCCTCGACGTGGCTGCCGTCGAGGAGCGTCGAGTTGCCTTATTCACTCATTGGCAGTAAATTTGAAAAGCGTCTATAAATTTTAGAAAAGTGCAAATAAAATATAGCACAAGTTTGTATGCCTGTTGTGTGGGTAAATCCTTTAAGGCATACTCCAAAATGAAATTGTCACATTTATGTTTCCTTTATGTAAATTTACTCGAAGCGCTTCTTTCTCTCTCTCTCTTTCGCATTCTCTGAGCCGCTTTCACATAAGTCTGCTTTTTTTCAGCCATCCCAGTAAAATGTTTTTAGAATTACTTAAAGCTGGCATAAAACCCCTAAAAACAAAAATCTATGCTAATTTTTGTTTTTGTGTCTTTTACTATTTTCTGGACATCTTTTGCATTTTGGTGTTTTTGTCTCACTCTCGAATTGATTCGATTTTAATACTGGTTTTTCAATCAATGCCAACGCATTTACTAACCAAAAAGGATTAACGAAAGTACAAACTATTTTTTCAAAAGGATTTTAGATAATAGCTGGAAAAGTCGAATGAAATGCAAAATAATAAATAAACGTTTTTCAAAATACTAACTAAAATTTATACAATATATCTGCATATTTGCTAACAAATTCAAATGATCTCAGCATATTTAATCTATTGAGATCCAATCAAAATATTTTACTTAAAAGTATTTAGAAGCAATCCTTTTGATTAAAGAGATTTCGATTATTTTGTTTGCTCAGCTCAGCAGAAAAGAATCATATTTTGGCCAAATTTAAATTATATTCGTTGTTAAAGAAAATTGGGAAATTAGATAGAGCAAATCTAAACACATAAAATATAATTATAATTGATATATGATATATATATGGGATATTTCTTTTGTTTTATTTGGCTGGTTTCCCACGCGGTTGAGTAATAATTGAAAGTGTATTTAAAAAACAATTTAGTGGCACGTCATTTGCATAAAATACCATATTTGCACAGACGGGCGCCCAAACATAACGGTAACACAGCAACAGCAACACATTTATTGCTATGCTAATTTTAAGTTTGGGTCATAACAGCAACAAAAGGCAAGTGCACAAAAGCGCAAAGCGGAAACGGAAATGCCTAAATGACTTTTCATGGTGTCGCCGTTGAAGGCCACAGGTCAGGTGCGGGGTTAGCAATTCCTACTCTCTCTCTCTCTCTCTCTTTTTCACCCGTTTTGTGCGTGTGTGTGTGTGTGCTTGTGCTTAAGTCAACCGCAAAGTTGCCCACGTCGTCGACTTTGTCGTAAAAAGGTTGGACGGCTTAGAGGGATTAAAAGGAAAAAGCAATAAAATGAAAAGTTTCAAATATTTTTATTATTATAACCGGCTAGAGGCGGCTTTAAATTCGCTTTAAACTTACCCAGCAGCCAGTAGATGCACAGCTGCAGCAGCCAGCTGCCACAATCCATTGTGGCCATTGCTGTTGTTGTTGTTGTTGTTGTGGTTGAGTGTGGCCTTAAAGGACCTGCCAACCGTGCTTAAGCCACACACATAAACCTTTATCCGTGTATATTTCCATAAATTTAGTGTTGCAATCTTTGCACATATTACTTTGCACTGGCGTCGGCCATGATTATGTATTTACTATATCAATATCGAACGAGTGCCATTAACAGGCAACAAATTGGGGCAAGCTTTGACTTTTTCTTTATTCTCTCTTCTCTTTGCCTGAAAAAAATATGGGCAGCCTCTGGTGGCATTATTTTTTTTGGTCGCAATGCTTAAAGGTTATTCAATTTGAAAACTTTTTTGGCGTCAAAGTGTGGCATTCAGTGCAGCACACTCCCACATTCACACACATATTTCCCCCCTCTCTCTCTCTCTCTCTCTCTCTCTCTCTGTCTGTGTGTTGTCTGCTGCCTAACTTATTTCCAGCATTAGGAAAGTTTTGCTTTGACTTTTCATATTCTGTTTTAAAAGGTATTTGAAGTCGATATGTATTATTTTCAGCACTTAAAAAACAGTTTTTTATATTTTTTTTTAACATTTATAGTTTATGCATTTGAAAATAACAGATTAATTCTACACGGAATAAAATCAATTACTACTGTCTCAATAAAGAAATATGTAAAATTTTTAGTTCTTTAAATCTCTAATAACCAGTAAAAAAACCCAATAAAATTAATTTTCCTTGCTATTCCAGGGTATTTACCAGCCAAGTGTTTCAATTTCGGATATTTATGCCTTTAATAAAGTTATATTTTTTTTTGTTTTCCCAAATTTTTGGGCGGCTATTGCATTTGCTTATTGTCATTGTCAGCGTTATTTTAACGTTGACAGTTTTTTGCCAAAAAACAAAAAAAAATAAAACAGAAATTGTGCTGTGGCAAAAATGGAAATGTGGCAGCCGGCAACTTGGTCTGCTTCAGCTACGTCGATTGTCTATCTGCCAACAGAGACAGAGGCCAAAAAGAGTAGCCAATGCCGTGCACCACTCTCTGCCCGTCTCTATTACCCATCAGCGTGTCCCCGTGGAGCCTGTGGCGCTTCGGGCTTTGTGGCATAAAGTCCTTTAATGCTCTAATCAAATTGTGGCTTCTTTTTGCGCTGCCTTGTCGTCAACTTTGACTCATTTTCTCTGTGTTCGTTGTTGTTGTTGTTGTTAATGTTGATGTTGCTTTTGTTGCTGCCTTTTGTTGTTCTTTTCTGTCATCATTGTTTTGGTTTCATTGACGCGTTTATTAAAATTACCGTGGCAAAGTTTCACAGCGGCGAAGCATTTTTTTTTAATAACAGTGGCAAGCAGCTTGAGCAGGTCTCTTAGTTAATTTGTTTTTCTTCCACTACAAGTTTCTGGGGGCATGGATGTGGCAAGCTTAATTTAATTTGCAAACTAAACTGTTGCTAAGCAAACCTATGCAGTTGCTAGAAAAGCGATATACATCTGCCCAAATATATATATATATATATATATATACATATATCTATATATATATATATATATATATAAATCAACACTCATTTAAGCCAGTTTTAATGTATGTTGTTTGCCTTGAGAGCAGATTATTTTCGAATTCCACTATTGCTTAATATTTAATCTATAGAATGTGGCACATATAATTTCTAAAGTGCAGTTTGTTTGTGTGTGTGTGTGTGTGTGCAACAAGTCAACAATTGAATAAACAGTTGCTGTCAACTGTCGTCAGTCGACTTATGTCAATCTTATGTCTCTGCAAACATTGTCAATTTAATTTGACGACTCATCTGACACTCCCTCCCCTCCCCTCCCCTCCCCTACCCTAATATTGTCAATCACACAAATGTTTGCAATGCGAGTTGAATAAGGAATGCAGCAGCAACGGCCAAAAACCACATTGATAGGCGGCCAAAAGCAAACAAATATGCAGATACAAAGCAGATAAAAGCCTTGCAAATGATTGTTGTGCATTGAAATTCCACATACGTCACGTGTATCACTCAAAGATTTGAACTTGAGTAAACACACACACACACACACACACACACACACACATACACAGCTTGAATCTAAGTTAATTACTTAATGGCAATCTAATGCAAAGGCATTTGAATAATTAACAAACATTTCATTGACTGGCCTACAAACACACTCCCCTCCACACACACACCCTCAACTACACATATGTGCATTGAGTTTGCGACACAGTTTGTTGGCCCTTGCTGTGTTTATATTTATGAGTCTTGTGCAACAGTCGGCATTTTGTTGCTGCCGAAACTGTTCTCTTTTTTTATGCTTTTACGTCTGCCACTGCTGCATGCATTTGCATAAGTGCATAATTTCACACATACAGCGAGCGACAAACGTGCATAAAACTCACACATATAATGACGCATGCAAATCTTTCGTATTTTTATTTATTTGCCATTTGTTGGCTTTGCGAATCGGTGTCGTCGTCGTCGACGCTGTTGTTGTTCTTGTTGTTGTTGTTGTTGTTGTCGTTGTGCCACCCGCCCGCACCGCACGCACACACCGTCTCACACAAAAGTTGCCGTCTAACTGACAGCGAGCAACGGTTACGGCCACGGCCGGCTGGCAATTTAACGCCGCTGCTGCGGCGGCAGCATCGTCAGCGACAGCGACTCCAGTTGTCCCAAGTAGCATCCATGTCCTCGATTCCCATTTGCGCACTTCGTATCGCTGCCGGCGCTGACGTTCGCGCTCAAAGAGCGCCTAATAGCTAGTCTTTCATATCGGCACCGATGCTGTAAAGATGCTGCTGCTGCTGAGCTGCTGCTGCTTTGCCTTCGTGTCTCTCTGCCTCTTGTTTAACGAGCAGTTATGGGAGTGTTTTTAAGAGAGATCATTGACTGTTTTTGGGCGCGCCTTTCTGTTGTGTTTGGCTCTCGCTAAGAGCATCGTTTTGGGCAGTTTGCCGCCATTTGTCGTTTTGTGGCGCTGTAAACAATCAGAACTGTTAAGCTAACAGCGAGTGGAGAGTTTTAACATGTCTGTTAAGCTATTTAACATGTCCGTTAAGCAATGTAACATAATTTTATTTACTATTTGTAATGCAGAATGCAATCTTCAAAAATCTGTAATTTCAAATTGATTTTGTAATTCAAATTAAAAAAATCAACATAAAGAAACTGTTTTTTAACAATCTACATTTTTTTTGTGATTTCTGACGTTTTCATTTTAGTATAAGTGATTGATAAGTTATTTTGCTTATATATCAATGCTCTAAAGACGCATGAAAGTCAATCAAAAAGTCAAAATAAATTTGAACTATTCTTTGAATTAACATATATATTTTTTTTATTTAAAATAGGAAATGCATATTTCGTTTTGTATTTTCTCCAAAATCACAGCAAATATAATGTGCTATCACTTGTGCCTTTTTCACTGGATGCAAATATATTTAGCACTGGAATGATAAGAGCATGCAACAGCAAGTGGCAGCCGCAGTGGCATGCGGCCTTGTGCAACCAAGTATGGAATTGCAAAATCCAAAGGCTTTGCCTGTCATTCTAGTGGTTGATGTGCTTTGTTGTTTGTTTGCTGTTTTTGCTGTTGTTCCTCTTGTTGCTGTTGTTGCTGATGGTGAAATCCTATTAGCCACATGTCTGTCTTCTGGCGCTATTCAGACAGCAGCCAGCAGACTGCAGACAGACGGACAGACGGACAGACAGACAGACGCACATTGAATGCAATGCAACAAGCGGAAATGTATTTTTCGACTAAGGCTGCAAGAAAAGATATTAAGCTGCCAAGCCGCTTATCAAAAATAGAAAAGACACCAAAATAAAAATTAGTTTTCATTTGTTGCCAAATAAAAATGGTGCTCCACAAATCGCAACTAGCTTATCAGTCGCTCACAGGGGCATTGGGGGGAACTGACTCAACTAGAGTATTTGCCTTCCAACTAGTTGCTAAACAAGAATAACTCAGTCACCACCCCACCACCCCCCGACTCAACAACTGGCATTTGTTGGTCAAATTCTTGTTTTTGCTTTGTTGTGGATTTTATTTTCTGCATTGCTGCTTTGAGCTGAGGTTATTTTTACCATTAAATTATATCGATAAGGATACATAAATTCAGTTTGCCCAATACAAAATTTTATTTATTTATTTTTGATTTTTTATTTATTTACTTATTGGAATATATTTTAAATAAAGGAATTATTTTAAGGTTTATTTCAGTTTACACTCATCCTTATTTTTAATAGCGTTTATAATAATTTGGTTTTATTTGGCTTAACAAATTATATAATGAATTCATTAAAACTTTTTAAATTCGAAATCAATAAAGATTAAAACTGCTTACTGAATCCGCGAATTCCAACTGGTGACTACAAAAATGTAAAATAACCTTTTTTCGATCGTTTACAACAGCATTTCAAAGCCCGTATGGGAATTAATCGTCAACTTTTAATCATCTTACTCAATTAAATGCAATTTTCATTAGCAATAGGAGGATTACGATAAGAGTAAATAAATAATTAAATCAAGCTTTCGCTAAAAGTATGCCGAAATGAAAAACTATTTAAAATTACTTACATTATTTAAAAAGTAATTTCAACAAATTTGTTCGAAGTTCTTGTGGCAAACAATTGAAGTATTTAAATATTGATTAAAATGTGGCCAGGAATGTCAATGCTAAATGACATGCCAGCTGCGAAATAAATAACCACAAGTATTGCACTTCTTTTGTGCAGAACTAGATGGAGTTGCAACATGGGTGTGCATGTGTGTGTGTGTGTGTGTGTGTTAGTGTAAGCGCTCTTGCGGCCAAGTTTTTGGCAAGCTGCAAACGCGACACGTGAGCTTTGCTGCAGCCGGTACATGACTAAAGGAACTAATGGCACACTTACAAACACACACACACACACACACACACACACACACACACACACACACACACACATACACTTTCACGCACATGTGACACGTGTTTTGACTGCAACAAATATGCTGAAAATGTTATGCCAAAAGTCAGCTAACAACAACAAAAGCTTTTGCAGAAGCAGCTCTTAGGTTTTCTCTCCCTTTTTTTATATTTTTTTGTTGTTGCATTTTATGGGGCCCAAACGCCGCGAAGCTGCCAAACTTGGCACCGTTAGTTGCCATTTGCGCAAGTATTTTAAAAATGCATTTTTTGTAGGATGGCAGTTTTACATTTTGGGACACGTCGAACGTGCCAGCCCCACATAGCAGCCAGGACCTCAGCTCGGCGTTGGCCAAAAGCTTGCTAAGCGATTTGGCTTGCCAGCGCGAATAAGTATGCTATGTTTTTTTGTTTTTCTTTCTGTCTTTTACACAGGGGGTGCGGGTGGCAAGATGTCTTTCCGTCAGGCCTTTACAAGGTGGCAAGGTGGCAGCTCATGTGTTGCAGCAAACTCTGGATAAGTGCCCTAAGCTGATGCTGTGATAAACTTTAAAAAGCGTTATATCTAAATTTCAACTGAAGTGTTCCGCAATTTCATTGAGTTTTTGACATCGAATTTTTCTTCCTCTTCGTTTTACATTCATTTTGCTCACTCTGCGAACTAAGCCAGCAACTTTTGTCGCTTAAGTTTGTTGGCCGTGGCTCATTATGCAGTTGACAGACGCCGGCAGAGGCAGCGTGTTCGGCTAGAAATTGGCAAACCGCGGCAATAGACGGCCTAAAGTTGCCGCGGTTCCAACAACACTTCCAAGCAGAATACGCATAAATAAACGTGGCAACAACCAGCAATTGCTTTTGAGAGATGAGCGCGAATCGCGATTTTGTTGATTTATTACACAATACTACACGAGCACGATCAACAAGATATAGTAAAAATAAATCTATTACTATATATATTTATATCATAACATAATTACATATAATTGTAATGCAATGGAACAATGATTTTTTATTTTTGGGTATTTTTCCACAAAAGAATAAGCGATTTCATATAATATGTCGCTCGAATTATTACTATATTTTTTACAGGATTGCTTTTAAGCCCTACACAATAAAAAAATTATTATTATTTTATGTATTTGTATAAGCATTAACTAAATTGATAAACTATTTTAATTTGTGGTTGCTTTTTTGTAATCTGAATCTGTCATTTGAATCGTTTTCTACCCTTAAACCCAATAAATCGTATTAAATTCAGCATTCTTTTCAGCTTAAAATATATTTTCATTTTCAAGTATTTCGTGTCACGTGCTCAACTCTGACTGCCACAGCCGTTGTGCCTTGCAACCATGCAACGAAAGTGCGGCTGGCCAGCGCCACAATGGGCGAGTTTATTAAAAATTTGAGCTTGTTCCCCACCCGCTCGAATTTTCATTGTTGAATTTTCTTATTTTATTTTTTTGTTGTGTACGTTTTTTGTATGTTTTTTCGCCGACTGATGTTTTGCCTTGGCTGTTTTCATTTTATGTTTTTTTTTTTTTGTTTATTTTGTGCCACTTGGCCATCGCTACATGCACTTGAGTTTCATTTGCTTGTTTCGGCAACGGTTGCAGGCCTCGCAGCAGCAGCAGCAGTGGCAGCAGCAGCGGCAGCAACAGCAGCGGAATGCTGGGACACAAGAGGAGTCTACCAGGCAATGCCAGAAAGTGCATTAAGCATTTGTAGTACCTCGAAAAAGTTTTATGTACATTGTGAGAGGGCCAGGAAAAAACCACAGCCACAATAAAAAGTCGAATGTTTGTTGCTGCCGCTGCTGCTGCTGCCAACGAGGTTATTATTATTATTGTTTTTGTTGTTGTTGCTGTTGCTGTTGCAGTTGTTCGTTCAAATAAGTAGTTCACTTTGTTAAATTATGTGCGGCATTCGCATCCACATTTGTTTGCCCCATACGAAGAAACGGCCAACTGAATTCTTTCTTAACCTCTTCTTTTGTAGTCAATTAAAGACATTTGCTCATTAATTGACATACCAGCAGATTTTTACACTAATTTGAATTTTAGTATTGCATTAACGCAAAGTAATTTCATTTTTAAATATTTATTTAGACAAAATTGTCAATCTGCATTAATTTTTATTGTTAATTTTTACAAGATTTTTGAGATCAATATCAGGAATCGGACAGAAGTGCTGTTTTAAAGTGTGTTTTTATTTTGATTTTATCGTGATTTTTTAAGTTCAGATACAATATAAACCAGGTATATCAATGTGGAAGAATATATTTGGAGTCCTCATCCTTAGACAGATGAATATGCAGTATCTTCGAAAAACATTTCATACGCTTAAAAGTCGTATAAACCAACACAAATTCAACCGAATTCTATAATTTAATTAAATGGGATCAAAATAAATCAAACAAGGTCGCAGTGCAGGAAACCCCCCAAATAATATAAATAAATAATTATATTAATGTAACTGCAGGTTTGTGTTTTTTTTTGTGGTGCTATCATATGTAAATGTATTTTTCTTTTTTGCTTACATAACTAATTAAATCAGCTTTGGATGACGTGGTAAATTTGAAATGCCAGCGCTTTAGATATAATTTAAACAAGTTTATCATAATCCATGTAGCATTTAATTACAAACAGCGAGTCTCATTTAATTACGGATTACAATAACTTAACAAAAACTTTTTCATTTCACCAACATGACGAGTCGCGTTGGCAATGGCAACGCAAGTTCAGTTAGAGATTTAGATACATGTTTGTGCGGATACAGATACAGATACAGATACAGTTACAGTTACAGTTATCCAGCAGGGAAGTTAAGCACTCGCGCAATGCCAAAACAAATGCATGGCAAAATCTTAATTAACCTCAGGGTGTAGAACATAAACCAGCACACTCGCACACACACACATATATAGTTACAATTACGTTTGTCTAAATACATACATACATATATACATTCATATATATATATATATATATACTTCCATTTTCCCAAGTATGTATGTATAAATTGAGAGTGTTGGCGGATGGGGAAACAAGCTGAGCAAATAAAACTATGTGTCTGCTGTATGTGTGTATGTGTTTGATCGTGTGTGTGTGTGTTACGTACTTCATTCTAACTCAAATACACACACACACACACGCACATACTCACAAACACTCACACACAGACAAGGCACATCACTCCGCGGGAATTACATTAAGCGTCGGGCATAATAAATTATTCCCTATGATATGATTCTGGTACATGATAAGCGTTTGTAATTTTAACTGTCAGTTAAATGAGTAAATGGCCGCCCAGAGTTTGAATCCTGGGTGTGGCAAGTAATGTGCGTAGATGGTGGTGCGGGTGGAGGGCGGCGGGGGGGACTGATGTATTCAGTGCAGGCAGTGACGCGATTTAGAATTCCTTATATTTATCTTTTAGCAGAAAACTTGAACATTAGCGCGAGCTTAAATAAAAGTTGAGCGTCAATATTTGCAGGCACACACACACACACACACATACACATGTGTATGTAGTAGCACACTCACATACACATAATTATTTCTAGCTGCTAAAGTTGGAGCTGAAAGGGCGTTGACAAGTACGTGACTATATATTCAACACGGGCTTGGGCCACATGATCTGCAGCACTCAACCACCACTCAACGACCCCACCCACCCCCAGATGACCCCCGCCCCGATGCCACTTCACTTCACCTCCCCAACATCGCTATTTGCTTTGAAATTAAAAAAGTTTGCGCTGCGCGCTGTTAGATTCGCCGCTTTGGCTCTGCCTTGATTTACATGTTAAATAATATTGTGCCCTCGTCCGGCGCCAGCGAAATTGCTACAAACGCGCTGCATAAAAGTCAAATATGGAATAGCTGTCTTCTTTGGTGTGTCCTGTTTGCTGCCCGTAAATATATGCATTGCCTGCCTATCTGCCCCCGTCCTGCTCGCCCCGCCCTGCCCCCGCCCAGTCCATTGCCAGCAAAACTGACTCACGCGCATTTGCCAAATCAACAGCTCATTAAATCACGTAGCTAAAACTCCCCCCCCCCCCTTCGCGAGGGGCCCTAAGAGGTTTTTATGCAAAACCTGAATTTAAAATTCAATGTCCAACTGTAAGAGATGCCCAAGAAGCAGACCAGCTTGAAACCACGGTCCCCTCACCTAACTTTCCAAAAAAAACCTTTGGAAACTTGATTGGCATTAAAAATAATTCCAAAATATACATATATATGAAATATATTATTGGACTCCTAAGTAATATATATATATATATATATAAATAATATACAAATGATATAAATCACTTTCATTTTTAGTATAAAGCAGCAAACTTGATTCTTATTTGACTTTCCACATAAGTTAATTAATGGCGAAATTAAATTCGCTTTCCTATTTCTAGAAAATTTCGTTTTTAGTTTTGCCTTTTTGTGGTATTTGTAGTTCTTATGATGCAATATTACTCATTCTTGTTGGAACTGTCTCCTCCTTTAATTAAATTTGGAATTCTAACATATCTCTGGCCAACCTTGGAGCATGTTTAACTGTGATAAATGTATCTTAATCCACAGTTTCACAGACTTACCTATCTTTTCGTTATTTTATCTCTTTTTATTACTCTGCCTTCTTAACGTTGTTTCATTTTCTGATAAGTTAAGTTAATAAGTCTTAACACAAGACTAATTTGGCCTATTCCGGGCTTGCACACTTCTTGCAATAAATATTGGACTATTTTACGTAAGACCTTTTTTCTTTTATTTATATTAATTTTTTGAGACTGTGCTCTTTCATTTGATAAATAAGTAATGAAATAAAGTACAATCTGACAAGTTTAATATAAGTCATTCTCTGATTTTTGACACACTCACAAAAACATATTTACACAGCAGACTAAAATATTCGTTTTTACACAGATATTCGGACCGATGATAAATCCAGCTGTAAGCAAAATAAAAATGCGTTTTCGTGACCGAACCAAGAGCCGTGAATGGAATAAGTTGGATTTCAGTGCTGGCGTAGTAGATAGCACTGATAATAGCGAGAGCAGTGAGAATAGTCTGCCAAGTTGGAGATTTCCATTTGGCCACATCAGAATAGCGGCGCTAACATAGCACTTGAGAAGGACAGTCAGATGAAATTGGTTACTCGCTGCACCACATCCAGTGACAAAGAGTAATCCGAGGAAACCTGTTCAGCAGAGTTGCAATTGGACGCCTTATCAATCCGAGTTGGCAGCTGCCTTCCACAAAGGTGTTGTTGTGATCTATGTGGGTGTGGCAACTGCCTGTCCCGTTTCACATATCGCTGATATAGTCGGCGGCTCTGGCCTTGTGTAAGCTGCTGGAGATGGCAAGGGGACGCCACAACGTTGTTCCCATCACCTATGAACCCCTTTTGCCCTACAAATATTGCAGGCTTATTGAGGATCACGACTATTTGGGACACCCAGCACCATGATCAGCTGCGCATTCCGATTCGGTACGCCCGACCCTGCCTCAAGTTGGGTGGCCATTTTGGCATAATGCTGCCGGATGTGGCACACGACTCCCTGAAGGCGGTGAATCGCCTGCATTCCGAGCAGTTGGACAGCAGCTGCTGGTGGGTGTCTATAATCAATCGAAATGCTGATCCGTTCTTAAAGTCCTTTGATGCTTTTTATAAAATCACACATTTTATTTTTTGCACATGTGCATTGGGATAACTTAAAAAGCAAAGCGCAATAAAAATATGGTTTGGAACAATGTAAACTTTCAGGCACAAAGCGTTGTCAACGATTCATTGCATTCTCAGAATTTTCAGATTTTTTGTCAGATTTTTGCTGTTCAAAGCAAATCAAAAGTAATCGTGGGGCACACACAATCGCAGGGAGAGGGCGGACTTTTGGGCGGGAGCAATGCAAAACAACTTAAAATGTCATATGAAATTTGTAGCGTTTGCTGATTGCGAGTGGTAAACAGGCTAAGGGAGGAAGGGGATGAGGGAGATGGGCGTGGCACTTATCCACAAACAGTGCACACATACTTGTAGAAGGGACAGCACAGTAAATCCAGTCACGCCGCTTTATAACGCCCCCATCCGAGGGGCAATCGCTGTGAACTAAAACAAAAAACAGCAAAATGAAAATGAAAACGAGCGAAGAATAGAAAAAAGTGCAGCAAAATGCAGCTGAAGGCAACGTGGAAAATAAAAACCAATGCGAAAATCACAAATTCCGACAAAAATCTTTAAATCCCATGGATTTATGCATTTTTACGTTGCACTTGCTGCTGCCGCATGTGGGATGTCTAACGCTTCACAGCATTCGCGCTGCCATATCTGCCGTACCCGCCCCGCCAGCCCCCCGTCAAAGACACGCCACGCCCAACGAACGATGTTAGCACCATCCTCGCTCTCCACTCTCCGCTCTGCGCTTCCCTTACTCTATGTGTTTTTGTGATTGTGCAAATGCGGGCAAAAGCAACACTAACAAATGCAACAAATGCAACAAAAGCAACGACGACGACGACAACATCGATGGTATTCACGTTTATGTGATTTCTGCAGTTTTCCAACAGCGCCTCAAGGTGTCACAGCATCGAGCAGGGGTGTGGGGAGAGGGGAGAGGTAGGGTGCACTTCACAGCATTGCACTTTGGTGCATGCTGCAACGAAATGCGTTTTAGGTTGGTGCCTAAAAATCAATGTTCAATTTTAGCGTGTTGCCACTTTTGTTGCATTCCTGAGGGGAAACTTTGGAGAAACTGTATTTTATTATTATTATTTTTCAATTTATTTATTAAATTAATTAGTTGTAGTCACTAGTTAAGCACCAGCCTAATGAAGCCACCCGAAAACAGAGAAAGAGCCACCGTTGATGACGTTGCTGTCGTTGCCAGTGCTGCAGCAGAGTGTCTGCTTTCGCTATCAGAACGACGACAGCAGCAGCGGGAGCTCTACCTTTCCGCATTGGGCAACCTATCCCAAAAAACACACACACACACACACAATCCTGCCAGACCACCAATACTACCAAGGCTATTACCACCCACACTTAACGCCACCAAAAAAATTCACACAATCGATTGGTGTTGCCTCCAACTGCTGCTGTTACTGCCACGCTGCTAACAATTGTTGTTGGCGCTGCTGCTGCTGCTGCCACTGCTGCTGCTGTTGATTTTATGGTATGCTGGAAACTATCTGTCGCTTTTGTTTTACGATTCCTTTTGCGCTTGATGATCGTCACCGTTGCTGGATTCGCCAATCCTTCCAATCCCCCCACTCCACACTCCCCCGAGCAACCAGTTCCCCCCCTCTGCCATTGCATGCTATGTTTGTTTGTCTCCAGCCAGAATGGGAAACTGGGACTGGGTAGCTTTGGCTATGGAGCTTGATATCATTGTTGGTTCCCTTTTATACCCTAAGCCCAGTTAAAGCCTGCAAAAGGGGTATAATAAAGTTTCCCAAATGCATTAAATAGGCAGAATTAACATCTTCTATAATTATAATTAAAATTTATAACTTCAGCATCAATGTTTGCACTTACGTAGAATAAAAGTGTTAGGATATCATATGAAAATCAAATCCACTTAAATTGTTTGATAACTTATTCCATTTTTCCAATGTCAACCAATATCGATTGCTGTTTATCAAATTGAGCAATAAGAGTCAAAATTTCTTAGATGCATCTATTTGTATAGGTAGAAAGATATCTTTGCATAACACTGATAAACTGCTCGCATTTGATTCGAGCTCTCTCGACTAGAGACTTCTTACATAAACACATAAACAGTGGATCAGGGTATTTTCCAGTGCAGCTCTCCCGACTGGCGCCTTCTTATTTGTTTTATTCTTTTTCGTTTTGTTTCCACACTGTGTCGCTGCAATCTCGGTGTAATATTTTATTTTCAATTCGCATTTAGTGCAGCCGTGGCAAGTGTGGCATGGCAGGCGCTGGGTGCGGCTGGGATTGTATCTGACAATTGGCAATTGGCCTATCCGACCATTAGATAGTGCGACGGGGCCCAGCTCCAAATAGGCAGCCAGCCAGACAGGCAACGGACGATAAGCGGTAAAAAGGAGGGCACCCAATAAATTGTAGGCGTGGCATGGTGTGGGCGCGTTGATGTCGTCGATTGCCGTTGAATGTGTGGTGTTCTCACAGTTTATGCTGAATCACGAATTGCATTAGACGAGGCTCCCTTGTCCTGCGGCCGGAGCCTTGCCAATTGGATTATCACATATACTTTGTGGGCACTCTGACACTTTTCATTACAATTTTTGTGCGCTCGCACGGCTGGAACGGCAAACGCTTTGAACATGCTTTAAACAGTTCCATCAATGCCAAAGCCAACGCAAGGCTTGAGGGATGAACTGGAATCCCAGCTCTTTGGCCCCGCTGCTGCACTGATAAATGTCAAACAAGCTTTGAGTGTCTCTTCTGCTTACTGCGGAAGCTTTGCGCTGTGCTCGGCGAGAAATGCTTTTTAAGCACTCACACGGTCGGTCCACAAACACACAAACATACCAACACACTCTCATCCACACACACAGATAGAGATGACGAGCGATGTAAATGTTCCTGTCGATAGCCATGTCCAACCATTGTCGAGGAGGACACATTACGGACATACAACAATTTTTGCTCTGTCAACTAAATGTCAGAAAAATGGTCGGCAATGGCACTCGCTGTGCTTCACTCTACAAGGGCCAGCCAGTGCTATAGCCTCTGCTTGATTATCTGCATCAGCAGCAGGAGCAACAGCAGCAGGAGCAGCATCAGCATCAGCATCAGCTTTGGCTACTGCTCTTCCTGCTGCTTGATGCTGTCCCTGGCACGCACGCACTTGATCAATCATGCGAGGTTGACGACGTTGCTGACAAGTGTGTGTGTGTGTGTGTGTGTGTGTGTGTTGTGTTGTGTAGTGCCGTGTTGTGTTGTATTTCCATTGAAGACAACAACATGTCCGCAAAACCACATAGAACATCGAACGGAATAGTAGCAGCACCGCATGATGATGATTATGGAGCACCTGAGAGTTTTGGGCCAACGGTTTTTGGCCAGCAAATTACGCTAAAATGTTGGGCCACAGCACACTGAAGACTGTCTGTCACCTTCCACACGGCGCATATTAATATGGCCTTTGGCAGCACCATAACTAATGGCCTGCCATCCGTTTTAGACAAGCAATCGACTGCCATTAACCAGCAGGCGGCAGATAGACAAACAGACAGACAGACTGACAGACAGACAGACTGACAGACAGGCAGACTGACAGACAGACTGCCAGACAGACAGACAGAATGACATGAAGACTGACAGCAAGCAAGCTGTCCAAAAGCACTTCAAATACTAGCAAAAAAATTATATAAAATGCTCGAGCAAATCCAAACAAATGCTTGAGCTTTTAACTGGGATTATCGGCGCGATATTTATGGTGTATCATTTCTCTCCATATCGAATTGCTAGATTCCACAAGCAAGATGACCACAGATAGCACTTTACCCATAGACAAAGAAATACTTAAGTAAACAAATGCAAACAGCTTTCAGATAAGTATTTTAAAATTACCGTACTTTAATGCCCCATAATGGGAGTGGTATTGATTAATATATATATATATATATTTATTAATATTCATAAATATATATATATATAGAGAACCAACATCTGTTTGTGAGTGGTGCACTCATTCATAAGCTAGTTTTTGTGGCAATAAAATTAATAATTGCCATAGAAAACTTACGGTGCCCAATTAATCTCGAACTCAATTCTTGGCCAACAGTAGACATATTAATTATATGTGGCCTGAATCAATAAGACAGCTAAATTAAACCTTTAATCAAGAGACTTGTTGGCAAAGAATGGCTTTGTTTACTGGCCTAATCAAGGCTAGATGAAAAGGAATAAAATTGAGTAGAAAATAAAAACAGCTCTTTAAGTATCTGTAAGCTGGCCGTAGGTAATTGCAAAATGTGGCTTATCCCAGCGAGTTTGGCTGTTTTCGTTGCTGCCAGGTATTCGCACAGAGGCACGTGCACACGCACACACACGCCCACACACACGCACACACACGCATACACGCACACTCACGCACACACACGCACACAAATACATTGGAAATTAATTAAACCGCAAGTTGAAAGGAGCATGTTAACAAGATGCTTAAAACAAAAAGCTCTGAAAACAAATGTGGTGACCCCAGCCCAGGCCTCTTTTGGCCAAAGATGTGCTGCGCATAACGCATACGCAATGTTGCGTTGTGCGAAAATTTTATTGGCCAAAAGTCAAGTGAAAAGAAAGGTTGAGCCTAAGCTAGAAAAAGTATTTTTGGATGCGGCACAAATCGCACAAAGGACCTTTTCCATTAAGGTAAATGCTGCCACAAAAGACTCTGTGGAAAGTCAGTCGCAACTTTATCAGACACCCAATTAAAAGGGCTTTATAACAATTAGAGCTAATAACACGCTTCAATTGTGCCAGAAATGCCAGAGGGCATCCTTTAACCCAACCCCAACCCCAACCCCAACCCCAGACCCAGACCCAACCCCCCACTTGGCATACTAAGCCCACCCACCATTTTATTTTTATTAGGTTCAGTTTTTTTTTGTTTTTTTTTGTTTTGCTTGTCTGTTTATTTCTCTAACATTTTTCTGGCTAAAGCTTATGGCCGGGTTTTTTTATGGGCTGCCATTTGGTTAGAGCTGCGGTCACAATTAAAGCGAAAGCCACAGCAATTAGCAAATTGACAAGTGGATTTGTTTTTGCATTTTTATGAGTTGGTCAGCTGGTTGTTATTGTTGCATCTGTAATTGTAGTTGTTGGGCAGCACATTACTTTCTCATAAGTAATTAAAAATTGTGTATAGCTAATGTTTACCAGTCGGGCGACTAACCGGCTCTCAGCTAAGCTGTGACTGCCAGAGCAAAACTCCAAAACACAAACAAAAAGTGCAGCACAAATCTCAGAAATTTGATAAATTAGTTGTTGTACGAGTATAACTAAAAAACTTTTCTATGGCTGCTGAAGTGATGCTGAAGCTGGAGCAGGAGCAGGAGCTGGATCTGGAGCGGGAGCAGGAGCAGGAGCTGGCGCTGAGCTGCTTATCCGTTTGAGTCTCTGACTGCACGGCTGGCTAAGAGCAAACTTTTGCCCAAATGCAAAATCCAATTTTTCGAATGAAAAGTCAAACATGAGCTTAACTTTTGATCCGTTTGGCTGCCTAAGCAGCCAACAGTTAACATTCACAGTGCAGATTCAACTTTCCACCAATTGGAATCAACCCTCTAATTCAATATCCGCCCACTTTTAAATCAATGTACCCAGACAGATATATATATATAGATATATATATAGATATATATACAGATATACATCAAATCGATATTTAAATATTGAGCACAACCACTAATTTGCAATCATTGTCGTTTTTGTAAAATGTATTTTTATTACGCATATTATGCAGAATGGCCTATAAAGTCCCATGACTCGCGACTACCGTGGCTAAAATCAAATAAGATTTTACAAATACAATTATGAAAATTCGCTTGAATAAATAAATTGATTGTCAATAAGTATTGTTGTCCACTATTTAATATGCCAATGCATTTTTATAATAATAAATAATTAATTTCGGATTGATGTTACATGTATAATAATGTATTGTTTTTACCAATGCTGAATGCACATAAATAAATTGTATTTGTTTTAACTTAAATTATTTGTTCGCGGGACAACTGTAAATAATACGATGACTATGATATTTCTTAGGTTTAATATTCATAAATATTTTGTTTTTATTTCTGAATTAGATTTATTATGTTCGTATAGATATTTTAGTTGTTGGTATCCATTTTTATGTTATTTCAGATATGAAACATAATTTTATAGAACCCTTAAAAAATATGTTAATATTTATTTAGGACTTGTGTTCGTTGCCATTATTTAAAAATTCAATTTTCTTACAGCATCAGGCTAATACAACAACAAAATTAGCTCAAACTCTTTAAATTTAATTGCATTTCGTGATTTAATTAAATTTGATCAAATAAGCCCACTGTATTTTGTCTGGCAATGACAGAATTTGTCATAAATGTTACTCATTAAATTGAAATTGCAAATTGATGCATATATAGAAAAATAGAATTTGTTGATTTGTGCTTGCATTTTATGCGTGTGCTGTCATCGAGTATTCGCTTTGCATTGGATAAATGCGCGAAAAATCGAGTTTTGCAATATCAAATCTAATTACCATTTGACCCACAAATTGAAAATCTACACATACATAAATATATGCGTCATAATTACGAGAGCTGTGATTGCATGCCCAATTTAGAATTTAAATTGGCATTAATTGTTGTCAATTTGTGGTGCCTAAAATTGGAATCACTGTGGAAGGACTGAAGAGAGACTGTCTATATAAATGTTGTTAGTTGTTGGCCGCTTACGGAACGTGCTATTCAGTACTTGGCCCGAAGAGAATTTTGCTATTGACATAGCAATCGTATCGGTTACAGTCCTTAAGTGACAATGCAACAAGCGAGGAGGCAATAGCACAACAATGCTCAGCCACATGTCGCACACAATAGGTGCAACAACTCATATACACATCGAGGCAGACAGACGCATTCACAACTATTCACAGCCACACACACACTAGCACACACACACACACACACATATATATTCACACACAAGCATATGCCTGTGCCGTTGCAAACACATGCTCAATTGAATCGAAATTGAATTTGCAATTCTATGTGCTGCAGCCAAAGCCATTTTCTTTGCCATGCGGCAAACCCCAGCAACCATTTCATTTTTCTATTTTTCAAATACCCTTTCCAAGAGAGTACACACATAAGTGTCTTGTTGGTAGGCCAAGTTTACCAAGTTAATTAAAACAACGAAGTTTTGTAAGAGTAATCAGAAATACACAGTTGAATTTGATGTTATTTGAATTTCATAATTTTTTTAAAATCATTTTTGCCAATTCCTACACACAATTTGTATTGAACCAGATCATTACAGATATGTTACACATAAAGTAGGTAAAGAATATTTTATAAGTATTTTTAATGTTGCTCTTATACTATTTTATAGATTACTCAGTTTAATTAATTTAGTCGTAAAAAGACATTTAGCTTATAGTTATCTGATTATTAGAATATAAATTTATGTTAATTTGTCATAAATTTTAATGTATGGTTTTTCTAGGGAATTTTCGAACTTTTAGTGCTCAATAGCCAAAAAGATTGTAGCTGACGCAAAATGCAAACAGAGCATTTACACTGCGCAGTCGGGCATCAATTTGAAGCAAGTTTTTTACGCTGGCTCATCGAGAATTTGCTTTCTTTTCATTCTTTACGGTGCTATTCGATTTGCTAGTGCTGTGGACGATCTCTCGTGTCGGTGCTGTGTGTATGTGTGTGTGTGTGTGTTTGCTTTAGTTTTTTCTTCTTTTTTCTTCCTATTTGCATTTCGTTATTGAGATTGAGACAAAGCTGCACAAAAAACTGCTCTCGTCGATGACGTCACGGCGAGTGATTCTACTGCTGCTCATGCCACTGCTGCATTCAATCATCAATGAGTTTTTGCATTTTACGCATTTCAGTTGGCTCATCTGCTGCAGGTTTTTGTTCTGCCATTTTGCTGGCTGGCTCTGCTTGCTTGACATGCCCCCAAGCAAAGGCGTGCTAGCCTCAGTGACTCTTGAGCATAATTGGAGCCCACATCTTGACGTGCCACCCAGCTACTGATTGGCGAATCCAATGCATGCCAATTTGTGTAAACTCTTTATTGATTGATTGTCAAAACCCGCCTGGATTCCAACCAAATTTTACATACACAATAATTAAAATCCAAAAAAAAACCAATTGTTTGACAAGTTTAAAGAGCATGTTCTAAACGTGATTTTCGCTTAAGACACTAAAAATATGTCATTCGTTTAAATTTTGTTTTGTGTTTGCATTACAGCGTTGCTCAGGCACTCGACAAAATGATTTTTATGTCCTACACAGGAATAACATGCAGACAAACAAAAACACACACACTCACACACACACACACATAGATAATAATATATGCATATATGAATATATATGTCTGGTGTGCTAAGAACTGCAAAGTATGCCTCACATTTTTCCCTGAGTATTGAGGTAAAGTGCGTTGCTTTGTTGTTGCTTCGGCTTAGAGCTGTTCTTTTCGCATTTGCAAATAGGATTTCACAAGGACAAGGGGAAAAATTCAGTTAACAAAGACTCAGACTCACAAGTACTAAATGGGTTTTACCTATATTTTTACTCATTGCCCAAAAATAAAAATTCGTTTACGAATAGGTTTTAATTTTTAGGTTTTTGAGTTTCTGTTCAACTCTTAACGATTAAGGCATAGATTCCAAGTATATATCACCATACATATTTTAAATAATTATTTAATTTTTATTACTGTAATACAAATTAAGCAATAAGCATACTATTAATTTTGATTACATTTAAAACATTGGTTTAGATTTTTTATACCAGTCAATTTTCTAAGTCAGCGGCAAACTTTTGTTATTACCACATGCAGAGTAGTTTTCAAAATTCAGCTAGCTAAAAAAAAAAAGATGATAGCCAGGGCTAATGTAATGCAAAGTCGTAGCCAGCATACTCCAGTTGGTGCTAGCCTCATTTTCAACGTTTCTTAGCAAATTTGCAAGGATATTTAAACTGTTTGAGAAGTTTTTATGGGCGCCGTCATAGTTTGAAAGCTACTTTGGGATGGCTGGAGGTTTATGCAGCTGCATAAATGTTACTTCTACTTACGTAAATTACAAAATAAAGTTATTACGAAAAGTAATTTAAGTTAAAAATTTTGTGTGCGCCACCAAGTTACCCGCGAAATTGTGCAACCAACTGGCAATGCCAGCGCTTCTCCGCTATTTTTTTCCTCGTGCTTTTTGTGCACCTGCATGTGGGTGTGTGGCTAAGGAATTCGTGTCTGCTTGCGGTGTCGCCTCAGCTTGCTGCAACTCTGGCTGCATTAAATTAGTTAACAAGTTGCCCAGATATTTTGGCCTCGCAGCTTTTATCCGTATTTGTAGCGCTAACTTAAAGCTGCAAATACTGCAAATCAATTTTTATTAAACATTTAAACTCAGCTACCTAGTTGTGAAAAAAAGAGGTGGGTAGGAAATAACAAGAGCAGCATCACATAAAACTCGTAAACTATGCAACAATAAATAAAACAGAAAATCAGAATCGGGGCAGAATCATAAAGAATGCAAACTACAGGCTAAAATCGAAATGCAAACATTTTGGCCTCGGCGCCTAGCGTTTTGAATGAGTCCGGCGATTTATGGGCAAATGAAGGGCTGGGTGTTGAATACTCGCCAGCTTGGCCACGCTTAATCAATGGCCCAATAAATAATACTAAAACGCATACACACACAGACACTCGTGCCACACACCAATGTGGCACACGCATTGCAATCATGGACACATTGAATTAGTCAGAGACAAACCTGTATGCAATTGCACAGACCTGGCCAGAGCAGCTGTTGTTGATGTTGCTGTTGCTGTTGCTGTTTAGTTGCGAAATCAAGTTGAAAGTTCCTGGCAACTTGAGGTGCAAGTGTCGTGTTTTTGTCAACGGGCCAACAGCAGCAATTTCCGTTTCCGGTTGCCTCGTTGATGAAAAACGAACACGAATCAACGGGGCAAGTTGCAAAAGTTTAGATTACAAATTCACATACCTAGTCGACTGGCCAACAGGGCAGCAGCAGCAACAGCAGCAGTTGATTTACAGTTGCGGCTCTCCTGCCTTATTTTTGGGAATTTTTTGTTTCCCTCACCTCTTCCAGGCCACCAGCCGGGCACATGTTTTGTGGTCACTCTGAGCGTTGCAATTGGATCCGCCTTGGCTCGATGTGTTACGTGATGTTGTTGTTGTTGCAGTGGTTGTTTTTATTGTTGTTGGCATTTCAGCTGTACTTTTTGCCACTGCCAGTCATGCGTGGCACGTGCTACGTTGCTTTGATGTGGTGCTTTCTCTCTTGCCTCATGCCTCATGTGCTTTTCCTAAATAAACTTAAAGTAATAAAAATGGAGCAAAAAAATCTAAAAAAAAGAGGGAAACATCAGAAGCAAACAGCCAAGCTGCAAATGCTGCTTGTACATTTGGGTAAATTGGACTCAGCGAAAGCAACTGTCGCACACACACACATACACACACACACACACACACACACAGATACACACTTGTACAAACAACAACTTTGTAAATATTTTATGCAAAAACACAAACAGAGTAAGGCTTTCGTCTCAGCCACAGGGAGAGATACCTGAAAATGTTTTTCGACACATCTGTACGATTGTATCAAATAATATTTACTTTACCATCTCAAACACACTCACACATACGCACACACACCGACACGCAAAAACACACATTTTATATCTGTGTGTTAGAGTTTCAGTTCATTAGGCTGCTCAAGATCCTTACACAAACTGTAACTTCAAAAGTTGTTGCCTAACTTGCGGCAGCCAAGTAAATTTGCTAATGTTAACTACAAATTTACATTAAATTTATCAAATACCCAATATTAAACATCCTCTAAAGCCACAGCTGCAAACGAACACACATCAGCTACACAATTTAAAATATCAAATAAATGTGTTCATTTATCATTTTCTAAGACTTAAATCCACAAAATAAATGCTCATTTATACAAATCAATGGCAGATATTTGCTGTCAAGGTTTATTAAGATGTTGAGTCATCGGACATCTCTTACATAATACAATATGATGAAATCTTTGCAAGTGATGCATTTTCTGCATTTGCTGACATTTTCGTAATTATTGCCATTGCTCAAATTAATTTAGCCCCTGCCAACGGAAAATATATTTGAAGTAAGTTGCATTATTGAGAATTTGTCTTCTTTCAAAAAGATCTAATTAAAACTATTAACTAACTCTATATTACAATAGAGTGAATACTTTCATGTTGCATAACAAAATGGCATACATGTTGCATACATTCGTCACCGATAGAATATACAAATTGTGTTGCACTGAATACATAGCAAATACATGCTTAAATACATATATGCTTCTCTTTTCATTTATTTATACCATTTTAGTGAAGTTCACGTTTGAGGAGAGCTCGCTGAGTGCTAGACTATTGCCAACTTTAGTTTGTGTGTTGTTTGTGTTTTGGCTCAAGGATAACTCAAATACACTCACAAATTCACTGACATAGTCGATTTTGGGTTATCCTTGTTGAGGGCAGCAGGTGGCGCGATATTATTGCCACATTCAAATGCCACTCGCTCGTCTTGTTCGACATGTTGCAGATAGTTGTTGTTGTTGTTGTTGTTTATGCTGTGCTTACTGTTGCTTTTGGCACTTTTCTGGCATATCGTGGAAATTTGCTTTGTTGCTTACTGCAACTTATTGTAGCATGCAGCATCGAGATGTATTCAAATTCCCCCAGTCCTCTGACTAGATAAAGTATGACACTTGCCTCGTGACTGCCAAGTCCTGACAACTTTGATTTGAACACAATTCAGTCTCAACATATTTCAAGTTTTTATCTAAATATTGAAATTAATCCATTTGTGAGGAGTCGGAATTTAGAATGGCTGAAGAACATCAACTATATTAAAATTATTATTATTATTCATTATTATTTTATTAAACAATTCAAAAATATATAAAACAGGGTTTGCAAAAAAAATGATGGAAACTTTTTACGGCTCTTTCATGGGACAAATTTCTTTTGTTTTTATCTACTAGATACATTGACTGCCACCAGAAAACCACACTAAAACCCAACTGTACAACTGCAACATTTTACGATTATGGCACCTTATGGCCACTTATAAAGTCTCTTGAATTGTTTTCGCTCTTTTTTAGGGCAGGTTTTTGTGTCAATTTGAAACAAACGCGGCTTAAGTCTTCTGAGAATTCTTTCGATTTACAAATGGCAACACGAATCGAGCAACAATATAAAACTTGAGTACATCAAAGTGTGCCTGGCGGAATACACCAATATACACAAGCACACACACACACACAGTTACCGGTTAACAAACCTACATGACACAATCACCGTAATTGTGAACTTTTTGGCAGCTGAAACTGATAAAAAACAAAAATGTTTGCTTCAGCGCAAAAGTCAACAGAGCCAAGTGAAGATTTACTTCATGTTGGCAGTGCTCCGGCCAATGATTTTCTTTTTTGTATCTGTGTCCGTAAGACATATATACTGTGGCGCACAGGAAAGTAAAATAAGAGACTCGCGTCATAATTTACGCATGTGTATGTGTGCTGAAAAAAGGAGGCAGATTCTGCCACCCAGCTTGATAGTGGGGTCAGCAGTTGGCAGGCCAAAAAGTTCTTGGCAACACTCAGTGGGAAGTGAGTATGTGTGTGTGTGTGTGTGTGTGTGTTTGTGTGTGTGTGTTTGCCAGCTGCACAAAAAAAAGAAAAGTGAAAAGACGATAAGATACGAGAACCGGTACGTTGTCACACATCCATTAGCCCCTATGTTGTGGGCTGGTGCTGGTGCTGGTGCTGGGTTGGTCTCATTAGGCTGGGGAGGCACTTGGCTTATGCAAATCATTCTGTGGCATTCTTTCAACCGCTGGCAACTTAATCATGCATGTTTACACGCAAGTACAAACTCAAACAACAGCCGACAACAAAGTAGGTGAAATTGTGTGAAACACACAAGAAGAGCACCTCCCATGGCCCCAAAAACCCAATGATATATGCAATCCCCAAACAGGCTGGAGCTAATCAACGCGCGCATGCCGAAACACAAACATTTAACTGAATTAAGTTTGTTAACAACACAATTTTTGCATAGCTAATTAGACGTACAAAGGGTGGCTAAGACAAGCCCAACTGGCAAATATCCGGACTCTCAACGCCACTCATCCTAAGCAAATGAAGCCAGCTAATTCCTCGTTAAAGCCTGTCAAAACAGCCTCCTTTGGCCTTCCTTCTCTCAGCAGTCGTCTTTGGAGCTTGGCTGTTTTCAATATTTAAATAGCCTGTACCAAAATATGTTAATGTTTCTTGCAATCGTATTTAATTAAAGCAGCACTCGAACTCGAAAGTTTGCTGCGCTGGAGTGTAATGAATTTCTGGAACTTATCTTTAAGCAATTCAAACTGAGTTCTGTAGATTTTTGAATTGAATAAGAAAGTTGTTTTGACTCCAGAAACTATGTATTGAAAACAATGCCAATTGAATTTCAAGCACCGGCAGAACCAAAGCAAAACAATGTTTGTCATCCTTCTTTCTCGCTGTGTATCACTTAGTTTGTCGCTTGCAAACGTTGAATACAAAAGTTGCATGTTGTTTAGAAATCTACGAAAGTTGTCATAACGAACAAAGTTTGTCTGAGGCTCAGGTGCATTGGTCGTGGCACGTAAAATGAGGTTGGAAACAATGTGGAAATAGTGGAAAAACTGCCGCTTGTTTTATTTATGCATTTATAGCAGTTTGTCCTCATGACTCTTGAGTCGAATTCGTGCTGCGCTTCCTTGCCACTCGTCACTTTTGCAGACTGTCTCATTTTTTATTTAAACAAAAAACTTTTGCCCATGCACAAGACTTCAACATTTTTTTTCTTGTTTATTTTTGCAAAATTACCTAACGAGTCGCATGGGGTAGTCGGCTGCAGGAATTGTTGGTTGCAAGCTGGTTATAAATTTCAACTTTTTTTTTTTAGTTGTAAGTAGCAAAAAGTTTTTCTCAAATATTATTAAATAAGCAAGCTTGTAACGAGGGGGAAGCATATTTGCTTCCAGCATTGGCCAAGAGGCCAGAATAAAAAAAGATAAATTATTATTTTTATTTATAAGTAAGTTTATTTATCGTAAAGTAGCTTCGAAAGATTAATTAAAGATTCTTATCCAAATTCATTTACATTCATTTAAGAACTTGTATAAGCTTGACATTCTCAGTAATTTTATATCCAGTTTCACATATTTTTAATGGATTAAATATGTAGAACATGTTTCAGTTTCGTAAGTAAATCGAATTTCTCAATTCAAGTGTCAACTGTTTGATTTAAATAATTGTAAGAATTCTACTTAGCATCAGTGGAGCACACAAGCAGACAGTTGTGCAGCATATATAGTTGAAATGAAAGTTTGTCTTGAAATAATTAAAATAATAGCCATTGAGAAAGTAAAGGGCACTCCAAATGGGAATTTGCGCTTGGCGCAGCTCCATGCTCGTAAAATGTCCCAACAATGTAGTACACCATCCATCAGACGTCAATTGTATGCCAACTGACAACAAATCAAACTGTCATCCAACAGGGCCAGTCAACCAAGCAGTCACCCAGTCAGACGAGTCAGACGAGTCAGCAGTTGAGTCTGTGAAGCATGCAACCAGTCTAAAGTATTTCTGGAACGCCATATTTGAAATTATGCCACATGCATTGGCATTGGGGCAGCCACTGTGTGACTGTGTGACTGTTGGTTGTTGGCTGGTTTGCGCTGCTTTGTGCCACATATTCTTTGTACGGGCATCTATCCATCTATATATCCATCTATATATATATATATATATCTATATATATATATATATATATCTAGTTTGCGTCTCGTTGCAGCTGTCAGCGCTCTATTTTGCAGTTCATCATCATTGTCATTGACATTTTCGAGTGGTTACAATTGCAAGCAGTCTGCCGGGCTCTGCCTGAATCTGCCTGCCTCTGCCTGGATGCCAGGATGCCAGGATGCCGCAACGAAAGGCTGCCAGGCTGCCAGGCTGCCAGACTTGTAGGCACTGAAAGAGGAGTTGCCAGCAGCGTTGTTTTGCTGCAAAAGCGAGCTTCACTTCGACGGAGCAACTGCATTGCTTTCGATTTATTTCTGTCTGAGAGATTTATGCAACTGAAATATGGCAATTTGCCAAACTCGTCATGCTTTAGAAATTAGTTACATCATCGATTGCTAAAAATTCTCTTTTAAGCAAACAATTTGTTTTCATCTCAAACTTGTCGTTATTTTCCAATTATGATTTTAGTTTTGTCCAAAGTGAATTGCTGCTTTTGAGTTTTATTTTTGAATCGCTTATAATTGAGAATTTGGATATTTGCATAATATTTTTGGATAAAATGTCAGCCAATCAAGTTAAGAGTATTATTTGTAATTCCTTTGCATTTAATAATTCTCTGAATTTGAAGTTTCCATTTAAGGTTAAGGGTCGCTCAAAAGACAGCTGAGATGTGTTAAATTCAAATGGGATTGGTTGGAAAAGATTACGAGGATTACCGACCTTCACAAGAAATTGGGTGATAACAGATTTAGGAACCGAGCTCAGGCCACTCGACTGAATGTGAAATTGGAACCACTTTGCCCAATGCTAATAGGCGATAGCGGTGCTGTTGGTATTGCCATGACACCTTAAGGATGAATTTGAATTTTGGCAGGCGGAAATTGATGCCATTACGGTTTTGTCTGAGTTCCTTGGCGGTACGCCGGAAGTCGCTCGAGGTGCAGTTTCATTTTACCAAATGGTAAATGACAATGGAAAATACAAGTGAAAGCTGGCGTGAAATCTATAGTAAAACGCAGAAGGCAGAGCAGATGAAGAAGTGCGGTGCACATCTACATATATATATATATGTATATGTCCGACACTTTTTTCAGACAGTCGCATATATCAAACTGGGCGACAGACAGACAGGCAGGCAGACAGGCCGACAGACGGACGGACAGACGGGCGGACAGTTCGGCAGTTGGGCAGACAAGCCAATGACACCCACAACACATCAGTCAATTTATCTCGAATTGTGTGTGTCTGTGCGTGTAAGAATGATGCCGCTTATACAAGTGTGTGGACTGCTGGCCCATTGAACTTTAACAAAAAATCCGGCTACGAGAAATCTACATATTGATAAACGACCCCGGGCACAGCAGGAACACAAAAATCGATGGCACGATGGACACCGATTGATATATGTACGTGAAACTAGCAGGAGAATTTATTTGTGCATTTATTGTGCGTACATTAAAGTTAAGCCCGGCTGTAGGCTCGGCTTTGATTTCATTTAATCAGTTGACGATGATTGCGTACACGGCGTGTCTGGGGCATTAAAAAACTTTAAGTAAGTTATGCATCACATGCGACACATGTGGCACACGCGACACGTGGCGAAAAAACTTCATCAAAATGCAGCAAACGATGAACGACAACAGCATCGAAGTGTAAAATAATTACTCGACTTTTTGTATTACTTGTCGAGGTGTTGGTTCTGGTTGCTGCCTCTTGTTTTTCATGCGAGTAATTAATTAAATAAGCGCCTTGACCCGCAAATATATTGTATTGGTTGCTGTATCTCTGTATCTCTCCACTGATTGACTTTCGGTTTCCCATCTGAGTCCTGCTGTATCAACAATATGTCAGGCGCTGTGTGCATAACAATTTAAAATGCATTTTAAATTGCATCGAATGCGTTACTTAATTGAACGTGCGACAGCCAAAATTGTATCAAATATGTCACAACATTTAATTATTAAATAATTGCGCCTTAATTCTTATTTTATTGTTCTTCCCTTATATATATTCGTTTTAATTATTCACTCGCAAGGACAATCAATTCTCTGCATCTTGTTGATGTTTTGAGCACAATACGCATATCATTCCCACGGAAATTGTGGCAATAAATTATCAGAATGCTGAATAAGTAAATTTTGGTATATTTTCGCTTTTTTCCTTAGCTATTTGCAAATGCCTAGCTTATTGCCGCCCTTGGCTATAGTTTAAATTAGAACGGAATTTGTGGTTTTGCAGTGCATAACAAAAATAGAAACTTTCCCAGTATTTATCAACTTTTATTGCCTGGCTTACAAGATCTAAGCATTGTTTTGGCTGCCCTTCAACTGGGGTCTAAACATTTTGTAATTCCCAATTTTTTTTTTTTTTTTTTTTTACTCCTTGAAAAGCCATGTCCAGTTGTTAATTGTGCTGTAGTCAACAGTTGAGTACAAGAGGCTTTGCGTAGTAATTGCAATTCAAAGTTTCTTCATAACGCTGCCATCTCATATTACTGGCAAGGACTAACACATATGCAAGATAGCAAATACATATGCAAATGTATTTGTATTTCTACAAAGTTCCTGCGTAATGGAATTGCATGCAACATTAGGGTGTGGCATGATGTGTTGTGTGAGTTGTGTGTGTTTGTGTGTGTATGGCACGCCTGAGCAAACCACATGGCAGCACACATGAAATTATAACATTTAATTTTTAATTATGAGTGTTATTAACATGCCTGAAAGTTTTTGCTACTGGCAAGCGCTGGCAGACAGCCATAAAATAAATGGAAATATAAAAGGCGCAAACAGACACACAGCTGAAATTATTATTTTTGCATTTAAAACCAGGCTGCTGCAGCTGCGGCACCTTTAAATGTCGACATTCAACTAATTATGTTGCATAATGTTACAATCAAGAATGGATGTCTCTCCGGTTTCACAACTTGCTTGTGGCACATTTGTAATGGCAGTGTCAAGCACTTCTTAAAGGCATTAAAAATAAGGTTATGCATTTAATATCACGTTGCACGCAGCTCACACTTTGCACTTCATGCAACAATAAATATTATTTACACGCAATCAAGCAAATGGCATATGAATTATTGGACGTGTGTCAGAACTTGGCTGAGGTCATTTCCATTTGTAATGCTGGTTTTACACTTCTATTATTAATCCAAAAGCTTTTCGATTTATTTTTTCTTGTTAATGATGTGTAATTGTTTTGTGTAAAATTACCAAATGTCCTTTATCTGATTTTATGAACGTGTCTCAGAGCCTGATCAATATTTACCAGAAACTGTGGCATATTTAATCGAATTAGTTCAGGCTCGGATATCTTTCAATGTACTGCAAATATCTTAACAAATTTCTATTAACTGATTACGAGGCAAAAAAAAAAAAATCTGTTGCGTGGTATTTCGACTGGATGGCTTAGAGGGTATTTTTTTGGAAGTCTTCCCTTTTAATACTTTGATCCGTTTTTCCAGGTATTTCTGCATTATTAATGTCATTTTAAATGTAGCACTCAATAAATGGCTGGCTTTTGGATTTTATTCCATTACCTAAAAAGCCTTTTATTTGAAATTAAATTTGTTGTTTAATTAATGGCAGCTGTAAGTGGCTTTAGTGGGATGCACATTTCATTTAAAATTTAATACAAATTATATTGTAATTTACTTAAGGGCAATGTTCATGTACAAAATAATTCCATTTTCCCGTTGTATGCATTTTAAATAATACGATAATTTGTTTATGTCACAGCGCTTGAAGTTCGATGCGCAGAGTGCGATTAACACTGGCATAACATGAACAGTTGAATTGCAAAGGGGCTTTAAGCTGTCCAAGTTAAATTTCAATTTGTTTCTATAAGGGAAGAACCAAGCATGGAGATTTCACCAATTCTCTGGCGGGATCTAAATTTGCGAGCGAACAATACAATACTAACGGAAACTTATTGCATTATTATCATAAATAGCAGCTATGAATAACATGGCTAAGCCAGATACTTTGACTTGTCTGCAATTCCATCATCATTATCGTAATCAACATCATCATCATCATTATGACTATTCTCATTAGTAATGTCAATGCTCTGGGGCCTAATTAACTAGAAGTCGAACATGCTTTTGACTTGTTTACGCGCCGGAATTGCATTAGGATCATAATAATTATGACGTTAAATTTGATAGCCAGATTGTGGCCATATTGTGACGTTGCTAAGCAGCATTAAGATTAAGTCCATTGAATTCAACAACAGTTTTGTTGGAATCTTTAAAATAAACAGCAACTTGCCTTACATAAAAATTGTGTGTATGCGATTTTTTTTTATATTTGAAATACTTATCAAAAATAAAAGTGAACAGACTTATTAAGTTAAATTAATATTTGTTTGTTGAGCACAAGTAATGGGAAAAGTTATTGCCATTTTAATTTTAAAAAGATTGCTTTAATATTATTCTTATACAAATATGACTTGTTACCTGAAATGGACTATCTAAATCAACTGCAACTATTTGGAAATTTACGTAATCAGCAAAGTCAGCGCATTAATTTGCATAAATTTCAATGATTATATTGTATATGACTTACTTCAACACCTCGGGCCATGTCGAGTTTGTTGTTGGCACGGCTGACAAGTGAAGAGCAAATATTTCAGGGCTAACAACATTGACAACAATAATAACAGCTGCAACATTTTGATATGCATTAATTTAAATGTTAATTTGTTTGCCAAGTCTGCAGATAAGCCTTTGCTTCTTGTAATTGCCAATCAGATATGAAAAGCAGCTGCAGCACTTGAGCACAACTTGGCTGCGAAAGTCAATTAGTCTTTATTAAGCAGCAAAAGCTGCAAAAGCAGCATCACCAGAATGTCTGGCCAGTAATGCAAATGTTGTGTCTTCACGATCCATAAAAATGCACCAGTTGTCAGATACAGATACAGATAAATATACGGATACGGAATATAGCCTACAGTAGACAAGGAGAACACAGCACACAGATATTCAAAGGGACGCGATAAAGCAGCGTTAATAATAAGCAACATTTACAAACAACAAAAGGCCATTTTAATGAAATATCCATGCGTTGTGAGCGTGCCACGCGATGTTGCACTCATTTTGGCAAAAGTCGACGTCGACGACAACAACAACAACTACTGCTGCAGGGGCAACAATGAAAAACAGAACATCACTGAACAGAGCAGGCATTCTGGCCTGCCCAAAACAGAAAAGGCCAGAACCAACAACAACAACAACAACAACAACAACAACAGCATGCGAACAGGATGAAATCATTAAAGGAAATGCGTTTTTTCCCATCGGGTTATGACAAAAAAATGCGTTAAAATAAATTATTTTAATGTAGTTCTCATGTCAGCCCAGTGCTTTGTGTCCCCCACTTCCACAACAAGTTCTGTGTGTGAGTGTGTGTGTGTGTGTGTGGGAATGTGCGCCTTTTAAAAATTCATGTAATCACAAAAGTACACATGTTGTAAAAAAAAAAAAACAGTCGGAACGAACGCGCCTGAGTTGTGTGCAAATGTTTGTATTTGTCGAGACTTCGCATTCGTTGGTTGGCCAAGCAAAAGCCGAATGTATTCTCCAGCCACATTTTAAGCCTAATAAGCAGAGCAGCATTCTCGTACATCATGATTGAAAGCTCTGACTGACATTGGACACATGAGTGTTTGACCAGCAAATTACATCTATTAACGCATTTTCCTTTAGCCAATTTTAGGCTTGCAGTTCAAATAAATTTAATTCATTAATTTTAGACAGAATAATAACAGTAATTATAATTTATGTTTTCCTGTATATAATTAGAATTATTTTGTCGGCAACTTATTATTTATATATATATATTATTATTATATTATATATATTAGATGAAGAAATGTCACTAAGACAATAATATAAAAGTTACTATTTGAATAGTAAAATGGATATTTTGCTTAAATGCCACAAAACTCAAACTATAAACCATTTCTGACAAAAAATTCAAATATATAAGTATTTCTACACTTAAACTAGTTGAGAATTGGTTTCTTTATCGTTTCAACTGAAGTTCACGAAGCGTAATATGTTGTTGCGGTCAGTTGTTGAGTTAGTTATCTCAATATTTTAACAGACTTAACTTACAAATAAATAAAAAATAATTATAATTCATGTTATATAATTTATAATCAGAAGTATTTTGTTGGCCACAGATATCAGATGTTTTACTAACCCACAAATATTTGATTAGTAATTTAAATGGATATTTTTATATATAAGTATATATTAACTGATATAAATCACAAATATACACTTTTACTAGATTTGAATTTGTTTCTTTACTCGATTTCAAATGAAGTTCACGAAACTTAATATGTTGTTGAGGTCAGTTTTTGAGTTGGCTGCCTCTTTGAGGTCCTGGCGCAGTGTTGCATGAATGCATAAATAAAAACACACATGTTTAGAAATCGAAATAACGTGTAGAGTGGGGCAATTGACATGGGCTGACAAATTACCGTCAGAAGTCAACGACTCGTGTGTTGAGTTTAAAAAGTACAAAACAAAAACTCTAAAAAGGGGCAGCCAACGTTATTGAAAGCACAACATGTTTCTGGTCAACTGCTGCCGGCGGCCATAGAAGGGTCGAATAGTTGAGTGCACCAGCACAAAAGTAAAAATTTTACCATTTCCCATTGGCTGTTGGCCATATTTTAATTACCATAAAATAATATTAGCATCACAACGTCAGCTACGAACACTGTTTATTATGGTTAACCACGATGTGCGAAAATACTCGCTCGACCATTTTTTTTGTTGGGCATTTGGTAAGATAAATAATATATCTGAAATTTCTGTTGAAATTTCAATAATCAAATATGTTTTGAACCGGGAAGCGTGATCAATAAAAGCTAGTAATTTCTAAGATTTTGTATAGTACAAATACATATTTATGCATATATAATAAATACGAAGACCAGCTATGCCATAGAATATTGCACAATTTTCAAATGTGAATTTAATAGCACAACAGGTTAATTTAATTAAATTAATTTACAAAGCGATTTGACATCAAAAGGATTATTTAGAATATCCAGTGACAAGGGCACAGTTGTTCGATGATTTCTGACAGCTTTTTCAAATGAGTTTCTGCTTTAGCATTGAGTAAGATTGCCATACTTATTGATGATTATTATTAACAATAATAATAATGTGCTGAACATAAAATAATTTGCCATTTATTTAGTTTGTTTAACTCGAATGCAATCAATATCAGTAATTAGTATTTGAAATCAAAAGAGCAAATGAATTTTGGTTTTGTGTCACTCAATATAAGTGATTAAATGCGGCAAGCAAGGTGTATTATATAATTTACGAGTTACACAGAGTGTCAGTCAGTACAAATTTAATTTTATAGGCAAGTTTATAATTAATACACAAATAGTTGAAAATATAAATAGTTCTAATTGTCTGACCATCGTTCGCTGTGATAATTAAATATATATTGTGGTAAATAACATTGGAATTTGGCAACTGTATTTTTGAATGTGTTCTCTAACGGTTATTATGTCAGTTAAGCCTGTTATACTAACTTCCACATCTTCTGTTAGATGAACCTACATTTATAATAATATACGCACAACACACAACACACAACACACAGACATGACCTGCTCTCTGGTCTTGTTTATTTGACTCTGGAGTACTTTTGTCCTTTTAACCGCCCGCTGGCAGCTTTGGCTCATAAATACATTTACTTTCACTTTTTGGTTCGGCCTTTTGTTGCAGCTACAAATCTTGGCTAAAACAACAATTTCCAACAACAATGGCCAAGCCATGAGAATGTAATCGACAACAACTTAAATGACAGTTTATTGCTCCCACGTTGAGCACGTGAAGCAGAGCCGGCAATGGTTATTAAGCTGCGACTCCCAGAACAACAACACGAACAGCGCAAACAACGTGGCAACAACAAGAGCAACAATAAGCAGCAACAGTCCAAAATGGCAATGAGCGGATTTACTGGCCCAAACAGCTAGCGCAATTTATTTTCCGAGCCAAAAGCACACAGTGAACAACAAACGAACGACGAGAATTCAACCGTGTAACAACAACAGCATTTGTGATGTTGTGTTTCTGTGTGTGTGTGAGTGTGTGTGCAGTGCCAATTTGATGTATCGACGCGTGTGGTTACCTTCAGCTACAATTGTCCATTTCATTTGCAGTTGATTAGGCGTTGCGCATGATATTCATCATACGCCGCATGGGCGCCAAATAAAACGAACTATTTCAAGCGTCGAAGCGCAAAAAACACCTAAAACGAAATACTGCTCGAACAGCATAACGAAGTTCATTTACCCTTTACATTTTTTTATTTTTTTTTATTACAGATGAAGTATATATTGTTTAATTATCAAACATAACAAAAGTTAATAAATTGAATGGGTTTTATTTCAAGGTAAATCTTGTTAAAAAAAATATTTTATTGATATATTTTCCTATGGCAGTTTACATAATCAATATTTACACATCTTCATCGCTAAATGCAGGGTATTTTTGCTTACGATACACACATTGGACCAAATTAGAATACTATCTCCGCAAGTGGATAAGGCAAATAAGAAAATAGCTGACGCTCAATTTGGGCAGCTGAACGCCGCTAAATAACTTGAAAATTGAGTTTGGCCTCTATTTTAGCTGTTGTTGTTGTTATTGTTGTTTTTCTTTTTGTTGTTACTGTGCATTCCCCCAGACGCGCATTGGCGCAGAATAATTGCAAAAGCTTTCATTTGTTTCGTTGGTTGATTATGAGGGGGAGTGGGGAAGATGTGCACAAGGATTAGCGATTATATTTGCCAGGCTTAAAGCAATTGAAGCCTTGTAGCATTGCAGTAGTAGTAGACATCAATTATAATCCAAATGAGCCGCACAACAATGGCCAAGAAGCCGTTATCCGCCTTGGCAATAAAATACAACAAATTTCTGTGCCCACTCCCCGCTCCCAGCTTCATGTCATTGCTGGAATGGCTCTCCAAGGATTGTTGTGGACGCACTTGCGTGGGCTTAGTCGCACAATCGCTTAATCGGTTTGTTATTTATACATCTAATTTGATCTGCAAGCGACGGGGCAGCCACGCCCACAACAATACCTTCAACTAAAACCAATGTAACTTTAGTTGTATCTGCTCAACTTGTTCTTGTTGTTGTTGTTGTTGCTGTTGTAATTCTGTTGTTGTGCACGCTCAAAACATGACACTTGTAAGCTAGCATCTACTACTAAACACACACACACACACATGCTTATGGACAGTATGCCATGGCCATAAAATGGCCAAAAATTATTGAACAGCGATTACAAATGCCACAACAATTTAAGGATTTTGCCCAATCAGACGATATTATTATATTTTTCTGTTATTCTTACAGAATTCTTCTTCAATTGACAATTGGATTTTGGATTTTATGTGCTATTGGTATTTTATTTGACAGATAAAAATAATGCCAGATACATTCTGAGTCAGATTCGCATTTAATTAAATTAAACATTTACAAAATTTGACAAAATATTTTATTTAGATTTGGCCTTGATATAATTTAAAACGACAGTAAAAACTTGGTTGTAAATGAAAATAAGCCAATTCATTAGATACATGGCCTTCTGGCCAACTGCTAGTTAACAGTTGGTGGTGATGCTGTTGGCACTTAAGGGACTACCAAACGCATAATTCAATAAGACGACCACGTGAAATGAAGATGGTTGTGGGAGAGATGCTGCCACAGAGAACCCCAGTAAACCAGAACGCATTGGTATAAAATAATTGAAATCCGCCTCAGACAGACAGACAGGCAGTGAGACAGAGAGACAGATGGAGAAAGAGAGAGAGAGAGAGAGAGAGAGACAGAGAGAGAGAGAGAAGCAAGAAATCAAGCAGACAGCAGCAATGTGGTAACACCTACAAACATACCGAATGTCTTTTGCAAAGCACATATTCCATTTAGCCAGGGATTCAGACTGGAACTTGCTCGGGCTATGCTTGGGAGACACGCACAGCACGCATTTGGCACAACTTCATTTATCTTTAGCATTTTCTTTTAGCATTTAATTAAAAAGACAAGTTCCATTGTCAACGGCGGTGGTGGCTGCGTCGGTGGATCGGTCCTGTGGTGGCAAGCATAGACATCCGGCTTGGCCTTAATGTGTGCCGTCTTTCGTTTCAAGCAGACACAACAGCAGCAACAAACCCAACAACAGCAACAAGGGCAACAACAACAACAACAACAACAACGACAGCAACAAAAGCAAAACATATTTGCGGTTTTTACGCAGACATTGTCGCCTATGTGGCTTTGTCTCTGTCACATATGGCAGGCAACCAGCCATCCAGTCAGTCGGCCTGGTATTTTGTGTGCTTTACCTGCTCTGCTCTGCTCTGCTTTGCTATCTTCCCGAATCCCCCTCCACACCTCCCTAACAACTGATATCCGCCGCCGCGACTTGCAGCCTTCACCTGGCCATTAAGAGCATAATCATGTAGCTTTGATAAATGCCTATGGTTGAGCCAGCTTGTGGTGCACACTGTGTAGCTTAAAATAAACGTGCTGATTAATTAAAGTTGCTGCAAAAATTCCAGCGCTGAAAAGTATGCAACGGAGAAGGCCAAATGTTGAGTTTGGGGCTCTTAATGCGAAATTCATAAGTAATTTCAACTTTGTTAGCACGCAAAACAGCAATTTAAATATACATAGAAAAGTGTTTGGAAAAACAGAGAGTGGCGGAAGGGGAGGGGTATTATGGAGGGGGGATGGTTAAAGAGAGCTAGTGTGAAAAAGAGATAGAGTGATTGCGAAAGCCTATTACCATTTCTAGAAATCTGACGTCGGAACGCGCATCGCGCCATCTTCTTAAGTGTGAGAGCGAAATTAAATGACAACATATTTGACACTGATTCTTGTCACATGACAGTGTGTTCCCCAAATTTATCATCTCATCCTAAATGCCTTGTCTTCTTGCCTGCCTCGCCCGCCCTCACCCCTCCCACACACGACCCCATCCACAGAAGCCCCTCGCGCAAATTGCTGTCAGTTCGGTCGTGTAATATTTTTTATTTTTTTTAACACACACAGCGAGTGAAGAAAAGAATTAAATAAAATAAAAAACATGCAAAGTTTTCAATGAATTATCATCCAAAAAAACGTGGGCTCAACGGAGGATTCCAAGAGACTTGTGTCATTTGTTCCATGTTATATTTGTTAGAAGATTTTTTTTTTGTTTTGTGAATATTGAAAATGGATCCCAATCAAAAGTCGTGCTTAAATTCCGTTTGAATTGACACATAATTAATTTTTGTAAGGTATGAACAAAATATTCTCTTCCAATCAGAGCAATTTTACTACTCTCTTCTCAGTATGTCCAACCATCATTTGGATTCCACTCGGTGACAGCTGGCGTAATTATGGAATTCTTGTGTTGTGTATAGTACAAATTAGAATAATTAATTAATGAAAAGTCACATGAAAAATATCAAAAATAATTTGAAGTTCAATTGTAAAATGAGAATGTGATTGAAATTCCCTAAATATTTATCAGACTTATTTGATTAGTCGCACCGATAAATTCAATTTTCGGCAACGTAATTTGCATAATTTTGCATTTGTGCTATTTCAGCTTTTGCGTTAAGCAACAAACTAAAATCAAACACACATTTTAATTGTTATTTGTTTTAAATTGAGCGTGATTGGAGCGAGAGAGATAGGGAGATAGAAAGAGAAAGAGGAACCGAATAAGAGTTTTGTTTCCGCGATTGAAGTATTCCAACTTACTCATAAAGTTCGCATCCTCATCCGGACGCAGCTTGAACTTCACGATTTGTGTGTGAGGAAACACCTTAAAACATTTTCGTGCGATTTTGAAAAGATGTCAACAAAATTTATGCAAATGATATGTTAACGCTACTTATATGGAAATTAGTATAAGGAGTCAGGACACGCCAAAGGCGACTGGCGCAGTCAACGCAAAGGAAGATGACGACGACACGGAGGAAACATCTTCCTGGAACTGACACTCACAGACAATCCAAAGGCACAAGTAGAGTAGAGGGAAGGGGCAGCATCAAATGAAGAGCGGCTCCAACACCTTTTGCACTTTTGCTCAAAGTTTTGATTTCGTGTTACATGTGTCAGAATTTTAATGATGCTGATAAAAGTTGCTCCCAAAATGGCTTATTATGTGTGCCAGTGTGTGCGCTTGTCTGTGTGTGTGTGTGTGTTAGAGTGCGTAGTTGTATGAAATATCTTGAGCAAGGATGCGTATCTCTGTGTGTGTGTGTGTGTATCTGAAAGTGTGGGTGTTCTTAAGCATATTATCCCTTGAGCGCATTTTAACCACATAATGCAAGTTGTTTACGCCAGCTTTTTAATTACATTTACGAAAGCGTGTTGCAAAGAATATAAAATTTAACCAAAAAAGGTAATAATCAGCCAAGTCATAGGGATTGCATAATAAATATAACATTCTTAATTAAAAAATAATTGCATTAAATCTGAATTGCGACTGTTAAAGTCCTTTGAGTGAATTTATCAATAATAATTAAATTATTGCATTTAAACCGACTGATTACTTTATACCTGCAGTGCACAAAAACAAAATCCAAGATTTTAATAGAATAAATCAATAAATATATTGAATAATAAATTTAAATATATCGAAATATGCTTTGCAAATATTTTACTTATTTAAACCAAAAACACATTTTTCCTTTGAATAGATCAATAACCAAGCTGAATCAAACTATTAAAAATAAACATAGGAGTTGATGAAAATATAGAAAATATATATTAAAGTACTGAAATATGCTGCAATCAGCATTTGCCAACTAATCCTGTATAATCCAAGACAATCGTTTTGTCCTTGCTCGTCTCCCGTTGCTTAACATCAAAATACATGGGGCAAATAAAATGTGAATTTTAGAGTGAATAAACAAGAAATAATGTTCATGATAATTACCAAAGTCAAAGCGATTTTAACCAGTTAAATGCCATAATTTAGCATTTCGCTTCAGCGTGGCGAAGCGTGTGCCATTCTGGGCCAGGACCTTTGGCATTGGTGCCGCGTGTGCCTGTGGCACGCCTAGTGGGGTTATTGGGCGACGACAACAACCACCACAACGACAGCGACAAGGACGAAGGCGACGGTGACGGCGACGACGACGACGACGACGACAATGATGGCGGCTAGGACGAGGCGACATCAGCAGCTAGCTTAAACACTTTGCAAAGGGCCAACTGAAGAAAGCCACTTGAGGTGCGCTCGAGCACTTTAACGGCTGCATGTCAACACACACACACACACACACACTCACAGAGACACAGCATTCCAGCCGGTATGTGCGTTTAGGACTGTTTTAACACCTTTTAGCCGGCCGGCACAGAGCGGGAGGGTGACGGTGATGGTGAGGGTGGGAAGGGAGCGACAAGCGACATCGCTGCTTTGCCTTGCTGTTTAAAATGTTAATGAGCTCTTAGGGTCGCAGAGCTTGAGTGGGGGGTGTACTCGTAATGGCTCGCCGGAGTTTAGGTTGGGTTGGGTTTGGGTTGTGCTAGTCGCAACCTCGACCGGATGTGGTGCTGCCAGCTTCCGGTTTGCTGAGTCTTAAGCGCGCTGTTGTACGTGAGTGGTGTGCAAATAGTTTCAATTGCGGCTTTTGCGTCGTTTGCTTTATTTATTTTTATTAAAACATAAAGAGGTGAAACGAGCACTCGTGGAAAAAATGGCATTGACTTTGTTAACAATGCGTTAAATTGTGGCGCATTCATTCATTAAAACGTGCGAGCAAAAGCATAATGAGAAACTGCCACAGAGAAACACGACAACTGCCGCTCGACAACTGACTGAGGCAAAGATGGAGCTGGAGCAGGGCAACCTGGAGCGGGAGTAACGTTGACAAGGTAAGGTAAAAAGACAGCCACGCTCACTTGCAGTCTGTATCAGTTGGAATACTCAGACTCAAGACAATGGCCATTGCTAAAACTTTAACGACAACTTCATAAAGTTTGCCTGGACAGCAGCAATAGTTGAAACTTAAAATGTATTCGCGATAAGCGACAACAGCAGCAAAGGCAGTGAGAGGAGTGAGAAGAGCGACAAGTTCTTCTTCTTATTCTTGTTCAGCTCGTCGCTTTTGTGTATTGTTGTTGTCCTCACACTTGGCCAAATCAACAAACTGAACAAAAACTAATCAGCGCGGCGAGCCAAACAAAAGCCGCGAACAAAGCAACTCAACTGAATGGCGGCAATGGGAATGTGAATGTGAATGGAAATGGCAATGGCAATGAAGCTGGAAATGCAAATGAGGGGACTGGAGTGGAGTGGAGTGGAGTACTGCGTTCAGTTGACCTGAGTGCAATGAGTTAAGTGTGCTTAAAATGCTCCAATGTCTTTAAAAGTTAAAGCTTTGGCCACATTACGCATACGTCATGTGCTCGGCGAGCCCGAAGAGCAACATAAATAAATTTCAATGCTGTGCAAATGATAATAAATGTAAAATAGAAACAAAATTATACGAGCAGCAAAAACCAAACAAAAACGAACAACAAACTTCTGCAGAAGGAGTCAAAACAATAACAAGGACACACATTCTGCAAGACGAGAGTAATTCTGAAAATTACCGAATGTGTTTGACAATGATAATCATATAAAATACTTACATTTTTATACATTGTCTAAAATTTAACAATTTGTTTACATTTTTTTTACAAGCTCAATAGTGTGTTGAATTTTTCAGTTATCAAGCTGAAAAATTAAGAATTGATAAGCTCAATTCATTTATATATAAATATATATAAAATTCCAAAGTTTTTGAGCTAGCCTCGCTGCGGGTTGTGCGTTTTGCACATGATTTTTAGTATTGCCAGTTGTGATAATGTTTATTTTATCGGCCTCGACACATTCTGTTGCACTTTTGCCAGCACTTAGTACAGAGCCAGGCCGGGTCACAAAAACAACAAAACCAAAGAGCAGCAGGAGCAGCAGCAGCAGCAGCACCAGAAATGCCAGCTTCAACTTAGCATGAGCCAGAGAACAGAGAAAAGGACGCAGAAAACAAGGAACAGTTTTTCGTATAGTTTGTCCATTAAAAGTTAATATCACTTTGCAAAGTTACTGGGCAACTTGTACAATTGTGCAACTGTAACTGCAACAACTGCAACAACTGCTGCTGCTGCTGCAATTGGAATGTGACTTTCAGTTTCAGTTTCGGTTTTGGGAGCACAACTTTCTGGCAGCGACAATCAACGATTTTCATAGCCAGTTGCACATGTAAAACAAAGACAGGCTTATACATAATTCGTTTGTGCCCGCTTCCTGAGGAGAATTGAGATATATACAAACAGATAAGGAGAGCTACCCAGAGACTGAGAACGAGAGAGAGAGAGAGAGATAGAAAATGGCGATTTGCCCACTCACATTTAATTCATTTTTATGGCCATTGACGTTGACATTTATAGCGTTTTCCTTTCGCCTTCTTATAATTCCTATAATCTTTACGCAATGCACAAGCAAAGCATTATACCCGCTTAGACTTGGGGTTCTTCGCTCCAAAAATGGAAGACATTATATGGCGTTGCCCCTGGCGAGTCTGGCTCGGCTCGGACGCATGGGTAAGCTGCCGGTGGGGTTTGGGGAAATGAGTGAAGAAGACATAGCTCATATGCCGCATGGTGGACACCTTGTGCAAAGTGAATAATGATAAAGCGCTTTAATGCTTTTATTGCGAACGATTCTAGCATAGGAAATCCGTTATAATCCACAGCAAGTGACAATGAACGAAGATGTACGCAGCATCCAGCATCCAGGATTCAGCAGTCGGCAGCCGGCAGCCAATAGCCTGGTATTTGAACTGGGACTCCGCTTTCGCTGCTGTTGGCTCCTTCTGGCGCCGTCCTAACTGCCAAATGAAAAACTATTTGCTTGCCTTAAGCTGTAGTCCACCAGCAAGCAGCTCGCCCGGGCAAATCCTTGCCGGTGTCAGCCTACAAAAGCAACCAATGTTCATGTTCCAACTCTCTGTGTTTTTTGCCATTCCTCTTGCCCAGCTCCTGTTTACACTGGCCTCTGTTTGGAGTAAGGGTTAACAATTGTAGCCTGTCGCCTGTCGCCTGTCGCTCAGGGAAAACAGTGTACGGCTTCTTGTGTTCGTTTCAATCATCTTTTGCATGAATGCCGAGCTTGTAATGAGGATTTTGGCTCTTCCAAATCAACTGCTAATAGCAAATAGCAGCACTTTAAACCGCTTAAAGAGTAAATGTATTTGGGTGTGTGCAAATGTGCTCTGTTTTTCTATTGTTTAGTGATTGCCTAAGAGACTTCTTGGCCCCTCATTCCACCGTTTGGTTTCAGCACGTTTCAGCCAGCAGGCTCCATTCCACTGGTTCCATGGCTTTATTAGTTCACGCATAATGACAAAAATGGGTCGGCACATAATGCGTGCTCTTTGTTTATTTTACTTCGCTGCATGGATTTTTATGCCCAGCAGTCATAAAATGGCTGCCCCAACGCCTTTTGGGGAATGCTTGCCAGTGGCATGCAGCAAGCTGACACAGTCGAGCATTAAAGCAACAATCCTTAAAGCAACTGCTAACAAATTAAAGGAAGCTCCAAGAACACATAAAAATGCTGTCAGTAATGTGTGTGACAAACTAGATGATTACCTATTGTTAGCGCAAAAGTAACAAAAAATATAGCAAATATTATTGAAATAAAGAAGAAAGAAATAAAATGATGAATATTTTATTTGTTTATTAATAATTAAAATAAATAATTACATTTAAATAAATAAATTCAATCTGTTATATATATTTATATATATATTTTATATATTTTAAGAACTAATGTTTGCTTACTTTCAAACATTAGAAATTTTAACTAAAGAAAAGTGTTCATTTTTAATAAAATTATGATTCAAATTTTCTTATTTAATTTAATTTTTTATTAAATTTCAATTATACATTTATTAAGTCGAGGAGGCTATTGAATGCAGGACTCTATTTGAATGCAGACTAGAAATTTAAATTAATCAAAGGTATTCAATTTGAGTAGCATGATGTTAAATAATTTTCCTATTTTATTTAATTTTTATATATTTTATCAACTTCCAGCTTATGAATCTAGGTGGTTTTTTTTTCTTATATATATGTTTCTGTTATTCAGTTAAGATTGATTCTTAAGAACATTTTTTGCTTTCAATTATGCTCAGCAGTAATTGTAAAACTGGACTCGCAAAAGTGCATCCAGTGTCAGTCACTGTGATTGAAATTGCTTTTTGAGGTTGATTTTTTCCTTTTAATGCGACTGAAGATTTATTGCACAATAATGCTGGCAGCCAGTCCCCAAGAAAGTGCGAATGCAACGATATGTGTGATATTTACTTATGCAGAGTTGCAATGCAACATAACGCGACGCAAGGCGACGCAAGGCAAGGCAACGCGACTCGAACGGAAGGTGGGAAATCAATGGCTTTGGCTCCGATGTCTGCTCCAAAGGTGGCTTCGTCATCATTTGACCCCATTTTGCACCAACATCGCAGACGTGTGCTGTGTGAGTGTGCGTGTGTGTGTGCGTGTGTGTGCGTGTGTGTGTATCTTGCTGTCGAGTTGTTGCTTATGGATGCGTGACGCATCGTGTGGCCGCTAAGCTGCAAATCTCTTTAAGATGATACTTTGCAACATTTACAAATGTTTTGGGGCCTGCCAGCTTCTGATTGGGTGTGTGTGCGAGTGTGCGTGCGTGTGTGTGTACGGGTGTGTCTGTGTCTGTGATTAGCATTCGTGGCATATCTCACATTTATGTTGGATGTTTCCGTTGCAGCAAAATGTGTACCGCAGGGATTGTGGACTGTGGCATGGGTTGGAATTGTGGAACTGGGAATCGGATAATGTTACGGTTACGGCTCGTTATGCTTTTGCCCCCTTCCACTCACACACACACACACACACACACACCCATGCGCATGCTGAGTTGTTGTTGTTATTGTTGTTGCTTCTGTTGCAATGACAGCATTCGTATGTTTGGCTCACTTGGTGTCCGTATCTCGACTCTGTTGCTTTTGTTCTTGACTTGCCTTATCCATATATTTACATATAAAGATATATATATTTACATATATATATATATATATATGCATTACACACTTACATGTATGATTTGTTGGCTGACTGTGTCTGCCTGTCCACTTAGATTTGATGTTTATGCCTGCTGATGGCTCGATGCAACACTCAGACATAACTCGAAAATGTGTAGACTACTTGTGCGGCTGACCGTTTATGTGCGTTGAGATTTGATATCGCATTTGAGATGTTTTGGGCGACCAAGAGCCATTTGACCAGGTGGTTAAGCAACACACACACATACACACTCCACACACATAATGGGTAGTTGTTTGTTAGTCATTAAATTTAATTATCTTTAGTGCATAAATTGCTTCTGCGGGCAAAAAGTTAGAAGGGATGAGTTCTGCTTGAAGCATTTGTGGGCGTTGGTTATGTGACTGTACTACTTATATATATATATATATATATATTTATAAAAAATTATATTTACTCATATGGAATAGCTAACGCCCTTTTTAGCCTCCATTTGTAACGGTAACGCCCAGCAGTATCCAGTTGGCCATTAACTTAAGCGCTTGCCGGCATCAACAAAAAAACTGATATATATATATATGTATATAATTATATATATATCTGTGAAAATGCGATAATGTGTATGTGTGTTGCCTCTTTGCCAAAAACATGCACTATACCTTCTTCTACTATTTACCTGGCTGCTTGTGCTGCTCTTTTTGCCACATGGCTGTTGTTCTTGCCGGAGAGAAAGATTTGAAATATGTTAGCTTCACGTTGAGCTCATAAACTAACACCAACACCTTGACACGTGCACTTTTTGTAGGTGATACACTCACACACACACACACACACACAAATAAGTGAGAAGTCATCCACACACATACACATACATACACACGTATAAATGTCATTAAAATTGCAGTATGAGTCTGGTTTGGCTAGGATCGGCATAGCTTTGCTTGGCTTGGCAAGGATGAATCTCTTCATGGTGGTAAACTGGAAAGTGCCAACTGTCTTTTAGACATTCCCAAAGCGTTGTGCCGAATTTTAAGTCTTAATTACGGCAGCAGAGCCAATGTTATAGTTAGGAATGGAATCTGCTTTTCAAATTAAATGTGGCCTAAAACATACTTTCAACACGATTACAATGGAAGTAACTCAAGTGGGAAGAGATGGATATATTTTAAATATTTATCAAAAATAGTCAACTCTAATAGACTGTAAACATTTCAGTCAATTTATGTACTAACTTATTTTATAGGTCCTAAATTATTCAAAAATAAGCCATACAAATTACAAGTGAAATAAAATTTACTCTATAAAAAAGCTTAACTATCGTAAAAAATACATTAGATATTTTAAAATCCAATTTGCTGAAAAGCCATAACTTTAATCCTAAAATCTAGAACTAAAATTATATATATCTTATGACCACCGGAGTGTGTATTAGTTGCGTAGTATTCAGCTATATCAAGAAATATATATATATCCCTGCCTCTGGGGGGGGGGGTGTTTTTCTTGTGACGTCATACACTAGTAGTTTATACAGATATTTTATTTCATCTGTATCTGTGTGTGTGTGTTCGTGTGTGTGTTGCTAAAAGATGCAATGTGCAACGGGTATTGTTTGTTTGTTTTTGCCACGTTAAGGGGGTGTAGCTTCTAGTTGGTTCCATAAACCAGCTCGCTGCACCACTTGATTTATTTTGCAGCTAAAAACGTGCTTAATCATATAAGAGGGCATTTGTATGATTTAGTGTTAAGCAGGGCAAGCAGAGAAATAGAGAATTATAGAAACTGAGAAGTTACATTTAAGTTAAGCCACTGATAAATTATGATGACAATTTGATATTTACTTGAAACTCGAAACTCAGACTGCATTTTCGCTTTAATTATAAGATATTATCTATATCCATGTAATTGCCTAAAGAATTCAAGCTGCTCGCTCGAATCAGCTCTTAAATTCTGTGAACTATTAGGCCAGAAAGCAGGTTGAAATCTCAGCCATTTAATTTGGTCTAATGAGCATCATTGTAAGTCACCAAATTGAAGTTAATGCCCAATGAACATCTGCTCATTACCTCATCAAACTTCAGGCTTCAACTGCATTGTGGCATGCTTCCGCCTCATGGTCAACGTCATGGCCAGCCGCCCCGGTTATCACATGTCGTCTGTGTATGTGTCTGTGTGTTCGTGTCTGTCCGTTTCTATGTGTCTGTGTGTGTGTGTGTGTCTGTGTGTGTGACTGCTTGTATGTTGGGCTCCTTGGAGGCCATGCCTGTCAACGGCCTGGGCATCAGCATAAGGTTTAGTTATTCTCGGACATTATGTCCAGCTTGACTGACCATGACCGCACCCAAATACCGCAAACCAACAGAGGCGCAGACACGTTGCCCGTGACACGCCCCTCACACATATGGCTAAGAGCGTGTTTCCAAAACTGGAGGATGGGGTCAGGAATGGTATATGTCTTGCACGTTGGGCGCTTGTGGTATGTGTGAATTTTTCATTAAAATTCAAGTGACATCAAAAGGGTTGACGGTGGCAACTCTCGGTTCTCTTAGAGTATATGTACATAAATCTATCCCTCTCCCTCTCTCTCGTTTTGTATCTCTGGGTGTGTGTGTGTGGGTGTCAATAGTGACAACTGTGACGACATATTTTGCACTTGTACGTTGTCACCAGCACACACACCCCAACACACAGCCATAGACACACTGGCCAACTTGCATAAGTTAGTCGTTAGCTGTCAGCACTTAGTCAGTTGTCAATTGCAAGCGATGGCATTGCTCATCTAATTTTGAAGGCTTTAAACTGGAAATGATTGCAATGTGCGGCTACAAGAAATATGGCAATCCATGTTCAGTCTCAGACCATTCTTAAATCAACCTCCTGAGCGTTCGCATCAATTAATAAGCATAATTTATGAATAGTCATTTAGTTAGGGATCGGAGCTCGAATCTGGCCCAGAAGCGGCCCACGCAAAATAATTAAGTTTAAATATTAAACAGCTTATACGCATTTGTAGAAAAAAAGCCATTGCACGCGAAAGCCATAATTCAGTTTAAAACCACTATATAATTCATGAAGAATATTTTATCGGGTGTGGGGAGGAGAGCGTGGGATGCATTCGCTGTGGCAGCCTAGACAAATTGGCAACACACGGGCGGCTTTTGTCGAGGTGTTTCATTTCTTTCAAGTTTTGATTATTGTTAAAAGATGAAATAATAATAGAAAAATACATTAACAGGACAATAACAATATACAAGCAAATTGTAGCCGTAAAATATTTGCATAAAGTGAAGAGAATGTTGCAGAGCCATTAGCAAAATGCAGAAATATAATTTTAAGACGGATACAAAGGGAGCTCCTCGTACTTTGAACATGAATTTTCGGGGTCAACAGAAAACCCTACTATTAACTCTACCAAAACACGTATACGTATAAATATATATATATATAAATATATGTATATATTTTCTAAGAGTTGTGCAAAAACCAAACGCCCTACAAAACCGACAGCTAACCAGCTGGATTCAGTCAAGGCCAACATCAACAGAAACAAAACAAATACAAAATAACAAAATAACAAAAACAGTAACAAGAAGAAGAAGTGGAGAAAATATGCTGGTGAGGACAAAATAGACTTTTGGTTTTTCATCTTTCGACCAAATTGTTTATGCAAATTTTGAATAAATAAACAAGATTGTTAATTTAGTTAAATATTTCATTTTTGTGCCGTTTTCATCAGCAAAATTCAGTCCGAGTGCCACGTCCGCCCGCCACCGGGTGCTACGTGTGTTGTAGGTGTGGTCTTGGTAGGCGGGTGTTGCCATGAATTTTGATGCCGACACTCATTAGGCGATGCCAACAAGGATGTCGAGAGTTCTGCAAAGGATTGCGACTAGCTGAATGCCAGACAGTGGCACTGCCAATAGTGGCAGGCAATGTCGGAAACCAGAAAAAAACCGATGCTGAGGCGATTTTATACCCTGTAAAGATATATTTATACACATCAAAGTGAGAAGGAAATATCAAATTATTATTTTATTAATCAAATTACTAGAAAACTTTTTAAATTGAATAATGTAAATCTATTAAATAATGGGTTGATTGTCCGATTATAATTTGGATAAGGATTACTAAATGATAAATCTTCTCTGATCCCAGGATGCCTTCTCTTCGAGCACACTCAATCCTCGAGAACAGTTTTTCACTTTGTCTTGTTGTTGTTTTGCCAAAGGCGAATTAAAATATATTTTTGTATTTGTTTGTGTATTACTCCCAGTTTCGTCCTGTCGCTGTGTCTTTGCGTGTCCCTTATAGGGTGTGCGTGTGTGGCATTTATGTTTGTATTTCTGCACTTGTACAAACACATGTTAATTGGCCGTAATTGTAAGTCTTCGGAGAAACCCATGCTATAAAACTGCATAGGAACAGAAGTCGCAAAACAACAGCAACAAAAGCCAAAACTGTACAAACAATGCAAATTATCATAAAACTTTTGCCAAATGTTTGACACTGTAATCAAAATTTAAATATTTTCCAAAATAGACCCCAAAGAATTGCCTCAATGCGAACATATTTTTAAAGTTGGGGTCCAACTACCTCTGTGGAGAGCCGCAATATTTATGACAATGGTCGACATATGACGTGGAACTATGCGTAAGATCAGGCGGAACCAGGCGCCCATTCCAGGATTCCGCCGCCAACCCCTCCCCCGTTCGCCATTTTAATAAACTTCATATGTCGCATGTCGCCATTTTTTGTCTACTCTCCTCATTTTTTTATTTATTTTTTTTCTTTTTGGTTTTATATTCACATAGCGCTCAGTTTTTCTGTGCGGCTCCAGTTGCTAGTTGCCTGCGCCGAGCAGCTACAGTCTTGCGGCTTTATTAGTCTGTGATTTATGTAGTCAAAGATAGTGAACAGCTAGTCGGGGCAGACAAAGCTGGAGCTGGAGCTGGAGCTGAAGTTGGAGTAGCCATAGCAGTGGCAAGAGCAGGAGCCACAGTGTTTTATATGGATGTCCTGGCGAGAAATTTATACATGTGGCCCGCAAGTAGTCGGGCGTGGACAAATGAATGACATGGCATCGCTCGGTTGCCTTCTTTTTAGGCAGTTAAATTGAACTAATCGCCTGGCCAAGATCTTCTCTCTTTTTGGTGGTACCCCTTACCAGAAAGGGCCCAATATGCTATGCAGCTTTATGGCCAGCATCAGCGATGTAAAAAGAAAATTATTGAGTGCTTATATTGACTGCACACTCGCACACACACACACACACACACACACATATGCACACATATGCACATATATATATATTTAATGTATAAACACAAGTATGAATTTGATGATGGACATGTTTATTTGGCATTAGAGTCACGTAGTTGACGCAACGTTTGGTCCTTTAATTCGTTCAGCTGAGACGCCGCTCAAAGCACGTCCTGGTAATTATTTACAGGAGCGCAGCGCAACACAAGAAAAATAAAATAGAACATTCTATAATAACATATCATACGGAATATGTGTTATTTATGAGTATTACGACAAAAACATATTTTTTTCACGCTGCCTCTCTGACATCCCACCTTATGAATAAATTCGTTGAAGGATGTCAGAGACGGCATAGCTGATAATAATATTTATCATGTAATTTTACTGTCAAAAATACTTTTGTTACAAACATTTTTTATATAACAAATCCACCATTACTGGAATTGGGATATCTAGGATATCACATTCCCCTAAATGTCTCATTTTTTCTCCTCTCAATTATATATTTTTACCGTTCTTGTTTAATTTATCCTGTTTCATGTTTAATTTAAATTCAAAGTTTTTTTTTTTAATAGGATATCTACTTGAAAACTCTCTCTTTTTTATATGTTTCTCCCTTTGTACACTTCCTCTCAATTTTCAATTGTTATACGTTAAATTTATCCTGCTATACAATTAATTTAAATCAACATTCAATTTGGATTTGAATTGAAATGCTGATTTTGTAATTAATACTAATCATCTGCTTTTTCCCACAATTAAATTACTCGTATTTAAGTTCCGTCTAATTAATGCGTATTTTTAATTTTAGTTGTAAATAGTTGATTTTATACCATAAATATCGTTGGATTTTTATATGCAAATAGCAATGAACTCTATTTAAATTCATTTTAACAAAATAAATAAATGAATTATTTTAGATTTTCTTAAATAGTAAAGAACTGTGGATAAGTTTAGTTTTACAAATTGAATAAATCAAAGGTATAGAAAATGCCAATAGCCTTTTTCACCTCTTCGTAAATAATATTTTAATGTCAATTTTATTAAGCCAGAAACCGAATGGAAACCACTTCCGTCTTTTAATTCATGCTCAAAGCTTGGCTAAAAATATTCGAATACAAAGGTGGTTGACCAAATATTCTGACTTGCCGTCATCTGACAAATATTTATACTCAATTAACAGGGCCCAACCACAAAGCACATATGTGCGTGAGTGTGTGTGTGTGTGTGTGTGTAGTGTGTATGTATGTATGAGTTTATGTATGAATGCAACAAACATTCATGCTCTGGCATAAATTCATTTTCCGATCAAAATAATGCCCAATGGAATTGGTTGAGAATGCATGGCTGTTGCAACAGTTGAAATCATATCTAGGCAGCAGATGGGCAGCGGATGGGCGGGTGGCAGGGTACGTGCAGAACAAATATGGCGAGGACAGAGAAAATATTTTCAATTTCCATTACAAAAGTCTGCAAGTTACGCACATAGACAGAGAGAGAGAGAGAGAGAGAGAGAGAGAGAGAGAGAGAGAGAGAGACAGTGAAAGAGGGAGAGAGTGGGAGAGCAAGTGGAAGAGAGAGGTTGAGTTATGGATGGAAATTGGATGGTCTGCTCTGCATTGCATTGCACTGTTTTCGAGTATTATGAAAATTAAATTTTTCATTTCACTGCATTGGGCCGGACATCCATCCAGATTGACTGACAGACAGACAGAGAGACAGACGACTGACAGACATGCAGATAAAAAGACTGACGGACGGGACCAGGAAGAGACATAGGTTGTAACTCGGATTGCCAATGAATGTTTGCAAAAGATTGTGGCATATTATCGTGGCACACTCATAGGCTCCACACACAGCACACAGCTCTGCAGTCTACCCAGATAATTTGGGAGGCGCCCATTGATGGCAAAGCGCTAGAAAAGTAATACCAATATATGTTCATGTGCAGCACAGCAATTACAGCCAACACGATCATCAGACTCATCATCAAAAGTGGTAAGCACATTTGATTCAAATTGCTATTTCATTGCAATTTGAAATGCCAGTAAGCTGGTTACTCGTTTTCACATTTTCATTAGATTTTCCGCCTAATACTTGCATTCAGCTGCAACTGAAATTTGAATATTTTACTTCAGTTTCCGAACGTTTGTGTCGCTAGGATTATGCAAAATTGATCTGAAGCTCAAAATGAAGCCTTTTTAAAAGGACTTTAACATTTTTTTAATAAAATAACACTTGAATAAATGGACTTTTCTTGCCATTTAAAAAGATGCAAATTTAATGCTGTTTTTTTTAGAAATCAAAATACGAGTAAGTAATGCTCTGAGTGCGTTTTCCAAATTCTTTATAGGAGAAAATAGTTTTTAGAAATTAAATAGATTCAGACATTCGAAATAAATCAATTATTTCTCCTTTAGAAACAATCTTTCAGTGTGTTTTTCTAATTTCGTTGTCATAATTTTGAAGTTTTTGTTGAATCACTTTTTATCGAGTTTAATTCCTTTTTAAATTCCAATGTTTCGTAATAAAAATGAACTATCCTAAATTAACTATCCGTAGTTCGCGCAGAAGTACAAGTTGAACAATTGGTAATTGTGCAGAGACATCTGCATATATATGTACTGATGCATAGGAATTGCCTTCAAGGAATATGACTTATAAATTGAAGAGTTTAAGAGACATGGCGCATTTATGGCCTTTTGCCACGCCCACAGCTCCAACACTTGCCCCGTTTTTATGGGGGAGCATAAGCCCCGCATTTTATTCACTCGCAATGTTTATTAATGAAACTGTTTGCGATTTGCATATTAATTTATTCAAAAACACACCAAAATATATAAATGTGTATATATTTTATGAAAGTGTTTGTGTGTCGGTGTTTATTTATGTGTGTGGGTGTGGGTGTGCAAATTTAGCTGCTCAGGAGTAGAGGCCGAAGCAGCTTCAATTGAAATTCAAAGGCAGCAAACAATTTTTAATGTTCTCAGCGCTGAAATTTTATGACGATGACGACAACGAGTCCAAGCCAAACTGAATTGATAATTAACAAGGCAAATTAGCATTCATTGGAGCAACGATTCGACGAGTCAACTATTCACCGATTCAGCGATTCAGAGACTTATCTCCACGATTCATCGACTCGAAACGACTGCACAAAACTTAGACTGAGCTAGATATACTTTTTAGCATTTCGCAGTGGGTTGTGCCGTGATAGGCTAAAAATCCGTGACGGACCCCTAACAGGCCAACTGGGTAACAGGGATTCAAGAATTGAGATCCGGCTCAAAATATGTATTTATTTGCATTTATGTCCTGACTTGAATGCTCCTGCAGCTCTTGGCCGCTTGTCTTGTCTTGTCTCACTGAGCTAACTCTAAGCCGGTACTCCACCCAACCCACACGCCTTTTGTATGACAGTCTGTCTGTCAGTCAGTCACTTTGAAATTCACTCACTTACTGGATGCGTCTGAGCATTAATTTCTTGCGCTTCGTTGCATTGCACATCGGCTGAACAGAATTTCACAATTCATCCATTCACGAGCCCCCCTTTGGCAGTCTTTCATATATATTTTCAACCGGCAGCTGCGACCCCAACAAATCCTGGAGTCAATCCCACAACAACAACAATTATAACAATAAAAACTTGATCCGTAATTGCAATTGCTGCTGGCATTCAATGTCGAGCATATTGCCACTGCATCCATTGTGAATGTTAATAATCTGAGCTTTTGTTGAAAATACAAACAAAGCCAATTTTATTGTTGAAGTCTTTTGACTGTGCAATACTCTGTTTGCAGCTAAAATCTGGCTTGACTAAAAACACCGCAAAACGTATTGAAGCACTAATATAAAAAGGAAATTAATAAATAAAAATATTTGGATATGTACACAGTAAGAATTTTGCAGAAAACCCCTATATTAAATTTTTTATATAGTGGTTCAAATTTAATTATGTTATGTTACTCTTTATTTTTGCATTTCAAGATTCAAATATATAATAATATTTATAATATTATGCTGCAAAAAAGTTTAAAAAATAAATATCGTTATCAATGTTTTTGTATAGGCTACTTAATCTAATTATAGTTAAATAAACGTTTAATAAGAAAATTAAATTGCTTGCTTGACTTTTTTGGAGCACTTATAAAATATTTATTGAGTGTCTAAATGGCTAAATAAGCCGAATACTCCTTTTGAAAATGGAGAGTATACATTTTGAGCTGCAGTTAAGCTGGCTTTTTTGGCTGACAAATTCAATTGATTAGAATTGTTTATTTAGATATTGGCAACTGTCAATGAAATCCGCTGTTTGCTGCGATCGGCCAAAAGTTAATTGAATCACTTCAAATGCGGAAGACAAATCACCGTTGAGCCCTTTGTGTTCTCTCATGATCGAATAGATAAACATCAACACGCATTGCCAACACAAATAGACAATACACAAACACACATGCAGAGTGTGGCACTAAGCTTGGTGCCCCTGCCACGTAGGCTACTGAAAAGTGAATGTTGTCTCAAGGCTTTGTTTGTTTTTGGCGCAATTTGCAATTAGCCCGAAGATATCAAAACACGCTTTTACTTTGAAATGAAATCTTTGGCACTTAGAAATACAAGAAATTCTATTTTATGTTGGTGGCTATGTTTATTGGCTGCCTTCTGTTTTAAAGAGCTGGTTTCAATTGTATAAGGAAAATGTAGACACTTCGAGGGCTTTTGAACAAACCAATTAATTTTCAAGAGGAACAAATGTGCCACTTCAATGTCAAGTGACGGTGAGCAAATTGTTCAACACTGTGTTCATAAATGACCACAAGAATAAGCCCAGTTAAAAGTAGAGAATTCCAATAGGTTTTTTTTTTTTGGGTTTGTCGGCTTTAGCTGTCTGATTTGCCAGTGTGTAAAAGCATCGTAGTGCATCTGCGGTCGAGAGAAAAAGAGACTCAGTTGCAGTTGCAGTTGCAATTGCAGTTGCAGTTGCAGTCAGATGACAATGGGAATTGGCTTGGGAGTCGGGCTGAGCGAGTGAGTGAGTGAGTCATTGCCAATAGTCAAAGTGCCTGTGTTCTGTGTTCTGTGCCGGCGTGCCACGTTTGACAACATGCTCAACACAACGACGCACAATTGGTAAACTATACACAGACACACACACATGGACGTGAGCACACACACACAGATACACTATATTATGCACGCGGGAATTTGCTACTGTGCCAAATGTGTGCGAAAAGTTGCAAAAATAACGTTAACAACTTGTCTGCAATGCGCCTTTCGCTAACACCCGCCAAGCCCGGGTGAGAACTGGCTGTGATGGTTGGACGTTGGGTGGTGGGTGGTGGGTGGCTAGTTGTGGTTATTTATGGCAATTAAAGGACTAATGATGTCCCAGCACAGTTGTGTGGCACATGCACGAAACTAAAACGATGAGAGTGGCAACCATTTCATGTCTGGTCACCAGAGACACACTCTTTGAATACCCTATATCCTGTACCCTGAATACCCTGAACAATTCAGAGTCTGCCTGATCTGTCTGGTTTATAATTTAATCCAAACATTTCCATTGAAGTTGAAATAATTAAAAAAAATTTTTATTTTTAATTATTATTTAGCTGTCTTCTGTTCAGCATTAGCGTATTCAATTTGCGATACAACCAACACATATTTAATTTCGCTGTAATTTTATTGCAGTTTTCTTGTCTTTCTCGCCACAAAATGTCATTTTGGTTTTGCCTGCAACTTTCTGTACATTATACAACGAAAAAGGATAGTTCAATTTGTGTCTATTTCTGTTATGGATTATATGAATATGAAAAATATCAAAATTAAATTTATATTATTATTAATTCTTTCCTCAGAATTTCCCACTATTTAATTGCACACAGAAAAATTTGGTTAGTAAATTCAACAAATTATTCATTTAAAACTATACAAAAACATTTAGATTTTTTGTTATGAAAGAGCATTCAATTAGAGGCTTTCATTTTGCATCTTAATTCCATGTTAATATAAGAATTTACAAACTATTTGCGTTATCCAAACTAAAGTTGCTTAAAATTCAATTAATTTGTATGTAGCACTGAAAAATGTTGCAACTTTAGTGCGTGCCTGATAAGCGGGGCCCACTGGGGATGCTGGGTGAAGGGTACTGGGGGTGTTTGGGGGTGCTTGTAGGTGGAGGCAGTCGAATAGCCAACAGGAAGTTTGTCAGATACCTCAGCAGGCGGCAGCTTTTGAGCTAATTTTGACAGTTTTGAGGCAGCCACAGTTGCAGTTGCCAGATAACCAGGGCAACCAAAGAAAAGTGGCGAGACAATGAGGGGAAAACTCATGGCGCATACTGGGAATGGACGCGGTTGGCAGGCGGGGATTGGTTGGAATAAGCTGGCAACTTGTTGGTTAAGCGCAATTTCATTGTGTGTGACTCGTAATTAGATTCACATTGAAAAATGCCAGCACATCGACAGCTGCAACTGAAACTGGGGAGTTAAAGTTTTGATGTGCCACTAAATTGATGCCAAATTAGTGGCCAAGATCAATTAAACAAGTTGCAACTAGTTTTTGCCCTGGGGAGTGGGGCCTGTGCACAGAACCGATCAAATTAGCAGTTACTTCATAAAGCTAACTGGCCAACTGTTAAATCATGAAGCCATCTACTTACATTCAAATAACAACAATAACGATTCACAATGTGCTGAACGTTGACTCGATTTGAGAAGTTTGCAGCTGGGAGAGGAGCGGAGCAACAGCATTAAAAGCAGGAGCAGCAAGAGCAGCAGGAGCAGCAGGAGTAGCATTCTCATCTCATGACTGCACGCTCGGATGCTCATTTTAAATTGACTTCAAACGCTGCTGCGTGACGGTCTGCATGGACACGGAGTGGGTATTGCCATAGCCAGTCAGGATGTTGGCCACCACCAGCCATCTACCGGCAGTCGCCAGTTGCAAGCACGCACGCATTTTGATGTCATGACGAACGTGGACAGGCTGCTTTCAACTGGCTACTGGCTACTGGCTACTGGCAACTGGCAACTGGCAACTGGCTGCTTGCAACTGAGGCTAAAGCCTCAGCCGGGCCAGTCCACACCAAAACACCGACAATATGTTGCCTTTAAATGTGGCACATCATTTATGAGTAAATGAGTGTCGGGGTGTTGATAGCTGAGTGCCTCTAGAATTCAAGCAATGTGTTTAAGTGCTGTCTGTCTATTTTCTGCTTCGATTTCACTTCGACAAACAGTTGGCCATCAGTTGAGAAAGCAATTAATTTACTAATTCCTCACAAAATTAAGCCAAAGACTGGCCACATTTCTGCCCCTTTCTGTGTTCTGCTCAACCAAATCTCCTCAAAATGCCAAAAGAACATCGAATATTCAGCCAATAAATAGTTCTGTCTATCTTTGATTGAGGCGGTTGTATTAAATTAAAAGCCTAATCATGAAAATTTCATTATAACCAAACTTGTTTCATTTCCATCTAGAAAATTGTTTAAGGCTGCGGAATAACTTATAAACTTTTCAGCAAATGATTTTTGGGAATTTTTCGATTATATGGGAAAGTTTTTCAGATAAAAATATAAAGTTTTGCAAAACCAATTGCAATACCACCTTCCGTTATTATATTTTGATTTTCTTCTTGTGATGTGAATTTAAATGTGAATCACAACTGATATTATTTTTGTAAGATTTTTAATCAGATTAATTGCGGAATCAAAGCATTTAAAGTACGTTTAAAAATAAATCTTTAATGAAAATTTCAGCAGTAACTTTAAAGTTTGTTCTGCTTCTTGGTTACAAAATCACAAGTCAGGCATATAGCTAGGAACTTGTCCGAAATATATTTGTGGAACAAAGCCAAAAGAGCTAGTTAGCGGCTTCTTCAAGGCCAATGTGCAGATTCTTGCGCAAGTACCAAATGAAAAAGTTCAAGTATCACTTAGCCCAAAAAAGGGGAGAAAACAGGGGGGGTTGGAGCATAGGGGTTGAAATATATATATGTGGGAGTATGAGTATGAGTACGTTAAGCGGCAAAGTGTTCAAGAAATTGCAAACTTTTTTGATGCTCCCGAAAAACTCATTAAAAAGGATTTGACACGTGAAGTGCGAACAACTTTTTATTTTTATATTATTTCCCTTTTACAATTTTATGGCAACGTGTGATAGACTCAGCTGGGTGTGTGTGTGTGTGTGTGTGTGTGTATGTTATGTGAGAGTGTGTGTTAGATTTGTGTGTTGATTGCCGTTGCCAAAAAGCACAGCTCACATCAAAATCAAACTTGAATTCGAAGTCGCAGACTCAGTGTGCAACTCAAGTTGTTGTTGATTGTCGTTTCGTTCGCATTTGTGGATTAAATTTCAATGCCGATTGATGGCGATTGTGTGAGTGTGAGTGTGTGTGTATCTACGTAGATGTGTGTGTGTGTGTGTGAGTGCCGGCGTATGAGCAGCTAAAAATGCCACCTGTGTGGCTTTCTGGCTCGTTTTATGATAATGCTCCCGGAACCTGGCGTTAATGAGCTCTTAAGCTTAAATAAGAAACGTGATTTAGTTACTAAGTAAACTACGAAATAGAGCAAGCAAAAGCCAAATAAATGAAAGAAAGAGCACTCTTTGGTTAGGTAAGGAGAAAAGATGTACGTTTTTTTTTTTGGCAAAATCTGCGCTTAATTTGAAAAGTTCGACTACCTTGAAAGTGGCAGATCTCCAACAAAGCGCAGAAGGCATCGCTACGCACATACACAAACATATATACATTTATATATACATGTATATATATATATATATATATATAGAAATATCGGATTTCTATATGTAAGAGTACAACTGGTTGGAACTTTTTGCATACAACTTTGGCCACTTAATTGCCAAATCACTCGAACGGCGAACTAATGAAAAAACTTTGTGATTTATTTCAGAAGCATTCCTCAGGTTTCATGCTGATCCAATTGTTGTTTTTGCTGGTGTTGTTGTTGTTGCTGGTGTTGTTGTTGTGGTCAGCTACCCTCACGTAGCCATCATGTAGGCACCTGTCAGTTTTAATAATTTTTGTAGCTGCCACCAACGCTCAAAAGGCCAAACCCGAACTAATCAAAATCACAATCACTGACAGACCCAGACCAAAAGCCAGACGGATTCAGAGGAATACAGACTAGTTGTCAGACAGACCAGTTCGGCAGTTCCAGCCCCACAAAAAAAACCCTTTTCATTAATAAAACGCTCTGATAGACATATATATATATATATATATATATATAGAATATATGCAAATTTGCTTAAAATTGAAATATGCAGATGTTTGGAGATGTTCTGAAAATGTATTTGGCATTTTATGAAAATTTGCAACATAATAAATTCTTTTTTGGGGCATCTGTCATGTTGCGGGGCAACTTAAATTAAGTAATAACTCTTATACGTCTTGACCTCAGGGAAGGAAGCACACGCACAAGGACACAAATCCACACAAACTTATACAAACACACACAAATTCACACACGCACACGCACACTCACCCACACAGGAAGATCTACTCAAATTTTGTATTAGCTCGTTGACATTTTCTAAGATGACTTTTGCCTTTGTGGTTGAAAGGTTGTACTTGAGTGTTGTTCCAAGACTGGGTGTGTGTGTGTGTGTGTGTGTGTGACGCACAGGCTGCTTTTCTTATTAAACCTTTACAACAGCACTAATGTTTGCGAAGGGGTAATGGGTCAGGGGACATAGGGGTTGTTGGAGGGGTTCAAGGTTTCAACATTTTAGGGTTAATTTTCGCAGCTCATTCGCTGGAGTTGCTTTCATTGGGAGTCGGTCGAAAGCTTAATGTGATTAATGTTTACTTAATGAAATGAAGTTATCAAGTTGATTCTATCAATTTGCACACAGGCGCCATCTTAGACAAAAGGACCCCTTCTGCTGACGAAACTGGCGCCGGTGTCGGGAGTGACGAAGGTGCCGGAAACCAGACATTTGTGTGTGTGGTAGGGAGGGGAACGGATCGGGCGTATTAGGCCAAATGCAAATATCGAAGTGGTTTTGCTCTTAACTTGATTTAGTTTGTGCCTTGATAGGCATATTAGTTAAATGACTTGGACAGCCAACTGCTCAAGTGTTGGCCATGTAAATATTTGGTGTTTTAAACATGGAAGTCTAACAGCAAATACTTCACTGAGATAGAAAGAGACGGACTGAAGAAGAAGAGAGAGAGAGAGAGAGAGAGAGCTGTGTGGTTTCTGCAATCAGACGTCTTGGCAAAGAAATTTAATAAAAAGCAGTTCAATTAAACGCTCTTCACATAGCTTTTCTTTCGTCCTCTCGTTAATCAATGCATTTAACGTTTTCAATCAAGAAACAGCCAAAAGGCTACAGGCAACAGCAATAAGGGTGAAGGGGGACGTGGCGGTTTGGGGACTGGATTGGCTTTGGTTGCGAGGCAACTCGAAATTCAGTTAAGCATTTCACTTATTTGCATATAAATTGATTAAAAGAAAATACATACAAGGCATCCATACACACACAGCTACACGCACACCCACACACACAAATAGATAAACATATCCAGCAACATTGGAGCTTTTGCATGTGTCAACGCATCGGCAAAAGGACGAAAGGGTCCTCAGCTCGTTGCTGCTGCTGTTGCGTCTGCTTCTGCCCCGGCACCCTGCTTCATGCCCCGGCATCTGGCCCTTCCATTTGAGAGCCTTCTCTGCTGCTCTGACTCGCTTTTGGCAATTTCTGACACTTCAAATGCGTATGATTGTTTCCTTTTGATCAGCGAATTGTGAATTGATTCACTGATTGACTTCAGGTTCAGCTGATGCGACGACAATGTCAACAGACCCAACGGACACATCACTTTGCCCTCCGGACTACAGGCCTCCTAGGTGGACTATGGGCTTACATTCAGCGGAATTTACCAGAGACAACTCGAAGCAGAGCAAAGCGATCTGATTTTGTTGACGTGGCTTAAATCCACTTTGCGTGCGTTCAGATCTTATAACTTTGACTGGCATAAATGAATTGATATAAATTTATTTACGTAGTGCGTAATTTTATCCTAAAGTAAGGGAATTCAATAAGTTTACAGAAAAAGTTATAACTGGCGCATACAGTGATTCTTTAAATAAGGAAACAGAACTCATTTTTGGACTAATTCGGTTTTTATGAATTGCGCAATTCTTGCGGCAAATGTTGAACTAACTAACTATAATCTTATCTTTTCTTTTTAATAAAAACTTTTAATTTAAATTTATTTTATTTTTATCTTATGTATTTTTCAGTGTCGACTTATGTTACTGAGCACTTACAAAAAATCAGTGTTTTTATTTAACTAATTAAAATTGGAAGAAGAACTACATAATTTAGGACTATTTTGGGTATTTTGATCTAACTACAAGTCAATGACCGTCTACGATATCCTTATTTCTTGTTAAATGAAACCTCAGCCCATTAAATTGAGTTTTTCCTAATATTATAGTATTGTTGTTGGTTATTGATTGTTATAATTAAATGAAAATGACAGCTGAGTCGCAATCCTAGCGATTATTCAACACATAGACGGTCATTGGCCGGCATGAATGTTGTGGCCCGTTTGTGCCTGTTGCCAGGTTGCTTGGCCCACCTGGGCCAAATATGAGTCAAGGGCCGATTGCCAAAGCTCGGCGCATTAGTTTGCTTTCAATTTGTGGGCAGACATGTTCTTCGGGGCCACGCACAGGACGAGCTGGCAACGCAAACACAAGGTAAACACAATTAATCAGTTAAACAGCAAAATACTCGATAAGCATTGAATGTGACCTACTTTGTGGCGAATAAAAATATTGAAAAAGTGTATAGTATCGTAATGATATATTGTTTAATCTGATCTTATTCAAATGGCAGTTGGTTCTGGCGCATTTTGATGCATTCGAACGTAGTTTTCAAACTGTAATTAGAGCTTGAACATGACACTGCACTCCACTCACCTGCGCCATTGTCAGCTTAATGGCCAAAGGACATGCAAACCTCCATTCAATTAAGCAGCTTCACGCACGCACACACACACTCACTCACACACTCACTCACACACTCAAACACACACTCACACACACGCACATGCAGGCGACATGGGAAATAGCAATAGCACCAATTTATTGAGTGGATTTCCAATAGGATATATTTGGCTTTAAATGGTAAAGTCATGAGGTAAATACAGAAATTTAATGATTTCTGTTCAACATAAGCTGTGTGAATGAAGTTGTACATTAATTAATTACTAAACAGAAAGCAGTTTATAAATCGTGTTTGAATTTTGGGTAGTCGCAGTTCCACTCTCACATGTTAAAAAATTACAAAAATCTTTTGTGAATTTTGAGAACTAAGTTTATTTGCGCTTCTTAAAATTATTATTGAACACATATGTAAATTTTTATTAAAGTTTACATTGCTTATATTCTTATTCTATCTTATTTCAAACTTTTACCCAATGTTCGCCCTCAACAAGGGGTATTTACAAATGGAGACCCTCATTAACTGAATAGCCTTCAAATCTACGCCTTCAATGTAATTACAAAATTGTAAGTTAGCTAAATCAAAAGCTTATTTTATTGATTAAATGTTAAAATGCTAAATGAAAAATTAATTTAATAATAATGGAACATTTTTAATTAGATTGGACTAGAAAATGTTTTGTAAAATATTAAACTGCATAAATTAAGCGAAAGAAACTGGTGTAAAATATTAGCAAATCGCCGCCAAGATTGTCAGAAAGTATTAGCAGCCTTTTTGACGTCGTTTGTCACTGCAGATGTCATTGCATAGTTTCAGGTGCTTTAATTTTATCTACGCCAATTTGTCAGCTGAGAGAAATGTTGTTTTTGTTTGTGTCTCGCAAGCGTTTCAACAGCGTCACATGTTTGTCTCTGGCAAACATTTGCCAGACCAGCGACACCAAATTGCCTGAGTGGGGGTCGGTGAAAAGAACAAGCCCGCAACTTTAATTGAAATAAAATGTTTTCCAGTGCAGGGCAGGGCACAAAAGCCAGTACAGGTGGCCCCATCTAGTTAAAAAAAAGAGCCAGCGGGAGAGAGACGGCGATAGCCAGCGAGTGGGTTATATTGAGAGAGCATGCTAGTCGCGAAATGTGTGAATCACTGAGTCCGTTACTTAGTCAGTCCGTTAGTCAGCCAGACAGTGAGGCAGTCAGTCAGTGTCTGTGCGGCCCACTGTCTGCTCTACATGACTATACATGTTTGTCAGTAAGTAACTAGTTTTAAGCCCCCCGTCCACATTTCATTTCCCATTCATTTCATGCTCGCACACACACACACACACTCTCTCTCTCTCTCCATGTTTTTATCTCTCCATCTCCCACTCTCTTGCTCTGTCTAACTACACGCGCTTTGCTGTTCATTCATTGCCGTCGCTGTTTTTTTTTAATTTTTTTTTTGCTGTAGTGTTTTGTATTCAGTTTGGTTTGCAAAGCCGCTAAAGTAACAAGTATCTTGGAGCTATCCATTCGCTTGAGAGAAGAAAAAGCCGCTGTAAAAGGCAATTTTTGTACACTTGCCGAGATAGTGAAAAGCACCATTGAAAAACCTCAACTTGCTGCAATGGACGTAAGTTGCAGGGCTTGCACTTTTTTCCACCCATTTTTTCTTTTAGCACTTTTATTTGTGTGTCTAAACGACGGCGGACGACCTTCACCTTGGGCTTCAATTAAACAAATTGCACCGCGATGCTTTCACAAAAATGAAAATAATTTCCCTGAGAGCAACAACAGCTAAACCCAACTTACTTGCCAAGATCAGCTGATTCGTTTCCAATGATTCATATGAATGAGTACAGTTCCACAAATCTTCCAGTTGGTTTCCGCCTAAAGTTATATTTACACAATCATTTTAATTATAACCACAGCGCCGCTGAGTGGCACAGTGTTTGTTTTTAATGCACTAGATTCGCCTTTGGATTATTATATTAAATAATACTAAAATGCGCTAATGGGCACTTTTATAACTTACTTGTGAAATGAGCAACATTCCAAATAATAATGAGCTTATTTTATTGTTATTTTCGTAACTTCCTAATGCAGATTAAAACTATAACAAACTCAAACTTAGTTGCACAGTGCTTTTTGGAGTATTGTATATGGTTGAAATATTGATTGGTCTACTTATGCATTGCTTGCAGCCCTCAAATGGAGACCTGTACACCCTGGAAGCCAAATTGGTTAGTGATTCGGTGAGGGTACTAACAGATGGCGCCGACAAGGATCCCATTACCAAGTTGCGTTTGCTCTGCTTCAGCCGTGGCGCAACAGGCATTCTGGGTCTTGGCAGGTGAGCTGTGCTTTGTGATGGCCATTAAATGATGTTACCACTTATTTAATGTTCAATTACTTATTTAGAGCTTTTCGCGCCATGGACGATGATGGCAGCAAGGCGCTCAATGAGGAGGAATTTATTGGTGGAATTCGGGACATTGGCCTCAAATTGACAGAGGATGAAATTAAGCAAATGTTTAATGCGTGAGTCTCAATCAATATCAAACTTAACCAGAACTTTAATTATATGATTATGTTTTTATTTTAAACTTAGCTTCGATGAGGATGGCAGCGGCTCCATAAATATGACAGAGTTTTTGCTCAAGTTACGTGTAAGTTGAATCTTTTAGATATATATATGAAAACTTAACTTTAATCACACAAAATGCATTTCACAGCCTCCGATGAACCAAAGTCGCCTTTCTATCATTGATCTGGCATTTGCTAAAATGGATAAGAATGGCGATGAGGTTATAACCATTGCCGATCTGAAGAACGTTTATTCGGTGAAGGAGCATCCCAAGTATCAAAGCGGCGAGATGACCGAGGATGAGATATTGACCATCTTCTTGAACAACTTCGAGGGCGGACGTGGTAATCTGGATGGCAAGGTATGTGTGTATGAATCCATTTGCCTCATTTTCATCTTTTATAATGCATTTCTGTCCATTAGATTACTCACGAGGAGTTCATCAACTATTATGCCACCATCAGCGCCTCAATTGACAACGATATGTATTTTGACCTGATGATGAGACGCGCCTATGCCATGTAAGGGCTGGCACTCAATCCAATTCTCAATCTCAATCTCAATTAACAACATAAACTAGTGTTTAGTCTAACTCATGTTCTATTTATACACAATGCATGTTTTATCCAATAAAGGAAATCTGTTTTCTGTTTTTTTGTTCCTGCACAACAAGCCACAACTTCTGATTTCTTGCAGAGATGTGCAAAAGTAAGAAGTAACAAGTTTTATCTAAACATTTGTTGCCAGTTTATATGCATTTAAGTGCAGAGCAGTGCGCGGACGGGGCTGGGCTGGGCAGGGCTGGGCTGGGCCCATAATAAAATGGAAGCTGGCTTGCAAAATCCAAGACGGCAATCATTGCAACCGAACATGGAAACCTGCTCCAATGGCTAAGTCTGAAAACTGTTTGTGAGTTGTGTGTGCTGTTCTGTATTAGTCTGTGTGTGTGTGAATGTGTGTTGCTGGTGTGCCAGGCATTTATCACACAGTTGTCACAGCAGCCGCTGAGGACGGTTTGAGCAGTCGAGCGATGGCAGCCTAAATGTATGCTTTAAATTATGCAGACACCAGCTGAGATTGTCGTCTATGCGTGTCATGTGCATGTGCTGTGTGTGTGTGTGTGTGTGTGTGTGTGTGTATGTGTGTGTGTGTGTGGCTGTGTGTGTGTGGCAACTTGTGCACTGATTGCAAGCAACTCATAAGAAATTTTAATTGCCAATGCTGAAATTACGCAGTCAGTAAAGGAGGCGCCCCAAACTGTGGCGCACAGAGTTGGCTAACAAGCTTGCTGCAATTGTTGCTTGCGTTGCAAATCAAAAAGTTACAAGTTTATATGTATATGTGGCATGATTTCATTAAATTTTATTTACAGCCTGTAAAATATTCGCAAACTACTTTAGCAATTCCCCCAAAAAACTTGGGTTTTTTTTTTTTGACTATTTAACTTGGAATTATTTTTTTTTTGCCATCTTGCGTGAAATATGTGAATTACCCCAACTTGTCTCAAGCAACAACAGTGCAGAAAACGTGATTCAGTTGCCATTTATTTTGTGTACTTGTTTTCGTCATTGAGCCACAAAAAACCAATTTCAATTAATTGCTTGCCACATGCGACACTTTGGGGCGCTTCGACTACGACTTCGTCCCTATTGAGTCATTTGTCGAGCTGTTTTATGCTTTCAATAGTTGGAAATGCATTTTATTGGCTCGAAGTTTTCACACTCGGCTGCAGTGCATCTCAAATTTTCCCAAAAATATACCCACAAAATTTGTGTGTTGAATTATTTTGTGAATTAAAAAGTTGCAGAGGGAAAAATTGTACATTGCCTGCAACTCTCAATCAGTAATTAGATTAAGAGCTAAGCCTTTCGATTTAGGAAAATTGAATATTTGCTGTTGCAGTTTAGATAGTAGACAGTACTTTGCTTTTCTACAATATATGAATATTTTAAATTTTATTTTTAACAGTTTTCCTAAGTTTATCTAGGCTAAATCACTGCAGTTGAGGTGGCACTCACAGAAGATTAATTTTGTGGTTTTCAACCCATAAATCAATCGATAATAATTTAAAAAAAAAAACATTTTATGCTTGATCAATCCATTTTTTGAATAGTTTTTACTTGAATAAATGGTTAAATCATGAAAAATAAAATAAATTGAAAATTGATTAATATTTGACAAGGTATTTGCGATCTTTGTTTCACTGTGTTTAACGCCGCAACAAATTAAATTGAAATTGTATATTGTATTGTTTAATAACAATAACTTTTTCAAATTAGTAAGACTTAAGCGATTTTAAATCGATTAAAAAAATTATATATTTTCATAATAGCTATAAAGCTAAATAAGTCTGTCAGCATCAGTTCACAAATTATTGAACAATTGAACAATTAATTGTGCATTTATGGGATGTGCGACTTGCGAATACAAATGGAATGCATAAATTGAATTAAATGCAGTCATTGCTGATGCCAGTTGTCCTGGTTGTCCTGGTTGTCCTGGTTTATGTTGACGTCTGTTTTAAAAGTCTGTTAGTAAGTCACGATCCGGCATAGACAAAATGTGGTAGCTAATGCATTATTTAAATCTAGTTAACACTTGCTATTTGTTGTTGATTGAAAAAAGTTTCAGATGGAAGGAAAAGGTACAAGCAGCACTGACAAAGAGTCCAACCCAAAAATGGTCAGATGGTGGCAGCAGCACCCACAAATGGAAGCAGACCAGAACATAAAAATAATAATAATAAAAGGCAGGCAAGGCACACTCGAGTGGTCCGGCCACAGGGTACATCATTGAAGGAGTATTGAATAAATTCCATTGCAAGTTGAGGGGCGGAAATGGGTTCAGCGATGTCCGATGTCCTGGGGTAGGCATTGAAGTGACGAAGTTGCAAAATATTTCAGTCACGTTTTAAATGTAAAAATCTCAATCACGTGATCGAAATGCGCGCATTCAAAATATGCACAGGCGAGCAACTGGGCACAGCAACCAATAGCAACGAGACACAGAGAGAGAGGGGGATAGAAAGAGAGAGAGAGGAGAGCATAGAAATGGGAACTGTCCAAGTGTTGAGCCTGTAAGCGGCAGTTGAATCTGGGCATTTGGCCAACTGCAAACCGAAATGAAGCCTCCAAAAATAAAATGCGGATGAAGCTCTTAACAGGTACTTGCTGAATCGATGATTTAATGCCAACACTCGGCATCTGATGATCCAGGCATATCTAATAATGATGTTGCTGCTACAAATGTTGTAGCTGTGGCAGCTGCCTACAGATATTTTGTGGCCAGTCGCTCAAATTGCATAAAATATGCAAAAAGCTTAACAAATTGCGCGCATCGCTGATTGAAATATCGAAATCAAGTGCCATTTACAACAACTCGGATCGCCTGCAATGTACACCTTTATAACACACACACACACACACACACACACACACACACACATACATACATACACCTGCAAGTGCACACAATGCGGTACAATTTCCGTTTCCTCCGCACGCAGCTCGTATAATTTTCACACCTTTTGATTGATTGAAATGTTCGTCATGTTCATTATTTGATTTTCATTTTTATTGCCATTCGGTTTCCATTCAACGATTCAACGATTCAACGGTTCTCGTTGCATTTCGGTGTATTCTGCATCAATATGTTAATACGAGTGTTTCCCACAGAATACTGCTGACTTTAATTGCCAGTTCATAATCCGTAGCTGAATTGCGGTCTGTTGAGTGAAGAAGTGTTGCCAACTTTTGTTGTTGGCCAACAACTTGAGCCAAAAGGTAGAATACAATTAAATGGATCAATGCGAATACAATTTCTATTTCCTTTTTTCTTTTTTTCAAAATGGGATTTGGGTGGAGTAATTGAACATGAGTACGAGTAATTTAAAGGCGTAAATTATGACCATATTTCACAGAAAAGCCACAGAAAATGCATTTAACAATTTTTGAATTTGAGGGCACAGAGTCCGCTGACCCCATCATTAATCCGACATAAATGTTGTGGGAATGCGTATGCGCAGCGATGCATTAGAACACGTTTTAGTTTTGGTCAACTAAGCATCGAATGTTAATTTCCCAACAGCAATGACTGTAACAGCAACACCAACAGCAACAACAACAGCAACAACAACAGCAATAACAACCACAACTAGCAGTGACATGGCAATTTTTATATTCATTTATTTGTGATTATGTCGGAGTCTAGCAATGAACATGCAAATGGCCATTTTATTATGGACATTATATTATTGTGCCAAAAATGTGCTATTAAATGCATTAGTTGTGTGTGTTAGTGTGTCTGCTGGTGTGTGTATGAGTGTGTCTGTGTGTGTGTGAGTGTGCCTTTGTGTGTGTGTGTAGTTGTGCAATTGGCAATCAAGTCCCGATGCGGTTTTGTACGCCATTCATATGCAAAAATATATATTTTTGCTATTACAACTGTGGCAACAAAAAATCAATTTGTAAATGTTTTTAGTGGCATTGCAACTTTGACATTTCACACTGTTCACATCTGTTGCTGTTGCTGCTGTTGTTGTTGCTGCTGCTGCTGCTGCTGCTGCTGCTGTCGCATTTGACGTAATATTTTATTTTTATTTTACATTGTATATTCCATCGGTCTACACACAACTGCCAAATGACCCCAATGCCAATTGCCCAGCGATGTCCGCTTGTAATTAGCGCTCTTCTCTCGTTGCTGCTGCTATTCCTGTCTCGCCTCCTTCTACCGCCTCTCCTGCTGCTGCCACTTCTGCTGCTGCTGCTGCTGTTCGGGGAGTTTTTGACCTCAATTGCTTTGTCACCATTTCAATTTGCAATTTCAGCCATTAACTAGTTACACTCAATGCAATTAAACTTGCACTCTTGCCGAGCACATCGCAAATGAACAGCACAGGACTGGTCAGGACAAGGCATCGAATGCGATTCAAATGCAAGGTGCACGCGAAACTTGGCCAGTTTCCCAACTTTGCAGCTTGCTCCATTTGTTCGTCCATTCCCTTGGAGCCAGTAGTTACCATTACGCTGATACTCCCTCATCCAAACCCACGCTCCTCATGCCATGTTGTCAGCGTTCTGTGCAACCGCAAAGTGTTGCTATTGCTGCTCTTGCTGTTGCTGTTGTTGTTGTTGTTGTTGTTATTGGGGCACAGAGTGAAAGTGCGCAGCACTCAACTCTGCACAGCGACACCAAACACCGAATGCCGTCGCTGCATGTGCGTTCCATCGGAATAATTTGAAAATAAAATACAAAAAAAAAGAAGAAAAATGGTGTCTTCTCATTGAGTTAATTGCAAATTGGATAAAATTGTAATTTTACACTTCATTTCATTCAATTCATGGCTGATTGACAATTTAGTTTTTCATTAAGGTATCTCGGCGACGATGACTACGACAGCCTCTCCACTCCCCTCCCCAACCGATGCGCTCGAAATCGTTAACTCTATTGCCGCTGCCGTGGCATGCAACACACAGCTGATGGATTAAGCTAATATATTTAGGGTTATCTTCGTACACCGGCTTGATTGGTTTTTCATTTTTCATATTTATCTATACCATATATAAAGAGTATAATATTTATATAATAAATGGTTGCTCTTTTAATCGATGTTTACTAGATCAAGTTCTGGTTCTGGCTTCTTAGCCATTAATATTAATATGACCTTTAAAATATATAATTTCTTTATATATAATTTCTTTATTATAAAGTTTATTTACACATGTTTATCAAAGAGCTGAAAATGAGTTTAAATCAACTTAAACATAATCTTTCTTTGACCATAGTGTTCTTGCGGATGTTATGTATTTTTTATATATATATATATATTTTTTTTGTTAACCAAACTTTGACGTTGAAGTGGCTGGCAGGCATTAATTATTGACAGACATGTTGCAACCGCGAAAAGTTTGGTGCATGTGCATTGCAAATGTTGCGCATACGAAGCGTTGTAATACGCTCGGTAAGAGCGAATGTCATAAAGCAAACTTAAAGTTATGAATTGTTAAAATATGTGATTTATTTGTAGCGAAACTTTTATTTACACCCAAACACCAGCAAACAAACACACACACACACACACACACAAACACACTCTCATTCAGTGGATGCCAGCACTTTTGTCCTTGCTGCATTTTTTTGTTCATGCCAAAAGTTTTCGTAGTCACGTCACAGGCGTGGAAGATGGTAAATATTAAAAAAGAAAGAAAATAATAATAAAAAAAAGGGAGTGAAAGAAGTGGGACCAACGAAAATAAATTAAGAATGTGAGCCTGCGACAAGGCGGAGTGCAGTGTGCAGTGTCTTCACACAGACACGTGTGTCGAAGAGCACCGGAAATGCCATTTACAGCACTCACTTCCGCTTCAAAAGCGCTGCAAAATTGAAGCTGCAGCACATGCTACATGCTGCGCAGCAGAGTTGCATGTCATTGCTTTTGTTTTAATATTCATATTTTAGCATCAGAAATTATTCGTTCAAATTAAGTTGCTTTATGCACGCACAGCACAGAAAAAAAAAACAGCAGGGCGGAGAATGTTAAAGGTTTTTACGGGGAACGGAGCGGGGAACGGTGCGTGGATGGGGAGCAACGGGTGGAGAAGTAAGCTTAAAAGCGACTACGTGGAAAATGCTTTGAATTTAAAATCTGAAATTTTCTGTTGATTGCCGCACCCAAACCCAAGGAGTGTTCAGCTGTGTGATGGTGTGGGCAGTGTGTGGGTGGCTGGGTGTCTGGGAGTGTGGTGTTGAACCGAAGCTAACCAGCGAACAGTTATAGTGTAACAAACAACAACAATAACAACAAGAAATATAGTGTTAGCCAGCGTCCTGGTTGGTGGTTCCTAACTGCCGAAGAAGAAGCAGAAGCAGAAGCAGCAGCAGCAACAAAATCGTCACAACTTTTACGTAAAATTCCAGTCATGTGTCCCCAACAAATCCCTGCATTATTCATGAAATGATAAGATGACTTTGTGCTGGCGTCATTGCCGTCAACGCTGCTGCTGCAGGCTCTTCTTCCTTTTTTTTTTAGCTCTTTTTGCCAAAGCACGTTATTTATATATAAATATATATTTGCACATGCGACTGCAGCTGTCCCAAAATTGATGGTCGTAACTTAACTAGCAACTATTGTTGACATAACAAATATCAAAATTATAAGCTTTAAATGTTATCTTATTGTTTTGCAAACAATTAATATTCTTTTAAATTAATAAAACAAACATGACAACAACAGTTTTTGGGGATGCTGTTTAATTTAAACAGCTGTTAACAGTGCACAGCATACTGTTGATAGCAGTAAAGCAGTGCTGCTCTCTTAACAGTCGGCCACAAAGCTACAAATGCGCTGCTGTTGCTCTCTTTTGTGCTCTCTTCGCTCCAAGCATCTCTTGAGCGTTGAGCCGATGCGAGCTTCGTGTAAGCCGAGCAGCTTACGAAACGGATGCTGAGCGTAGGCAGCAGCAGCGCCGACATCAACATTACAATTACAACATTAGCGATGGCTACGAGAACACAGACGACGACGTCGCCGACGCAGCCGGTGATGCCGACGAGGAGTTGTGAATCTTGCGCTGCTGCTGCGTCTGCAGCTTCAGTCTGTTCGTAAACTTGAAGCCGTGCGGAGATACTTTTCGAGCAAAGGCTGCGTCCTGCCCAACAAATCGTTTGATCTGAAAACAAAAAAAAGACACACAAAACATTAAATAATAAATAAACAAATCAGAATTGCAGTTTCACAAGCAAAATCAATTTTTTTGTGAACTCAACGTGACAATTCAAAGAATTGCGTTCTCTAAGAGTAAACTAATTAAAAAATAATCAAATATTCAAATAACAAACAACAAATATGAAGATGTGAAGCGCGGAGCTTCCGGTTCCGTTGTCGTGTATCCAAAGTGTAAGTGGCGTGAACAGAATTCCATTTGCGTATTCTCAAATGTTAAACACATCAATTCGCATGTATTTGGTATTTAAATTGTTTAAGTTGACAAAAACACACACACAGATTGACGACAGAGTGAAAGAGAGAGTGCGGGGCAGCTACCACGCCCAGCTGGCAGCGTCCTTGTTTTCTGTTTTGATGTCGTTTTGTTCTGTTGTTGTGCTTCCTCCTTTCCATCTTCATCTCCTTCTCCATCTCCATCTCCATTCCCATCTCCAACTTCATCCGAATCTCCAGTTGCCCATTCACAAAGATTTGCACATATCCAGCAAGCGAGCAATGCCTTTTCCTTTCGTACATCCTGCTTTTCTTTACTTTCCGAATGTTTGTTACTTATTTATAAGGACACAGCTAAATGCCGGGCATATCCTTTGAACTTTTTTGCATGACTTTGGAATTCTGCTCATGTTATATCAATGGAGTAGAGGATCGAATTCTGTTATGTTTTTTTGCTGCTCTTCTCCAGCGCCAGCCTTTGACACTGCATTCAATTAATTCCGTTTGCTATTCATCTATCTATTTCCATTTTTATTTGCTCTTTTGCTCCCTGCCTCTCAATTATCGGTGAACTTGGCTTTGAGCTGCTGCATTTCAATTTGGTCTTTGTGCCAACTCGATTGCTATTGAAATATTAAACAATTCACTCGACTCGACTCGACTCGACTCGACTCGACTCGAACAACACCAACAAATGAGAATAGTGCAAAAAGTCACAATGTTTTTCATGTGACACATATTAATATATTATTATTTTATTTTTCTGTGCAGTGGGGCAAACATACAAAATCTACAACAATAATACAAATAACTAAATATATAGTGTAGACGAGTATTTTAAGGAGAGTAAACAATAAAATGGATTACGTCTGGCTGATGTTTTTCTTCTGCTCCACTTTAATTGGTAAGTACAATTTTTACAATTAAATTGCACGCCAATTGTACTGCCAACTAGCGTGAATTTTAAATTATATTCGTTTCGCCAGCAATCACATTATTTTCCATATTATTATTTTTTTATTGGTTTACCACAAATCAATATTGACGGAGCTTTTCCGTCAGTCGTCAGTTTTCCAGACTGGCTGCGCTTTTAATGACTTTGTCCATAATTTCAACTGCAGTTTGGCAGTTTGCCTTTGATGCCTCTTTTGCGGGAGATGCCTCTTAGCACTTGGTAATTTGTGCTGCCTCAACTTTTTGCACTGGCAGACTCCGAGTCAGAGTTCTTGTTGCACAGCAGCTTGAGTGCAGTTTAAAGTTAAATTGTATTTCGGAAATGTTCGCAATTAGGCAGCCTGCCAAAGGCAACCCAATCGCCTCCCGGCACATAAATTTCCACTGGCAATGGGGCAATTAATTTGCAGCGCATTAAATGAGCTGCCATTTTCCCGATGGCAATTTAACGCGAACATTGACGTCATTGTCAACCTCGACTTCGGTTTACAGCTATTTGCCCCACAAGTTAACTAAATATTTGGTTTGCAAATATCTATGCATATTTCAAACTAAATGAATTTGATTTAATTGCATATTTATTGGCTGTCATTCTGTGGTTTTCGTCCCACATTGATATTCAAATTAGCTTTACACTACTGCATAATCAAAAACTATGCACATTTCTTATTAATTGAAATCGACAACAACCAATTATAGTAAATTGCTGCAACTATTTTGAAACTCATCATTCAGATTTCAGCAAGTATTTTCTTAGTGAACATTAATTCAGTTAATGGTTTTAAAAATCTCGCATTTCTCGCTGATTCCTTGCTTATTTAGAAAACTTATCGGTTAGCTGAATGCAGATGACATATTTCGCATACAACTCAGAACACATTCGGGGCGTATTTGGGGGCGTATTTGGGGGCGTATTCATTGAAATGCTTCATAAAAGCCGCACATAGCACGGGTCTTTGTGCCTGAATCCAAGCAACATACACTTACCACACACACACACATACGCACACACACTGAGAGCGTAGCGAAGTGGCACAAAAAGTTTCTGCAGCTTTCGACATGTTTAATATTTTACGCTTAGTTTGTTAGCTTTGTTGGTAGCTGGTACTCAGCATGCCTGGCCAATTTTAACTGGGCTAATGGAATTACACATTGGCATTCAATATCAATTACAGTTGTTGCTGCAACAATGGACAGTGTTCAATGACTTACCAATAAGTAAGATTAAGCCTTCATCAATGTGTGTGTGTGTTCAGTATTCAAATTGTTGTACTTAAAATGTGCTGCTTCTGTCAATATGCATTGCTGCAATATCCTTTGATTTTATTAGATTGTACAATATGTATGCAAATACTATTATTTTTGCTGCACAATATATATATACATATATATTCGCATATTCAGATAAAGTTCTTGGCATCTTTAAATGAATTTATCTCTGAACTTTGCCGGCGCATCCCTTGCCAAATTCATATGCAAATTTATCCAGCTAGACAAAAATTCGTAGCCTCTTTGGTTGCGTGTGTAGGCGTGTGTGGGGGTGTGTGGGGGTGTGTGGGGGTGTGTGGGGGTGTGTGGGGGTGTGTGGGGGTGTGGTTTTACAGGTGTGTGTCTACATATTTCTATATATATATGTTAAAAGTTAGTAAATGTGCTTGCCTGCATCAAATAAAATGCTTTGGTTAATTAGGAGAACATTTTCATAGTTTGAGTAAGTTTTAAATTCCAAATTTACATTTGTAAATAATTGGTAATTGTCATACAACAGGAAGTTAAACGTTTTAAATAGTTTAAGTTCAAATTAGTTGTCTGAGTTATTGTTAGATGAGTGGTATAAATGAATAAATTAATAAGGCAATTGCAATATGCAGAATTTCATCCCAGGCACATTTTTATTTTCTATCTGCATATATATGTATATATATATCATATCATAAATATATCATATATAATTTAAATCAATTTTTCATAAATTTTGTGTATAAATAGTTTTCCAGCAGACCCTTATTTTACTGTTGTATTTCCTACTCTTTGAAGCCATACTTTAGTTAGCTGCACTCCAAATAGACCTGGTCATGAAAAATGTATTTTTCTAAGAGACAGAACACACACACCCACATATCAGAAACACACACACAAATCACACACATGCAAATTATTCGTGTGGCTTGACAGTTTTTGGCTCGCATTTCTTATCAATTTGTGGCAAGTGCACTGCATCAGGTTGCATATGTTGCAGATTCGCTTATCGCTGCCCACATTCACAGACCATAGCTGACTGACGCACACACACACTCACACACACACACACACACACACATTCATAGTATAACCGTATCTAATGCTGCAGTTTGGTGCGCTTAGCTTGCTTTCAAATTCGTTTGCCTGGGAAACAACTATTTTGCATATTCATTTTATGAAATTTCTAATTTATTCGATGCCGCCGTAGGAGACTATAAAATATGTCCTCCCCCTCCCCCTCCCCCTCCCACTCCCACACACACATGATCACAACACCTGGTTAGTCGGCTGTATGAATTAAAAATTCGTTGTTTTTTGTGGCTGCAGTTGCAGTTGCAGTTGCTGTCAAACTGTAGTAGAGTATTCACATTTTGCTGGCTTTCACAGATATGCAGAGTATTTCGGCGCTGTTTGTTACGGATATCAGTGTGCCGGAAATAGTTGATTTTCGGGACAATGTGACGCTATCCTGTAGCTACGATATGAGTGGGCACACCTTGAACTCGGTCAAATGGTACAAGGATCACTTGGAATTCTTCAGGTAATCGAACGCAATTCAATTGAATAGTTCAACATGTGCATTCATGTTTAACCTTATTTTCTTTTTTCTTTTTTTTTTTTAGGTATACGCCACTAATGCGTCCGGTGTATATAACATTTCCCGTTGCCGGGATTCAAGTGCTCGATGGCAAGTACTTTTGCAACGAGTCCACGTGCCGCGTCGATCTGAGTCTGCTGGGCGCCAAATCCACGGGCAACTTCAAGTGCGAGGTGAGCGGAGATGCGCCACACTTTAAGCTGGCAGCTAAGGAGGACAACATGATTGTGGCAGGTGGGCTAATCGAGCATAAGTCACTCAATCCATTAGTGGCTAATTTGTATACTTTGCAGCCTTACCACAAAGCGACCCCCTAATCGAAGGATTCAACTCGATGTATCGCATGGAAGAGTTTCTCAGTGCCACTTGCGCCTCGGACTACTCCAGTCTGACCACTAAGCTCACTTGGTACATCAATGGCGAGCAGGTTAGCACTCAGAAAGCACTCGCATTTTTAAACCAACAACCCAAATCCCAAACCCTTTGCAGCCCATGCTGGGGGAGCTGCAGCCGACCATTGATGCGAGCATTCCCGCCCACGATTACATATTGCGCCGGCAGCGACTCCAGGTGCACTTCTACCTGCAGGGCCATCGCTTCTACCTGGTCAGCAAGGTACTCGAGCTGAAGTGCGTGGCGGAAATCGAACACTACCCGGAGCTGCGTCGTGAGACGACCCTCAGTGCATCCCTTACGCAATTCGATAATTTGAACAATCAAATGCTGCGGCATGCGGTTACAAGTAAGTGCCCCAGATTCAATTTAATCTTCTTATCTATTTGCCATTGTTGCAAGGTGTTCAAAATACACTTGATTTGAACAAGATATATATAATTTGTCCGTATGTTTCTATTTGTACCTTTCTTGGTGCTACCAGTCTAAAAATATTCAAATATTAAATTGTTGTTGCCAGTAAACTATTTTTTTGGTTTTCGAAATATATTTATAAAACAATTAGTTGAGAATTGGGTAGTAAATGATAAGATTTCTTCGATTTAATTAATAAATATTTAACTAAAATCGTCGGCAATCCGAAGATATTTATTAAAATTTAATGGCTAAACTGAACTTTTACCCTTTGGTGTCCTTTCTGTTTTCTCTCTCTTTTTTTTTTGGTGCACATCTCTTGCAGACTCAGCAGCGAAGGATTGCAAGAGTTGCTTGTGGAAAAGGACCTGCCTACTCTCAAGTCTCCTTGTGATAATCCTGTTTACAAGGTGTTCCCTTCAATCATGAGCATTTACACAAGCCACGGAATTGCCTCTGCGTCTCCGTACTTCGGCAACTATATCAACCAATTAGTTAGTTAGTTATTTGAGAATCCTGCAAGAACTAGTAGCAGAGGTGAGGGGTGTGGGGACAGGGTGTAAATACGTCTGAAGAAGAGAGAGTGCCAAAAGCTATAATAATATTTCTCAAGTGCACACTAAATACATATAAATACCTTATAATGAGCATATTAGGTGTATTATAGAAGTAAGATCAAAACAGGAAATATATAAACATTCAATGCATTTATTTTTATTTTAAATGCATTTCTACTGAATTTTATTCAATTGGTTTTTTAAACTTGTAATGGATTAGGTTAAAGTTATTTAGTTAAATTGAATATAATTCAGTATCGTCAGTTGGTTTTTATGCAGAAATTTGTACATGTTTATATGTTCCCCTTTCTTCGTAAGCTTCATTCAATGGGATAAGTATATTGGCATTCGGGAATTAATTCTCTATTTCACGCAGCGATTATTTACTACATGTCTTCAAAATGAATTACATATTAATCTACAGCGTAACAAGTACTCGTATTGAAAATTAAAATAAAACTGCACTCAATGAAAGCAACTGAATTAGTAAGGTGTTCAATTTGCTTGTTACTAGGCATGGTAAGTCACACTTGAAAAAACACGAATTTTTAATGTACATGTAAACATTTTCCAAATTTAATTATACTAAGCACACACATTTTTGCGCACATAAAACACTTTTCGTAAGAATAATAAAAACAAATAAATTTATATAAATACATAAATTTAAAGCAATCGCAGAAGAGCGAATAAAATCCAACATGAAATGTTTTCTGTGAAATATGCAAATGTTGTAAAAATTATTATGAACATAGCGATATGTGTAGGTATGTAAACATAAAAGCTGTAAATACAATTTTAAACATCATAAGCAGAGGCAAACAACTATAAATCATGCTGCAATCGACAAAAAAAAAACAACAAAAAATATTTATAAATATATAAAAAAAAGAGGGAAAATTAAAAATTAAGGACGGACATTCAATGTGCGAGTAACTAAATAAATATGCAGCAAACATTTCATATATGAGCTAATAGAAATAGAACTAAAACCAACCAGTATTTATTAAGGGCAACTCACATTAAACAAAACAAAAAAATTAACAGAAAAACAGACAACAAAACTTGGGCCAAGTGCCAAATTTATGAGTAAATAAAGCTAAGATGCATCAGAATGCATTTGGATGACATCAATTAGCTACTAAAAAGCAGTCATTCTAAGAAAAGAAAAAAAAGAAGAAAAATAACAAAAAAAATGCTTTATCAAACATTGTAAATCGATATATTTAATTGAAAAGGTTTACCAAATACAAAGTCTGGCACTTGTTAATCACTTTTTGTTATTCAGCATGCAATTAAAATAAAACTGAGTGCAAACAAATAGCGAATACAAATTGCATAACATGAGTATTTGTGGCAACATGCACAAATTGATTCGCCAATTCATTCGCACATCTTTTGGTTGTGAACTTGTTTTTATTTCAAATACAAATTAATAATAATAATAAAAAAAATCAAAAACTCAATAATGCGTGTTTGATTTTGTGTTTTTTTCCATCAAGCGCAGTATTCAATTCCAAATCCATTTTAATTTATTTACTGTTTTGCTGCTTCATGGAAAATGCAAACAAATTGTAGTAGTAATTTCTATAATTTATGAGACTGTCTGCATTTATGATAAAAATAAAAAAAACCGATAAAATAGGAACAAGAAAACAATTATTGCGCTAATCTGTAAAATTACAGCCAGATGGATATTTCGATGAAAATTTATTTATTTGAGTAAATGGTTGAAAAATTGTGATTAATATGATTTTTGTTAACAGCGTTTTAAATCAAAGGTTTTTTATAAATAGAAATAAAAGATTTAAGCAAAGTATAAATAAATTTAATTCAAACAAGTTTCAACTTTTGAAGCGGATTGCAGAGGATATATTTTATGTTTGGTTGGCTTGAGCCATGTTAATAGTTTTGTATCATAGTTTTGTTTGTTCAAAAGTTAGAGTTAATTTCATTTTTTCCTGGTTAACACCAGAGAAAATCGGTTTCCCAACTTAACCGAATGCACTTTTTTCTATTTTGCATTTTCACCGAATTTCAAAACCTTTTATGCTTTGCAGCTTCTGGCTTGGTAATGACGAAACGTACTTGCTTAATTTAAAATAATAACTTGCTTAAGTACGTAAATTTGCACAATTAATTATGCTAATAAGGCCGGTGCACAATTCAGACCGAAGGCCTTGCCAAAAAGGCAAAGGGCAAAAGCTTAAACAATAAAAAGGGTTAAATAATTAATTTCAATGCTGTTGCAATTAGTTTCCACTAAATTTTTCATGACTTGTGTCCATTTCACTTAAAGCAATGTTAAGATAGGCCAATCCATTACAAAAAAACCAGAAAAAAACAAAAAAAAAGTAAACTTCATGCACAAAAGGACCATCCGAAAAAAAAGAGAAATTCGACGAACAAAGGATACTGGTGATAGGCACTTAATGAGGCTGGGCGTTGACAGCTAATCAAATTAGCTGGCCAAGGACTTTTGAACAAATATGCAAAAAATATAAAAAAAAAAACGTGAAGAAAAACTGAACTTTTGTAAATTACGCATCATTTGAGTGAAGTGTCATATGGTACGCGTTATTTATGTGATTTTAATTAGCAGGATGTCGTCGAGCCTGTCCTGTCCTCCGCCACTTTTGATGCAGAGCTGTCATATTCATGTTTCTGCCAGTAATTGAAATTAATTTTGCATTATGGCTTTCTGTTCTTGCAATTTTTCATGGAATTTTAAACAATTTTAATTAAGTTGCGTCAGGATGGTGCACATAAGTTTGAGCTTCACTTGGCTCTGGTTGCTTCTAAATTGCCAAAAAAAAAAGAGGGCCAAATAAAGTGGAGTATATTTTTCGTGCTTTGGCATTTGTCAAAGTTTTCCCAAGCACTGCTCAAGTATCCTTTGGGCAAAGTTCCGATGGTGCTGCTGGTGCTGCTGCTGGTGGTGTCGCAGCCATCAGCAGCGCAATCTTCGCCTGTTTGCGTTTCATTAAAATCCATTAAAATGCTGCAAATCAAATTAAAAGTTTCTACTTTTTTCCAATTCTGTCTGCCAAGCAGTCGTCATCGTTGTCACTGGCGCCTTTGTCAGCTGCTATTTTAAATTTGGAATTCTTCTTGGCCGTAGACCGTGGTTCACTTTGGGCGCTGATTCAGATTCTTAATCTGTTTCCCGATTTGGTTCTTGTTGGCCGTCGTATTGAGTTTTGGAATCGGCTCACAAATTACAATTTTTATTTTTAACAGCAATTAACTGTTCATTGTTACCATAATTTACCAAATTCTTCTCTGATGTATCACCTAAATAAAACGCATGGCTTCTAGGACGATAATTTCTGTCTATGCTGCAAGCCATTCACAGGCAAATGACACTGGTTATGTTGGTGACCCATTGACCCATTGACAACCATGCGACGTGTCCCACAATGACTCATTTGTATGTGGCAGCGGCAGCGGCAGCGGCAGCGGCAGCGGCAGCGGCAGCGGCAGCGGCAGCGATCTCATCGCCAAACATGTCACGAATAATAAACAGCCATCGATGCAAACTCTCTTAAGTTCCCCATGGCCACAGATTGGTATGCAAGCAGTTATATCAACCAGCTGTAAGGATAACAGTTTCACCTTAATATCCTGGTGCGAGCTGAGATTTCAGTGGAGCCTCAGGCCGCCTAGCACACAGGTCTCTTACAGCTTTCTTACAGCTGACACAAATTGTAGAGCCTTAAAAATAATGCTCTTCAAAAATAATATATACAAATTAGACTATCTTTTATATACAATTTTTGAAGAGCCTTTAGAACATTAGTTTAGAGTCTAATATTAAATTCCATGACAAATTAAATTAAATTTGGCACAGCCCTTAAATTTTTACCAAAATTATGGAAGCTTGTAGTTATAAAATACAGTTGGCTTTGCATTTGTAACTTAATTTGTCATGGAATTTAATTTTACACTATAACATAATGTGCTAAAGGCTCTTCAAAAATATCACTAAGTCTATAGATATTAATTAGACTATATTTGAAATTAACGCACGCTACAAATGAAAGCAAACTGGCCTTTATGACTAAAAACTTTCATTATTATTGTAGAAGTTTGCCATTCTTAGACTAAGTTCACCTGAAATTTAATTTGGGACTTGAGCAAGTGTATTATACCCTTTATATATGTATACCACAGGGTATAAAAGCGATGAAAATGGAATGTAAATGGAAACAATTGAAAAGAATTGCCTAAAGCCCACGAACAAAGTCGAATTGAGATGCGACTGGCGACTGGCGCTAACAAACACATGTGCAAAATGTTTTTTATTTTTCTTTTCTATGTATTTTTTTTTTTGTTTTGGCTAACAATGCTTACAAGGACGTCTTGCCACATTTGTGATGTTAGATGGGAAACGGAGTCGAAGGCGTAGACAGCAAACGTAAACTCTTCAATAATTGAACGTGAAGTCATGAGGAAGCGATAAAATCAAATTGCTTCCTTAATGTGTGAAATTGATACAGGAAACAATTTTCCACATTGTTATGAGGCTCACATGGTCTCAACATCAGCAACGACATCGGCCCCGGCATCAGCATCGGCATCGGCATCGGCATCAGCATCGATATGGGGTGTAGCCATCTCATATCTAGGCCCACGATGTTGCCATTTGCTTCAAGTATTTCGATTACAAACGTAATCCGGAATGTTCGGAAATCGCGTGCTCGCCCAATTTCGAGTGATTTTGCCGGAGGCCAAACGATAAAGGCTGCGGTTGGTCGCTGGTGGTTGAGAGGGGGGAGGAGGCCTGGTGGAAGAGCATTTCACGCTTGCTAACAGACTTCCAGTTTAGGCTCGATATTATATTTCAAGACCGGCCCGGCCGAAACATGCAACTAACCGAGGTTGGCCGTTCCCGATGGCCGTTCACGGCTCTTGGTCCATCAGCGCATGCAAATATGCTTTTCAATTGGTTTACGGCCATTGAGGCGTGCACACAGCCATAGATGGGCCAACGACTGTGCCAATGGCAATGGCAACGCCCCAGTTTCAGACTCAGACTTCTGGCTCAAAGGCATGTGCGTTTGTTGTTTGGTCTGATGCTTGGCCAGCTTTCGCTAATGGCGTGGCTAACACGATTTATGGCAGACAGCGGAGTCGGCCCATATCGACCATTGCTATTTCCATTTGGTTTCTCGTGATGGGCATGACGAACAGTTGCGATGCCCGATCAAACATTCCAATTGGATGCCTGGACGCCGTCTAATTTGTAAACGCTTCGCTTGAAGCACAGCGTCGGGAGGATGGGGAGCCCGTGCTCCACCTGCTTTATCTGCGGCTAATGTGCTTCGCTTTCAACCAGCATGCAAACTGAGAATATTAGGAATGGCCAACAACGACAACTCAGCAAGTACAAGCAGAACAATGTGAATTACGCCGTGTGCAGTTTATATTGCTGGAGCTGAAGATGGAGTTGGGGAGCTGGAGAGTTGGAAACCGAATACGGAGTCGATTTGGAGCGACAAGCGCCACTGCGTCAATGGAAAGATGACGTTACGCGACAATTTTCCGCTTGAATTACGCTCCCTGTTCATGCTTCGTTTACACAGGCCAAGAACAGAAGAGAACCGGCAGCAGATAGGGGGAGGGGGAAAAAATAAACGTTAGAAAATTTCCATTTTACAGCAAAGCCAGCAACGACAGCAACCAGAGCTCGACTTGACTCCAGCATCCACTTCCCAAAACGTGGCACGCACCTGTGCGACAGACCCTGTGACAATCAATGGTTGTTGTTGTTGTTGTTGTTGTTGTTGTTGTTGTTGTTGCTGCTGCTGCGACCTGCGTCTACTTTTGCCCCTTGCTGCTGCTGTTGCTGCCTTTGAGGGTGCCGCTTTATTCTTCAATTTTTTTACCTTTTTTTACAACAATTCTCCCAAGAGATATTTAATCTCTACGCAAATAATGATAAACTATATTATCGCATGAGGCGGCACCGGGCTACTAAAGAGAGATGGGAGGGGTTGGAGTCATGGAAATAATATCAGGGAAATAAAAATGTGCAAAAGGGCGGAAAGTAATTCAACTTAACAATGTACACGTATTTACATAAATAGATATAGCCATGGAAAATTCAATTATGCCGCTAATCGACAATGGACATAATTGGCCAGCTCAGAGATCGCATTGAAAATGCGAGTGGAGAGGATTGAAAATGGATTGGAAGAAACTTAAAACCTATTTGTTATTAATTATTTAAGTTTCGAATTTCAACAGTAGCATCAATATTGAAAACACTTAATTAATTGAAATAAAAAATTGAATCAAACAAGACGTTTGCAATTAATAAATAATCAATTAAATATGCTGACTTTAAAATGCTGAACATATTTTTTTTAAATCATTATTATAATACAAATTTTCTAGATAATTCTAAAAAAATTTATTATTTTTAGAAACCTTTACCACATAATGGAATATGTAAAGTTCTCTTCCCAACGAGGCAACCATTTAACATAAAGTTTAAATGACTTCGGATGTATTCTCAAAATTTAATTATGAATCCATTTAAATGAATATATATATATATATATATATATATATATATATATATGTAATTGCATTGCAAAGGTTTATTTGTAGGCCATTCACTTGAACTTAAATTACAGCTAATATTAATAACAATAAAATTTTTAAATAATGAAATGCTTTCGATTGCTTTCAACTGCTTTCGACTCCCCCTGTGAACTCTGTGCCAAAAACTCGAATATTTTAAGAAGTGCTTTTTCCCACAAAATAGATGATTGACACCATTTCCAATTGTTTTTGGGGTTATAAACATTTTACATGAAACAAAAGCAAAACCAAAATCTAAATGTAATAAAAATTTCCATTTATCTATGCACAGTTAACTTTATGCGACACGCACACACACACACACACACACACACAAAAGCAACATTTGATGTTGCTTACTTGCCTGTCTGGATATCTTCCCCAGGACATGCCACATAGGGGCATCGCTATAGGCACGCACTGATGCCACAGCCACTGCAGTAAAATACTTATGAGCATTCTGTAAGTACGAAATATATATATATATATATTAATATGTATTTGTGTATAGACACACATAAATATATATTTTATCTTTGGGAAACTTTTAAACTTTTTAAAATCTAAAAATGAAAGAAATGCAGACGAACTTCACAGGCTTTTTTTGTTTTATAATAGAAGAGAACCCAAAACTCTATCCGTGGCTGAGACCGGGGTCTGGGCCTGTTGAAAGCCATTTTGCCAGCACTCTGGCTACCATTATTTGGTAAAGAATATGGCCACAGCATTGCATTTGTGGGGAGGTATGGGGGGGGGGGGGGGAATGGCGGGTGAGTGTGGCATTGGTCTGTGTGTGAAAAAGTATGCGCAAACTTTCGTAATTTATGTCATACGAAGTGTTAACCGCATGATGGCTGCACGCCGGATTGGATTTACATTGCAAAAAAAAAAACTCGGGCTGGGGAAACTTCACCGGCACCCGTTTTCCGTAGCCAGGACCCAACTTTTTTGCCTTTGCAACTACTTTTTATTGGTGTTAAGTAAGGTTTTGCAGGACTTCTTAATTGTTTTTTCGTTTTATGGCCAGTCGAAATATCAAATTAAATTTGCCTTGTACATCTTCTGGCCAGGCTTATAGCCGAGTACCTTTTTTAAGCTTTCAGTTGAATGACTAATGAAAGTTATTTAAATAAATAAACGCTCATTTGGAGCGCCTTTTTAATGTTCAATTCGATGTATTTAACTTTTCCCGCATTTGAAGTCCTTTCGCTTATTTCCTCTCATTTTATTTGTATTCTTTCATTTTTTTTCTCAAGTCCCTGTTTGTGAAAGTCATTTACTACGCCATGGGCGGTGCGCATACAAATTTGTATCTCATTTGTGATTAATTGCCTTTCAATTTTAAAATTATTTCTATACTCTCCGCAGCAAGGAAAAAAAGGGTCTGTTATGGTCTACCAAATGTATCTGTCTGTATCTGTTACATTTGTCTGGGCCAAGTTTTTACATGTAGCTGGCAAGTTGTAATGTTCTTGGCTGCCGTTGTTTTTTTTCCACTCTCTGCCGGCGAATTAAAACGTCGAAAAATAAAAGAAAAGGGACTTTATGCCAAATTTAATTAGGCGCAAAGAGCGAAGAGTGAGTCTGGTTGAGCACAAGACAAACGAGCGGTCGACTTCGATTTGAAATACTGCCAAAAGCGGGGTAAATGATTTCTGAGCCTTGGTTTTTTTTTTGAAAAGGGTTGCCCTCGACTTTTGGTGCTGTTCCTCCGCCAGATACCAAAAAAATAAAATGGCAACCAGTCCACATTAATCAAACACTCAGCTAATTTCGAACAAGCCGCCCAAGTAGCTCCCAATAGAGAGACGATAATGGGTATACAAATGCTCATTACTCATACGTCATGTTGCCGCTCACGTGCCGAACAATTGTGTGTGCGTTAATGAAATCGCAGGTGATGAAATGTGCCGTTGTGCTGCCACTCGCTTGACTTTCACACATGCAGCTGCAACACATTATGTATGTTGCCACAACTACAACTTTTGCAATCCCTATATCCAAAGTACAATAACTAAAACCAGCCATTCGCCTTGCTGTGAATTCTATTGTCGGGAAAAACCCCTCTATAACAACTGTATTAAATTGCCAGCAATTACGTTTTTATTGTGCTAAAATGCACCTGTGCATATTCCTGATGGCGCAATTTCGAACAAAAATAAACGACATCAGAAAGAACAACATTGCATGCGAGTGTGCAACGACCAACGAGCAATCTGCAACGGGCGGGCATTCAAGTTCCATCCGTACTCATCACTCTCTCTCTCTCTCTCACTCTATGTGTATCTCTTTCTAGCTTTCCTAGTGGCGGGCACAAGAAAACCAACAACTGCGGTAACTGTAGAATAACATTTGTCGATTGCATGCCCCTAGACTGACCGTACGCCCCAAACCAACAGTTCGTCCTTGCTAAAGTATTAAAAGCTCATATGTTTGCCCATGTGTGTGTACATGTGTGTGTGTGTGTCTGTCGGCAATATTAGCACAGGTAAATGTTCAAAATTAACATTGAACTTTGTTCGAATGAATGCGGCAGACAATTGAGTCAGCCAACGCATCGCCAGCATCAGCAGCATCTGCGGCAGGAATCAGCAGCAGGCATCAGCAGGAGGTATCAGCGTCGAAGTGTCACAATGTTATTGCAATTTTCCGGCCCCTGCATCGGGTGCATTGGTGCCAAAACCTAATGCCAAGGCACACGGACAAACTATGAGGCACAGATAACACACAGAGCCGAACCACCACAACTTCGATGGAAGCGAGCATATTGTCGGGGCTGGTTCAATTCAAACCTTCGAAACACCATTCCCAATCCCAATCCCAATCCCAAACCAAGCCCGCAGTCTGACCCCGGCATGCATCGTTGCCTGAGCCAACATTGACCGGAATGAACATCTCTGTGATGTCACAGGGCACAGCAATGCCAATAACCGTCGAGGCCTATGCACAGTGGACAAAATGGCAATTCATGTGAAAATTCGAATGTATAATAAATAAGACAAAATTTCGTCTATTTACCTGCAAATGTATTCCTTTGCTACCTGTAAAGCTTTAAAGTTGCTATTAAATATACATTTTTTTTATTCTGTGGACTTTTACTAAAAACTGATACATTTTTCATCTATTAAATTGTCTGAAAATTTTGTGATTTCTCGTTTGATTCTGCTGAACATTAAAATTTAATCACTTTGTGCTTGGCAAACTTTGACCTGGAATGTCGTCAACTGGATTTATTTAACTTGCAAACCCTTCTTACAAAGGGTTAAAATCACTCAGCTATTTTTGGCCTAAGCCAGAGCTTTTACGTATTTGTGGGAATATTTGAAATTAGGCTACTTCTACTCATAAATGAAATATTGAATATGAATATTCTGTTTGATTAGCAACCACTGTGCTTACTAGTCGATTGACTTGCTGTTGTTTGGTGCAGCAACTGTTGTCGTTGCCACAGTTGCAACAGCCGCAATCGCAGCAACTGAGTAAACGGCAAAATGCGAAACACTTTAAACATCATTAAGCTGGTAGCCGAGGACAGCGGTTGCTTCTGACAGGCGATGATGGGTGATGACGACTCAAAAGCTGCCACAAAACAGCGCATTTATATATTGTATAGTGACCGCACATACACACACACACACACACACACACATGCAACATAACCCCAAAATGGTCAAAACCAGTCCCAGCTCCATCCCTTTACCACATCCAACTGTTTCAGGCATAACCACAAAATTAGTTAACATCTGCGGTTTGCTGTGTGGGCGGTAAGTAAGCAACTAATGCTTAAAGTTAAAGTTAACGTACAGCCTTTTGAGGCACACACAGACACACACACCCACACACATGCTTATCTATTTATTTGGTGTGTGTCATTTTGGGTATGAGCTTGCCATTTATGCAGCCACACAAATAATAAGACAATTGCCGAGTCAAATTACTGGCCAACTACTCATTGGTATTAACCGTCTACAGACAATGTCATCTCACCACATTTGGCCACACTGGCTTGGGCCAACAGTTAACTTAACACTTAATTACAGGTTTTGATTACAGCGGCTGTAAGCTATTCACAAATTAAAAATATTAAATGTTTATTCACATTCAGCTATTTCTAATAAGCCCATTTTCATTCAACCCGATTTAAAGTGTTGAGTTGGTATAAATAATGGGAATAATTGAATGTAAATGGAATGCTTAAAATATGCTGACTATTTGCACTGGTTCACTAAAACTTTTTATACATACAACTTAATTTTTCAGAGCTAATAATTGAATCTAATTTGAAAAACAAACCCAACTTCAGTTGATGTTTTTTGTTTAAGCTAAGAATTTTTAAAATATTTTTACTATATTCGAATTTAGAAAGCTTTTTCATATGCAATTATTATTCAGTGTGTAAGAATCGAGAAATTCAAGAATTGAGATTCGTTGCAGTAACACAATATTATTTGCCATTAAGTTGTGCTCGTTAGGGTCAGATGCCAAACGAGAAAAACAGGCGGTGACAGGTAGCCAAGTTAACGACAGCCGAGAGCAGTTTAATTAGCTTCAAAATAAAATGAAATTATATAGGGCAAAGGGAGGTTGATCATATAAGCGGGCTCTGGTCAGCAGATGGACGGCTCTAACCTTACATTTTATATTTATTAACCTTTACGTTCAGCAAGTTAAGTCCGATTCTGCTGGTTTGGCCTCTGCTTGGCCACAACAATAACTGTAATTTCACTTTATGACTGCAAATCACAACAGAAACATAAAGGCAGCCAAAGGACAACAAGGACACACACTGTGGCTAGCCGGGCAGGGTGTGTGTTGTGCACTGAACGGCCATGGACATTGTACGCCGGTCTCATCCTATCTCGACTCGTCTCTGTCCCTGGCACAGAACGCACAATGGTGCGTATACGCAACCTTTTCTTATGGACAATTGACGACTCTGTTTCGTTGTGGCCAAACCAGGAACTGATGCTCCAGTTACTAGTTAGCCGTTGCCAAGCCACTGACTGTCATTTTGTTGTTGTTGTTGTTGTTGTTTGCCTGCCAGTCGCTGGGCTCGTTCGTCTTGAAATGTTGTTGTTAAGTCCGGAACATGACATTAGCCATTAACTCGCTGCATGCACTCGCCTTTGGTTTACATTCGCAAATAAAACACACGCAGGCCAACAGAGCGACGGAGGGAGGGGGGAAGGAGAGCTACGGGGGATGATGACGGGAAAGCAAGCACAAAACAGAATCACTGTTGAAATAAAAATGTATAAAAAAGGACATTTGAATTGGACTTATGGGACCACAACGAGCGCCAGAATCGCTGTACCCTCCACCCACACAGTTACATTTTATACGTATTATTACAAGGCAAGAGGAAGCGGGAAGAGGGAAGCGGGAAGGGGGTAGCTGCAGATACTCTCACAACAGTTACAAACGGCAGCAACAACAGCAATATGTTCCATTGTTGGCATTGGACTTCAAGGAAGGGGTTGGTTGGCCTGACCACTGAGCTGTCAGTCCCTCATCTGCTCCACAATGTTGTTGTCTTGGCATGCTTCTGGCGCATCCACTGTGATTCACTGATAAGGCTTACATTCTCAGTTAGCTCTAAGCCGAGAAGATCAAGAAGTCAAATAAACCATAGACAACACATTGATAAGCTTCAGTTTTCTTTAAAACTTATTTCCTTATATTGTATATCGATATTTCAAAAATTAACTTTAACAAAATAAATTCTAAAATTAAATTTATTAGATTATTTTATATATATTGGGGGTCTCAATTCAATAAAAAGTGTAAGTAAATAGAGCAGAAAATACATTTTTCTATTGTATTAAAAAATTAAATTTTCATTTTTCACTGATTCAATTGAATAGTTTTGTTTTGACTATATGAACATTGCGTAGATCTAATAAAATCACAGTTAATCTGATCGCAGACTTAAGGATTTAAATCGCAGTCTCATCACAATTGGGAGCAGATCCAATGTTGTTAACATGCAACCCAAAAGTAAAGGACGTATGTCGGAAATGTAATAACGATTTCACAAATAAAAAAAAACATCTAACACCCGACGAGGAAGAAGAAGAAGAAGAAGAAGAAGAAGAAGAAGTTGTAGCTAACAACAAAGTGTCCAAGTGCAAAAATGCGTGGGCAGTGTACAGAAGACATTTTGTGGCTGGGCAAGATGAGAGTGGGGTTGTAGTGTGGTTGTAGTGAAAGTGGATGCTCCTGGACAACGACTCAGCTCAGTCACCTACACACACACACACACACCGAAACGAACTGTGTTAGTTAAGCACAGCACAGCAGCAGATCCAAATCGTCGTCGTGTCGACTGAGTTTTAGAACACAACTGAAGTTGATTTTTTTCAGTTTAGCTGCAAACCAGGCAAATGGCTGTGGCGATGGCGATGGCGATGGCGATGGCATTCTCGAAGCTGGCCCTCTGCCTCGGTTGCCTGCTTGTTTTATAACCTTTTCACTTTATTTCCCTGGGGGCAGATAAAAAATGAAGAAATCCTTATCACAGCGTGTCAAGGATTTGCTTTTGTCCATTCCATAGGACAGCCGGATTCATAATACGCTTATTTGTAACGCTTTGTGGGCGCGCTATTTCAACTTGGAGGCGTGGCCAGTTTGAGGGAAACGGGGGCAGCAAAACAAAAAAAACAACAACAAAAAAAGAGAGCAACAAATAAAAAGTTAACGATGAGTTTTTTATGTTTATATAGCCAGCGAGCAAGCAAATGAAACAAACACATGTGCTGAGCAAATAGATGGAGAGAGAGAAATAGAGAGAGAGAAAGAGATAGCCTGTTAGAAAGAGATAGCAACTGCAGTCCAGCAGCAGCAGCAGCAGCAGCAAGGGCTAACAATCAACGCACATTTCATGAGCAACGTAAAACTGCGTAAATACTTATGGCCCTTTATGGCCCGAAGGCTATTATATTTTTATATGTTTGTATATATGTATATAATTACATACATATCCATGTAGCAAGATGTCCTGTTTATTGTTGCTGCGGCTGCTGCTGCCCAGGCATTTAAATAAATAATACCGAATCTTGAGCAAGTCAACTGAAAGCATCTTATGTTTGTATGCCGGGTGTGGGTGGAGTGTGGGGGCGGGGTGGTCAATATAATGTGTGAGCAACATTAAAGCCAAAATCCAAAGCCAAACAATTTAAATTAATTGACTTGCCACAGTAAGTTAGCAAATGCCGAATGCCGAAATGTTCAGTGAACACTTTCACCAGCACTTTCACTTTATCAATTCAATTGAATATGCAGATGCTTAATTAAGTGCAAAATTGTGGATAGCTGACAAGTCAAATGGCGATGGCCAAATCATGGCTTAAGGTAATCTGTGAAGGGACAATCGACCAAACTGAACATCATCAGGACTAAAAGTGTTCGACACCAACACAATTTGCATGCATGAAAGTTAATGGAAGAGGGGCAGTGGAAGGAGCAGGGTTTGCTAACAGGGTTTTTGGCAGCGGGCTCGGAGATCAAGGTGCGACAATTTACAGCTGCGTCCAACTCAGAAAGTTTGCTCAGTCGCAACTATGCCGCAAAGTATGCTAAGTTATGCGCAGGGGAATGCCTGCGATACATATGTATTTGTATATGCCCGTGTATGTGTGTGTGTGTGTGTGTGAGTGTGAGTGTGTGGGTTGCATGGGTGTGACATTTCTAGCATTGTTGACAGCTGACGGTGACTGTGATTATGATGCGTCTGCAGACAATGAAGCCAATGACGCAGCCACCTGATAAAGATGTGCTTCCGTTTCAGGCGCCTAGAAGTATGCAGAGCTTATTTGGCCCTTTTCTGGTTACTTTCGCTAGTCGGCAAACTTTCACCCTCGACCAGTCACACACACACACACACACACACACACTCCGACATTCGTTAGACTTAAAGCGGCACATCACGTAGCCATCATTATGCCATCAGCAACAGCAGCCGCTGCGTGTGCGAACTGAAAATTGTTGACTGGACAACAGATCGGACCATGCCAGCGCACCAGAGATGTTCCCAATAATGTTGCTCTTTAGGAACAGTGACAGCTGTAACTTTTACTTTTAGATATGGAAACGATAGCAGTGACTGCTAATACAAATTTTAGTCAGCAAATTTTAGTCATTCAAAATTCTATACTTTTCATTTTGAACACCATCCAATCTACCTGCAAATGAAATCTAACTTAAACTGTCCTATTTAAAAAAAAAATCACAGTTACGAGGATAATGCTCCACTCTAGAGCGGATAGCCATTGGGTGAGGGAGCATCGCAGTTGGTCAACTGGTCAACTGGGCGAATGTTGCAAATAAAAACATGACGCAGAACACGCCCACAAGTCCCTGAACGCCCACACACTCGCCGGCAGCTGGCTTTGATGTAGCCAATGCTGATGACTTCATTAGCGGGCACTATCAGCGCAAATGGCCAGCATCATCATCAGCATGAATGTGTGCCTGAGCATGGAGTAAGTACGTCCGGCCCACTGGTGTTGACCGCAAAAGTTGATGGCCAACAGCAACAGACATAAACCGCTCCAGCGCCAGCGATTCGAGCAGTGCATTAGATGACGCTTCTGCTGCGGGAGTTCATTAGGGCCCTGCTGTTGAGTCATTTAAGGAATGGATAATGCAGGATTAAAATGCATATGGCAATTGTAATCCGCTTAGTGGCCAAACAGAAAATAAAGGATTGCCTCGAAATGCTACGAAACTGAAATGCCCGCAAGCTGTTGCAAAGTAAATTGATTGACTCGCTTCATTGGCTACAAATGCAGCAAGCACACAGAGGTTGTACAGGCTCATCCACTTCGGAACCCCCCCACCACGCCTTGGTGTATCCTCATCTCCATCGTCCACACACACATTCACGTGCGTCTAATACGTCAAACATGCTTACGCCAATAAGCCGTCATCCTTCTGCACATTGATGCTGCCTCTGCTGTTGCTGTATACATGGCTATATTGTCGAAATCTTACTGCCATGCCTTGACTGCACCGAGACAGCAAACAGACAGCCAGACAAAGATAGACAAAGATAGACAAAGAGAGAGAGAGAGAGAGAGAGAGAGAGAGAGAGAGAGGGATGCTCTGGGCCACAGGGGAAGAGGACAGAAGCTGCAACTTTGAAAGCAATTCCATTGATGTGGATGCGGCCCGAGGCAAAGAGCAGTATCTGCAGACCCTCGCGCACCACTTTTTCGATAACTTCTTTATTCAACTTTTTCTTTTCTTTTTTTTTATCTATTTTGCAGGTACACAGAATGCTTCGCCTTTCATTATACCCAAAATAAGTTAAGCGCTTTCAGAGAGGTCTTCAATTCTTGGCATTGAATGTAAATTATACAAAATTCTTGTCTAATAAAAAAAACATATTAAAAGTTATATTTAATTTAATAAAATAAAATAAATCTCTTAGAATCGAATTGGTTGTGCACCCTACATTTTTTAACACTTTTCCAAAATATATTATTGGATAATAATAATATCAGCTACTCATCTGCTGATTACAGGGCATCTCCCGTTCGAGTAACCGCAACTAATTCATTCTTATTTGTTATTTTTGAACTTGCAATTTTTTTCTCTTAACCTGCAGAGTTTCGCCGAGGAATCAAACGCATTACGTACAAAGCGTTGAGGCTCTTTCGATGATTTTATTTTTGCGCATCTGCCATTTAAGGGTAATGAAGGATATTGAAAGAGCTTTTCCCATTCGGCATTCGGGGCTATTCTGTGGATTTCTGATAGCATATTAAAGGAAAAAGAACAAGTTACAAGGAGCATTATCCGCGATCTCTCTATGAACTTTACCAAAGTTATGCCAGTATAAGCAGCAGTCGACAGTTGGGCAATCGAAAAGCATTTTTACTGTAAGCCAGGCTAAAACGAGACAACGAGAATCAAAATTAAAGTGCTGTTGCCGGCTTGATAATATCTCAGTTTCATTTCAAAGCTAACCATAGTTTCAGCTCGGGCTTTGCACAATTTGTATCCACTCTAACGATGTTTCACTGTGCCGTATAGTACAAGGGCTGGTTCACATCGCTGTTGCTGACGTAATGCAATCTGCAAATGTTTCAATTTTGTTGCCCTTAGCTGTGCAGTGGGCAGTGGCAAAAGGAAATGAGCATTCGGCATGCAACATATAACAGTTAAAGGAATTGATGAAATGCTGCAGAATTCCAAAAATCTCCTATGAGCCTCAATAGCCGGCACACAAGTCCACAACTTCATTATGTACTCATATATATATATATAAGATTCCTGGAAAATATATTCCGTTGTGCATTCCTTCAAAATGTATGCGGCTTATCCGGTTGCTGTTTTTTTTTCGTCAATTACATGTAATTAAATCCCGTCAACTCTATTTAAGGTTTGGTAGTTGTTGTAAACTAAATAGCATTTTTTTTTTAATTGGACTTCAAAAATATTTATTATCATGCCCTACTTTGGAATATTTTATATATTTTGCTAATTTTAATACTCTAATTTATTTGTTATTAATCTCGGGTAAAACTTCTACTTTATAATTATGCTAGTGAGTTAATTATTTTCCTGACATATTTATCAAATTTAATCACAAATTTAATTAATCAAAAACAATAGATCAATACTTTAATATAAACAGATAGTTTCAGTCTCTTATCTTTAATTTGCACAAATAGTGGCAGTGAAATGTGGCTTTGAAAATATTAAATAAAACTATACATCGAGATTTTATCAATATTTACAGCTTATTAAATTTTATGTCCATATTTATTACAATTAAAATGAACATTATTTATTTTCTTATATAAAAACAAATTGGTTACTGATTTGCATGAGCGTTTATGGTGGGGATGTAATGAAATGAATTAAATATCATTGTTTTTATTACAATTGAATAATTGTTAATAATTCGTCGATTTCAGTGTGAGCTTTCTGTGACGATGACAATATTAAGAGGGAAGCCGTAATTCAAATAGGTTTCTAATTAATTTACAATGTGCAAATTTAAATGCCACATAACAATAAGCGAAACGTGACGATAACTAAAAACGGTTAGTGGAAGAGGGCCGTTAATTAATTCAATGAAAGCCAAACATTATTAATTATTCATAATCAAATATGCAATTGTGGCACTGCTCACTGCTTGTTGACGGACTTAGGCAGCAGGGAATTTAAGTTGAAGTGCGGTCTTTTGGGATACATTAACGCTTAATCAAATTGTAATTTTTGGCAATTGTGAGATCAACGTTTGGAGCGGCCCAGTTTGAACAGCCTGAAAACCACAATTGATCTAACCTAAACCGATCCGACCAAAATCCAAGCCGAACAATTGCTGGCAACAAGCCAAGCCCCGACACCAGCTGGTCAAAATGACGCAGGTCTGCAAATGCATCCATTTAAGCTATCCAATGCCCAAACGCATCCGGACGACTTGCTCCGCCAGACCACCAACCCCATCCCCCTCCCCAACCATCAGTGCTGCTGATATGCTGCAATTTATGCAAATTGCTTTCAATTTGCCTCGTCCAGGGCTCAATCGGATTCAGGGCACCCGACCAGTGGCTGCCGTCAAATTGCACATACGCCTCGATGTACACCGGCAACAATAGCAGCAACAGCAGCAGCAGCAGCAGCAGCAGCTAACAGCTACCTATACATTTAGTTATCTACAAAATGATTTAGATTAGATGCACCAGAGTGCAACCCAAAACTGGAAGCAATAGTGATTATGGCATCATTGTGACCATGTCGGCCACTGGCAAAAGCTAAGCCATTGAATTAGTAAAACTTCACTAAATGGAATGTTGAAATTTCAATTTTTGACAAGCTTGTGATTATGTTGTTAGCTATAATTTATGTTTACATGCCAATACAAGGCTGAGTGTCACTTCGACAATTGTACCCGTTGTGCACAAGGAAATTTGATTTTTCGTTACACTCTTTCGAGCAAAGCCTAAAGAACATTTTTGGAAATATGTCCTCAGAAATGCCTACAAAAAACGTTATATGCCGGTGTCAAAAGCAAAATGTTACTCCCACCCACACACAATGGCTTCGAAGTGTGTGCAATTTCACATTGGTTACAAGTCAAATTTCCTGTACGACAGACCACACCCACTGACAACGCACTCTGCCAGGCTGTATTTGTGCATTTAAAAAACATCCTGTCTTCTTCTGTTCTGTTAGCGACATGGACAGTAATATACTAATACATGCAGGATGGCAACTGGGCAATGCGACTGCTTTAGTAATGCCTTCATCAACAGACGCAGTCACACAAGATATCCAGGTGTTCCTCAATGCCACGCACAGTTCTCAGCCCCTCCTAATGTGATTACAACAATGGTCACTGAGCTGTCACTACACTAGCTCTAAAAAGTATGCAGCTTTGCACTATAACAGGCACAGTGGGCACTCAGGCAAAATTTTGAAAATAAATATATTATAAATAAGGTAATTAAAATTGATAATATATTTGAATATAGAAGAAGAATGTTATTGTTTCGCACATTTCTAACTAAAATAAAAAGAATATTATTAAATATAAAATAATATTTAACTTGGAACTTGAATCCATATTTGTTCGTCGTACACAGGTGTTCATTAAGTAAAATTTAAGAACCAACCAGACATGTTATCCCTTTTGTTTATGTAATGAAAGTGTCATTAGAACAGCAGCTGTAATTTTTTCAAAAAAGACATTTTGTGGTAGGCTTGCTGGAACTGTCTAAGAAAAAACTCTTGTGCTTTGACGGGCACTGTCTTTAATGTCCCAACAGACAGACTGGCAAGAAAAAAAAGAAGAAAAACACTGAAAGAAACAGCAACAACCACTAAGCAGAGACCAGCTAAAGAGCATTCAGCTTTAGCAACAACTCGTTGCACAGAGTGGGGCACACATGCCCACAGAGATTTGACAGTGCGGGGGGCTGCAGATACCGACACAAATGGAGCCATTGCTGAATGGAAGCTTCGTGGGTTGCCACTATGCAATGATTAATAAAACCTCAAACAAGCATCTGCATAGACAGCATTTGTCACAATGTGTGTGTGTGTGTGTGTGTGTGTGTGACTGTGTGTGTGGTGTATGTGCACAGTTGCAACTCTGCATTTGTATCTACAGCTCGAGGCGTTTCTGCCACAGTGCGAATGTTGCGCGAGTGCCATTCAATTTTCCCACTCGCCCCAAAATTTGTTGTTGTAGTTGTAGTTGTTGTAGTCCCGGTCGTTGGGAGCAGCATATGTCCCACTTGTTAGCAGGACGCTCCCATTCTTTGTGGCATGATGTTCTATTGAAATATTTGCAAATTACTAAAGTACCAATCCCCACTACCCGACCAACAGAGACACCGGATTGAGATGCCATGGGGGGTGAACAAGTTGGCCACGTTGATGCCGCTGCTCCTGGTGCTGGTGCTGCTGCTGCTCCTGGTGCTGGTGCTGCTGCTGGTGATGGTGCTTCTGCTGCACAAAAGACAATTTTAGCTGTGGAATCAGGTATTTAAATTGTGATGTAAATGGCTCTGTGCCAGGATACTGTATTGTTTAGCTGCTCTGGAGCTGTCCGTGCACATAATTTATTACATAATATACTTATTTTAAGCAGGATGAACACTCATCACACAGACAGACACAAACACACACTCACTCACACACACACACACACACACACGTTTAACATGCGAGTACATGACAACCAATTTTTGCTTATTTTACATTCGATGTCGTCCATTAAATAAAATAACTCCGGTTTGTAGTAATTGTCAAAGACAGTTTTGACGCCATTGTGAAATATTGTCAGTAAATTGTTTTTGCCGTTGGCATTTTTCTCTTTTGGCCATCATGCAGATTTCTCATTACAAATTATTGGATGTTGTATCTTTATTGACAGTGCTGCAATTTGCTAAAGTCGACCATTTCATGCATATCAAATGCCTCGAACCCTATGATATATGGACCCGACTGGGCTCTGTCATGATTAATGATTTACGAGTTGATTGTAGTTTTAGCTTAGGTTGGGTGGGGTGTTGAGGGGAGGGGTAAAGCTGTGCTAAAACCCTGAATTACTTACGCGGCAAGGTCAAAAATCGTAGCAAACTCAATTAATATAAGCGTCAGGCAAACAATCAACACAGCCATTCATTCTCCCCTCTCCTCCGCTCTCCTATGCTCTGCTCTGTTCTGTTGCTTTAAAACAGTTCCTGCCGCGGCGCCGAGTGTCCTTGGTCAGCCTGCTGCTCTGTTTGCATGCGGCGACATTGATGGCGATGAGGGCGAGTGCCAGGTCCGTCATTTTACTAATTAAGCAAATATTTGCTAGGTGCTTTAACTCCTTTCGCCTGCCCCGCCCCGCCCCGCCCCGCCTCGACTCTGGTCCTATGGTCCAGCAGTTCGTTCAGTTATCTGAAAATTTGCACACTAGACGCCGCAGCAGTATTTAGATCGTAGAGCGGAGGACCTAAGCCTCCGAGTCGCTTCTAAGTCCCTTTCAGTCGTCGCACAACGCAGAGTTGCCATAATAAAGACTAAGAATAATTCCATGCCAACACACTCATAAATAATGAACTGGCTAGAATGCTGGACGGCAATGCCTTTGTCCTTTGTCCTTTGTCCTTGCCACCGCTACGCATACATTTAAGGCGTCAGGTACAGAGAAAAACAAAGCCAGCAAAGTATTTATCATTTACAATGGCAAATGCAAACACTCCTTTTGAAGCCCGAATCGCAAACTCCCTTGAGTAAAAAGCCGGTATTATCAATTAGTTTGGTATATTTTATAAAATTCCTTGCAAAATAAATTGTATTCATATTAGTAGCTTTGTTTTCAAAATATCGTTAAGAATAATATGTAACCCCTTAACTGCGATTAATATTTTCATTTTTGATAACATTCAACCAGTTCTGTAATAATCTTAAAATCTTAAAAAATAATTATTCGATTTTAATACACTTAAGTTAAAAATGTCACGTTGCCTCTCCGATAAATATCTTTTGACATTTTCTTAAAAGAATTATTCGAGTTGATAGTAAACCGAAGCAACCTTGTAGGTGTAGAGTATTACGAATTTGCAAAGCATTTTGATAGTCGACAAATTTATCAGTGCCACAAAATGAGTTCCCGCGGTGCCGCTGCTCTGGCCCCAGTACCTGGGCGACGATTTGTCATATTTTAAATAGAACGACAACAACAATAACAACAACAACAACGACTGCAGACAGAGAGATTCGCCTGCTGTGTGGAAAAGCAACAAAAGACAAGGCAATAATGCGTCACAGCATAAATTTTATTTATTTTATAAGCGCTGGGAGCACTTGATGTGGCTCAGGCAAAGAGGTATTCAGATTGCTGGCTCGGACACGACCGTCTGTGGCATCCGCCAAGCGGCAAATAGTCAGTTTGATGGCGGGGAACATTGTTGTCTAATGCCAAGGATGCCAAGATGCCGGGCCACTATAACCATCAGCAACTCCTCATCGCCGCATGAAATGTGTTTTTAGTAGACCTCCATGACAACGCCCGCGATGTTTCGTTATGAATGAGTGCTGGCCAAGCCACGGATGGATGGAGCAGTGTGTATGGTGATATCAGTGTTGCTGCTGCCACTTCATGACAGGCTTTGAGCGTAATTTTTCTCAAAAAAGCAAAACTTGCAGCCAAACGGAGGCAGCACCAGCAGCAGCACCAGCAGCAGCAGCAGCACTAAACGTGGCAAGGAGCCGCTTGTAAAAGTTGAAAGATTTGCATAAGTAATTTGACAAAATGTAGTTGACAGTAAAGGACATTGGAGTACCACCGAATCTCGCACACAACAATCACACACTCACTCACACACACATGAACGCATAAAAAATAAAAGCGTCAAAATGATATTGCATGAAGTCAGAAAAATGCTGTATGAAGAAGCAATTTCTCTTACTTATGCCCAAAGAAATAGACAATGAGAAAAGGAAAGGAATCCGAAGAGTGTTTGCCATCATTACTACTGCTACTACTAAGATATCTGATGCTGATGCTGAATTGTCAAAATGCATTCTTGTCTTTATGAAAACATAGCTCAGTTTTTATGTCACCTGAACCTTGAGAAAACACAGCTTTAAGTACATTTTCTAAAAAAAAAAAGTAGATGAATACGTTTGAGTATTCCACTCTCCTCCGCACTATTGTGTGTTAACCTTAATATAAAACAAAAAATATGAAGAAACCCATGTCAATTTAAATTAAAGGGATTTCTTGTAGGTTTAAATATTTGTGTGTTCCATTGTCGATTTCTGTTTAAAGGATTTCTTGAAGGTTTAAATATTTGTGCAAATTTTACAAGGACTGTATGACAAAGTGAGATTTTCGAATTAGTTTTAAATACCTGCTAAATCTAATGTACATCAGTTATAACAATTCTATAATTAAAATTAAAAAGTTTGTGTACATTAAGAGTGCAGTTTATATCGACAGCAGAATATATAATCAAAAATCACAAATAACCTTTAAATTCTTGTAATTATACAACGAAATTGAATTAAATACCAAATACACATTATCAAGTAACAAAAAGACAACTATATCAGTGAGAAAAAGTAAATATGACCATCATCCCAGGCAACATAGCACACAAGCTGCGAAAGCAAAAGATAATTTATTAAAATAATTAATTATCGTGCTTTTCAAAACAGAATCAAAAGGGAAAACAAACTTAATATAATTTATATTATTTTATTTTTACTTTTAAAAATTTAATTAGGTGCATAGAGTAGGCAACTAACACAGCGATTCGTGACAATGTAAGCAATCAAATTATCTATCTGAACATAATGTCAAAAAAAACAACTCATAAAACTCACATCAATTTGGCAAAACGCAGCAATGATATGAGCGTATAAATTTTATGCACTTCGACACCACAAAATGGTAATGATAATGCCGTGTCACGCCATAAAAACCAAATCCTCCATAACAGCATTCACTCCCCTCCCATTTCCGTTCTGACTTTCGGAAGAAGGAGGTAAAAATATAAATGTGCTCAGCCAAATGTAGCTAAACAAAAGTGCGACAAGGCTCAAAAGCTCTCGCCTGAAAATGTAGCTATGCATTTTGAAAATTGGCAGCAAAATGCTCCAGCTAAGCTTTTTTTATACCCTATTATCATAAAAATGTAAAGAAAAAATATTTTATATTTTAACGAAGCTTTGAGGATATATAAATTAAAAATTAAGATGAGAAGTGTGTCGAAAATCTTGAAATATTGTGATTTTATATTTACTTTTACACAAAAACTTACACATGGGTCGTAAATTTATATAGTTTATTCACGAAAATATGTGCAGCAAGTCGAAACATTAATGCATTCAGTTCTTGTTTTTATTTTTATTTGAACTAATCCAATTTAGTTCAGGTTATATACGCATATTGCATTTAGTCACCTTTGCTTCTGGCGCCACATAAATGATACATTCCTAAAATATCATCATATAAAATAAATTAATACTTAGTAGAGAGATGGTTGCAAATGTTTTAATCTATTTTTTGTTATGTTTTAGAGGGTATCTTGCCGTGAAGCATTATTGCCTAAAGCTTTTTAGTTTATAATGCCCAGCTGTTGTTACCGCTTCCGTTGTCGCTTTGAAAGCATTATTTTTTATAAGGACGCCGCTTATGGTACTGGGTGAGGCAACAGCAACAGCAACAGCAGACAATAATAGCAAAGGCAACAAACATACAGATAGCTATATTGAGAGTAGTTGTAGCTGCAACGGCTGACTGGCTGACTGGCTGGCTGGCTGGCTGGGCGACGCTCAATGTTTGGCACATTCGTAGCCACATTCGTTGCCAAAGCTTGGCACACGCGACACGTGCGAGTTGCGTGCTAAGTTGAATTGTCAGCTGCAAAAGTTGAAACATTTTTGGAACAATAAAATAATACACAACCAGCTGCCAAAGGAGCGCACAAAAACAAATTTCCAAATACGTACTCGTGACAGAAAGAACAAGGTAAAATATATAAGCTAAGAAATAATCGACATGTCTGTTAATTATTGTGAAACTTTTGTGACACACACACGGAAACAAATTGTCAGACATTATGCTGCTTCTGCTGCTCCTTCTCCTGCTTCAGCGTTCCTCCAGCATCAGCTGCTCCTTGCTGCTGCGTTGGCGTTTCTATCCAGATGACAGTTTGTGGTGTTAGTGACAGGCGGTCGAGAGCCGCCCCATACACTTTTTGAGTTGTTAGTGAAGCAGCTGCAGCTGCCGTCCGTAACTGTAACTGTATTTGAATCCGTGACAGTATCTGTATGTGTATCGGTGTCTGCGTCTGCGTCTGCGTCTGGGTATCCCTATCCCTATCCCGTACAAACATAAAGTTATTCGCGTGAATGGGGATTGTGTCTCATGTCATAAAGACACGCACAAATCATGCTTTAACTCGGCCAGGCAACACTCGCTTACTTGAGTCCTGCGTCCTGCGTCCTGCGTCGTGTGTCCTGCGTCGTGTGTCATGTGTCCTGGTGCTCGTTGCTTTTTGCTTAACTCGCAATTTATGGTTAATCGATGCTGTCTTTGAACGTGACCTATTTGATTTCATTCGTACGTATCCTTTTGCCGCCAAGTCCTTGTCCATGTCAGCGTCTCACCATTATATTCGCTTTCCGGATCGCACTCAGCGTCCTGCTGACGTGTTAAATTGTCTTTTTGTTTACCCTCAATAAAGCATTAATTTATTTTTCATGCTCTGCAGAACGTTGTGCGTCTGCCAGACCTCATGCCCCCAATTTTGTATCTTTCTCGAACTTCGTTTTATATTTCTGCATATATATGTACATATGTGCATTATGACATCTATTTTATTTCTAGTATATTTTGGCAAAATCAATATGTGGCTAACCTTGACATTAGGGCAGAGCTTTGTTGCAGCATCAGATGCTGCAGCTGCATTTTTTGCCAGCCACATTTTGTTGTTGGCATCCCAAAGCTTTGCAGTTTGGTATTCGCTATAAACTGTGACCCCTAAAAGCCCATACCAGGTATGACGCATCACCACAAAGTCGTACTAAAGTGGCACCAGGGCACTCTAATTAGGCACAATTTGAATAGCTATTGCTCTCATGACAGCAGTTGACTATCTAATTGGGTCATCAGTTCCGTAGCGAGCACTCGTCCAACTCTCAACATGCCACAATGCAAATGAGCTCGATTACTTATCGATTTTCTAATTGGTATCTGAAGTTTTACTTTTTCATAAATACAAGCAGTTTTTTCCAGCAAAACGGTAAGCATAAATAATTCGTCACGTTTTTCAATTATATAGAATGTATCTGATAAGCGCCAATATACTGTAAAAATAAATGTAACTGCTTTTTAAATGCAAAAATAAAACAATCCACAGTACAATAATCTGCCTGGTACTGCGCGCATTGTCATATGAATAGTGACAGTTGCGTGTCGGCAATTTTATACGATTACGATTACAACCCAATCAATAAACCAGCACAAAAGCTCAGTCATTCAACAGAAATTGCAATCAATAATTTGTCACCCTCCATCTCTGTCCCTGTGCCACTTGCAACGAATATAAACTATTTAGTTATTGCTAATCAGCAAAACAAAGAAACAAAGTTTACATATGGCATTAATAACTTAATGTTTTTTGTTTTTTTTTTTTTTTGAAGAACTGGCACTAAATAATGTAGCAATTTAGTAAAACCCAATGTTGATTAGATGTGCATATGAGGGGTTTTTGTGGAGATTGCCTCACTTTTTGTTAGAGTACATGTAAAGTTATCAATATGGATCTAAGTTTTTGTTGTTGTTGATGTTATTTCTATGATGTCATGCTTGAATTATTGATGTGAACTGGCACGCTTAAGCTACTGAAGCATTAATCAACTTTATAAAGTTCTAGCGGTTCCGGTTCACTGACAAAAGTAACTGCATTTTTTATACTCTTATACCGGAAGTACAAAACTATATTAGGCTTTTTTGATGTCTCTAGTCTCTGAATTTTGCTTGATCAAAAAGACAAGCAGAGGAACAGACGTGTATGGAATCGGTTTGTGATGCGTATCAAGAATATATTTACTGTGGTCGAAGATTTTTTCTTTCAATGCATCACAAACTTTATTTTATAACCTTAAGCAGAGCTTTATAAGAGGAGGATTTATATTTAACAATTTAGACAATTATTTTTATTAAAATTTGTTGTAGAATTTTTATGATTTTTCATTTGTTATTTATGTTTAATAATGGAATAATATGAGCACTGAATTTTCGTAAGTTGAATTGATCCGGCAGAGGGTCGCTTTTGCGGATTGTGATTCCAGCAACTCTCAATCAGTTCTTTCAATTGCCCACATTCTGTTATAAGTTTAACATTCATTTCTGGTCGGTCTCCGGAAATGGTCCGATACATAATTGAGGTTGGCATGCGATTTTCAAGGTGATCGAAAGGATATCTGCGTGACATTAGCTCCCATAGAATAATGCCAAAGCTATAAATGTCACACTTTTCCGTATATTTTTCGTCGGAACTTGCAACCTGCGTGTAAAGGAAAAAACTTACTAATATTCTACATTTATGCAAATTTGATAATCAATACAAACTTCGGGTGCCACATAAGAAGGTGTACCAACTTCATTTGTATTTAGTGTCGCCAACTCTTTAACGGTGCCAAAATCTCCAATCTTCAACTTATTGAAATTGTCGGTTAGTAGTAAATTTTCAGGTTTCAAATCGCGATGAATTATCGGTGGTTTTTTGTCATGCAAGTAAGTCATACCCTATATGTGAGAATAGGAAATATATAACATGTTATATTTCATTTTAGGCGAACGAACATTAACCAGCTGAGTCATCCAGTCCATTCCTTGTGCCATTGTGTAACTACGTTGATCCTCTCCGTGCAAGTAGTCATGGAGCGATCCATTCTCTGCATATTCCATTAGTAAATAAAGAGTCAACAAATGATAGGAGGTACCATATAGTTTCACAATATTCTCATGGTCAATGGATGCATGCGACTTAATTTCTTTTTGAAATTCATCAAGGTGAATTTTTGTTTTATCTTTTCGCTTAAATTCTTTTAATGCAATATTTAAGGCAAAATTCGTATTACGACAACGAGCTTTGTGAACAAAGCCGTAAGCGCCCTGCCCAATACACTGCAAGGTTAAAATTAAATTATCTCTAAATTATTTTATCTTGTTAGTTGATACCTGAATTATTTCTATATCCTTAAAGTTCACCTTCGGTGGTCCCAGATTTCTATAAATAATTCGAATAAAATTAAATGAAATCCGAATGGAAGATAACTTACTCAGACATTAGTCGATTCAGCCTTTTTTCTCTAAGTCTTTTTACCTAGGATAGAAAAAACACATTAACAGTGAAAACAGATACACATAAATATATTAATATTACCTCTTCTTCCTCCTTTGGTATTATTATTTGATGATCTATTAAATAATTAGAGGTTCTGCAATCGAATAAATAATACAATCATATTACAAATTTACTTGCTGAGATTCCAATCTATCTTACAAGAGTATATTTATAAGCCCAGTTAATATCCTTTTCATTGCTAAATTTTCCAACCAAATGCAAGAGGTAATTATATTTTCCACACGATCTATGCCTTTTGTATTGCCGATTGACTTAATTGATTCAGTAACTGAACTCAATGAAATATCTACTATTTGGCGTGTCATCACCTCACATATAATTAAACCCAAGCAGAAAACATTCCAGTAATGTTTATTCCAATATAGGGACTCTGAATAGTTTTCTTCATTTCGGAATAGATCTTCGTTGACCTCTACAACCAATGTCTTATAAGCCATTGGCATTTCAGCAATGCCAAAATCGCTTATTTGCAAAATTTGGTAATTTTCTGATGGAAGTAGAAGAAGGCTGCATGGCGTTAAGCAATTATGATATATAGGCTTTGGTTTCATATCCTCCAAGTAAGCTAAGCCCTAAAAATGAGAATTTCAATTAAATATTCAACTATATTAATGCAATATGCTTAAGCCAAACCTCAGCACACTGGATCATCCAACTAAGTCCACGCGCCACTGTATACATAAAATTATCTTCTCCATGCAAGTAGTTATCAAGGGTTATACCCACTGGATAATTCATTAGTATATATGCATAATTCGTATGAATTGTAATTCCATATAGCTCCACAATATTCTCGTGCCGAACGTGGGATAGTCTCTCAATGTTCTTTACGACATCGTCGGTGTTCAAGTCCCCTGAAATCATTGTGTATTGCTGTACTGTGATCTCTTTGTTACACCAAATTGCTTTGTACATAACTCCGAAGGTACCTTGTCCAACACTCCCCTAGTGGTTAAAATAAATATTTATAAGATGAAATATATTTCTTTGTTCTAACCTTTAAAAGTTGAATATCCACGAAGTCTACGTCCCGAATCACTCTAGGTTCAATCATAGAGACGTTTTCAAATATACTGCAAGTTATACATTAAATTAATTTATATTAAGCAATAGAATGATTGATAGACCACTTATTTAACTAAATACAATTTAGAATTAAAACATATTCTCGAATTCAAACTTACTCGGGCATATGCAGAAGTTCGACTAGTTCCAGAATTGTGGGACGCTTTTCTGGGTCTGTATCCCAGCACTTTTCAATTGCAGACTGTATGTTAAACTTTGGCTCAATTATATCACTTAGAGGTGGACGTTTGCCTGAAAAACTCAAAGATACTGTACGCCGAATTGGTAATTTTCAAACCTTTGTACCATTGCGGATTTTTTCTATATCGATGCATCCAAATTGTCTTTCCAATTGAGAGAAGGGCTTCTTGCGAGACAACACCTCCCAAAATACAATCCCAAAGCTATATACGTCGCTTTCTTTGGTATATTCTTCTCGCTCGAAGACCTGCTCAGTAATTCATTTTGTTATATTATTATTATAATTAACACTTTTTGGATGTAAGGACAAACCTCTGGTGCTACATATGCGTTATCTTGATAGCTTAAGAGACTGTCGTTATATGCTGGAAAGCAAAGATCGCTGATTTTCAAGAGTCGGAAGCTATCGAACAGCAGCATATTTTGAGAATTTAAATTGCAGTGTACACAACCCGCAGAAGATAAATATTGAATAGCCTTTAAGCAAAGTTAATAATTTACATGTATTAATTTGTCGGGCAAAAAAAAGTAAAATGAAATACCTTTGCTGCCTGATACATCCAGTACAAGCAGTTTAGAATTGTGTATCTTCGCTCTTCCACTCCATGCACAAAGTTGTAGAGGGATCCACAATTAGAATATTCCATAAATAAATGCACAATTTCCTCAATATAACAAAAGCCATATAGGCTCACAATATTGTCATGGTGAATGGTTGTTATACTTGCGATCTCTTGTTCAAGATCTGGTCTGTTTTTATTCTTAAAAACTTTTTTACATATTTTCAACCCCATCTTCACGCCGCGCCAATCAGCTCTGTAGACAATGCCAAATTGACTTTCTCCAACAATCTACAATAAATAAATTTTACTTATTAAAATATAATCAATTTTTAAGGAATAATACTTTTAATTTATCTATATCCGCAATATTGAAGATGGCTATAACCGGCGGCCTGCAAAACAACAGGTATTCAATTAGTAATTGATAACGAAAATTGTATTAGCATTTTAGGAGGATTGTTAAATAATTACTTCGATTGCAAGTCTTCGATGTGGTATTCCAATGCAATATTTAATTTATACAATTCTAGTCGTTCCGTTGGTTTCTTATGCCAACATGATTCAATAAAGTTTTGTATATAATATGGACACGTTTCAGCAATATCCCTAATCGGTGGACGTTCATCTACAATAATCAAAATTGTACAATTTCTTCGCTGATTTGTGATCTTTTGCACCTTTCTGGACTGCAGTCATAATTTTGAATTGATTATGATAGTTATAGAAAGGCTTCTTGCGGGCCAGTACCTCCCAGAAGATAATACCAAAGCTATATACTACGCTTTCTCCAGTGTATTCTCCTGTTTTGATCGCCTAGGAATGAATTGATTTACTACATATTTACTACAAAATTTCGCTTGACATTCATACAAACCTCCGGGGCTATGTAGGACAAATCTAATTTGTTTTTTAACACATTTTTATCGTCGAATGCAAGGCAAAAATCACACAATTTTAAGCTGTTCAAGTTGTCTTGGAACATCATATTTTTAGACTTCAAATTGCAAAGGAAAAGTGGATCTAGCTTTTTCTCATATATAAGGTATTTAATTGCCTTCAAATGAAAATCAAAATTATAGTCTGTTAGTTACAATGGGATATATAAATATGCAGATGTTAAGCTTTAGAAATCACCTCAGCAGCAGAACACATCCATTGGAGAGCCATTTTCAAAGTAATGGTCAGCGACTTATCATGGATATGATCGTATAGAGATCCGTAATCAACGTATTTCATTAATAAACATGCAAATTCACCATCCATTGCGATGCCAAGTATAGGCACAATATGTTCATTTGACAGATGCATTAGCTGCCTGCTTCGATGTTCGATGTTTTCATTAGTAATGTATTTCAACCTTTTTGCAACAATAAGCGACTCATTCCAAGTCGCCTTATATGTAACGCCAAAGTTGCCCTTGTGAATTGCCTATAAGAAGCTCAAAAACCATTGTTACAAATGAATTCGGATTATAAATAAGTTTTGTCATATAACTACCTCGCCCATTTCAATCGATGTAAAGTTGCAGGACGATCCTGTATTACTAATTAAGACTTGATCCATTATTGAATGGTCTAATCTTCTGCAATTATAAAAATCTTCAAATATTCATATTATTTATAAATGGCAAATTTAGCTTACGCAAGAAAATCTTCGATAGTGAAGTGTATCATTTGGATTGTTGGCCTCTTAACGGGATCCGAGCTACAGCATATTTTAATTAATTCTTTAATCGGCTCAGAGTTGGATAGTTGTATATGACTAAGTATAGGTCGTTCTCCTATGAAAGAAATGCATTCAACAGCTGTAGGTAATTTCTATTTTCTAAGATATTCACCGCGATCTAAAGGAATCTTACGCGACATCAACTCACAAAAGATAATGCCAAAGCTGTACACGAGGCTTTTGGAAGGAGTGAAATCTGCCTCAGCTCGCACCTACATGAGAACATATTTAATATGCATTATATACATAAAGATATATAAGATGTCACCTCTGGTGATGCATATGGCCAACATTTTTTTTTTTCGAATTTTTTCTCCAAATTACAACCAATTTTTAAGGTCTGAAAGTTATTGAAGAACACAAATCTCTTGGTATATATATGTCCAAGCCACCGAAAAGGTTTCGTATTATTGAGGTGTTGAAGACCCTATAATTGACATGAAGAAGAAAACTATTTAGCTTTATAGGCCTTCAGAGCCATATATAACAAACCTTGGCGGCATCTATCATCCAGAAAAGCACATCTTTTACTCTATATTCTCTCTGCTCCTCCCCATGTAAGTAATTATGGAGAGATCCACAATTCGAATATTCCATTAGTAGATAACGGTCCTGCGGGTCATATATTTTAATAACATTCGTATGCCTGATACACGTTAGTAAATCTATATCGTCTTTCGTAAGTTGAGTCACAGATAATGGGATTGCCACGATTTCCTTATTACGCCACAACGCCCTTCGGGCCTCGAAAGAACCATATTGAATTATCTAAAAATTTTGCACCCTTTTATTTAGTATATCAATAAATATTTTGTCGATAATTATACATCACTTAATTTTAAATCTTCCTCCATTTTTGGTAATTTGCGCACGTATTTATATTTATTTTTAAATTGATCAACAGCTTACAACGACATTCAGTAGTGTACTGAACAAATAATCAGTGCTTTCTAATCGTAATATTTTTAAAGAAACTTTTTTCGCATGCGATTAGACATGATATATGTAATGACTCTGAATACAGCTGTTAAATATTATCACGTTGATAGTCATGCGATAGCCTCTCCCATATATATACATATATATATAATATACTCCACTATAGCTTTGGTATTTATTAAAGAATCTTGATTAAATGTAAATCAATCAGGAGCGGTTTGCTCTTAAATTGTGACTTTTATTGCTATCGGAAGTCGAAACATATCGATAACCGAGAAAATGAAGCAGCTATCAATAAAACTAAATGTTCTCGCTCTGCATTTAATAGGAAAGATTTGGTTTTTCTGAGATCCGCATGCTAATACAGACGGACGGACAGACGAGCATGCCTATATCGACTCGACTGTTGATCCTGATTAAGAATATATATATATATATATATATATATATATTATGGTATATGCTTTCTTCTCGCATTTTCACAAAACCAGCATACCCTTTTACCCATTCCCTAAAGGTACTGGGTATATAAACAAACAAACAAAAAAAGAATGACGGCTTTACAAGTTAGGCGGAATAGACCTGTAAAATATACTATAGTTTTGTATTGACGTTACTTATCATTTCTTATGGCTTCGATACTAAAGAGCCCGCGAGAATACATGACAAGACTGTCAGTTTGTACACCACTATCAGCGGTACTTTTTTCGAAGCCCCTCTAGCTATTGTGCTGAATCATATACTTATCTATTGCTTAGCAATCAAATCGGAAGTTACTATATCTTCCGCAGTAGCGGTAAACAATTTAAATTGTCGATAACAAACTTTTTTGGATACATTCAACCCCGCCCCGAAAATAGTCAAAAAACTATATTACTGAGGGTGTAAAACATTTCCTTATTAACCGGCATAATTTTGCCACATACATGCCGTCTCCTTTCCGGTGGGCTAGTAAAATCGGTTATGACTTTATCTTTTACAGTTTTTGAGTCACTATATACTTAATGAAAACTGTCCATGTCCAGGCTGTTGATCGGTAAAACCAAGAATATACAGCTAGAGTTAATAAATTTGAATGGAATGTTACCTTAAATCCGATGTGGTTTTTCATCTTAAACATTTCAGCAAATCTCGCGATAAGTTTCATACGAACAGCGGTCAAAAAGTATTTATACATTCTCATTTGTCTTGGAGTAAGAGAATTTATGATAACTGTCTACTTTTTAGGTAAGATCAATGTAAGTCAACCGTGCGCGATTTAAAGCATCGTAAGCATTTGTATTCAATGCATAATACCCACGTATTTTGGCATCTATCATGAGGAAGTTAACAAAATAAAAAAAATGCCAGGAAAATAGCTGAACCTTAAACTGTTGCTGGAAATTAGCTCAATGCTTAAGAATAATAGCTGCTGGCTATCGCTGTCATAATAGACCTAATTATTCGAGGTAACTTAGCCAAGTATTAAACGAACTTTGAACTCCCTTAGGCAAAATGTCAGCTTATAAAAATCAGCTCCAAGAACAGAAAATTTCATGAATTCCGATAGTAAGGCAATAAAACACAATTTACATTTTTCTACAGTTTAGTGTGCTATATATAAGAAATACATATCAAAATTATTTTTGAATTATTATTAAAACTCTTTACGCGAATTATTTGCAGACATTTTAATTATATACACTAGTACAGTTATTTAATTTCGAATTTTGATTTTGCAAACCGTAGAGTTTTTTTTTTTTAAATCAATCAAACGCTGAAATTGTACCTAACACATTTTTTTGTTGATGACATTAAATTATTTTTTCCCCGAGCTGAGAAAAAATATTCATAAGTTAAAATAAACTGTTGGGTAAACTTTAAATTCTACTATGGTAAATTTGTAGTGCATGTTTTGATAAAAGTGCTATCCTAATCTTCTCTGCCGCCCTGCTAGATGAATCGCCAGGACCCATTCTCGAAGGAAGCAGAGCTGAAGAACAAAGCGAGACGAGAGCTTGCCAATGGGCTCGAAAAGGACTCAATCTACAAATTGCGCTTGCAATGTTTCAGCCGTGGCGCCACTGGCATCTTAGGGCTTGCCAGGTAAGTCTAAATAATTCCATATACAACTAAAGTCCCAACGTGCAACGTTGTGATGAAAATGACTCCTGCATTTTGATGCCGTTGTATCCATCTTGGATGTGCAACCATAAGCGGCATTTAAAATTGCTTTGGCTACGCCTTCGTCGTTAAAAAAATGTACTTGCTGTTGTTGTAGTTTTTTTTTTTATACATTTAGATTATTATGAATATTAAACGAAGTAGGTTAGACACTGAAAAATCAAAATCCGTGTCGAAAGTCCGGTTATGTTATTGTTCTTACTAATTGACATTTCCTTTATAAACTTTATATACATTGCCCATATATAAAGAAATTTAGATATGCGCAGTTGGATTCTGATCTGCATTGTTCGTCGTTCCAAAATTGCTATACTTTCTTGGCTCTTTTTTGATAACAATCTCCTTTGTATTGGACGAGTAAGTTTATTAAGATATGTGCGGACTGAGAGGCCATGTAGATTGTAGAGTACAGAGACTGTCAGACTGTTTGTATTTAAATCTCGAAAATCGTGGTTGCTGAATAATGATGTAAAAGTGAAATGAAATAGTTCCCTCTATGAGATGCTCAACTTGAAGGATGTTCTTTATAAATCTGGCCTGCCAATTTCGACGATGACGATGTCGATGTCGATGATGATCATGATGATGACGTTGTGGATAATGATAGCTAGGCAGAAGCAAATATGTTGGGTTCATGTTGAACTAACATTGGGAAAGCTCCTCCAAGTGTTTGCCAAGCGGCAAAAACTATGCATGGAGTTGCCGCTAAAGGGTGGGTAGGTGGCAAAAATCGCTGACTGAATGCAAACAAACATAATTGGATTTTCTGGTTTCCGTACCGTTCAACATCCCCTATCTACCTTTGCCAATGCAACTGGAACTGCAACAAAAACAACAACATGGCAAACCAGATCCGCTCTTTTCACTGATTTTTATTTCAATTCCAAACTCAATGTCCGACTGTCAGCAGGGGTCGGTTAGCAATTTTCAGTTTTGAGCATATAGACATTTTCAACAAAACTTGCAACTTCAACCTACACATTTATATACATACCTATACCTATACCTGTGTGTGTAAATATTTCTAAGTGTGTGTGTACCGTTAGCTGGCTTGTCGTCTCTGTGCGCATTGAATATCTATGTATCAGTTATTTTTGTTTTTACGCAATTTATTTGTTTGCCAGATTGGAAATTAAGCCCAATCAGATTGTTGATCTTAGCACATTATTGATCAGATTTGAAAAATCATCAATTGTTAAAATTTTTAAATTCTAGATCGTTTCGTGTGATGGATGATGATGGCAGCAAGACTCTATCTCTGGAAGAGTTCACGAAGGGCATTAAAGACATTGGACTCGATGTGAACGAGTCTGATATTGAAGATATGTTCAATCGGTATGTGAAATTTATCTCATTTTTAGTTAAATAAATTCGATTGTTTTTGCAGTTTTGATTCCGATGGAAATGGCACAATAAACATGACCGAATTTCTTATGAAGCTGCGCGTAAGTATTAAACAATTTCAAAAGTACTTAAAAATTAGCATTATTTATTGTTTAAATATAGCCTCCAATGGGGTCCTCTCGCCTGAATATTATAAGCAAGGCCTTCAGTAAATTGGACGCCAACGGCGATGGTCAAATTACTATCGCCGATTTGAAAAATGTCTACTCAGTGCAAGATCATCCGAAGTATTTGAGTGGTGAAATGACGGAAGATGAGATTTTAATCAATTTCCTGAAAAACTTTGAAGCCGGTGCTCCCAATCCAGACGGAGTAGTTACTAAGGAGGAGTTCGAGAACTATTACGCCTCAATCAGCGCCTCGATTGATAACGATGCCTATTTCGACTTAGTCCTACGTCGTGCCTATAAGCTATAAGTCAGCTTTGACTACAGTTCCTCGAAATCCGACCATAGAATAGTTGGAGCATTTTACTATCGATACATAAAATATTAAATATAAACAATAATTCAAACTAATTTCACTTAGTTATGCATGATGTCTACTAAAATCACGAAATTCCTGTTGCTTATCTGTATATCCAAATAAAATGTCTATATGAATAAATAATTAAATATATAATCTTTAATTTCTGTAAGGCGTTAGGAACTTAAAATATAATAGCTCGTGGTTCGATCGGTCGAGATATATTTGTCCATATAGACATCACTGGCACTGTTCAGCATATCTATGATATAATTATCAACATTTGCGTGTCAGTTGTGAAGCTGATTCCCTTGTTTCATGTAGTTTTGCCACAATAATGCGCTATAATAATTTATTAAATTACAGCCCCATGCTAATTAGCATAAAACTAATTAGATTACTTGTACCTCTGCAGCAAAAAGTAAAAACGAGATGGCAACAGATATAATGAGTTACCAAGAGGCAGAGTAAAGGAGATGGCAACATAGTTAAAAATTTGTGGCTTATTCGCTTGTTATCTCTTGTCGCCTTTAATAATATTCATGTTTGCCAAAAAGTCAAGTGGTTTAGACACACACACACGCGAACGCACACGCACACGCACGCATAATTAGCTGTTGTTTTTATGCACCCTTTACTAATACCAAAATATGGGCCTACCATACTCACATCATACTTATCTATAAATTTATAAAAATCATGTCCGTTATTTGTGTGAATATTTTATATTCAGATGATTTAAATGCGTTTTTAAAGATATTTATTGTAATTCCTAGCAATTCTTATATTTATCTTTTAAACACATATTTATTTCTCATAACTGTTGAAGGGCATTTCTCATACAGAGCATCGCCTAGTCGAGTGTTGTCGTAAAGTAAAGTGATATCATCGACACCACCGCTTTCGGAATTGTAGAGCAGAGCCGATGCCAATTGCCTTTCTTTAGACACCGCTAATTAGAAGGAACAAACTCTAATTACATTCATTTCGCATCAATGATAACAATGCGTCGTCGCTGAGTCTTGATGTGAATAGGCCAATCTCTTGCCAGTTGTTAGCTAGACAAATAACGACAGCTCGAGCCAAGTGAATAGGGACGGGAATAGAAGAGCGAAGAGTGCTGTGCAAACGATATTAGGACATAATACAATATCCAAATATTCCAAATAATAAAAGAATGTCTCACACTTGGCGCATTGATTATGCGGCAAAGTTTTAGTATGCCAAGTAGACAATGTTAAAAGTTTGCTCAAGTAATTAAATCACTTCGATCTTTGCTAATTACAAGCAACGAACATGCTGCTTACTCGGATAACGGCCATGTGCAAATGTTTAACTATGTATACCTACAAATACATGTATGTGAGTATCTGTGTGAGTATGTGATTGCCACTCGTTAGATATATCCAGTCAGCTACGGCAACATCCTCATCAGCAGAACAACAGGCAACAACAAGAACGTTGACAAGTTACCTGCCAAATTAATGCAAACATGAAACGTGCGGCAACCGAGAATATTAATTAACTAGCATACACACACACATACACTCACACACACACTCACACACACACTCACACACACAATCACACACATATTCTGTATGCTTTCGGGTGCAGTGTGAACAGCAGTTGGCACTTGCCATTGTCAGAGAGAGACAGATTTAGGAAATGCTAGAAACGCTTCCCAAGACCCTTTGACTCCACATCGCGCAATACTGCGCATCAGGAACTTGACTTCATGACCCTTAATATTGTTGGTGCCGTCAAGCGGCATATGATTAATGAACGTTTCATTAGCGCAACTCGCATTACACAATTTGAGTGGCAAATGATACTCGACCTGCTGCGAGAGCTTGAACTATTTACATTTCGGCAGGTTACCGAACGTGATCTCAATATTATCTCTTCATCAGTTCCTGCAGGGCATGCAAACATTCAGGTCGGCACAAAAAAAAAATGGCGGAAACCCTCTCTACACATATATCTGTTGTCTGTTGGACGCCGTACTAACCCACACCCAACACCCATCCAACGCTCACCGCTCACCATCCACCAGCAATCACCCATCCGGCACGTTTAGGTGTTTCCCTCCTGCGCAATTGAATGCTGGCCAGCCAAGAAATATTGGGATGGCGGGGAAGGAAAGGAAAGGGCGACTGAAGTCCTTGGCAACAGCCAAACCTAACGAGTTACAATGATTTTCGTGCTAATTAAAACGGTTTTTGCATACAGTTTACCGCATTAGTATTTCGTTTAGCAGTTGTACAAACACCTTGAAAATGTCTGGGCATGGGTTATTCACATGGATTGTTTGCTTACGGCTGTGAGCCACACCCGCAACTCGTAAATGTCGGTCTGCGTATGTGTGTGTGTGTGTACGTGTATTTGTGTGCGTATTTGTGTGAGTTTGGCATAAATTACGCATACGCAGCATGGCCCAGGCTCCAACGGAATCTGAAACAAAAACGACCCAACTAAAAAGTGTATTTTTCAACCGACGCAACTGCGCCTAATGAACTCCCTTTGCGGGTTCCCATTGCCACTGCCATACCTCTATCCATATCCATATACATTCCCACAGCCACATCAACATCCACATTCACATCCACATCCACATGTATAAATATCCATATCCACTTCACCACTTTACACATCAGCCGCATAGTTTTGTCTTTTTTGCGGGCATCAAGTTGTCAGTGCAGTTACTTAATTAGCTGTTTGATATTTTGACAGCTGAGCGGAAAAAATTGAGCTCGTTAGTTGCCTGACTAGCAATAATGTATAGACTGAATATGAGTCTAACATGACGTCTGATTAAAGACACATTACGACATTTAAATACCATTCCTACACTAAGTGCTAAATAAATAGAATATTAACTTAAATGGAATGTTTTATATTTATAAAGTTACAATATTTGAATCTATTCAAGCAAAAAACAATGTAATTATTAAATAATAAAATAAAATTATGAGTAAAACCATCTTTTAAATTAAAATCATCAATCAATTAATGCGTGCCAAAATCGAAGGAGTTTTTGTAAAGTTATTTCAGTGGAGTGTTTCCCATTTCGTTCGGTTTTTGAGTTAAGTATGGATTTGCAGTCTAATATATGAACATCATATTTTTATCTTTCTCTTCATATTAAAAATATTAAATTACTCTATGGCAATCATGGCAAAAAAGAGCAAAAAGTTTTTCATTATTTTTCCAAGAATTGATGTTTTCAATGCGAAATATAATATTTCGAAAATAATTTTTCAATTTGATTTATATGCCAAAAATTTAAAACTCCAATTTCAAACCTAATCAGATTTTGAAATTTTTACTTTTATTTAATTTAATGTGGAAAATGAGAACAAGCAAGTATAAAGAATTTGCTTAACCATAAAACCAAAAGAATAAAACTTGTGTATATCTGCACACGTGTTGTAAACCTTTCGCACTTTCAAAGTAAAGGTTAAGCTTACTTAAAAGCCATTAAAAAAAGAAGGAAGAAAAATGAACCAAGGTATTTTGATACTTTTTAAACAAAACGTATTATTATTGGTTGTACATACAGCGTTTGCTAGTCGCCATGCCAAATAATCGCTGCCGCACTCGAAAAACGAGTTGTGCAAAACGGCATCTCAAATGCCAGACACGTGTTAAAGTTGAGTTTTTAAACACTCGTACACGAATTGTTGTTTCGATTTGAAAACGTTTTGCGCTTTTGTTTTATAAATCACAATAAAAGTCCTAACATGAGTTGCCCAAGAGATAGAGAAAGAGACAGAAAACTGGAAAACTGGAAAACTGGAAAACTTTTAGTTTCTCACCGGCCACGTTTACTGTCAATAAAACTTTGCTTGTGCTTGTGCAAAATGAAAACATCACAGATTATGTCTACAAAAGAAAAAAGATAATAAATAAAAAAAATAATAATAAATAATATGGCAAGTCCACATATACTAAAACATGCAAATGCAATGCCGCATATTGCAGCCACAACAGCGGAGGAGCCTTTCGCTGACGTCGCACACAAAAGGATTATGCAAAATTTTGCAAAAATTGTAGATGGCAAAATCCACGCACATTAAATTCAAGTGCTTAAATTCAAGTGCTTTCTATAAAGTCAAATCGTGACTTTCTTGCTAATGACGTACATAACCTAAAACCAAAGAATATTATGTGAAGAGGTCGATCGTGGCCGATGTGGCCATTATGTGAGCTATATGCACAAAGTGTTTTTATTAGTGGACAAATTGACTTGCAAATGATTTTTGGCATTTCCATGTTGCGCAGCGCAGCGTCTCATGAAATTTATTGCAATTACTTGTACTTTATAAATCCGAAGGCATCAAATGGACAGTTGGTGTGCTTCTTGGCCATTTGGCTGATTTGTCAACAGCTTAACAATCCTGCGTGTGAGTTGGCTTTAGTGTGCTTATGTGTGTTTGTGTGTGTGTGTGTGTGTGTGTGAGCGGATGCCACACTAAAAGCGCACTCAGCTCAAAGACAACGAACGGAAATCGTCGAAAAAGTGCAACAAAGCCTTGCTCTGTACGTGCCATGAGCCAACAAAATGGCGGCGCAGACGAATCATAAGCAGCAGCAATGGCCGACAATGACCCAGGAGCGCAACGGGGGCAGGATTCGAGCAACCGCAGCCAGACCGGCGGTAGCTCTTTTGCTCGGTCTGTTTCGGTCTTTCGGTCCTTTGGTCTCTTGGTCTCTTGGTCTGGGAACTGAGCGCTGAGGTTGGGCATCATTTATACTGAATGGATTTGGATTTGGATTTTGGATTTGCGCACAAGATAATGTGCAGCATGGTATAGAAAGGGTCTGAAGCGATGCATGTGAGTTGCGAGCTGCCTTTTTCTTTGAGGATGTAGTGCGGGGAGGCGGGGGGGAGGGTCGTGTACTGGGGAAGTGTTTCTGGAATGGTGCTGGCTGGCTGGCGGTGGGTGGGGCAGCGTAAGAGCTAAACAGCTCCAATGCAACGGAAATAGTTTTGTGTGAGATTTATTACCACTCTGGAGAGTCATAAAACGGAAATTGTACACAAAATCCTTTCGGATGCTCGTTTAAGTTGCACCCAAAACCCTCCCAAGCCCCCGCCAATGGCGAGCTCCCCCTCATCTATCTGTAGCACTGTCTCTCTCGCACTCGCCTAGGATCGTATGCTTAGATTTTTATGGCTTGTGTCATTTCTGTTTACTCGGAGCTGTTGTTGCTGCTGTTTGCTTGTCCCAATGTTTATGTAAGTCATCGTTTCGTTTACGATGCCCAGCGCCAGTTCGACCAGCTCCCTCAGTTGCTCGCTCAGCCAGTGTGGCATATCCTATTTTCAAATTATATTTTTAGCCATTTTCCGTAAATGTCTCCTCTGTTGCTTGCCTGCTCGTTGCTCCAATGATTTTCTGCTAACTAAAAACTCTTTGCTTTGCAATTTCACTTTATTTATATTATTTGCTACATTGCAAAATGTCTTTGGCTAGGTCAGACACTGCCGCAACTGCATCCCATTGTCCTCCCAAGCACCGCCTGCTGTCCAAATAAATAAATAAAAATAAAAAATACATATAAAAATACAAGTATTTTAGTGGAGTGTACATACGCTTTTAACAGTTTTTGGCACAAAGTTGTCTCCACCTCCACTAATTAAGAACGTGACTCAAGTTTTACTCACTCAAGTCGAAATCGATCCAAGAACAGCATTCAAGCCGACATAATTAAATGGGTAAATGTAAATTTTCTCATCAGTCATTCAAATAGTATTGGTATGAATCGAAATCGAGTTTTTGCTGCTATTCACAGTTTAGTTTCGCCAGAAGAGTTTATTGAAATTTTGCAAGACAGGCAAAAGTTAAAAGCGAAATGCCAAAATGATATTTTCATTCATTTCAATTCCAAATCAGTTTTGGTCCCAAACTAAGTACAACCATGACTCGAAGTCTCCGCCCCAAGCAGCTTCTAATAATTTGGCTGAAAACCAAATGCTTTGCAATTGACTTGTCTGTCTGTCTGTCTATCTGTCTGTCTGTCTGTCTGTGTATTTAACTGTCTGATGACAACCCGGAGATATCGGCTATAGAGTGGCCAGCAAGTCACACAAGCAAAAACGATTTGCTTTGGCCATTACCATAGATCTAACGGTGTACCGAAGTGGAACCAGCTTTAAGCAGCGAACTCACAACTTGCCGCGTTCTTTTGTCATCCAATGTAAACAGCAAATACAACAGTACCTTGGCGGCTGGGCAAGGGAATGGGGTATTGGGGGATGTTAAATAGTAAATAGTAAAGGGAGGGGTTGGGGGCCAAGGGAACACTCCTCATACTGTGTGGCGTTTTTAGTGCTAACATGGCTTAGCCTGGTCATTTCCATTTCCATGGCTGACAACATTTTTGGCAAGAGATTTTCTGCTTATTTTACCACAAAAGTTGCTAGAGATGCACAAATTTCGAATTCACAAAAGTCACAGTGACAAGTTTCGTTAAGAAATTAGTCATATTTATAAAAAGTAGACTACTTCAAATTACACAACTTCAGATGAACAACAATGTTGTAGTGTTCAATACAATATAATATAAATTTAATTAAAAGCATTTTTGAAAACATTTTTTGATGTAAGCAGATAATATTATAATAATATAATGCTCCTACCTTATAAGTGAATTTATTTATGTAACTGATAATATTATTTAAATTGTTAAATTAAAAGTTCAATATTTGCACAAATATTTGGGCTATAAGTGAACTATTTTCAGAGTCGATCCATAATATATTGAAACTAATATTAAAGTATTGCCTACGCTTAAAGTGGCCTTTTCTTGAATATTATAATGTTAATCTGTAATTTGTCAGCTAAACTTGTTTTCTTTAAAATACTTGGCCGGGGCTCAGCTCAACACTGGCCAACTAGGCCCCAGGACACTGCATGCAGCTCGGCAGAATAATCATTTTTTCATAACGTCATTATTGTTGTGGTTGCAGTCTGAGATATAGCAATGTGTACCGTTAGTTCTCTTGCAACTTCTAAGAATTGTTTTCAAGTGTTTGTCGTCTGTGGCGACAAGGCAAAATTATATTGCTGATGGCCAAGACAACCGCAGTCAGATGGCAACACACAGCAGGTAGCAGCGGCCGGGTAGGGAAAGACGAGAAAACAAGAAAACAATTTTCATTTCAGACATTTGCTTTTCAAGTAAACACTTTTTGAAATGCTAAACGTCATAGAAAATGATGGAACCTATCTACCAAATGCCCATGCCTGGAACTTCTCCCCAGTTTGCCTCAGCTGCGATTTAATGGCAGACTTTGTCCCTTAAATGCGACTGCAATTAACTCCGGCATGTTAAGCCAGGGCCAGGCAATACTAAGTCAAGAGGCGGACTTAAGAGCTTAGCTTTTGAGCTAATTGATCGAGCTGCTGGCTGGATAATCATCGTAACCATATCACTTTTCAGCCAATTACACATGGCGTGTTTTAATTTTTGCAAAGATATCCCAACTAAATATTCATTTTGACTCATTTACTTCAGTCGAATTCGAATAGGGTCAATTGCAATAATATCATTAGCAAAATTAAACACAGTCAACGGCGGCCCTCAAAGTTTTACCGTGTCGAGCCAGAGACGGGGCCGCCCAGCCAAGTCAAGCGTATTATGCCTAATTGGGCGCTTCCACCACTACGAACGAAGACCCAGCTTCACCAACCACACCACACCACCCCCTCAACCATATCCAACCCCCCTCAACGACAGCTCCAAACGGCACCCAGCTGTAGCTGTCGCCATCGTCATCGCCATCACCATCGCCATCGCCATTGCCATCGCCGTCGTCATCCTCCACGTTGGATAGCGTCTTTGCCGCGCCGCTTTGCACGTTTTGTCTACGCGAGTAATTAACTTTAATTGCGGCCATTAAAATAAATTGGCAAATACCTTTAAATATTGTTATTGTTGCATACTTAGAGACGCAGCGAACGTGGCGCCAACCGAAGAGCCGACAACGCTTTTCGCATCGTGAGGGGCTTGTTTTACATTATCAGACACTGCGGCAGTTTTGCACTTACCAAGATTTGCCCAAAAAAATAGGAAAATAAACAAACATTTTCCGTACTTTTTCGATGCATTTCATTTAGCGATTTATGTTTTTAATATCTCAATAGAATTTTACAAAGTGTTTGTAAATTAAATGTTGCTTAACAGGTATTCAGATTGTAACATAATGATAAGCATAAATTATTCAATAATAAAAGCTGCAAGCAAATTTGAGCTAAAATGCATAATTTAAGCTTTTTCTATATTTCCACATATTTATTCTAATACTAACAGAGCGAAACACACACATTTTGTTCATTGTGACACCTAATAAATGTTGCAACAAACATTTGCACAACAATAGTTGCATTTAGGGAAAATATCAATGTGTTTGTTTCTGAACCCATCTTTTAATTCAGTTGCATTCTATTGTGCGCAACACACTCGTTTTTCCTTTTCCTCCATATATATGCGGGTTTTTAATCCACTTTTCTACAATGGTTCTGTCATGCCTACAACGGGTAGATGAGCCGGTGGCAAATTGCAAGCGCAAAACTTCTTTAATTTTGCTGAAGCGCCGTAAACGAGAGTAAAAACTAAAATGTTTGGCCTACGGCATTGAATGTCAAACAAAGTTTATGCGTGGTTTTTTTTTATTTTCAATTAGAAAAAATGCAAAAAATAGAGCGAGAGAGAGAGTGAGAGAGAGAGGGAGAGGGAGAGAGAGAGAGAGAGTGAGAGTGAGACATGGCCAGTTAAATCAAGTGGAAATACAGAATGGAAAATCCGTTGAGAAACAACTGACAAAGCAGCGCCTGACTGCAGTCTGACAAACGAGTGACGCGAAGGACTCGCAGAAAGTAGCAGGAATGGAACGGAACCAAGGATAAGGATATTCGTAAAAAAGTCAAACAACGGGTATTTTAATAATAAAACCTTGATGCGGAACTGAGTCTCGTAGAAGGGCTTGTTTGTTTTTTGTCAGCTGCGGCGCCTGGCACCCCCAAAACGAATGTGACTCGAACTCAGCAGCAGATTGATGGCAGCAATCAGGCACAAGTTCAGGAGACAAACACAAATTCGAGAAATCGAGTATACGAAATACGTAACGAAACGCAACTCACGCACAATGTGTGTGTGTGTGTGTGTGTGTGTGCTGGTGCTGCTGGTGCTGCTGCTGCACGTTTGCAAACTTCCGCTTCCGCTTTTAGTTGTTGTGTCCGCACTGCGATGGGAAGGCAAGTGAATTCGCCACAGGCGCTAACTTGATATTTACTTTGTTGCTCTGGCACGCTGTTTACCTACATATATGTATGTTTCGTTCCTTCACCGACTTTTCCATCAATATCGAACCAAAAGATTGGTGAAAAGCTGCCCAAAACTTTTCCAGTACACTTCCGACCCCCGGCCACCAAAGCTGCGGCGCTTGACCAGCAAACTACTTTCTCGTCGTAGTCGTCCTTCGCCAAATGTTTTCGTTGATGAAAAAACTTTGGCCGCCTTCAACACTTCTCAACTTTTGTGTAGTTTGTCTGTTCGTCCCGTCTCGCCCCATCTCATCCCTTTTGGCTTTCTGTTTATCTACATTTATCCACATGTCTGTGGACGAACGGATGTCTTGCTGAGCTGAGCCTCTGACCAGGACTCATTTTATCATTGAGTGTTAATTGTTTTCATTTGCATCACAAAACACACATCGATGGGCCATTAATGGTTAGCACCGACCAGCTAGACAACTCCTCAAATCAATCATACGCTGTGTGTAGCTGCTGTTGCTCGTTTCATTTTTTTTTTTTTTTTTTTTTTTGTGGCGCCACCAATAAACTGAAGATGAACTTCCGTTGCCAGGCCGCAGAAGAAATGCTGTAAGCCAACTTTGCTTTTGTGTGCTTCTTGGCCAATGGTATAAATCACTTTGAGCATCAGCAGGGTTGCAGACCCAGACACTGCCCCCCATTAAAGACGAGGACGCAGAGCCAGGGACAGATGCATGTTTGTTTGTGTTGCGTCAGATACTCGAAACTATGTGCAGAGAAATTGAGAGAGACACTAATTGCTTTTCTTTGCAAGCAACTCTTTTCTTTTCTAATTACTTTATGCATGTCTATTAGTATGAGTGTGTTTGTCAGTGTGTGTGTGCTTGTCAGTGTGTGTGTGTGTGTGTGTGTGTGAGTGCCTCAGGCAGACTGCTGGCGACTGGCGACACACATATCTGACTAAGTAGGAAAATGATAGTTTGAATGCTATTCAGACAACGTTGTCGACAAAAGGGACACAAAGATAAGGATGACCAAAAGGACGCATTTAAAGCACATAATTCGGTTTTGATTATGTTTTAGTCTTAGTTTCAGTTCCCCCCTTCCCCTTTCCACCATCATTCCCGTTGCCATTGCTATCGCAGTTGCCGTTGCCGTTGCCATTGCCGCCCGATTTCCAAAGTTAGGAACTTCATTATGGCTAAAACCCAAATGTGTTTATATTGCGGCTGATGTAGTTGCCGCTCCACCGCCCGTTCCCCTCTACCCCTCTTTCACTTCCCGCTAACCGCTCCGTGGGGGCTTTCGGCCAAATGAGTGGCTTTCAATGAACTTCGCGTTTCATGTATGTGCGACTTGGGGCACTTGCGATTATTTGCGGCTTAAGCCATGTTGACTCACAGCCAGTGCAAAACAAGTTGAACACTCCGATTAGCTGATTTGAGAAATGCCCACTTGGTTTTCGTGTATGTTTTTAATATAGTCTAAAACTTTTTGTTATGACATAATGTTTAAGGTCATAAACTGAGTACAACTGGGGGCAATATTTAAGTACAATGTATTCCATTTAAGATCATTGTAAAATAATGATACCTTGCTAAAAAAAATTCTTAAATACGTCTTCTAATACAATATTTGTATTGGTTCTCTTGCTGAATGGTTAACTCATCTCTGAGTTCATCGAATCCCCAACTACTTGATATAACTGGTATTCGAAACATATTTTTTAATTGCATGACTCTTTCTTATTTTAAGATCTATTTACGGAAAATATGTTTAAATAAATAACAATAATTGTCTTTTCCTCAGGATGCTCTCAACAGAAAACATTATCAAGGGTATTTCATCTTCTTCTTCAGAAGTAAATTTCTAATTAATCGGAACTGTTCTTATCACCTGAGACCTGATGAAACTCTCGGAGCATGGTACTTAATTTAAGCAGTTTATGCCAAGTATTTAGCTATAAATTATGTACTAAAAGCCCAAGCAAAAATTCGCACATCGTTTTAAACCCACTCAAGTAGCAGTTCGGATCCAAGCCCTACAGGAAGTGCGTAGAAACAGTAAACAAAAATCCCAAAACATTACAAAAAAAAAGGATATACAAAATTAAGCTGAATACAAAAAAAATAGGGTTAGGCGCACGAGTTGCCGCAAAACTGGCAAAAATTTAACTTGAGCTAAAGTTGCGCAACAACATAAAAATTGTTGTGGCGTTGGGGAGGGGAGGGGTGCATAAGGAGAATATGATGTGTCCCCAAGCTGACGCAGTGACGCTTGGGAAAGACCGCTATCGCTCCGGGTGCACAATGATTGGCAGAGGGCAGAGGGCAGAGGGGGCAACTCACAAAAAGGGTATGCGGTAATAATCAGCGGCAAGCGAGACTTTAAATATTTCATGCAGCTCAAATTGGCGGCAACAAAAAGAAAACCAAAAATTACAACAGCATCGCTGTAGATGAGGAGAGGCAGGGCTGCGGTTGTCATAGCTGCCAACAGGAGGAGCTCAGGAGTTCCACGACCCAGAAGCGTCCACCGACAGCACAACAACAGCAGCGACCAAGCTGGTGGGGCAATGTGGATCTATGTCTAGCTGGCTGGCTGGTTGGCTGGCCAGCAACTTGAGCCACTTTGATTTTTGCTCGAGCGTAATTACAAGTTAAATGAGGCCGGCAGCGTGGCCAACGGTTGGCAACGTCCAGGATAGGATGACTGGGAAACGACGGCCGCCAAAAACAGTGTCATCATGCGGAAGGATACTGGGCTGTGGCTGCGAGTGGCAATGAAACGGAAGGAAGCCAGCGACAAACGGTCGTATGGCAAGGGGGGAAAGGGGGAGAACGGACGCAAAACGTGGGCACAGATGATGTACAGGCAGCGATTGCAGGCGTCTGCAAACATGGACATCGGACAGGACACTCTCGCGTACTGGGCGCAGGCCATGCAAAATAACTGGTAATGAATAAGCTGTGCGCGATGACTCGTCCTGGCCCGGGCCAGACTGTCCTATCCGTTCCGTGCTGTACTCTGCTCTGCTCTGCTCCTCTTTGCTGTGCTCCGCTGTTCTGGGTTGAGAATGAAAAATGGCGACGCGGACATGAACCGTCGTGGTCGCGGTCTCAAGCTTGTTTTTGGTGGCCGCATGGCAACAGTGTTTACTCTGTCCGGCTCCACGAACCCGGCGTAGGGAACGGAACGCAGACGTTTGCATAAGCGACAGAATGTAAAAACTAAAAAAACAAAACAGTCTATAACGGAACGCACAGTACAACAGAAGTTGCGAAAACAAACCGCATTAGTGAGTGACGGGACTGGGCTATTGGAGATTGCCCGGACTTGGTCGTGATTCTGTTGATGGCATATAACAATGACGCCAAGAATACTGATGATGAGTGGAGTTCGGAGTTTGGAATGTGGCTACCATCCACCCACCCTCCGATTCGAACATGAATTCCGAGTTTTGTACTGTTTCTTATGTCCACTCGAGTTGGACCCGGAAACATCAGATGCTGTTTGCCCAAACTGCAAACTGCAAGCTGCAGCAGCATAATTTCGACTCCGGCCAACATCATCAGTGAGAAAGTTCATTTTGCAGTAATTAACAAATTGTAAAACGCAAGCGTGGCAACAACAGCGGATGGGGCAACTGCAACCCAAAGTCCGCCAAACTGTCAGCCCACTCCAGTTGAGCTGCCCGTTCCACTAATTGTAAGTAGTAGATTTCTCTCTGAGCACAAGTTTCCTTGAGAGGCTAGGAATTATAGATGCTGATGCCTGGCGCTGATGCTTAAATGTCTGCACTGGCACAGTGCAAGTTTCGAGGCCCCCTCTCGTCCCCCTTTCGCTCCATTACTGGTTGGATGACAGTCACTTTGGCAAAGTTCGCTTGATTATTAATATTCTATTCCATTACTCTTTGACAGGGAGCCCGTCGAGACGTAGAAGACGCAGAGAACATGACTATTGTCAGCGGCACTTGTTGGCCAAAGAATGTCTTGGAGCGACAAAGAAAAAAAAAGGAATTCAAAAACTGCCCAACAAAGTAGAACAGATGATTAAAGTTAAGAAAGTAAAGTAAAGTATACAAACAAGCAATGCAAATAATGATTATTCTCTGATTAACAATAATTTAGAACGAGATGCACTTAAAACATCAAAAATAAAGGAAAGAAATTTGTAAATTTCATATCAAAGTGAGAAATTGCGATTGCTGTGCAGCAAAACTTTTGTCAATTTATTATTACTGAAAGATACTAATAATTTTTAATCGAAATATATATCATCTAAAAGATTTCACCTATAGTTGAATAAAATCATTGAATCGTTGAGAATGGATCGTCGATCATTTTCAGATAGTTTGCCAAAACTTACATTCAAAATTAATAAATATGAATTAAATTAATTGCATATGCTCGTTGTCTGATTTATTAAAAAATACGACAATTCAAATATTTTGTCGGCTTGTTATGTCCCTCAATCTTGTTATCACAGCTTTGTCAACTTAGCGCAACTCATGTCAAAGTGTCAGTGCAGTTTTTGCCACCTCAAAACCAACATAATTAAGCGACGGGCTGCCAGTGCAAAGTTGCCGCCAAGTGCCAAAAAGTATCATGCTAAAGAAGTTCAACGAAAATCTGAATGACAGACACCGTCAGCTCTCGAAAACACTCACACATAGTTGCCACATTTTGGGGGCAGACATGTGCAGCATACAATATGTGGCATCGCCTGCGACAATGCCGCAACAGCCATGTCAACAAAAGCTGCAGCACTTCTCCTGCTGAAGATGTTCCCACACAGAATTCGATGGACTCCAGTGTGGGGCAACTGCTGATTGGCAGCAGTTGGGGCTGCGTAGATAGCAGCGTCCCGGACGCAAACTGGTTAACTGTTTTGGGAACAGTTAGAGTTGGAGGTGCAGCAGGCCTCAGCCTATGGCCATCACTGACAGACGTGGTCTATGCATTATGGTTTAATTTGAGTGGCTGTCAACTGCCTCTGCGTTAAAGTGTTGGTGAAGTTTGAGTTTTGGGCCAGGTACTGTGGTGATGCTTCTACTTACAAGCACAGATACACATACACGGATACTCACACCTGGCCAAAAGCCACAAATTTGTAGCAGACACCAAAACTCCTACAGAATTTGTGTGGTCAAGTTAAAATGTCATTTGAATTGTTTGATTAACTTGCAACAATGCAACATGATTGGACTACAAATATTATGCTCAACATTGAAATACCTCAGAAATGCTATGACAACATTTACAGAATAGTAACCCAAAAATATTAATATTTATCAAATTTCACTTGTCTCATCGAAATGGTCCATCTTAAGTGTGATTTGAATTGGTTGGTGTATTTGCAACAATGTACAAATTTTATACTCTAAACCATTTGAAAATGGATAAAAAATGTATAATGGTTTTCTGCAAGTGTATGTAAAAGGCAAAAGGCAACATCTCCGACCCCATAAAGTATATATATTCTTTATTAGGATGCAGAACCGATTCTATATAGCCATGTCCGTCCGTCTGTCTGTATAAAAACGCGGATCGCAGAGACTATATGATCTAGAGACTTTTATATTTGGAATATAGGTTTTTTTCTATACTGCGTAGCCTATGTTTTCTTTATCTTATCAACAACTGCCTTCGTTTCTCGATTATCGTTACATTTCGATTTCCGATAGCAATAAATTCCATAATTTTACAATTTAATAAAATACAAATATGTGTTTATATCATCATCATATTTCAATCACCAAATTTTAACCCATTCCCTTTCGTTCCTAATATTTCGTATTTTGACTTAAATATCTGACTTCTCCCGAAATTTAATTTCAACTTTAGCTGCAACCCAATGCAAACTGTTATTGTTTCGTTGTCTCATCTACATATATGTATATATCTTGTGATGGTGTTGTGTGGGCGGTTAATCGAGGGGCGTGGCTCACCCACTAAATTCGCAATTGAAGCACAAAGCGTAACACAAAATTGTACTGCTTCGACTCCGAAAAGGGGGAGAAAATGTGCTGAGAGGACAATAAAAATAATTTCTGCTTCAATCGGCAAATGTGTCGTAACTTTTTAATTATATTAATATTAGAGCCAGTAAATTTAACCAAACTAGCAACTAGTTTCAGTTCCGCTCAAGACAATCAAAGCATAAAATATGCATTTTAATCAATGCGGATTAGCTCACATTTGGCTTGTGTTACATCTGTCGCAATAATCAAGTCAACTATTGCCGCGGATCGTTTTTAATAATGCGGACCAGTCCAGAATGCAGTCGAAAGTTCATTTGCAGTCAACTGGAATTTAGTTGGGGAAACCTTGTCGAGGCCGATAACACATTTGGCATGAAATGGCTGCTTTTGGCAGTGGTTCAAATGCGTCAGGGAAATGTCCGCAGCAACGTGGCTTAAGCTAGTTAATCAACAAATAAAATTCCTCCCCAAAAAGATGGCCAAATGGCAAATGAAGAAAATAAAAATAGCATGAAGCGCAACGTAAATGCAGCAGAAAATCAAATGATTTCAAATTGTTCGCTGTATTTTTTTCTCTTTCTCTGTTTTTTTTTTTTAGTTCAGCCATTGCGTTGGCAACTGATTTGCACTTGCTTATCAGTCTGGCACGAGTCATGTGAAGAAAATATGGCTCAGACCACGCCTCCAAGCGGCACTTTGTAGCTGTTTGGCCAGCCAACTGCAATGGCAGTGATAAATATTGAAGTCGTTGTAAATTATCTGATTCTGTCACTTCGGAAATTGGTAAAAAGTTCGCAACAGGCCAACAAAAATTGGCTTCCCTTATTGGCTGCAGTGTCAAGCGAAACGACTTAACTTTACGGATTAATATATTTGAGTTGTCAGCAAGCAAGTTAAAGACATATTATTTACGTAATCCTTCCCAAACAAATACATTATTAATTGCAATTGCAAGAGCAACAAAGGAATGGGCTTCTAATCCTTAAATTTGTGCACAAACCCATTAAATGGTTGAAATAATAATTTTTCCATTATTTTGCATAAGTTTGCAGAAGCTTGTCTGGCAATGTTGCTTTTGCGGCAGGACATGTTTTAAATATTTAAAAGTCTTATAACAATGAAAATAAAAGAAAGCAAACCAAAGCAAACCAAACCGCAAAAGCCAAACTAAAGGCAAGGCAAGGACAATGACAATAACAATACTGCCCCTGCTGCCACTGCTGATGTCCTGGCAACGAGGATTCCCAATGGGGACTGAAATCTAGCGTATGTTCCTCAGTTGTTGCTTGTATTTTTGGTACTGTGGCCAAGGCGTCGAGTGCTTGTGCCAAAGTGCAAATAGAACAACAACAATAACAATTGAAAAGAATTTAAATTTACATTTTGCACAAATGCTGGGAGTGAGATTCTCGTCTCTGCATGGTGGCAAATGTGTGGAACACGTCGACGGGCAGCATCATTAAAGCGAGGTGAACCGGCGCAACTCGGACCAGTCTAGTCCGCTCCGCAGTGGTCCGTTCGGAATCGGTGCGGTTCAGTTCAGTTTTGGGACAACACACGCTTGTCCAGAATTTCAAATTTGTATCACTTTTTATCGCCATTTGCTGCTGAAAGGGGGCCTACCCGAGGAGGGGTCGCAGTTTATGCGAGTGCGACGACTTCCGACCGCAATTGAATTTTTTAAAAGCGCTGAGCGTTGATAACCAAAACAATAAAAATGGGGCCGCACACTTTACCACAAGGACTAGCAACAGCAACAGCAGCAAACACTGACAAAAAAAAAAAAGTAACAAATGTTTTAAAATCGCTTAAATATTCAACAAGCCAGAGATTGGGAGAGACGACATACACAAAATATATATACGACATAAAGGACACAAAGCCCATATCGGCCTACAGCAAAATATGTGCCCTTCCAGTCAAATATTTAAAACGCTTGTGTATGTGTGTGTGTGTGTGTGTGTGTGTTGGCCCCATATCCCAACAGTCACAGAAGTTGGTAGTTGGGTATCGAGATTGAGAGAGCTGCCAAATACAAACTGCCTGCATCATCATGGGGCATCGTTAAATTTGATATCATTTCGCCAGAATTTGTTGAAATTAACCATAAAACGTGACCAGGCAAATAATATTTGTTTGCAAGTAAAACGTACGTTTATAATCAGACAAAAAATTGAAAAGTTAAACACACTTCTGTTACTGAATATTCTTTAAAAAGAAAAACAAACTTATTTTAACTTGGACTTATTTTAAGTGGATGCACAATAATTAAATTTGATAGTAAAAGAAATATGCTACTATTACAAAAGAAGTATTTGATGACATAAAGAACATAAAGCAATTAATTGAATATATTTCATCTCTTATATTGTAGTTATTAATATAATCCACACTTAAATACCTCATGTTCCATGTGGTATCTATTAGCAAGTATATATTATTATGTAATTTATAAACAAAGCAGCATTGTGGCAGTTCAGCATAGCAAAATCTGGTGTCACTTAATTGGATTTTAGTTTTAATATTTATATAACTAAAAACCAAAAATTATAATCAATTTACAAATCTGAGCTACACATAAGCCGCCAAAAATATTCAAAATTAATTATAATGAACAATAAATTTGAGTAAAACCTTAAAACAATACAAATTACATATTTATGCCTTACAAAATTATCACATACTAAATGGATTTAATTGAACAAAAAATAAAAGCTATAAAAACTATTCGACTATAAAATATACTGTTTCAACTTAATACGTATTTTCACATTATTGATAAGTAATTCTAAGCAACTCTGTGATTCACTGTTAGTCCTATTATGGTTGGTTGTGGGGGGGGGGGGTGTAAATAGCATATTAATGCACCGTTATGCACTGGGCTAATAGGATTTACTTGGCTTTTATTTAATGCGCCGTAAATAATAAATTGAAATGGTCATGGCATGGGCAATGGTTTATTGTCACCATGGATAACATTAAAAATATGCTAATTTTTATTATTTATATTATTTTCAGTTATTTATTCATTTATTATGTAATGGGCGTAGCATAAGTGTTGTGTTCAATTTAGAAATTTAACTTTAATAAATTGTTAAACATTAAATAAACTAATTATTTGCGAAACTATAAATAAAAGTATGTTATTCGGCTTCTACTTAAAAGACAAGACACGCCATTTGAGACACTCATAACAATATGTAATTTGTTGTCATTGTACATGAGTCTATTAACTTGTTTTTTCTGCATTCGAAAGCTGTCAGCGTATATTCTGATATTTAACAATAGATGGGCACTCCACGTACGTGGCTTGGGACTGAATGAATGAATGTGTACAAAATGATGGGAACCCAGGAGATGCCCGTTGAGCAGCCACAGCCAACTCTGCGCTGGTTCCAACAGGGGCGTCAACGCAATGTTAATTGGTTATCTACGTGATTTCTTACCAAATTAATTTGTCCAAATTGCGAATGGCAACTGGTAAATAACCAATGGCAAAGACCCCCACGGCGTATAAATCAGTTAAGTTGCTGTATTAACATTGAATACATTTGCCTAATTAAATGAAACAGAATAAAATAAAATATGCGACTGGTCCCTTTTTTTCATTACGGATGGGCTAAAACCCAATCCAACTGCCAGAAAAATGGAAAAGCTTTTGCTTTAATTGAAAACCGTTCAGCTCGCACCGCTTAGCCTTTCAAGTGCCTTAATTTTATGACACTATGTTTTCGTTTCATGATTCCATTTCACCCACGCCACGCACGCCCGGCGACACATGAGCGCATAAAATGCAAAACCAACAGAATCAGCATTAAAATCAACGTCAACAAACATCAGCCGGCAAAAGGTGTTGGGTCTGATATTGGAGAGGCAACTAGATAGTTAGGCTATGTGTGCACAGCACCCAAAATATTATCGCACTGCATGTGAATGTGAAACGAATCTGACCCATCGCATACCAAACATCTCTGTGTGTGTGTGTGTGTGTGTGTGGCACGCAGGCTGTTTGGCTGTATGTTGACAAAACATCTAATGAAAACATTCGCCATGCCTGGTTGCAACCAACTCTGAACACAAACACAACGCAGCCGAGCAGCCAAATAGATGGATAAACAAAACTACAGCATGGAAATTATTTTGTTATCATAAGGATCATCAAAACAAGCGACATCCCTGACTCAGAACATATTGTATTAAAAAAAATAAAATGCAAAAAGAGATAGCACAAAATATTTCAGAATTAATTCTAACTGGCAGCCAGATGTAATAGTATTATGGTGGCTCTGCTAACTGTGGCTCAGATGTAAGAACTATATTTTCATTTTCAGTTTTTTCAAGCAAATAAAATTGACAAATTAAATGCACCAACATGTATTGATCCAGTGCAATGGAAAGCAAAAACTGTTGTTTCAATTCAAGAATCGTAAGTAGAGCAAGCTCCATTTCACTCTTACGCAACACTCAGGCAAGGCCCCCATTTGCTTAGCCCAGTTAGTATTGTAGTCGCAGTCGCAGTCGCAGTCGCAACATGGCAACAATAGAACAATTTCTATAGCATACTTTGGAGCGCAGCACTTGACACTGATAACACATCGTCTGGCGCATTAAATGGACAAAGGCTTTTGGCACGGGCATTATGCAGCCAGCTTACGACATTCCTTCCTCCTTCAAACATACGCCCCCTTACCCCCCCCCCTCACCCCACTCATCATGTATATACATTTACAATGCTGTCAGCTGCCCTGGCGAACCTTCTGCCTTGTTTGCCTCGTCTTTGTGGCTTAAGGCATTCCTGCCTTCCTGTCATGTCCTCCTCTGCTCCTCTTCTATCGTTCTTTATTTGCCTTCCTCGAGCCGAATGCGTCGTCCTTCGCTTATTTACTCGCACTTGCAGCATTTGCATGTACCATTGTCAAGCGGCAACTGCAACTGCAACTGCAACTGTAACCCAATTTTCTCCGCCTAATTGTTTCATTATGGCGCCACATGAAAAAAGTCAGTATCAACCCATACAGCAACCCCCTCCCGTCCCACAACCTTAACACACTAACTTGTCAAAGTGGGTAAAAAAAATGTTGAAAGAAATGTTTGTCTGGAACCCCATCTGCAGTGACGTTTATGTGGTTTATGTGTGTGTTTGTGTGTGTGTGTGTGTGTGTGTGTGTTGGAGCAGCAAGTGAAATACACGTAACTTAACTTATAATGTGGCTTTGACTTGATTGGCCAGCCTTTGCAGATACTTGCTGCTTCTGTTGCTGCGCTTGTTGCAGCCATTGTTTTTGCAACCTACTTTGTATAGCTATTGTTTGTTTTTAATTAGCCTCACACACACACACACATACACTCGCAAACACGAACACACACACACACACACACACAAATGGATCACGTTCGCAAGACCCACTTAAAATAAACAATTGGCAAATGGCATTTTACCAAGCAATTGAATTTGTGCCGAGGCCTTGAAACAATTTGTTATTCTTTTATGTAGATTGATGCCACCACACCGCACACCATGCACCACACACCATACACAATACACCCCTGCAACGATGCCCCCCCCCCCCTCAGCATGCTGTTGCTTGCCCGTAATTAACTCGCACAACATGTGCCTAACTTTGACTCTATTTAAATGCCACTGCCAGAATAAATATACATATATAAATATATATGTATATGTATATAGTGTGTGTGTGTGTGTGTGTGTGTGTGTGTGTGTGTGTGTGTGTGTGTGTGAGGGCTGCTCAAAATCAAATTAGCAGCCAGCAAGCCGAAATATATATAAATCTGCTGATTTACACAGAAATAAAGCCCCGAGCCAGTCATATGGCAGCCATAAAAACAAATTAAGCCAAACTGTTAAGTAAACAACTTTTGCGGCCATCTCGACAGTCGTAAGCCAAGTTGGCCAAAGTCTGTAGTCAATTCTGCTCACCAATATAGATATATATATATATATATATATATATATATATATGTATACTCGTAAAGTAATCTTATTAATTCCTCGAAAAGCAGAGCGGATAGACAATGCGGGAGGGGCGGGAGTAGGCATGGCCCACTAAACACTCGGTTAATACGCGCAATCAAATGCGATAAATATAACGATATACTGTAGCATAATTTTGGCCAGCTAAGCTGACAGAAATAACACTTAAGCAAATATTCCAACAGCCTTGAATCACATATTGGGCCACCCCCTTTGTCTTTGACCATTTTGCGGCTATTAAGCAATGTTTGCCATAACAAATTCTGGACATCGAATTAGAAATAGGGGAGAGTGGGGACGAGGGGACGAGTTGGGGTGTCATCTATGTATGAGTAATCGCTTTCATGCTTGATGGCTAAAATGATTAATAGCCTTTTGGGCATTGGCTCAGCTCCAAGATTAAACGCAACAGTTTTGAGTGCTGATCATTTGTTATATTTGTATATATATATTGTATACATACATATATATATATATATATATCTATATATCATTTTTATTAAGAGGCTTGCTGCCTAAGCCTTTATGTAATATGTGCAAGTCTAATGAAATTCTTGGAAAATTATATGAAAAATTATAGTTTTATTTTAAGCATTTTATTAAACTCGTCAAGACATAAACTCTGATTTCAAACGTACATTTTTTAACTCCCTTTCCCATTTCTAGGAGGCTGTTTGCGTTTCTCTAAAACAGCTGCAAACAGTTGACAAAATAAATGCTTTTTCACATGCTCGATTCAACTAGCCAAAAACAATTCAAAAAACAGCCCGCAAAAACTTGGCACCCGGCAAGCAGTTTACACACAGAGCAAATTATGCTCTTGAATTTAAAAATTCACAAAAATTTTATTGTACAAATCTTATATATATATTTTATATATGAAATCTTATTTTTGTACACTTGTTTAATTTTTATATTCCAGTCTATAAATATTTCAAATTCTATAAATAAAAAGAATTTGCTTTAGAAATTTTTTTCATTTAACTTTTAGAAATTTAAAACGAAAATTTTCAAAAATATGCTTAGAAAAGATATTTTGTTCTTAAATGCAATTTTGCATTTGTTTGTTGCTCAATATTATTTTCAAGTGTACAAATTCGTTGCTGGAATTATCCTTGTTGCGTCTCGACGCGATGCAATTCCTTTCTGTCTCTTTTTGTGTTTTGGTTGAGTTACTTTTTACTGTTTCTGTTTCTGTTTCTGTTGCTCGATGCTTTTTGTTTTTGTTTGATTACTTGTATTGCCTGCTAGCTGGTTTTCCCTTGCTCGCTGGTCAATTTGACTGTGACACGAGCCCGCAGCTACTGCCGGCCATAAAACATGTCCGAGGAATGCAAACAATATCTTGCAAGCTGAATGCACCAGTTTTAACCAACTGAGTCACAACGCGAAAGCTAAACATTCGACGGGCATATCAATTTGGCTTCTTAACTGCCAACTTTGGGCGACAACTTAAAGTCGCGTCAAGCTGCAGACGCATCGAGTCATCATCAACATGCAACAAGCAAAAACAAACGACGACAAATTCAACATGTCAGTCGGGGATAGCAACAGGATGTGGAAGTGGAATTCCGATTCGGTTTGCGGCCAAATGGGTTTTAAGGGATGCGCCTTGTGGCAATGTCGAGGTTGAAACTATTAACTACAGAAACAAGCGTTCTGCAATGATACAAAAAAAAAAAAACCCATGAAATGTAAAAAGTTTCTGTCCCGCTTCAGGCTAAATTTAAAATGTTTGTTGTCATCGCTAAAATTGTGATTCAAGTGGAAATTTCTGTTTTAGTTGTTTTGATTTAGCTACTTGTTGTGGCTGATTAATAGATAAAAAGTAAGAAAACATTCGAAAGAATACATTAAACAGCAAAAATCAAATAAATCAAAACCGAATTTATTTATTTAATTTTTTAATTTTTCACTTTATTTTTATTTTTAATTTCGCGATCATTTTTGTTTGTTGTTTGACATATTTGACATTTTATCGTTTTCTTTTAATAAATAAACCTAACTTAAATAAACTTGTTATTTTCTTTGTCAAAATTGCTTAGCGCATGCAAATAAATCAATTCAAATCTATAAATTACAAATTTATAAACTCTGTTCTGTTCAGCAAATGTACATTTAAAAATAAATTACATTACAATATTGTTTAGCTATTTTCTAGTCATTTCCTCTTTTAACTAAAGCACTCTTACTTGTTCCGCTTAAGTTTGTGGCTATAAAATGACCGACACACATTTTAGCACATAAAATGTACGTAATATATGTGTTTGTATATATATATAAATATAAATAAATTGTATATATATATATATGTGCGTGTAAGCGAAAATAGTTTAATGGCGAGGGGAAGGGAATGGTACGCTTCGGTCAGCTAATAGCAAAAGCAAGTCAAAGATAATTGCTGCCGGACTACTTTGTCGTATTCTGCTTTGCATTTTTGTGCGGACGGCCAAAATTTTACGAGCGCAAATGCCATTAAATATCCAAGCGAATCTCGAATGAGGCGACTCTTTCTTGTCTACGTGGAAGTGGTCGCTGGCTTACCACGGGTGCGTCAAGTCCTTTTGGCAACTACCACTGCCTAGTCGCCTGATACATGATGTTCACATTTTATTGCGGGCCATCAAAAAATGTTAAGAGCAAGATTTCCATACCCAGTGTCTGGTCTGGCCCAGTAATTGCAGGCTGTCTGAAATTCAGTACTTAGGAGCATGGAAAAGCAATTTCAGCTTGTAATCAAAATCCTTTCGCAGCAACATTTTATGTTAATGTTATTGCCTGCTGTACTGTTAACAGTGCTGCTTAGCAGAGCCAGCTAACCGCGCGTGGAGACTTTTAAGATTGCTGTTAGTCTAACATTCTGTTAAACATAATACACAATGTTAATAACTATGAAACTTTTAAGTTCGATTTATGGAATGTTGCAAATAAATTTACATTTCTATTTATTTAATTAATTGTTGGCAATAATTTGAGATTAGTTTGGCTTATGTGTTTGTTTATGTTTAGTTATGTTGTTAACAGAATAACTGTAGTTGCAATGCCGGCAGGGTCCTAAATAGTAACTGACCCAGAAACGCGAGTGAGTTGCAAGAGAGAGAGCTAGAGAGAGAGAAAGAGAATGAGAATGAGAGTTGTCTGGCGACAAAGCGACAAAAGAGCAGTGACAACACTGTAGTGGAGCAAAGTGAAACGAGTGTAACATTGTTGAGGCAGGTGACGAAGTGTTTAACTTCGTCCTTGATACGACAATATGTTACGCTGGGCACGGCTGGAAGTAAAGGCAACAACAGCAAGAGGTGGCACTGGCACTGGCACTGGCAGTGGCTGCCGAATCTTCGTCTGCTGAGTTTTGAGCGAAGAAACATCGAACCACGGAAAAAAAGTATATGGAACAACAACAACGACGAAAAAGTTAACGCTGCTGCAGTTGACGTCGCTGCCGGCGTCGCCGTTTTGGCCACACGCTGTGCGCGCCGAACAGTTGGCCCCAGCATCAGTCTTGAAAAGCCCTCTGTGCGTGCAGAGGTTAACGCGAGCAACACACACTCTTCGTATACGCAACGTCCAACTAACGCAAAAAAAAGACGTAAATAAAAGCCGGCACGTGAAGTGAGTGTCGACTCGGAATCTGATGGTCTCATATTGTGGCGAGTGTTAATCCTTTGCAGCGAGCAGGTTGCCAGTTACCTGCCCAATGAACCGTGGCAGAGGCATTGAACTGTGGCGCGCCTTGACTGGACACGAGACATGGACCGGCACACGGACAGAGACAGGTACTGGAAACGTTTGCGGCAGCAGGGAAAGGACATGGACTGCTGCTGCCTCGCCGCATTTATTTTTATTGTGAGTGAGGTGGAGGCTATTAAGAATTGATGTCCATTGAAATGCCTTAACCAGTGTGTAAGACTGACTACGTCGAGAGTTGGCAGGCTTTCCTTATTGCTGCTACGCATGTTTCTGACAGTCTGCTGCTCTTGTGCCAAAACAACATCAACAAAAAAGAAAATATCAGGCAACCAAGTCAGCGGGCTAAGCAGCTGAAATTTTAGTCCAGCAGCAAGAGTTAACGGCCGGTTCACTTGACTTCTCGAGTGCTACCAAATTAATTAACATGACAATGACGAAGGTGAATTGCGTGTTTTAAGGGTTGCCCGCCTTCAAAAGGCGCTTTCAATTGGCTCCTCGTCGCTTTCCATTACCAAGGATCACTCAAAAATATACCAAATGTGTTGATATGTTTTTGTTTTTTTTTACAAGATTTTAATTAGACTCTTTATGTGTCGATGGGGCAAGAAAAAAACCTTGTAATTAATTGTTTATTGTTAGCGATTTTGAGGCGTGTCAAACGTGAAAGAATTTGCATCGCTGTTTGCCCCACGGAAGGCATCTCATTAAGAGTGGGCGTGGCAGTTCAAATTGCGGCGACCTGACAAACAGACCTGTAATTAAGTGTGAAGTTAAAAGCCATTAACATCAGGTTGTCATTTAAAGGCTTGGCCCAAGTGCAAGCACATGAATACATTTCATAGAATCTGATTTAAAAACAGGTGATTAAATTAACATTTGTAAATGCTTAAAATTGCAGTAATTTAAGGCTATTTCAAGTTGTTGATAAATCTGACTGACGGAACCTTAATTCCTCATAAAGTCACAAAATTAATTCATTCAATAAAATATATGAAATCAATGCAATAATTTATCATTTTTTGTTTAATACTTAATACTTTTTTCCAAATAACATTTTGAATTTTTGCTCGACAAGTGATTACAAGATTTTTTCATTCATTTTTAACTACCCATTTAAAATACAAGCAGTCTTAAAAGAATAGATATTTCTAACAATTTTACTTTAAAATTTAATCGTCAATTCAGCTTTCGCATTCAACTTTTGTCAAAGCATTAAAGATGTTGGCAAATCAACATAAGAAATATTTCCATAATACAAACTGTGACATTTTTTAAGCTGGACGCCTTTAAGAATATCTTATATATGCAGTTTTATATATATTAAAAATTGCTCGTCACGTTTCCACATCACTCAAAACAATCTCCTCCCACAGCATTTGTCTAGCAATAAGGGAGGATGGTTGTCAGATGCTGCTGCTGGTCCTCCTGTTAGCTACTGGTTCGAGAGCTGGCACTTAAACCCTTTTGACAATGTCACAAGGGTAGCATGGAGTTGACGGCTCTGACGGTTACGCGGTTATCATCATGACGATAATGATTATGATGATGATGTGGCTAAATTCAAAGCAGCCATCACACACGAGCCAGACGAACCATATACTTTTTAAAGGCATAACAATATTGATAAAAGAAAGAACGCGAAAAGAAATTACCAGTACCAAAATAGAAACGAGATGAACTCAAACGTGGGATGCTCAAAGGAGTCCTTGGTTAAGTTCAAGTATCCTTTAATGGAGGGTAATGACAACTCAAGTACATGTGCATAAATGTTTTATATTACATAAGCGAAAGACTGTTAAGCCATGCTGGCTCTTGACTTTCAACAAATTCATTGTTCGATGCCTGCCTGCAGATTTACAAGCAAGTGGCTAATTCATTCAGGCCAGGAATGGGAACAAAAACTCATTAAATCATACATTTTTTAAATAAATATGCAATGTTTATGGGTCGCAGCAAGAAATTGAAAATGCAAAGCACTTCAAGTGACAAACACATAGATGAACACACGTAAGGGGACACAAATACTTGTACAATTGACAAAAGACAAAAGCGAGCATAAATACATGTGTGCTTAGCGGGAGGGGGAAGGGTCACGAGGCGACGCAACAATAATTTATAAATGAATGAATGAAGGGCGCAGGGCTCAGGGCACAGGCACAGGCACAGGCACAGGCACAGGCACAGCCTCTGTGGCAATGGTAAATAAAAATAAATAAATAAAAATGGCAATGCGGCATAAAATGTGCCGAGGAGTGGAGATGCGAGGCAAACGGCGAAATTTAACTGCGGCGCGTTTATTTTATTGCGTATACGCAGCGTTCCCACCCAAAGTAGGCAACACACATTTGCTGTCTCTCACCCTAAATGACTTATTTGCTCATGTGTATATTCTGCTTATGTATATTCTGCATATATGAATGTGTGTATGCGCGTGTGTGTGTGTGTGTGTGTGTGTGTGTTATATGGCCACAGCAGCAGCCACGCAGCGGCTCAACTTATTTTCCACAAAATTAAACCATCAAAAATTTGCCAACAACAATGCCGGGGTAATTTATTTGACTCATGGCGTTTTGCCGGGTTGTTTAGAAAGCGCCAGCCGCAGCCGCAACAACAACATCAACAGCAACAATGTTATACACGCCTGCAGTACACAACACAACAGCAATAATACAAAAAAGAAAACACATACTCAAACAAGAAAAAATCCATTGCCATTCAACATTTGTAACGACTATTTTATACTCTGTTTTATTCTGTACAAAAAGGAATTTTTTAGATTGAGAAATCAAATTTACAGGCCCAAAACATTAGACTTAGCTGGCGATATCAAATATTCCTTGCCTGGCTTGAAGAGAATAAATTACAATTTAAAAGTCGAAGTCTTCATTTTCAATAACTAATTTCACTCAAAAAAGGTGCACAGTCTTAAAATAAAATTATGTGTTGCAAGTTTCAGTAAAGTCAATTGACCAATATACAAATTTAATTCCAAATATTAGAGTATAGAAAACAGTATTTAAAGCAAACACACTGCGAGAGGCCTGTGCAGCCCGCAACAAAAATAATAACAACAACAACAACAACAGCTGGAGCCAAATAAAAACAACAACAAAACAACATTGGATGCGGCTGTAGTCATGTTAGTGATGGGCACGGGGCACTGGTTACGGTGTGGCTGCCGATTTGGGCATTTTGGTGCGGGTATGGGTATGGGTATGGGTATGGGCAGACGGGCTTAAGCAAAACCCGGTTGACTTGATGTACACGACGCATACATCAACGGGGTTGCCGTGAATGGACTACATACTAACATTTTGTTGGCTTGCGGCCCTTTGACGTAGCGCACTTTTTGTTCCCGAAATTAAGCAAACTGCTTGCTGGACGAACAGTAGCCGGAGAACTGCGCCACACTGTGATGATGAATTGATGATAATGCCGCTGGGGATTTAGGCAAATACTGGTACACGTAATACTTTAGCCCTCACATCCCCTTGACATCCCGGTTTTCTTCTTTATGTGCTTGCAAAGAGTTAAGCATTTATTTATTTACATACACATTTTTGCCTGTTTATTTTTCTGTCATTTTTTTCCTTCCGTTTTCTCTCCCCTCCATTTTTATCGTACAGTTTATTAAGTCTCCAGTGGTAAGTCTCAGTCCCAGTTTCGCTCTACAACCACCATGCTTACAGCCAATTTCATGGAAAGTTGCGCGCCTAAAGCTGTCGTCCTTGATGGATGGTTTTTGACGCAGGCAGCCATAATTTGGCGATAGCCAATTTGAGTTGCGAATCACCCACAAGGTCAATGGGGCGGTTCACTAAACGGGCAAGAGTCAATCGGTGAATGGCCTGCAGCACAGAACTGTCGTTATACATCTATAAGGAAGAGCCTGTTCCTGAATTGGAGCTTGCTTAGAATTGTTGACGTACTGCAAATCCAATTTCAAAGACATGTTTTTTCTCAGACAGATGAATTCAAGTGCGAATCAATACGATGCTCAAATACAGGTTATAAAAATACTACTTTGTATATCTACTATCCGATAATAATAGTCATTATTCATCCATTTTGTCTGTGATGAATGCCACACTCACATTCATCTACCAGTTTTCTAGTCAAACAGCAGCTTTTAAACTCAGCTTGTCAATCTTGTTTTTCACGATTTAGTAAAATTGTAATCAAATAATTCTGAGCTATCTACAATGGATATCGATGCTGCATGGAAACTAAATAAATTAAATTCAATAAATAAATTAGCATTTGGTATTACTGAGCCAGAAAAAGTTGCAATCTTTTCTTTGCTTACCAGTCAAAAATTCAAATAAATCATAAATTTCATATCAAACTTTTTAAATAAATTAACTTTAATTCAGACTTGACCATAAGTAGAGACTCTTCATAATTTAATTTTTAAAAAAGATTAATTTTATATTTTCCTTTCCTTATATCCAAGAACCTTCATTTATTCGTTTTTCTCTTTGCATTTATTTAAAACTAAGGAACATTTCCGATAGGATTTTCTCTCCCATAAATTCATGCAAAGTTTACTTTTTCTACGTCAAAGAAAGTTCAGTAGGTGTTGCACAGCAATGTTCCTTATCATTATTTGTTTCTATCGTAGACAAAATAACTATGTTAAGAACATGCTGGCAATCCGCATGACGTATGCACCACGGGGGTTGCAAGTGCAACAATCAGCTTCGTGCTTTACATGTCTTGCGTGACTGTCTCGACTTTAAGCCAATGCTAAATCTGATCGTTGCCAATGTCTGTAATTCGACGAGATAGAAATAAATTCTGGGAGATAACAGCAGAAGCAGCAGCAACAACTACAATAACAATAACAACAACAACAACATTAAAAACAGCATTCAGCGATAAATCTTTAGCATGGATTTTGGCAGTAAGCCGGCAAGAAGTTACCTTTTGTGTGGATGTCTGGCAAATTCTGGCCAACAAACTTAGCTTGATAAACTTTAAATGAAATTTACTGCTGACATAGGAGAAAATTTTAAAGCCCAAGCAAATGCTAATAGGAATTCCAGCAACTGCAACTGAGAGACTAAAACCAGCCATAAATATTACCAACAGCATAAATTTGACAAGACAAACTAACAAAAATAGACTAAAGGAATAAAAAAAAACCAAAGAAAGATAGAAAGGAGACCAAAACAGCAGGCGAACCGGCAAATTTAGCAGAAGGCAAGCTGGCAGTTCCTGTAACTGTACAACTGGTGCGCCTCCTTTGTGGCAGGCGCGCATTTCCGTTCCTTATCGCGGCAATGTAAACGCGTTTCCGCCGTATGCTCGCACGCGACATCGTCAACAGCAGCAGCTTAAGACAATATTAAACAGTTTGTTTGTGCAACATAGAACCACAGAAATTTAAAACGGTTTTCAAAAAAAATAAAAAATGAGCAACCCACCAGCAAAACTGGCCACAACGCTGGCAACACAAATGCCTCTGCTACTGCTGCGGCTCCTCATTCTGAGCATCCTAAGTGGTAAGTAAACTCTGAAAAGAGTCCTGATTTTGAAATACTGTTAGAGATAAAAATGTAGAATATAAGTTAGTATAAACAAGAATAAACATCAAATCCAAATAAACAAGATGACCATCAGGTTATGTTTTAAGCATGCAACTGTTTTAAGATAGATTGTAGTTAATATATATTAATAAAATAAATATATAAAAATAAAAATAATTTTTAAATATTTATGCTCGTGATTAAGCGTTAACTGTTGCTGCAGATCGGCAAAAATGTCATAAACGTTCCACCTATAATTTGAGGCACGATTTATATTCGCTGGCTACTTATTTACACAACTATTTATGAGAATTGCCAGTGGCAACAGCAGCAGCAGCAGCAACAATTCAATAAATACAACAATTTGCATCGACAACAGTCATAAATTTATCTTAAATGAACAAATATTTTCTTGCTGTTGCTGATGCTGATGCTGCTGATGGTTGCTATCCTGGCAAATAAAATGCGACATGGATATGTAAAAAGCTTATCATTGCCACAAAAGGCAGCAACAAGCGGAATAACAATAGCAAAAGCAATAAATGCACTGCACACATGGAAAAGAGCTCGAATTTGACAATGCATTTCAATTTGTAATGCATTAAAGACAAAGTGCATACAGAATCAGGCAATACATAACAAATACTTACATACAATAAATAAATATATATGTGTATATAATAAATATATTGTATGCATCATGTATACATTTTACCACTTGTAAATTGCCAGTTGTTGTATAAGTACCATAAACATTATATATATATTCACGTTCTTAAACAAATTTATATAAATTTCTTGTTCGCACTTGCTGAATACCAAACGGGAAATTGGTATTTATCAAAGGACTTAAAACATCGTCAGTAATCCATTTAGATGTACTCAAGAACATACATCAATTGCAAAAAAAAGAATGAGTTTTTATTTAGCTTTGAAGTGACTTATAAAATGATGATTATCAAAGTGAAAGAATTTTTTTGAATGGGAATTATAAGTATTTTATTGCAATATTAAATTTTTCCTATAAATACATTAAACTAAATCAATAAACTAAGCCGCTCTCTGCTAAAACAACAACAATTTCAATCTGCTGGCTGTAGACATAATAAAAATAATAATTTCTTAAATTTAACAAATAATAATTGCATGACATCAAAAATGTACTTTGACAAATGTCAATGTTTTTCATTGATTTACTTTTGTTAGCCTGGGATCTGGCAATTCCTTGAGGGTGTGCAATTTTGAGTAATGTACATACATGTGTCTACATATGTATATATGTGTAGAGTCATATGCTACAAGTACATCAGAGGAGTGTGTACAATATTTTGATACCTCTCAGTTCGGCTTGTGAGCAGTATAAAAATATGTCAAATGCAAATTATGCGCATAAATATAAATAAATAAATGAATCAACAAATAAATATGTCGCATAAAACGATATGTGGTTGCCACAGCGACCCACACCAGCAAGTGGGTGCTTGCCGCATGCCACTTCCCATTTGGTGTAAAAGTCAATTTGCTTTTTGCTGTCGCCCAAAAGTCGCTAGTGTCATAAACATGGCCAAAATGGCGTGCGGCCGCCAAAGTAAATAAAAGCCAAAGCCGATAGCAATCGGAAGCGGATGCGGAAGCAGCAGCAAGCCACCAAAGAGAGAAAGTGGCGGAGGCCGTCGCACTTGTGCCAAATGCAAAATAATTGCATATTTATGTGAGCAATCGGAGCAGTTTCCATAAATATAAATCTGCTCTCATGCGCCTTTTAATGATGCGCCAAATGTACAAAAATACGACTGCTTATAGCCACATATTCTTTGGGTATCTCATGTCTGCATTTCACCAGCTGAATCATTTAAGCCAAGTGTGTGACCATCTGGCAGTTCATATTTCCCATCCATGTAACCAATTTCAGATACATTTGGCAAGTAAAAATCTGATTACTGTGCTAAAAATAAATAAATAAATGAAATAAAATCGTTACTTCAAAAAGTAATTGAAATATGGATTTTAGTCTTTAAAATATGTATTTCATGCAAAATTGGGAAAGCTGTTTATTTCACATCGGAAAGAAAAGGAAGATTAGTTAAGGTGGTTTATTTAAATGATGTTGAAAATTTCACATATATTTTTGGCTTAAGAAAATAGCCTAATTAAGCAATAAGATTGAGGGAATGTGAATGTATTCAAGAATTGCTCAGACAAACAGAATTGATTGGGGAATTGAAATTGGTTGACATCTGCTATGGGCTCTCAATCAATTGGCCTTCTTTTGGAGCAATCCTTTCAAAAGAACAAAGCATATTTTAGTTTTTTGGTGGAATGCACATAAAAAACGTATGTGTGTAGCACGTTACACAGATAGCGAGGCACAGCGCTAAAAAGAAAGAGAGGCAGAGACAGAGATAGAGATATAAATGGAGAGAAAGCTGGAAAATAATCGAATGAAATTCAGTTAAAATCACTCAAGAGCATGAATGGCAGCATTTTATCTCGCCGCTTTGGCTTTTGTTCGAGACTGCGGAAAAGGAAGCGCGTTGATGATAATAATGCCAACACTTGGCTTTTGTTTTAGTCACCGCAGCAGCGCCAACAATGACAACAACAAAAACATGACACTTTAATAGCATAAATGCGGCACTAAACAAAACCAAAATCAACGAATAATGTTGATGGGGATGGGGATGGGGAACGGGGAACGGGCGGCACAGGAACTGGAATAGGAAGGAGCAGGCGAAAGGGAAAGGGAAGGGGAAGGGGCAGTGGCAGGCAGACGGAGAAGAACGCCAGCAGCGCACAGCTGTCATAATGAAACAGTCAAGGACAATGGCGACCAGCGGATATACAAAGTGTACGTGTTCCGTACAGGCCCAGTGACCTCACCACACCCCTGCCTCCCAGTGCTGCTGCTCTTCTGTATGTCTGTCTGTCTGTCTGTCGCAGCGACGCGATAAAAGCGGCAAACGAAATGTTTTCTAGATGATGGTGGGGGGGGGGTCCGGTGCAAGTCGGCGGCTGCCATTTATAAGAGCATCAGTTACAATAACACTGGCCAGGCGTTGTAGGCGTGGCACGCCGACAACAATAGCCAGGCCATTGTCATAAATTAAAAATGAGGAAGTATATGAAATTTAACAAAAACAAACGGCCCGCGGAATAGCAGCAGCAGCGGCAGCGGCAGCGGCAGCAAACCAACAACGGAAGTACAAAAAAGAGCTGATAAATAAATTTGCTAAAAAAAAAATTGTTTTATGATACTAATAATACACAAAAGCAAAAAAAGGCAGCACATGGCATAAGTCTGGAGTTTAAAGGCCGCCTAAAAGTCGAAAGCCTTTGCTGAAAACAAAACAACAATTGAATGAACAAAAGAACAACAGCAACAAATACAAAACAAACATAGCCCACAGGCAAGTTGCTTTCTCCCATCGAGTAGGCCTAGGTCAATTTCTCAGCCCAATCGTGGCCCAAAGTGGCCACACTTAATTTGTCCACTTTCATTCCCCCATCTTAATTCTCCCGTCTTAATTCAGAGCTGATTTACAGTAGAGCCCCGTAAATGTTTTCCTGCTTTTGAAGCGACATTCAACGCGTGCTACAAATCTCAAAATTTTCAGGTCACGCGAATTTGAGATATGTGTCCCTTGGTGTCACATCAGCAGCCACTTCACTTCACACTGTCTGCTTTTGTCATGCCACGGCTGCAACGGCACCGGCAACGGCAACAGCACCAACAACTTGCCACTCGCAGAGTCTCGGATCTCTGGTTAGCCACCTGGCATCTAAGTCCAAACCGCAACGGCTTTGATGGAATTATCAAAAGTACAACACAAAGAGAAACCAAACTAAAAATATTTCAACAGCGACTACATAAAACACTACTTGGGCTTGAAACAAATAAATATATATTTTAAATTTGTTTTTAAGTTTCAAAAATCGTTTTGTAATATTAAATAAAATATATTTTGTAAATATGAGTATATTTAAGTTTACTTTCTTTTTTATTTACTTTTCGAACTTTACATTTGATAGAAATCCAATCCATATCCATATCTGTCCACATTTGACAACAACTTGCTTTATTTCAAAGTGTAGCTGAAATGTTTTTTAGGATATAGAGTAGCAAAACAAAATGCTATTTTTACTCAATGACAGCTCCTGTTTGGTCTTCCGGCATTTCACTTTATTTCATACGTAATACATATAGTATGGTGTTTTTTTTATTATTATTATTATTATTTTTAAGCTGATTTGCTCGCTCGGCACGTTTCATTTTTAGTTTAGCTCGGTGTAGATTTTCGGTGGGAAAATCTGGCCCTTCTGCCATATTTGGCCTTTTGGGCATTTGTTTTGGTTGAGGCTTACGGGTAACAAAAAACATCAAAAAATTATCAGAAACAAGTAAGCCAAAATGGCTCTTAAAATATTAAATATGGGCGCAGGGCTTTAATCTGCGTTTAATCGTGGCGTATGATGAGTTTCTGTCCGAAGACCCAGGAAGGAAGTCAAATAGAATGCTAAATAAAGCAAGGGACAATTTTTATCCGTGCTCCCTGCTTAAAGCTGTGTATGAATAGGCAAAGTGCGTCAAATCGCACGTGGCTGCCACACAATCAGTCAACACAAAACAAAACATAAAACATAGAAGACAATTACAAATGAAAATATTCGTATTTATCACTTTGTTTCAGTTATGCTCGTTCTTGCTATTATATAATTTCGACTGCTAATTCCTTGGGCAGACGCCCGGACAGCCTTTATTCTTACCCCTTCTCCCTGCCCCTGTCACCCGCACTAGTGCCGCACATCAGCGGCTACCATAAAAGCTTCATAAACATTTTATAGCTTGCAGTTGTTGCAGGAAACTGCGCTAGGGTCATAATTGCTGGCAACCATTTTCCATTTTAGCCTGCTAGAAAGCCAACTAGCCAAATTACGAAGAGGGCTCGCAGAGGCTGGCGAAAAAGGGGCAAAGGGGGGCTTCTAAGCGCCTTTATGGCATTGTCAAAATGTTCGTGTGTAAAACAAACTTTTACGCTACTCGCACCTAAAACGGTTGCATCTCTATGAGAACTAAAATATACAAATTATGCAATAATAATAAAAATCACATTTAGGCAGAGTTCCAAACATTCTACTCCAATAACTTTGTCAAAATAATGTTTTAATCAGGAATTGAAAAAATTCTACAAAATTACAAAAAAAAAAAAAGAATGAAAAGGAGGTTTTATGTCTATTAAGTTAGACTAAAATAATTCTGGGTAGGGAACTATTTTTATAATATATTGACAAACAGTGTGGAAGGGTATATTTTAGTTTTCAGAAATGGAAATACACTTTTTTGTAAAGTAATTAAATGTTGCAGATGTTTTAATTGTCAGTTTATCCAGCCCAACCAACACATTGTTTAACCCCTTGCAAAAAAAACGCGAAATTGAATTAACGAAAGACTAAAAATGGTAACTTTTTGCTACATTACTACACAAAAATAAAGATGAAAAAAAAAGGAGACGTTGGCAAAATCCGTAGTTCAGCCTCATTATAGCTGTGCTCGTTACGGTTTAATTGAGCTTCGTTGTTCTCAGGTGTAAATTACAAATCTGAACAGCGCATAATGAATGAAGCCGACTGAGGCCGACTGGCTGAACGGATGCCTAAATGAAATGAAATCGTAGCGAAAACGCTTTTAATTCAGGCACAGGGCGTGGACAGGGCGTGGACAAAAGTTTTGTGGAGCGCGACAAACTGCGGCGCAAGAAGTTGATTAGAAAGCCCGGCCGCAATGTCGACAAGACGGAGTGGAGTGGAGTGGAGTGTGCGGGTGGCAGAAACGGTGAGGGGTGTGGGGTGGTATGGGGTATTCGGGTTGGGTACTCCGGTCTCTGGTATTGGCAGCAGCCTAATGAGAAACTTGAAAATTTACGGTCAACGAGTTGTCAAAGTTCCGGCACCGTGGCATAGTTTCAGATGCCAAGTCAAACAATTAAGCTCCGCTCGGCGCGCTTCCAATGAATTCCATTTTAAATAAATAATTGCCAGCGAAATTAAGCAGCGACCAAGATGCTCGGTGGACAGCTGAGTCTCTGACAGTATGGAGGCCGTAATCTGGGGGCTCTAGACGAAGGCGCAGCACACCAATGGCTGAAGTAATGACAGGATGTACCGATAAAAAAGAGAAAAAAATAATAAAAAAAAAACGCATGCATTAACATTGATAAGAAGCGGGCGACTAATAAAATATAGAAGTGAAAAAAGAGGAAATTCGCTAACAAAATATTCATTAGCGTTGATCGGAAGCGGAAATGACTGTGGCGCCAAAAAGGACCCGGTAGATAAGAGCATTTGTTGTGCACACCCACAGTCACAGTCACAAGCAGAAGGTCGAGCACACCTAAGCGGCTATCAGTTGAAAGTCCAAATTCCGACCGGGTCAGAGATTTTGAATGTCAACTGAAACATAAGACCAGCAAATGCTTCGCTGCAGACTCATTAATAATTCACATGCTGCAAACATGGAGTCAAACGTATGGGGCTGGTGGGGAGAAGGGCAACGACAAATAAAATTGCAATCAGATGCTGCTTGAAATTAAGGACACAATGCCACAAAAGCTTTTAAGTCCTGTCCAAGCAAAAATAACTAAAAGCAATGACAGAAGTTAATGCGATTGCCGTTCAATTAGAGATGGTCAGCAAAAAAGAAAAAAAATTATAATAAATTCAAAACACAACTTAAATAAATATAACGATTTTCAAATGAATACCCCAATTAGACTCCAACTCCAATTTAAGCACCAAATATTAATTAGTGCCCAAAAACAAAAACCCCGCACGTACTAGAAATGAAAAAAAAAATGATAATTGACAAAACGTGTTCTCGATTTGCGTGTCCTTTTTATGGAGCACGTGTCCATCTCTAGTTTGCACAGAATAGGTCAACATTGCGTGTCAGCGAGTGTGTGTGGGGATGTGTTTATGTGAGTGTGTGTGTATTGAGTGCGAGAGCATGTGTGCGCAACGTTTTGGCGACCCAACTTGATGCTATCATCAATTGTCAAATAACCAACTGTGTGAGATTTGTGTACCAGCTGTGTCCAGAGAGAGAATAACAGAGATAGAGAGAGACAGAGCGAGAACCAAAGCGTTGAAGCATTCATGGTGTTGCAAATCAAAGCACATCCACACACACACATACACAAAATCCCCACACCAAACCACACCACACCACACACACAAACACACACACATAGATGGAATGGCCAGCGTGCATATGTGGCATACCCGTAGAACAACTCACTTTGTGGGCTATTTGTTTTGGTCATACGCTCATTTGGCTTTTGCCAGGCAAATCGAATGTGGGAGCAGCACTAGTAGTAGTGCAAAAATAAAACAAAAAACAAAAAAAAAACCAAATACCAAAAAGGTTTCGCAAACGTATCCTTGGACGAGGACGAAATCGGAAAGTGTGCAAAAATCAAGCGAGTCCCAGCACTGCAAAAACAAACAAACAAAATCGTAAAGAAGAGCGTCCAAAGCAGCAGAGAGCGGGGTATGCCGGAGTGTAACCACAAATGTACAACGTACAAGCAACCGAATCATTGGAAAAGGTTGGGATTGCCACCGATGCTGCTGCTGCTGCTGCTGCTGCTGCCACTGCCACTGCCACTGCTGCTGCTGCTGGTGCTGATTCTGATGCCAAAAACCGAGCTGAGCAATCGTAAATCTTCTTATATGCAGCAGCGTTTTAACGATAATTTGCTTTATTGGAGCAGTTTAGATTTGGGCAGCGGACCGGGCGAAAACTGGAACCACAAGTCAAACGACAACTAGACCGAGCAACATATATATATATATAGATATATGCGTGTATGTGTGTGTGTGTTTTATGCGAATGTATGCGTGTATTTGGATTTTGGGTCTGCTGACTAGTTCTGCGAATGTGCTTTGCCTTTTGAATGTTTCAACGATTCCGTTTAAATGGTTTTTATAGCAAATTTATGTAGAGGAAAAACACTTTGAAGGTTCACCGAATGACCAGTTGCAGCAATCCGAATCCATAAAAATCCCTCACAAGCACATGCGACCAAAAATCGTTCAGTTCTGGATCTCTTCTCGATTCTCAATGTGTTGTCCGCCGTAGGTGTGAACAAAGATTTGCCACACTTGCTGGCTGTTTCTCCCACTGCTCTCTCTGCCCGAAATGCCTCAATGTGTACCATGAAAAATGACCGTACAAATTGCTGCCTATTTGAAACTGAATCTGGTTTCTCCGCAGCTGCTGTGGCTGCATTTATTGCTCACATTGTTTTACATTGTAGCCACAAGAGCTATCAGGTAATTACTACATCGTTTAGCAGTTGACAATCAATTGGCATATAGCTGACATGGGTCTAAAATGTGGTCAAAATGTGTGTGGCTTTTTAATGTGATTAAGCTGTTTTAGAAATTAATGTTAGCGCTTTACACATCCCACCAAGGTTTAACTATCTGCTGCATATTCAATTTAAGTTATTTACGTTACTATAATTAAATATTTATTTTTTCATGATTGAAATCACTTTTAAATTTAATTGGAACATCCAGCAGCTTGCTTTGTAGCCACGCTTAATTAAAATATTTCCTTTATTTTTGATTATCACATGAATATATTATAAACGCGGGCTTCATAAATTGCCATCCGTCAGTGGCAAGGAAATAAATCTGTCAATAAATGCGCCTGAGCTTCCAATTATAGTTATAAAGAAATTAATTACAAATTTTTAAAATACGACTAAAGCTTAAGCGAAAAAATCCTCAATTACGCAACTTTACCTTTATCCACAGTCGTACAATTTCAATTGCCACTTTTACATATATAGTTGCTATACAAATTATTTACAGCGCATTTTGTTGTTGATCTAGTAAATTATCAAACGTTAGCTGCAAGGCTTACAACATGAGATCCGGATCCGGTGTATCATTCATAATCAAAAATATCCCATTGCATGACACATATTAAAATCATTGCGTATTTTTGCATTTCTCTTTTATTTAAAATTATGCGTTGCACCTTCTCTGTTTGCTGCTGCATTTATTTTTTGTACGCCGGATGTTGCTGTCAGAGCTGGGGGCCTTTGAATTATGTTAAGCTTTGTGCCAGCAGTACTTATACTCACACCCACACACACACAATACACAAGCACACACACACACACACACACAAATACACACAATCGCCTGCCTTAAGGCTGGCTGGCAAGTGACGTTTTGTCGGCATGAAAGTCAACAACTGTTGGTGGCAGTTGCAGTTGTTGTTGTTGTTGTTGTTGCTGTTGTTGTTATTGTCGGCGTTGCTGTTGCAAGACTTGCAAGTGCGGCTTTGCGCTGTCAACAATGCCAAGGTGGCGGTTGACTGTTGTTGGGTGTTGTTGCCTCTTGGCTGTTGGCATTTTGCTGCCGAAAGCCACTCACAACTAATTCACATACACCTGTTACTCATACGACCCGTTGCCCAGTTAAGCTGCACACGTAATTATTTTCGTTCAGCACAATTTGCGACTAGTTGAAAGCTACTTATGAGCCAAATTAAATACAAATATATATGATTATACAAAATGAATATTTATGCCCATCATAAATGGCGGCAAGCCTCAACATCTTGTAAACCATTTTCGGCTCATTGGCATCGCGTGTGGCCTAATTATATTCAGTTATAAGCTATCTTTGCCGAAATGCTTAAGTATCAACTTTGTACATAAAAACTACAGTTATCATAATAACAATCACAATAATATTATCATCAAGAGTATCATTTAACAATAGTTATAAAAACCAGCTGTTAATGGTGACCATTTTCATAGCATCAGAGAAAATGGCAGAAAATGTACAGAAAAGTAAATTAATATTATGTTTTCAGCTCTTGTTGTCGCCTCGAGCGGGTTGTCATAAATTGCACATCAGGCAAATGTTAATGGAGAAAACAGCCGTAAAATGTTTAAACCAAACTTTAACGAGCCAAACTGCCGCAAATTGATTCATAAACAATTAGTGAACATCAAATTTGGTCCAAATTGTGGGTCAAAATGTTCCTCGTCGGTCAGCAGATCTTTTAGTTAATGGGTTGTAAATGTTTTATTACGGATATTAATTAAACATATAATACTTGGCAAAAGTCAAGAAATGTTAACTTAATTAAAGAGAAATTAAATATTGAAATGCTAAAGCAATTTGAATAAGTCTTATAACCAAAAAGCTATAGTTATATTTCTTTACTTATTTTTGGTATTGAAAATGTCCTTTTGAACAAAAAAAAAACCAGTTAAAACATGATTTAGCTTAAATTATGTATATATAATAACCACAATAACTTTGATTCTTTTCGAATATAATACTTGGTCTATCCCATAAATTTGTCCTATTATTCGCATTTATTGATTTCTGCCTTGTGTGCGCTTAAGGACTTCTTTTATCCGCTTATACATTTCATGCATATCAATAATAAAAACCAGCTCATCCACGCGCCATTTCAAATATGATTTATGTGGCCCGCAGCATTGGAGCTCAACTCGACGACTGATCAAACACCCCATACCCTCCCCACCCGTCTGTCTCTTCTCTTTGGTGGCTGATAAAACTGTCGAAAGTAGTAAGTGTTACAGAGGTAATTTACTTGCGTCTAAACGAAATCGAATGCGGCCTTAATGGCCAACGGACAGACAACTCGCATAATTTTACACGCAGACAGGCAAACGGATAGCAGGCATAATGGCCAGACAATCCCCGGGCTCGTCGAGTTTAGTCAATCCTTATTAGCAGCCAAGAAATTTGAAATTATAATGCCACTCGACAAATCGGTAAAGTTTTGTTTGCCTTTGACTTCTTCCATGGCATTAGTTGGCCGTAAATTTATATTTGATTTTTATTTCGGCTTTTGATATGTGTTCCAACACTTTAAGCATTCGAATTTACCACATAAAAATGTGAAAAGTTTTCTCGTTTCGCCTCTTTGCACATTGGCCCAACTAAAAACCATATAAAAAGAACAGGATTTTAAATCGGATTTCAATCAAATTGTTAAACTTTGCATATTAAATTTATAAATGCGTTGATTCACGATATTAATTGTGCATAGAAAATCGTTAAAATTTAACATGCATTTTTCATTCAATTAATTCTTTAATTATTTATAAACAGAAGTATATGAATTTAATTTCACTTTAATTTTTCATGTTGCAAATCTTTTTTTAGAAACTGTTTATGTAAATTAATAGAATTACTATAAATACTCCATAAAAAAACACATTTGTTTTACACATCATTTTATAGCCGTTATTTGTTTAACATGCATGTTAATTTGTCTTCATTTTGATTAGAGGATAATTCATGATTTGCGTCTGTCAAAAAAAGAGAAAAAAAATACTCTTTTATGGCTGGCAAAGTGTACGCAAAAGTATATACGAATATTGACGATGTGAGGTGGATTTAGCTATCAAATGAGTCAGCTAAGAAGGAAAACTTTTTCATTACGTAATTTTTGGGTTTCGCTTATGTCATGCTCATAGTTCCAGTGCACACGCACACACGCACACACGCATACGCAGACACACACACACACACACAAACACAGACGCAGTTTTTTATCACACAAAAGCACGTTAGTAAAGCATAGTTAGTATGTGTAGATATGGACTTCTATATTGAGCTTGGCTTTTTGTTTAAAAACTTTTCTAATTCCATTAACGAAACGCACATGCGAGAATCTGGCTGACTGTCCTTTTTGCAAAGCTGCCTGCTGCTGCTGCCACGTTTTCGCAGCTGGCAGAAGTTTCTGCTCCAATTGCCACAATGCATTGCCCACACAAAATGAGAAGAGAAAAAACCGAGCAAAACAAACTGCGTGTTCGTCTCAAATTGACTGCTTCTGACTTTCTGTGCAAACATAATTTGCTTTTTAAAGTAAATAAATGCCTCCTCTTCGTACCGCCTTTAATGAGCTGTAGTTGTGTACAGATTTGCCACAGTTCGTCATCCGCAGGCCAGCTTCATGCCACCCCTCATTCCTCATTCCTCATTCGCTCATCGTCCTTACCTCATTTAAATTGTGCGGCTCGTTTAAAATTGTTAATGAAATGAAATTTAAATGTTGTATCATTTTTAATCTTATGCCGCAATTTCTAATGCTTTCTATTGCTATGGTAAGTTTTCTTCATTATTTTTATTATTTTTTGTTGCTGCTTTTCGATTGCTGTAATTCGGCTTAATTTCAGTTAATTATTATTTTCACATTTTCAGCATTGCTTGTGGTCGGCAGCGCTACGAGGCAAAGGCAGCGAGTGTTGTTGCCTTGGCGCAGGGATCACATTTAATTAGTTTGTAATTATTATAAATTGAGGATGAATGCTTGTGGCAAGTTTAATTGGATATTTGATGTCTTAAATTACGCAAAAATGAGCGTGAAATATTAGCGCGAGTTGAGCGTAAAATTTCGGCATAATCCACAGCAGTCTTAAAGCCATTCTTGCCAGTTAGTCATGTTGAAAGTAAATTAATTTTTAATGCCTTCAGAATGTCAGGCTGTCTCATATTTATGTGGCAAGCGGGGCATGGCCTCAGCTCCCAGCTCCAACTCTGCTCGGCTCTGTTCTGCATGCTCATGTCGTTGACCACTGTGCTTTGTCACACGTGCCACACCCACTGGGCGCCTTCGCATATACAACAATTAATCATAATCTCGTACATAGCTTCCAGGCAGTACTTGGGCCACGTAGCCAAAGCCGGCAGTTTTTCACCAGACCCAAACCATAAATTTTACACTCGGTGACTGCGTCGTCTTGAGCAGAGTTTTATGTTGGCAACCTAGGAACACCCCTAACCCCATTTCTGCAACTTGCCAAATGCCCCTCCCTCCCTCTCCATAAGCCAAGGCAAAAATATGTTTAAATTTACTTTAGTTTTGCAACTGTTGTTATTGTATTCTGATCATTTTATGTGCCAGCTTCACACGTAGTTTTCTTATAAATTATCATGAAATATGCCACTTACCCACACTATGTGAAATTCTCCATCTAACACACACACACACACACACCTTTGAAATTATTAAACTTCGATTGCAAATACCATAAAATATTGCTGGAAGTTCTAACTTAACAATCAAAGCCTTTGAATACCTTTTGAAATGTAAGTGTAAATCAAATAGATGTAAAGATGCTGTCGAACATTTTGTTCAATTAATTGAGGTATTTTTATTGAAATCTGTATATATCAGCCTGCCATAAACATTTTTTATTATTGTTAGGTTATAAAAAATTAAATATTTAATTTTTAGCATCGTTTACATTCTGAAATTATTACATTTGCTTTTTCATTTGCAAATACAAAACTTCTTGAACGATTTTCATTGTTCTATGCATTGTGGAATAAAAATGCTTTGAATACTACTAAATAGCATATTAAAATGTCCAAGATAGTTGCTGGTGATTAGCAAGTTCGGACTTGTTGTAACTTATAAATGGCTAATAACAAACTAATAATAATTGCCCGAGTTGCATGAACTAAACACAATGTTGCACAAATTTCTTCGTGTAAAACAAATAGAACAATTTACATTTAAGTCGCTTTTGGATGCCGGCATTTTAAACTCTTTGCATATATTTTATTACCAAGAATACATTTGCTCTGATTGCGAATGTGGATGCAAATGTTCATGTGAATATTAACGCTGCAATGTGCAGCCAGACCACGCATACTTATTAAGCATGCCCAAGTCCAAATCCTAGCCGTATGTCTGCTGTCCAGATGAGTGCGTGCTCTGTGCTCCGTGCTCCGTGCTCTGAGCTCCGAGCTCTATTGCGGCTGGCTGCGTCGCATTGTGGGTGGCTGGGAGCAGCCAGCATTGATTCTATTGGCTTTGTTGTGATAAGGTCAAAAGTTTAATATAAATGTTGTGGCCGGCAACTTCTCGATATAGCAAACACTGCCAAAGTCCAACTTTGAAATACTATGTAGCAGTGCATATTGCCTCGAGTAAGCTTCCTTAAGTCACATATATACCAAACATGGCAATTGCTTGTGCATTAATGATAGACTTTAGTTGACGTTTTTATCAGATTTTATTACGTTTTCTGGTCAAGTAAAGTTTACTGTTCGAAATCAAAGAAAAAATTGTACATTTTTAAGCAACCTAAAAAATGAATGAAGAACAGAAATTCAGCTATTATTGTTAAAAACTTGCACGCAATGAAACCACTAATTTAATGTACTTTAAAGACTTATTTTACTTCACTCGCTCTCACTGTCTGTCTCTGTCTCTGTCTCTATCTCTATTTTTATCAATCTGGTTTTCTCTCTTGCTCATAAACCATCGGAGGACAGCAGGAGCAGAAATACCCAGCTCCCATTCTCAACTTACAGTCCACATAAAAAGCAATGCCTGGCTGGCTGCCGAGCAGGGCAAAGTTTTGTGCGTAACATGAAAAACTTCGATAAATTCACAGTTGAAACAATTACCATGAATTTTATCAAAAATGATACGCGCTGCTCGTATCCGACCATGCAGCAACAATATTTTTTAATGCACTTTGGGGGAAACTGAAACGCGTGGCCAAAGATGCTGTGGCAAAGACAAAACAAGGCAAAAAAAAATAAAAATGAAAGAAAAGAAAAGAAAAGAAAACCGACAGTGGCAGTGGAGCTGTGAGAACTAAGCAGATAAGGATCGAATTGGTCGGGCGCAGGGAGAGGGGAGCATGAAGGAAATACCAATAACATTCCGTCTGCTGACAGATAGACCAGGAACGGCACCAAGACCAGGACCAGGACCCGAACTTAAACAGGGACCGGGCCAAGGAGCTGGCAGCTCCAAGGCTGTCGGTACTGTTAAAATGTAAGCGAAAAATTGCTTGAGAAAACTTTCTCAACTTTTCAGCTAATATTTGACTTTTGCAAAATAAGGAGACGATGTGGAAAAAACAACGATGCAACATCGCATCGAACCAAAATACATATATACTTATATATATTCAATTTTATTTTATTTTACTTAGCAATTGGTTTTTTTTTTCTCTTTTTGCATAAGCATTATGCGTGACATTTGCGTTGATGTGTAAAAAAAATATGAAAATACTCTTACACACACACAGATCCGCACATACACACGGTGTGGCATGCGTGCTTAAAGAACCATAAGGATGTGCTCGAAAAATGTGGCAAAAACATGTCAGAATGTCGACCTCTAAAACTTATATTACTCATAAAAAATAAGTAAATATGGTAGCCGGCAACAGTTTGCTAAACTTAAGTTTATTGATTTCGCAGACTGCAGCACAACTTTAGGCTAAACTGAGCCACTGCCACAGCTGATGCTGTTGCAACTGATTGTAGCAGCAATTGAAAATTTAAATTGATATTTGCCGAGCCCCACGGTCAAAATGTACAATTTTAATGGCCGTCAATTGCATTTAAACTAAACTTTTTTTCCAACTCGTTTAAACTTAATATTTTTTTTATACTCGCCAGCATCGAACGAAGCTTAAGTGTCCTGTGACTGTATATTTTTTTTTTTTTAGCATTTTTTCTTCGCGTCTCACGCCTTCTCGCCAGCAGCCAAATCAAATAGATATTGAGTAGCTTTTCAGTTTGCGTCAGCGTTAAATGAGAAAAGTTATCGAAGTGCTTGTTGCACTTTTCGAACGGTGTTTCTAGCACTTATCCACCTGCAAGCAACACTATCACTTGTTCTCCCTCTCTCTCTCTCTCTCTCTGTCTCTCTCTCTCTCTGTCTCTGTCCCTCCTTCGCAGGTAAACTCCACTCAGCAAGTTTTTGTTTGTTTGGATATGCCATTAATGATCTTTTGGTTAGCTATTTAGCTTTGGTTTACCAAGCGTTTAGTCTCGCATTTAAAGCGAATGAGTTGTAATATATTTTTAGTTGCAACCATAAAAGTTAATTTGTTTTCATACCTTGCTTAAAAAAGTCATTCTTGTAGAGGTTAGCTCTAGAATGGATGGTGAACGCTATTTTTCGTTATTTGAGATCTAAAATCTATTGTGTCAAATTTGCAAAATCTATTTCTCTTTTGCTTTTTTGAATTGGTTTTCTTTGCCAATCTACAAAGATAAATGTTTGTATAACCTAACTTTTACAATCTCTCATAGTTTCTCAATCTCCATTTAGGGTTTCTTACATTTCTCACAGCCTTTTCGTATTTTCATTAAAATTTTAATTGTGACTTTTCTTTCCATTAAAATAAAAATGGACCATTTTGCGGACCCGCAGAGCTAATAACTTTTGCAATTGGCACACTTGGAAAGGGGGTTCCTTTTTTCTATAGGTCAAAGCTCTCGTGTAAGCCACACTTTACTAATTTTTAGTTTGGAACTTTTCCTGTTGAAATCCACAATAAATATACACGAGTGTCTACAGAGACTATAGAAATAACAACACGAACTACAACAACAACTATAAAAACGTGTCCCGAACGCGACGTGGGAAATCTAACAAAGGACACGCCAATGCCAACGCCAAAAAGCAGTAGAAATTTACAAATACAAAAAAAATGGAAAACAGAAAAGGCGAAACCGGCAAAAATTAACAGCAAACAAAAAAGGCTAACGAAGCTGGGCAATACCCCGCTCTATGCCACCCGGTCGGGCATATTGTATTGAGAGTTCGTTTTAATTAAAAGAAAAGGAAAAAGCCAGCGCCACAGCAACTGAAGCATTCGTTGTGGAAAAAGGTTACTGGGCGTTGCCTATTCACCAAAAATTCGCAACGACGTTTTGCAGTTTTGAATACACATATATATATAAATAAATATACATACATATATATATATATATATATATATATGTGATTAAAAAAGTTGAAAACGTTTCAACAATAGAAACAATTACTAAATTGTCAAAAACAAAAAACACGATATACACAGACAGTAAAACGGAAACAAAAAAAATAATCTATACACAAAAAAAATAGATATATATATATATATATATAAACAATGCATTGCTGCATATTTGCGTTGAGGCAACGGCATGTACAAATATTGCGTATACGCCATGTAATAAATACAACAAGAACGAGCCACTGCAGAGAAAACTGCCTCAGCTGCTGCTGCTGCTGCTGCTGCCGTTGCTTGAGTCTTTTGCTGGCTTGGCACTGGCAAACAGTTTCCAACTCAATGACTTTATATCTACGACTCGAGCTACATTTGCCACAGATGCCTTGGATATCGAGCATCCGCATCGTTGCCCTTTGCTGTTGGCCCCGCTAATACCCACCCAGCACCACCCGGCGGCATCAGCAGCGTCACCAGCAGCAGCAGCAGCAGCAGCATTCAGCTAGCTGCTCGTTTGTGCCAGTTTGCTCGTTTACAGGCTTTTACCTGAAACTATTACCCACTTGCCGACTCAGTTGGTTTGTCAGTCAGTCGCCCATTTGCAATGTCTGCTTGCCTGTATTATATAGCTAGATACTGGATACTGGTTGCTGGATGTTGGATGCTGGATGCTGAATGCGGATGTTGGGTCCTTATGCAATCAACATTCGACTCGTTACAACTTTTCCTTGCAAATCTTTTCGTTGAACATCTGCAGCTAGTTGCTTATCTGATTACATATTTATCTCCAATTTATACATAATTTTTGCATCAGTTCATTTCAGACAGCAAAATACTTTAAGCTCTTTCTGCTTTACTATTAAATTGCATCTTGGTATGCAACAACTGTCTACTGAAACTGTGGCACACAACAATCCATCAGGCCACGCATCTTTCCCTCGCAATCCCCTTGGCATAAAACTGTCAAAAACTTGTGATGAGTGCGCAAATCTCACACGCACAATATCCACAGACAACTTTTGTATTGGTTTCTTGGTGCCTTAAAGTTATTCCTTAACTTTGTGGTAAAAAAAAAAAAAAAAACTAACACACACATTCAGTAAGAGCAACAAAAGCAATGATAAATTTTTGCCCACAAAGCTACTAAAATGTTTCACAAAATATGTGGCGTGAAACAAAAGTAAAGTGAATAATAAGTGAATCCACAAAATAGACATTTCTATGTTTATTTTCGCATGATGAAATGTGCCTCATTTTTCATACAAGAACATGCACGATTTAAGTTGTGCGCTTGTAAAAGCAACGACAGGAATATGGGGATGTTAATAGAGCAAAAACTATTAATAAAGTTTTTAGATGCTCTCACTTTCATTAAATATAAAAATGTTTAAAAAAAAAACCAAACTGTCACTAAAGTTTTTAGACGCTTTCGCTTTGATTAAGTATTAACTTTGCATGCAGATTAAAAAAAATGTCATGCTAAAAAAATCCTATATAGCATAAGAATAAAAGCTAGAAATTTTAAATATTTCAAATTTTATAAATAAATAAATTCTTTAAATTTTAAAATATTTATAAAAATATACAAACTATTAACTAAATAATAATACAAATATTTGCTTCCTTTCTCAAATTCTCATTACACATTAATTAATCTTTAATAAACATTCAAATATTATTGTAAGTTAATTATTAGTTTAAAAAAAATCAAATCGGCAATCTCAATATATTAGGTTAGCATTAGAGAAGAGTATCAACAGGTAGGCAAACATCCATCCATTGACATAGGAACTAGCAGTTTTAACTATCATCTCAGAGCACACAACCTAAGAACAATGAATACAGAACACTCCCCTTCCTTGGTAACTGAAAGCAAGTCAATGGGCAGGACATGAAGAGAACCACATGTCAATGTCAAAGGCGATGACAGAGACAAATTCACCTCTCTGGAGGCACATGTGGGATACAGTTTTGAAACTGATACCTAGTCCCGAGTTACACGATAAAAGTGTGTATAGAATACGCTCGAAACACTCGACGCACAAATTTAAATATACAAAAATGTTTCGTCGGATTGTTTTCTTTAATCGAAAATTCCAAACATGATTCTCCTGCTGCGGCTGTTGCTGAATTTAATGCACCGTTTGACTAACATTTGACACGAATACACACTCACACACACACACTCACACGCACACTCACATAGGCAGACACACGCAGCTCAAATGGCGCCAAATTCCGTCCGGCAATCAACTAAATTCAAAGCAAATTGTCCGCACTGTGAATTTGGGCCATGATTGTAACTGTAGACAGTGGTTGGATGAGGACGAGGGCTGACAGCCGGGTTAGGGGAGTTGGCAAGAGCAAACAAGCAAACGCCTCATTATTTTGCGCTCGAGAAATTTCTGTCTCGTCACTAATTCATCATTGTTTCGGCACATTAAATGCTTGAACGTCAACGCATTCATTATCTTATGGCCAACAACAACTGGTGCTCTTGGCCAACTCATCGCCGGTTCGCTCACATGGTCAGCTATCTATCTATCAGTTGGCGGTGGACTGTGAAACTCTCATGGCTGAGTGATATTAACTGACCGACAATACGTCAACGTAAGCGTTGCCATAAGAAAGCCAAAAACAAACGCACGACTTGACCAAAGCATTGGGCTTAAGCCAGATTTGGGCTTGAGCATGTTACATAGTTACGACTGTTGGCTATTTGCCCACGTCATTTTGGCCGAGAAATCCTTTTTAATTTCTTTGCATATATATATATATGTATTTATATATATGTGCGTGTGTGTGTGTGTCTTGCTGTGTGTGCTTTGCAAGTTAATTGCTTTCTAAGCTAATCGAATTTTTTGCTCGTCATTATGAGTAATGTGTGGGAGAACCCTGGCATAAAGCAATTTGTCGTCCAACTTTCTGTGTGGCAAATTACTTTAAGCTGGTAAGGATTTTAGCTATTTATGAAAGCATAAATATTAAAGCCATGTTAACGTTATGTCAGCCACAACTGCAAGCCAAAAAAAAAACATATATGTATATATATTGATATACAAAAAACAAATACTTATTCGCCCATGTCATTTGTACTTAATTTTACATGCAAACAAAACCATATTGTAAACAAATAAATACAAAGCAAAAAAGGTATAATACTTGAATGTTCATCATTATGATATTTATCATAAGCACTTTAATTTACATATTTGATTACTTTCCGTATTGATTTTCAATGCATTTCGCACAGGTATCATCAGAATACAGAAATCACTAAATATTTAATTATATTAATGCTACTAACTAAGTTAAACTATATAAAAAAAAAACATAATCGAGACATACTTATATCTATATATATATATATATATATATATATACTCATCCAATTAGAGTGCGCTTATAAATTTATTTAATTGACTTAAAATTAATAATGTGTTAAATATTCTCGTGCAAAAAAAAAAACAATTTATTTCTGATCTGCCCTATCATTTTATTTGAGCTCACAAATTTAATGGAAAATATTTGAAAAACGCATTTGCATTTAAGAGTATAAATGATTCCAGCAGTTTATCGGCATTCAATTATTTTTGCTAGCAATTACCCAAAGTTTATGAACGAATTAACATGTTATGTTATGAAAAGACGCTTCCGGAATAACTTCTACTGCGGTGCCAATTTATGGAGCCAATAATTTCATTTTGGTTTGTCTGTTGTTCGTTGTAATTAGTCCTCGTTCAAGCCGTTGAGCAGGACCATTAAATCGGACACATAAACAAATGAAAAACTGTTGCTTCCGCTCGCTGCTCGGGCGACAAATGAGAGAGAGAGAGAGAGAGAGATATAGAAAAAGAGAGACAGAGACTGAGATATGCGGAATTACGATAGAGCTGGCTAATTATTTTGTCGGTTGGCAAAAGTTCATAGCTCAGATATATAACATGAAACGAGAACAACACCACGAGAACAACTAAATAATTACAATACGACAAACACACAGTCAGCACACTCAGCTCCTTCATTTGGCCTTGGCCCCGCCCATTTCAGTAATTTTTATTATTAAGCCAAGTAAAATACACTTAATTAAGAGCCACGTTCACTGCGGCGACTGTCCTTTGATTCATGACCTGCATTTCCGAAACTGCCTGAAATGCAATAAAAAAAAACTCAGTGTGAAAAAGGGGCATTTTGTAAATGAAAAACGTTGTAAATAAAGTTGACCCTTAAGCAGGGTCAAAGCCATGAACGGATCCGCAGATTTCAGAGTATAAATTTACGCGTATTTATAAAATAAAATAAAAAAGTGGTTAACGTTGGTTCTGATTCATAAATAACTTAGCTTTAATTGCTGCAGAACATTATAATCTACATATGATCTTAGCATTAATGTTGTAAATCAGTGTTAATTATTCGAACTGGTTGTAGATAACTGAAAATATGACCAATACATATCGCAGAAAAATAATCTGTTAAAATAGTAGTTTTTTATATATTCAAAATATATTCAATTATATAAAGCAGCATGAATAAATTTTCTAACAAAATCAACACATTGGAACACAAAATATTTAAAATTACCATTTTTATGATTCACTCTAATATATTTTTGCATAAGAGTTGCGTCGAAAAATATACAGTAAAATAAATTAAATTTAGTGCAATATAATAGAGTCAGATATATTTTCAATATATGAAATAACCATTTTATTCATCCACTCTACTATTTTTCACATAAGAGTTGCTAGGAAAAATATGCAATAAAAAGTTAAATTAAATATATTTGTAAATATAATATAGTCAGATATATTTTTTGAATACAAATTGTGATGATGAATAAAATTCTATGAATTTCTCATCTTGTTGAAATTTATTGAGGGCATTCTCCACTCTAACTTTGATTTTTAAATTTACCATTAATTTACGACTAAGTTGCTTAAGGGTGATTAAATAAATGAGTTCTGATGTACAAACAATGAGTATTCCCATGATAATATCTGTTAAAACACGATTATTCAATTACAATTTAAAAACTAGCAGAATCTAAAAGAAAAAAACTGCTTTCTCCAAGCCATATTGTCAGCATTCACCACTTAAGGCCAAGACATACATATCATAAATTTTTAAGTAACATACTTGTTTCAATAAACGACTTTAAAATGATTATATATCTGAGCTTTTAATGGCATTAATATGCATTTAAGCATTGTGAAGATACCCGGCGGCTATCAACAGCCCATTGATAAATAACCGCAATAACTGTGAGAATTTCATTGCAGCCATTCAGCCCATTGGGGCCCTGCATTTGTCGAACCTCTCCGTCCCCCGCATTATCGATGTGGCACAAAGGGCCAAACTGTTCTGCAGCTATGATATGGGCAATCGGACGCTCAACTCAGTCAAATGGTACAAGGATGGAATGGAGTTTTTCAGGTATGTATGTAGGTTTCCATCGCTGGCATCGGCTTTGGTGCGGCTGTAAAACAAATAAAAACTGTCATAAAAATATTTTCGGCTCTGGCTCGAAATAATAAAATGGTCGGCGAATGTGCCGGGGCATTCATGTAGATTTTATGGTGCAAATTGAAAACGTCATGAAATTGCAACACTGTCCGCCACAAAGTAATGTCAGCTAAGAGAGCGGAGGTGGAGTACAGGAGGGATGAGGAGGGAAGAGGAGCAGGCTGCACACTCGTTCGTCCTGAAAGTGCCGCGACTAATTTAAATGCTTAATTGAAATGGATTTTTATGGACGCCAGAAATGTCGCTCAGGTGGCGCTGCCACTTCGACAGCCCAATTCAGTACAACACCCGCAATTCCTTTGCCCTCAATCATTGCCCATATACAGGTCGAGTTCAAATACGTGTAAAGCGAACTTTTTATTTAACTGGTTTAATTGTCGGTCGTTGGTCGGGCTTAATGGAGCGCAAAATTTTTGCCATATTTGGTACGAAACACTTGCCTTTTTTTTGGCCACTTTTACTATTGATTTTAAATCCTTATCAAGCCAATAGTTTACGGAATATAAATGGGTCAAAAGCGGCACAACAAAATCTCAACTTATCACAACCAATTGTTGTTATTGCAACTGTCATTTGTGTGAAGTGATTTGACTTTTGGTGCATCGGCCTAGTAGTGCTGTTAACTCTTAATATATAAAATATATTTCTCATTTAAATCAGTATTCCTCGAAGCCTCTAATTGTTTAAACTTATCTTACTTTAAATGTAAGCTTAACTTTTAAATAGCCACACAACTGTTTTATTGACACTTTGAATATTAATTTAATAACTGCCCTTTTTTAAATTTAAGTTGTAACTATAAATATTTATAAAAAAAATTTAAATGACTTTTTAAATCTGTTAAAATGTTTTATCCACTGTAAGCAAATAAATAATATACAAAAATCACATATTTCCTGAAATGTATCTTTTTTTCTTAAACAAACAATGATAGATTCTTCATCATTAAAATTATGATTATTGTGAGAAATATGCACACAAATTACTCAACAGCAAAAGCAGTAACTACTAAAGATCTCTTCCAAAAACTTACTATTATTTAAAACGAATTCAATTAAAGTATTTATACACAGATTGTAGAATTGATTTTTTTTATGTGATTATTATTTGAAAAATAAAGCTATCGAAAAGCGCTAAGCCTGAAGCCTAAGCCTGAACGTCAGCCATTGAAAACGGCATAATATCCGCCTTATTTATAATACCAAAATGTGGCAATAAAAAAAAATAAAAAAAAGCAACAGAACAAATGGTGAGATGCGGCAACAAATCGATGGATTTGTTTTTGGACACCATTTGCGCAACGTTGGCGCAAATGCAGAAAAATCGTGAAACCTTTTTGCATGCGCTCATAAATATTTCATGGATTCGATTTTTGCGCAGCACTCAAACTTCAAGCCACTCTCAATCTCATTCTCTATCTCGATCTCGCTCTCTCGCACTCCATCTCTCCCTCTCTCTCTCTCTCTCTCTTACACTGTCTGTTTGTGTGTGTATATTTGCAGATATTCGCCGCTAACGCCGCCGACAACAAATTGGTTCCCCGTCAAAGGTGTCACCATTGCCCAAGGCTCGTCGCATTGCAATCAATTCATCTGCAACGTGGAGCTGGAGAAGCTGAATGTGCACTCATCGGGCCAATACCGTTGCGAGGTGTCCGGCGATGCGCCCGAGTTCAAGCTGATCGATAAAGCGGCCAATATGACCGTTGGCGGTAAGTAGACGTACCCAAATAACCCACAGGACCTGCACTCTACTCCACTCCACTCCAATCGCTTGTAATGCTTGCTGTTTACTTACATGATTTATGTGTGTGTGCGGAGAGACAACAAATTATGTGCAATTTTACAAACACTTAATAAAATTATAAATGGTCTTTGCACGGTTCGTCGCCAGCGGTAAGGGTGGGGTGGTGATGCTTACGGTGCGGCGGGGGGTTAGATAGCTCAAATCCTTTTCATTTATCATGGGGCCGACAGTAGTCGCGGTCGTCGAGTAGGCGCCTACACAGTTCAAAAGGATGCCGCTTAAGCGCAGCAAAATTGTGACACGCTTCAGCCATTTGTATGAGTAATGATTGTTAATAAATCTTGACCGACGGCGCCTCCAACAGCCTCACGAGCCCACGTACAAGCCACACACCACCTGGCTACACTCATAAAAAAGGAGACCAAAAAACGAAGAAACACACGCTGAAATAAAACTTATTTCGAAAACCAGAACTCACGTTTTCTATGATATACATTTCATAAAACTAGAAAAAAAAAATACATTTTAAATTAGTTTTTCTTATTTTTCACGGTTTCGCACGGAACTCGTCTTTAGGGAGTGAACCACAAAAACCATTTAGATTTCTTAACATTTTTCCTACTCAATAGATTAATTAACATTATTAACCAAAAATAAAAAAAAACATTAAAAAAAATTAGAAAACTATGTAGTAGAACTATAATTGTTTTTAAAATATAAGTTTTCCTTTATTATCCTTCGATATATTTCGAATTCGCTCGGAACTCGTCTTCAGTGAGTGAAACAGCGAAACCATATCGAGTTTTGATTTATTAACATAATTTCTTACCAATAGATTCCTTAGTACTAGAAAAAAAGAAGAAGAAAAAAAATATTTAAAAAAAAGTAGAAAATTAGCAAATTATTTTTGTAATTTGAAATTTAAGTTGAACCTGAACAATCTTGCAATCTATGCATAGGACAACTTATACTTTTATAAATACATCATTCATATCTAAATTTCAATTTTCTATACAATTTAAAAAAGTTTTTCTTTGTGTAGCTACACAAATTCAACTCAATTGTAAGTTGCCTACGAATCAATTTATAATCCAGTTGGCAAAAGCCGGCAGAAACGTCGTCACGTGCATGTGGACGTTAGACAACAAGGATAACTCAAAGGACAGCAACAACAGGAACAACAACGGCGACAACAACAATGGGTTGCGGGGTTTTTAAGGTTCTGGGAACGTGTAGTTATGGGTTTGTTAACGTCAACGCCACAGGGACACAACGATGGCCGCCATTTTGAACTCTGTCGCACTCGTTTTGATTGGCAACGTACATGAAAATGCTGCCGCCGCCGCTGCGGTTGTGGGCCAGAAGCAGCAGTGCTGATTGTGGCTGTGGTTCCGACAACGGCTACCGCGACTTCGGCTTTGAAATTCAAATCAATTTATGCCGGGCCCAATGTCATTTGACGCAAATGAAAATGGCCTGCTTATGTCTTTTGTTACACGCGGAGCATTCGCGAGACGCGGCTCAAAATGATTTATTTGTCGCAATTTTCCTGTTCAGCGATTTGTTTGGTACTTCAGCAGCGTTAAGAAGAATGATTTGGGAGCGAATTGGGAGAGGGCTGTGAGGGGGTTCAGATATATTTATTGTTGCTACTTTAAGAGTATTGATTTGCATAATGCGCACTTAAGCATTTGTTTACGCGTAACAATCAAATTTGAATTCACATTTTCGTATTTGAATTTTGCCCTTAATTGGATGTTTCGGATGTTTGGGTGTTTGTGTAGGCGGCACCGCCTTTCCATCACCCCCCGCCTTTCGTCACCGCCACACTTTTGTCTACGCTATTTGCATGTCAATTTGGTTTTTATCTATTGTACTTAGGTATGCTAGTAAGCTGCTCTTAACTTGTTCAACATGCAAATAAAAATGACTAGAGTAGATTCCAACGGCATTTCCACTTTACCAAAGCTCATAACTTGGGGTTGTTTTCACCTGAAAGCTACATTTATAGGATTTCGCTTTGATAAAGGACTCTGCTCATAATTATGAATTAAACAGAAAAGTGTGTTTATTTACATTTTACAAGCTGTTTTATATTGCAAAACATTCATAATGCAGTAAATATATATAGATCAAAGCTAGGGAAATAAATGAGGACCTTATCCGTTATACAATCTGTGATTAATTAAACTTAAACATAAACTTTTAATAATATAAAATGCAAATTTTAAACATTTTCACAATATTTCAATTTACTTTTAAAATGGACATATTTCACACATACTTTTAAAGAAACTCATAGCCTGACTGCCATACAGGAAAAATAAATAAATTTAAAAACCTGTTACGAGTCATTTTTCACATATGCCACCTTCACTTGACCAGCTTGATTTTACACATATTTCATATATAAAAACTGTTTTATTTTTTTTGACAATCCAAGCCATATATAAAATGAGGAGCCAACATTATCGCATGTAAGAGCCAAGCTAACCAACATTGGCATCAGACTTCATCAACAAGCTGCTGACAAAGTTTAAGGACCGTTATCAAACCCCAATCCCTCCCCCCCCGCTCCCACTGACCACCCCTGCTGCCCTGAAGTGCTGCATAAGAGAATATGTAGGATGTCCGGTGCAGCACGTAGCTTCGATTTAATGCCCTGCCCGGTCCTCCAGTGTGGTGTAGTATTGTGTTATATTCTGTAGTGCAGTGTCGAGTAGGGTAGTGTTGTGTAGTCTAGTGTAGTGTTGTGCAGTGTATTTTAGTGGGTTGTAGCCAGTTTTTTGTTTCAATGGCTACGAAGCTGTTGACAGACCAACAATCAACTTGGGAATTTCGACACCGAAGTGCCATCGCCAACCTGAAAAACTTTGACAAAACAGCAGCAAAAGTGGTTATAGCGCAGTCGAGGGGTACAAAGTGGGGGGTGTAGAGGGAAGAGTGTATAGTTAACAGGTACGTTGTCTCTGCTTTTCAAACAGCAATCACCTTGCCGCTCTTTGATGATGCGTTGTTCGCCGGGGATGGTTGGTGTTAAAACTTTGCAGTGCGGATATTTTTCCGCTTAGTTGCGTGCCATGTGTTGCCGCACTGATTTACTTTCCAAAGTTTTTGGCTCCGGATGTGATCTGTGTCCACAGAAGAGAGGCCACTCTATACACACACACACACACACTCACACACACACACCTAATTACTTTAGGGATTTGACATGCTACACACACATGTTTATTTAAAGGTCAAGCCGCGCTCTTTATTCAAACAAAATCAAAGACTTTTGACTTTTTAATATGGGGTCATCAGTTTGGCAGAGTTTCCGCCTCGGACACTGGACTCTGGCACCGTAACAGTGCTGGTTACACCTGTTTGAAATGCTCTGCCTCCATTTCTTTTACGGCTATTGTTGTTGCCGGTTTATTTCTTCGTTTAGCATTCAGAACAATTTCCCCAACTGCCTATGGTATCGTTTGTTTCCTTTCTTTATTTTGGTTTTGTTGATGTTTTTGTTGTTGTTGTTGTTGTTGTTTTTTTGTTGTTGTTTATTTTGAGTTTGTATTTTGTGTTTTACTGGTTTGGTACATTGGTATTTTTTGTTTATTTATCCAAGTTGATTGCTTTGTTTTCGTACAATTTTCGAATCGCCGCATGCGGCTTGTTGTTGCCAATTCCAGTCACAGCTCTGTTTACCACAGGCCCCACTGGTGGTGAGCCGGGTCCAACACTACATCCTGCACTCCTGTTCACCTGTTCACCTGTTCATCTGTTCACCTGTAACGTTCGGATAGTCTAAAACCAGCACAACATGCCCCCAATCATCAACTCGGAGCTGGCAAACACTCTTCAGTAAGTTCTTGCTTCGAAAACAGGTCAGAGAAACTTTCCACCAAAGTGGTTTGTATTAAGTCAATTAAAAAGTTTATAGTACTGCTGACTGCCTGACATTTGATGGCGCTCCCTCTGCCCCATATGCCCACCATAGCCATGCCTCCGGCTCCTTACCATATTTAACAACAACAATAACAACAGCAACAAAAGCATTCAGCATTCAACATTTGAATGTGACTCAAACTTGGTTGATTTTTCTTCGTAGTTGTTGTTTTTGTTGTTTTTATTGTTGTTTATGTTGAGCCCAGTGTTTTGTGGTTGTGCTTGAGGCTGCCTCTTGTTGTTTCTGGTTGCTGCGAATGGTGACGGATACTTTGTGTTGCCCCACTCTCTGTCTTTGTGGCAATAAGCCAAATTATTCTTGCGTTCTTCAAAAAAGTTTGTTCTGGGCAATTATTTGTAAAGATTAATTAACACTTTTAACAAATATTTAGACTGTTGGTGAGTTGATAATTACCTTGGCTGTTAGGTGTACGGCCAACAATAGGTAAACGAGACTTTTTGGGCCAGCATCTAATGGATTTTTACAGTTTCAGTTGCAGTATTCGTGTTGGATAACAAATTGCAGCCAATTGGCATTTAAAAAAAAATATATATATATATATATAAGTTATTGACTTTTTGAATAGATGAAAAACTATTGAAAACTTAAGAACTAAACTCAACTGCTAAGAAAAACTTTTAATTGGTGTCGCTTTGTCTAATACGAAGGCGATTAAGAATACTAATTGTGCTCCATTTTAAGTGGCCATCATTAAAATTTAAAAGCACGAACGGTGAAGCACTTTTATATTCCACAAAATGAGAAAAAAGAGGTTAGCTTAGCCAGAGATGAAATATCATTGTAGCTAATCGGATATACTAAAAACTTTGCATGCGAGGATAGAAGATGAAATTGGTGTTGGAAATGCGTAGCAAATCTGAGAATAATATTAATAACTAAAATTCGTCATATTGAAATAATTTTGTATTATTTTTTTAATTATCCATTAAGACATAACTAAAAGTGTAATGATCAAAATAACATATTCAATACACTTTAATGAAAGCATGTTTCAAATAGCGAAAATAATAAATATATTGTTCTAAATAAGTTACACATATAAAGCTACAGCTATAGCTATATATAGCCATATAATCCATCTATCCACCGACATGTTTAAAATCGAAATGAAGTGCAGCTCTCCACTATTTTTTATGTATTAGAAACTGACGTAACACCTAATTTCCGATTTGTAGTGCTGCCAAAATTCGATCCATTCATCACTGGCATTCGACATGCGTATAAATATCGGGATACACTGCTTGCCAACTGCAGTTCGGAATGGTCGAGTCCTGCGGCAAGTCTAACGTGGTACGTCAACAACAAAACGGTAAGTAGATTTGGCCATATTATACATACAAAACCATTGCACATTAGCTAGCGGCGGTCGAGCTTTGTAACACCTGATTTCATATTTGTGGCTGCGTTGCATATCCTTGGCCATTTTGTGCCACCCGTAAAGCCGCCGCACGCATAAATGCCAATCGGAAATTACATGCGGCATGTGGTGTCCAAAAAAATGTTCGCATATAAACGCGGCAGCATTTTCACACTAATTGCTGGTCGATCGTTTTAATGCTTTGCGGCTCATTCTCAACTCTTGTTTCCATTTCCATATTCGTTGTCGGTTTCGATTTGGTTTTTTGGGAGCAACCATTTCTGTGTGCAGGCGCCGCTGAACAGCCTTCAACCGCAAATCAATGAAATCACACGCAACACCGAAGGATTTCCGCTCTATGCCAGCAATCTGCAGCTGCGCCTCCACATCGATGACCAGCGTTTTATTAGCAAAAGCGAGGTGCTCGAGCTACGTTGCAGCTCCGATATCATGGAAACGACATACTTGCGCCGCACGAGCTGGATACGTACCACAATACTGGCGCTCAAAGACAGCGGCTTCAATCAGCGACTGACCGAGAATGGCAACTGTGCCAGCGGCCGAGCAGGTGAGCAATTGGAAACACCCTCCAAATTGATTGGCGTCTATTGAGTGTGTCTTTAATTTGTCACCCAATTTGTTCCAGTAGCCACTTTGGGCTTCTGGATGGTGTGCGTCACTTTCTTCCTGCGCTGGCACTGCACTCTGAGTTAGTAGCTGTCCCTGTTGGTGGCCTTCTTTTTAGCCTAATTTCTAAGTCAAAACGATGTGCTTTTTTTTTGTATTATCCGAACTTCGCCAAGAATCAAAAGTTAACAAACTAACAGTTGAATTTGTATATACATATTAAATATATATATATATATATACATATATATATATTATATTCGTATATTAACTAGTATTATTTGCATAGTCAAAAAAAATCGAATTAGCTTACGCAATTCCTTTTGATGTAATGCCAAAAATGTGTAAGAGCACAAAAAAAACAAAATTGATGGATATAAATACTAATCGGATAATAACAAATTTGACAAATTTAATTTAAGAATACGCAACACGCATGAGTCGCGAATAACACATACTTATGCAAATCGCGTACATGTAAACCTTACAAATATAAATGCACATACATACATATAAATGTATTTGCACACACACCCACACACACACACACGCACACACAGATAAATGACACACAATCAATGTCAACTAAAAGTAAACATAATTATTAAATGTGAAATGTTAATGTATTTGTATTAAATCGAATGTATGAGAAATAAAAATAAATTTCAAAGCAATGCTACTTTGTTATAATTTCGCAATAATATTTAATGGAAAAATTAAAATAATGAAATTTTAAAATAATGAAATATATTTTTGGGTGTATTTATTTATTGGCACTTCCTCCAGGGGAAAAATAAACAAAAGAAGCAGAAGAAAGAATAACAAAATAGCAAACCGAAGTGCAAAAATATTTTTAGGTAAAGTTATATTTGGTTGCTTATAATCTGTGTTTATTTGTATTTATCATTTAAAATACCATACAAAATTATGGTAAGATGAATATAGAATATATTTAATTTAATCAAAATAAAACCACTTATAATAAAAATTATAATTTATTTAACTATGCTGCGTATGCTATTTTATTAATTGTTTATTATTATTATTTTATTATTGTTAAGTGACAACAGCACACGCAAAAAATAACAGTCTATACCCTCATCTGAAGCAAACCAACAAAGGAGGTGCCACAAGAAGCCAGCGCCATAGATTTCCTTTGTGCACCCAACTAATTCGTTTACCTTGCTTATGGTGAATGGATAAAGGAGCCTAGCAGAAAATATGCCAGAAAATTCGATTTAACATCGTTAGTAAATAAAAACCAGACACTTTACAGGTAAGGCGTTTTCAATTCTTTGGGCCTTGGCCGGTCCCACTTTTGAAATAAATATTCAACGCATTATGACAAATCCGGCTAAAATATTCAAGGGCCAATGGCCGCAGGTAGAAATGACGGGAAAATAAAAGCCAACACCATTGGATTAGCCAGTAGAGAGCTGGCCCGAAAAATATGCATAAAATGGCTTTGGGCCAAGGCAAAAAATAATATAAATATATAATAAAAAAAAAGCAGGGGCGAAAATCAAACAAAGATAAATTCCACAAACTGTGCCGGGGTCCAGCCGCTGTCAATGTGCCGCTGGGCCATTAAGTGACGGAAGTAAATAAGCTTGACAAATTTCCACTCATCATTTTTGCATTAATTCAAGCTTTTTTAACGCATCCACAAAAAAAAAACCAAATGTCCTTTGATTAATCAAAAAATTCTCCACAGCAGCCCGCGGGGGCAGCGTAGTGAAAAAGGGAGCGCAAGACAAACACAGCAAATTACCCAAAGAGGCGCCGTCGGCATTCCGTGTGGCATTTGCGGCACAGGCGCCAACAAGCACACACACACACACACACACACACATATACACACAACACAGCCCAACAACATCGACAAAAACACTAAGACACGGCAGCTCCACACACACGCCAAACCCTCCCCCCACACAACCAAACCCCAAACTCCGATTGTTGGCTGCGGCTTGCGACAGTGTTGGAGACGTAAAATCCAACGCTTTCAAAAACATTCAAAACTGAAAAAAAAGGAAAAAAAAAAAAAAAATGTAAAGAAGAAAAGATTTTCCAGATTTTAGCACGCGATTTGTCAAGCTGACATTTTCGACGTCAGAATGTCGCAACGTGGCCGGCGTTGCCAGAGAATTGGAATCATGTTTTTGTTGCCACAAAGGAACTTCAACTTCAAACAGCCGGCGAGCGACAGGCCCCGAGTTGATTTAGTAAGTCACGTGGCCGCATAACTGTAAATTGCCTGGTCCTGCTTTGAGTCCAGTGTCGGGTGTTTCCCCCCCCCTCCCTTTGCTCCACATCCTGTCTCAGGTGCTGCTGTTGTTGTCCTGGCAATGCCAGAGAGTGTGAAATAAATTGTCACTGCGTACGTCCGACCATGTTTTTGTTACCTTTTTAATACCCTTCCAAACTTTGTTGTGGTAAGTCACCCACCGACCTTATAAGGTCTATGTATGTGTTTAACATCACTAGCATTTATCTTGATGTATATCTAAATATATCTTTATTTATGTTACAGACCAGATTCGATTCACAGAATTCCGAAATGAATTATCAGCATAAGATGAGTTCTTGTTATGTGAGGATCTGACAAACCCAGTGTTAATTGGAATCTGAATCGGAAACGAATAAAATTTAAATTTTAAATTAGGAAATACAATATAAATAAGGGAATACAATATTCAGTTAGTCTCAGAAAGCTGTTCTTTTTCCATTTCTTTCCACACAGTCAGTTTTGTTGGCCCCAAAAACGTTTTTGCACCCAATTTTAGCCACCGGCCGAGTGGGCGGTTCGGCCGCCCTCAACTGAAAGCGACATTTGGCCCCGATAAAAGATAAGCCCAGCGAGGGGGAAAAGCAATGAGTCTTCTGTGTTCGCATACATTCGCAGGCAGTGTGTGGGAGACGAATGGCTTTTATACTTCTAAAAACATTCATAAGTATGGTTTTCTAATTTAGGCAAAGAAAATGTTTAAAATTAAATGAAAACATGGCACGCCACTTGGTCCGTTGTCGACATGTAGTTTTTGGCAAATGAAACAAAAGCAAAACGACATTACCTGAACCAAAGTCAGGTGCTTTCTAAAGATTAATTCTCACCTAAGCCCAGCAGCGCGAAAACTTAAGACCACTTCAATAAATTTGTAATTATGTAGGTTTATTTTAGTTTACATTTTCTAAAAAGCAATATACGTCAACCCACACAATACTAAATTTCAAATATTAAATAATTTAAATTTTGGTGCATTGAAACAATATCACTTTACAATCATTATACTCTGCTTCCCATATTTGATCAATATATGTTTCTAAATTATTGCTATTAAATCAATTGCTCTTCATTAAATTTGCGAATCAATATGTACAATAATTGAAGTTATGAAGTATTTATTTTTGTGCTTATTATAATAGTTTTCGATTTAAATCGATAATCTCTAATTTTATTTATACAATTGACACGAACAATTCTCTGCTTGTCACATATTTAAGGCATATACTTTGATGCACAAATTGTTTTTAAACTGAATATTTGACCAAACAGCGGCCATGTCATTCTGTCAACATGAGCCCCAAATAAACAGAAAATTCATATAAATAACTAAAGTAAAATCCACTTAAATACACAACACACACAACTGTTAGTAAGTCACGCAACTCCACAAAAAAAGAGCGAAATAAAAACTGTTGCCATATCTGTTATTCTGTTATTCTATCGTGATTTTTGCAGATTTTTCATTTTATATTTTCAATTTCTACGTCCCTTTTTTCTAGATATTAATAAACAAAAATTACCTAATAGAATCGTAATAGCAAATTAGATAGCTAATCTGGTAGCAACGCAATGGCAATAGTTCAAGTAGCAGAGTTGAGCAGCTATGCTCTTGCTCTGCTCCCGCTTTTTTGATAATGTGACAACTACAAATAGCATAAAAAGCTGTTTTTACTTTTGCAAATGACGGAACAAAGCGAAAGAGCATTCATTTCAATTTTCTGCTAATGATGATCTGCTCTGTTGAAGTTTATAGATTATAGCAGTAGCAAAGCAATAATTTAAATACAAAACTAACTCAGTAACTCCATTTATTGGTAATAGCCATAAACATTTATTTTTGTTATAAATATAAATAATTTAAATATGAGATAGATAGTAATGTATGTTAAATTTGTAGATTCTGATCAAAATATGGCTGATTAATTTTTAGGTCTAAATAGAAGGCAAATACAAAAGGAACGCCTGTCAGAGGGCGTTGTGCAAATGAGTGAAGTCACGACAGTTGAAGGGACGTCGCATTGATTTTTGCATTTGAGCCGTGGCTGTCAGTCAAAGTGTTGCGTGCCAGAGAAGCATCACACAGAGTCCTGCCGGAGTCACACTCCACTCCGGACCAAACATGACATGCGTTCAACGCGATGATGGCAATTTAAACAAGCGCAACATTTCCGATACTTGTTTTAATACCCTGCAACCATAAAATGGAGACATAGAAGGAAAAGATGAGCATTATTATAAAGTACTTAATGGTTATCGTAGGTACTTGATGCAAACACAACGAAAATAAACCCACTAATCGAAGTTTCAAGCTTCACATACCTTTGGATGATTCTTTTATTTTTTTCTGATCGTTAAAAAGTAATTGCCCAATGCATTTCTAGAGTCAAATCATTTATTTTAAGGAGTTATCATTATTATTTCTTTTTAACGTGAATTATATTTTTAAGATTATTTAATATAAAAGAATCAGACTTATTGAATATAAAATACACCATTAAAAAACATAAAAAGAATATAAAATAGGTGTATATAAAGTCACAAATATTATATTTAATTAGAAATGATTTAAAATATATTTAAATGAAATTATATTTAAAAAAAAATGTTGAATGAATTTTTCATTGAAAGAAGTATCTTTTAGTCCAGTCAACGGGACCTTTGCACTTGAACAGCTGTGATTTGGCACCGTTCTGTCCTTGATGCTGGTGGCATTTGTGTCAGGCGGTTCAGTGGCTAATTGGTCGGTGAATTAGGCTGTGTCCCCAGCGTAATTAAAAACGCAGTCGTCAAGTCAACTGCTGCAACTGGCGGCTATGCTATCTATCCCACATGCCTCTCTCTCTCTCTCTCTCCCTCTGACACTCTGTGTGTGTCATTGGTGTATTTTGCCATATCTGTGACATTGGCAATCGCATTGACATATTATTGCCATCGGCCCTCAGCCTGGTGACTGTCAAAATGCCACGTCACGTTGCCACTACGCTAGTCGTGGAGCCATAGGCCATCAGAGGTTTACTTTGTCTCCCTTATAGCTATCTCTTTCTGTCTCACTCTTTCTCTCTCTCTCTATCTCTATCTCTCCCATATTCTATATCAGTTTTAACGAGAGTTTGTGGTCGTAAAGCCTTTGGCTTTATGCTCGACATTAAGTGAACTTATAATTAAACGGTTTCCCCATTTAATCGGATGTGTTTATCGGCCAATGAGAACGGCACCGAGTCAAAAGCCAAATGTTTTGTTGTCATTTGCTGCTGATTATTTTTTTTATTTATTGCCGTTGCTTTTTCTACAGTTGAGATAATAAATGACAATTCGAAGCAACACGCAGAATATCTGGATTGATTTTGGTAATTAACTCTGAACAATTTTATTAAAGTTGAAAGTGTTTAAAATCTTAAATTGGCTGACTTAAAAAGGTAGCGGTATTTAGCAAAATGCTGATACCAAGAATCAAGTTGATTGGTATAGTTTTATTGACAGTATCAAATTTTTTGCTATTGATAGAAAACATAATCGAAATTTTATCAATAGTTTTACATCACAGCACAAATGAACTGTTAAACTATAAACATATTGTAAATTTGACATAAAGCTAATCAGATCATTCGATTTCGTTTGGGAGTTGTAGTGCAGGCTCACCCTTAAGCCAGCCCCTACTAAATCTCTAACCAATTATATTTTAACACAGCCACAAAAAAATATATATATATTCATATATATATATATATATATATATATATGTATGCTACAACTACCAAACCCATGAATTCTACACAATATCCCACATGGGTCCCATTTAACAATATGTCATATGGCCGCCAAGATGCTTAACTTGGCTCCTTTCGTTTCTGTTCTTTTTATGACAGCCCACTCCCAATCCAAGGACTGCCGCAAAAGAAAAAAATAATAGAAGAGGAAAAATATTGAATGAGGATATAAATGGGCCCTAGAAACTGGCGTGCAAAATTTTAGGCCTGGGCAAACTGAAAGGCTGAAGGATGGCGACGTGCAGTTATAAAAATGTTATATCTTAAAGCGACTGTCAGTTTTTCAGGTTGTAGGAAAGCTGTGCTGGCAGCCGCCTTTCGTCCTTTCGTCTTGTTGTCCTGTCGCCTGATGAAAACGAAGTTGACAATGCGAACGAGTTTCTTATAACAACAGAACAACAACAACAATGTGGCGGAAGTAAAAACAAAATGAAGCGACAGCAAAAAGTGGAAACGTGCCGCTTGCCTAGGCTTCGAATGTACAACGTGGAGGAGGTGTGGGGCGTGGAAGGCACCAGTGAAAGGGGAAAGGTTAAGCACTCGGGTTTCATATACCATCAAGCAAAGGCTGTGTGAAAAAAGAAACAAAAAAAACCTTTTTCGAAATGTTGCAAACGCAAACACAACATTTATGCGAATATGTGGGATAAGTTTTTTTGGGGAAATCGGCGGATAAGGGCGAAGTAACTGTCTGCGTTTTCCCCTTCCCACATCCACCCCTTCCGCATCTAATCCACATTTTGCTGTTGTCTGCGCCGCGTTTGTTAACATTTAATAAATCAAAATTACTTTTCATTTCTATGACAGTCATAATGGGGGCGTTACTTGGCATTTTGCTTTTCACTTTTGGCCCGCTTCCTGGTAGCCCCATACATGTGGCAAGCACCGCTTCCTCTTCTCTTGCTCTCTGTTCATTTGCACAGTTCACAGTTAGCGAGCAGTTGGCAGCTTGTTGCCAGATGAAATCTCAGAGCGGCCAAATGCTCAAGCTCAAAGCTTGTCCTTGTCGCGCACTTTGAGACAACAACACACACACACACACACATGCACACACATTGTTGATTTTTATATTGGGTGCTAAATTCAATGCGCTCACGCCCCCCCCCCCCCCCCCAAACAAAGCAACAATGCCAACAGCAGCAACCACAAAAAAAGAGCAGCAAAAAAGTCATTTAATTTTGTTCATTTTACTACACGCCGCAAAGACGAGGGTGGGGGTGCGGTTGGCAATGTCCTTGCACAGGATAACACCAATTTCGCTTATGACAGTTATTACAAATGCTACTTGTCTGCCTGGCGCTCAACAAAATGATCAGTCGCAATACAAGAAGGGGCTGACAGGGGCTGGCAGGGGGCAGCAGGAGTTGGGGCATTGCTTGCCACTTTTGCGCTTATCCCTCAAATGAAAAGTTATTGAAGGCACTTTTGAGCTCCCTCAACGCATTGATGCCTTAAGAATCGATTGTCGCTGTCGATATCGCTGTTGCCAAAGCATCAACAACAACAACAACAACAAATGGCCAAAAGCCCATTAGTGCTGAGCAAAACAGCGATGATGACTTTTGCTGGCATCTTGTTGCCCCACAGCTGTCCATCCATCCATTTGTCTGCCAGACTCTGTCTGTTTGCCTTTTGGTTGGGTATATTTTCAGGTTTTCTTTTCATTGAATATCGATGTACTAGTCGAATGCTCAGAGACAGTAAAATAATCTTTCAAAAATTTGGCATTCATTTCATTTTTATCTTTCCCTTTTGGCTTCGCGCAACATTCCAAGTTTTTTTTTTGAGTCAATTTTTTGCTTCTGTTTCTGTGTGTTTTCTCTGTGCTTCAATTCATTTAGTATTATTGTTATTTATTGTCGAATTGTATAGCTATTACAATGTCTGCACAATGAGTAGATGTTGTGCTCATGAATTCAATTATCAACGCTCACATTGGATAAATTCAAACATAAAAGATTCATCCGGCTGCTGAAATGATTAACAAACCCGCACGAAATTTGAGGCTTAGCCATGTGAATTTCTTCAGAAATCGCAAATTGAAGATGTTTTTTTGATTTGGATGCAATCATTATAAATTAAAAAGTTGTTACGACACTTGTTTTTGACAGTTCCCTTTAATCTCACATTCAAGCTAAGGATGAAAAGTTATATGCCGACAGAATCGTAGCACTCATATCTTTGTCATATCTAAACTGCTTATAATTTTATGTATTTTTTAAAGTTTAGTTTAATTTGTTTTTTTTTATATGACAATCAAAAAACAATACATTTTTGCGATCACCACATTTTTGTCATATTTGAACTGCATATAAGTCAATGGGTTTTGAGAAGTGTCCTTCTGCTGCCAATAACACACATTTACCAACTTTAGTTAAGCTTTTCTAATTCAAATAAATAGAATCATTTCTGCAGCTTTAATTAAATCATAAAAGAGTAGCTTGAAAATAAAAACAAATTCCTGACTTTGCCAAGGGTCACATATCGACTGTGTTCCCTTTTTATTTGGAAGCAGAACTCCCTCAGTGGTCTTTAAAATGTTTATCATCTGTATGGGTAAATTGCATTAGGGCTCCATGCTGAATAGCTCATCAGACGTTATGGCATCCCACTAAATATGCAAGCAAATGAAATTAGAAGCAGCTCAACTCCAAGGCAGCTCCTGCTCCTCTTCCCCAAACAATGCCGAGCAGCAGCCTTTTGTTAAGCTCAGCAGCAGGCAGGATCCACTTGGCTCCTTTATCGCAGTGTGGGTGGAGTGGATGGAGTGATGGGGTTTTTGGTGGTGGAGATAGGGCGTATTACATCTTACGTCTTTCCTCTTTCGTGTGATCCAAAAATAGCATCACGTTTTAAATTGCTGCTTATCAAAACATGTTCTTGAACTGTAATCTGTTTTTTCGCTCCCGCAGACGCCAATCCTTAACGGCGTCTCGCCCTACCTGCCAGGAAGAGTGAAATAAATGGTGGGTGCTCGAGGGGGAGGGGTTGCAGGTCTTTTTGGGAACCACCACAAAACCAAATGCCGGCAAAGCGGCGGTGTCAAGTGAGCAGCGTCGCTGAAGCATAAAATGAGTGAAAGCAAGTCGGAAATAAAAACGCAGCAAGCAACGCAAACTGACACATCATTTATATAGAAAGTACAAGATATGGGGACAGAGATTGCGGCGGGTTGGAGGGGTAGCCTAAGGGCGTTATATGTAAATTGAAACGAGAAGCTGAGCTCGACCAAGCGTCACCTGGCCAAGTCCTATATCCCATACATAACATACATACAAATATATATGGCCAACACCCACAAGGAACAAAAAATGGAAATAAACATTAGCAGAAAATGACTGAACGAAACGCAGGCGAGCAAGATCTGTTGGGTAAGTTGAATTGGGTTAGCCACTTGAGCAAACCTGGGCATAAATTTAGAGCTGTCTACTCATGGTTACCCATTCGCATCCTCATCCAAGCATCTAGAACAATCTGTCATCTGAGCGAGCTGTCGGCGCTTCATAAATTTGTGACACTTTTCTTTCGAATTTATTACGCAAAATAAATCGCGAGTTGGCTGTGTGCTGAAATTTTACATACGCGTCGAGGTAGCTGATATGCTTGCTCATTTGGTATTCATTAGAGCAACTGTCGACCCCTTTAGCCGTTTTGGGCCAAGTTAATTAATTGAACAAAAGCCGGTCTGCCAATGTCATTGCGCACACGGGTCTCTCACAGTAAGTCCTAAATGGATTGGGCTTTTGTTGTCGCTACTCCAGCCTTTCTATCATTCAACTTCTTCAGTTTCCAGCCACAGCTAGCTCCTGGAACTCCAGCTGCGTCTACGGACACGTTGGCCCCTGCTTCAGATCGTGTTGATTTTTGAAATTGTTTGGCACTTGAGTGGCAAAGTGTTCCCGGGTGGCAGCCAATGTCTGGCAATGATTGAGCAGCCCAGCAGCCAGCAAAGAGCATGAGAAATTGCAGGTGCACTGCTAAAACAGCTCAGAAATAGGTAAAACAGTTCTATATGATGCTGGGGCGACTAGATAATACCCTATATCTTTCAAACTTTTTTTTATGTTGAGTATTATATAAATAATATTTTAATATATTAATTTAATTTTATCTATTTGCTTTTAAGTCTACAATTAATAAACTATATTTGAATTAATAAAAATCGGTGTTAATATAAACCGATATATATTAAAATATTTACTAGTTTGTTAAGCAGTTAAAATTATATAAAAACACATAAATAAAAGTTTGAAAGTGTTTCCGTAAGAACCACTGTTATTTCCCATAAGTTAAGTATTTAATTTAAACAATTAATTTGCAAACTTTAGCAAATCATATATCATAGTATTTAAGAATATTACAGGGTATAATTTGGAGTGAGGTGCTCAATGTTGCTCAATGAATGCTAATAAAATCAATGTTGTGGCAACCGGCATTGCTCGGACACTGTGAACAAAAAGTGCACGTCCACAATTGGCTAACGAGAGGCGGATATTCTATGGCAAATTGCCCTACTGTTGTCGGAACACAGCTAGTTATTATTCACAGTGCAATGTGAATTGCGGAGCGAATAATTGGTTGAAACGAAATTAAAATTTGTATGCAAATTTTTCAATTGTCATTGTTTAAGTGCAGTAACTATAAATAATCGAATTCATAGCATCCATTTAAATATGAATGTAGACATAAGATAATTTCAGCGATTAATCATTATTGTCAATAAGCGGAAGAAACAAAATCTCATTTTCTGTATATAAATTTGAGTTTTGCAGGTATTCGACTCGATATTGATCTGATTGAGTTTGTCTGTTTAATGCATTATTAATATTAATTCACTTTTGTTTAAGCTTTGCATTGCATTGACATCATTGCATTCAATTGAAGTTAAGTTTTGGTTTAAGCTATTTGCCTCAATAAAGCCGAACAAATTCATTGATACAATGACCAAACAAAAAAATAAACATTCAGTTGCCATCCAGTTGCTAGTTGATTGAACACAGATCAATTTTGAGACCAACGCAAATTTTAATCAATTATTTATATTTCAACTGGCAAATTAAACTTCACCCAATGACAAATCAAGTTTTGGAATTGCTACGAAATACTTGGTCAGACAGTGTAATCTCAAAGCAAGGCAAGAGGAGAAGGAGGAGGAGGAGGAGGACGGTGAAGGTTGACGCACGCATTCGAGTCCTAAGTAAGGTCATCATTATGGATAAGCGCAATGTATGTGGGTTTTATGTACTTAACACTTCAGCTCGTCGCACTGTGATGACACAGAGGCCACCCAGTTGGATAAGGAAAATCCCAAAGCACCCTTGGCACTCCAACCACGCTCCTTATTCAACTGGGGCACAGGGTGCGCCCGGCTGAGATGCGAGGTCGACCAGATGAGCAATTTATCTCGCAGCTGTTTACTGTTTCACTTGGAGCCAACGCAACACACAAGGCTGCCGAGCGGTCGGAGACGTTATGCTTGGCCGAAGCCACTTATGCGCCCACTCACACTCACACACCCACACACACGCACACAGTGAGAGCCTTATGATTTATGTGTTGGTGTAAATACATAAGCACATTCGCATAAAAATAAGTATCCAAATGTCCTTGTGTCCAAACGCATTCGTATTCATTAAATGTGCAAAAATAGCGACGACTGCGAAAAGTAAAATTAAAACTGAACTTCAAAAGGCGTCGTCGTAAATTGAAAGAAGAACATTGCCCACCCATTCGCCACCAAGATATCCTCGCTGTGTGCATATCGAGGGGAGCAGGTGACCCACAGCAGCAGCAGTAGGAGCAGCCTCAAAATGCAAACAGCAGCCGTCGGCTGCGCGCTGAAATTGTGGGCGGTCCTTCACTTTTTGCAGTCACTGCTGATGTCCTTTACACGCACATAACACACATACACAAACATATATGGGTGTATGTATGTGTGTGTGTGTTTAGTCTTAAGTACGCAAAATGTGCCACTGCAAGCGCCCACAAGTGCAACTGCCCCTTAATCTGTGTCGTCATTTCGCTCGTTGACATTTATATTTAGTTTTTGCTTTTTTTCATATTTGTTTGTTGGTTTATTTTGTTGCTCGTTTTTTAAGCCATTTGCTTTCATAAGCGTAAAGTGCTCTTCATTATGCGCATGAAGTGAAAGGATAAGTGCAGCAACTATACACACACTCACATACAAACACACACACACACACACACACACACAAACACACACACGCACTTGCATTCAAGTTCAAACATTATGCTCTTTCTGTCTGTGCATTGCAAGCAGGAAAAATGCTACAAAATTGCCTTCAATTGACGTGCAGCAAAGAAACAAGAAAACTATAGAAAGAGAACGTTTTAAGAAATTTCTTTTAATTTCTATAAGAAATACCAAGTAAATGGAACTGAATGAGAGGTGCACTCACAAGACTGCCACCTGAACGCATTGTGTACACTTAACATTTTAAAAGCACAACAGAAAACTTTTCTTTATATTTATTTGTTTTTTACGGCTGACAGTTTATATTATAAATTGTGTTGCAGATCTAATCACTTTAAGCGAAGCTTTGAGTTGGCAAATTTTAACTTTTACAAAATGCGCTTAAGTTGCCATTTATCCAAAATGTTTCTTAAATTTCTAGTCTGCTCATGTTAACTCTTTTATTCAAATCCGCTCCTAAGCTACGAAAATATAATTTAATTGCATTCTTTTTAAAATTTGAAGAACGATTAAAATCTTAACATTAATTTTCCATCACTTAGTAAGAAGTTTGCGATTTAGTTTCAAATTTGATCACACTAATTAATTATTAGCTGTGTTAAAATTTTAATCTACTTGAATGATCCTTAACTAATTCGTTTCCGATTACCATATACGTTGTGAATTAGCTCCATTTAGGGATAATATTTTGAGTGAGTAAGCCTAACTTGAATGCTGCTTGTGCCATAATTAGTCATAAGTTGGACTTCTAATAAACTTCATAGGCACAAGTAATCGCCATTAATACGGGGCACAGTGTAAAATTGACAACCAGGCAGCCAAGTCAAGTGGGGGACACTTAAATAAGTCTTTGGGTCTGCAAATCGATTGGTCATCAGGGTCAAGGAGCTTTGCCTTATGGCCTCAATCGGGCTGAGTAGTGGGCCGCATTGTTGTCCAACAACCTAACCGGGCTTAAATAATGTCTGACAAAACCGGCAAGCCAAATGTGCCAGCGCCAAAGCGATTTGGATTTTTCACACAATTTTCTCTGTCTTGGCCACTCGTTGGCAGTTCAGAGGCTGAAGTGTTGGAGGGGGCAGGGATGATAGAAGGGTGTAAGCCAAGTGTTCAAAGTCGTTGCTGGGTTTTTTTTATTTTTGCACACTTTTGGCTGTAGTCAATGACAGGCGGAGGACAAAAACACAAAAGGCCTTTGACACCTTTTGTGAGTGTGTCTGTGTGGGTGCGTGTGTGTATATGTGTGTGTGTGCGTGTTTTAGCGAGCATCAAATTATAATACGACGTCTGCTCTTAACAAAGCCTAAAGCACTCAAGCATAACCTTTAACGGGCAGTGGGTTTTCAAATTAAATTACATTTTTTAAGCACTTTTGGATAAGTTTATTTTATTTTAATTTTTAGTTGTTAGTTTGTATATATTCATATTTTCATACGCTGCACCCACTTAAAATGGAGAAAAGGGTGAATTGAGTAGAGTAAAAGTAGGCAGTAGGCAATAGGCAGCAATAAAGAATACATAATCTTAAACAATTAACTTGTACCAAGAAACCGATCTCAGAGTGTAGGGTATCTCATAGTCTATTATGTGTTTGACAGCCATTTTCAGTTCGGGCTCTGTCGACAAACACACTCTAAATTGTTGGGTTAGAAAAATTGGCTTTAAGTAATCTTTTTAAATGTTTTTACATTGCATAAAAAAAAAATGCAAAATAACTTCATTGGAAATTGAATCTTATAATAATTATAATAATATGAAACTTGTTCAATTTTAATGATGTAATTAAAATAATCGCATCTATTTAAGAGACTTCAATGCTTAAAAGAGAATGCAAATAATAATTACGAAATACGAATATCCAACACAAAGCTAAAACTCGTAAATTATTATTTGTTCAACTCTTTTAAAGTGCACAAAAGGTAAATAATAGAATTTATGAACACTCTACACGAAACAGATCCTTGTTGACTATAGATTTATACGGGTAACAGATCTGTATGTAAATGTGAGTAGAGCAAAGGAAAGCGAAAACAATCATTTTACCATAATAAGCACTAAATATGCAGAACGCCCCTATGCCAGCCAACTTGTTTTTACCAGCACGAGCAGCAAAAACTGCTTCGCATATATTGATAAATATTAGTTAAAATATGAATAAATTTTTATGAGAGACAGAGGCAGAGAGATAGAAAGAGGGAGCGAGAGAAAGAGAGAGAGTGAGAGTAAACGAATCAGCCACCTGTGCAGCTCAATGCGCACCGAGTGTGTGTGTGGCAACAATTTGCCAAACGTTGCGTATACGTAACGAGCAAAAGTAAATTGATTGCAAGACGCAATGAGGCGCGTCCTGTAAAACCACTTAAAACATGCCTCAATACATGCCATAAACTCAAACCAGGAAGCATTTCTCGGTTACCCGGCTGCTGAAGGGTTTCCCTAAACGAACTCTCGCAACATAAGACGGCAAAAGCACACACACACACACACACACACAAACATATATACATACATATATATATATATATATATATAGACAACGAGTTACACCCACCAAATGCAAATGCAAACACACACTAACACACACAAGTACGCTTAAGCCAGACCGACAAACATTTAACCGGCGGCTATGAAATTCGATAAATATCGACAAAGTTTTTCGGCAACGTCGCCTAAACGTCGCCTAAACGTAGGGAGTTTATTAAACACAGGAAGGATATGGTCTCAGCAAAGTCAAGTCTGCTCTTACGCCTCCCCACCACCCTCGCTGCCTCTGGCATCTCCCCGGCTATTTGAATCGCTTTCGCAAAAGGCGCAACTTTGACATAAATATGCAGTCGCACGTTCCCTCAAACACCCTTCCCCGGCGACTTACCAGACTTCAATTACGCGACCGCGCTTTTTACCTTCCATACATGTTAATGTATGTGTGTGTGTGTATGATTCTGTGTGTGTGTGTGTGTGACGACCCCCAAGGGGATTATCGCTTACATTTTGAGTCGAGTGTGCTCGTTCATTGTTGCTGATATTGCATAGCTTAGCCAGGCCAAACACAGCCATCTCAGGTTGTAGACAGGAGTGAAAGTTGTGTCGGCATTGTGTGATTTGAAATTGTATTTGACAAGCATCTGTCTCGTATTTTCTGGCAGCGTTATTGGTTGTGCGACTGTTTTTACACTAGCCGTTCAGTGAAAAAAGGATAAACATGTCAAATGGAAAATATAATAATTTCCAAGAATTTGCTTTCGTGAAAAATTACACATGTAAATTTAAAAAAAAAATAAAAAATACAAGTCTTTGCAGAGGCTAAAATTTAATTCTCTTTCAGAAATGAGTTCAACAAATGCCAAAAATGAATAATATATAATAAGAAGTCATCGAACAAACGTATATGTTGTAAATATCAATGTAGATGAGCAATTTACTAGCATTAAGACTATAGAAAATGCAGAATTGCAGTTGTGTAATGAGTACAACTCCCTAAAAAGTTCCTTTGAAAAATTCAATGAATTACAATAGGACAAAAACTTGATTTTCAAACGAATGCAATTCTCTTTTTGAGGAGTATATATTATTTTCACACAATAAATAGTAAAAAGCAATAAAAGATAAGAATTAGATTTTAAAATTCGATGGTTTTATGGTTTTATTTAAAAAAAAAGCAATAAAATAAGACCAGCTATATATAAATTAAAAATATATACATTCTTGCGAAATTTTAATCATTTTTGCAAAACTCCTTTAAGGTCTCGGAACCGTGTCTTGTAAGTCTAAATTTTATTAGTTATTTGTAGAAGGACAAAACATGACAAAAAGAGTAACTGGATTGTTAACACGTTCAGGCTTAAAATAAAAAAGTTTGACTTAATGGTATAATGTAATACTATTTGTATTGTTATTAATAAATAAATAATTTAAGCTTTAGGAACTTGTGATAGATAAACAAAAAAAAAACATTCATAATATAATAGCATTAAAAATAAAGCTGTACGCTTAAAAATACCTACACCGACTTGCACACATCCATTTAAAAATAAACCAAATAGGGTTTCCCACATCTGATATTCTCACGTCAAAATTTTATTTAAGCCCATCAGAACGATATGTTATGTCCTGTTATGTTATGTCGGCCTGCTTGTTCGGCAAAAAATAATAGCAGATTTGTGTTTGTCAGGCACACGCGTGACATTAGCAGCTGTCGCAATATGAAAATCTACACACGCACACCCACACACACACATAGGCAGTTACACTCGTATGTATGAATGGTCAACATGGAGCTGACATTGTATTTGATTTTTCGACAGACTAAGCGTTAGGGCAAAAGGGGCGGAGGAGAGGGCGAGATATGATTTTCTTGCTGGTTCGTCAACTCTGACAAATTTGTTTAAAGCGCCCCAGCGACAGTGTAAACTTTTTAATTAATATCAAATATGAAACACCGCCATAAGCGAGAGACCCGCCCACTCAGTGAAAAACGTTGATATAGTGTGAATGTGTGTGTGTGGCTCTGTGTGTATCTGTGTGTGTGCATGTGTTTCAAATAGCATCAGAATTCCGAATAGCTCCAAAAGTAAAGCGGGGAAGCAGACGCAAAAAGCTGACAAAAGTGAAATCAACCAAAGCTTGTTAAGAACTTTTAATTAAATTTATTGTTGATGCCTTGAAAGTCGCTTGTTTTTTCTGCTGTTATTGGTATTGTTATTGCTGTTAGTTAATTCTTAGTAAGTATTTTTGAAAGCAAGTCGAAATGCTTATTAAGAAATATTATTATTATTAAAATCAGACAGTTAACAGATTTAAATTAAGCAAACAAATAATCTTTCATAGAAGATGCAAATCTAACTACGGCTAAAGCCCAATTACTGGTTTAATTTGTAAATACACTTTTTTTAAGCAAAAAAGGCTACGTATAACATTTAAATTAATATAAGAAACATTAATACATACCAAAATTGATTTTTACTCAATATAATTGGTTAAATTTACTTTATATTATTATTAATTACTAAGTTGAGGCCTAGTTTTTTGTATGCCTTAAGCCAAGTGTTAGTTAAATAATTATTCTACTTTTTGTTATATTTTATTTACTAAAAAATAATTATACTTTCATTAGAAAGGAAAATCTCTGAACATAAAAGTCACAGGTTCAAAGATTTGCCTAACTTTTATTTATTTTTACTCTCACTACCGGTCTCTGTATATCTGCCATTTTACATTTATTAATTTAACTTAAGACTTTAGTTTTTATTTAATTAGAGTTATATTTTTATTTTTGAAGCCGTTTTATTTTTATTTATTTATTTAATGTCTAAACTGCAAAAAAAAAATATGAGATTAATTCAAATTAAATAAAAAGTTAAATATATATATTATATTAAATAAATAATTATATAAATTAAATTGAATGCAAATTGTTCAACCTTTGTGGTAAATTACAGAGTACTCAAAACGATTCATGCAAGGAATAATTAGAAGTACAACAATTGAGAGACAGCGGAAAAAAGTAACGAGAAAGAACTGAAACATTTATTTAGCTCTTAACGCAGCTGAATCGATTTCAACATTTAGTAATTTAACTGTAAACCTAACACCTAGTAAAAAGGGAAGATTAATAAGAGTAAAATGTAATAAAAAACTCTTCTGTACAGAATCCAATCTACTTAGATATCCATATTACACAATTGGACGTAAACGAGAAAAGTAATTCTGGTCGTATGAATATCATGAAGTTCCTTTGAACACAGCTTAATAAAACCAAGAACTTGATTGGTTATTTACAGTGAAAAATAAATATGGTTAGTTTAGATAATGGAAACCTATTCAACTTAATTATAATTACATATAATGCTTATTATATTAAAATATTTATATTCGGAACCAATAATTAACTGAAACAGTTATCTCAAAAAACCTGTGATTTAAATGCCAAATGAAAATTATTACTGTTTCTTCAGCGAAACTTTATTCAAAGGTAAGTATTTAAGTAAAAAAAAAAAATAGGAAGCGTACACACATTAACATTGCTGAAATATTAATGGCAAGAGTATGGGAAATAAATCAAGAAATTTCCCGGGAAAAATTGAACGATGACATTTTAAAAGTTGAATATTAGGTCAACCTTTACGACTTTGATTCACTAAAGTTCTGTATAACAATATTTTTTAATCGGATCGCATTAATTGTGCTGTGACAAAGAATATTTAATGTAAATATCGAAAGAATAAGATTGTCTCATATTGAAAATAACACAACAGTCAGCCCAGACATTTATATATATAGTAAAGAGAGGAATGCAACTGACAGGCCATTAATATTGATATCCTTTGAGACCTGCGACAGTTTTTTAAGCGGCTTAAATAGAGCACAACGATTTTTAATTGCTATACCAAATTGAAGTAAAAAACGATGGGATGTCTGTGGCTGCAACAAGCTGCAATTTTATTGACCGCATTTTTGTCTTGTTATTATTTTAAAATGAATTGAATACCACATCGGAGAGTATGCCTCATATTGCATTACATACCGGGGCTTACGGTGTAATTATGTTTATATTTTGTAATTAAGGGATTAAATTAATCAGCTTCACTTTTAAGCCTGCAATCTATGAAAATAACTACCTATTCAATGACTTCTTATAGCGTATTTAAAAGTCGTGTTTTAAAGTTTCGGTGGTGTGCTTCTATTAATATAAAATATTGAGTGTGCATCATAAACTCACAATTATTTTTGTTGGATCATTTGGTTCTTGCACTGCCCAGATGATTCAATTAATGTAAATATTTCTCGTGCTTTATTTATGTGTGCATTGTCTTAAAAATGCTCACAGAGCATAACAACGATGACGAATAAATGCGAATAATTACGCTTTTGTTGAGATTTTTTTGCTAAATCCAAGAACGAAGGGCACGGGTGCATGACCCACTCCAATTGCCATCAACAACAGCAGCAGTTACTACAACTACACCATTGTCCTTTGTCCGTAGTCCATAGTCCATTCAACCATTTCCGGACCAAGTGAGAGATCGTGTGTGCGAGACTCATAAAATTGTTGGCTATTTGAACGTTTCTGTGCCATCCATTGAAAAATAAAACGCGACAACTGAAGCTTACCCAACTCTCACACACACTCACACAGGCATGTATAAATATATATATTCCGCTTTAGAAAAGGGTGCAAAAAAAAAAATAAAAAAAAAAAATCTAACGAAAATAGGAACGAAAATAGGAACGAAATGAAGCGCTTGGCTGGAATTTCATACTGTTGGCATGGCATGTCCGCTCACAGACACACACATATGTGTGTGCGTGTGTGTTGGTGTTGGTGTGTAGGGTGTGTGTTTTTCTTTGACAAGCAGCATAAGTGTGCTGCTTGGCCTGCAACAGCACTCGCTGCTCCAAGCTGCTTCTGGCTGTCCACATCGATGTGTTGGACATTTTATTATATTTGCTCGCAGACATTTTTGCTCTAATACGAAAATGGGATTTTAGGATATAAAAATTATGATAGATTACCGTTGCACACTCCTGCACAAACACACACACACACACACACACATGCAGCTGACGTGACTTGGCTTTGTTTGGCGTTCTTTGAAGCTGCAATTGCAACGTCGACGTCACCATGAAAATTGCGACCAGCTAAGCTGAAGAAAACCATTTGATGATAAAAGTGGCCCTCAATTGCTTTGTTGCTTGTTGCTTGTTGCTTATTGGACTCTTTGCCGGTTGGCTTTTATTAAATTCAATTGTGAGAACGTTGTGGAAGAATGTGGCAAATTGTTGACTGCTCGCCGCGGTAATAATAATCCATTAGATAAGTACTTTATTAAAGGACTATCAAAGTTTAACTGCATTGTACGCATTTGTTGGGGCAGCAGCTTTATTTGTTTGCAATCAAGTTTTTATGGTGTTAGTTAATATATTTTACGTGAATAATATGAGAACTTCTATTCCCACATTATATAATCACAGCCAAAGAACAAAATAATTTTAAAAGCAAACAAATTTCATTAACTGGTTTTGGAGAGAAAAACTATGCTTCAGTTTCTATTTTTTATAACCATATTTTAAGAATTTGAAATATTATTTATAACTTGCCTCTGATATAAATGTTATTTTGCTTTTTATTTAATGAAGGATCGTTGCTTAAATTTTTTAAAAATATTAATTTCTTTTTTATTATATTTATATTATATTTATAAACATATTTATTGAGCTAAAATCGAAAAATTAACAATGTTGAACAAACTCTCACAGGGCTCCATCTATTGAGTGTATGTTGCAACGTCCTAGCTAACACGCAAACCGCCAGGTAGCGCCCTCTGTTGTACATCCAACAGCGCCCTCTATCTCAAGCTATTTCATAATATTTTAACAATATAATAATAATAAACAAAACATTTTTAAGAACAAAATTGATATAATTACTAAAAATACAACGGAATTATTAAATGAGCCCAACCCAAGTCGGCGGTACTCAAACTCACCTTATAAAACATTATGCAACAAATATGCACAATATTTTAACAATATAATAATAATAAACAAAACATTTTTAAGAACAAAATTGATATAATTACTAAAAATACAACGGAATTATTAAATGAGCCCAACCCAAGTCGGCGGTACTCAAACTCACCTTATAAAACATTATGCAACAAATATGCACAATAAAAGTTCAAACTCCCAACTTGTAATACAACTAACAAGCCTCAAAAACTTAAATGTTTCAAATTAAAAAACGAGTTCAACAAACAAAAAAAAAACCAAATTAGTATTGTAATAAGCGAACTCAATTGTTGCGACTATTATTGTTGCGAATTAAGTTGAGCAAAAACCTCTCCAAACAACTTGAGTTGAGTTAATTAAAAGTTTTCTGCAACTTAAACGACAACTAAATAAATGCCAAATCATTAAAATTGCGAAATCAGAGACATTCAACAATACTTAAATCCACAACTAAATCGACATATCTATGCTCTTCATAACGAGAGCAAATTTATAAATAAAAAAATTATCAAATAAATGTAAGTTATTGAAATAAAATGTAATAATTAAAACTAATATATCTAATCAAAAGCAAATGATTTTAATACATTCTAAAACAAAATATGTACACATTTTAAAATAATATACAATCAATTTTACCTATTGCTCAATTTAATTAGTCATTTTTATGATTATTAAATCGAATATGTTGATACATTACATTTATTACTCTGTGTCTTTAGCCAAGTGTGACGATGGTCAATGCGTTTTGCTAGTATAATTACTGTAAAATAATTATGTTTTAATTAACCACACACAAGAGATGACAAACAACAAGCCAACTATAACTTCGCGCAATTTTTTCTTACGATGGTCAAATTGCAATTAGCCAAGAGACCATTGTCTCAGCCAAATATAATACTCGCAAGTAAGTACATTTTTTTTAAAGTATATAAAGTATATTTGTTTATTTTTTTGTATAAGGCTATCCGTCCAATTAACTACAGCTTTTGGCCCCCGTCGGTGAGTCAGTAATTTGTGAAGCAACGTGGAATTGCCCCGCGCACGCCTCAGGAGCCCCCCTTTCGACTAACTACGCACCTGTCAAGCATCGCGTGCTCCGTGCAAGGCGTAAGAGAGCGACTCGGCTGCACCCTCACCCCCTTGGGCCATACAGCAAAATTTTGATTGTAACAAGTGGCCGGCCGGTGGCGAGTTTTTAGTTTAGTTTTTGATTCAGTTTCAGACGAATAAGATGCGATTTCGAGCGCGCAACAAATAATAGCTGTTTAACTTGAACATTAACTTGAACATTGTAAATGTTAATCCCAACAAAATAAAAAAAAAAATTTCGATCGTTTAAGTGTTACAATTTTATGGGCTTAGCCAAAGTCGACGAACGACTGCCTGAAAAAAAAAATCGCGAACCTTTCAGCATCATTTCGCCGAAATGGGCAATTCCAGTTCCATTTGTGCCGATCGCAATGCCGTAAGGAATTTCGATGAAAATGGGTAAGAAAGCAGAAGAGAGAAAACAAAGCAAACCATGATAAACGAGGGCAGTGTGACAGTTTGCAAGAAAAAAGAAACAAAGTAATAAATAAATGCCTTGCCTAAAATTATAAAATCAATTTAAACTTTAAGATATATTTAAATATACACAATGTTATCCGTTTTGAAGAAAACCAACAATCAGGGGCATTTTGTAACAAACTAAAACTTTTACAAAAATTTCAAGATTTAAATTAATTATTTTTGACTAATTAAAAATAAAATTAATCAATAACAAAATGTTAGAAAGGGCAATTAAAAATAAGTGCTTTGTAAATAAGTTCAACTTAAAGTTAACCAAAATCCAAACTAAATAAAATATTTATTTACTTTTTCTATTTTTGAATACACACAAGAAAATTTAAAGTACTTTCAACTTGAGTCGAACACTTATTTCCACCTTAAAGATAACTAAGAAGTAATAAAAGTTGCTTTTCTTAATTTTTAATTCATTTTTGCACACACTGAAGGAAATTTAAATTTTTCAATGATTCAACCCCTTTATAATATTTATTCAGATTTAGCTGAAGAGGGGCTCAGCAAAGCACCTAACAATTTGTAATAGCAGAACTAATTTGATAGCTAACAAGCTGGCTTTCATTAGAGTTCACTATCTACTATCAAATCAGTACTTAGTAATCCTTACCATTTAGACCCCGGACACGCCCACTCCGATTCCCACCAGTTACTGTTTCCTCTGTCCATTTACATATAAAATACAACTAATAATTAACGTTTAATGGCGCGTTTTAACAGCGTTTTATTCGCGATTTACTCATGATTCACCGACCCAAAAAAACCGAATTTTGGATATATATATTCAGTCCGCCCATTTGTAGTTCAACTGGCAGTGGGCGTGGCTGATTGGCAATTTAATTCATGTCGCTATTAAATATCTTGCCAAACACAAAAAGTCTATATACTTTAAGGTTATGATTGAAAAAATCACAATTGCAGCTGCTGCTATTGTTGTTGTTGTTGTCGTAATTGTTGTTGCCATGAAATCCACAAACATAAAACAAACTAAACTAACCAATTAATATTTATGTATGAAGGTCAGACACCTGTGTCTAATGTTCCAGCCGCAGTTTACTTTCAATTTTTGGCATTGGTTTACTCTACACACAGGTGAACTGAGTGTTTTATACACCTAAGTTAATTTCAATTTCAATTCCATTTATTTTATTCAATTATTGGTTTTATCTACATTTAATGCAAGTAGAAAATTCTTAAGATGAATACAATTAATATTTATTGACTGCTCTATTGTGTTGATTTTAGTTATTTAGTACCAAATTTATTACAAATAAACTAAATACAAAATTAATCGGTTTTGTAGTCCGTTTTAGTTATTTATTTTTTTCCTACTTAATTATTTTATTGCTGTATGTTTTAAGGTTTACATTTGTATTTCTTATTGCAATCATTATATAACACTAATGTATATCAAACCAATATATTTTTTCAAATTTTAAAGATTAATGCAGTTTTATTTGTAGTTCATTGACTATTCTTTTGTTTAGTTTTTAGTAAAAAAAAAACACCAAATTGCTTTTAAATTAAATAAATACAAATCATTAGGATTTTCTGCACACTATATGTTCAAGAACATGAGACGCTGCAAAACTCAGTTAATTTTTAATGACAAAACGACTGGCTGCAGTTAAAGCTCAGCTATTTTAGGATAATTAAACATCACATTCTGAGAAGAATAAACATCACATGGAGTCGCCTTACAATCGACTCCGTTAAGATAAATAAATATAACATGGGGTCGCCTTACAAGCGGCTTTATATGTATTTGGTTGGTTGTTTTCAAAAATATTAAGCAACTGCCTTATTTAGTATTAGACATTTAATTTATTTGTTTATTTATTATTATAAACAAGCAATTAATCTTTTTCACTCCAAAAGCTAACATTTTTTTGTTTATCTAAAAGCTATATAATCTTTACTATATTTGATTTTAGCATATTTATATATCTAAACGCTCAACTGACTAAGAAAGTACATTTTGCAATTGCTTTCGTATCACATTTTATTAAGGTCCGCTTGAATTACAAGCAATCGACGCCAGTGATTATTCTGTAAATTGTTTACACACTTAAGCGTAATGTTATATGCCCTCATTGATTGCCGCAAAGTCATTCGGCTGTGTTCTTTTCTTTTATTTTCTTTTCTGTTATATTCTGGCCTTATCAGTTTGATGTGCATAGTCTGCTATTGTCCCCTATTCTAAGCGAAGCAAAGCAAAAGGAAAACAAACATCAGCGAAAACTGTAAAATATAGTAGCAAAAATAAAAGTCTCAACAACAAAACCCCTGAAATGGTCGTAGTCAGTTCAATTTCTGTGCTCCAACGTTGCGGTCAAAACTAAATAGTGTTCGACTCTAGCCATTAGCAATGCAAATAAATCGACAATTTACATAGATTTTAGTATTGTATAGTTTAATTATATAATATATATATGTGCAAATATAGTGCCAACAGACGAGAAAGCAATCAAATTGTTCAACATGTTTGCATCTCTGCAGTGCTTCTCATCACTAAAAACCTTTGGACGGCTTAAGATGTTTGTATATAAGTATATATTCTAATTATTATATATACAGTTAACATCAGTATATACTAATATGCATCATTAACACGGGTGAAAAGTGGGCGTAACACTTTTGTGCTTATCATTATTGCTAATTTGTCTGGCTTCACATGCAAACATCTCCTGTTTTAGCACCTTGCAACATCGCGAAAAATCCAACAGTGATTATTATTTATTAATTTAACTAATCACTCTTCATAAAAATTAATTCGTAATTTTTTAAGAATTAAAATAACTTATACCTTTCTTTTATAATTACTTAGAATTTTTAAGAATGACTTTCTTTAAGATTTCGTTTCATTTGTGGAATTTCCCCATTTGTGTCATCTTCACATTATCTATTCCCTCTCTTTCGCGAAAATACAGTTATTTCATGATGTCTGAGCAATTTGCGTCACATAGTTCAATTCGAATAATTTAATTTAATTATGCCGGAAATATAACATTTGTTTTACCCACTCTCCAAAGACACAGACACACAAACACAATTCGCACTCTGCGTTAGATTCACTGTTGCTCTCTTTCTGACTCATTCACAGCACCCCAATTTATCCAACGGCCTATAATTCCCGAAACCCTTCCAATGGCCAAATAACACCGTATCATCATCAACAGCAGCAGCAGAAGCAAAATGAGCACGGTTTTTACAAGACCACAATACCCGTTGGCGTTGGCAGTGCCGGCAACAGTAGCGGTTCTCACTGCGCTCACTGCCAAACAGCTGTTTTGTGCTCACGCGCACTCGCACCCGAGACAACAATAAGCCAAAACAACAACAAATCAACGCCGACACAGCTACTCTCCCACACACACACACACATTAACGCAAGCACGAACACAAGCAGCTGCGATTGTGCTGCTACAGCGAAATGGCACAGTAGTCGTGTGTGTAAAAATCATACGACTACAACAACAACACTCGAATATGAACTTTCCAATTTTGCAAAACTTAAAACACAAATCAGTACGCAACGCGACGTTGACGAGGCATCATCAGCAGTAGAGGCAGCTTTGCCACCACCAATATTATCCTCGAGCCACTGGCAACAGCTACAACAGAGCCTCAACGAACTACACCACCATAATCAGCAACAGCAACTACTAATTGGCAATCCTAGCAGCAACAATTTGCAACAGCAACGCAACTTTAGCAACATGAGCAACAATAAAGACACGGATCAACAACGCGATCGCCTTGGTCTTTGGGGCTCCGGCGACAATGAGATCGTGGGTAATCTATCGGGATTCGATCGCCTGTACAACAAACGCTTCAGCAAGGTGAGTTTTCCCTTTTCCGCCTTGAAAAAAGCCATAGTTCACAAGAAGTTGTGGTGGAAAAATACCAGAGCTGCAAGCGGGGTTGTTTTCATATATCTATGTATCTATGTATGTATGTATATGTACTATAATGTATATGTACAATCACACATACAATCAAACAAATTGCCACAATAGAAACCTACTAGGCACTACACTGCGCAAAAAGGGAGGCGTCAACTAACAACATTTCGACAAAAAAAATGTTGTAACCCTGAATCCAACTACAAATTGGTCACTAATAGCTCAACTTACTTTGTTAGCCATGCTAATTTTTTTTTAATATTTTTCCCTTTGAGAAATTATTTAAATATAAATTTATATAAATTATTCTTAATTTCTTATTTTTTAATTTTTTATTTGCTCAAGTGTCAGCTAACAATTATTACAATTGAAAAAAAACGAAATTTTCGATAACGGTTTTGTTTGACCTTTAGTTAACATAGCTGCCCCAAAAAAAAACCAAAAAAAGAAAAACACGTGCCTCATTGGAAGACCAAAGTTCGTGTGTATTTTATGAGCATTTCTTTATATAGAGTTGATGTCATATTAAATTAATAAAAGAGGCAGAGTCCATTAATTGATAACTCGATAAATTGACTAAGGCCCAATTAGGCAGCTGCAAGTCATCAAAATTATTATCACAATCAAATTGATTTCTTACTCGCTTACAATATGCATTACGCTTCAAGTTCAATGCCAAATTGCAGAGGCTGATTTTGTCTGTTTCTTTTCCCCTTTCTTTTGTCCCCTGTGGTTTTGCATATTGCTCTTCCTTTATTCTAGTCGAGAATTAAACTTTTGTATTTAGAGCGCAATTGGACAAGCGAGAGCGAGAGCGAGCAATGTGCATGAGCTTTTAAAAGCTTGTAGGATTTGAGGTTGCAATTCAGTTTTAATTTAATAATCTCTTTGCGTGACGAATTTAAAAACACATTACCAATTTCAATAACTAAAGGCGACTCGATACCTTGATATTATATATTTATAACACACAGAATTGGGCTTTCATAATTAAAAATAATAATAATTAATCTTTCCCTCATGTATTTAAATTTTTTTTTCTTTCTTTTTGTTTTTACTTTTGCGCTCTGCGAGCAACAGCTGTTTTATTTATACATAAATAAAGCTCTTACCACACAGTTTGCAGAGTTTTCGCATTCTTATAATATTGCATTGGAATGCATTCTACTTACAAAAAAAAAACTGACCTACGTTAATCGCTTGATATTGTTTTCAAAATTGAATTAATACACCAAAATATTTGTTCAGATAACAACAAATGTGTTGAGTATTTTGATTTAGTTATCGCTACAGCAAATTAAAGCAATGGTAAAAAAAGTGAAACAAGTCGATGCTCAAATGCGCTTTAAAGTATATTAATTATTACTTACATATTGTAAATAAATATTTTATAAATGTAACGTTGACATTTTAACATGTTTAAAATTGAGTATCAAGTCGGCTGTCATCTACAAACTTGTATGTAATTTATACGGTCAACGTTCTGCATAAGTTAGCGATATGAACTTAGTTAAATCAATAGTTGAATATGTAAATACCACGCAGACAACTTGAGTTATTCCCACCTCAAGCAATAGCTTAAAACATTAGCAAAAATATCTGAGTCATGCTGAGTATTCAAAAGCAACACAAAAAAAAAACTTTAGTTTCGCACATAAGTCTGTGAAATTACATCCCTTTAGGCACACAGCGTAAAAACCTTTTCTTTTTGTAGAGGAAACAATTTGCATGAAATTGTGCCATTGGTGTAATCATCATCATCATCATTATCTGCTTTCGTTGCTCATTTCGATGCTTTCGTCATCGCTTCAAAGTCTGGCTTCCCACTTGATTATCATGTGGCGCTATTCACCGACGGCTAACCCCCTGAAAATGCATGAGATGATCGTCAAGCCAGACACCTCAAAAATCAGCTGACATTTATCATGGATTGTTTTTTGTTTCTTATTTAATCATTTTTTATTTTTTTGCAATATTTTTATTTTGGTTTTGTGCAATCGGTTACAACTTATCAGTTAGGATTCGTGTTAAAATATTCGCTACCCATCTGTTGCCAGGCAACCGATCGCTTATTCAATCTGTTTAGGAATTTATATTATTTGTATTTCATTTTGTATTTAATTCTTTGCTTTTTTATTTTCCAATATTTAATTAGATACGTTTATTTTTGTGCAATAGTGTAATACCTACATGTGAGATTTACAGAAAATACCCGCCACTCATCCTTTAATTTTCATGTTAAAAGCCATACTGCCAGGTGTTAATGATGTCGATTTCATCGTCGTCCACCTTGAGATCATATTTAATATATCGGTTAACAACTAAGTTTAAAACGTTATCAGATTATTATTATATATTTTTGTTTATACGTCATCGTTTGTGGTGGTGAAATCCCCGACGACACCATTTATAGTAAATTTCATCACCGAAAACATTGTAGCTGTTATCCCATATATTAAAAGTTATTTCAAGTTCGACGACGTGATATTTGAAGTGTTTGATGTTTATTTCATGAGTTCCACTATCATGTTTTAAGCTATCAGATTAGCACTACTTTTGCGCGCAGTCACGCATAGACCATACTTTTCGGGACTTTTGATTAGATTAAACATAATTTGTTCTAGAATTCTATGGCTAGTTTTCACTGTACAAATGTTAAGTTTCGCAACTATTCAGGGCAGTGCAAAATTTATAATTTGTCATGGTTGTTATTGCATCTAAGCTGAGTTGTCTGGAATATTCCGCAAATTACGCAATCGTCTCTGGAAATTTATTTATACATATTCGTCTCTGAAAATTTTTTTATACATATTAGGTTTGTTGAAGTTCTGGTAGGGTGCTATTGTTAGATTAAGAATTCGTTTACTGTCAATATCTTAAGAAACTAATCAATCAGACCTAACGCATATGAATATAAAACCCCTATTTTTAACCCCTGTCAATAATAATCAACAAATTGCACAAGTATTTATCACACTTATTATAAGTTTACAACCAATTATTGTTTTGGGTACTTTTCCAACAATTTGTTGATTTTATTGACATTCATTCTTAGTTCAGTTTGCCAAAAATGCTAAAATTGCGTACATAAAAGTTTTTGTGATACTTTCCTTACATATAATAAGTAATACTTACCCAAAATGATTATAAGAAATTCGAAATCACTACATATTATAAATTTGATCAAATGTTTTGTTAGCTTTAAAATGCCACAAGATATTTGTTTAAATAAATGACAACAATAGGGTCTTAAGTAGTGAATATTACACAAAGCATAAACTTTTTATTATATTATGAAATATTATACAATATATATTAATATTAACTGTTTGGAATGTCACGATTTGCACACACGAACAAAAAAAAGGAATGCCAGAAACTTTTGCGCATCTGTTTTGAAGTGCATATTGTCAGGCAGTATTCCCAAATGGGAAAACGCCCGTAACATAATCTATATGTAATTGTGTTAGTTATACAATAACCTTAAAATGTATAAAAATAAAAAAAAAGTATATTACTAATGCTTTGAACTTTTTAAAATCACGCTCAGTATTTGGCTGGCAGCGTATCGAGGTCGGCGATGAGTCAGCTTTAATTACACTTTCAAATTGGGTGCCCCAATGTATTTGAATACCGGTTCGTAATCGCATACTAAAATATGGGGCGTTAGACAGATTCAGCATCAGTATATCAGTTTCTGCGTGTGACTTTGAACTTCAAACATATTGCGTCTGGACATGCTAATCTCCCATTTTCCCATTTGCCTATCTATCAACTGACTAAGGTCAATTAAAGACTAGTGTCAGCCCACGAGCACAAAAACGACAGGTTGTCTCGGGGCGCGTGCTTGCGCTTGAAAGCAGTTCACACGAAATGTTTGTAATGTGGGTAACTGGGGTATAATAAAACGGATCTTAGATAACAAAATAGCAAAAGACTTTAAATAATCTCATTTGGTATTTACCGACAAATCATAAAAAGATATACATTGATTTCCGATAGCAATTGATATAATACCACAATAAACTGTAAAATGTACTGCCGCATTTGTAAGGCTGATTATATATCTTTGCAAATCATTTAAATGTTCTAATTACTTGCCAATTATTCCTCTAATTAAATAATAGCACATATACTTAATAATCTAATTAGATTTTTATTTTATTTACTTACGTAAAAACAAACCCAACGAATTACATAACAATATTACAAATTTACGACTATACTTAAGTTCACGTCTCATTTGTTGCCAAGTGTAACTTATCCACAATAAATGCATCTCTCTTTCGCTCCCACTCAAGGGTTTGGCATTCACACACGACGAGCGTCAGGTGTTGGGCATTCACGGGCTTCTGCCGTATACGGTGCGCACCGATGAGGAGCAGGTGAAGCACTGCCGCTTGTTGCTGGATCGCCTGGAAAACGATCTGGACAAGTACAACTATCTGATTGGCCTGTCGGAGCGCAATGAGCGACTATTCTTCAAGGTGCTCAGCTCGGACATTGCTCACATGATGCCGCTGGTGTACACACCGACCGTGGGATTGGCATGCCAGAAGTACAGTCTGGTGTACCAGAATCCCAAGGGCATGTTTATTTCCATCAAGGACAAGGGACATGTCTACGATGTGCTGAAGAACTGGCCAGAGATGGATGTGCGTGCGATAGTTGTCACCGACGGTGAACGCATCCTGGGCCTGGGCGATCTGGGCGCCAATGGTATGGGCATACCAGTGGGCAAACTATCGCTATACACGGCTCTGGCCGGCATCAAGCCGCATCAGTGTCTGCCCATCACATTGGATGTGGGCACGAACACACAGTCCATTCTGGATGATCCCATCTATATGGGACTGCGCCAGCCACGTTCCACGGGCGATGTCTACGATGAGTTCGTCGATGAGTTTATGCGCGCCTGTGTGCGTCGCTATGGCCAGAACGTTCTCATCCAATTCGAGGACTTTGGCAATGCCAATGCCTTCCGTCTGCTCTCCTTGTATCGCGACAAGTACTGCACATTCAATGATGATATCCAGGGAACCGCTTCGGTTGCCGTCGCAGGCCTCTTGGCCTCGCTGAAGATCAAGAAGACAGAGCTGAAGGACAATGTAATGCTATTCCTGGGCGCTGGCGAGGCTGCTCTCGGCATTGCCACGCTGTGCACGATGGCAATGAAGGAGGAGGGACTCAGCGAAGAGGAGGCCAAAGCTCGCATCTGGATGGTGGACAGGTAAGACAAATAAGAGATTTCAGCTATATATCGATTTAAACCAATATTACTTTGCAGCCGTGGCGTGATTGTTCATGATCGTCCAAAGGGTGGTTTGACCGAGCACAAGCTGCACTTTGCTCAGGTCAGTTCTCCAATTGATACTCTGCTGGAGGCGGTGACCAAGGTTCGTCCGAATGTGTTGATTGGTGCCTCTGCGCAGGGCGGCGCCTTCACCAAGGAGATTCTGGAGAAAATGGCCGATATCAATGAGACACCCATTATATTTGCACTGTCGAATCCAACTAGCAAGGCTGAGTGCACCGCCGAGGAGGCCTACACTCACACAAATGGCAAATGCATCTTTGCCTCCGGTTCACCCTTTGCTCCCGTCACCTACAATGGTCGCACGTTTTACCCCGGCCAGGGCAACAACTCGTACATCTTCCCGGGAGTGGCACTGGGCGTTCTCTGCGCCGGCATGCTAACTATACCCGAGGAAGTTTTCCTCATTTCAGCACAAGTCCTGTCCGAACTGGTCGCTAAGGAGGATCTGGACAAGGGCAGCCTGTATCCGCCACTCGAAACGATCGTCAACTGCTCTTTGGCCATTGCCGAGAGAATTGTGGAATACGCCTTCCGCAATGGACTGGCGACGGTACAACCAGAGCCCAAAAACAAGTTGGCCTTCATCAAGGCCCAAATGTACGATCTCGACTATCCGCGTGCCGTGCCCCCCACCTATCCCCTGTAAATGAAGCTGGCCAACAATGCTCTCAACCATGTCGTACTCAGTTTGCATTGCTGCATGGAAGACAACTAAGGAAACAGCAACAACATGCATATGTTATTTATTTTTTAGTGCCACACATCTTTTACACATCATTTAACACACATATAAACACCTCAGACTTCTTCCCTGTCCCACTCAACACTCTATTTTTTTTTGCTGGCCGAAATTCAAATTTGATAGAAGTTTTTGCTAAATTGAAAGTTACATTTTTATGATATGATAATGAGATCTGTATGTATGTAAATGGGGATATTAATCTGCTAGATATCTTTATATGTATATTAAATACAAATTCTATGTAAACGTGAACACAACCTATGCTAAGTACATAAGTATCTAGCATAAAAATAATTTAAAAAATAAAAACAAATAAAAAATTAAAAAAAAAGTTATAAAGAAAAAAGCATTTAAGTGTGATTTTTAATTTACTAATTTAAAGTTAAGTTCGATTTTTGCCCTTCGAAAAATATATTTAAATATGTTAATCGATAATGTCGTGACAAATATTTAGGACCAAAAGGGAACAGCGTGTCAAATTAATTTTTTAAATTCAACATTATATATATGATATAAAGAACATATCGGAAAACATTTGAAGGAATCATCATTATAGTCGATTTAGTTACTTAGTTAATGTGTGTAAGAGTCTAGCTCACATAGTCGCTGGGATCCGTTTGTTTATAACGACTGAAAGGCTAGAACGACTCTGCCACTGATGGTGTTCATTAATTTATATAGTTGTGTGAAACACGTATAGGGTGTAGTCAACACGATGAGATTTAAAATCGAACTGTTTGCTCTGATGAGCATTTCTTTATTTTATACAAAAATCTTAATCCTAAATACATATGAAGCCGCTTGTAAGGCGACCTCATGTTATATTTATTTATCTTAACGGAGTCGATTGTAAGGCGACTCCATGTGATGTTTATTCTTCTTAGAATGCGATGTTTAATTATCCTAAAATAGCTGAGCTTTAACTGCAGCCAGACGTTTTGTCATTAAAAATTAACTGAGTTTTGCAGCGTCTCATGTTCATTCTTGAAGATAGCTCATTCCTCACTTTACCCTTTTCCTCATTTTTAATGGCTTCTGATTTTAGAGTCAGATACAGTCATAAAATTAAATTAAAACACCGACCGAGCTGCTTCTGTAATATATATACTAAAATATATATACTTCCGATATTGTTATTGTTATTTTATTACACCGAGTATCAGAGTATTTCGCCCACCTGGAATATTCTCCAAACATGACTAAAAAATAAATGATTCCGTGCTCTACGAAAACTGTATTTAAAAGTGTCATCAAAATATTAAACATTAAACGAGGAAATTTTAATTGAGATCAAAGCTGCTCATTGCTCAGTGAAAACTACAAGTACAACCGGAATCAGGACTACTGACGTGATTTGAGAAATGTGAAGAGTCGATAAGCCAGTTGCATAATCTAAAATATGACAATATATTAAACAAATGTTATTCAAATTGCATCAGGAACAGAACAGACTTTAACTCACATCCGAAAAGTGCATCATGTTGATATCCATGAAGCCAAAGGCTGTAATCTTTTTGGTACATTGAGCGTATTTAAGCCAGATTAGAATCAGTTTACGATACTTTTTGCTACCCATATACCAGTTGTGATTGTAAATAGCCTCATTTAAGCGAGTGGACTGAAAGAGTCAAGTATAAGTTACGGAAATCATTAAAACAGTATTAAACTTACGGCCTCTTCAAGCTGAGTGCCTCTTAGAGAAGTATCAAAAGTAAACACGATCAATCCCGCAATGGTCAACATGTATTTGAAAATCATCACCGGATCCTGTATTTCTGTTATCAAATATAAATTAAAACAGATCGATGCGGCGGCCAAAAGGTCTGTCATGTTGATTGCCACCTTAAAGATATTATTGAACTTATCACAAATCAAATTCAGCTCCTGCTGACGTCGAATTAATCCAAAGATATGTTCATAGAACCAATCCTTGAAGCTATCCTCGCCATCGACGGCCCTCAACTGACAGCGTAAGTAATCCAGATGCATTATGATTTGTATATGTATTCCATAAAAAATAGAATCGAAACTTGAGAAGAAGGCAACACCCACTAGCGCAGCATAGATATCGTATAGACACACCAACGGATATAGTTTATGACTCTGTCTCAGATTGTAGGGCAGATAACCGCCAAAAATCTGATGTTCCAGCAAAATCGGCGCATTGCTACCCTCATAGGTGAGTATATAGGTCATCGGAGCTGCCAAACAGAAGGCGACAATACTGATACTGAAATAGTTTGACAAAAAATTTCGACGCCGCAGAAATTGCTTGTACACAGCGTCTACACCGATCTCCCTCTGCTCCTGCAAGTCGCGTGGAAATTCCTTATCCAAGTCGTTGAGGAAATCGACAATTTCGTTGCGCTTAATGAAGAGCGTTACGCCGCGAATTATGAAATAACATCCTAAGGATAGCGTGGGCGGATTTTGATGGTTGGGCTCGTTAATGTGCAGCGATTTTAGTATGTCGAATGCGTTGCATCCGATGAAAATGGAGTCCGCAAACAAAAAAGTTGTATAGAACAACAAATCGGACTGTTTGAAAAAGCGTCCATTTTCATTGCGATTGAATCCGAAGTGCTGCAAGCGAAAAACTTCCTGAAACTGTAAAAATTGAAAGAGCTGCTTAAATTCGATTGGTTGATTTACAGCGTCCATCGCCAGACACGTTTAGTTTTCAATTCCAGGACCTACTATACATTTTTCTGATGTTCGACATGGCTTTTTATGCAAATCAAATAACTGCATTTAATTGGATAATCAACGCCTGGCAGCAAATTTAATTGCCTGTATTTTATGCAGCCAGGAGTTAATTATCCTTTTTAATTGTTAGTTAGCAAGTAATACTTAATATACTGTATAATACTAAGGGGATGTTTTAGTTAGCTTAAGCTGTACCTAATTTTTTCTTATATAATCCTTTTGATATTACAGTTTATTAATTCATATTTACTAATTGCAAATATCTCAGTTTATAATAGTATATAATAGTATATCATAGGCGATGTGTAGGTAATGTGTAAATGTTAAAGTACTTTAAAGTACTTCAGTTCTTAACCAATTTAAAAATATTTCTTTGAAAATAATATTTATTTATAATAATATAATAATAATAATATAATAAAATTAATATTAATAATAATATAATAATAGTAATTAAATTCTTTTTTCTTTAAATTTTAAATTTCATCATTCAATATTTTTAAAATCTTTTTTAAGGTATACTTAAAAATAAAATTTACGTTCCCTTTTCACCATGATAGAACAGGTAAAGTATTCTTATTCCATTATGTAAAATTAAATCAGGACAAGTTATTAAAAAATGAATAAAAGCAGCAAACGCGAAAAAGCATCTGTTAACCTATACTTTTTTCTTTGTATTCTGTATTTACCGATCTTTTTATATTAGAGAAAATAAACAAGTTATCGATAAGTAAAGTGTCATATATATATTGTAAATATTGAAAAAGCAAACTCTTATTTTTATGTATATTTATAGTCGCAAATTCGAAATTAACTATTTTGTTCTTTTAAATTAAAGTTATCGTTAAAAGTGCGTTAACGTAACTCAACTTTGCGGTAAAGTTACTCAATTTTGCGTTGACGTACTCAATTTGGCGTTACGTATGATTTAGTTTGGCCCATCGCATGGTAATCGCGATATGTTCGAGCGTGACAACAGCTCGTCTCAATTCTGCACTGCATCCCTGGTAGTTTTATATGAATAACGTAAATATAGTTAAACTCGCAATTGCTGTGCAAAAAAATTACACAAATGGAAAGGTTAACGGTAAGTAAAAAGTGCATAAAAATTGTTTGATTTATTTATGAAAACAATCTCCACACACACACAGGCTAGATATGAATGCCGTCAAATGGCCAATGAGCTAAAGCAGAAACAGGTTAGTAATAATTAGGTAAAAGCAAAATTGAAAGACACAATTACCGAGATATTTGGGAAATATTTACCCTATTAGGTCATAACCGATCGCCTGCTGCAAAAGATACTCTACTCGAAACGGTTGCTGGTCGATCACGTTGAGGCATTAGAGCAGTGCATGCAACATCATCCGGCAGCGACGCCTGGCCGGCAATTGCTGACCACGCGGAACGCCTGCCTATTGCTGGCCGGCACAGTTCTGCAGCAGCTGGTGACGCCCCGTGGCTTCCGAGTCACTCTGATGCCCGCCATACTGATGAGCAGCACCTTTGGAGCCCTGTATGCCGTCAAGAGCGTCTTTGTGTGCCGTAACAAAATCGTTGAACGCAAACTTGAGGAGCTGGTGAAGACCATCGATGAGTTTGGCAACTGCATCAGACGCAACATGACCTATTTCCAGGAGATCATCATCATGAAACAGGCGGAGCTCATTGAGTAAGTGCAGCGACTTAGAATGATAGAACTGAAATAAAATTTGATGATTATCTCGCACGTAGATCGCGTCAGATAGAACGCGCGTGGGACTGCATCACAGCCGCGAAGGAGGTAACCGAAATCCTTTATGATGCCACACGCAAGCTGGAAATTGATTATCCCCTGCCCGCCAAATATGGTCCCTACTATGCGCCCATGGAGGAGCTGCGCGAATGTGAATACTTTAAGAATAATGTGACGGATTACAGTCCTAAGCACATAAAGGTGAAGTTTTAATTTCTTAATATCGTTTAGCATATTGTTTATTTTTTATCTCTTTTTCGCAATCCGCAGGACTTTCACAACATATTTGCCTATGTGCAGTCGCAGTATTTGTTGCGCCTGGCCCTGACTATCATGACTCATCCATCGATTTCACGGCTCAGCGGGGATCTGGTTAAAATTGACAGTCTGGTGCGACAGCTTGTGCACGAGGAGGAGCAGCACTTTAAGAATCTAGCCCTGATAATGCAGAACAAGAAGCAAATCGAGCTGGCCGAACTGCATGCGACCAAGTCGCAGCAACAACACACTGGACCCATTGCCGTATTGCAGCATTCATCCTTGAAGCTAAGTGCCTGCATGGTGGCCGTGGCCGGCGAGTGCCAGGCACTGGATGTCACCTTGCAACAGTTGACTGCCGCTGAGGCCGCCAATAAAAACAATGCCGATCAGCTGGTGGCTGTGGCTAATAATATGCGTGGCATTGAGAATGCTTTGGCCGTTTGCTGTGATGACTTTCAGCGACTGATGCTCGTCTACAACAAGTTTCTGCATAGTAAATTGGATTTAGATATGAATACGCCGCCAAAGAGCAACACGGCAGCCACCAAATGTAATGAGTTCCCCGAGAGCATTTTGCGCGTGGAGTTCTCTCAAAATCCCAGTGAGCCGCAGAAATGCGATGACTTCTATGCGTACATGTACGACGAAGCGGAGGCGCGACAATTCGAGAGCGAACAACAGGCGGCGCCGTATCCAACACCCGAAAAGGAGCTGCTTAATTTTGAGAAGCGCATCACGAAGGGCAAGTTTAAGCCGGTGCTCAGACAGCTAAAGGATCGCATTGATCCCATACGCCGGGTGATGCTTGAAAAGGAGCGCGAAGTGCTCTCTGCCAAGGGCATTAATGTGGATGAGCTCTTTGGCAAAACGGAGGAGCAGGTGGAGCAACAGCAGCAGGATAATCGCCTATGCGATGCGAGAAGTCCCAACGACTCTGAGTCAGATTCAGCGGATGAGGCATACAAGGAGCGGAGCAAGCAAGTCAAGGAACGCGACAACTTTGCCGAAATGCGTCAGTTTCTGGCCCAGAAACAGGCCGTCAATCTCTTTGCACTAGACTCGCAGATGCGTCACCTGATCACCCAAAACAAAGACGGAGCAGCTGTGCGCCCAGCTGGCGACGAGGAGCTGCTCGAAAGCGAATGCTAGACTCAAATTGAATTACTAAAATTATCTACTTTGTTCGGTTTTTTTATCTATAGAATTTTTTAGATAAGCGGAACAGCTGCGTCAATGCGACTTTTGCAAAACAATTTGTCATTTGTTTGCTCGGTTAATTTATTGCCTTTCTTCTGGCTTTTCTTTTTCTTTTGTACTAAATGCAAAACAGTTAAGTAGACAACGGAAAATTCTATGCAAAAACATAATCTCGATCTTAAATTGTACTTAATTATACATAAGAATTTTATAAAATGTGAAATTTTTAAATAACAAAAGAAAATCTTTTTATTATGTTAAACTTTTAACTCGTTTACTTAGATATTGTTATTAATTACAAGTGTAAAAGATATTCAAACCCACAAAGAATAAACATTTGCATATAGATTCTATTTCTCCATCGAAATGGTGTCAGTCATTTCTTCGAAGTAGACTGTTGACTCAGTTAAGCTTTATTTAATTTTGAATTATATCTATATATGAAGAAAATTGATAACAGTTGAATATGTATAGCATTCTTCAAACCGACATAGACTAAACATATGCATATCTAAAATCTGGTTCAAGCAAATTAGTACCTCAGCTTTTTGATGCTGCTCGATGTAGAATCGGATTTGTCAATCCGCGACTACATGAAAATTAAATTATAATTATAAATTAAGCCAGATGTTCCCTTGAGTGTAACTATACTTTCAGGTCTTTCAGATCAACTGATCAGGAGTACTATGTCTAAGAAAAACAATATATTTTCAACATCTGTAATCAGTTAAGATTAAAGCAAGTTATATCCATGTCTTAAGACTGGGAGTCATCCGAGACCCGTCAAAAAAAAGCGTTGCACGCTCAGAAGCGGAGAGCCTAATATTTATAATGTATTTATTTTGCACATCGAACTCTCCATTCTATAATCTTATATCTTATAATAAGAGTTACGATTTTTTTTTTTTTGTAATGGGTATAAAAAAGAATTTTATTTCACAATATTTAAAACTATCGAAACTTAAGTACAACACAAACAGCGATGGCAACACCAAACACTAGGATGTGGATGTGGTGGCAGGACTCCATCAGAGTAAGGAATTAAAGATAAGATAAGATAATATATAAATATTATTATGTACATAGAAAATGGATGCACGTGAAGTCTTGGCTAGTGGCTGCAACACTTTCGTGGATATCTTTGGCTCATACTATAGTTCGTGTAGCAGCAAAGCGACTGCTCTCCTCTCAGGCATTTGGAGCACCAGTTTTGGCTGCGACTGCGGCATTGTTAAACTTGCTCGTCACCGAGACGGGCTGCAGCTGCGAGAAGGCGGACAGATTGCTGCCACGGACGCTGGTGTATCGGATGGGTTGAACTCCAAAGTCATTGCCCTTGAGCCGACGCCGAACGCAAACGACGACGAAGCCAATGATTAAACCAGCGACAACAACAATGCTGGCAATGATCACGGTGAGAATGATATAGCGACGACGCAGGAAACGTGGCGGATCATCCTCGACAGCGCGATACTTCTTGGGTATAACCATGTTACAAATTTGCTCGGACGTCAGATTGGTCAGCGGCATGCCGGCTAACAGATAGGGTGTCTCACATCGGGCCACCGAATCATGGGGTTGCAGCACCTGTGGTGCCCCCGCCTGCTCCAAGGCCTTGAACAGATCACAGCTGCAATACCAGGGATTGCCTGCAATCCCGATCTTTTTCAATCGTGGCCAAGACCTGGTCGAATTCGAATATTCGCTCGCGTTCAGCGAAAGGGAGCTCAGAGCATTCTGTGAGATGTCCAGTTGCGTCAGATTGCGACTGTGCAGCAAATTGTTGAACTCCAGTCGCTCCAGCCTGGGATTGCGGGCACAGTCCAGCTGCTCCAAGGCAGGCAGCTGCAGGGTACCCAGCTCAATGGAGCGCAGCATTGGCAGCTCACTGATGTTCAGTCGGCGCAGTGCGGACAAATTGCTGAAACTGTCGGCGCCAATTTTGGCAATTGGATTCCCAGCCATATTCAGTTGCAGCAGAGAATTGCCCAGCTGCTGAATGCTGGTCGGAACAAGAGCAAACTCATTTTGCGAAACATCGAGGAACTGTAGATTGCCCAGATGCGAAAAGAGCTCGACGGGCAGCGTCAACAGGCCATTGTGGGAGAGATCCAGGCGCTGCAGATTCGGAATAGATGCCAGTGAAGCAGTCGTCGCTGCATCTAGCACACTGAGACGATTATGGGCCAGAGCCAGTTTGCGCAGCTGCGGCGTGTGCTCGAAAAGCTTGCGATCCAGTCGGGAGATCAAATTGTGACTCAGTTCCAGATCCTTGAGGGCTATCGGCTCATATTTGGTGAAATTGAAGGGACCGCGAAACAGTTCCGGTTTCAGGGCATCATCGCCAATCTCGTTCCAGCTCAGGTACAAACCCTCTACATTCGGCACGTCCATGAAAAGCGGTGCCTGCAGCTGCTGCATACCACAGTGCCGGCACGATAGGGTCAGCACTGCTCTGGTAGCAGGCAGCTGTTGCAACAAGCGAATATTGTTGCCGGAATACGAGGCGACAATCTCCATGCCGCGATGATCCGTGCCAAACTCACTTGGCCAGCGAGCGAGAATATGCTGAAAGTTCTTCATTGCACAATTGAGAGTCTGGTGGATGCGATGATTGCTATCCTGGGCACTCAAACAGGTGCACGTCTCGCAAATGTTCGTCACGTGCTGGTAGGGAATGTCCTCGTGCTGGGCAGCCACCAGATGCAGCACTAACGTAGCACTCATATTGAGCAGCTACAAGAAAACAAGAGTTAAGAAGATCAAGATTAATTATTTTAAAAGTAAGAATAGAATTTCCAGTTTGTGGTTTTCAAACCTTTATAAATGTATTTTCAAGGGCGTACGAAAGGGAGGTGATGGGCGTTGTGATTCTTATATGTTTTGTGGTCTACCAGTGAGATCATATCGAATTGCAACCAGTAATATCATATCGACAAATAAAACCATTTTATGAATGATCATTGTCATGTTCAAAACACATTTTCAATCTGTAAGCGTGCTTTGTCATTGAGAGTATTACACTTAAATATACCGTTTAGTCTAGATCTTTTCTTCAAAAATATAAATATTTCAAAAATTAAAATTTGGCATACATTAATCACTCTAAATCTAAAGATAAACGTTTTGAAACCAGTTCAGCTCTGAAACAAATTTGAGTTTTCTAATAATATTCTTTGAATAGTTAAATCAAAATTGCTTCGCCTGGACAACGAAGACTTACTAATTCTATAAGTTTAAGGTTAAAAAAAAAATTATTTCAAGAAATTTATAACTCTCAAATAATTTTGTAATTTACTTCTACTTATTTTCCATACTTTTTGTATGGAAAACAAAGACTTTTACAAAAATCATTAAAATTAAAATTTTATTTATCTAAATTTAAGGTGGAGCCTTAGCAATTTTGTAAGTCTGCTTTCAAACATTTTAATTTTTCTGAAATTCATTAAAACAATACTAATTAGTTAAACATTCCATTCAATCACAGAAAAACGAGCACAGTATCTATGCCCAAGAAATATATACACAAAATATATATATTTATAAATACATATATATATGTGTTTGTGTGTGTGTGTGCATATATGTGTTTACGCATTATTTAGTTATATATATATATATATATATATATACAAGTAAGTAGGAACTTCAAAGCTGACCCTAACGTAAAACAATTACAGATAAGATAAGAATAGTTATCGAAGTTTTCAGATAGTATATTTTAATATTCTTACTTACCAGCAGGAAAAATTTGTACTTCATTGCGTACACGTAATTTTATATTACGTTTTATATGTATCTTTGCTGATTTTTTGTTCAATTATAAACAATAAAGTGCACAAAGAAAACAATCTTTAAGTATTATTAATTGCATGCACTGCTTGAATTGCAAATGATTATTTTTGTGTCGAAGTCGCCACGACGAGCACTTTTCAAATACAGAACTGACACTAAAATTAAAAAAAAATAATCAAACCGCAAATTGTGAGTGGGTTGGTTGGTGGCACTATTTGTTTTGATTAGATATCAGCTGAGAGAGAAACTTTTGGCGTCGCTCTCGCTCCCAAACACCAACACACACACACGCATACTTTCGCTCTCATCGAAGAAGTGGATATGCTTGCAGTAAGTACAGTGTGTCTTGAGTAAGAGTGAATTTGAATTGAGTCACCAATATATTGATTTGCTCTTCAAGGTCGTTCTGGATTTGATGCTGCTGAACAAAATTCAAAATTCTCAGACACTGGGTGTTGTTTTGTTTATTCAGTTGGAAAATAATTGAAAGAATGTATGTATATCAATGGCTCCAATAGATAAGATAATGAAACGGGGACAAGCAACAACAACAACGTTCACCCGAACAGTTGACTCAGCTGAGATCTTTGACACTTGATTCACTCGGAAAAGCGAGCACAGAACGAAAGCAGAAAAGGAAATATGAAAGAAACGCCGCAGACTGCTTTGCCTATACAATTAAATTGAAGACGCACCAATTGCAGCAACAACCACATGTGTCACTCGACGTTCCATTGAACTTTACTCAATTTAGACACACATACACACACACACGCACAGGCAAATTGAGTTGTTTCCGAGGCACATGCAAATTGATGCTGAGCTGAAAAACAAACAAATGTTTGTGGTCGATCGCCAAGTGGAAATTTGTTGCATAAACAACGTTTCCCGTCGGCTGCAGACAAGACACACTTATTGTCTGAGTCATCAGTGATCAATATTTGATATTTTCGTAGTTTTGTTGTTTGTTTTCCCCATCAAACACGTACAGTTTAAAACACTTTTCAGCCTGTAATTGAAACCCGTTTTTTGTTTGTTGAAATTGTTGTTGTGGCACTTTTGCAGCTGCCTTCGCTGATGTTCATCCTCGTATTCTTGTCTCTTAAATCACAAAGCTCGAACCGAAAGCGAAAACGATAAACGCAACAGTTGCGTTCGTTGCCTTCCCGTTGCTCAAATTGAACTGAAACTGGAAATCGTTTTAGTTTCAACAGCAACCAAAGCAAAGCAAGACATTCATTCTCTGTTCAAGTTGACTTTTTAGCTGTCTATCGACTCCCGTTCCCACAAGCTGCATGAAGACCTTTCCTTCCCCCTTGGCACCCCTCAAAAAACCGGTCGTTGTCCGCCGAATATTAGGGCTGTGGCATGCTGCTCATGCCACAAGAGTGTTGCGCTTTTTCGTTGGATTCAATATTAATGTGTGGCAGCTGTTGCTGCAGCAGGAAATGTGCTGCGATAGTCGTGCTGAGCTCATTAAGCACGTTTCCGCCGCAACATTCAAAAGAGACCCAACCACTTAATAATTAAGAACAAAACCATTTATACGATTAAATGCTTAACTATCTCATGTGCATATAGTAATCAATAGCCGTAGAGAATGCCGCAAAGCCCAAGCCACCAATGATGCCAGCCTTGATGCCAGCTCGCAGTCCAATCAATCCGCCCGTAATTCCTCCTGCATACGTTCCATTGCGCCAATCTGTCACGCCACGTTTCTATTGAGTAAGCAAATACAATAATTGGATACTGGCGATTCGAGACTCATCTTTGTTACTTACACTTTCGATGGTGCACTCGACTACGGAAAAGACGGCGCCAATCAGTGCGAAATTTTTCGCATAAGAATGGGTTGTGGAGCGCATCTCGCGAAACACTTCGCGTGCCGTCTGTTTCTTCTCATTGGCAAAGGGATCGGCCATGTTTGGATTAACGGACGCACTGAACAGACCCAAGGCGGCACCCAATCCATAACCTGCATAATATATATATATACAATATATAAATGGATCTTTTTTTTATAGATTTTGGTGCAAATTACCCATGACACAGGCCATGGTGCTTTTGAAGGCGCAACTCTCGACGGCAGTCTCGATGAGTTTTTCCTCGTTTGTCTTGATTTTAACGGGTCCATTTGACTTGGGAATGATGATGTTCTCCCGATATCTGTGCATATTGCCCACAAAATGCATGGCCATTCTGTCCAGCTCAGCTGTATCTATCAGATGCGGCTTGGCCGCCTCGGCGCCTTTGGGACCAGTGTCTGGCATCAGCGACATGTTGACCTCTTATTAAATGTTGTCCGGATTAATACAGAAATTACGAATAATAAATAATAAAAGAAAATTTATTTTATCCGGCGTGTTTCAGTTTTCTGAATTGTTATCACATCGCAAACAGCTGTTGCCTCAGCGTTGCCAGATAGCTTAAGTTGTGAATTTAACGATTCGTCAAAATTTGTCAATATTTAAAAATGATAAATTTCTACTGAACTTGGTTTATAACTTAATTATTAGTTTTTATTGCTATCACAAGTTGATTACATATATATACCAAAAATTGGGGAAACATACAGAAAAAATTGCATTTGTCGGAAATGTGTCTAATTGACTGTTAATTAAAAGCATAAATCAGCAGCAGGATGACACAGAACGCAATAACAGAGCCCAGAATAAGCGAATCCCGTCGCTTTTTGATATTGATCCGCTGAATTAGACTGCAAGACAACAAAAAATTCGATTAAAACATAGCTGACAATCGTTACCGATTACCGATAGCTAACCTGGATATTAAAGGAAAACGATTGGAAATGTCATTAAAACGAGTCTGCAATCGCTTAAACGCCTGTCTCTGGGCATGCAAATTATCTCGCGTCTCGATGGCAATATTAATCTGATCGTTGACCATGTGGCTGGCACTGCCTAAATGCCCGCTTTCCTTCATGTACATCTCACGACGACTCAGCCCCGATATCGATGGACTTCCACTCGTGGCCAGACCCGAGCCACGTAGGAGTTCCTCGCGCTCGATGCGCATCGTGTGATTGGCACAGATCTTGTTAAACTCCTGCCGGTAGCCTTGCAGAATCTCCCTGTGCCGCTGCAGAGTATGCATCGCAGCACTTCCACTCGCTGGTAGCTCCGACATCGACTCATTTAGCGTCGACAACTGTTGGCAAAAAGTTGATTATTTTTTGGTGTACATTTGTTGAATCTCTGCGTGTTACCTTGTCGAGCATTTGCTCAATTTCCGCGGAGAGCGAGTCAAAGACATGTTCGCCCAGCAGCGGTGATGTGTCAGCAGTTGCCGCAGCAGCAGAATTGTTCCCACTCAAACTGCTGCCGCTGCCTGCTCCTATTTTGCTGAATGCCACAAGTTTGAGGTCGATTTCATTTTCCAGAGTGCGCGCCTGCTTGCGTAGCACTTGTAAAATAGTAACCACAAAATTAGTTGTAAATTTTAACAAATTTGTACATTATTTAGAATACCTACCATCATAGCTATTTCCAACCATTTGCATTTATTGCGAACAATATTTTTACTTGCATAGACAATAATAAAACAAAAACAACTTGAGCTATTGCTAGGGATGCACTCTAATTAAATGTGGTATTTTTTTGTACAAGTGATTTACTTAAATAATGTTTAGTTAATTTTTAAAAATTTCTTTCTTTTCCCTTTAATTGGAATACAATTATATACAAAAGACTTTGAAATTATGTGCAATATGTGAATAATTTAAAATTTGTATGGTATTTTCGAAATTTTTATCGATAGCATAGAATCGATAGTCACAGTCATATGTGGAAAAATTGAACGCGTTTGGTGCCGGCGAGACATTGAATTTATTAGAACTTAATTTGAAATATAAAAGCACAATCATGGCACAAGCGCAACCAACAAAAGACACGCACATGCCCGATGAGGAGAGTGATCTGCTGCAAATCAAGCCGCTGTAAGTGAGCAAGAAATCAAAATAAGCGTTGATTAAATCTGTCTTCGGTTTTAGAGGAGCTGGTCAGGAAGTGGGACGCTCCTGCATCATGCTGGAATTCAAGGGCAAAAAGATAATGCTGGACTGTGGCATACATCCAGGTCTGTCTGGCATGGATGCGCTACCCTATGTCGACCTGATTGAAGCGGACGAAATTGATTTACTGTTCATATCACAGTGCGTTATTAGATGTAATATGTATTCACGTATATCTACCATAAGCTTATCCATTTCAGTTTTCATCTGGATCACTGTGGGGCTTTGCCCTGGTTTCTGATGAAGACCAGCTTTCGGGGACGCTGTTTTATGACGCACGCTACGAAAGCCATTTATCGCTGGATGCTCTCAGATTACATAAAAATCAGCAATATATCTACCGATCAAATGCTATACACAGAAGCCGACCTTGAGGCGTCCATGGAGAAGATTGAGACGATCAATTTTCATGAGGAACGCGATGTAATGGGCGTGCGCTTTTGCGCCTACAATGCCGGTCACGTTTTGGGCGCAGCGATGTTTATGATCGAAATTGCTGGCATCAAGATTCTGTACACGGGCGACTTTTCGCGGCAGGAGGATCGACATTTAATGGCCGCAGAGGTGCCGCCAAAGAAACCAGATGTTCTGATAACGGAGTCCACGTACGGCACACATATCCACGAGAAACGTGAAGATCGCGAGAGTCGCTTCACAACGCTAGTGCAAAAGATTGTACAGCAAGGCGGCCGCTGCCTGATTCCGGTCTTTGCCTTGGGTCGCGCCCAGGAGCTGCTGTTGATATTAGACGAGTACTGGTCCCAGAATCCCGATCTGCACGAGATTCCGATCTACTACGCCTCATCTCTGGCCAAGAAGTGCATGGCCGTCTATCAAACGTACATCAATGCGATGAATGATCGCATTCGTCGCCAGATTGCAGTCAACAATCCGTTTGTCTTTCGACACATTTCCAATCTGAAGGGCATCGATCATTTTGACGATATTGGGCCCTGTGTGATCATGGCTTCACCCGGTATGATGCAGTCGGGCCTGTCGCGTGAACTCTTCGAGAGCTGGTGCACAGATCCCAAGAATGGCGTCATCATCGCCGGCTACTGTGTGGAAGGCACACTCGCCAAGACCATACTCTCCGAACCGGAGGAGATCGTAACGCTCTCCGGGCAGAAGCTGCCACTGAACATGTCCGTCGACTATATATCATTCTCCGCACACACGGACTACCAGCAGACCAGCGAATTCATTCGTCTGCTTCGACCCAATCACGTCGTCCTCGTCCACGGTGAACAGAATGAAATGTCCCGCTTGAAACTGGCGCTACAGCGCGAATATGAAGCGGATGCCAGCACAGACATCAAGTTCTATAATCCCCGCAATACGCACGCAGTTGATCTCTATTTCCGTGGCGAGAAGACGGCCAAAGTAATGGGTAATCTGGCCGCCAAGAAACCTGAAGTGGGCAGCAAACTGTCCGGCGTGCTGGTCAAGCGCGATTTCAAATACCATTTGCTTGCACCCTCGGATCTGGGCAGTAAGTATTTTATATTATTTGTCTTTGGTGAAATGACATAATTATATAATTATTAATCAATTATAGATATATGTTAATTAATATATCAGATTTATGTCCGATAACTGAAGGGATTTTAAATCAGAGTGTGGTTTAATCATATTATCAGTTATTTATATAGTATAACTGAATAATTGAATGAATTAACTGATAAACTATTTGCTAATCCTTTCAATGTACTTCGATTGTTTAACAGAATACACTGACATGAGCATGTCAGTGGTGACGCAGCGTCAGTCAATTCCGTGGTCAAGTTCACTGACGACACTGCAACTGTTGCTGGATCGCATAGGAGCCGGCTGCGTGGAGGTCGTTGAGCCGGAGCGCAAGCTGCGCGTCTTCAACTGCGTCGAACTGACTGTGGAGCAAAAGATTATTGTGATGGAATGGCATGCGACGCATGTGAATGATGTCTATGCGGATGCCGTGCTCGCCTGCCTCATGCAATCCGAGTTGGGTGGCACCAACATAAAGGGCGCCACCAAGCAGACCAAATCGGAGGAGTCCCGCTTTCGCGAGTGCCTCATCGAGACGCTGCAGGACACTTTCGGAGACACTTGTGTGCCAAAGATGTTCAAGGGCGATGTGCTCCCATTCACGGTCAACGGCAAACATGCTGAAATCAATCTGGAGACACTGGTAAGCATGCATATGGAGTATATAGGGAATAAGTCCATTTTAAGCTAGCAATTTTTAATTGCAGACTGTTTACTGTGCCGAGGATGAGGTGCTGCGTCAGATGCTTAACACCACCTTGCAGAAGCTACATCAAACATTGGTCTCCGCCCATTAATTCCAACCTGAATGCGTGAATCTTCTTTATCTTTATTAGCATTCAATTCCAAATGATGTACAATTAAAATTCAACTCAGACTTTTATTTAGCGTGCCGTTCGAGTCTTGGCTATCTGCTCCTTGAGCACTAGGATGCTGGCCCGCTGTTCTGGTGGCAGCTGGGAAATTTGATCGTCGGACAGCTGTAACACCTGCATAATGAGAGCGGCCTTCTCCTGATCGGAGGCATCCGACGGCAATACGCCGTGGGCGCCCAGGCGACTCTGGAGCTGCAGTGCCGCCGACTGCTGCTGTTGCGTTACCGACTGCTGCACCTGTGGAGGTGGCTGTTGTTGCTGCTGCTGTACTGGCCCAGGCGGCATGGCGCCACGTAGACGCGGATCCATCGGACGCTGACGTGGATCGCTCGGATAGGGAATCGATGGGACTGGAGGTCCTTGCTGCTGCGGTTGCATTTGGGCGCGAGTACGCGGATCCATAAGTGGTGGCGGCACTGGATTGGGCATTGGTCCACCTGGCACCTGTCGCATATCCTGATCCAGGTTGCGGGCGATCATGCGTGGATCCATGCTGACCGGACCGCCGGACACCATACGCAAATCAATATCGTTCGGATGAATATTATTAAAGTTCGGACCGGGCAAAGCCATGGGACCCGGTCCACCCACAGCGGATTGTAGTGGCGGCTGCTGTTGCGGTGGTTGCTGCTGTGGAGTCGGTATCATTGGCATAACGCTGGGATTGGGATGTAAATTGCCACCGAGAACGGGCGGCATTTGATTTGCCTTGAAGAGCATGCCCAGGGCCTGCTGGGGATCAACAATGCGCATCACGACCATGGCCTGCAGCAGTGCATAAGCCAGCTGTGGATTCAACATGAGCATTTCACGCGCCTCGGACGGATTGCTCACAATGCACAGTTTCATTTGCTTCATTAGCTCGTACATTTGCTCTGGCGGCAGAGAGGCCACTGTTTTGGTGATCAATTCGGGGGCATCGTCCGGACCGCAGGGCTCGCCGTATGGGTTCTCCACTTGGGGTCCCTGTAGTAGCTGTTGCATCTCCATGCGCGACTTTTCCGTACAAGCGTTGTCCACGCGTAGCGTTCTCCCTCCGATTTCGTAGCCATTCAAGTTGCGCATGGCACTCAGTGCAGTCTCCTGATCCTTGTATTCACAGAAGCCAAAACCCTTGGGCTTGCCGCTCTCCCGATCAAAAACAAGTCTGCGAAAGATAAGGGATGTTATTTATATTTATATACATGGCTGAGTTGGAATACTTGAGTGAAAGAACCGGGCCGACTTCGCTGAAAATTTCCTTGAGCTTCTCTTCGGTGGCTTCGTAGGGTATGTTGCCCACAAACACCGACCGCATGGACTTGTCCATAATACTCTGTTCCTGTGCCTTGTCTGCCATTTTGCTTTTAATATTTTTTTTATTGAGCGAGCACTGGATGAATAATAATTATAAAAACAGCTATATGAATCGGAGTGCCAGCCACCATTCGGCTACAAATAAAAATTTCCCAATGATGCAGCCACACAGAGTTGCTTTTAGCTAGAGCGTGTGTTGAGAAGTGTTGAAATGTAGTCATCATAAGTTTTACAACACTCAAACGCCTGGTGTTGTAATTTTTCATTTGTCGCAAGGTGAAATCGAAATGACGGCTATTAAATAGTGTAAAGTATATCAAAATCGCTGATTATATTATCAAATTGTAGCAAATAAAGGCGTGCGACAGTTTTGCATGATTGCGCCTTAGGAAATCTATGCATAGTGCATGAAAAACGCGATTGAAAATTTACTTTGTGTGTAGCACACACACGCACACACACATGGAGATAAACGCAGCAATGGCCTCGCACTCGCACTCGCATTCGCAGCATATATAAAAGCTCACTTGAATATTAAAGAAGGAGCGCACAAAGCAAAAGACAAGAAGAAAGATTTCTGTGTCATTGAACGAGGCGACGACCAGACCAGACCCAAGACCAAGGAGCCTCGAACAGCAACCACAGCAATACACACACACTCATACATAAACAGATGTAAGTGCTTGTCTATAATCACAGCTGCAGGTGCATAACTCTTCAGGGATACTGAGCTTAGGCCGTCCCCTCCGCCTCCACCCCCTAATCGATTTGCACACAAAAACGTAACGATCGATATTGACGCCGCCTGTATATGTGTGTATATTGCATACATATGCAATTACGATTCAATGTAAATTAGTGTTCATTAAATAGAGTGCGTATGTGTGTGTGTGCGACGGCTCCTCTCCTTGAATGAAATCAAAGAGAACGAAACGAAACTGTAGAAACGCAAAGCGGAAATACTCTAAAATTGTGTCTACCTATCTAGTGCGTGTGTGTAGTGTGTGTGAGTGTGTGTGCAAGTGTATCAGCAGCGCAGCACATTGTGCGTGTGTGTGAGTGTGAGTGTGTGGAAAATCAAAGCAAACAAGAGAGCAGAAAAACGCTGCCGCTGCTGGCAATCCGATCAACAAACATAACAAACATAACTAGCAGCAAAGGTGGGTAAAGGAACAGGTCATGCGAGTAGATTCATTTTTACTTATTGCTCAAAGTATCGATGTACAAAAGATGTACTTACGCACTTTTTGATTTGTACGACTCTTGTGTTCATCGCATTTTGTATTATAAGCTTTGCTCGAAAGAAAAATCAATAGGAACAGACTGCGTATGTTTGTTTTTTTTATGGGTTGTGCAGCCCCAGCACAACCCTTATACGAGAATGCCCACATAGCACACACACCATATAAGAATATATAACATTAAGCAAAAGAAGAAAATTACAACAATAATTCAATAAAAAAAACAACGCAATAAAATTGACCATTTCAAGAGTTTAACAAAAACAAAGCAGCTGAGCAAATTGATGTACGTTTGTACTCGTGTGTATAAAAACTTACGTATGTATATACGATTGACTAATTGTGGCAAATGCTTTCAATATTTTCATTGCAATATGTACACACATGAGTGTATATAGTTTTGATATTCCTTGATTGCTATAACCAACGTTATTTATATTCTTTGATCGAATTGATCGAAATTGATCGATAACGAAACAGTGCTTACGGTACACAGCAAAAATCAGTTGCGTTTTACAAAGTTTGCACGATAAACAAATTAGATTTGTTTAAAGTTGACCAGCTGTTTATTTTGACAGCTGTATTTGTTGACTGGCTTGAACAGTGTCTTAAAAAAAATTAATAACACTTATTTGAATACCTCTTTTGTCATGACTACCAAGCATAATAATCGTGAAATTATTATAAACATAAATTATTCGAATATCACATATCATCATCAAAGTCAGAGTATTCGCTGATTCACCAACACCAACATGTCATTGTCGTGCTGTTGCAGTGTGCCCATCGTCCTCGTCGTGCTTAACACACACGTTGAGTGCACAAAAAAAAGAAAATAAAAGCTGTCCCAAAAGTTGTTATTGTTGTTGGCACAACAGGGCATTCCATTCCCTTTGCACTCTGCACTCTTCCTCAACAGTAGTACGGATGAAGCTTTGCTTGAAATGCCGATGCTGTTGTTGTTTTTGCTGTTGCCCTTCTTCCACACTTGCATCAGGATACGTGAGCACACGAATAGGTGTGTGTATATGCTTGAGCATATTTATGTTTATTTGTTGTTTTTGATTTGTCTGCCGCACTTGTCCTTTGTTTAGTAGTCGTTCACTCACTTTTTACCCTGTTTAGCTCTCTTTCACTCTAATTCTGATTGTGAAAGCTTTCGCTATTGTTGCACGTTTCTATAGATTACGTTGCAGCGATCCGGTGTTAAGCTGCAAATTCTTTGCTTTTCCATATCAATTGGATACATATCGATATCAGCTTACGGCAATTGGAATGCTTTTGTTTCTTATTCGTAATATTTTTTACTTAATTTGCAGCAACGCCGCTCAAGGATTGAGCAAAATGGGCAAAAAACGAACAGCAACCGCAACAAAACTCACAGTTTTATGACTTTGATTTGCCCAAGCAAGAGAGAGAGAGAGAGAGGAAAAGAGAGAGAGAGAGAGAACGAGAGTGTTTGAGGAGGTAAAGAGCAGCATCAGCCGCGCTAAGCTTGAGATTAACTTGTGGCCAGTGGGTGAGTAAGCAAATTGTCATCGTCATGGTGGACAGTGTGCAGTGCCCCGTGTGCACCTTGTATTTGCATGCGGGCATGAATCTTTCCGATCACTTGGAGACACATCCGAAGGAGCAGGTCATCAAGGCACTGGTGCAAATGACAATTTCTGGCAACAGCAATGGGGGTCTGGACAGTGCCCTGGCGGCAGCTGTCATATCCAGCAGCAGTCACAGCAGCGTTGCCTCAACCGACAGCGTCACATTAACGCCGCCTGCTCTTGATGTCAAACCAGAGGTGACATCAGTACCAACAGCGATAGCAACACAACAACCACAAACACCCCAACCACCACCACCACCACCAGCACCAGCAACAACAACTACAACAACAACAGCAGCAGCATCAACAAAAAGCACATCGCAATCAACAGCACCCAAAGTTGTTGCATTGCTGGACAATGCCAGCAGCAGCAGTAGCAACAACAGCTTCAGTAGTAACAACAGCAGCAGTAGCAACAACTGCAGCAACAACCACAGTAGCAGCAACAACACCAATAACAAATTGAGCAATCCACCGATTAAGGCAGTTAAGAGTGCGCCACCCACGACTGAGGCGCCAGCCACCAGATCCAACAACAACACACCCACCATAAGCAGCGTGGCTGCTGTCTATCCGGCAACCATGGCAACCGACTATCACTATGAACAGCAGCCGCAGCACCAGCAACAGCAGCAGCAACTGCATGGCTTTCCACGTGGCACCACCACTACACTGGTGATACCACAAGCGCCGCCGCAACTGCACCACAATTTTCTGGCCAACCAACAACCGCCTGCGCACTTTGCCCATCAGCAACAGCAGCCGCAGTCGACCATGAAGTTCACGTATGCAACAGCAGCGTTGCCTCCTCCTCCACTGCAGGTCAGTTTTAAATTTAACATGGCTTAAAAGTGCTCGTTTGGAATTTAGAATTGCCCAGAAATTTATATGTAAATAGGATAAAGTAATAACAAATTGAAAACATAATAATATATATTAAAAATGTATGTTAATAATTTTGCATAATTTTAAGCAAATAGAAGTTTGAATGAGTTTCGATGAAGACAAATTAATTAACATTAATCTGCATAGCTTTTAAATGTTTTAATGTACACTATTGCTCAAGATTTTAGATATCCTCTTTGAAATTAAAAGATTTGATGTTTTCTAAAATTATTCTAAAATTCGCTATCTTAGATTTTGTTTAAAATCGAAGCATTCTTATTTCCAAACGACCACAGAATATTTCAACTGAAATTTGTTGAATGTTTACATCTTCTTTTTCGTATACACAGCTTTTTGCGCAGCAGCCGACACCAACGCAGCCGCATCAGAAGCCTCCACCCGCCTATGGCGCCGCCATCAGTCAAATTCGATCTCAACATAACCAAAACAAACAACAACACCACCAGCAACAGCAACAACAACACATAAACGTACAGCAGCATAATGCAAACGCAACACCACCGAGTGGCAAGCAACAAAATAACAGCAAAATCCATGCCGACATCTTTCTGAATCCACCGCCACCGCCACCGCCACAGCTCACAATTCCATCGGCGGCGTCGGCGTCATCGTTGTCGTTGTCGCTGTCCCTGTCGTCATTGACCTCCTCAAGACTGCAACATCCCCAACAGCACCATCAACAATCGAATGCTGCTAGCAGCAGCAACTATGCAGCCACCAGCTGCGCTCCCAGCCCCTCGGTTGCACTGATGTCCGCCACATCGTCGGCACGCGCAAGCAGTCGCCAGTCAAGCAATTCGCCCTTTGGTGCCCTGCTGAATGCGGCTGCGCACGCTGCCTGTTCCTCGCCCGCTTCGACTGGAGCGTCTGTGCTGCGCTTTGCCGAGTCGCCAGTGGCCCACTATCTGGAGCGGGAGAACGGTGATTTCATAGTGCAGGAGACGCCCAAGCACATTGTGGAGTGTGTCGAGAAAGACGACGGGGAATTCTCCGTGATTGAGCGCATCTATCAGTCGCCACCCAGCGTTCTCCACATACACGACGACGACGAAGAGGATGATGAAGACGAAGATGAACAGCAGGGGTAAGTCATGAAAAAATTGCAAATTAACTTGAGACTTCTGTTGTGGAAAAGATATATTCAAAGATTTCTTATAAATGTATGCATATTAATATTAGGATTTGTAAAATATATATTAATAATAAAAGCATATTTTCCAGTTGGGCAAACAGCGATGAGGAAGACCACGTGAAGTTGCCACACGAGCATGTCGAGGATGGCGATGATGAGCACGAGGATAGTCGCAGCCGAGTTACACCCAAAACTACAACGAAAAAGTCACGCAAGACAAAAACGAGTGGCAGATTGCACAAGCGCGCCTCCAAGCATCAGCTGGTCACGACCACGGAGGACGAGGACGACTTCATGAGCATAGGTAGCAGTTGTGCCGAAAGCGAGCATCATCCAGAGGAGCAGCAGCATCAGTCGCAGCAGCAGCAGCATCCGCAGCAGCTATCGTCGACTGGGGAAGTAGCACAATTGGTGGCGAGCTCATCGGCTGCTCAACTTTGCACAGCCCCCTCTACGAGCAGTGGAGCTGCTGTTGCTGCTGCTGCCGCCTCTAGCGGTAGCAAATTTATGGCCTCCGGGACCATCAAGTCCAAAAAGAATCGGGTAACGGTGCTCAGCGATGTGCCACTGAACATGAATGAGTATCTAGATCTGGTGGGCAACATTGTCGCCTCGAGTCGCATTGGCGCAGCTCGTCCGTTTGCCGCTGTGGCGCCCCTACCGCTTGTCAAGGTGGAAAAGGAGGAACCTATCGATGAATATGAGGCCGTTGAGGTCGAGATGCAGTTGGAGCAAAAGCCCAGCCTGGAGCATGCCATCGGAAGCAACAGTAGCAACAGTAGTAGCAGCAGCAGCAGCAGCAGTGGACATGGCACCACCAGCGTGATACGCATGGCTAGCACCAGTGCGCCGAATGTTGTCGCCGAGGATCTTACACAGCCGCCGCCAATGAAGGTGGAGGTGGAGCCAACGGCGCTGCTGCCGCAACGCTTCTCGGCACCGGGGCAGCTGCGTGGACCCAAGAAATTAGTCATCAAACCAAAGGCCACAGCGACGGCGACGGCGACGTCATCGACGAAAAAGACTGAGAACAATTGCGCCGAATCCCACAACATATCAGTGAATACGCCCGCCGAGCTGGTGCAGATCAAGAGCGAAAACGTGGAGGCGTCCACATCCAGCAGTGGCAGCATATTGGAAAAGCATCTGACAACCAGCTATGCGACTCAGCAGGCGGCACGTAAGCACTCTGCGGTCAACGATGACGATGCACGTGTCCTGCTCGAGTTTGCCAATTCGAAACAGCTGCCGATGCCGGGCAATAGCAATCATACCACGTTTGTGGTGAACGCGGCCAGTTTTGCGTCAGCGGGTTCCGTATTTGCCAGCGGCAGCAGTAGCACCGGTGCCAATGGGCAAAAGTCAACCAAGCCGGGATGTGGCGAAGAGTACATACTGCCCGATGACACCAAATTGGAGGTGGATGAAATTGTGATATCCTCCTCGTCTTCCTATGCCTCCACCTCGCAGCAGCAGCAGCAGCAGCATCTGCAACATCAAACACAACAGCAACAACAATCTTTGCAGCAGGCGCAACCATCAGCCTTGACTGAGTTTAGTTTTCTGTACCACCAAAATACAACAACAGCAGCAGCAACAACGGCGACACCTACTACTTCCAATTTTGCACCGTTTGGCATTCAGCAGCAGCAGCAGCAGCAACAGTTGCAGTTGCAACATCATCCGCAGCATGGGTCCAGCGAGGCAACCAATGCCGCAACACTTGCATCCTCGTCGAGCAATTCCTCGGCATTGGACCAGGAGTGCTCAATGAATGCCACGTTTCGCGTGGCAAAGCCACAATCAATGTTGGGTGCCTGGTATCAGCCCCATCAGGCGCAGCATCAGGTCGTATCTGCGCACAGTCCACAACATGTCGATCAGTCGAGCAATTTTATTGCGGCGCTGTCTGCTGTCGACTGCTGCAGTGCAGCCGTCGATAGCGAGATGAGTGAGGCTAAATACTTGGATTTGGATGCCTGCAAGCGGGAACAGCTGAGCAACAGCAGCTGCCATATCCCCTCCGCTTCGACATCGACCACATCGTCATCGGCCACATCGTCATCGTTTGCTGCTGCAGCAACGGAGAGCAGTCTCGTCGGTGGCCTGGGTTTGAATATACGAACCGATGAAAAAATGCCCGCCAAGGGTGAGATTTCCGAGCAGGAAAGCAACTGCGACATTGAGAACTCTTGGAGTCAATCGGTGAGTGGCTCTTGTGCTGTGCATTAGTTGTCAGAAAAATCGAAAATAATGAAATTCAATTGCAGATGTATGGAGACATATCACAGCGTTACTTTAGGAATCAATTCACGGATGGCTATAATCAACAGCTGGCCGATTGGCGTCACGACTACTATCCGGCGCAGGATCTCAGTGGCCAGCAGAACCAGCAGCGAGAGCAAAAACGGTACGTTTTATATTCTCTTTCTTGCATCATTTCTGGAGCTTCATGTTTTTTTTTTTTTTTAGATTTGATTTCAATGCGGTCGTCTCGGAGTACGCACAGCCAAGCGAGTTGGAAGCTTCCTCGAGCTCAACGAGAAATAATCACTTGTTGGATGCACAGCCCACCACTTCCTCGTCGTCATCGGCTTTGTTGGCTGGTCCACCAATAGCCTCGACATCTCGTGCAGCCGCCGAAGCGGAGGCGGTTGCAGCAGCGCTGGCGCAACGGAAGCCGCCACGTCGCAAGATCTACAAGTGTCCACACTGTGTGGCCATCTTCGAGAAGCTAAGGGAGCGCAATGCGCACATGATTGGCGTGCACAACTATGTGCGGCAGAATCGCCGTCTCATCTGTAGGCAGGCTCTGGTCACCGCAGCAATGCTGGCTCAGCCGCTGGCTCAGCAGCCAGAGCAGCAGATGGATCTGGAACAGCAGCAGTTGCTTCAGGTGGGCCGCAGCACGGGCGGTGTCGAGCACGAGGATTCCAAGGATTGTATTGTGAAGATTAAGCAGGAGCACTGTCAGGACAAGCACGATCCATCATCGGAGCAGCTCCTTGGTCACTTAGAGCTGCCCGATGTAAAGGATGCTGGGTTGCTCGATGCCAGCGTTGAAAATGAACGCGATTCGGACATGAAGCCACCAAACACTGTTGCGGAGCTGGACGAAAAACCGGCCATAGCACCGCTGGCTATGACGACGCCCGCTGCCAAACTGGCTGCTCTTTATCGCATGCTGATTGCCTACAACGAATCGAAGCTGGGCCAGGAGCGCAACAATCTGAGCGAACTGGAGCAAAAGGCCATGGAGAAATCTATATTCTTGTGCTACATTTGCCGCACCGATTTCCCCTCTGTGAAGCTATACGATGCGCATCTAACCGAGCATCCCGCCGAGTGTTTCACCTGCGGCAAGAAATTCTATCGCTGGAAGAACTTCTCACTGCACCTGAAACGCCATCTGGGCTGGAAGGAGTTCGGCTGCTATGTCTGCGACAAGAAGTTTGTGGTGCGCAGCGCTCTCGTCGAGCACATGCGGATGCACACTGGCCAGACGCCACTCAAGTGCAAGATATGTGGTAAGTGCCACAATTCAATTCTTGCATTGATTTTTTTTTAGAGTTTTTAAACACTTTCCTAATTCTGATTTGCATTCTTAGGCAAGAAGTTCAAGAGATACTCGAACTTGACGCAGCATCGCAAGCGCCATACTAAGATGACGGTTCGCAAAAAGGAATATGTGTGCCACTGTGGCGAAGTGCTGCCCTCGAAGGCGCGCTTCCTGTGGCACAAGGAGACACACGACTTGAAGCCCAAATGCTGTCCGTACTGCTGCGATCGTTTCGTGCATGCCAATTCGCTGCGTCGACACATTCGGCTGGCGCATTCGGACAAGTTCGACTATGCCGAGCCAATGGAGTGTCCCATGTGCAAGCAGATCTTTGCCAAGACATCGATTAAGGCCCACATGGCGACGCACTCGACGGATCCGCAATACGATTGCGCCATCTGCAACAAGAGCTTCTCCACCAAATGGAATCTCAAGATACATTCGTGGGTGCATGCGAATCGCACGGCAAAACCGTTCAAGTGCGAGTACTGCCCCAAGGCATTCGTGCGCGAGTTGGACTTCAAGAATCATATGAATGCGCACAAGCAGATTAAGCCGTACACCTGCGAATATTGCGGTTGCAAGTTCATACGCAAGTACAACTATATGCGTCATAGGCGGGAGCATCATGGCAACAAAAAGTTCACGTGCGATCAGTGCGACAAGTCTTTCCATCGCCACTACTATCTGATTGAGCATCGGCGCATTCACACTGGCGAGCGACCCTTCCACTGCACCATCTGTGGCAAGAGCTCCACCACAAAGACCAATCACAACAAGCATCTGAAGATTCATCATTCGCGCGATCCATTCACTGTGGAGGTCTAAATGAATAAGACGACTCTAATTAACTACAAAATCAATCCAACTAAAGTTTAATTCAATAATTAGCTAGCTGTTTATGGCTCTTCTCTCTGTGTGTGTAATGTGTGTCTGTGGTTATGTAAACAAAACAAAACAAACAAACTAGTATTACCTATCAAACTAGATGCATATATATATATATATATATATATATGTATAGTTTAAATATGCGAATGCCAATTCTTGATAAACAACAAAATAAAATCATTATATCATAATAATAACATTTTACTAATCGTACATTTGGATGTGGTTTAAAAGATTTAGATAAATATGAAAGTGTTTCCCCCTCTACCCACCCACACAATTCCTGCTTTCCTCTAGGTAACCGCACACAATTCATAACGCTCACACTTGACACACTTTAAATTAGCAACACTGCTTTAATTGAAAATTTTAAAATAAATAAATTTATTTAATTTTATTTTATTGTAAGCAGATTTGTATTAGTGAAATGACATGCCTAGTTCAGTGCAATATTCATTATTATTATCATTTAATTGTATGGTATAATTGTAAACATCTCAACTTTAGTTCGATAAACATTATTTTATTCAATTATATTTACCTATGTATATTTTATGCATAATTCATAAGACAACACAAATATAGTTAATTTAAGTTAGCTACAATTGGTTTAACTATACATATTAATATGTAAATTCTTTTGAGTTTTCGAAACTTGAGCACATTCTAAGCCACCAAGAAAACACAAAACACACGCATAAATATATAAATGCATATATAGGACAACAAAATTTGCAAGTGACCGTTTTAGAAATTGTTATATAATTTTCAAATTTTTTAAATTAATGTGAGACAAACTCTGCCAGCGATCGAAAGTAAACGAACACAACTGTCATATTGGATAGACCTAAACAAAAAAAAAAACCATCTCGATGTATGTAGCGTATATATATATATATATATTTATGTATATATATTTATATATATATATATATATATATATATATATATATATATATTTATATATATATATTATATATATATATGTATATATATATTTGATTTGTAGTAGTTGCAACTTCTCTAGGCTATTTTGAATAATTGTTTGCGATGGTTTCTATTATGAAGCTATTAGTTAAAATTTCTAGTATATAAGCAAACACAACACTGCATAAGCATTCTGATAATTAATTCAATAATGCATTACATTATGATATGGAAAATAACAACAAAAACAATCGAAAAACAAAACCACTTTCAAATATTTACAACTTATATATAAATTTCAACGTAAATTAATGAAAATAACAACAAACAAAGAGCCCTTTTTGTGGAAGAAATAAATGCAATTTATGGATAATTATAAAATCGTATATACTTGGAGTTTTAATTGGAATGGGGTAAATTGATATTCGAGAAACGACGATGCTGTATGAGAACCTATATTTCAAATGTATAGTCTCTAACTCTTACAGTCTCCAAGATGCTTTCTCCTGCCTGTTACGTATATATGCACAAAACCATTCAATTTTTCATTAAATTCAGAGTATAGTCAAGAAGTACATTCAACATTATAATATTCTTTGAGAAATGTATGTATTTATTGATTAAATAACTGATAAGATAACATAAATTTGAAAATACATTGTTAAAGTATGTACGAAAAAACATAAAATTGGAAATTCATTATTCCATATTGAATATTCTTAATATAAGGTAGTAAGTAATGAATGTTATGTCGAATTAAACAAGTCATCCTGGCGACTTATAATGAATATTTAATAAGAAACGGTTTTAGGAATTTTGCGGTAAATACATTTGTAAGTCAATTAATGGTTGATATAGTAGCTCCGTTTTGTATTCATTCTCAAATATATCGATCTCTAACATATTGCCTTGATAACTGATCGGTAAATGGACGCGAGCGAACACAGTGGGGTATTTGAATAGATACTCTTCAAGTTGGCTGCGCACACATGAGTCTGCATACATTTTGTTCAATTTGAGGCCATGCAGCTTTACACGGAAAGAGCGCTGCGGAAACATGAACAGTTGCTTGGGCATTTCTTTGAGATCAGCATAGGGAACCACATCGGTCTTATGGAAATCAATATAGAATACGGTGGCCTTTTGGGTGTTTTGATGCAGCTCTTTGACAATAGCGCGACGCCATTTATTAGCCAGGGTATAGCGAGCCAGGCACAGTGCATCTAGTCGCACAGGATCCAGCTGTGCAGCGTCTCCGAGCAGTGCACTTGTCTCATGGGCTAAAACTATTTCCTGTTTAACAAACTCGGCAATTTGTGGCGATATCTGTAGTTCAAGGGCAGACAGCACTTTGTCAATGGTGCACGGAAAGCTGGTGACATCAGTGGGCAAACATTGTGACTTGATGTACCCAAGAGCGTCATTACAGGAACGCTCCGTGGAAGTGTCAATCGGTGAGAAATGAGCGCTACTGAACTTTTTCTGTTTAATGACAAGAATTGTATGTTATCAACATTGAAAAACTAGCGTATTCGGAATTATTTACAAACCTTGGAACGCAGCTGAAAGTGATGACGTAACTGATCTATGGCTAACTTGCTCTGCGGTGGCATAAAACTAGCTCCATCTGAAGTGCTCTCACCATCCTCGTTAGCAATGCCCTCATCGAAGAGGACTTTGTCTAAAGTCTTCTCCACAATATTATCGATTTCGTCATCAATATCGCTGCCATCATTCTCAGAGTTAACTCTGATTTGGACCTGCTGCTGCTTTGCAGCTTCGTTACAATCAAAATCCTCCTTGTAATCCTGCTGCTGTGTCATCTCTTTGCTATCTATCAAGTATTTTTTTTTGGCTGGCGGTGACTGAACCCATGTGTTGTTTTGATCAGCAACTACCTTTGGATTCTTGCTACTCAACTCATGAGCCTCATCGAAAAGCTTGAAGCTTTCGATTGCATTCTCGCGGTTCTTAATAAGCTGCTCATCATTTTGCTGCAGGGGCTTAGCCAACTCGTTGTTCACCATCATGGTGGATATGTCCATGCCGGACACCTTGATCCGACATATTGGCAGTCCGTTGACTCTTTTGGTCTGAACAACGCGCACGTTGCTTAGTTTCATGACCACGCTTTCGTGAACAGTGTCCATTGCCTTCAAGGTGTATTTCTTTTGGATGGGCTGCACACCATGTATAGTAACCGGCCAGCACATGGCTTTTAGCTGGGGGAAGGGCGCTAGTGGCAGCATTTCGGATGGCAACACTAATTCTTCATTGCCATAGTCCACATAGAACACCTTGTATGCCCCCTTAGCGTTTTGTTCACTTTTCACAATACCGCGATAGACTAAATTATCCAAGTGATAGGTGGCCACAACAGGTTGACCCACCACGTATGTGGTCGGCTTCATGCGCTTCATTATCGGCTTGAAGTAATCGACCAGCAATTGGCACATATGGACCATAAAAGGTGTATCGATCGACAGGCTTAGATAAATCTCACAGTTATCATTCACATAGGTGGGCATGGCGGTAAAGAGCCTATTGCTGCACTCTCGCGGCTTTAGCCAGGCCGGCGGTGCCTCCGTACAACCAATGGTGAGTGCGTCTGTGTTCAAATCATTTAGCAACTCCAGCGGTGGCATTCCGTCATTATGCTGGAATAATTTCTTTGGCAATGGATCGTTCATGTCTGGTGATTCTTTGTTGCAATAGCTTGAGGCCCAGCCGGCTTGCACTAATGCATCATTTATGTTCGTATATGTGATTTGTGCTGAGGAGAAGGGTCCAGAGATCTCTGTGTTGGCGCCCCACAAGGTGACGACCAAATAGTCGTCTTCACGTCCATGTCCCGAGACTTTAAGTGCGCCATATGCCTGCAGCTGTGCCTTGAAAAATTCAATCGCCTCAGGAGACCACTTGTCGCCGTTGGGTGCGATGCCATACAAATCGCAGCGGATGGCGCTATTGCTGACCCGCGCAAGTTGCTCATTTATAATGATCAGGCAATTGGCAGGCACGTCCATTGCCAGCTCGCCAATATCGCGTAGTCGAACATTGTATTTAAAAGAGTCATCATCGTTGCAGCTAACAATCTCTCCGCGATGCCAGAGAGTCTCTAGATCCGCGTTAGCCATAGCCTTGACAAAGCACATCTCGCCTGGCTCCCATGCAGACTTCTGGCTACACATCTGATATATTTCTTCGGCAGCTGCTTGCACTGTTTGCCTCAGCTCAGCAATGGCGGGCGCAAAATGCGCTAGGGTCACATAGAACTCGTTTGGATGCTGCACGTGGAGCACATGAATGTCCGATCGAGTCAATTTACTAACATTCTTGACAGGCAAGGGATGCTCCAGATACTCCTGGCACTGCTGAATCAATTTGAACGTGTCCGCATACACCTTCGACTGCTGCTTCGGAGGTGTCTGCCTTACTATGCTGCTTTCCCCGCTGGACTTGCAATGGTTTTGCTCAATTAGCACAGCGGCCACATTGATGATACCGGAGCAACGCGTATAGTGCATGGCGATATGGGTCACCTGGTCATCCACAAATATCACCTCCATTTGCAGGTTGGGGTTGGATGTTATCTGCTTGAAGGCAGCAATTGCAGCGTTTGTCCAGACATAGTTGTGCTCCTGCAAAGGCTCCACATCTGCTAGGCGACACTTAAAAGCCAGTTCCTGATCCCAAAATGCCTTTGGCAGCACAAACAGATTATCCCAGTAGAGCTTATGCGAGACGCCGCTGTCCACCAGACGCACTACCACGAACCCTAAGAATCAGAATAAAAATGAAGTCTGATACAATATATCTGAGAACCTATCAGCTCACCTTTGGGCAGCATCTCCACTATACAGGCTCGATGCCATTCACCCTCCAATTGTACAACACAACCGAGATGAAGTCGACCCAAATAGATGGGCTCCAGTCGGGTGGGGCTCATGCGATCCATAAAGCATTGCAGATTTAGCTTCATCTCACTCCTGTTTCTCTCCAGTTTGTGCGGCATGACATAAAACTCCTGCGGATGCTGGATGTGCAGCACTTGGACTTTTAGAATATCACCCACATGGGTCACATATTGAGGCAATCTTTGCGATTGCAACGCCATCAGTGGCTGCAACTTCGGACTCTCTGCAGTGGCAATGTTGTCGGTGGCTCGCGCCAGGCCGGTGTATAAAAGAGATTCGCGCACAGAAATTGTTGACTTGCAATTTTTGGTTATGAGATCCACTTCGTGGACCCCTGGCCCCAAGATGTGCAGCTTGGTGATTTGCACAGGAAAGCTGAGGATAAAAATATATATTTGAAATATATTATAGGCAATTTTCATAATCACTTTTCATATTTATCCCTATTGTTGATCAAGTATTTTGTAATGAATTTGCACACAAATCAATATTTCAAAAAGTATAATTAGAACAAAAAACTCCACAAATATGATATCGGAGTAATTTAGAATATAGATTTGGTTCACATCGCATATATAGTTAGCAACGTACTCTTTTACCAGCTGCTTAAAAAAGGAGCCAGCCCTTGGCTCCCAATCGCAACCGGCGCTGGGAATTAGCTGCGTCAGCTTGCAGTGGACTGCAGCATATGGCAGTTGTCGCAGAAACTCGGGCAGCTCTAGGAATCTGGAAGAGAATGCAATATAAGAAATGTTGGATTACAACAATTAATTACACTACTTACTTGCTGCTGTGCAGCTGACAGTTGAGGCCAATGTCCGGAAAGAAAACATGATAGACATCTCGCTGATCGGTCTTTTCTGTAACCAGAGCGCGATCCATTTCGGATTGGCTGTGGCACGCGATATACTGGTGTCCCACCACAATGACGCTGGCCGGCCGGCTGGCTACCGATTGGGCAAATTCCGCCAATTTGCTCCGTATACGGTGTGACGCACGAGTGCACTGCACATAGAAATCACCTGGTGATTGGATTGTACGCACGTAAACAAATTCACCTATGCGAAACCAGTCGCCTATGTTTTGGCTGCCCACAGTTTTGGCCGCTGCGGGTTTCTTGCCTTGGCTAATATCCAGCGCAGAGTATCGTTCGGTTTGCCTACTGTCGTTGCAGGTGCTAATGTTATCCAATAGGTTTTTTATCGGAACACTCATTTGCTGCTTGCTGCAAGCAGAACCGATTTTTGATTTTTGGTTTGTTTCTTGGCCCTGCCAGGCCATGTTACCCACAGAGCTCTGGGCGGAACTAGAGCACAGTATAACGCTATGGCAATCCAACTCATTGTTAAAGCGAATCTCAATTTGAGGATCAGCAAATTTGCACTCGAAATGGCGCTCAAAAATCTTTGCTAAATGATCCATGTTACAGCTGAACCTAAAAGCGAACCAGAAGAATCTTTTGTAATTAAAGGAAAAAACAACACACATCAACTGAGAAATACTCAATTGCCAGCAAAATAATAAGTGGTATTTTTACTATAATAGATTGAACATTTTGGGAGCAGAGACGAAGTATGTTAAGCTCTCTTCTTTTAGATTGTCAGTATTTAAAAAGTATAAGAAAATATAAAAGTTTCCATATCAAAGCTTTAAGGATTGTTAATATATAAAAGACTATCTGAGTTTAAAAGATGTTACTCCTTAATTCTTAAGGGAATACATAAGTAATACAGTATATATAGAAATGTAGAGCATATTCACTTACTGATAGGGATTCGCATGGATCTTGGTAACCTGTACTTCGGTGGGCATTTTCTCTAAGTGCTTGTTGGCTAGCAAAATTATTTCCGAGAGAGCAATGTCCTTCGGCACCTCAGTGAGATCCTTGCCGTTGCTTTGCAGCATTTGTTTTAGGGTCTGAGAAAAAAGATAAACAATGTGTATTTAAATATTAGTTGTTTGTAGATAAGGCTTACCTTTAGGACTGTCTCATAGCCATTTAAATGGCTCATTGCAACATTCAGTCCAGTCTGCGCCGGCAGACTGGATTCGCGCAGCATCTCAATGAATTGCAGCTCGGCATTTTGCAGTTGGCCGTGCAACAGGCGAAAGCACTCAGAGATTTTGGCCAGCGTTTCGCTGGCAAACTTTCCCAGGTTCTGTTTAGAGTTCTTCAACACCTGCAAATAGAAAGGAAAGTCAGTTGCAGTTGTCAGTGAGAAGCAAATGGATGTGCATTTAGCGGCATTTTAATAACTGCAGCCATAGGCGACAAATAGGAAGGTGAATGGCGAGCGGCATATTTGAGTTAAGACTTTTAATTGTGCAATGCTTCTTCGCCGAATGATCATTATCAGTCAGCTAGTCAGCAGCATAGAGTGGAGTAGTTGGTGGTGTTGATTTTATTGCTGTTACTTTTGAAAGTGATTGTAAAAACAAGCAAAACTAAGCGCTACATTGATCTTACGACAGCTGATTTGTAGCAGATGACAGGCAAGTTCGCGCCAATCGTTGCCATTGATCGGTTCTACCATAAATGGCAGGCAGGCAGTGTAAATTAAACCCCGATTGGATACCAGTGTTATTATTATTATTATTATAATTGTTGTTGTTGTTCGCACATCATTAAAACGAAATGCAACTCCCGCAGAAGTTTTTGGGGCAGAGCGACCGAAATGTTTTTAGTTTGAACGCATTTGACGTGCTCGAAGCGAGAAACGAGACATGATGCATACAACCATGACTATGACTATGACATGACTATGACGACTCGAGTTCAATTCAATTCACACTTGACCTTGTCCTGTCAGCCAAATTGATATGCTCTATGCTCTGGCCTAATTGCCGACCAAATACTATGCGGCAATAGTGTGTATAATATCTCATTATTAACCACTGGCCAACTAGTTTTAATGATCAACACATAAATAAAAAACTAAAAACAAAAATTAATTGTAATAAACCGCAAACTTCTCAAAAAATCCCAAATCACACTTCCTATACAGGCAGCGATACTTTTGGTCAGACTCTTACGAGCTTTGTGCAGTGCACTCAAACAGCTTTACGAGCATAATACCAATAATAATATCTGGAAACTAAAACCACAAAAGTTGAGTCTATACTTTTAACTGACCAATTAGAGTCAAAGCACTCTCGAGCTTAAAGTTATTCATTGTCTTTGATATAGAGAAATGCATATACTCAATTTAGATATTACACACTTGAAGAATTCTAAATATTGTAATTAAACTTAAATGCTATTCGTATAGTTATTGTTTAGTAACAATAAGCAACTATTGAGTGGTATCGAAAAAAAAACAATTGAAATTTTGACTACGATTTTCGCACCCATTTTTAATTTAATTTTTTATATAGGAGATTTGTAACCACATAAAATGTGTTTATTTTAAATTAACTTTTATTGATTTTACAGGAGTTGGTATGGATTTCAAAACATAACTTATGCTATACATTTTCATTTAATTCTTTGTATTATGACTTAACCAAACTAACTAAGGAAGCACAAATTAAACTTGATGCTTACAAAATGTTAGTTGCCAATAATTTGCTCATAACTTAAACTACAGGAGTTAGCGCTCATTAAAACAATTACCGAAGTGGTGATTAAAAATAATGAAAAAAAAATGCTAAACATAAAGTTGATTGCTCGCAATTTTGCTTAGACTAAAAACTGCGTTTTCTTTAATAAGCCGCCATAAGTCAGTCAGCCGTAAAGTAAGTCACTTCATTTCTGCCAGTTTATCAATTGCGGACAGACAATTGGACAATTGGCGCTTTGAGCCGCCTCGTTAGCTACCGATTTGCAATTTTTTTTGTTGATTTTTTTTATTGCGTTTGGGGCGTGCCGCAAAATTGTTAAAAAAAAAAAACAAACTTTTGCTATTCGCAATTTATATTTGTTCAAATAATAGATAATTTATGTAGTTCCATTATATATTTTGTGCTGTTTGATTTTAATGGACACATGTGTGGGCGACTGACTTTTTTTGCACTCTTCGACTACCTAATGAGATTATGATTTATGTTTATTGAGTGAAGCCTTGACGGCTGCGTCCGTCCAAAAACAAAAGAGAAAAAACCAAATCAGGCTAATTAGACATGCTGGTCAGCATTACGGACACAACATTAAAATGCAGTCCAGACCGAAAGTGCAAAAGCAAATATTAATTTACTTTTGTCTTCTGCCGAAGACAAAATACGCTCTCAGACAGATAATAGATAAATGATAACACAAATTAATTTATCTATTGATAATATTTAATATTTATAGTACAATATTTGTAAATTTGTGCAAAATAGTACGAAGTACAAACAATGACTTTGACATGTATTCATCAAGATAAAAAACAATACTTTCAAGCTAACTTTCAATATTTACTCGTTTGCATTTGGATAATCATAATACCCATTTGCTATAGTTCATAAAAAGAAGTGACTACTTTAGCTGTTTTAGTATTCGTTATGGGAAGCCTGGAGACTGGTGTGCAAAGACATTATGCCCATGTTCTGTGGCAGCAACAACAAACTTGGTCACAAGGTCAACGGCACAGCGAGTTGCAAACAAGATGTTTTGCGCTCTGTCAGCCAAAAAATTAAATAAAAACACTGCATGCACAGATAAATAAAAATGAAAGGAGGCCTTCTGAGCAATGAAGTGTCGTTGTGTTGTTAAGGTTTTTCCGTTCTGGCCAAAACGTAACATAAACAAAAAAACAAAAAAAAAAACAAAAAAACTTCTTAATTACATGATTCGAAGCTGTGACTTTGGTTGTGTGAGTCGAGACGAGATTCGATTAATACTCAAAGTGAAGGTTGTCCATTGCCTAGGGTCTCTCTGAGATCTGAGTGTGATTGTGACTCATCAGGCGCTTTGATTTAATTTGATTTGCAATTGCGTAAGGCCAAATCTAGTTAGCACAATTAAAAGCGAGCCAGCGAACACAGCTGAGTGGATGTGAGACAATTTTTTGGAGGCACGACAAACGAGTTTAAATCCAGGCTCAAAGCCAAGTCAAGCCAAACCAAGCTCAGCCAAGCGACTCAAGTTTTGACTCAAAACTTGTGAGTTGAGCTTGCTGCTGGCTGATTGTGGTTGTTTTGGTTGTCGTTGTAGTTGTCTGGATGCTCGTTGCAAAAAATTCAACAACACAATTGAAAACAGAAATCAGTTGAAGCTGAATCCGCCAAGCAAACGGTCTTTGAGCGCGTCCTAACCAACAACAGCGACAATAAACTAACTTGGCTGAAGGCAATATCATTGTAGCTGACTTGTAATTGCTTGCAACAATTGTGGCAGCCAGAGTTGAAGTATACACCACATGTGCCGCACAAAACCCAATAACAATCACAAACGATATTAAATTAAAAAAAAAGAAACTGAAAAACAAAAGTGAGTGTGTTCCAATGTGTTTGTGTGTGTGCGTGTGTGAATGAGTGTAAGTGCGCTAGTAGTGCAACACCCATGCGCTATTGTTTGCGGCAACTGTTGCTGCAACTGCAACTGCAAACGACAAGCAACAAGCACCCGCCCGCTATTTTCGGCTGCACATTAGGCAACATACAACAACATACAACCAAGCAACAGCAACGTGCAACTTGCTGCAACTAGCTACTTTTTTATAGATCAAGTCATGCTAATTTAATACAAGCATTTTTTTCTTCTTAGTGTGGCTTGTTATGTTATTACAATAAAAAAAAAGTTATGCTGCCGCTGCTGCTAATGCAAAAAAGTTAAAAAAAAAAAAACCTTTTAATTAACAACCCGTTAAATTGTGCGCGATTTTGAGCACGTGGAAAAAAAGTGACAGCGCCTTTTTACTTAAGCAATCTTGCCACTTGCCACTTGGCAAAAAGAAAGGTTCATCCAAATAACAAGTTAGGCAATTAAGCAATACATTTTTTTGCAGTTAGCAACATGTTGCCAAGGATTACGTTTGCTGTGCTGATCATCTTTTGTGGATATTTACTGATCACGGGTAAGTCGCCAAGTGCCGTTTATCCATTAATCATAAATATTTATGCAACACAGCCAACAACAACAACAACCAGAACATGAATTACGACCAGTTGTTTTTGTTGTTGTTCTTGTTGCTGTTGCATCTAAATCGAATTACAGCAAAACGCAAGCTAAGCGCAATAAATTTAAGCAGATTAAATACATACTACATGTGGCACAGACCGGAGGGCGGGCACGCGGTAACACTACACACGGCCGCCTTGATGTGTCAGTAAAGTAAAAATGCGACAACAAATAAAAATAAAAAATATAAGGAAAAAATATAGCAAGCCAAATTACAGACGGCATGCGTGTTTGACATTTATGGTCAAGACAACGCGTCGCGTCATACTGAGATTTATTTGGCTTATGGCAGGAGGCGCGCGGGGCAAACGGCGACTTGCAACATCGTCAACAGCGATATCTGCCTTTTATGAGTGTCACGCAAATTGCAATTGGCCAATTGCTGATGTGCATCATCCATGCAACACTTTCGCAAATATGGCAAATTCACTTTCAATCCAAATTCAACATCTACTTGCAATTTGCCAGGAAAGTTCTTTTTGACATTTAACATTTGAGCGAATGTTGAGTTTTGTGGCTCACGAAACTTGAAGGTTGCCGCCACAGTCCGCACCCATGAAACTGCACGACAATCATGACAATAGGGGCGAGGAGATGGTGTTCGAGGGAGAGAGGAAGAGGAAGCCATGTCTAAATTGAGCTTTAATATTCGTTTGCCATTTCGATTAGGTGTGAGAGAGTTCGATTTGCTTCTAATTAGCTGCCTCTTTGGCATTGCAGTTTTTATTATTACTCAGATCTCTTTTTTTTATAATTTTAAATAAAGTTGCCCACATTGCGCAAAAGCAAGAGGCAAAATGTCAAACCGTTGACAATTGTATATATTATACCCTATACACAAAATTTTATCCAAGATAAGGGGATTGATTTGATCGATGGAGCTAAATTTGCAAAATAAAATGCTTGATTTTAAATATATTAAAATTTATTTTACTTCTGTAATAATTCTTCACATTCCAAATTGTAAAAACAACTTGTTTTGTAAATTATTGTAAATGTCAAAAAAAAAAAAACTATTGCGTGAATTTAAATATGTTAAAATTTTCACTTCTGTAACAAAATTCTGCGTTCCTAATTAAAAAAAAGAACTTCGTTTTTTAATTATTACAAATGTTATATTTAATACACAAACAGGATATTTGTTAGTTGAGCACTAGCCGTTAAAATAATTTTTTTTTATTGTTATTTGCAAGTCAGACATATGACACTAAAATGCTTTATGATACATTTAAGTGGGGGCAACTGCATGCAAATGTTGTTAATGTTGTATGGGCTACACCAAAACAACAGTCTGGGGGTTTGTTATGTGGTCTCGACATCAATGTCTAGTGACATCATGTAAAATTGCAGTATTGCAGTAACAAAATAAATATGAGAAACAAACAAATAAATTTGGTTGGACCTTAGACAGAACTCATCAATTTGCGTCGTGTGGTAAATGTTGAAGCTGTACAAATTTAGCTATATATGAATGGTTTTCGAGTTGCAAATATAGATTTATTTTGAAAATGTGGGTCAAATGCATGTTGAAATAACTCATTTCCGCAATTTATTTTTATCGCCAACTTGAGATAATTAATTATGTATTATTAATTATATTCAAGCAGTCACGACGATTGTGTGCATAAAACTGATGTCACTCATCTTGTGGATTTGCCATGCAAATGGCAAAACTGTTAACTTGATGTACCCGCTACACAATCGCATTAGCAATTCACAAATTGCTGCTGGCTGTGGCGCGTATACTTAATGCAACGACAACATGGACTGCTGCTAATAGCCTTTTGTTTGGTATAAGATCGCACATCCGCCACAAGCCAAGAGAGGCAGCAAATTGCAACAACAGCATGTCAAAACATTTACCATCTATAAGTATGCAAATGATTTTCAGCGATAGGAGGAAAAATAAATTTACGAGTCTTTGAAAACACATCTGCGTAATGCGAAACGGAAACTTTTATGAAACAAAAGTCGGATAAAGCTTAACTGATATATGATGGCAATAACTGCATAGTTGAGCCTATAAATTGAACTAGAAGTCCGTATTTCTATGCTGCTGTTCAAATTGTTAGTCAGCTCAAAACTTTTCCTGCAGTTGTCACTTGTTCGCCAGGTGGAGAATTGCAGAATTGCATTTGCATGTACGCAAAATTAATTGATTTATGGTTGGATAGCAAAAAATGGCTCAGTGTTGTTGGGCGAAACACGTGCAAAACCATTTACCTCTACAAATAGTTTTTGTATTTCTTGTTTTTTATTTGTGCGTAAGTCAAACATTTGGCACACATGAGAAAACAATTTATAGACGGCTGTCGGACAGCCAACAATTCAACAACAGCAACAACAAATAACCAACCAGCTGACTTATGCAAATAGCACAAAAGCGATAAGCCTTAAAAAATTATAATGCCAACTCGCAATTTGATTGAGGCTCAAAGTAATCTGGCTTCAAAAAGAAGGACAAAAGAAAAAAATTAAGCACCTTCCAATGCTTTGAGCTACTTCCTTACAATTTTTGTAAAGTGTTGGGCTCTTTGATGCTTTTGAAATTAATTTGCGATTAATGTTAATGCCGTGGCATAATTTTCAATTAAAATGAAATTCGTTTTGAGCAGGACAAATTGCAATATATATATATATAACTAATGGGAAAATATGTATAAAACAAATCTGTGTTCATTTATATTTATGAGCTGGCCGACAATAAACTGCCTATGGCCAAAGGCGGCTTTCGATGCATTTAATGTATAATACATATAATTTTATAATTATATACATATGTATGGCTATAGCTGTGTATATGTTTTTTGGCAGCAGACAATTTGATTTACCTGGCGTAGTAGACAAGAAATAAATTAATCCCATTATTGGGCGTGGACCAGTAATTTGAATGTGAAAGAAAATAAATAATAATTGACGATTAAACAGGTCAAAATAATACATAAATCTGATTTGCCATTTTTTTTTTAACTGCATTATAAATATTTTTTACAGCGATATCAGCTTGTACCGAAACTTTTGTAAAACTGTTTTGTCCAATAGAATTTATTTTCCTACTTTGGAATCTCTATATTTGATTTAGGAATTTGAGAATTTGAATTTATTTCATGTGAAAATCAGGTACTCCAAATAAAGGTAAAATCATTTTAAAAAGAAAACAGTTTAAAAAATGGATGTTGTAAAGCTGAAGTTGACCATAAAAGTAAAGTAAATTAATGAAATGAATAATCGTTTATGACTCTATTTAATTTGATATATTTTTTCTGAAACGAAGCAGTTATTGTGAAATAATTAATTTAAGAATACATTGGCTTGGCCATCAATGGAAATTGTGCAGCATTTTATTGACAATTATGAGGAAATAAATCATTTATAAAAACCAAAAAGACGACACAACACATCCTTTCACAATGAGGAACTTGCCAGCAACAACAACAATATCAACAACAGGAAAAACAACATTAAACAGGGTAACAAAAATTGGCAATGGCAAGTGACTGTCGCCGCAAACATAATTCACCACTGGGATGATCCATTGGCGCGACTCCAACTCAGATGGGATAAAGCGGCGCAAAATAAATTAAGCTCATTATACGTATAATTGAATCCTTGATAGGCTGATTATCCACACGGCTAGCCATGTGTGTCTCTGTGTGTGCGTGTGTGCGCGTGTCTGTTTGTGGGCTTGTACCGCTTGTTAAAAGGATGATGTCCAGTTAAGTGCAAAGGATGCCAATGGGCAGCAGCACAAAAATTATGTAAATGAATTTCCTGTTGCACATGTTTCTCCTCCCTCCGCTATGCGTCGCAGCCATCCAACAACAAGCAGACAACCCATAAATCTGTCAGGTGGGCAACAATAAATACCCTCGCTTTAATATAGATTACGCCTATATATACCCATTCGAGTGTGTACTTAAAGTAGTATAATCCATGCATTGACTGGTTTTAAATTGCTGCAACCAAAAAATAACAAGAACAAATAACGAGCGATGTTTCTGTGATCGGCTGGAAGATACTCTGTGTTTTAACTCTAAATTTTGATAAAAATTATAAATGCAATATTAATTGAGCAATTTGCAAGCCTCTAATGTATTCAGATCACATAATCTATAAAATTAGATTGCTTTTATTTCCGTAATGAGTAATATAATGCCAGATAGATGCGAAATAAATATGTTTTCGCCTTTTCTGGTCGGATGTAATTTTTGGTTACTGGGTATCCGTTAAAATATGGTCGATCCCAGAAAAGCGCACCGAGCTCCACCTTAAATATGTGCATGTGCCGTGATCAAGCGTTGCGGTCTAGTCGTAGACTTTAACGGCAACTTCATGCAGTCACGATTTGATACACATACACAAAAGCAAACACAACAAGCATACACACACACACATACATACATGAATTCAGTTAGACATTGGGTGTATGTTGCCGGCTCCTTAATCTATTGACTAAATGCATTGCATAAACTGGTGGCCAAACCTCGGCGACGACGATTTAAAACCAAAACAATGCAACAAACGAGTTCGTCGTTGTTTTATTTTACTTTTTACTTAAATTTTTGTTTTTATTTTCATTCGAAAAAACACTACGCGACGACTGCAAATAGTCGCTTTGTCTTGAGAACCTGGCAAACTCCCCTTCCCTCTCCCCTCCAAAAACCTGGCGGCCTAAACGTATTTTACGGCCATGTCAAAAATTATGAACGCAGGCCATATCCATTCGATATGGGGCCAGTGGGTAAGTCCATTTCATGAACAAGTTTTTTTTTTTAATTTTATTTGCATAGAAAATGGAAATTGCCAAATAAAACTGAACAGAAAAAAGGCATCAAATCCGCTTTAGACTTTAGATGCTTATCTAGGCATTCAATAAACGCCCTCAACTGCCTACAAACGCCATTTGGCCGAAGGCCAACACCAATTTAAAGGCCTCAGAAGTCGCGCACTATTTTTTTACCAACTAGCATTCTGAATAGGAATTGGCGTGAATGGAGGTGATGAACTCCTTGGATTTGAGTGCAAAGGGGACGGATTAACAACTTTAGATATTTATTTATGGTACTTAAAAAGTTTGCAAATCATTCTTTAATACTAAAGTTGGCAGTCATTCTTCTCAATGAAAAAAATGACCAAGTAAAAATAAATAGTGATCATATCTAGATTATAACGTTTTATTAGATTGTGGTCGTGTCCTGATATATATAAAAACTATAAGCATTTTACGTTGCGAGACGTTAAAGATAATTAACTTGAATTGCTGTTTCAAAGTGAAACATGTAAAAGCAAATAAATTATGTAAGTACAATATTAAATAAAGACAAAGCCACAAACATTAACCAATGCTCAGATCCAAATATTAAATGTTTCAATGGATGTGTTTTCCCCCGGAGAATTTCATGTCTGTTAGCAGTTTGCCAGAAGCCAAACTCCAGCAAAACGATTAATAAACAATAGCTAATTGTTGTTCTGGCAGCTGGAAAATAAACTTTACAGCCAGATGCAGTTTATCAAAAGTTACTGATAAAAATGACAGGCGAAATTTATGTATATGTTGTGCAACTCAGCGGATGCGTCTGCAACCGGAAATAGTACTACGTGTGGAAGCCTTTATATATATAAATATATTTGTATATTGTAAGGCAAGCGATGTTCAATAGGCTTGGGAGTGCATATATGATTTAAGTAGCAAATATTTATCATTAGCCAGGTTAGTACAAAACCAATTACAATTGTGAAACGCATGGATATGTGTGGAGTACTTAATGTAGCAGCAGCAATAGCTGGTCTGCCACAATTTGGTGCACGGCTCTAGAGCGCATGGCAATTACTTCAATTATGCGACTGCAAAAAACAAAACAAAAATCCAATCACATTGGGGCGACGACAAGCCACGAAAGTGTGGTGTTTGTGTTTTTTTGTGTTGTGTTGTGTTGTGTTTGCAACACATGAGCAGAAGTAGCAGGCTCGGTTCAGGTTACCTAACCCAATGCCAGGCCATGTGGCAAACGAAAAAGGGGTGTGCCTCCAACAGTTTGCCATGATGCACGGCATCCGTTGGACAGCAGCCGAGCCCAGTTCATTTCGTTGCCCAAAATGCTTCATTATGCGCATTTTACTATCCATATATATATATATGTTTTTTTTTTCTAATGGCTACGCACAGCTTTTGACATTAGGCCCGGTGTGAATGCGTAGCAGATATTTAGACTCGCAGATACATATCTTTTTGTAGGCTTAACCATTTGTCGCCGACTTATGTGAATTTAATAATGTTGTTGTTTTTGTTGCTTTTGTTGTTTCTGTTATTGCTGTTCCTCGTTTATTGCTGCTGTGGAGTTTTGTTTGCCTCGCGACTTGCTTCTAATTACAATTTGATTGTTTTTTCACAGTAATTATTTCAATTGTAATATATTTTATGTCAATTTTACGAAAATTTAATGTTGCAATTTGTAACGTGTGTGTGTGTGTGAGTGTGCAGAATGTGGCCAATAATACATTTCTCAATTGCATGTTTCTCTTGCTGTGTGTTTTTGGTGAGTGCTGCTCAGTGTTTGCATGTTAATTTCATTTTGCTTTGCGCCAAATGGTACAGCTTTAATAATTCAAAAAAATAAAAATACATAATCTGAATTTCCGCAGTGGTTTGTAAAATCAACAAAAACATTTTGACAAAAAAATTTATAAACTGTACTTGTAGAAATACATAAACATATTGAGATACTTGTCAGGAAGCATGGATTCCTAAAAATTTCGATTTGCATGAACAAATATTTACTACGAATTTCAAACAGTTTCTCTTTAATAACACATAAAAGTGAGTTCTTTAAAATGAAGATTTCTTTCTCCGATCGCTAAATCCATAAAGAATATATGCCTAATTGAATATGTACGTACAGCCAACGAATACATGACTTGAATGATGACAGATATAGCCACAAAAATTACAATATCAGCAACAACAACAAGAACGCGATTGAGTCGAACTGGAAAAAAAAACAGTGGAACAAGGTTAAGGTCAATTACATTTACACAACAAGCGACAACTGCCAAGATTGTGAATAAGTTACGAGAATTGTAGAATAAAATTAAGAACGAGTTTGCATCTTGCCGGATTTAGCGTGGCCAACGAACGGCAAATCAAAAGACGCTCAGAAAACATGCAAAATACGTGAAAACAGGCTGAAAATGGAGGAAGCTTTGTTGCAGCTGCACTAACTACTGGCAAATCAAGCTAATGAGCTAAGAAGAATACAAAAGCCAAAAAAAAAAAAAATATATGAAAAAACCAAATTATTATTGAGCAATTATCGCACAATGTTCTAGTCATCTAGTCAAAGATAATGTATTTTCTCACTGTTGACGTAAAAAAAAAAAACAGCGAAACGATTACCAGAAAAACTTGTCAAGTTTGCCACAAAATGTTGCACAACTTGCAGAAACTGAGAGCTTTTTGCGCAATAGACAACAATAAGCGGGTCGAAATAGAGACGAATCTGTTTCTGGAGATTATGTTCAAAAGGCGTGTGGCCAAACCCAAACAATTATAATCTTGACATTAATGCGATTCACAGTGCCTTCAATTGTTATGGCTCGGGCCTTGAACTTTAAAATTTTGGTTCTCAACTTCCAGTTTTGAAGCTTAGTTAAATAAAAAATCACATTTTGATTGTTGTTTTATTCAAGATTGCCGTGAAACAGAACGCTCGAAGCGCACCAAAAGGCCACGTGCCCCGGAGCCGGTTAACTTCGAGCCAGAGCCACAGCAGGATCTGGAGAATGAGGACAATGGCAGCCAGGAAAAGGATCTGCCCGAAATACCCAACAATTTTTTAAGTCCCTCCGTGCGTGAATATCTGGAGTTGGGCAAATCCATACCGGGTAAGTGCATCGCGTACCGAAAGCTCCATCGATATGCGCGACTGGTCATCATTAAGTCCAGGCCAGAAAAACAACCTAAAACAACGCTAACCCAACGTTGCAGATGGTTGGGGCGCGTCGAGCTGTCAAAGCATATTTTTTTGTCTTTTTTTTAGCAGCTGAAAAATGCATTTCTGGCCACAGCAAGCCGTAAAAACAAAAATTACGATTTTTAAATTATTTTTCGAACGGAAAATTTGGCACAGAAATGCAGAAACTCGTAAATTCATTTATTAGTGAGGCCAGCGAATTCAGTTGGAATCAGGATTTTTGGGGGAGGCAACCTCAAATTTGCTTATGCCAACATGCAAACGTATTTTTTATGCGGCAGCAGCGTGGTGCGTGCATTTGACATTGTTTTTTTTATTATATTTTTTTGAATCAGTCGCTGGCATCGATGGCTTTTTTGGGCAGCTGCACTTTCTTTCAAGTAAAAAATGGGCATGAAGTGAAATTGATTGGGAAGCAAACAACCAGACACGCGTGGCTTTGTTTATTTGACAGCATTAATTGCAATAACCAATAACCTTGCAGGTCGACCCGGCGTGGACTATCCAATACTCTCCGCTGTACCCTACACCAACTTCTACTGCGATGAGCAATCCTATCCGGGCTTCTTTGCGGACATGGAAACTAGATGCCAGGGTAAGTGAAGAAGACTCACAGATTCACTTGAATTAAAGCAATGTTTTTGATTTGGATTTTAAAATTAGGCTGGCATTACTGTGACATTGATGGGCGACAGGCCTCGTTTCTATGCCCCAATGGCACCCAGTTCTCGCAGGCAGTCTTCGTCTGCGACTGGTGGTTCAATGTGCGCTGCGATCTTTCCCCCCGGCTCTATGCGATTAATGCGCGACTCTATCAGCGCCCAAAGGTCAATCCAACGAGACCGCATCGCATCATCACCAAACAGCTGGTCGAAGATATATTCACTTGATCTGGAAGCCCTTTTACTGGACTATTTTATCGACGACTATTAGTTGCTGGATAGTTTAAGTCTGCAGAGAATAAACACAGCCTTAAATTAAGCATATTCTTAAATCAAGCAAGAAAAATATGTTTAAAGTAAAAAGAGTGCAAAATTATAAGCCAGAAATGAGTTTTTAGATTCAGTCTGATTATTTTATAACGTACAAATTTAAAAGCAACTGTTTTGGCTGGTTCTTCTTTATCTCATTTTTAATATCACATCCTTGATTTGAGATTTACATTTTCCATTTTAGAATTCAAAATTCTTGAATCAAGCTTGCATTTGGAAAGCTTTTATATTTTTATTTAGGTAAATGTTCTGAGGAAAATTTTTACCACTTAAACATTACAAATGGTATTGTAATCAATCTAAGTTGAAATACAAAATGTAAGATATATTTTAAAGATATCTTCATATATATCTAGGCATTTAAAAGGATTGCGAATATTTTGAGAACATTATACAATGGCAAAATTTATTTTTCAAAGTTCATCATAGAAATTAAGAAGCAGAAAATTTGAGTTTTCAAAATGTGCTAACTTTAATGAGCATGAATATCTGCGGTAGAACTAAGTTTTCATATATATATAGCCCTAATTTGTCTGTGTAAATGTATGATTTTGTACATATGTGCATATAGTTCGATTAATTTAAATAAAATGTATTCTTAAGTAAGAAGCAGAGTTTATTATTATATATATATATATATTATTATTGAGTTCCAGCTAATTTGTTGGAAGTTTTAAAAATTCAATCCGTTAATAAATCTCTAAAGATTAATTATTCTTCATGGTCTACTTTCAGGCTCTTTTCAAAAAACAGGTTTGCTCTTTTAAAGTGTTGCATATTTTAAGTTGCGTTATGCGGTAAACTAAAAATAAGCTGAAAGTTGCATGAATTTGGTTATGGTAGAGATTCGTGCATGTGGCTCAATGGTCTAGGGGTATGATTCTCGCTTTGGGTGCGAGAGGTCCCGGGTTCAAATCCCGGTTGAGCCCGGCGTTATATTTTAGTTGTTATTTGTGGCCACATTTTACAGCATCTGGCTTGCGTTATTTGGTAAGTTAATTAAACAAACAACCCGAGCGCGATTGGCAAGTGGAGATATGTGCAAAACACTACTTGGCTGGTGGCTGCAACTAAGAAAATGCAGCTCAAAGAGATGGCTGCTGGTTGATTGGAACAGCAGTGGACTGCCTTTTGATCCAATGGCTGCGGCGACGACGATATCTTGCGACCCGGGCAACGGTTAAAATATTTTCATTTATTCAACATGCAACTTGTTTCTTGGAGCAACGACGATTGACTTGCCGATAAGTCATTGTGATTAATATATGTATGTGCAAGCGTGTGTGTGTGTGTTTGTATTTATTTTATCGTCGACAATTTGAAAATTGTAAACAATGAATATGCTTTGCCGGCTTGCATTCGCTTTTGGCCACTTAGTTGGCCACTGCAGCATGCACCAAAAGTGTAAAGCGATACACAAACCACAACCACTTGCCCCGAAAATCCGATCTATGATGTAACCGAGTATCTGCGTGGATAATTTCACTTCTTTTGTGTGTGTGTGTGTGTGTGTGTGTGTGTTGACTGAGGGGAAATTGATGACAACGCCGCAATCTATTGCCATTAATAATTGAGCCAGAGAATAACGACATCATCTGCTTGTTGTGAAAACCCGAATTACCAAATCAAAAATATTTTGCAATGCTATGACCACAAACCACTTACTTTCACATTGTGGTGCAGCACAAATCAAATCTGCGAGCGATATGCATTTTTGTATTTTGGATCGTGGCCTTCGCCGCATCATTCGCCAAAGCGACTCACAAAATGCGGGCTTAAAAACTAAGCAACACAAATCAAAATAAATATAAACAGCTGTGTTGGCCGAGAAACCAGCCTGAAAAGCATCAGTCAACCAAAAACAGCTCAGTATTTGCCGAATTTATGACAGGCCAGGCCAGGCCAGGCCAGTCCACCAGCTGCTGCTGTCAATTTACGAATTCAAAAATTATGCCATAGAGATGTGTTCGTGCCACAAAAACAACCCCTTTGCAACAGTTACTAAAACTTTATTTCGTAAAGTGTAAAGAAAAAATACACTTACAAAATTATTAACATAGCTGAGGTAATTGTAATTGATTTTTAAAATATCTTCTTAATTCAATAATTCTGAAAAATTTAATTAATTAAATAAGACTGGCCTATAAAATATATTTTACTGGTTCTCAGCTTATTTGTTTAAAAACGAGAAAAATATTAGTATTTATCTGAAATAGTTGCCAAATTATTGTCACTTAAAATATGAATAAAATAATATAATAATTGATGTCATTTATTTTTAAAATTTTATTAATTCAATTAATATGACATTAAAATAATTAAATATTACCGAACTATAAAAAATATTTTAAAGTTTTGCAGTTTATTTCTTTAAAAACCAGACAAATTTTAGTATTTATCTGAAACAGTTGCAAAATGATTGTGACTTCAAATATTAATAACATAGCTAAGGTAATTGTAATTTATTCTTAAAATTTTCTGATTAATTAAATAATTCTAAACTATGTATTATATATGACCAGACTTATAAGAAACATATTTTACTATTGCGCGGTTTCTTTTTAGTTTTTGTCTTAAACAGTTGCCAATCTTTATGCAACTCGTACTTTTGCCCATCTCCAGTGGACTCATTTTATTGAAAACTTTTGGTAAGTATTTTTTACATTTAAAAGTTATGACACTGTGATTGGAATTGTTGTGTTGTGTGTGTTGCATACGAAAAGTGCTCAAACTGTTTGACGGGTAAATGTCAGTGAACAGGCGAGATACATAAAGTATTTCATGATCTTTTTGGCTAGCACACACATGTGTAATAATTTGAGTTAGTGCTTTGTGAGAGACATTAGCAAAAACAAAAAACAAATAACAAAAAAAACATAAAACATGAAATCTATCAACTGCAATTGAACCCAGCAATTGCCGCTTGCCACTTACCTCTTGCACTTGTTGCCGTTGTCGTGGCCAACAAATTAGTGACGGTTTGCGACGGAGTCTGAGGTGTGGTTTTAACATTAATGACTTCTGCTGACGACGGCCAAAAAACCAGCACTGGCACCAAAAATACACATTTTAATGAGGATCGCAAGCAAACGCCAAACAGGTAGTCGTCTGTACGATTAGTTTGCCATGATCAATGATCAATGAACTGAATTTTGAGCCGGTCAAACATCCAAGTGAATGCAGTTTGGATTGAAAAGTGAATGTAAACAAACAGTGAAAGGATATTTATCTCAAGGTGCACCTTAATGATGGGGATGCTCCAATGCGGGTAACACGGCTTAAGACTACTCTGCATCAATTACTCAACTAACAATTCACTTAATTTACCTATCTATAATAATAATAAATAAATAATAAATATAATTGAATAAGAGAAGCAGCTGTTGATTGCGTTATAAATCAATTGCCTAGCTGAAGAATTGCAATTGTGGCGCTCTCCTCGCTGTGAAATATGAGCGGCACCGCAAGTCACGCAACTGAGTGTAAAATTACAATTTTATTCATAAAAAGATAGAAGAAAAAACTGCAACTCGGTGAAAAGAAAAGCGTTCACATTTTTTTTGCTTCTCGTATTCATTTTCCCTTAGGCATGAAGCAATTTTGCTGCAAGCAGCATGTTGCTTGCTTGTTTGCTTTTGGTTTGTTACGTGGGCAGTTGCCATATTGGCCACCATGTACGTACTAGTTGTAATATAAGCTGGCTCTAAAAGTCGGTTACTTGGTCAGCTGCAGGCAGAGGCACCCTCAGCAACAACAACAAGTGCAACAACAACATAACAAAATCACCACAGGCATCTCTCGTCACGCAGCTGTCCATAATGTAAGCAAAAGTTGCATCATATATAACAAAACTATGTTTGTGTAAATTATGTTTACTATTATGTTAAATGTTTTGAAGAATGAGCAGAAGACATGCAGATATTGAATTAATCTAATTACTATTATTAAAAAAAAACTATAACTTTCCGTGCATTTGCATAACAATTGTCTGCAAGAAAAACTTTGTTCATATCCAAATCAACATTTTTTTATTTCAGTGAGGAGTCTTTAAAATCTATTTATTGATTAATTATTGATAAAGATTTTAAGATATTAATTTCTGTCTGACATAATTTATAGAATTAGGTATATCTTATATAAAGATTTAACAATAAATATATGATTATAAAAATATTAAACTACTAAATATTTTTATATAGTATTATTAATTTCTGTCTAATAATATTTATAGATTTTAGTATTTATCATATAAATATTTAACAGTACATAAATATAATTTATATACATATTTCTCTATGAAATATTTTTAAATCGTACTACTAATTTATGTCTAACATTAAAAATAGATTTTAATATTTATTATACAAAGATTTAATAATAGATATATAACTTTTATACATAACTTTCTATAAAATATGACTTAATCGTATAATAAATGTATGTCTGACATTATTGATAGATTTTAGCAAACTGTACTTCTTAATCAACAATATAAAGCCTAAAGTTTAACATAAATTGTAAATCTAGTTCTTACCTCAAAATTAATTTGAAACAGGTTTTTTTCAAGTTGCTTCTGCTTTAAATTCACAACTCGTTACAGAAATTCAATACAAATCTTGTTGTGATAAATAAATGTAACCTTTTTGGAACACTGAAAACCTAATTGTTCATTGCAGCATATAAATAAATCAAGGATATTGTTTAAGTACTTCGCTCAATTGGGCAACTGATTTGGCTAACTCTATAATTGTCAATACATGCACAGCTAACAAATCAGGTTGGCAACACAGCACAAATAAAATGCTAAAACTATCGAGTCTGCTAACCACTACAAGCATTGCCAAATTAAATGTAAATAACACGTTTGAATAAACAAGCTGATCATCATGTGTCCTGAAAAACTGTGAATGGGGTTGTCAGGCTATCGGGAGGGCAGGTTGAGGGAGGAGAAAGCGGGCCGTCAGAGTAAAGTGCATTTGCATAATGACAATGCAATTTTAAATGAACCCAGGACACATGTCAACGAATAAATTAATTAACTCTCATTTATGCAGCAAACAAGCAATGCTAAACCGAATGCAGCGCACAGACAATGGACTGACATGGTTTTGGGCCAGAATGTCAGGATGCCAAGGATGACGCCCTTGTGACTGTCAGACTGGTATCAAATTGGATGCGGGTTAAGGACACAGTGAACGTGCCTAATGTGGCAAATGTTGCCGCCAATGCAGCCAGAGACACACCTGAGTGGAAGACAATTCCCACATGCTAAAATTGATGGCAAACGACGCAAACGACGTCTGCATTAATTGTATGGCTCAATCGGTATTAACCGGAACATAAACATCGTAAATAGCCTGGCCATTAAATTTGCATCCCTGCTTGCGACACTGCTGGCATCAGCTACACCTTTTCTCCTCACCTCGCTGCTGGCCACATTTCAATTATAAAGAACTCAAACGAAAACGCAACCGAACTCAAAGGCGTGCAATTTTCAAATGCCAATTGATTTTGCAGCTCTGACTGATTCCCTTTCGCCCTCGCACCGCTCACACGCTTGCCGTTTGCCAGGCAAAATAAAAAAAAACCAAAAATAAAAAAAGAAAAAAACAATAATAAAAGTATATTTCCGACGGCGTTGGCGACTTGTTAGTTGCAGTGTTTTCGTGCGCACAGGCAAACAACTACGGCGATTGCCACAGCTGACACACAACGACACCCAATGATCGACTATCAGATACCCTATGTTGAGTTCTACTAATAGTTATAATTGATTATGGTTTGATAACTTCTTTTATAACTTAAATATGTGATATTTTTTTATTTACCCCGACGGGAGAGATTTACGCTTACAAACTCGACAATTGGCTGGCAACTTGAATTTTGTTATTTTTCCTAGATGTGTATTACAATTTATATTATTACTCTAATTTAATCCATGACTATAAATTATAATTTACATTATTCAGACAAAATATTTAAATCAGTTCTGCTACAGAGCGTATTGAAAATATGCTTTCAACACGGCCAAAGCCATAGTTGAACTAGAGAATCAGATTCTGGCTTGCTGGAGCCTCAGGGACGCCCCGATCCGCCCCTCCCATCCGGTTAACCGTTCTCAGTTCTCAGTTCCATTCAATTGCGTTTGGCATTCGAGGCGCGTGATTTTGCAACTTGTGCGCTGGATTTGCCTTGTACTATTTTTGCGGGCAGCGGCGACCACAGCACCCGCAACATTTTGCCAACAGGCACCGCAGCTACAATGTTGACAACAACGTCGCTGCTTTCGCATCCGTGTCCGCATCTGCATCCGTGTCCGTTTCCATTCCCAGTTTTGTCCACTATTCAAAATCATTTAAGCGCTTTGGCTAGCTCGGTTTGTGAGAGCTTTTGTGAGGTTCCTTTTTATGGTTTGCTTTACCATTTCCTTTTTTTATTTTTATTATTTTTTTTTTTGTTCATTTTCTTTTTATGTGTTATTTTGACGCCTTTGGCGCAGTGCATTTGCCTCTTTTTGCGGCAAATCGCAAAATGAACAAAAAAAAAACGAAAGAAAAATAAGAGTGCCAGAGAAACGACCATGTTATATTTCTGTTGCTGGGAATTATAATTGAAAATCCCACAAAGGTGTCGTCTGTTTGCTTTGTGACTAAATTGAATTTAGTAATCGGTTCTTTACACTTCTTTTTTTATAACGAGATACAATCTAAACAACTAACTCAGCACTGAAATCGGCTTTCGGCACTTTAACTCAAAAAAAGGGCCTACAATCAAAATAGAAACATTTTCAGTACCTGCGGCTAATAAACACCGATGACTTTGTACATAAATTGTACCTCGAAAATGGCAGTAAAAAAAATTCAAGACAATTGAAGAGCCATGAAATATGTGGCATAAAACTTAGTATGATTATCACGCGAACTCAAGTTGCCTCAGTTTTTAATTATTTCGCATACATTTGTGGGAAAAATATAACGATCCCACCACACATTTTATTCATGCAATTAAACTGAAATACCGAGACTTACTAATTGAACTTGAAAACTAAGAAATCAAATGTAAATGTAAATGTTGGGAAATTAACGTCATTCATTAATCATAATCAGTGTAAAGAAAAACGAAACAAATAAAAAAAAATGAACACTACAACATAATTTCAGGTCATTGAATATCAAAGCATTTGTATTACGTCTTTACGAGTGCGTATTAACGTGGCCATAACTTAATCTGACAACTTATCAATCAGCAAAACTAATAGAAATTGCAACGCTTAAATCTCAAAAAAAATATCAATGGAAAACAACTTCATGCAAATTAAATACATCCGTAACAAGTAATCAATCAATAATCTATGATAATAATCATAATCAGGAGTTAATCTGTTCCACGTAGAGGTTAAAAATAATTAAAATTCACTTTATAAAGGTTTCTATGGTAAATTTATTAAATAAAAGGAAGATAACAAAAAATAAAATAGTAAATGTAGTAGTATATATAAAAATAATGTTATTATAAATATAATAATAATAATAATAAAAATAATGTAATTATAATTATAATAATAAAAATAATGTAATTATAATTATAATTATAATAATACAAATAATGTAATTATAATTGTAATAATAATACTAACAATATAATAAGCAATATTAATTTGTCATTTGCTCTTATTTGATCAATTTTTAAATCGACATAATTATATTATTATATACTATTATATTACAGATAAAATATAACAACTAAAAGTTGAGTCCACCGTTTTGATAAACATACCTAAAACGACAAATGACAAGTATAAGCTACATACTACGTAATATTTAAGTATTTTAACTTAAGTAGTTAGCAAAAAGCTGACTTACAAAATAAAGATGACCAATATTGTGCTAGGAAATATACTATGGAGGATGAGCTGATTATGTTGCTGTTGTCAAACATTCATGGAAAGCTTAAAGTTCAATGATAGCCGGCAATAATAGACACAAAAATAAAACAATAAAACTAGCTCCAAAGTTAACTTTTCATGGAAAATCGATCACTTTAATGAGAAGCTCAGACCAGTAATTGTGTGTTAATGGCTTCATTACAAGCCACAAGAGACAAGAAACACAACAGCAGTAACAACAACAACAAAACAGTAGTTTATGAAAACAAAACAAAAAAATCAAATACCTGACCTAAGGCAATGCAAAGGGAGAATGGCAAAACAAACCAACTGAGTATGGTAGTAGGAAGAGGCGCGGGGGAGACAAGCACTATCATCAGCGTCTGCGTCGGCAGATCATAGCACGCGCTTGCTGACCGACCGGACAGTGAAGACAAAGCGAGAGAGAGAGAGTATGTGTTTGTGTTGATTTTGGCCCTCTCTCATTCAGAGCGGCAAATAGCAAGCAGTGCGCACTACTGCACTGCTTGACTCAAGCTAGACTGATTCATATAAACAAACGCGCATTGGCATCGCTTCAGTTTCGATTGGAACGTTGCGCATGCGCCGTTGACGAATTATACGCGCGCTTGTAAATAACTGTGCATAGATTAGTAATTTAATATTTGTTATGGTTTGTGCGAAATGGTATCGTAGCAGAGGACCTACACCTTGGATAGGCAGCCACAAAATTATAAAACGAGAAATTCTTAATAATTTATACATTAATCGTCAGATCTGTGGTTGTGAAAGTTACGAGTAACTTCAAAATTCTTATAAATATTTTGCCTTATTGTGTGTACAAAAGAAAAAAAATATTTAAATAAATATAACAAAAAAAGTGAAAATATGCCGAAAAGTTGTTGTTACAACGAACCCTAAGCCACATAAACAACTTAATACAAATGACGCTTTTGAATAATCCAAGCAAGCACGCTATAAAAAGACTGATTTATGCACCAATTTGCTTTCAACAAACCGACTTTGCTTTGGCAGGTGGTAAAAAAAAAGAGCGACAAATTAGTGTAAATAAATGCTTAGTAATTCGGAGGTGTCAGCGGGTCATATAATATACAAATAAAAATATTGCAAAAACAAAACAATAAAACAATAAGCAGGCAATTCTTTTGTTAGTGCGACTTAGTTTATTATGTGACATATAAGACAATTTAACTTATTTTTGGGTTTATTTTGTTTTGGGGTCAAACACAATTCAATCTGAAATTTCACCTGTCAATAACCTTGTTCTGGACTTTCGAATTAGAAGAGTTTTTAGTTTTTTCACGACATCACTTCGACTGTTGTCAACTATATGTTGCACTTAAAGATATCTAAGAACTGTTACTTTTAACGAGATTAATATCAAAGACCACATCTAAATCAATTCCAAACAAAAACACATTCTCTTTTTTTCTTTTTTACGAGATAATTAATGCGCTTGTTGCTTTGTTTGCTTGCTTTCGATTCCAATAAAGTGCATAAATTAGAAGTTGATACATTATTTTTTTTAATATTAATCATGATACCTATTTGTAGACTTGATATGATATGATTATACATGCTTCCTTGCTGACTCAAAACAAAAACATACAAGTTGGTTTATAAACGTAACTGCATAGCGGAGCAGACGAGGAGAGGGGAATAACCAAAATACAAACGACATCGCAGACACAAAAAATATGCACAGTCAGAGCCATTGCAGTTGCTGCTGGCTATTGCCATTGGCATTTGGTAAGTACAAATCAGCCAAAATTACCCGTTTATACCCGCTACTTGATAAACTCGTTTCACTACGTGCTGCGGGTGCTACAAGGGGAGCAAGGTCGCAAATGTCGATATTGGCTAGAAATTATGCAATCTGCATCCGAGTGGGGGGAGGGGAGGGGAAAGCTGATAAATGGATGAGGACAACAGCAGCTGACAAACAACTGTTCATCAACTGGCATCAACGGCACAGGCTGCCTCTCTTTCACTTTGCTGCCCCTAAGGGATGCCCCTGCAATGCTTTACGAAATGTCAACAATCGAAGCACAAATGACCATTAGCTACACTCAGCAAAAACTTTACAAAATCCAAACTTTGAAATATTTGTTTGTTAGAAATTATTTTAAATTGATGAAACAAATTTTTGAAAAGTAGAAAGAATGAAATGATAATTATCTTGATAAAATATGTATTTAAATTATGAAGAATGGATTGAATTTATTTTGAATTCATATTTTGAATTTCTAGGTAGGCTTTTATTTTAGTGTAGTCGGTGGAGTAATCGGACGGTCGCTTGCAATATGAAAATTATGTCCAAGTGCCATTAATGTGGTCGAAAATGACAAAAATCCCAAATACGTGCGAATAGCAGCGATTGATTCATAATTATGCATGGCTGAGCAATTTGCTACCCAGTGTTGCAGTTGCAACACACACGGCCAATACAACTGTGCTGAGCTAACCATGGATAGAGAGCTCTTCATAAAATGCACTGATTGCCAGTGAATTACAACGGATAACTCAACACGATGTTAACCTGGCTAACTGTGTTCGCCTGCGGGGATTGTGTGATCATATTTCTGTCTGGGGCAAACGTGCCATATTTGGTGCATGCGGCATTTGCATAAAGCTTTAAAATTTGCAGCTAATTTATGCTGCTTCGTCATCCCGATTTCGTGGGAGTTTTTAGGAAACCACCTATTGCACATTACATGTGCTTTGTAAAGTAGTCGAGTCATAATTAAAACAGCTGCAGCGCATTTAGTGAGGAACTAATTACTCAAATCTTTGGGGGGAAATCAAGTTTTCAAGCTGTTTCAAAAAACTTTACGATATGCGGCCAGAATCTAAAATTTATTTGTGTAAATATATGTAACTGGGATTTTATTAAAGTAGAGTGCACTGAATGTGCCCTTGTAATAGATATTAAAATATTGAGAGTCAGCGGCTGATGGTTATCAAAATATAAATATTTCTCAATCATCAAATCGCCTTAAAAGCAATGATATATTATAAAAAAAATATTATTAATAAACATTGCATGTGAATAATATTAAGAGTCATAAAACAGAATAGAAGCGACTTTTAAAAGCAGATTTACAATCTCTTATGTTTGCCCACTCGAATGACAGCGCTAAGAAGGCATTTTAATGATAAATTATACTTGACTTAATTAAATTTAATGCCGCTTGAAGTATATTTAAGATGACAAGTCTTTAAAGATTACGAAATGCAAACTCTGAAACCACTTTCCCTCAACATAATGTTAATCGCACTTCCTAAAAATAAATAAGAGATAAAAAATAAATATATTTCACGTTCAGTAATTACCCTCGAACAAATTGGCGTATTTTGCATCATAATTTGAGTTTGTCAACTTTTGGCGCTGCAAACTTAACAAATCTTGTAAACTGTTTTTCTCTTTTCTGGCTAACTCACGTCAAATGGCTAAATTGAAAATAATGGTCTTCAGGTGGCGGCCAACAGCGAACATCGATGTGTTCCAAGTGCCAACAACGCCCACCTTAAAAAAGTGTATGTTAACTTAGTGATGGAGAAGAGGGGTGAATGGGGGAGGGGGTAAGGGGGCGTACGGTGGCATGGAAAATGCTATAATAGTAACGATAGAGATTTGGGTGCCATATACAAACGGGATTTTTCACTTGCCGCGTGGACAATCCCAACAAGAGGGCGGCACACAAAGCTGGCGAAAAGAAAAAGTAAAATGTTTGCCGAAATCCAAAAACAAAAAACTAAGAAAACAGTAAAAAAAAAAAAATTATGTACGTTGTTGCCGTCAGGCACTGCGGCAGTTAACTGCCGCCGCTTGCTGCAAGCCTGTGTGTCAATGACTTTGAAATGATTTCAACGCGGACCAAAGTTTCTCATTTCGAATTTCACTGCTGCTGCGGCTGCGGGTCAGCGAATTTAGCAACGTACGTGAGTTTTATTATCAATTGGATAATTGATATAATGTGATCTTTAACTTATCGAAAGCACTTACACATCGTAGATATTTACCCCACGTACGAAACACTTTTACCGGAATCGCGAATCGCGACTCGCTCGCAAATCTAAATATTTATAGCCAGCTGAAAGCGGATCTGACTTGCACTTTTAACCCAATTAGTGGCACATTTGAAAAGTGCAGTCTGATCTGAACTCAAGTCCTACTATATACAAAACCACAGTGCAGCTCTCTTGAAGACAAATTACATAACTTTTGCACAGCAGCAGCAACTTTTGCTTTCAAGTTTTCAAGTTCAATGCTATTTTTTCAATGCTGCTATTGCTATAACTTCCTGACTGGCAGAGATTATGCATTTATCATGCGAGTATGTAAAACTAATGTAAATTCGCATTGGCCACGTTAAGGCAGGCGAACCAAAGTAGACAAGCAAGCCAACCCACCAACCAACCGGTTGGCCACTTAATCCTAAAGGCGAATTTCACAATTTCACGCGGCTTTCAACTATTGCAGCAACATTAAATTTCATTTGAATTGGCATTTCATTTCATTTGCACTGGTTAGCTTTGATTACTTTGTAGCCTTTGGCAAATTTGCACAATTTAACCAAAAAAAAAAAAACGTAATAACTTGGAACACACAACCCGACCAGACCCTCTGGCTGGGCTGATCAAGTGTTTTACTTAAGCAGCCAGGCGGAAGACATTGTTGCACTCAACTGCTGCCAAATGCAAATCTCATTTCGTTATAACCAAAACAGGTGCCATTTTTGGTCTGAACAGGTGTCTATAAAAGATGATTTGATAAAAATTCGATTTTTTTATAAACTGTGGCAATTAATTTTTAAACAATTCTTTGACTAAAAATGAATATGGCAGTCTTTGCTTTATTTACATTTTTAGAATGTGAAAGTGCTTAACCGCAACTTATTTGTTGCATTGCAGAAACGACAAAACCAAAACATAATTATATGAAAACAAATACAAACTAGCTTAGGGAGAAGTCCCTTATATGAAGTATTTCTTCAATCAAACCGAAGCGCAAATTCTCTATAAACAATAATAAAAGAAAAGAAAAATTTTAAATTATCCTCTTCCTTGGTATTTTAGCGTATTTAAATGCTTGTATTAATAAGAAATCTTTATATAAAAAACCCTCCCAATTGTGGTATGCTTGCTAATATATTTTAATACATTTTACTATAGAAAATATATTTAAAGACATCGATTAAAGGCAACCATCGATTAGTACGCCAATCGCTCGTTTTGCTTTTCGCACATATATTTGAGATAATGAGGAAATGAACGTTTTCGTGTTTTGAACTACTTATTATTTCGCTACTGGCTTCAACAAATGTGTAAGACTAGTGGGCAAGTTAAAACCACATTATCTTAACTGGTTTTCGACGAACTGGCTGCTGATAGTAGAAACGCCCAAAATTAATTCAATGTCAAGCTGAGCAGTGTTTATATATGAAAAATGCACATTACTTAGCAGTTATTTTTGATTTATTTCGTTTTAATTTAGAATTATTTCTGTCTCTTGCAAAATTCTGTGTGGAAGCTGCTCAATCAAATGTGAAAAGTATTATGTCAAGTCAATAACTCGAGTGATCCAATTAGGCGAAGTCATTGTAATAAATATAAATATGAATATTTATAAGTTCACATAGAAATTAGTATGCAAACGTCACTTGCATATAAATACAAAGAGCCTTCCCGACAAAGAGTGTATTATACGAGACACAATATGTTTTTCATGCACCGCTAAACAACCCAAAATAGATAGCAAGCCAACAACAATTGAAAACTGGGCTAACAACAATTGCATGAGCAGATGATGTCGGCGCTCGCTGAGGTGTGTTAATATTTTTCAGGCATTTCATGGGGCATATTTTTTTTGTTTTTGTTTTTTTGGCACCATTAGCCAAATAAAGTAAAACAAAAAAATGTCAACACATGATACAGTTGTTTATACTTCTTCATTTTGTATTTGTTATTTTGTGTTAACTGCAGAGAGTTGGCATGTTTAATCGGCAGACAATGTGTAATGGTAACCCAAACAAAAATGTTGCATTTGGCAAGTTATTCCACAGTGGTTAGCATTATTATTTTTATTGTGAATGTGGCAAACGCATTTTGGCTCGTGCGTAACTCTTGGACTGCAAGGGATAGATGACAATGTGACATAATTCGCCTTTGTTATGTGAAAATGAGACTTTAGCTGACTACGCTTTGATGTGATTTAATTAATGGTCTAATTAACTAGCAACTGATATCATGGTGACATAAGATCTTAAGTCAAAGGGAAAGTTAATCTCTGCTTCACAGTCAGCTGATTGTCGTGCCAAGTATAGATCAGCTTATGAGAAACTGCAACAGATAGTCTGTTAAACTATGGACGGGTTTGTTGAACGGTCACCAAATGGCAGCTACACAATCACACACACACACACATTCACACACATAGCACACTCACTGATTCACTCGTGCCGTTCATTGCACAAAAAAAGCATACCTGAAATTGTTTACTTATTGCAATAATCACGTACATCAGTGATGCGATCCACTGATTACAGTCTTTTGGGTATAGTAATTATTAATATTGCCATAGTTTTACTTTGATAATATTATTTAATTAATGCCAAAAATGAAATGTTATTACTCCTTGGATTGCTGCATGAATTGAATTTGTTTGATATCACTTGTTTATCTTTATAAATTAAAAATTTCATACATATATATATTATATATACATATATATATTTTATGATTATTTTTTTGTAGTTCGATCAAAAACATAAAGTGCTCACATATATTATCATCATTTAAAATAGGTTTTCCTCTTTCATTTTCGGTCAAGAATTAATTTCTGGTATACAAAATAATATTTCCGTAACTAGATTAAGACCGTTTTTAGATTAATGTGACAAAGAAGGAAGTTAAAATTATAGGAACCACTTTATATTTTGTATATTATTATTTCCGTTTTAAGATGTTTGCAAGTTTTTTTTTGCAATTAATTTTGAGCTAGATTTTGCCAACACTTTATAATTAATTTTCCATATCGTATTTATCAAACTTATGTATTTGAAAGTCGTGTATATCATTATAAAAACACCGCCTGTTATCGCAAGAATGCTGATAATTAATCTATTGTATAAACTAAGTTATTGTTGTCAATGTTGATTTTAAGTTAAAGCTCTTCATACATCACTCACGTCTGATGATCCACTCTTAAACTAGGCTTTTACTTATTTGATTTTAAAAGTTTTACGGCTACCTAAACCCAGTCCCCTGAGGTGAACTCTCTAAATCGAAACATTAACGGTACCAGGCTATTGGTGAACTTTTGTTTATACGCAATTTAATCATTTACATAAATTAATCACATTTAAGTTTAACTCTAACTAACAAAGACAAAAAAAAAAATGCAAAATGCTTGCCAAATGTTGCAACTGAAGGTCATTTAGATTATGGTAATTAGGTGGTTATATCCAAAGTGGCGATTTAACCAACAACAATAAGAGAAATAAATTGATCGAAGATTGCGTAACTTTTACCAATTTCGAAAGCCATCAAGTGGAATTGATTCACTTAACGTTCTTAGTCATTATACATAATTCGCTACCGGTACTAAAACTTGCAACCCGTGTTCCCAATTTGCAGCAAGATAGTCGACACCTTGCCAAACAGCTCGAATACAGTTAGGCAATTAATTAACTTGTAGAGACGTCGACATTTTTTTCTCTACGCCTTTTGTGTCTATTTTGTTGTGGTTTTTTGGGTTGAGCCCAAAAAACAATCTAATGTAAATGATAACGAGCATTCGACGCGAGCTTCTACAATAGTTTACTAGGCCATAAATTAGGGGCGGCATTTGGGCAACGTAGGCGACCAGCCGACACATGCCAACCACCTAAAAAAAAACCAAAATCGTGGCTTAATCCAATCTAAAGTTTAAAGCGCCTTTTATATGCACCTCTAATTAATGCTGCACATCGATTTATCTTTGGCGTATGCCTAGAAAAACTCCTTTAAAGAAAAAACACTGTTTTTTTTTGTGATAATTTGTAGTTATATCATGGTCAATTGAGCATTTATGTTAAGTGCACAGGATAAAAATTTGTTGTGTGGGTCACCTTTGTGCGACACGCAATTCAAAAAAAGAGTGGAGCTTTAAGTGGAACGCACAACTTGTAATTTGCAACACGCACTTATCCGTTAGGTAAGCAGCGCTCATAATTCATAACTAAATGCATCTGTTGGCTACAGTAAAAAACTTCAAGTTTTATTTAATTGTTGCTCCCCGTAGCAGCCTTCACTAATTTCATTTAAATAGTAAAAGTCAATGTCAAGCTAAGCGCAGCATCCGTAGCAAAAGACGGGGTGGAGGAACTCATTTTCTGATTAGTCACAGTAGCTTTGCTTACTCTTTATATTATGCAAAGCTTAGTTACAATATTAGTGATATTGTAAGAAAAGAAAAACAGTTGTAATTTTATACTACTAAACAAAGAGAGATGAGAGTGGCATAATAATTACGCGAAAAATGTTAGCGCATGACGAAAATTAATTTTAGTCCGAAAGCCTTTCATTGAAGAGGGGAAAAAGGAAATAGCCTTAGAAATTATAATAAAATACCTCAAATTTTCTTTTAAACTTTCGCTCCAATTTGTGAGGCAGTCGTAAAGAAAATTACCACAAACAAAAGTAAGTTGTGTTGAAAATCGAATATACACTTCGATACGCCCTAAAAAATGTTATATCTGCCCGATTTATAATCTTTACGTTTACTTTATGGCCACTGCTACGCTAGGCACGTTTTGATCAACAAATTTCGTGCCACAGATTAAGATACTTGCAATGTTTTGTGGCATGTTATTAGGTATGCCTGTGTCAAACTCTCAAAACGTGAGCGGCTAATTAACCACATTTTGTGTTAAGTATTAGTCCAACAATGACTACTAATTCTGCACAGCTATTGATCAATTCTGCATTTTTCGAACAAGACTTGCAGTTTAATTGCCATTTACTGGTCGAATTGAAAACATTGAACTGACCTCGACGTGAGTCCATTTTTTATGGCAAACCTAATAGGAATAGAACTAACACTAAATAAAAACTGACCACAGCTATATCCGATTTTTAATAAATCACCTTACACTAAAATAGCAACAATGCATAAAGTCGACAGTTTTTTTTAGAGCATTTATCTCGATTTTTTTAAAAAATAACAGTAGGCTGCTGGAGAACTTTGAGTTACCTAAACTCAGACAAGAAATTCTATTTATTTTGCAGTTATGTTGCGAAGCAAAGTTCTGGTATAATGTTAATAACGCTTCTGATGTCCACTTCGTAAGATTAGGATTAACATTCAAATATTGTAAAAATTTCAATATGTTTTCATATTAAACCACAAGCTTAGCTTTCTTCTGAACTGCGCAGAACATTGCACAATTTTATAACGAACTTTTATGCTCAATTTATGTGTGTAGGGTATAAAAACTTTGGCGGATCATTTGGCATCCGCATCTGAACTAGATTTAGCAGCAGCAGCAGTGACAGCTGGCATCTGGTCAACCTTGATGGAACCATTGGCACAAATCTATATCTAGACGATCGAACTGTTGGCTCAATAGATTTCTGTGGCGCTGCAAATTGATCGGAGCCGCCATAAAAACAAAGTTTTGCAGTCAATCGACAATCGTCAAATTTATGCAATGTTTTCCATTTTGGCTTTTGGGCTTTACGTTCAATAAGCGAATTACATTTAAATTTATTTGGTTTGGTTGCGCTTCGACTGATAATAATCACATTTCGATTCGATTTACAGTGGTTGCTTTTACTTTGGCCCAAATAAATAAATACGTTATATTTAATTTGCGTAATAATTTTATCATTTCAATAACATTCAATGGATTGTTTGGAAAATTTGATTGGATAACATATGTCGAGGGAAAGGCCAGAATAGTACGTGTATATGGCAGTAAATCGATATTACAGTAGTAATTGTCTGTACAGATTGCCAGCCTGCCTGAATTAGTGGTTTGTCCGACAATAAATTAAGCTCACTAACAGCAACTGTCATTGGGTCGTGGAAGGGGTGTGCAGGGCAGGCACCGTACAAATCGTGCGCAGTCCTCAACATTGCTCATACGTAGCGTGGACGCAAGGCAGCACGGGTCAAACAGTTAGGGTCAGGCTGCAATTTCAAAACATAAAAGGTTCGAATGTGAGACAAATTGTTTGCAGCAACCGGGCATGAGTCACAAAACAGTAGTTGGGGAAATAGTTTTGTTAATTTGCAGGAAGTATTTATGTAAATATTTACATATAAATCTCACAGATCGGTCAGCTGACCATGAAATGCAAAACTCATAATGAGATGCAGCTGCCCAAAAAGAAGACCGTAAAAAATAGTAAGTTTCATTGTTCGACGGGAAGAAAGTGTAACAAAGGCCAAAAGTCATTGGACGATGATGAATTCCATTTGCATGCAATTAAAGCTCGCCGATAAGACATCAATCAAAAGGGGAAGCAAACAGTTTAAAAGGTTCATCTTACGCAACAGGCAACATACAAATTAGAAATTTTGGCTAAAATTAAAACTATAATGAAAAACAGTTAAATGGTTACTTTTCAACTAAACCTGTATATATATAAATACAGTTATTTAATGATCGTTTCTTTACAGATCAATAAAAACAGTTTGTGCACAATTTGCTAAAATATATTTTCATAACTTAAAATAGAAAAAAAAAAAAAAAAAAAACGATTGCTTTCCATATGAAATCTATGAAACTGGTTTACAGATTTTCCGCAAAATCAGGCAACCAGCACTTGTGTAACCAACTCTTTACGAATTGAGCTCATTCACTTTTCTGTGCGATTGCACACAAATCGCACAGTTCTAAAGTTGACAACGTGGCTAAAATCTCCTCCAGTCGCCCCCGCTAGTCACTATGCCGTTCCTGACATTGATGAACGCAATTTGATAATCTGCGTTTCCCGAATGGGCAGTTTATAAAGCTTTTGAATGGCTGGGGTGCCACTGGCGGTGGCGTGCCTGGAGAGTCAGCAAACGGGACATTGCGACATTTAACAAAAATAAATGTTACAATTCAAAGCAAAAAAAATTCAAAACCCATTCACTTTTCTTGAATGGCCGAGAGGAAAACGTGGAAATCAACAACAATTCAACATTTTGGTTTTATTTTTTTCCATTACTCAAATTGAAATTATAATAATAGCCGCCAAAAGGTGCACATTCGCTTTTCAAGTGCAAAGTGAACATTGAACATTGCTTAAGATTAATTATTATGATTATCTTAGTATCTCCTGACACCTGTAACTATTATTTATAGATTTCTGATGTTATTTCATAAAAAAAGGTCAAGGATAGACACAAATAAAGCTAAAGTATTTATTAATATTGATTTTTTTCAACTATTTTAAAGAACTTTATGTGAGGAAAGTCTCAAAAAAATTGCCTTATTAGGTAAGGGGCTGGTTCTATAAAACAAATAAAATAAATACACAGTTAAAAACAGTAAAAAAAATATATTTATACTGTTTATAACAAAAGCCAAGTTTGTTTATGAGGCTAGCAAAAATTCCATTATCTGAGCTATTTTTTTATACTCGTTAGTTGTTTAGCTCTTTTTTGTAAAACAAGCTTTTTTGAGGACATTATTCAATTTGTTTTCCTCTACTCCTAATTTAATCTTGCCAGAAATTTGAAAGTAAATATTCTGTTATATTAACCATCTGTAGAGAATCAATTTCAAATATATAAATTTGGAGGCATGTTTGTGTGGCTGCCAAATCGAGTTGTTGGATAAAGCCACAAACATTTTCTATTGGATTCCTAGATTTGTTCTGTATTATATAACTGCATAAACTAATACACATTTAATAAAGGCAATTTACATGATCAATGAATATGTATTTCTTCATCGTCTCATAATCACGTAATTAAAGTACTTTTTTTTGCCAACTTTCCATGCACAAAATGGCATCCTTATTTAATAATTATTATTATGGGAAATTGCTAAGCTGAGTTAGATAAAATAAATTTAGGATTTTGCTCATTTTTACTGCCCACACTTTACCAAAAATCTTTAATAATAATATGTAATTATACTGCTTATGCAAATGCAACAAATGATTTATAATTTAGTTGGTGAACTGCGCTAATTCCACAGGCTCTATTTTAACTAAACTATGAAATTGTTCGCACTTTAAAAGCTGGCTAATATGTAGTTGTTTCACTTTGTTTTTTTTTTTTTTTGTAAGCAATCTTATTGGATTTTGCGGACACTATAATTTGCGTGAACCCAAGTCGAGACTCGTGGCAAAAGATTGGCATTGTGCAAGGCGCATGTGCAACCGTACGGGGCCAAAACAGCCTGCAATTTGGGGGAACTCGAGGTGGGAGATTGTAATTGAAGAAACTGTTGCAGTTGCAGTTGAAGCACGCTTGTCCAAGCACATAATTTAAGCCATAAATGGCCACAGTGAAGAAAAAAAACCAATGCAGCAGACAAATCTGGCTATTATAATTTGGAAGAGGCACCACAAATTGTCAGCCAAGTTTATTTTGGGTATGAGGAGCTTATTTCGTGCACTGACCTCAGGCACTTGGCGATAAAATCGCCAAAAACACAAAATTGCGACGGTGAAAAAATTTAAATTCATTTGCGCTCAAGTAAATATTGACGCAATAAATTTGTTTTTAATTGCATTTTGTGAAAAGTGTGCAAGGCATGCGAAAAACACCACAAAACATTGGTCAAAATTAAATCAAATTTGCAAAAACAGGCCGAAAACTCAGTCGAAATGCCAATGGCAGACTAACACCAACACTACACTTCAATATATCCCTCAACCTCAAACCCCGACTTTTACTGGCTCAATCGACGAAAACAATTTGTGCGACGTATCAAAATCTAATCAAATTATGCACCAGAAATGTCGAAAAAGCGTGAAATGTTTTGTCTGCGGCCCAGTTGCACGCCCATAAACCCTGACCAGGGCGGGGCAGTCGAACAGCGGCAGCAGCAATGAGCATTGATATGTTTTGCATTGAATATGGGGGGTAAGGGGGGGTAAATAGAGTTGCGCACCTGACATTTCCAAAAATTGCATCAAAATTTCAGCAAATAAGAAGCGCTTCACAGCTCATTGGCAAATGTTATGCAAAATGTGTGCAAAAGTGCTTGGCAAATAACGCGCTTATCTACGCTGCATCTACACACACATATTTGTATCTGTATCTGTATCTAAGTACGTACATTTAGGTAGGTAGTTTGGGTAGAGAGTTGTCATTTTTGGAACGCACCAGTAAGCTACGAAAATTGTAGCGCTGATGTTGACGTGTGGGGTTTTTGGCGATGCGGGGAAAATGTTTTTATGCGGTTCGCTTAATGTGATTTAACCATAAACCAACTGACAACGGCTTAAAATGCAATACCAACAATGAACACTGAACCATGGCACAATGAAACAACATTGAATCAAACCCTAAACTTTATATCAAGTTGGGGAAGTGGGAGGTCGCGCTGGTGAAGTGGAGGCTGCTGTCAAGCTACATTTTTTTGGTAGGGTCATTTATTTGTTTTGTTCGCCTAATTGCATTTTCCACACACTCCATTTGTCCCATTGCGTGCCAGTCTAATTGAAATTGTTGTGTTGGAGACATGTGAGAAGCACATTTGACCAACCAAATATCCAAATTATTCATGTTTTTGCACCACCTTCCAATTATCCTATTAAGGTAGCATGAGCGGCTATTTGTAAAAAACCGCTGTATAAAATATTAGTTGAAATTGTTCGTAATTGTAATTTGTAAAAACATTATTATAAAGAGTTGGTTTTTAAATATTTATAATAAACATTTAGTTCTCACAGATTTAAAAAAATTAAATTTAAAATACCATTTGTAGAAAAAATATTAAAAACTTTGAAACTAATAAAAAAGTTCTCATAAAAAGCTCTATTTTAAGCAAGTATGATTGTAAGCATGCTTATCATAAATTTCAACATAAAAAAAGAGTTATTTGCAATACGATTTCATTACATTTGATATCAACTAACAAAAGTTTTACGAAAACGCAATATTTATGATTTTAATACCTTTCAATTAGTATTTAAGTGTATTATACCAACTCAATTCGAGTCGAGCTAACAGTTAACCAAAGTGCAACTGGTGAAAATTGCAATAAAAGACAAAAAGATTTGTCAAGCCACAAAAATGAAAGATACCCAAAAGTGAACGGAAGTTGCCGAGCAACTTTCCACACACAATTTCTAATAAGGTAGAGAGGGGAGATGATGGCTGGCTCCGGCCTAATAAGCCGTTGCAATAACATCAAAAATGTGTCCATAGATGATTCACCCATAAAACCGACACGTTGCCTGGAAATTAATTTGAAAGCAGCCAAGCTGTGTGTGTGTTGGATGATGGCGGTGAAAATCTGAGCAAAGGCAGATAGATAAACCAGTGAACAGCATTTAAGTGCCACAGGCGAATGGAGCGATGGACATATGAAGTCCACACACATACACACATACACACAGACACATATTAATTAATTCAAAATTGCATTACGCATACGCACAGGTGTACAGCAGCGCTGTGCTTAAACTAAACCGATGCAAGCTGCAGCTGCAACTTGGACAAAAGAGTCGTAAAACAGAAACACAGCCAAGAGACCATAAGGAAAAATAACACAACAACTGCAACTAACGAAGCCAACAACAACAACAACAACAACAACAACAACAACAAAAGCATCCTCATCAAATAAGACCATTTTGATAGAAAATAAAGCCTGAATATGGCCAAAATTCAGGTAGCTGCTGCTGCTCTTGCTGTTGCCTGCTAGTTGTTCAGTGGGTGTACATTGTACACCACATGTCACACTATGTCTGTCTGGGGCATGTACCAGCTCAGGCCCGGGCCGGTCCGGCCAGGCCAAGCTAAGCCAAGCCAAACCAAGTCAGTCGCGGCCCGGCTGGTGACTGTTGTGTTGGTCGTGGAGTTGCCACTTAAGCTGCCCGCACTCCAATGCAAATCATCTACCCCCCAAGCAGCAATTTGGCTCGTACTTTGAGACACTTATTGTACGACTGCCTTTTAGAGATTGTCGTCGTTGATGTTGCCTTTGCCGTTGCCGTTGTCTTTGTTGCCTCTGTTGCCGTTGCACGTCGTCATGGCTGCAAGTTTGCCTGCTTGCAACACATGCGCTGCCCAGGACACGGATGCCAAAGAGCACAATAAGCCCCACTTCTAGAGATGGGATGGACGTGGCAAATAAACTTCAACTGATAATTATGCCATTCCATTGATTTACAAAATATACTAATTAAATTAGCCAGTTTACATTTTGCACTTTTGTCACTTTTTCACTATCAGAAATTGGAATTGATGTGCATCTCTGAAGTGTTTTTCTTGCCTCGTCTCGGCTCACTAAGCGCTGGACTACGAATTTATTTGCAGCACACAAATGCACTATAAACAAAATGAGGTTTTCTTGAACGGTTGTGGCCAGTAGTTGGTCTGTGGTCTGTGGTCAGGCTTTGATGGGTCTCTGCAGAGGGGTTTGAATTGTTTGACAACAAAAAGGGGCCAAAATGCAAAATGAGACTGTAATACTCTGGACAATTTTTAATTTATACCTCATTTAATGTGGTGTATGTTGCAGGGTTTACTAAAAAATTTACCCAACAACTACTACTATTATATAGGGGATTCGTATACAGTTATATAAATTTATATTATCGATAGCAATTGAGATCGGTTGCCAATTTAATTCCTTTCATTAATATGAGGCAAATCGTTGGCCGATCGCAGCCATTCGCAGTTGAGCACTTCACCCACGTCCCAGCGAACTTCTGAATTCGGCTCCAGTAGGACAGCCACGGTGCTCTTGGCATTGGTGGAGATCAAGCTTTCTAGCTTGCGGCGAAATGAATACCTCTTTTTGTGCTGATCATCCAGCAGTTTTGTCAAATTACTATCATCGAACGGCATCTTTCCGTTTAGCATAATAAATAAGATGACGCCCAGGGACCAGGCATCGGCCTGCTTGGGATCATAAGGAACGCCGTGAACAACTTCCGGTGCAGCATAGGCAGCGGATCCACAATATGTTTCCGACTTCAACTCAGATCCGAAAGCGTCGCGACAATATCGAGCAAAACCAAAATCAGCCAATTTAACATTAAGTCGCTCCGAAAGCAAAATATTCTCGCACTTCAGATCACGATGGGCGATATCATGGATGTGTAGATATTGTATGGCATTCGCCATCTGAAAGAACCACATTTTTGCCTGCGTCTCATTGACGGGGCCCGACTTCTTAATGTACGACAACATATCACCCCTCTCGGCATACCGCATGAATATGAAGATCTTTGGGCCGCGCTGCAGAATGCTATGGATCTGTATTATATGGGGATGATCCAGTTTCGTTAAGATTTCCAACTCGCGCGGAAAAAACTTGTGCACGAAATCGGTGGGCGCCTTTGTCTTATCGATGATCTTACAGGCTAGATTTACGCCATGTCCACTCTCGCCCGCAAAGTCAGCGGTCAGCACAGTCGCATACGACCCCTCTCCGATCTTGTGGCCAACGTTGTATCCGCGCTGAGCCAATGCATCAACATCCGAGCCGTGAATGCCCATTTTTTAGTGGTGTCCCAGACGTATCTACTTTTCAAGCTATTTGTGTAACAGCTGCATAAATCATAAGATAGTCAGATGGGATTACTTCTTACCAATTGGTATGGTTACCTGTGAGTTTGATTTACTGGCTACACTTGAATTTGATGGTACGGAGTTATACAAAGTTGAAAAAACCATATGTCTATTCCAAAAATTTTGACGAAACTATAAACGTTGTGTATAACTATATAATAAATAATAAATTGAAAACAGTAAATACATTTAGATTTTTTTAAAAAACTCCATGTCTACTAGGGTCGAACACATTTCTAATATGTATCAAATATATTTGAAAACAAGTAAAACCTATTTGATTAACTTTGAGAGCAGAATGCCAATTGAAGGAACTACTTTTTGGGGCTGTTCTATGTGTTTTCTATTAAAACTGAACAGTTTTTTACCAATCAAGTAATACGTGTTCATTTTTAGTTTTGTATAGGATTTGTCCTTGATGAGGACGCTTTGTCTTCAAAATTTTCACAAAACAGTTTTGTAGTTTCTTAAAAACGTCTATTCTATATTTCTTATACTCAGTCCTCTCTCAGCAGACAAAGTAAAAAATATTTTACTTTATCAAACATTGCTTATAAGCATTTTATTATTTTTATTATTTAAAATATAAATATTTCATTCTATTTTTACACTATTTACTTTGAGCGTTAAATATGCGAATGTTTGGTTAAATGTTTGGCAGTAAGAGTATAAGAAAGGACTTATATGCCATCATCCGTATATCATACAGATTCACCTATAAAAGGCTATAGCTTTTTGTCCAGCATATACTAATTTTGAATTTCTGTTATTAGCCGCTAATTCTCAATTATAATTATTGTTTTTTGGCTGCTTGCCTAAATTAGACTTTCATGATTGCATTCCCATCATACATTTTTTTTTAACTGATAAATATTCAACTTTTACCTTGCACTATTCTCGTTACTAAACTTATAAAACTTTTATTGATATTATTGCAGTTGTGTGCTTGATGCAGTTGCCCCGTGCCGCAGACGGTGGCAACAACCACAGTGCCGCCATTGCAACTGACACAGAGTTGAGCGCCTCGGAACGTAATCGCCGTCTTATACCTTATATGGCCTTTTATTTGCCGGCACCGGAATTGCCGATCAATCAGCAATATGCTGTGAAGCATTCATCGTCTGCTGGCGGTGCACAGCTCTTAGCGCCGGCTGCAGCAGGACATCCCGGCCGCATAGCTGTGCCAGTTGCTTACATGCCACAGCCACACCAACAGCAGAGCCACCCGCAGCTGCAGCATTATCAGTCTGGTGCAGCTGAAGTGTATCATGCGTTGGCTATTGGTGGCGGGCATCCGCCTCCACATGGCCCACCATTGCCACCTGGTCATGGCAAGGAGACGGCATCGCCTTCAGATGCGGGCGCCACTTTTATTGCCTACAAGCCACTGAACCCAATACACAAGGCAAGTAGTATAAATAAACATAGACAAATAATCGTGAAATTCATAATATAAAATATATACTATGAGCAGCACAAGACTGTGCAGCATTTTCCGCCACTCTCCCAGCAGCAGCAGCAGCAACAGCAACAGCAACAGGAGCAGCAACTGGAGCATCCGAAGCAGCCGCCGAAGCAGTTTGATTTGTTGCCTCCGCCGTCACCAACACAGCTGCTGCAGTTTAATCGGCAACGTGGCAAACAACCTAAAGTCAATTTAACACCGTTTACAGCGCAGAATACATTGCCGGGACACTTTATACCCATTATTTATACGCCACTAAGCAACAGCAACAACAACAACAACAACAACAACAACAACATCAACAACAACAACAACAACAATGAGCTGCATAATGGCAACACAATCAATTACAACAAAAACCAGTCGCCATCAGAAATCGTTTACCATAAAAATTCCCATCCAACACAAATTGTTACGGATTACGCATCGCCGGATTCACAGTCGCCCGAGGAGGAGGAGGCACAACAGCAGCAGGAGCAGCCGGTGCATCAGACTCCAAGGTATGACAAGCAATCAGCAAGCCGAAAAAAAGTGCCCCTTCATCTGCTGACATTGGCTTTGTCAGATTAAGTTGCTAATATCAGCGATGCAGAATGGCCAGAAACAAGTTGTCAATTGTCGTGGCTGTGTTGCATCAATATCGTCACATGACACGTGGCAAACAAATTAAATATATTTCATAGCCAGTTCGTCAATAATTTTAAAGTGATAAAAACTCATTATACACTTTTATGTAACTTTAGGAATGTAGAAGGTAGACTTGAAACTTGGAGCTTAGACATGGTCTTTGTCCGCGTCAGACAAAGTTTAATAGGAAATCGATAAAATCGATAAATCTCTCACAATTTGAGGGATACAGCCACCAAGTTTGGTTAGTATGTTGTTGGCGATGTCCTTCAAAGATTGGCATATGTCACGCCCACATCCACATCCACCACGAACTGTGGTCCTAATATACTGAAATACGCATATAAACCACAATTACCCAATTTTATAAGTATGTTACTGGCAATTCCCATTAGACGTCGGTTATAATTTGGATGGCCACACGACTCCATAAATCAATACACGTGTTAGGGTAAATCAATAAGACAAAAATTTTCAAAATCAGGAAAGGAAAATATACCATGCCCAAACCCGCTCGTTTAAAGCCGATATCTCCAGCAATTTAGGTGTTACGTTTACCAAATTTGGCAGGAATATTACTAGAAATATTACTTCACAATAATTATTCTTCAGCCACGCCCATTTACGACCTTATCAAGCATAAATTTGAAATAAACACCCCACCTTTTATCAGCTAGTATTAAGGTATTTGGCAGTCATTGACTTTTTTTTTAGTGGCAAATTTAAAAGGATTTTCGACTCAAAACTTTTTTTCTCAATTTAAATGTTGTATTTTATTACAAGTTCAATCAATATTTGATGCAATCGATGCTATTTGCAAAAATAATTGTTTCCTATGTTAAAAGAACTCAATTAAAGGCAAATAATGTTCAAAATAATCGATATAAAATACGAACTTGAAGCTGGGCTGTTGCACACGTTGCATGCAATGCCCCTGGGCCAAGAATTCAATTGTATTTAATGCATGGCTCTGCCTCTGCTTCTGCTGCTGCATTCGATTCGTGACGTAAGAAGCTGTTTGATGTACACCACAAGGCGCTGCCCAAAGGCGACGACCAAGTGGGAGATTGCCCACAATGCTGATGGGCGGCTCGTGTTATTCATTCTCAACTCTTATCATTTTCAAATTGCAAAATCATGTCAGAATTAACCGCGGGCATTGGTCAACACACATCAATAATGTGTCGGGGATACAGGTCTCTCTTCTCAGCATTTTTACAAGCCTTAACAAACCGTACACCTTGTCAAACCACACCTAGACATAAGCACACCACACACACACACACACAGAATACTCTACTCATAAGCTTTTTGCATGCCCCGCAGTGTTGGCTATAACGACTACAATGAGCCAGCTGTGGTAACAGCAACAAAATCGCCCACTGCCACATCACAAACATCATCATCATCAACTGCAACATCATTGATTGTACATCAAAAGTCGCCGGAATATGGACACGTGAGCAAATACGAGAGTTACTTCAACATGTCGCCGGATCAGCAATTGACGCCGCAGGAGAAATATGTGTTCTATTTGCAGCAGCGTATGAAGCAACAACGCCAGCAGCAGCAGCAGCAGCAGCAGCAGCAGCAATCGAAACATCATCAACAAGAACTCTATCATCATCATCATGCCACAGATGACTTACATCATCTTCAGTCAGCGCAAAGCAATACAAAAGCTGGCAAACTCTCAAACAGTCACTCGACGCATTTGCATATACCACAATCTCCACCACAACCTCCTCCTTCACACCAGTTACATAATTACAATGGTCTCTTTGCTCGCCCGGAGGCAGCTCAGACTGGCCAGCAGCAGCAGCAGCAGCATCAACAGGTGTTGCATATTCCCTTGCGCGCCCTTTTAGGCCAGTTGCATGAGCAGCCAAAGGATACGCTGCTGGGGTAAGTTCACACAAGTTCCACTCACATCCATCCTTAAACATTTGCTACTCCTCATCTGGCTAAGTAATAGGTAAAAATATCACCAAACAAACATCATTTTATTATTATGTTTCCCAGCTTTAAGGTTTGAACTGAATTGAACTCTTTTCAGTTCGATATAAGAAATTGTAAGTTAAAAATTCAGATGTTTAAACAAATTTCTTTCTCTACGGGTAAAAGTGAAATTATTAATTAATTAACAGAATATCATAAGGAATTCAGTTAATTATCAATTATATATATAAATTTATATATCCACAAGATTTACATCAAATATTATTATTATGAATAATTAATTGAAATTCCAAGCAAGATTTTAAGTGAAAATTCCTAATGCGTCACAAATCTTTTTCCAAAGGTCGCCTGCCCCAACGCACTTTATCGATTACCTTGTTGACGGACCGCGTCAGTCGCTGGACGAGGAGCAGCAGCAGCAGCACTCGCATCCATATCCACATCAGCTTGCGCAGCTGGTGCCATCGCAGGCGGCACCTTCGCGTCGGCCACAGCATGCGTTTATAGTGGTGACCACAACTAGACCCTACACAGATCATCTCGCCCATCAGTCTCCAAGGTTGCATGATCAGCCACCCACTCGGGCACCCGTTCCCTACAAGCCCACGCTACGCCTGCAACCGGTAACGCCCGAGCACAACTATCAGGCCACTAGAAGACCCATCTACATCAGTCCACCAACGCCTAGCGAGACAGTGAAGATCACCCCCAAATATGTCTATGTGTCCAGCAGGCCGCCAACAGCGGCGCCGAGCAGCGATCTGCCCAGCCGAACAGTTCCCCAAAAACTGAAGCCCATTCACAAATATGCAAACAAAAGGCCGTCAGCTCCACCCAAGCCCACACCAAGTCAAATGTTTGCCACGGACGCAGATGATGCGGATCAGTTGCCCGATATACGCACCTCCTCGCTGGCAGAGATTCTGCACAAGCTGCAGGCAAGCAATCACTTGCCGCAAACCCTGACGCCGAACAATATTGACAACTCGATCAAGACACTGATACGCATCCTGCAGAATCTGAAGGAGACACAAACTACTGTGCCCAAACAACCCCAGCATCATAAGACTAAGCCCAGCAGCAGCAACTATGACTACAGCACCGGCAGCGAAGAGGAACAGCAATCGACGATTAAAACGGCGGGAAATGTCGATGCGGATCTCCTGCATCTGAGTGGACCAAGTAAGTTTAAATATATTCAGTTAACAAGACCAGTTAATCCAAATTGGATCTATATGAACTTAGACAAGCATCCTGGTCCGAGCACTGGTCGTGCTGGCATCGATTATCCCAACTATGCAGAGATACCCAAGACCAGTTTTGAGTGCACGCAGCAGCGTTACAAGGGCTTCTTTGGTGATCCGGAGACCAATTGCCAGGTGTGGCACTACTGTGATCTCAATGGGGGCAAAGCCTCCTTTCTTTGTCCCAATGGCACCATCTTTAGTCAGGTACAAAGCTAAACTAAAACCTACCAAAGTCAAGCCTACCAACATAAAACCAATCTCTTCTGCACAGATTGCTCTGACCTGCGATTGGTGGTTTAATGTCAAGTGCTCGACAACATCTCAGCTTTATGTGCTGAACGAACGTCTTTATAAATATATATTGCCCTTCAATCCGAAATTCCCCGAAGACTACAATGGACCCATTGTGGATAAGTAAATGCTGTCAAAAATTATTCGATGTACAATCTTTAATACATTCTTTTCTTTAATTGATGTTGCTTGACTGCAGATACCTGGCCATGAAGTTCCAGGAAATGGAGGAGAAAATGCGCGTCGAGAAGCAGCGCAAGGCTAACGAGCAGGTGAAGAAGCCCGCAGCGCAAAATGAGGAGATGGCATCAAATCCACCCATACCTAAGAATCACAAACCTGACCCCAAACATGGTAGCGCTATTAATGCACAGGTCTATGAGCAGAGCTCGGAGCGCAACTTGCTCATCGACGATGAGATCGATGACATCTCAGAGCGCGGTACCTATGACACCTACGGCCAGGCACCAACCACTATAATGCCAACATCAACGACAGAGGAAAGGCAACCCTTTAACCGAAGGCCCATTGTTGTGCCTTCCACGCCAGAGCCAGAAACTGAGCTGGAAGAACAACCAGAGACACAGCTTGATTCGGAGCCAGAACAAGGAGCCGAGCCCGAACTGGACGGTGAGCCGCCGGAGAGCAGCGTGGAGGAAGAAAACAAGCTTCAAATCCTGCGGGACACAAATGCGGCTGCAGGCCAAAAACAAGTCGAGACGACAAAAGTAAGCGTGGAGAAGCTCGAAGTTATTGAGATTAAGACGGATGGAAAAACGGGACAATTAATGCCAATATTGGGTAGCCTGTGAACGAGACAAATACAGAAACAGAGAATGAGCGATTTTAGTGAATGAGAGCAATAAGCCTGGTTAGGAGAGAATGCTTGCCATATTTGTAATGAGAATTTTTGTATTTGTTCGTCGTTTGTTGTTTGTACGCCTTAAATTATTTAAAGCAAGCGATTTGTGTAAATAGCTAACTGTAAATGAAACTGTAAACTATCTATATAACTATAGAAACCCATACTACGTAATTAAATAAAAGCCAAGTATTAAGTAATAAATTATCAAATTACTTTATATTACTCACCAGCTGCGCATTGTTTATTTGCAAAAGACCAGAATCCAAAGATTGAATAGTTGCTGGCACTTCGATTAAAGAAGCTTCATTCTAAGAAAATAAATTATATTGATTAATAAAACATAAACATAATGAATAATAATTCAATAGTAAACACTTGCAGAATGAGGTAAACTGTTGACGTGCAAATATTGAATTAGCAGAGTTCCTAATTTATACAATTATAACGTTTGTTTATATAGATAACAACCCTTATAAAATATTTTAAGTTCATTTTGCAAGTGTTTATATTAAAACGTAGTTAAGATGTGGACTGTAACTTACCAATTCGGCAAATGAGCGGCTTTCGTGATTAAGATGATATATCTTTGTGCACAGCTCGCAGCAGTTCAGACGACATTTGAAACAGTGGATATTTATCGGCCCATTGTGAACAGGGCATATTCGACGGTGGGGCATACGAAAGTCATCGTTGCCGACGCGAATGAGTCTTTTATCGTCGATGCGTTCAAGGATATGCGTTTTGAGGACGCGACTGTGCTGGTGTACGATCTCAAAGCAGTATTTGCAATAAAAGGCATTGCACTTCTTGCACTCGCCTCTTGCTGCCACATGGCCGCACTCGCTACACTTTGCCTCCAGCTCAATCTTGCTCGTGTTGTTCGCCGAGCATATCAGCATCGAGTTGTTAACCGATTCCACCGAGTGGCAACGATAATAGTCTAGGCTCTGCGTTTCGCCCATCACATGATAGTTGAGCTCGTAGTAGTCGCGTAAGTTGCCCAAAATTATGTGATTCGGAACTTTGGCATTAATCGTTGGCTGTGCTGGGCTCCGGCAAATGTGGCATTTAAAGTCCATTTTCTGGCATTGCTTGAAGATGCACGATTCGCACATAGTATGGCCGCAAGGTAACAGAAATGGACGATGATTCCCTATCAAGAAATGAAATTCAATAAGCAATAATTTTATATGATTTTTCTATTCTCCCAATATTTTCCGGGTTTTAGTAATTGTTGACTTCACGAATCAAATTGAAAACAGAGAGAAAAAACCTTTTATTTTGTTTGCACTGGAAAATTTGCAGAAATAAACTAAATTATGTGCGTTGTTTAGAATAACCACAAAGCGGAGGAAAAAACGTTGACAGCAAAGCATACAGACACAAAATAACGGTTTGTCAGTTGAGCACTAACACATACACACACACGCACAATGCATATGCAGATGTAATTTTTTTGTCTCAACAGATTTACAATTCTATGTAGATTTTATTAGATATATAAATTTAATAAAAGTAATACTGATTTTAATCTTTTACCTTCGTGTCCTTCTTTTGCAATATATTCGCGAAGATATGCGGACGAGCATTTTGGGCAGCGCAATTGGCTACACAAATTGGCTGCCACAAATTTGCGATCGAAAAACTTAGCACTGCTGTCGTCGGCAAACATCTTTCTAGAATTATCTGTGTTATTTCTTTCAATCAATATATAAAAAATAATCGAGAAGAAAAAATTCTGGTGTGACCGCAACAAATAAGAAAACGAAATGAGCCTGTTAAACTGAAGTGTGTAATAATGCTAATAGACAACAATGTTGTGTAATTTCAAACAGATCACTAGTTCCGTTCAAGAGTCAGTTCGTAGTGAAGTTTATGATCACATTATATATGGTCACGCTTTTAACACATTTAAAAAGGTAGCTTAGTTCTTAAATATAGTATGAGGGTGTTAAATGTAATTAATAAATTAAAAAATGTACATATTTGATTATTTTCTACTGATATGGAGGAATAATACAAGTGAGATTTTTTTAACTTCTTGACAACCATCTGCTTTGGATAGCTTACCAACACTAACTTCTATTGTTCTAGAGAAACTGTTTAATTTCTTACTTTGGTTTTTTATTACACAATTATTTTTCTATTAAGTATGAAAGTTTTTTTTTTTTATGTTAAAATATATATTTATTTTACGCCCAAGAAGAACACCATACTCAGAAGAACTATAAAAATTAAATCATTTTGCCTTTAACTAAACATGGAGTCCATCGCAATAACCAGAAAGTGGGTAAATAGTTAACAAAACCCAGTACACACAAAAATGTAGCGCGAAAGGGGACAGGAGTTTGCCTAAGAAGTTGAGTATCACAATTGAACATAAGACTGGATATTAAGTATTTGTATACCCTTTTTAGACAGAGCAAAATGCACTCCTCGTGGAATTCTTGTTTGCAAGGCAGAATCTTGAATTTGTCGCCTGCTTCCGCCGGCTATTTGCACACGGAACACTCGAATTCGTCGTCAACCTCCTCGGCGGCGATTTCATGGATCGGCAATTTGACTATGACTCGCTGGGCTGCATTTGGCAGCTCGATTCTATAACGTGGATAAGTAAATGCTGTCAAAAATTATTCGATGTATAATCTTTAATACATTCTTTTCTTTAATTGATGTTGCTTGACTGCAGATACCTGGCCATGAAGTTCCAGGAAATGGAGGAGAAAATGCGCGTCGAGAAGCAGCGCAAGGCTAACGAGCAGGTGAAGAAGCCCAAGCCCGCGGCGCGAAACGAGGAGATAGCATCAAATCCACCCATACCTAAGAATCACAAGCCTGACCCCAAACATGGTAGCGCTATTAATGCACAGGTCTATGAGCAGAGCTCGGAGTGCAACTTGCTCATCGACGATGAGATCGATGCCATCTCAGAGCGCGGTACCTATGACACCTACGGCCAGGCACCAACCACTATAATGCCAACATCAACGACAGAGGAAAGGCAACCCTTTAACCGGAGGCCCATTGTTGTGCCTTCCACGCCAGAGCCAGAAACTGAGCAGCGTGGAGGAAGAAAACAAGCTTAAAATCCTGCGGGACACAAATACGGCTGCAGGCCAAAAACAAGTCGAGACGACAAAAGTAAGCGTGGAGAAGCTCGAAGTTATTGAGATTAAGACGGATGGAAAAACGGGACAATTAATGCCAATATTAGGTAGCCTGTGAACGAGACAAATACAGAACTAGAGAATGACTTGCAGAATGAGGTAAACTGTTGACGTGCAAATATTGAATTAGCAGAGTTCCTAATTTATACAATTATAACGTTTGTTTATATAGATAACAACCCTTATAAAATATTTTAAGTTCATTTTGCAAGTGTTTCTATTAAAACGTAGTTAAGATGTGGACTGTAACTAACCAATTCGGCAAATGTGCGGCTTTCGTGATTAAGATGATATATCTTTGTGCACAGCTCGCAGCAGTTCAGACGACATTTGAAACAGTGGATATTTATCGGCCCATTGTGAACAGGGCATATTCGACGGTGGGGCATACGAAAGTCATCGTTGCCAACGCGAATGAGTCTTTTATCGTCGATGCGTTCAAGGATATGCGTTTTGAGGACGCGACTGTGCTGGTGTACGATCTCAAAGCAGTATTTGCAATAAAAGGCATTGCACTTCTTGCACTCGCCTCTTGCTGCCACATGGCCGCACTCGCTACACTTTGCCTCCAGCTCAATCTTGCTCGTGTTGTTCGCCGAGCATATCAGCATCGAGTTGTTAACCGATTCCACCGAGTGGCAACGATAATAGTCTAGGCTCTGCGTTTCGCCCATCACATGATAGTTGAGCTCGTAGTAGTCGCGTAAGTTGCCCAAAATTATGTGATTCGGAACTTTGGCATTAATCGTTGGCTGTGCTGGGCTCCGGCAAATGTGGCATTTAAAGTCCATTTTCTGGCATTGCTTGAAGATGCACGATTCGCACATAGTATGGCCGCAAGGTAACAGAAATGGACGATGATTCCCTATCAAGAAATGAAATTCAAAAAGCAATAATTTTATATGATTTTTCTATTCTCCCAATATTTTCCGGGTTTTAGTAATTGTTGACTTCACGAATCAAATTGAAAACAGAGAGAAAAAACCTTTTATTTTGTTTGCACTGGAAAAATTGCAGAAATAAACTAAATTATGTGCGTTGTTTAGAATAACCACAAAGCGGAGGAAAAAACGTTGACAGCAAAGCATACAGACACAAAATAACGGTTTGTCAGTTGAGCACTAACACATACACACACACGCACACAAGCACGCACAATGCATATGCAGATGTAATTTTTTTGTCTCAACAGATTTACAATTCTATGTAGATTTTATTAGATATATAAATTTAATAAAAGTAATACTGATTTTAATCTTTTACCTTCGTGTCCTTCTTTTGCAATATATTCGCGAAGATATGCGGACGAGCATTTTGGGCAGCGCAATTGGCTACACAAATTGGCTGCCACAAATTTGCGATCGAAAAACTTAGCACTGCTGTCGTCGGCAAACATCTTTCTAGAATTATCTGTGTTATTTCTTTCAATCAATATATAAAAAATAATCGAGAAGAAAAAATTCTGGTGTGACCGCAACAAATAAGAAAACGAAATGAGCCTGTTAAACTGAAGTGTGTAATAATGCTAATAGACAACAATGTTGTGTAATTTCAAACAGATCACTAGTTCCGTTCAAGAGTCAGTTCGTAGTGAAGTTTATGATCACATTATATATGGTCACGCTTTTAACACATTTAAAAAGGTAGCTTAGTTCTTAAATATAGTATGAGGGTGTTAAATGTAATTAATAAATTAAAAAATGTACATATTTGATTATTTTCTACTGATATGGAGGAATAATACAAGTGAGATTTTTTTAACTTCTTGACAACCATCTGCTTTGGATAGCTTACCAACACTAACTTCTATTGTTCTAGAGAAACTGTTTAATTTCTTACTTTGGTTTTTTATTACACAATTATTTTTCTATTAAGTATGAAAGTTTTTTTTTTTTATGTTAAAATATATATTTATTTTACGCCCAAGAAGAACACCATACTCAGAAGAACTATAAAAATTAAATCATTTTGCCTTTAACTAAACATGGAGTCCATCGCAATAACCAGAAAGTGGGTAAATAGTTAACAAAACCCAGTACACACAAAAATGTAGCGCGAAAGGGGACAGGAGTTTGCCTAAGAAGTTGAGTATCACAATTGAACATAAGACTGGATATTAAGTATTTGTATACCCTTTTTAGACAGAGCAAAATGCACTCCTCGTGGAATTCTTGTTTGCAAGGCAGAATCTTGAATTTGTCGCCTGCTTCCGCCGGCTATTTGCACACGGAACACTCGAATTCGTCGTCAACCTCCTCGGCGGCGATTTCATGGATCGGCAATTTGACTATGACTCGCTGGGCTGCATTTGGCAGCTCGATTCTATAACGTGGATAAGTAAATGCTGTCAAAAATTATTCGATGTATAATCTTTAATACATTCTTTTCTTTAATTGATGTTGCTTGACTGCAGATACCTGGCCATGAAGTTCCAGGAAATGGAGGAGAAAATGCGCGTCGAGAAGCAGCGCAAGGCTAACGAGCAGGTGAAGAAGCCCAAGCCCGCGGCGCGAAACGAGGAGATAGCATCAAATCCACCCATACCTAAGAATCACAAGCCTGACCCCAAACATGGTAGCGCTATTAATGCACAGGTCTATGAGCAGAGCTCGGAGTGCAACTTGCTCATCGACGATGAGATCGATGCCATCTCAGAGCGCGGTACCTATGACACCTACGGCCAGGCACCAACCACTATAATGCCAACATCAACGACAGAGGAAAGGCAACCCTTTAACCGGAGGCCCATTGTTGTGCCTTCCACGCCAGAGCCAGAAACTGAGCAGCGTGGAGGAAGAAAACAAGCTTAAAATCCTGCGGGACACAAATACGGCTGCAGGCCAAAAACAAGTCGAGACGACAAAAGTAAGCGTGGAGAAGCTCGAAGTTATTGAGATTAAGACGGATGGAAAAACGGGACAATTAATGCCAATATTAGGTAGCCTGTGAACGAGACAAATACAGAACCAGAGAATGACTTGCAGAATGAGGTAAACTGTTGACGTGCAAATATTGAATTAGCAGAGTTCCTAATTTATACAATTATAACGTTTGTTTATATAGATAACAACCCTTATAAAATATTTTAAGTTCATTTTGCAAGTGTTTCTATTAAAACGTAGTTAAGATGTGGACTGTAACTAACCAATTCGGCAAATGTGCGGCTTTCGTGATTAAGATGATATATCTTTGTGCACAGCTCGCAGCAGTTCAGACGACATTTGAAACAGTGGATATTTATCGGCCCATTGTGAACAGGGCATATTCGACGGTGGGGCATACGAAAGTCATCGTTGCCGACGCGAATGAGTCTTTTATCGTCGATGCGTTCAAGGATATGCGTTTTGAGGACGCGACTGTGCTGGTGTACGATCTCAAAGCAGTATTTGCAATAAAAGGCATTGCACTTCTTGCACTCGCCTCTTGCTGCCACATGGCCGCACTCGCTACACTTTGCCTCCAGCTCAATCTTGCTCGTGTTGTTCGCCGAGCATATCAGCATCGAGTTGTTAACCGATTCCACCGAGTGGCAACGATAATAGTCTAGGCTCTGCGTTTCGCCCATCACATGATAGTTGAGCTCGTAGTAGTCGCGTAAGTTGCCCAAAATTATGTGATTCGGAACTTTGGCATTAATCGTTGGCTGTGCTGGGCTCCGGCAAATGTGGCATTTAAAGTCCATTTTCTGGCATTGCTTGAAGATGCACGATTCGCACATAGTATGGCCGCAAGGTAACAGAAATGGACGATGATTCCCTATCAAGAAATGAAATTCAAAAAGCAATAATTTTATATGATTTTTCTATTCTCCCAATATTTTCCGGGTTTTAGTAATTGTTGACTTCACGAATCAAATTGAAAACAGAGAGAAAAAACCTTTTATTTTGTTTGCACTGGAAAAATTGCAGAAATAAACTAAATTATGTGCGTTGTTTAGAATAACCACAAAGCGGAGGAAAAAACGTTGACAGCAAAGCATACAGACACAAAATAACGGTTTGTCAGTTGAGCACTAACACATACACACACACGCACACAAGCACGCACAATGCATATGCAGATGTAATTTTTTTGTCTCAACAGATTTACAATTCTATGTAGATTTTATTAGATATATAAATTTAATAAAAGTAATACTGATTTTAATCTTTTACCTTCGTGTCCTTCTTTTGCAATATATTCGCGAAGATATGCGGACGAGCATTTTGGGCAGCGCAATTGGCTACACAAATTGGCTGCCACAAATTTGCGATCGAAAAACTTAGCACTGCTGTCGTCGGCAAACATCTTTCTAGAATTATCTGTGTTATTTCTTTCAATCAATATATAAAAAATAATCGAGAAGAAAAAATTCTGGTGTGACCGCAACAAATAAGAAAACGAAATGAGCCTGTTAAACTGAAGTGTGTAATAATGCTAATAGACAACAATGTTGTGTAATTTCAAACAGATCACTAGTTCCGTTCAAGAGTCAGTTCGTAGTGAAGTTTATGATCACATTATATATGGTCACGCTTTTAACACATTTAAAAAGGTAGCTTAGTTCTTAAATATAGTATGAGGGTGTTAAATGTAATTAATAAATTAAAAAATGTACATATTTGATTATTTTCTACTGATATGGAGGAATAATACAAGTGAGATTTTTTTAACTTCTTGACAACCATCTGCTTTGGATAGCTTACCAACACTAACTTCTATTGTTCTAGAGAAACTGTTTAATTTCTTACTTTGGTTTTTTATTACACAATTATTTTTCTATTAAGTATGAAAGTTTTTTTTTTTTATGTTAAAATATATATTTATTTTACGCCCAAGAAGAACACCATACTCAGAAGAACTATAAAAATTAAATCATTTTGCCTTTAACTAAACATGGAGTCCATCGCAATAACCAGAAAGTGGGTAAATAGTTAACAAAACCCAGTACACACAAAAATGTAGCGCGAAAGGGGACAGGAGTTTGCCTAAGAAGTTGAGTATCACAATTGAACATAAGACTGGATATTAAGTATTTGTATACCCTTTTTAGACAGAGCAAAATGCACTCCTCGTGGAATTCTTGTTTGCAAGGCAGAATCTTGAATTTGTCGCCTGCTTCCGCCGGCTATTTGCACACGGAACACTCGAATTCGTCGTCAACCTCCTCGGCGGCGATTTCATGGATCGGCAATTTGACTATGACTCGCTGGGCTGCATTTGGCAGCTCGATTCTATAACGTGGATAAGTAAATGCTGTCAAAAATTATTCGATGTATAATCTTTAATACATTCTTTTCTTTAATTGATGTTGCTTGACTGCAGATACCTGGCCATGAAGTTCCAGGAAATGGAGGAGAAAATGCGCGTCGAGAAGCAGCGCAAGGCTAACGAGCAGGTGAAGAAGCCCAAGCCCGCGGCGCGAAACGAGGAGATAGCATCAAATCCACCCATACCTAAGAATCACAAGCCTGACCCCAAACATGGTAGCGCTATTAATGCACAGGTCTATGAGCAGAGCTCGGAGTGCAACTTGCTCATCGACGATGAGATCGATGCCATCTCAGAGCGCGGTACCTATGACACCTACGGCCAGGCACCAACCACTATAATGCCAACATCAACGACAGAGGAAAGGCAACCCTTTAACCGGAGGCCCATTGTTGTGCCTTCCACGCCAGAGCCAGAAACTGAGCAGCGTGGAGGAAGAAAACAAGCTTCAAATCCTGCGGGACACAAATGCGGCTGCAGGCCAAAAACAAGTCGAGACGACAAAAGTAAGCGGGGAGAAGCTCGAAGTTATTGAGATTAAGACGGATGGAAAAACGGGACAATTAATGCCAATATTGGGTAGCCTGTGATCGAGACAAATACAGAACCAGAGAATGACTTGCAGAATGAGGTAAACTGTTGACGTGCAAATATTGAATTAGCAGAGTTCCTAATTTATACAATTATAACGTTTGTTTATATAGATAACAACCCTTATAAAATATTTTAAGTTCATTTTGCAAGTGTTTCTATTAAAACGTAGTTAAGATGTGGACTGTAACTAACCAATTCGGCAAATGTGCGGCTTTCGTGATTAAGATGATATATCTTTGTGCACAGCTCGCAGCAGTTCAGACGACATTTGAAACAGTGGATATTTATCGGCCCATTGTGAACAGGGCATATTCGACGGTGGGGCATACGAAAGTCATCGTTGCCAACGCGAATGAGTCTTTTATCGTCGATGCGTTCAAGGATATGCGTTTTGAGGACGCGACTGTGCTGGTGTACGATCTCAAAGCAGTATTTGCAATAAAAGGCATTGCACTTCTTGCACTCGCCTCTTGCTGCCACATGGCCGCACTCGCTACACTTTGCCTCCAGCTCAATCTTGCTCGTGTTGTTCGCCGAGCATATCAGCATCGAGTTGTTAACCGATTCCACCGAGTGGCAACGATAATAGTCTAGGCTCTGCGTTTCGCCCATCACATGATAGTTGAGCTCGTAGTAGTCGCGTAAGTTGCCCAAAATTATGTGATTCGGAACTTTGGCATTAATCGTTGGCTGTGCTGGGCTCCGGCAAATGTGGCATTTAAAGTCCATTTTCTGGCATTGCTTGAAGATGCACGATTCGCACATAGTATGGCCGCAAGGTAACAGAAATGGACGATGATTCCCTATCAAGAAATGAAATTCAATAAGCAATAATTTTATATGATTTTTCTATTCTCCCAATATTTTCCGGGTTTTAGTAATTGTTGACTTCACGAATCAAATTGAAAACAGAGAGAAAAAACCTTTTATTTTGTTTGCACTGGAAAATTTGCAGAAATAAACTAAATTATGTGCGTTGTTTAGAATAACCACAAAGCGGAGGAAAAAACGTTGACAGCAAAGCATACAGACACAAAATAACGGTTTGTCAGTTGAGCACTAACACATACACACACGCACACAAGCACGCACAATGCATACGCAGATGTAATTTGTTTGTCTCAACAGATTTACAATTCTATGTAGATTTTATTAGATATATAAATTTAATAAAAGTAATACTGATTTTAATCTTTTACCTTCGTGTCCTTCTTTTGCAATATATTCGCGAAGATATGCGGACGAGCATTTTGGGCAGCGCAATTGGCTACACAAATTGGCTGCCACAAATTTGCGAGCGAAAAACTTAGCACTGCTGTCGTCGGCGATCATCTTTCTAGAATTATCTGTGTTATTTCTTTCAATCAATATATAAAAAATAATCGAGAAGAAAAAATTCTGGTGTGACCGCAACAAATAAGAAAACGAAATGAGCCTGTTAAACTGAAGTGTGTAATAATGCTAATAGACAACAATGTTGTGTAATTTCAAACAGATCACTAGTTCCGTTCAAGAGTCAGTTCGTAGTGAAGTTTATGATCACATTATATATGGTCACGCTTTTAACACATTTAAAAAGGTAGCTTAGTTCTTAAATATAGTATGAGGGTGTTAAATGTAATTAATAAATTAAAAAATGTACATATTTGATTATTTTCTACTGATATGGAGGAATAATACAAGTGAGATTTTTTTAATTTCTTGACAACCATCTGCTTTGAATAGCTTACCAACACTAACTTCTATTGTTCTAGAGAAACTGTTTAATTTCTTACTTTGGTTTTTTATTACACAATTATTTTTCTATTAAGTATGAAAGTTTTTTTTTTTTGATGTTAAAATATATATTTATTTTACGCCCAAGAAGAACACCATACTCAGAAGAACTATAAAAATTAAATCATTTTGCCTTTAACTAAACATGGAGTCCATCGCAATAACCAGAAAGTGGGTAAATAGTTAACAAAACCCAGTACACACAAAAATGTAGCGCGAAAGGGGACAGGAGTTTGCCTAAGAAGTTGAGTATCACAATTGAACATAAGACTGGATATTAAGTATTTGTATACCCTTTTTAGACAGAGCAAAATGCACTCCTCGTGGAATTCTTGTTTGCAAGGCAGAATCTTGAATTTGTCGCCTGCTTCCGCCGGCTATTTGCACACGGAACACTCGAATTCGTCGTCAACCTCCTCGGCGGCGATTTCATGGATCGGCAATTTGACTATGACTCGCTGGGCTGCATTTGGCAGCTCGATTCTATAACGTGGATAAGTAAATGCTGTCAAAAATTATTCGATGTATAATCTTTAATACATTCTTTTCTTTAATTGATGTTGCTTGACTGCAGATACCTGGCCATGAAGTTCCAGGAAATGGAGGAGAAAATGCGCGTCGAGAAGCAGCGCAAGGCTAACGAGCAGGTGAAGAAGCCCAAGCCCGCGGCGCGAAACGAGGAGATAGCATCAAATCCACCCATACCTAAGAATCACAAGCCTGACCCCAAACATGGTAGCGCTATTAATGCACAGGTCTATGAGCAGAGCTCGGAGTGCAACTTGCTCATCGACGATGAGATCGATGCCATCTCAGAGCGCGGTACCTATGACACCTACGGCCAGGCACCAACCACTATAATGCCAACATCAACGACAGAGGAAAGGCAACCCTTTAACCGGAGGCCCATTGTTGTGCCTTCCACGCCAGAGCCAGAAACTGAGCAGCGTGGAGGAAGAAAACAAGCTTAAAATCCTGCGGGACACAAATACGGCTGCAGGCCAAAAACAAGTCGAGACGACAAAAGTAAGCGTGGAGAAGCTCGAAGTTATTGAGATTAAGACGGATGGAAAAACGGGACAATTAATGCCAATATTAGGTAGCCTGTGAACGAGACAAATACAGAACCAGAGAATGACTTGCAGAATGAGGTAAACTGTTGACGTGCAAATATTGAATTAGCAGAGTTCCTAATTTATACAATTATAACGTTTGTTTATATAGATAACAACCCTTATAAAATATTTTAAGTTCATTTTGCAAGTGTTTCTATTAAAACGTAGTTAAGATGTGGACTGTAACTAACCAATTCGGCAAATGTGCGGCTTTCGTGATTAAGATGATATATCTTTGTGCACAGCTCGCAGCAGTTCAGACGACATTTGAAACAGTGGATATTTATCGGCCCATTGTGAACAGGGCATATTCGACGGTGGGGCATACGAAAGTCATCGTTGCCAACGCGAATGAGTCTTTTATCGTCGATGCGTTCAAGGATATGCGTTTTGAGGACGCGACTGTGCTGGTGTACGATCTCAAAGCAGTATTTGCAATAAAAGGCATTGCACTTCTTGCACTCGCCTCTTGCTGCCACATGGCCGCACTCGCTACACTTTGCCTCCAGCTCAATCTTGCTCGTGTTGTTCGCCGAGCATATCAGCATCGAGTTGTTAACCGATTCCACCGAGTGGCAACGATAATAGTCTAGGCTCTGCGTTTCGCCCATCACATGATAGTTGAGCTCGTAGTAGTCGCGTAAGTTGCCCAAAATTATGTGATTCGGAACTTTGGCATTAATCGTTGGCTGTGCTGGGCTCCGGCAAATGTGGCATTTAAAGTCCATTTTCTGGCATTGCTTGAAGATGCACGATTCGCACATAGTATGGCCGCAAGGTAACAGAAATGGACGATGATTCCCTATCAAGAAATGAAATTCAATAAGCAATAATTTTATATGATTTTTCTATTCTCCCAATATTTTCCGGGTTTTAGTAATTGTTGACTTCACGAATCAAATTGAAAACAGAGAGAAAAAACCTTTTATTTTGTTTGCACTGGAAAATTTGCAGAAATAAACTAAATTATGTGCGTTGTTTAGAATAACCACAAAGCGGAGGAAAAAACGTTGACAGCAAAGCATACAGACACAAAATAACGGTTTGTCAGTTGAGCACTAACACATACACACACGCACACAAGCACGCACAATGCATACGCAGATGTAATTTGTTTGTCTCAACAGATTTACAATTCTATGTAGATTTTATTAGATATATAAATTTAATAAAAGTAATACTGATTTTAATCTTTTACCTTCGTGTCCTTCTTTTGCAATATATTTGCGAAGATATGCGGACGAGCATTTTGGGCAGCGCAATTGGCTACACAAATTGGCTGCCACAAATTTGCGATCGAAAAACTTAGCACTGATGTCGATGGCGAACATCTTTCTAGAATTATCTGTGTTATTTCTTTCAATCAATATATAAAAAATAATCGAGAAGAAAAAATTCTGGTGTGACCGCAACAAATAAGAAAACGAAATGAGCCTGTTAAACTGAAGTGTGTAATAATGCTAATAGACAACAATGTTGTGTAATTTCAAACAGATCACTAGTTCCGTTCAAGAGTCAGTTCGTAGTGAAGTTTATGATCACATTATATATGGTCACGCTTTTAACACATTTAAAAAGGTAGCTTAGTTCTTAAATATAGTATGAGGGTGTTAAATGTAATTAATAAATTAAAAAATTTACATATTTGATTATTTTCTACTGATATGGAGGAATAATACAAGTGAGATTTTTTTAACTTCTTGACAACCATCTGCTTTGGATAGCTTACCAACACTAACTTCTATTGTTCTAGAGAAACTGTTTAATTTCTTACTTTGGTTTTTTATTACACAATTATTTTTCTATTAAGTATGAAAGTTTTTTTTTTTTGATGTTAAAATATATATTTATTTTACGCCCAAGAAGAACACCATACTCAGAAGAACTATAAAAATTAAATCATTTTGCCTTTAACTAAACATGGAGTCCATCGCAATAATCAGAAAGTGGGTAAATAGTTAACAAAACCCAGTACACACAAAAATGTAGCGCGAAAGGGGACAGGAGTTTGCCTAAGAAGTTGAGTATCACAATTGAACATAAAACTGGATATTAAGTATTTGTATACCCTTTCTAGACAGAGCAAAATGCACTCCTCGTGGAATTCTTGTTTGCAAGGCAGAATCTTGAATTTGTCGCCTGCTTCCGCCGGCTATTTGCACACGGAACACTCGAATTCGTCGTCAACCTCCTCGGCGGCGATTTCATGGATCGGCAATTTGACTATGACTCGCTGGGCTGCATTTGGCAGCTCGATTCTATAACGTGGATAAGTAAATGCTGTCAAAAATTATTCGATGTATAATCTTTAATACATTCTTTTCTTTAATTGATGTTGCTTGACTGCAGATACCTGGCCATGAAGTTCCAGGAAATGGAGGAGAAAATGCGCGTCGAGAAGCAGCGCAAGGCTAACGAGCAGGTGAAGAAGCCCAAGCCCGCGGCGCGAAACGAGGAGATAGCATCAAATCCACCCATACCTAAGAATCACAAGCCTGACCCCAAACATGGTAGCGCTATTAATGCACAGGTCTATGAGCAGAGCTCGGAGTGCAACTTGCTCATCGACGATGAGATCGATGCCATCTCAGAGCGCGGTACCTATGACACCTACGGCCAGGCACCAACCACTATAATGCCAACATCAACGACAGAGGAAAGGCAACCCTTTAACCGGAGGCCCATTGTTGTGCCTTCCACGGCAGAGCCAGAAACTGAGCAGCGTGGAGGAAGAAAACAAGCTTCAAATCCTGCGGGACACAAATACGGCTGCAGGCCAAAAACAAGTCGAGACGACAAAAGTAAGCGTGGAGAAGCTCGAAGTTATTGAGATTAAGACGGATGGAAAAACGGGACAATTAATGCCAATATTAGGTAGCCTGTGAACGAGACAAATACAGAACCAGAGAATGACTTGCAGAATGAGGTAAACTGTTGACGTGCAAATATTGAATTAGCAAAGTTCCTAATTTATACAATTATAACGTTTGTTTATATAGATAACAACCCTTATAAAATATTTTAAGTTCATTTTGCAAGTGTTTCTATTAAAACGTAGTTAAGATGTGGACTGTAACTAACCAATTCGGCAAATGTGCGGCTTTCGTGATTAAGATGATAAAGGCATTGCACTTCTTGCACTCGCCTCTTGCTGCCACATGGCCGCACTCGCTACACTTTGCCTCCAGCTGAATCTTGCTCGTGTTGTTCGCCGAGCATATCAGCATCGAGAGAAAGGCGACAGGAGTTTGCCTGAGAGGTTGAGTATCTCCAATCACAATCGAACATAAAACTGGATATTAAATATTTGTATACCCTTTCTAGCCAAAGCAAAATACACTACTCGCGGAATTCGTGTTTGCAAGGCAGAATCTTGAATTTGTCGCCAGCCTCCGCCGGCTGTTTGCACACGGAACACTCGAATTCGTCGTCAACCTCCTCGGCGGCGATTTCATGGATCGGCAATTGGACTATGACTCGCTGGGCTGCATTTGGCACCTCGATTCTATATCGATCATGATGGCCAGCACCTCGAGGCGGCGAAGACGTTGCTCAATATCGTTGGCGTCATCAGGCCCCGTGGGCGTATTTCCCAGCTTATCAAAATAATCAGCCATATTTAATTCTGAGAGGCTGCAAGATGGTGTTTCACATATTTCAAAATATAAAAAGATTCTCACCCATTTATAGAAAATATTGTTTTTGTGAAGCCAAATGCAATTTATTTTGAAATCAAACTTTATACAATTTTCTCTCATGACATTTTTGAGCTGGCACTTCAACGACAGAGGAAAGGCAATCCTTTAACCGGAGGCCCTTTGTTGTGCCTTCCACGCTAGAAACAGAGCTGAAAACCCAATCTGAGACACAGTGTAAATAGCTAACTGCAAATGAAATTATAAACTATCTATATAACTATAGAAACCCATACTATGTAATTAAATAAAAGCCAAGTATTAAGTAACTAATGATCAAATAAGATTTTATTTAAAAACGTAGACGACACACGCACACAATCACGCTCAATACATAAGCAGTTGCCATTTTTTTTGTCTTACAATTTTACGTAGATTTTTTTTTAAACATGAAATGGTTAAAATTAGTACAGATTTTAATCTCTGATGTGGTGGTTGCAACGAATGAGAAAACGAAATGAGCCGGTTAAACTTTAGTGTGTAATAATACTAACAGACAACAGTGTTGAGTAAGTTCAAACAGATCCCTAGTTCCGTTCAAAAGTCAGTTAATAGTGAAGATTATGTTAAAATTATATATTGTCACGCACGTAACACATTAAACTTAAACTTAATTCTTAAAAATGAGGATGTTTTATGTAATGATTAAATAAAAAATTTACATATTTGTTAATTTACGCTGATATGTAAGAGTAACACAAGTGAGATTTTGTCAATTTCTTCAAAAGCATCTGCTGTAAACAGCTTACCAACTTTATTATTTCTACAGCAACGGGTTAATATCTTGCTTTTGTTTTTTATTAGACGATAACAAATAAATTTCCAGTTTGTTTTTTTTTGTTTTAAAACAGACGTTTATTTTTACCACCAAGAACAAACCTCATACCCAGAAAATTACAAATTTAAATGATTTTTTAACCAAACATGGAGTCCAGTAGAGAAGTTTGACGATCACGACGATTGGACTCGTCCTGCTGAAAACGACGCAGTTCCTCGTAAACCTCATCATCGGTCTCCTAAATAGAGCACAATAATGAGAACGTGTGTAAATAACATACGAAACTAAATACTTACAAAGATGTAACGACAAATGGGACAGGAGTTTGCCTAAGAAGTTGAGTATATTAAATCAGAATTGAACATAAAACTGGGTAATAAATATTTTTGAATACCTTCTTTAGCCAGAGCAAAATGCACTCCTCGTGGAATTCGTGTTTGCAAGGCAGAATCTTGAATTTGTCGCCAGTTTCCGCCGGCTGTTTGCACACGGAACATTCAAAATCGTCGTTAACCTCCTCGGCGGCGATTTCATGGATCGGCAATTGGGCTATGACCCGCTTGGATGCCTCCGGCACCTCGATTTCTATATCGATGCCATTCATGATGGCCAGCACTTGGAGGCGGCGATGATGGCGCTCATAATCGTTGGCGCCCTCAGGCCCCGTCGGCGTATGTCCCAGTTCATCAAAATAATCGGCCATATTTAATATGAAGAGGCTGCAAGAAAGCGTTTCACAAATTTGAAAATATCAAAAAAGATTTTTACCTAGTTATAAAATTAGTGTTTTCACTTTTTTTGTTTTGGGTTTGTGAAGCCAAATGCCATTTTATTTCAAAGTCAAATCAAATCGTATACAATTTTCTCTCATATGTAGTAAGTACATTTAGGTATAGTTTGAACTCGATCTTAACTGTGTACAGTAGAGCCTAGGGCTTAGTATTTAGAAGCTAGGAATACATATATAGAAGAGGTCCTTGCATTTAAAATGTTCGTCTACCACTAAGATTAGATTATTCTCAAAAGTTCTTCACTAGTCTCTAAATTTACAGGCATATACTGGCATCTCGGGATTGCTACAGACTTCATAGTTCGTGTTTACTGTATTAATTAATAAGGTATTTTGTAACTTGAGCTGTGCTGAGTGAAGACAGGCAACTTGCGTAGTCAGTTTTCAGAATTTCAATTGACAATGAATAAAATCTTAATAAAAAAGATTCTGATGATTTGAAAATTTGAATATATATATGCTTAAAAAGGAACATAATGTGTGGAATGCAATGTGTTTGTAGTTATGGGGCTTAATGACATTTAAATTCTTCTGATTTAGGTAAGATTTTTATATGCGTGTTATTCTAATTTACGAGAGATTAAAACTAAAATTAATAAATAATTAGAAATTATATTTTAAAAGCTGTTCTAAAACACATGAAGATTGAAAAATAAGATCTTAATTTGAGTTTTAAATTAAAAATCATATTTATATTTTCTGCAATTTTTAAATTTTGAAACTTTCATTATGCATTGTGCACTGCATTTTGAAAATAATTTATATTAAGGCCAATTCAAAAAAAATTTCAAGGAAAGCCCCTCAATAATAACACAAAATGATGTTTGTTGTTCTCATTTCTTTTTTCTTTTCTTTTTATGCTATATTTATGTTTGTTTAATATTCAATATTAATATGTAGGTTTTCGTGATTTGGGTTGTTTTTTTCGTTTTTATGTGCACTTCATTCAAATTAAATACAAGTTTTCGCGGGAAATTATTACTAACCGTAATTGGTAACTAACTGTTGGCGACACAACTGTACTTGTTGGCAATGCCGACTTAAAGATAACGGGTCTACAAACAGCATAAAAGAAAATCGACAAAACCTTGGCTTAAACTAATTTAGATCGCTAGAGAATAAATAAAAGAATTTATCGAAATTATTATATGCCGCTACGGAAATACATACACTAGTGTTTCAAAAAAATATATATGAATTGTGTATAATATATATTAGATATATATTTATTTCTTCTTTGTTTTTGTTTTTTTTTTTTGTATATACAGGGAAAAGTGCGCAACTTAAAGACAACGAAACAATAACGAATAAGTACACGTTTTTCGATTTTACTTGGTTTTTTTCCATAATATTTTTTTTTAGCTAGTTTTAGCATTTTTTTTTTGAGTGTTTTGGCTGCGACTAACTACGGCAGGGAAGGTAGAGGAGAAAGAAGTAATGAAGTAATTACAATGCGCATAGCGAGAGCGAGAGAGAGTTACAAATAAGATTATGGTGTATATAAGTATGGTATTTATATTAGGATATATAATTTCTATAGTAAACGCGACACGACTGGCGTTTCGAATCTATAACACTAGCATTTACAGTTATAGTTCTCTAGTCTCTAGTCTATAGCTTAATAGAAGCAGTGCAGGCATTGTAACGTATAAATGACCGTATTAGGGTTTGCAACTGGAACTGGAACTGAATCTGGAACAGGAGCTGGAGCTGAAACTGTAGCTGGAGCTACATTGCGGCCAACTAGGCCAACTCCGTGTCCTATTCGGTAATGGATATCTGGGCATAGCCAAACAGCGAACGCTCGTCCAGCGTCTCGCCGGGTTGGACGCCCGAGCTGAGCTGGAACGTTATTGTCTTCATGGTGGCGCTTTGGGCGATCAGCTGATCCAGATGCAGTGCCATCGATTGCGTATCGAGTCTATCGACGAGGCCAGCATCCACCAGTTCGGAGGCAATGCCATTCGCTGTATCCTTGCCCACGGCAAACTCAAAGCGTATATCGTGCAATTCACGTCGCAGATCCCGCATGCGCAGCACCAGATTAACTGGAGGTGCCTCACTAGGACCGGCAGCTCCTTCCTCACTTGGCAACGGCATTTGTGCGAGGCCAGCTGCCAAATCGTGGGCAATCGTTGCAGCTGCTTCGCCCGCTGTGCCTGGCGTCATCGTGGCCGAGGATGCGCTGCGTGTAATATCCGGCGTTGTCTCTTCTCGATCGCTGTCCGAGCTGTCGGCGGCACGTTCGAGCCGATTAATCGGACGATCCTCGGACTCGGAATCGGATGACGGATGCTTGCGTCCACCGGTGCCACTGCCATTGTCCTCCTCCTCGCTGGACCACACCCATTCGCCGGTGACGGTGCGATGCAGACGACCCGAGGCGCCCGGTTGCCGTTTGGCTGCCTTGTGGACACGGGTCTCCATACTGGGGCCGTTCTGAATGAGGGTTTGGGTGAGATATTTACGATCCTTGGCCTTCTTAAAGAACGAATGCTTGAGCAGCTCACTGGCAGTGGGACGCTTCGAGGGCTCTTTTTGCAGGCACTCAACGATCATTTTGCGGAATGTCTTGCCATAGGCCTTATACTGATCCTTATCTTCGGCGCCCGTATCCAACGTGGGCGGCTCATTCTGCAGCGTCAGCATGAGCACCTTCATCGGCGGATATTTGTGATATGGCGCCGTCCCCGTTGCCATCTCAATGGCCGTAATGCCGAACGACCAGATGTCCGCCTTAAAATCGTAGCCATGATCCTGCTCCATCACCTCGGGCGCCATCCAGCACGGTGTGCCGACAAATGTGTGACGCACCTTTTGTCGGGACAAATCTCGACCGGTGGCCAACCAGGCGCTAACACCAAAATCAGCAATCTGTATGGTGCCATCATTGCCAATGAGTATATTTCCCGCCTTGATATCCCGATGGATCTGTCCATTCGAATGGAAATACTCCAAACCCTTGAGCACCTCCTTCAGCACCGTGGCAATCGTTGCCTCATCAAAGACACCCTGTTTACAGTTGGCCGCATGCATCCGATGCTTGATAATGTCAAGGAGGGATCCACCCTCGAGCAAACGCAACACAAGCCACAGCTCCTCGCGCACCACGAACGATGTGTGATAGGTGACAACGTTCTCGTGATTGCAAGAGGACATCGCTTGGATCTCTTTGAGCAGCTCATCCATGGAGGTATTCCATTTCTCCAGATTGATTCGCTTGATGGCGCACTTCTCGTTCTTCGGTATACAGAAGGCACCATGCACCACAGCCGTTGCACCCACACCAATCACCGCACGCAACTCATAATCATCCTTCGAATTGGGCCATGGCTGTTTATCGGGCGCAGTGGCACTGGGAGTGCCTGCAGCAGCCACATTATTGCTGGACGATACAGCTGGTATCGAAGTCATCCTTCTGATGGCGTGTGGTGTTCCTGGACGTTTGTGGTTGTTGTTGTAGTTGGTGCTTCGCTGTTGCAAGATTACCGACTGAGATCGCCTGGGCTGTGTGGCAATAACAACTGAAATTTGTTGATCCTCCTGTTTCTGCTCTGGTTTTGCCTGCAGCTCCTCTCTGTTGATGTTGTTGTTGTAACCAAACTCTGTGTCCTTTTGCCTGTAGCTGGCCTGCTGCTTGCTGCAATCTGTTGTGCTCCTCTGTTGCACGTTGTAACTGCCCGAACTTATCCGCTCGCTTCGATCCCCTTCGATCTCCGGTTGCTCTTCTGCAGTCTGTTTGTTTGTAAACCAGCCAAAGACACGATTTCCTTTTGGATTTTGATCAGCTGTGAATTTGTTGACGCTGTTATTGTTGTTGTAATTACTGCTGTTGTTGTTGTTGGCGAAGTATGCAACTTCTGCAATAGAGCAAAAGAGAGTACGTGTAAAGTAAGAGGGACAACCTTACAACAGTGACGAAAAAAAATATACGTACGAAGAAATCTAGTTTAAAAAGAATTGCATGCAACAAGTTACGTATTTACACATGTGAAGTAAGAATTTTATTCAAACTAAATCGCAAAAAAGTGTCACTCGGAAAATGATTGAAAAAGCTTAATGTTTTAGCTTTTTTCGACTTTCGGGATAACCGTTATCGAAATATATTAGATTAACTCTGCGTGTGCTTAGCACAATGTAAGTGGAAGCCCTAATACTTTTCGATTTTTATTTAACCAGATACCAACTTGTTTGCAAAGTCATAAGAAATTAGTCGAAACGTGTTCTAAGAATTTTTGATGCTTCGAAGCGAATCAAAACCTGATTTCTTAAGCATATTGTACCTTAACAAGCGCTCATTGTGCCTCTCTTTATTATCATAAACAGCTGAGTCGATGTGCCGCTCTCTTCGTTCTTATAAGCACCACTCAGAACGCCCTACGGGGGATTCACTCGCACGTTCGTAAAATAAACAATTTTTTTTACAATAGTTTTGCTCATGCACAAACACACATACACAAATGCATATATTATGTAGTGCCCTGCTGCCCTTTTTATGACTGATAAATCGAGTAAAAGCAAACGGTTTTCCACATAAAAGGGGATCTGATAAGCGATTTGTTTAGCTTTTTATAGTTTGATGAATCAACTGCATTTACAATGAGTGTGTGCACATAATATGAGAAGCTGACTGTATAGCACACTCGTGGCAAAAAAAGAGTGTACACAGCTCCTCTCTCTCTGACTCTCTCTTTGATCGTCCGCGATGTAGCATAAAAATTTACTTGGCGTAATCATTTTGAGTTGAGTTGCAGAGGTGTACGAGGGACCAATGACCGCGTTTAGCTATATTTAGACACAATTCCAATGATAACAACAACCACAAAAGCAAAGTGTGGAAAGTGCAATTAAGTTGATAGTTTACGGTACACATGCACATAGAAACATTTTTGCGATACAATTGCAAATAGAGTTGTGGATCTGCATGTTGTTATTGTTGTTGATTTGACACAGTGTGGTAATGGAAAGTAATGGGTGCGGTTGTTTAACCATTAACGGAAATTCTTTAACAGTGGCAACCCCAATATTGATAATCTTCTATACCTAATGATAAGAAAATATCGTAGAGCGAATAAAAATAATAATTGTTATCCAGACTAAGTCTTCCCTCTGAGATATTTATTTTCTTCAGTTGAACTACAACGAAAAGCGAATACAATTTGAGCATTTACTACATTTAGGCATTTACTAGCCATAATAATAAATAATAATACGGCAATTAAAGAGGAAAATACAAAACTAATGTTTACATACAACAAACAAGAAGCACCTTAGCAAGTGCGCATTGCGAATGGGTTAATCGCACAGGAAACGTTTCTTCTTTTTGGTTTAGTTGAAAAAAAAAGCCGAAGGTTATGGCCAAACAGCACTCCTATATATATGATAAATTAAGCAGCAGCACATCTTGAAGAAAAAACAAACTTTTTAAAATAGCAACAAGCCAAAAGCAACAAAATGAAAATAACACAAAAAAAAAATCAGAAAAAAACCCAACTAAAATCGTTGCCAGGCGCCGCTAAGTAAAATCGCAATGAATCAATATTAAAACAGAGCAGGGTGAGGGTGCGGGCGGTGTTTATATATATAATATATATATACATATATATGGTCTGGGGATGGTCACACGATCATGTGAAAATGTGATAAGCAAGCTGCGTTGTCACACGACCGACCCATTAGTAAATTGCTGGCGATCACAAGAGTTCTATTAGTTTTGATTAGGGCCTGTTGCTGCACTGCAATATTCGATATTTTATTGATTTCACGCAAAAGAAATCAAAACAATTTACGCAAAACAACAACGTTTTCTCCATTGCTATTGCTATGGTAATTACTTTTTTTTCAGTGCACTTCTTCCCCTCTAATCTTCCACAAGCTCTATCTTTCTCTCTCTCACACTCACACAACGATCGACGATCAGCAAACACGCGCGCGTTTTGTTTTGTCTTCGTTCGTATTTTTTCTTCCCGCTTAGTGTTCGATGCGATTTTGACGCGTTGATATTCAGCGTCGAGTAAGAACTGAGCGAACGTTGGCGCAACCCAAAGCGGAATAGCCCAGAAAGCCGAGGCATGAAACGTCAGAGTCAACGTCAGCAGCAGAAACAGAAACAACAAAGCACAACAATTGTGCGAAGAGACTGGATAGAGGCAAAAAAGTACATTACACCACAAAAATAAATGTATTGAGCAAATATCAACAGTTGAAGGTGGAATTGGAGGGTGTGGGTTACTACAGTGCAGCACACTGGCGCCGAGAGAGAGCGTAACGAACCAGAGAGAGATGGAAAGAGACAGAGAGCGCCCTGATATAGTTGCACAGTGGTTCGCATACTTTAAAAAATCAACCGTTGATTGGCTGTTGATTGCATCTACTTATACCTACATTTGCATGTATGCATAAAAAAAATAGACACGCAATATTTTGTAAAAATAACTTTTCTTTTTTTATAATCAGTTATTTTGCTAGCATATATTTATTTTTTATACATAAGAACATTTCTTAAGCGTTTCACAACCACGAATTCAACTGGCTTGTGACTTCTATTTTTTTCCACTTTTCACCAGAATTTTATCAGTACTAACAACAACAACAATAGCAGCGATTACAACAAACGAATACAATAAGCAACAGAGCTCCTAAAAAGTAGAGCATAGCCAAAAATACAATGTATTTAAAATAGTAAACTCATACACACACACATTCACACACGTAGAGCTATCTCTTGTTGAGATAAGTTGTGTATCCACGTTAAAATGAGATCGTCATGGAAAATTCGTGAATTGCTTTGAGGTCTGGCAAATGGTTTAGTTTCTGTGTGTTTGGCATAAAGTACACAAGAATTTCTCTGACGATCGCCATATGCGTTTACGAGTTATGGTACTATATCATCTACAACAACATCTCTATATGTATTGTTATTTAGGTCTACATTTTTAACTCAAGACAAATGCTGTGCATTTTTATGCGTCTCACAACAGTACTATAATAATACAAATTTGCGCAAAACATATCACATTTTTGCGTGCGTTTATTTATAGAGACGTTTGCTGTGCGGCTTTGCATGTCATTTCCAATGCAATCCACTGGCCAAAGAGAGGGGCATAGAGAGCCATTAAAAGGTGATCGTGATCGGCTAGTCGATAGTTGAGTGTGTATGTGTGTGTGGAGTGCGTGCAGCCTGCATGTAAATATCTGTAGTATGTGTTTGCGTGGTTGTGTGTGTGTGTTTGTGCGTCAACACATTTTGCGTTTATTGCACTTTGCATTTATAAACAGACTATTTATAGACAAAGCAATTTATGCACAATCTTAATAATTTTAATATTGACACATTAACGAGCTGAATGCACAGTGACTCTGAGCCTGAACTCATAATGGGAATTTCGTTTTTAAAAACATTACAATATTATCTTGTTTTATTTTGTCACATTAATTTCAATTGCAGCTATGGAAATATCGTCCTATAAAAGTGACATATTTTTAAATCGAATTTAATGTAATTGGCTTTATATCTAAAAGCTAAATAATATATGTTTTGATAAAAAGATATACAATTTATATCTATATTAGATCTTTAAAGTTTCTTAAAACTAAACTAAATCTTTATAAAATGTAAATATCATTAAATTTTAAAAATTTTTTGTTCCAAAAATTTCAAGATCTCAGGTCTCAATTATTTTAAAAGTTGAATGCGAGTAGTGTTGACTTAAATACAAATTGTAGCAATTAAACTTTTCAGCGCGTAACGTTAAAATAAATTGAATCTTGAATTTATCTGTTGCATTTTCGATTATTTTTAATGATTTTGAATAATTACTCGGTTGGGAAAAACGTGGCATTCAAATAGACGAATCGCATTTGCTTTGCACGAAAATAAAAACATGTAAATAAATATGTATATTTATTTAGTTACAAGAAGCGTTATTTTTATTAATTACGCTGTTTTTGTCAACTGACCTCAGCAGTTGACATGTAAAAGTTGCCTACTACATAAATACGTAAGTTTGTACATATATATATATATATGTATATATATATATGCATTTTTTTTAATTTTTATTTTTTTTAAATATTTTTTGAGTCTGTTACCTTATAGAGAATTATGTATGTACATTTGTTATGCAAATTTGTTATTATAATTAGATTATTATCGGTGATTCATGTTCAAATTAGCGATCAATAAAATCAATATATATGTATATATGTTATATTTATATATATACATATACTCACCCGTCTGTACAAACAAATCGATCTCAGATGCTTGACATATTGGAAAACAAGTTCTTATATGGAACAGGAAGATAAAGTTTGTTTCATTTGATCGATAATTGCCAGACTTTTGTAAATATTTATAAAATAGATTGTCGATAGTAATAAAAGTAAATATTGTAGAGATATAGCCATCCAATTAAATATATAAAATACCCTAACATATTATTGATAAACTCTAAGAATTTTATTTATTGAATATCCAAATTGTATTGTATTTACTAAAACCCTTGCCAAAATTACTATTAACACAACTTCTCTGTTGTTAAAGTCGACTTTATATTCATTCAGTTTTTCTTTAAAATTAATGTTATTTTAAATGTAAATATTTTTGTTTTATAATGTTTTTTCATAACTGTTGGGTATTACTAAAACTAGTATACTATTATCAAAAATTTCTTAAGAATTAGAACACAAATTTTTAACGCGGCTTTAAAATTTTTTTTAAAATAAAAATGTTATTAATTGTGTTCTTTTTTTATTAAAAGTTACTGTCAATTCATATGACATATGAGCATTTTTCAGTAACAGTTGAATCCGCTTATCAATATTCTCAATTTTGCATATGTAATCACTTTAAATTTTATAGCTAAAAATCAATATTGTTCACATGAATATTAACAGATAAAGTTAGCACAATTTATTTAGGTTTTTTTTTTGGCAATTTTTTTTTATTTGTCTTTTAAATGAAACATATTTATTGGTTAGTCACACAATGTGAATTTTAAATGATTTTTCAGCACAGATATTAGAAATAAATTTATTACGAAATTGCGAACCCACTTTGCTTAAGGCAAATCATATTTAAGAAATGCATTTTGCCGATTTCGTTGATGGGTTTGTACACTTTTACACAGACACTTTAAATTTAGGGGCCACTTGCGAGTGTTACACAAAGTGACTTTTGAGACTGATCTGATTTGGGCGACTGATAGGCCGGAATCGATTTACGTGCAATTTAAAATCGCATTGCTAGCGGTCGCTCCTCCAGCGTGAAAATCTGAAATTCAACTGAACTTCACAAATCGTTGTAATCAAACATTTAAAATGAACATTTTGTTAAGCAATAAACAACAATAAAAAATTAAATGAGCGCTACAAATGGCGGAACACGACGACAACACGCCAACTGCGACGAAGCCAGCACAAAAAATGTGCGAAATTTTGAGTGCCTATATTGGTTGTGAACGTCTTCGTGTGTTTGTGTGTGTGTGTGTGTGTGTCTTACTAGTATTTCATAAAACTACAACTACACATCGAGCTAGTGGTATTGGTGCCCAAAATTTATTGGGTGGTTTTTTGGGGGATTTTTTAGTTAAGACAACTGTCTAAACTAATTTACTAGACTTTTCATATTGATTGAAAATTTAATTTAGTACTGATTTATTGACGGCTCTTGTTATCTGTTTCATGGCGGTACCTTTGATTTTTTACCCATAAATATACAGTCATGTAAAGTCATCACAAATCTATAAACTTTTTCAAAGGTATTTTAAAATTTTAAATATTTATATTTGAATAAGTGTTTTGTTTTAACATCTGAAATATATCTACCTTTTTCACGTATAATATTTTGGGATTCTACGAAAGTTGATTTTGCTTGTAAAATAAAAAAAGTGTGATTTTCAAAATAAAAAATCTTTATTGTTGACTATGTCTATTCTTGTTAAACATATTTATTTGATTTCCAACTAAATGCTATATGAATTCGAATAAAGGTTAACGCATAAATGCTGTGAAATTTTACAACCCTATGATAAGGGATTTTATAGGGAAATAAGATAAAAATAAGTTAAAGTAAAATAAGAAAAACAATAAAAATTATCATATTTATGATTCACTTTGACAATTTGAAGCCCTCCGTTTGCAAAATATTTGTTTAAAATTATTATAAATTATTCTTCAGTTAGTCTTCAGCTATATATTGGTTGTCTATACATATAATTCAATAAGTATTTAGTGTTGCAACCCTGGCATACCAATGTTTTTAATCTCTATTTGCATACTGTTTAGCAGCAGTTTTGCTAAGCTGCGCAGTTATTATTATTCTTAACAATTTACACTCAGCCTATGCGTAATTTATTTTTATTGTTGCCACAAACTTGCTTTCTTTTTATACAACTGCTAGTACATTAATACTCTTTATATATATATATATTTATATATAGATTCGGGAATGCATGTGTGAAATGTGCGAAAAATCGCAAATGGCATCGTATTTATTACACAGATTCAAGTGATTGAGTTTCATAAAAACGAAAAATTAGAGCCACATTTTATAGCACGAGTGTAGGCGTTGCAGAGTTTTTTGCAACTGGTTCGTTGCACGCTTTATGCCAAAATTCGCTTTGATTTTATGCAGATAATTAACACATTATAAAATGCCGCCTAGGGGGATGACATCGCTGCTGGTCCCTGAACGCTGGCTGCGTGAAGTGAACTAAAAAATCAATGTGAATGAATCATATCCCTACTGTAGACATGTGTCGTACCCCGACAAGAAATCAGCTAAGCCAGACAGCACTAAATTTATTCATACACTCAAAAAAATAAAATTCCCCTAAAGTTTACAATCTCACTATAATTTTGGCGGAAAGTGCAAACTACAAAGTAAAACCCAATTTATATTCTATTTTCTGAAATATAAAAAAAAATTGCTTTATGTCAAAAATTATTATAAGAGTTCAAAAATTTTAGAAAGATTATAAATAATTTTCTTATGATTCAGCAAATTGTATTATTTATTTTTTTTTATTCTTTAAATAAGTATTTGTATTTATTGAAATATTTTCTATGATTAAGACAAATAGCAAGTCCTTCTAATATTTTTATTTATTTAGAAATTATTTCTTAAATCAAGAAAAGCTTCCTAGCTTTCATTCAAAAATGCACGTCGATTTTTTGTGCTGTTCCCCTGATGTGTATTTTTAAACAAGCGTTTGCGTGGCAGCAGCTTTTTTTATATATATAGTGAAAGTTCATTGAAAAAATGCTAAAAATGTGTAAAGTGTCAATTTGATGTGTGTGAAACATAGCTCATATGTTTATTTCAATTAGTGATCAGATAGATATCTAATACTTATTTCTATTTTGCCATAGCTCAGCTCAAGGCGAGGACAAGCGTATATTGCTCTCTGAAAAAGTGTGCAAAAAATTAAAAAATATTCCAATAATATTTGGCATTTGCTTTGAGTAATTGCCAAGGTTGCTTTAGTTGAATGAACTTTTAACTGCAGGAAGTTATTTTAACTATAATTATGCAGCAAAACTTAAAGTGCTCGTAACATTAAATTGCGAGAAACAAAGCGCAATCAAATTCACATTTGAATTTGATAATGTGGCTTTATAATCTAGAGCCAAGTAGTGGGTAGTCGACTATATACAGCTTATAACAAATTCTGCGAGAATGGCCTGTTTGGTCCACGCTTTTTTCCCAATTATTCCCCAGCATTTTAGACCATCTATCTGAATTCTGTACTCAACACCAAATATTTTTAATAATATTTATAAATCAGGGCAGACATCTACATCAAAAATGTAAACACTTTTATGATTCTTTAAAAAATGCATAAGTTTTGGTTTTAATTAACTATACATTTTTTCTATTTTAAACATATTATTCTATGTAAACTTGTGATATAGTTTACATAAAATAGTCCTCGTTACTGTAAAGGCTGTAAACTGTAAATAATTAAAAAACAGAGCTGAAACAGTCATTGTTCAACAATTAATAAATATTTTGATTTTAATACCTACAAAATATATCTATCAATTGTTATATCACTTGAATGCCCCTAAAAGACTGAGCTTGGCGCAAATGTGAAGCATATGCAATTTGAGAAAAAAAAAACTACTATTGAACAAGACACGTACTATTTGTTTGCGATTTGCAGTAACTCACGACATTTCGCTCAATATGCAAATAATGATTAAATAAAAAAATACAAGTAAAATTCTTTAGCGCTTGATGACAATGACTAAAAATAGACGTCGCAATTGAAATGTCGGTCCACAAATAAAACCCAACTGCTTTATGTTTTGCTTATTGTTGCTAAATTTAAAACGATGAACGTCAAACGCGTCGTCGGTCGCTTTAGTGAGTGGGCAACTGGGTAAAAACTGACCAGGAAACATGCAGCATCCATTAAATACGAAAAACATACCACAAAATGCGAATGCCGGTGAAGAGCTGTGCGAATTTAACTCTGGGGCTACGGTGAATAAAAGCACAGCAGAGAGAGGGTACATAATAATAGCCACAACAACAACAACAATCAGTTACACACACGCACAGCCACATACACAGCAAAGCACACACAAGTTCAAAGTCAAAAGTAAATGTAAAAATTGTCTGTAAATCGAAAGCGCCACAAATTGAGCAACAACAAGAATAAAGAAGACAATGATAATGATGTTGATCATTAGCCAGCACGATCATTATGTCAATTTGTTGTTATTTTTCTGCTTGGCCAAGCATGCAAACGAATTAAAACTGGGCGGGAAACGCCTTGCAGGAACTCAGGCTAGCAAAATTTAATTAACATTGGCTGTAAGTTACAGAGATCTGAAAAATTTGAGTAGCTTATTTGCTCAAATAAAGTGAAAGCCATTTGGTATTCACAATATTTTTTCATATAAATCACAGTACGTTCTTAAATATTACTTAGAGAAAAAATATTACTCAAGTATTAAATAATGTTTACAATTATTTTCTTTTTGAACTTAACTTAAGTGTTCAATAATTTAAATAAGAAGAAACTATTATTTGTATTAATAATAATAACAAATTTAAATTCATATTTTAAATAAAACTTAATACTTACTATTTACGTACTTTAGTAAAGCTGACTTAATTAATTTCTAAATAATATTAGTCCTTGGTTTTTCACAGTGTACACGTAGAAGTACCTATATCTATGCATTGGTAATAATACTGTGTGCCTGCTTGGCCTGCCTGCCTGCCACTGACAATATCAAAGTTTTCACTTGCTGCCAATTAGACGATTAGCGCCGTGCGTCCCGTCCCCTACGTGACCCACTACTCGTAGTACCAACACACCCCACCACTTCCCCACCACCCTTCTTGTAAATGCCTAGTGCGATGATTTCCAATTTAATCGCGATCCTAAATTGTAATAATTTAGATTTCGCAGTCGTAAATTGCTATTATTTTAATTAATGCATTTTGTCTACGCGTATTTTTAGTAAAACACGTCTGCCTCATACCGTATCAATGCTGCTGGTGACTAATATGTAAGCTGTACACAAAATGACAATCTCGATAATCCAAATACTCTTATTATATTGTGCATATTAGATTTAAAGCTAGCTTTAAATCACAAATTTATAAATTTATAAATTCATATATTCAACTTACCAACTTGTCCGGTAAAATCTGCAAATATAATTTACAATTATTTCATTACATATTTTATAAATCTTTTTTTTTTTTATATATATTATTATAAGTGGATTTATATATTGAGTGTAAATATATAAAAATTAAGTTACAATGTGATTTTAAAAACCCCATATAACAAAGTTTTTCTAATACCACATCTGCAAACTAAATAAATTAAACCAGACTTAATTACACAATTTGGAAATGACAGTCTTTCATGACCTGGCAACAGAATAATTAAAAAAAACCATAGATCTACAATTATAGAAGAATAAGAATACTTTAATATTATTGATTACGAAGGCAAAATTATAACTGGAATTTACTAACATCAAAGCACTAAGATTTTTATAAATATTATGCAAACATTTGCTTAAAAATGCTTTAAAATGCAAGGTTTATGAAACCATTGTTGAATTATTTGACAGCTGTATGTGTCGTGTGTCATAAATTAGATCCTTTAATACCCGACACGCTTTGTGCTAAAAATGCATAAAAATAATAATCAACAAACAAACATTCGTGCTATGAGCTGGCACGTGCTGTAACACCCATTAAAATATCAATATTGCAACTAGAAAATCCAAAAAACACAACTAAACATAGACACGATGTATTAAATATTAAATCTTTGTGGATGCCAAAATGACATGCAAGACAAACACATTGCGCATAATTTTATGACCGACACACGGACTACAAATAAGCAACAAATAAATAAATGTGCAAATAAAATGTTAGACAGATACTAAATGTCCATATCAATGCAGTATTTTTTCTTTGCGGCAATACAAAACTTAAAAACTCATATGGAACAAACTGAGTAAAATAGCAAATTGCTTAGTTAATTATTTACTCATTTGATATTAATTTTTATTTAATCCGCTTATATTGTTTTTCTATTTATATTTTAATACTATAGTAAACCTATAGTAACTTTTTCATCCACATTATTAATTTCTTTTTAAATTTAGCATGCAAGTCTTTAAAATGCATAGCCAATATTTGTTTATTTTTCGAGCTCAATTGGAGAATGCATATTATATTGCATTTTTGGGTTTTTTTATTTTCATATTTGCTGTTTGAAATCACGCTGCCCCTTATCAGTTACTTCATTCAGCCGTGCTTTCAAGTATATTTTTATTTAATATTTTTTAAAAATATTATTACTAATCAATGCGACTGTGCAATAAGTTTTGCTGCTGTTGTTGTTGCGATCAAATGTTCGGAGCGTGACCAAAGTACAATGGACCCCAATAAACAATAACAAATTAAAATGTAGGTGCTACCCGAGCAAATAATAAAAAATCAACACAATCAGCAGCAGCAGGCGACAGAATGCACGTGGTGTCACATGAGCAACAGCTCACCACAATAACAATAACAATTATAAGGCTCAGCTGGAAAGATGGCTGCTGCTGCGGCTGCTGTTGCCTCTGCCAGGCATCTCAAGCATAATTGTGACTGCGGATGCATCTAATTGTAAACGCAAATTGGCAGGCAATAAAAGTCAGGCAGGTGTAAATGGTTTATCGATCAAATTAGCAGACATTTCACAAATCAGCCAAGTTTGGCGCGTGGCGTAATCTGCGATATTTGTGCCAGTTGCAGGGATGGATCAGAAATATGCGTTGCGTGCTTTCAAGTGGCCAGTTAAAGTGTCGAGATTATTGGCCAAGTTCAGAATAAGTTCAGCTCAATTGCTGTGCAATTAACCTTCAAAAGTTAGTGTGAGAAATTTAACCTTAGTGACGAGTTAAGGCATAATGCAAACAACAACATCTTCTACAATCAAAACTACAATATTGTCCACAAATATATATCGGTATTAGTTTATTTCTTTTGAAAATCTGCAGACAAAATTGTACAGAAATAATGCTCACATTCTTTTGAATACAGTGCTAGAATCAAATATATTAACTATGAGAATTTCTTCGATAATTTAAAGTGTTGAGGGTTGCATTTTGAGAATTGAAAACTACAGTTATTTTAAAAAGATACAGTGGTGTTAAATTAAAATAATGATTGTATGTATCAACTATTTTATATTTTCCCTCTAAACATTAAAAAAAATCGAAAAATATAAAAAAAACCTACTTGAGAATCCCTTCTGAATGCAAACAATTCTAATATGCAAGCGTCCACTGTACAAGTAATAAAAAACGAGAACACTCTAAATTGTTTATTGCATAATGGATATGACGTTCTCTCACTATTTCTCTGTCTCTCGCGCGCGCACCTTCCCTCTGTGCAAAATGCAAATGCATTTGCGCGGGAAAGGGTAATAAACAGCTGGGCGCACAGCTGCTGCTGCACCCACAAGTCGCAGTTGCAGTTGCTGTCGCGTTGCTGGTGAAATGCATAGAAAGCAAACTGCCGCTAATTGAGACTAGTCGTCGTAACGACGTGCATTTGAAGTTCGTATCAATTAAGAAAATGCTACAATTCAATCAATTTCACAGGCATGCCTTTTCCTACTAAAGTGGGACGGTAGTGTAGTCGCTAGCTCACTCGCTCACTCGTTTTGCACGCGCGTTCCAATTCCAAATGACACGCATAACCTCACACAACTACAAGCGCATTTACTGAGTCACCAATGCAAACGCCAGAGAGAGCGAGTATCTGCCGCAGTTTGTGTGTGACGTTTTCTCTCTCTTTTTCCACGATGACAACAAGCCGGTATTTCGTTTTCATATTATTTCCGCAACGAATGAAAAGTTGAAAAAGTAAACGCAAATGAAATACTTCATCTGCGAATGAATATTGACAAATACTGAAGCAAACTGAGAGGCAAAAGAACCAGTTACTCTCATTCAAATAGGCTTATAAATACAGACGAAGAACATAAAAGAAACCAACCTGTTCTCCTCTTGCTAAAGCAGCAGCCGCACAGTCGGCAAAATCGATTTAAAACTAACACGCTTTTCTCTCGCACGAGGACTCCACAGTTCACAGCTGTCGCGAATTAGCTTTTTTCTTTTTTTTTGTTTAGCAAGTCCAGCGAAAACTTCCACTGTCCACAATAAGAGCAACAAACACCGCAAGCGTAAAGTTCAGCGTGAACACAGGTTTTTTTTCTTCGTCTGTTGCTTGTGTATCTGCGAAAGACGGGAGGTTGTGTGTTACGCTGGCAACTTCAGTTCCGTTTATATTATGATTTGAACTGCATATAATGCACACTAGTTCAGGTTTTAAATTAATTAAGTTTTTTTGCACTTTCTTTACTATTTGATGACTAACGTAAATTGAACGCCAATTTCGCGAAACGATTCTGCAGTGACTTGAATAAATATACAACAAATTCGTATTGCTCGTTTCGTTCCCGTTTCGTTTTAGCTGCTTGTTTTTTGTTTACCATTTGTACCTCAAAGAGAGAGAGAAAAAGAGAGCGTAAAAGTGAGTCGCAAGTATTTTACAACACTTTAAACTACGACACTGGTTATCGCTGCGCGCGCAAATTAAAATATTTTTACATGATGTGTAAAATCACCTTTTTTGAGATAAAGTAAATTTTGTATATATTATTTTTAGCGCTAGATGGGCAAACGCTTTCTAAATCGCAGAAATGGATTATGTCTACTATTTTTTTTCCTTGAATACTTAGAGGAACATCTTTGTAAATTTCTTAAAAAATTAGAAACTGTACCAAAAATTTTATTTTTTCTCTGATAATTAGCACTAGGACTAAATTTAACAATAAGATCTCTCGGATTGTGGAATTTAAGCATTGGTTTGCCAGATAATTAACCAATCTAGACAACTATTTGAACGGACCGCTTGAGATGACAACCCCCATGTTTGCAAATGTCCAAAATGCATTCAGGCGACGTCGATGCTGACGAAAGCCAATCAACTAAGTGTCCAGCTCCAAGAATTAGCATAAGAAAGCGTCCGACATGAAAACTGTTCACATTTAGTTACCCCATTGAAATTTACACCCAAAGGGCAAGGCCCAACTCGTTAAAATGGAGCATTTCACTTGTCGCTGTATACAGAGCAACAGAGCAACAGAGCAACAGAAATAGAGCACCACCCACCACGCACTGCCCACTTGCCACCTGCCACCTACCACCTGCCACTTGTCTGGCAAGTTTGACTTAAGTGCAGCTTTAGCGAGGCGCCTGTCTGGTTACCGTTACGCTTACTGTTACCCATACGCCCTTATGCATCCGTCCGCGAGAACGTGTTAAATGCAGGTGTTTGGCATTTGAGTTACGTGCGAACGCAACAAATTGCTAGCCCCACTTTTGCCGTTTACATTGTAGCCACCCGCACCACACACCCAGCAATCCAACTGTAATTAAATTCCACAGCTTATCTCTATGTTCTCTGTGTGTGTGTGTTTGTGTGGATGTATGTATGTGTGTGTGCTTGTTTGGTGCAATCGCGGGTGTGAGGAGAATTTCTCACAGTTGCATTGGTAAATCTACGCAAATCACATAATCTGACGTCACGTAATCTAACGGCTTACATGCAACGAGCCAATCGGCCAACGGCTAATGGCCACTAAAATCACTCACAACTCAATCGACTCGTGAATTGAGTATTGACGGGTTGAGTTCATAATTCGCCATTCATCAAAGGGTGTGAATTGAAATAAACGATTTGTAAACTGTAAGATATATATATATATATATATATTTATTATTAAATCGTATAATTTAAATATTAAAAAGAGTAACGAGTTACAAATAAGTCGTACTAATTCCCCTTGTGATCAAAATTCTTTCGAAATCATTGCCTTTTAAAAAACTAAAATTCATTTTTAAATTTTGCATTTTAAAACCGTCTTTATTTGAAAGTTTTGAATATAACTTTTGCATTTTTTTCTTTATTTAAAAAAATATATTATTTATTTATTTTACTTATCAAATAAAATATGAACAAAGCACGAAAACATAAAAATATTTTCTTTTAAAAATCGGTTGCTGAACAAGTGCTCATATTTTCCACTTTTTGCGTTTGGAAAAAAAAGAAATAGATCTTAACTCAATTTTGAGCAAGTCTTGCCTTGTTTCTTAATTTTACAAAATATTAATCTTTGTATTTTTTGTATTTGTATTTTCCAGTTGTAAAAGTTTGTCTTTTAAGTTAAGAGCTCAACAAGCTTAGCTGTATTTATTTTATTTTTTTCTTATATGTTTTGTGAGGTCTTAACAATTAATGTTCCGATTATGATGATTATTAATGTCAAATATAAGAAAGTTTAAATTGATTTATATTGTTATACAATTTTTTTTTTACGCCGGCACAAATCTTTCGAGCGTTTGTTGCTGTGGACAACTCCAAAAGATGTGATTACACAAAGTTTTAATAATAATTAAAGATCAATTGAAAGAGAACCTCACACGGACATGGCTATATTGGCACGACTAGTGATTATGATTTCTAAGAGAACAAAAATAAAACTGATCATAAATGGAAAATTTTGAGTTTTGTCTCCTTCGTAGAACAGATATTTATCTAATTATTTTTTTAATGCTAGTCCACAATTATAAATTAAATTTAGTTAACATCGGTCATCTCTGAATTCACTAAAGTATAATCAGAAGCGAGAAAATACCAATTAGATCAGGTTAAATTTAGCTAAGTTCCAAGCATCTGTGTTGATTTTATAATTTGTATCTTGATGGATCCGATTGGTCCAAGTGATTACCAAGTGCTGACAGGACTATAAAACAATTAAATGGCTGTTTGACGCACCGGGTAACGAGTGTCCATTAGTTCGACTCCAACTGTTGAATGGTAAATGGTAACTGGTAATCCAGGGGCAATAAGCAAACAGACATTGGTCCACTCTGCGTCCAGGTTGAGGTCTGTGTCAATGGAACGTGACGCGGCAAGAGTGTTCTTAATGCATTCGAGCCTGGTTGCCAATTTGGTTGGTAACCCTAAATGCAATCAGTTTCGGGGAGTCTTCATATATTAGCTAATGGCAAAATTCCACGATGAGGTGATGGGGTAAAACCTGAGCTGAATCGAGGTGAAATGAGATGAGATTGGGTGGGTGATTTAAGAGCAGCTAAGCCATGTGACTCATTGGGCAGGTCATTTGGCAGCCGCACACGTTTCACGTTCAGCTTATTCAGTTGCTCCTTGGCAGAAGTGAATTTCATTTGAAGTCTAAGCTAGTTAAGCAATAACACTGCAGAATGTCATCAGCGTAAGTAAAACAAGCCAAAAAAGGAGTCGGGCCACGACAACAATACAAACACCTGAGGTGTACTTATGCCATGGCATTAGCATTCCTCACAGCCAGTCAGCCAGTCAGCGAGTTGCAGCTAGTTTGGCCGAAGACAGAGATAACAAAAACACGCACAACAATTGAACCCGAGTCTGCAACAGGAGCAGCACCAGCAGCAGGCGCTCTGGTCGCATACTTTCCACATAAACATGCCCCACACACGCCCACATGTAGCAGCTTGTTTGCGTCAAAAGGCTTCAGCGATTTTATGGCTGCACTTGCAGCCGATGCGCGTTGCCGTTGCCGTGGCCGTTGCCAATGTGAATGCGATTCTGAATACGATTGTGAATGTGAATGTGATTGTGAATGTCGATGGTGGCGCTGATAATAAACACATTTCCAAGCTCAATGCCAGCGAAACACAGCAACAACAACAGCAACAAATTGAAGGAAAAGTTATATGTGATTGTCAAAGAAAATTAAATACTCTTTGCCTAAATTATTATTTGTTATTATTAATTATAAATATAAATAAATATAAATTGTTAATTATTATGGCATATTACAAATAAATAGAGAATTGCACTTCCATTTATTCAAAATATAACACATTTAACAAACAAAATTCAAATCTTTTTAAACAATTAAAATTTAATTATTTTCATTTTACAAATACTACAACAAGAAATCTAAATTCTCATTTCAAGTGCATGTTGCTCTTAAAAGTCAATGTTACAATCAGAAAAACAAAAAATTAAATAAAATTACTTAAGTCAAGTAAAAACTTATGTTTTCAATCAAGTGCTTAAATTTTTGTATTTAAAATATTCATTCTGTTTTAAAGATTATTTAATTATATTGATTAATGATTTTTTGCTATTAATTGACATTGGAATATTGAGTATGATATTGCAGTAAAATAAAAATGTGTTTGAATTTCAATATATTTGAAAATAAATAAGAAATTACTGCGAGTAAAAAGATGGAAAAATATCGAAATAGAGTTTTTGACATTGACTCCAGTCAATTTTTTGATTTGAACAGATCAAAAATTACTTCTGATGTACAAATTTAATGAATAATTAATTAGAAATTGACGATATTGACGAAATCTATACGATTTTTTTTAAATACATCAGATATATATATAAATATTTAGCCCACTATTCATTTCTGAAGGTTTTATTTATATCTTTATTTTGGAAAAGCTTACCTAATTGCCATTGATATCTTGTAAAATGAGAACAGGCAGTGAATACTGTCTATAAAAAGGTTGATAATTAAATTAATTAGAGATAATTGCATTAATTCCTTACACAATGCTTAACAGAATTGAAATAACCCTTGGCAAGTGTATAAAAAAACAACAGAGTCGAGAACAAAACCAAAAGGAAACAGAAATAGAAATGGAAAAGAACTGGCCTCGCCTTGTGCCGGGTATTGGTATCCGTATTGAGTTTTGCAACTGGAACTGGGTCTTTCTGCCTGCACCAACTGCCTGCCCTGCCAACGGATATATAATGAAGTTTCGCAATCTCGTTGACTGTGCGAATGGCCATGCTGTCTGCCCGTGACAGCTATTCAGAGGTGGTGTGTGACGAAAGTGGCGAAAGCAGGAAGGGGAGTGGATGGAGGGGATGAGGATAAGGATGAGTCTGTCGCTGCAGTGGAGGCAACTATTGCCGCCGGCTCAAGTGTGATTACATGGCTATGTTCGTTGGCGTCGAGTGTTTCTGGCATAATATTATTGTTTCTGTGCTCGCGTGTGAAATCAAACTCGATGCAATGCCAAAAGGATTAAAAGGATACAACGACTAGCATGACGCTGCACATACGCTTCCAATACTCGCGCAAGAGGATGTGTGTGTGTGTGTGCTTGTTTGTGTATCCTTCACAAAAGTTCAGCCCATGCCACATTTTGTGGCTCACATGCAGCTCACCACAGGTCTGCAGCGCCCATCGACAGCTTGTAAGTGTAAACAGCTACATAACCGGGTGAAAGTTTGAACTTGAACCGGTTTTAGTACCGGTTCGAAGGACTTTTCAAGTCCGCTGCAGCACATTGTGAAATTATTGAAGAATTCAAATACGTAAAATAAAAAATTGTGAAATATATTTTAGTTAACCACCAAAAAAGTTAATTTTTTAAATTATAATTTAATTAAATTAAAATAAAAGTTAAACAGTAAAATATCAATCTTCCTATCCAAAGTAAAAATATATATTTATATGATTTGTATGTTTAATAGATTTGACAAAATTACGTATTTATTTATATAAATTTTGTAGTATATAATTAGATTTTAATTAAAATTGAAAGAATTAATATAATGGATAAAAATAATCTGTGGATAATAAAATTTCAAATTGTTCACGATTATTTATCGAAGAAGTCGCTTTTTGGATTTGCTTAAAATGGTTCTATTAACTAGTGCATCAATTTATAGGGGCCACGCGATGTTGTAAAAAGCCGTTGCACGTTGCACGTAGCCTTTGCAGACGTTCAAATATTTTCCCAGAGGGCGCTCAGCACACACACAGATCAGTGGTGGACTTTGCGGAGCAAACAGTTGAAACGACAGGCAAAAAAGGACTGCAACATGGAGTAGCATACAGTTATTTGACTTTTAACTTTTATTGCTTTATGTAGTTTAGATAAACGTTTGTGGCATGCCATAAATACGCAACAAACGGCAAGCAGCATATTCAACAATTCTTCAAACCAAAAAAACAATGCGAAAAGGGATGCCAAACTTTGAGAAACTTCAGCTCAAACTGAAACTAACAAAAAAAAAAAACTTTTGCAGTTCGCCTTCTGTTGTCCTTCGATGAAAGACAATCATCTGGCAGACAAATTGAGAAAGATGTTTGCGGCTGATGATTTATGTTGTAAGTGGGTAACAAGCATGCCACTTGCCTCCTGCCACATGCCACATGCCACTTTCCACTTGCCACTTGACTTTGCCGCAAAGTTTCCTGAGTTTCAGCTTAAAGTTAAAGTTGAAGTTCACGTTAAATTTCGCGCACTTTTACGCACCATCAAAAAGCTCAAGTTACTTTTCGCTAGTGGCGAAAGTTTTAATTAATTTCACACGCACGACACTTAACTTGTGCATCTAATTACATGGAACAGGTATAAGAAGTGGGAAATGTGTCTGTGGCAGCCACCATTATCGGCAATATCATCAACAAGCATTGTTGCTGTTGCTGCGGCTGCAGCTGCCCATAAAACGCCAGGAAAAGGCAAAACAAACAGCAGCTGCAGCCGCAAAGTATGCAACACTTTTACCAAAATAGTTAAGTTGTTGGTTGTGTGTTGGTTTATTGGAGGGGGGGAGGGGGATTGAATTTTGTTGTGGCAAAGGCAAGCGGAAGTGCACTGGGCCAGAAACAAATAAATAAACAAGCAGCATCCCTGCTTCCCCCCTCACCACTTTCTTTCAACATTGAGTAGAGCTTTTGATGCGGGTCTCAGTTACACATATTAACCCACAGTTGCAATACAATTGCCCATTTTGAACGCTAACGCATCATCTTTAATAACAGATTAATAATATTTAATAATACTCAAATGTGTGACAAATGCTAATTAAAAAAAGAAAAAAATAATAATTAAACAATTAGTCAGAAATGGAATAATCTTACCACATTTAGAGTTCGTATTCTTTGTTTAAAATTTCATATAAGCTATACAATTAAATTGAATTACTAAACTCGTAAGAAATAAGAACAAAGTCAATAAACTTAAATTTATTATAGATTAATAATTAATTCTTCACATTTTTCAAGTCACAAAGTAAATTTAAGAAATAAAAATAAATGTTTAATTATAAACTTTCAATTATTAAAGTAAAGTATTTTGAATCAAAAGGGAAAAAGTTGCAATGAAATTATTCTGGTAAATTAATAGTTGATAATTTATTTATTAATAATAAGAAGCAAAAAAAAAACAGTTTATCTCCAAATTTGTTAAAAAAAAGGTTAGAAGTTGTATGCTATTTTAGGTATTTAGTGGTATTTCAATAGTTTTTTAAAAATTCACTTTAATGCAACTTGCGTGCACTTCAATTGGCAAAGGCAGACAACAGACAGCAGACACAGAAACACACACACCCACACACACACACATACACACCTGCAGACATCGACTCAAACGCCTGCGAAATTGAATGGGAAATTTCCTTTGTGTGTAGTGCGTTCAAACTTATTTCCACTACGACACGTTCAACAAATATACAAAAGACCAGCTAGGATGCGAAATATATACATACATACGTATATATATATATATATATACACCATCCAAAATCCAAAAATAGTTGGCAAAACAATTTTTCCACCAAAAGATTTTTGCAATACAACAGATTTTAAATGCCAGAACAGGCTAAACTTGTTGGCTGCTGGTCAGAAAAGGTAAGCAAATATAAAAATAAATTAGTATTGCTATCAAGTCAGTGTTGAGGCTAAAGCGAAAACCTTGCAGTAAATTGCATTAGCCAAAAAAAAAAGGGGCCACATTTAAATTAATCATAACTTTGTTCATCACTACAAATGGGTGTTGCTGGTGTGTATGTTGTTATTTAGCACATATCGTTGTGGACGTATCAGTTGTTGTGCGGCTTTTTACTTCATCGTAAAGCGTCAAAAGTCAGCGACAGGCAAACGGCGCGTCTAACAATTTCAAAGTTGAATTGAGTTTCGTCTGATACGCTAAAGTTGCTGCGTTATACGGCGTATTTCATCACTCGTCTGACTGTTTGTTTATCGTGTACGTGTTGAGAGTGCTCTCCCACTGGGACTGGGACTGGTGCTGATGATGTTGATGCTGATACTGCATCTGCCGCCGTTCTCCCATTGGCAATATGTGCAACCCTTATGAAGATAATGAAAGATTTGCGGAACCACAAACAAACTCTCCATATTAATCACACAACACAGCTTACATATATTTAATTCTCCATATAGAAATTGCAATTGAGCAAGCGGCCTCAGTTTCCGGACTGAGCTTGAGCAGTTCAATTGTCCACAATAAATATGGAGTGGTTTGGTCAAGTATACTGTTTTTTGGCATGGCACATATTACTATTTGTGCTTGGAACAATAATACTCATGGTCGGCCTATGCACGTGTGCTCTATGTGGGCGCAGGACACATCCTACAGAGGACCTGAACGAGTATACTGTAGATAGAATCCGGGAAAAGCATCGAAACAAAATATTAGATTATTATTAAGCAGACATCAAAGTGGTTATAAATAAACTGTATAATGTTAATAAACAGTGCAAAAAATAATGAAATGTGTTTATTTGTTAAAGTTTTTATAAAAAACAAATCATTAGATATGATAAGTGCTTTGTGAAATAAAATACTGATAAATTCGACATACTTAAATACTCTAAAGGAAATGCAAAAGCTGTACAATAAAAACTAAAATAGAATATATTAATGCAAAATTTATATAATTAAATAGTTGATTGTGATGGATAAACAATCTTTGCTTTGTTAAAATATCGAATATTCATTGAAGAGAAATAACTTTGAAAACTGTTTACAAATTATTGATATTGAATTGCCATCAAATTTCACCATGATAAATATATAAAAGTTAATATGTTAAATAAATTTGAATGCATGAGCAAATTACTTTTATTATTATAGGAACTGAAAATGGGCGTGTTATACAAATTTACTCATACCAACGTCAACTGGGTAGGTTTGTTGATAAGCTGCTCTTCAAGCAGAGCTTCATGTTTGGTTGTGATATTCTGATACGCGTATAAATAAATGACATCATATCTTATACTATATATATATACAACTGTTGGATAAAATCGTATGTGCATAATTTTTATAAAGAAAAAAGTAATATTTCGAACTCCGCACTTAAATTTGTTGTATTGCCTTGAATTGCTTCTTATCGGAATAGCTATCAGTTTTAGCTTGTTAAGTATTTATAGAGTAGAAAGCTTATGTCTTCAAATATTCTTACTTATTTACTTATACTTATTCTTTGATTTGATTCTTTTATTGAGCAGCAAAAACCTACTCCACTCCAGTAAATATGCGCCGTTGGAAGAGTTGTGGTTGTTTTTAACCAAAACAGAGGTTTTCTCTCACTCAACTTTGCTGTATATTGTGATTCACGATTTTCATATCTATCTGCATATTATTGCTATGTAGTTGCTTTTTCTGCATTAAGAGGTGCTGCAAGGAGCCTAAAGGGCAGTCCTTATACGTTTCAATGTCCTGCCATAAAGTGAAATTTATTTGTCATCAATTCAACTGCAGAACGATGATGCTGGAAATGGAAGACCGCAGAACATAGGAAAATATGATGGTGACAGTTGTGAAACAACTAAATGACATCTTAGGGAAGAACTAACATTATAAGAAAATAATCAATTTAATTATTTTAATGCTTCAAGAAAAAAAATTAACCAGACTTAAGATGAAATGAAAAGTATTTTTTAAAGATGGTTTTTTTTAAAGTTTTTTTTAGTTAAAAAGCTAAAAAAGAGTAAGAAAAAACATTAATTTGAAATAAGAATTTAAGTACTACTCTAAATATTAAAATTATTTTTGAAATACTAATGTTTGTTTTTGTAATGAAAATGTTGTAATTTAATTGCCAAACATTAAACAAAATAAAATGCATCAAAATTAGCATCTTTAGTGTTCACCCTAATAATAAACAAAAACTGGCAAACAAAAGTTTATTATAAGAAATTGAAAATTGTATTTGTTCGAAATATAGAGTTTTTTTTTTTGTATTCATGAACCTTAAGATGTTGGCGGTGTTTGAGTCACATATCAAATTATTAATATATTTTATTAATTTGAAAAAAAAAACAGCAAAACGCTCTTTTCGATGCGAAACGTGGGTGTTGTCAATTCATTTCAATAAAATTAATCGGCGAATTGTTTAAGAAAACATATATTTCTTTGTTAAAGTCTCCAGGTTTTAAAACGTTTGAAATAGAAATGAATATATTTAATTACAATTTATGGAGTAGTAGGTATTCCTATCCAAAACATATATAAATTCAAAGCTTCTTTGTATTTACTGATTTACACAGACCTCAGTCCTGAACCCGTTCAACCCTTACACTTAATAATATTTATAGGGCTGAAATGTGATGACTTCATTTGCATTTACAACGATCTGAAGACTTTGATAGATCCATTCGTTCTCAGTTTTAAATATTTTGTTCAGCGATACGAACAGACCTACTCTACACAAATCCAAATGGATTTGGAAATGAATATATATGTTTGGAGGAAGGCACGAGAGAAGAAGCTGAGCGTTGTAAATGGCATACAATTGTGGATAAACTAAATTCTATGTACAAGCAGCATAAATACCGAGAAGCTCAGTAAATAAATTTGTCAAGAAATACGAGTGCCTTAAATGCTGCTTAAAATGTGGACGTGACTTGGGTTTCTTCGTTCTAATTTTTTGTTTTTTATTTTTGGTTTTGCAAATGGCGGGTCATAAATTTTACAGTACAGTTTAAGTTCTGCTCCTGCTTTTGCTGACGTTTCTTTTCATGAACCGCAAATTTAGCATCGCACCGCGCTTTTTGATAGCCATCAGGTGCAGGACGAAGTGCGCTAATAAACGGCATTGGGCTTTTAACTTGGCTGACACTCTGGTAGACTCTGGCTAGAGCCAAAACACAATTTACTGAAATTCAGGCGAATTATGGTGGACCTCCAATAAAATGAATACACAAGTGGAATTAAGTGCTTAAATTGAAATTATTAAATATAAATAAAGCTATAAAATATATAGACGGAAACTTTTACTGTAACTATATTACTTTGAGGCAACAACATATTATTTACTTTGTTTGTTCTTTGTTGTCTAAAGAGTCAGATTAATAAAAGTTAGCCAATGTACAAAATAAATATTCCTGTGAGGTGAAGTCAAATATTCTCTATTTTCAATAAGAGATTTTTTAGTTGTCTTGAATGCAAATTGGAATTAAATCGAGTTGTCAAACTTTATGCTGCAAGGAGAAGATGCCGTGCAACTGGTCACCTTACTCGACAAATTGACACGGTAAAACAATTTACGGCTAAACTAGCCCCGTCCAAACTTAACCAGCCGACTTTTTATCTGCTACTCTTGGCTTGAAGGCACCACCGAAATGCTCCCAGTTGGAAAATTAGTTTAAAAATACGTTATGTACGTTGGTAGAGTGGCAAAGTGGCAGAGGACAACAGGCAGCAACATGGGGCACAGTGTCACAGTGTGCCGCCCACTTTGCTCTCTGCTCATCTATGTTGTTGTTGCTGTTGCAGCAACGTGCCGGCTGCGTTTCGGGTGGCATAAAAATTCACTTTGGCCGGCAATTTTGCAACGATCACCAAAGGGGCAGTTCACTAGAAATGTGGGTGTGGAAACGATGAAGCTTCACGACGGCGCTCAATAAAATGTCGTGTTTTACAATTTTATTATGTGACGCCAGTCGCACGACTCGACTACATCAAATATTTAATAAAACATTTGGCCAATTGCCAACCAACCACCACTTCTTTCAGCAGCATTGTTCAACTGGCTCTTAAGTAATTGCATTTTAGTGGACATACATTTCATACCGAAGACCGAAGACCGAAGACTTTAAATCATTTTTCCCCAAACCGACAGCTGCTCCTACGCGCCGTTCAATCGTTTTGTCTGCTGCAAGATGTTGTTTATTTTGCGACCATAAATTAACGCATTACCCGTTCTGTCTATAGTCATTGTTGTTGTTGTTGTTGTTGTTGTTGTTGGTATTGGCATAGTCCTTGGCCAAAGCAGGCATCGAACTATTTGCATTTTGACCGTTGCATTTGGCCATGCAGCTGCTGCCGTCAAAGTCGCTGGCCATTGTGGGGTTTACACTGCGGCCGAGGTTAACCACAATCGAAGTCGAACGAAAGCAAAAACTCCTTCTGTGCTCATCGGATCATTAATCGATTCGAAGAAGGGTGTGCGTGTGTGTGTGTGTGGATGTGAGCCTGTGTGCCTGCATTTGTGGCCAAAAGTTTTGCCATCACATTTTGTTTGATTAAGTACCAATGGCACCGCATCACGCACTTCAAACTTTGCCCATTGCCAGTTTTCTGTTTTTCGGCAGCCCAAAGAAAATGGCAATCTGTCTGCTAATGAGCCAATTTAGTTGCATCGAACGAAATTGCATTCTGTCTGCGCCTCTACGCACTTCAAATACTTCCAAACTTCGCCAATAGCCACAGCCAATGCTTTGAAATGTTAAGCAGCTACACTTACTGTCAGTAGGACGGCCAAGAGGCGAATGTTGCACAGAATAAGTGTTGCAACAGATTCAGTTAAATGCACACACATATGCCACACACATTGTTGTAGTTGTGTTTAGCTGAATTGTAGACAGCCATATTGCGAGTAGACATTTTGAACTAAATTAATTTAATTTAATTATTAATATTTTTGTTAACTCGTCAAAAAACGAACTCAGCTAAAAACATGAACAAAACAGAAGTTTTAAAAATATATACAAAATTTGGGGTTCTGCACGAATGCCAGAATCTTTGATGGATTGAGGGCTACTATGACATTGACACTCATAACATTCATCCCTAGGATGCTGCATCTTTTCCTGGATAGGGCGATACATTCTGTTAGGATGTGAGTTGAGGACTCCTCCTCACGTTCTTAAAACCTACACTTATTGTTACTATAAATACCCAATTTGGATAGATGGCTTCTTAGTCCACAATGTCCTGTCAGTAGACCAAGAAAGTATCCTAAGCTTATTCCTACCCATGAATATTACTTGTTTAATTCGACATTTAGCCTGTTCGAGTCCTGGTGTCTTTTCCCAGCTCCATAGTCTCCTTTGTCTTTTTTTGTTCCTAAGTTTCAGCCGTGTTGTTCCAGAGATGATGGCCCATGCTTTGCTGATGCGAACGCATATTGGAGCTATGAATGCCAAAGGAATATTTTTTTGGGCATTTTTTAAAAGGCACAGTTTTACTTACCGATCTGCAAAAGATTTTTGTCACCTCTGCTCTGGGCAGACAAAGGGCCTCTCGCCAGTATGGATTCGCTGGTGGGCGACCAGAAAACCGGAAGTCTTAAATATATTAAGGCACTCGGTGCACTTGTTTAGAGTGAGCTGGATTTGGATGTAGCTCGAAGTCGTCTTCATCGAAATCTATTACTTTTTTATTTTTTTTGCGGCGTTTTATGTCTCTGAACAACTTTTTGATTCTGCCCAGCTTTGGGCCATCCCCTTGCACTTGCTTGTTGGTCGAGAATATGCCGAGCTCCTCACCTAACCCCTCAACCTTCCAGACGGTGTGACTGAATCCGCTGATCGGCGTGTCCTGAATGTCCATTAACTGTAGGTCTTCTGCAAGCTCCATCTTGCGACGCTCCACAATTGGCACATTATCGCCAGTTCGCCAATCGGTGCAGGGTTCACCCATTCCATAGTGGTACGTCTTTTTCCAGCCCTTATGAGGTGCAATTCGAAACTTTTTTAAATTGCTCTGGTCAACTTGTGGTTGTGGCATTGGTGCCATATTGGGAATAGCTTGACATAATGCTAAAATATGCACACTAATGTATTATTTGCAATAAGAAATCCATCTTCTATTACCTTCATATTGCTCATAGTAGCGCTTTTGTTTATTATTGTAGCGATTGGAAAACTTAATGAGAAAATGTCCAGGCATTTTTCGTTTTCTTTTTATTTTTTACTGCTGAACTTGATATTTTACTTAGTTTATTTTATTTGATAGGTGTTTTACTTTTGACAAGTGTCACGCTTCGTTTGTACTTAAATGGTTTTAATTCTTAACCCAATATGGTCACACTATCGGCCAACTTTTCCAAATTTCTAAATTAATCAAAATTAATCACTTTCGTTTAACTGCCAGCAGGAATTTGTGTAAAGTCAAGATTCTCAGTGAATTGACTTGTTTTCCGCTTGTTCGTTTTTTGGCTTAAAGTTGATATTGATAACTTGATATTTTATTTAATTTATTTTATTTGATAGCTGTTTTTCTTTTGACGAGTGTCAAGCCTCGTGTGTTCTTAAATGGTTTTAATTCTTAACCCAATATGGTCACACTATCGGCCTACTTGACCAAACTTCAAAATTAATCGCTTTCGTTTAACTGCCAGCCAGAATTTGTGTAAAGTCAAGATTCTCAGTGAATTGGCTTGTTTTCAACTTGTTTGTTTTTTTGGCTTAAAGTTGCATAAGCATTTCCGACTGAAGCGTTCTGTATTCATGGGGCCACTTAAGACCAAAAACTTAAACAAATTTCTTGTTAAAATTTTTGCACACGATTTGCATAGAATGCGGATGGTCAGGTCCTGAGCACGAAATCGAGGCGATCAGAGTGCTCATGAATGTGGTATACAATAAAATTAGTTTGCCAAACGTATGTTTGTGTGTGTGTGTGTGTGTGTTAGCCAGACATGCAAAGACGTTTGCTATTTGCGTGTAATCCTCTCGCTTCGACAGCTAGAGTTTGGGGCAGCTGCCACCACTGCCGCAATTCCCCACTTAACAATCCTTAACATCATCACTTTAAACATCGAAATTGAATTGTATCGCAGTTTTCTTGAGCATATTTGGGCAGCCTTCGGTAAGCACTTAAGTCCTTGCTGTACCATTGTGTGAATTTTCAATTGTTTGGCAGTTTACGTTTTATTTGGTTGGGTTTTTATTTGTGTGTTTTAAGTGTGTTTTGTAATAAAAGCCGGAAGACTTGTTCAACAGCTTTATTTCATTTATTTGGCACTTTATTACCCACGTTCGCAGTACTCGTCGTCTCATGGGAGTTATTCGTTTTTGCTGTTAAATGACTCAAAGGCCACAAAATATTGGGCAGCAAATTACTTGGGTAATTTAAAATGCAGAAGCATAAATATGCTCGGCAGATATTGCAAAAATATAACAAGCAATTTTCAGTTAAACATTAATTCATTTTGACAAGTGCAAATTTACTCGGCGCCATCCCTCGCCCCTTTGCATCTGCATCTATGTCAAAATGCTTTATAGAAGAGCAGAGTGAATCTACAAAACTGCAATGCATAAATGCACATATTTCATATTAGTTGTTTGTGTTTCCTAAATTTTTATTTGCTCTGTGCGTCTAACGACAAAATCGCATAAATGTTTTCGACTATCAACAAAGGCCGACATGAAAGCGACTGCAAACGCAATAAAATGATTGTGTGCTCCAAAATACGGGTGTGTGTCCGGGTGTGTGGATGTGTAGCTGCATCTGTGTTCTTATACTTGTGTATATCGTTTGGACTATTAAAAATCTATTTCAAGTACATTGAAAATGTGTTTAACTGGCTTGCTTGCAAAGCACAATCTTTGCACAAAACGGCGGACTTTATGGCAGCTGCAAAGCAAAAATATTGCATACTCTTGGGTAGACAATAAAGCCATCGTTTTTAGCATTTTTATAATTTTTTTTCCCCCAGAGGCAGCTGGTAATGAAAGCATTGCAAATTGTTCGTACGACAACATGTGTTTTGCATTTTTATGCCTTGTCAGTGGCCACTAATTTAAAACAGAGCTGGCACAACAAATGTCGCAGATGAGCTGTGGGTCGTCAGTCAAAAGCACATTTTATATGTGATATTTTCGTTGTAATGTTTGCGACACAGCAATGAAAATTAATTATGTTTTTTTAATAAGAATATATTGTAAATTAGAAATTTAAGCTTACTGGAAATCAATTAAAAAATGTTCATTAAATTATGATTGAAAACTACACATCTATAAAATTTTCTTTATAAACTTTGTACATGAGATTTCAAAAAAGGGATAAGCAGACAAGATGCTTTCCGAGCTATCTGACAACCTTGTTCGATACTTGTTCGATACCAATTGATTAATGCCGATATATGAAAAGTATCCAAATCTAATAGTGTGACAAGAGAGTTCAGTTTAATTTAGCTTAATTTAGCTTCTAAGCACCAACATATCTGTATATCTTTAAATCAAACTATTGTAATATATATAATAAACATATATATATATATATATATATAAATAACACATAAATTTATTAAAATAGGTATTAAAATGATATTATTAAACTATGAATGAGTTAGTTTATTATTTTATAATTAATATTTATAATTCTAGATGTGTTGTACATATTGATTGATATGTCTGTGTAAAAGAACGCACAATTTGTTATTAGGATCTCGATAAAATTTGAAATCCATTTTTGTCATGTTATCAAAAACGACAAGGACCGATTTGAACTATTTTAAAAATTATCTGTTAATATTAAGTTCATTAAGTATAAATGTGTTTTTACATGTTATTTGTATTTATTTACATTTTCATATATTTTATATTTATTATTGTTAGGTAACAGTTAAAAGTCGTAAGGCATCTGCTAGTCGAGTACATGCGGCAAAAGCAAGCTTTTTAGTTGACTTATGTCATAGATATGCTGCATCTCACGAAGTTTGTTTCGAATATGTTGTGAAGGCTTTAAGCCAGTTGTGGATTGGTTGGCTTGGAAAAATCGAAATTTAATCTGAGTTAAGGCGAATAACTTTGAACGCAATAAACGCGTATTGTTGTTCCCAGAAGGCTTTGGGCTAGGATTGCATTCAAATTTTCTCATCAACATATAAATGAAGTATGAATCCTTGTGACAGACGTTGCTGCCAATTTGAAATCGAGCAACGTTTTGGCCAATAAATCAAGGCTGCAACGTTGTGTCTTTTGGCCAATCACACATTTTTCGTTTGAAATGCAATTACTTTAGCTAAGCCCGAAGATTTGTTTGTTTGGTGTGTATCAAATAATTTCACATTTGATAAATTACTTAAAAACTGTGTATATGCAACTGATTTAATATTCAACAAAATCCCAAGAATATAAAAATGTATAATTTAATCAAACGAGTTTTTGGCTAGCTTAACTCAGGACATGTCACAGGACGAAAACAACCAGGATTGCCTGCAGGCGTTGGCAAATTAAATTTGCATGCCGCAATTGTATTCAACAAAAAAGTGTCAAAGTCCGAACTCGTGTCGTGTTATTTACTAAAGAAAAACACAATTGTTTGTAGCATTTTGTGGACTGGCCACAAATTTCGACCATGCCTCTCAAAACTCCACCTACTTTCGTGAGGGTAGCAGTACAAACTTCGACATAGGCAAATATAACTTATTTTTGTTGTATGAGCAGATTTGAAAATTTGTTAATTTGCACAAAAGTTTGCACTGCATTTGCACAGTGCAGCGACGTGTGTGGCATAAACACAGGAGTCTCTGCCACTAGTGATGAGGAGTGAATGCTGTGTTTTTATTATACTCTGAATCCGTTTAAAATGATCAGTCAGATGGAAGCATTTCAGCACCCATAAGGAATTCTTTAAGTAGCTATAAATTTCTTTGGTGTTTTATTTTTTATTTATATTTATTTATTGCAAAACGGTTTCGTGTTTCGATGGTTGATTATGCAAATTGACACGCGCGCATCTCTATGACCAGCCCAACGGGCCTGTTGCCTGGCCAGGCGATTATGTGATTTGGGCTGGATTTGGCCGAGCACAAAGCATTGAGAATGAGGTTGACCATTTTGCTGTAATTAATGTACACAACACTAATTCCAAAATTAAGTTATGGCACAAAATACGCAACATGCATGGGATTTTGGCTAAAAAAATATAATTACTTATCGCATGCACTTCATAATTGATTATTGATCAGGCTCTGAAAAGAGATTTTAAATTTGGAATATCTGTTTTCGTTTACTAGCCTGAGCACGGGTAAATTAAAATATGATGTTCTTTTGCGATGTTGTTTTTTTCTTGTCGAGACACAGAAAATAAATATTATGTTTTGGTTTTCGATTCTAATTTTAATTGATTCTAATTCTGGTCAGTTATTTCTGTTTGTAATGTTGGTTGATTATAAATCAAAAATGATTAACCTTGTTTGGTCAAACTAAATTGAATGTAATTGAGTTTTAATGATCAGCTGTTAATTTCGTCAATTTATGGGTGCTAACTGCATAACTGTGCTAAGTAAACACAACATTGAAATCTTAGTAAAAAATTATTAATTAAATAGTTTAAGCACTGCCCAAATCTGAAGTTTTATCGAGCAAACCTTATGGCAGTCAAATGAAACTTTCGTTTTATAATAAAAATGTGCAAATAAATCAAAATAAACTTTGATATTTGTACGTTTTACTTATTTATTATTAATAACAATGAATTCTAGTTTTAAACCAGGTCCTTGCCGCATAGGCTTACACACAGTACTACATAAAATGTGTGTCCAATACTTGCCAGGAATACAGCCAAAGCCAGTTTGTATAACGAAATATCGATCATAAATAAAATATAGCAGGTTTCGCACGCTTTGGCTTTATTTCCTCTCGAGTCGAAATTTAGACTATAAAAAAGCTCTGTTGCCAGGCTGCAATTGCATCAATTTAACATCAATGCAACATGACAAATGTGTATTTGTTGTGCTCATTGTACTTGAGCCCCATTTATATTCTGCCTGGGTCTGCCTGGCTAAGAGGATAAGTTATATGGTGCACGTAGCAAGTATATTTGTACAAACTTTAGCTTTGCCTGCAACTGCTGTCAGCTGCAATGGGAATGTCATTGATATGATGTTAATCTCTGGTAATTTGCAGGGCATTCGTTAGGTTTACAGAATATCAAACATATAGTAATAAAGAATGAATGGTAAGCCAAGTCATAGATTAAAATACTAGTCAAATTCTTTGCTAACTCAATCCTCGCCTTCTGGCTTATTTATTTTTTAAACTAACGAATTAAAAAGCACATTCAGAAGTTGACCAGTATTTAATACAGAGCTCGTATTAAAAAAAAGATGTGTGCGTGTTTGCAGCAGTTGTGTGTGTGTTTTGTTAATTGTATTTCGTTTGCAGAAGAAATATGCAATGCATATACAAATTTAATTTACACACACAATCAAACACACATGCACACGTACACTCAGCGCATAGCAATAGTCATAGCATACTTTTCAGCGCCGCCGGGCATTAAAAAATGAATTCTCCTCTGTCAGTCCGCAACAGCGCGTAAGTATGTGTTGTGTATGGGTGTGTGAGTGTGTGTGTGTGTATGTGAATGAAAATTATCACATGTGCAAAATAAATAATTTGATTCTCATCTCGGGGTAGGCAGCTAACCTCATGGGTGGGTGACGTACAGCTTGTTTAACCATTTATAGGGCAAATTTTCAAATCAGAAGTATTTGCCATAAATAAAATATTCACACACAAAAAATTTGAAAAATTTGTATAGTTAGTTATGGGGGTAAAGAATAATTTGTTTTTGTGTTTGCAAATCTGTTGAGCATTTGTTTTTCCTTATCGTTAAAATAATTTATGGGCTAACATAAAAAAACAATTGAGGTCTTAGTTATGCTATCCGTATTTCCAATTTATCAATTTGCCACATTAAATCTGGCGGTAGAAATTTAAGTTTTTCGCGATGTTGCGGTGGTTTTTTGCATTTTTTTGGTTGGTAAAATTGCAGTTGTTAATTAAAAAAAACAATAATAATAATAACTTTTAATTTACATGATGCTAGTGTCAATAGGCCGTGGGCCTTTTGTAATTATGAACACCAGATTTTTTGTATTTTTATTGTTGTCATTTTTCGTATTTTATTTTATGGTTCAAATAAAGTTTTTTATTAATGGCACAAAGTACTTTATAAAGTGCATTGTCATGCAAATTACGTTAAGCTCATGAATTTATAATTTAATGAAGACACTTTGTAGCCATAATTGGTCACAACAACGCTCAATGTGGCCATAATATTGTTGTTAATTTAATAAATGCGATACAGTGATAGCTCCGATTGCGATTACTATTTTAATATATTTATTTTCTCATGTTTTACATTATTATTATTCATATATGATATACACTCTTACTTATAAATGCACGTACTTAATTAAATTGCACGTTTTCGTTTACGATTGGTTTTTTATACGATTTCATTGGCAAACAGCAATTGCCTTGAGTTTGGCTTTTTATGCACAACCGCAACCATCGAGCGGATGTGGATGCGGATTGAGATAAAAGTTAAGAGGATGCAAATGCAGTGACTTAAGATAATTTTAACTTAATCCCATTATCGACATGTTCATGCGTGTGCGGATTGCATGTTTGATTTTTAAAGAATTATATTCGAATTCTCGGCATGTGAAATAAATATATTGTATTAAACTGTTGCTGTTTAATTTGCCACAGATAAACTGAGGAGGAGCATTTTTATCGAGAAGAGATGCAGATCCCTTCGTGATAGCAATGAAAACTTTGAAGAAGGCATATTCTGATTTTGTATGTATACTTGTATATAAAATTTAGATAAAAGTTTGTGTATCAGATATCAACACCTAAAATTAAATCTGTTGCCTAAATCATAGTTGGCAGCTGCATAAACGTTGCAACGAAGCTGACATCTCTGTCAGGTTGCATTCTTGCATGTGTTTCAATTAACTTTTTGCCCGCACCAAAGACGATGATACGGGAATGAAGTTGAGAATGTGTCGAGTTGGTGGTGGCGTGGGCGGTTTCGGTGGTGCTGGCAATGGGAGCTGCTTGTATAATAAGCAGCTTCTCCGCTTGTTTGAACATAAAAATTCGACGCTTAACATAAATTACGCGTCGTGTCAGTTCTTTGCTGTTTGAGCGTGTTTGTGTTTGCCCCAGTAGAGCACAGCGGCAAGAACTGGTGGCGGATGGCGTGTGGCACAGCGGCCGCTGCAGGTGCAAGCCAAGTTAATTGTTAAGTGCTTGCCGCCATGCAGTTTGCTGGCTTGAAGCAGCTTCGTCCGGATTAGCAGCGCAATTCTGTCTTAAGCATCAAAGTTTTGGCCATGTTTTTATGTGCGTACGCGTTTCAGGCACAAAGTTGCCCCAGCAATTTCTGCAAATTTATGTGGCAAGCCAGCTAGATCAAAAACCAAAAGAAGAAAGAAACTGTAAATTATAATTGCATATTTTCATATTTTACAATTGACGGCGTCAGACTTGCGTTGGCAGCTCCTGCATCCTGTCATACTTTGTCCTGTCTTGCAGTTTAATGAGAAATTAAATGCCAGCACTGCTTATGCATGCAATTTCCACAAGTTTTAAATTGAAAATTGTTCTTTACTCCTACCTAAATAATTTACCATTCGAGCTGCATTCAAAAGACGAGCTGCAACTGAGGCACTTTTTTGGCCGCGGATGCTCGCATTTGCACTTAGCCGATTTGATACAAAACGTTTACAAATTTTGAATAAATCAATTTAACTTTAAAAATTTGAACTTTGAACTTTGTTCTGCATTATGTATATATTGTCAGTCCATAAGACTTGATTAGGTTTGGGATTAAAACTTATTTTGATCGTTTTCGTTAATTGTAAGAAAGCCAATCAAAATAATATTTTCTGACATATACGTGTCGCGTAATGTCCACCTGCTTACATCTATATCCAATAATGAATTTTAATTCAACCGATACTTTCCAGTTGTACTAATTCTATTAAAAATAATCATTTTTTACACACACATATTATCTCTATTGCTAAGCCGCATAAGCTTGATTAAGTGATGACCCGATTGTTCAACAATCTATTTTCTTATGTATATTGTTTAATAACTTTAACATTAAATACATTTCCACGTTCGCATAATGTTTATTTATTACAAGAGGCAAACAGTCGGAGAGATATGACTATATAGTCTTGACTGGCGTTGCTTTTCAGGAATATTAAAAGTGGCATGCTTATATGGAATCCTCCATTGTTGCTGATCAAGATTGTATATATAAATTTCTTTCTTTATCCGATCACTATTTACATTCCTACGTCTTTATTAGGAGAGATATAATTACCCGTAGTTCAAAGTCCGTCTTTTTGTCAGATTTGCAAATTACAAATTAGTTGTCCTCACCTATTAGAAGCTAATCAACCAGTTATTTGAACCACTTTTATATAGACAAACAATTCGAATATTGTTGATATTGTAATAAAAATATTGTGTAATTGATATGATTGTGTCGTTTGGGCGTTTAACATGTTTTCGCTTTTCCCGACCACTCAATCGATTGACGATTGAGTAGATTAGCCGATATAAACATATCTGCCCGATTTTTTGATATTAAAGTTGTATTTTTACTTCGGTCACTTATGATTTTCGTCATAGAAAATCATTTTTAAAACTTTTTTGTTAGGGGCACAACTGCGGCATATCTGTTAAACTCGGAAACTTTCCATTAGATCAGTCAGTTTAAGTGTGTAAAAGTTCAGCATCTAACTTTCATATCAAAGTTTCTACCTTAACATGTTTCTTTGCCAACAACTAGAAAAAGTTTTCAGCCAGGCTAATCAACACACACATTTTTATAAACATCTAATTTGAAAAAAGCTGTGCGACAATCGAAAGAAAAGGAGTTAGAATACCCCCAGGGGTCAAAACGAGTATCCGATGACAAGCTGTCAATGGTTGGAAGATTGCTGCCTTTGGGGCTGCTCGGACTGTTGGAAAATTATTTCACAGTTGAAGTAATTTTCATGAAATTAGTTTTTCTTTTGGCATGTGCCGTTCTGTTTTTGCTTTTGTTTTTTTGACATGTCTTTCACAGGTTTTAACCAAGGCGAAAATCTCATTTGCTACCTGGCGTAAAACTTGCGCACGTCGCGACAAAATGAAGTTGGATAAATTACCCAAGTCGGGTTAATTCAAATACAATGCGTCTACGATTAATATTTTATAATTTTGCGCACGATTTTCAATTTCTGACAGTGTCTGCTAACAGGGCTAAGAAGCCGTTGATGTTTGTGCCAGTGAAAGTTTCTGTGCTGCGTCATTTTCTATTTTCTATTTGATAATTTTCTCTGCTAAGCTGGTTTTGTGGCCATTGCCTGTGGCTACCAGACATGCATTTGAATTTTGAATCCGGCCAATGTTTTGCTTTCCTTTGCGTTGTCCATCTTAGCCGTGCTCAAGGTTATGCGAGCAGTGAAAGGCTTTTCTTTTCGGCCTAATTCAAATGAAAATTTTCCGTAAAATGCCATTGCATGCAGTGAATGAATGAATGAATGAATGAATGAACGAGGTCTTTGTCTGCGCACTTCAGTCGAGTGCATTATGAATAATTAATTGCGGAACAATTGCCGCACAATGTCAAAGACCATCATTAAGTCAAGGGTCTGGGCCAGCATATTTTCGGAGCCCTTGAATACAACACTTTTCCAGCTGGCAAAAACTACTCCAGATCAAGTTACTGGTTTAACAAGCAATTTTCAAGGATAACAGGCAATTGTGTACGGCCTGTGTCCTTCTATTTCTATTCCTGCACAAAAGCTGTCGGATTAATTTTCCATTTGCAAGCAACTAATCCTGTAAAAATTGTCTGCGTGCCAAAACTTTACCAGCAACCGAATTTCTTTGTAATTGTTAAATGCAATTGAATTTATAAGCGGCGCATAATTAAAATTAAGCAGCCGGCACGATAAAACTTTTGCAAGTGTTGCACTTCCTGAGCTTTGCATCCTGATCCTGCCACCACAGTGTCCTGTGTCTTTCGTGAGTTTCCCTTTGAGCAGCTGTTAAGCTTGTTATGCGGTGCCTAACCGGATGCACTGCCGTAAAGTATGTCCTTGCCATCATCCGCCAAGAGTCATGCACCGTGTCTTATACTTTTGAGCGGCTTATGGAAGGTATTTTATGTTTAAATGCAGTGGATTATATAGCCTGAAAAAAGTTGCGATAGTTGTGTTCCATAGTTATGCATGGGCTAAACTTGTAATCACTTTAATTATATAGCTAAATTCAAACTAACATTAACTAATATGGCAATCGACTAAAGTTGTGTCTAAATAAACAGATCCTTCTTGATTGCTATAGGCGTAGACATTTATCTTACATAAATCACTACTTTCGACCTATGTCAGCTAAATGATATCGTCTATAGGTCCAGTCATCTCCGACCCACGTACTGCTCAAAGTCTCATCTTGATTAAAAACTCGGACAGACTAGGCTAGATAGACAGACTGACATGGCTAGATGGACAAACACACTGATGCTGATCAAGAATATAAATACCATATGTGATCTACGATGTCTCCCTTAATGCAAGCTTCAAAACAAAATTATAATGAAAATATAAATACTTTAAAGAACTCTGTTTCAACTCCCGTGTTTACTTATTTGTGTTTTTGTTCTCTTTTGGAATTCTTTAGAAAAACTAAAACTTCTTAATCTGACATACATACATATTGTGCTGCTTAATATAATGCTGCTTATCTGCTGACTAAATATGCAGTTGCTAAAAACTAAAAACCCAAAGAACAACAAACAACAATTCCCATAAAGAGACACAAACCATTTGGCATTTTCATCAAGAAAATACACACACAACAACACACACACACATGGAATTGGCGACTCCTTTGCTTGTCGCCAGCTGTAATGCAAATGCATGAAATGCTTCAGTAAATGATGCTCAGTTGTAAACACAAAACATGAGGCATCCCAGAAGCTGCCACCGAAGTTGGAGCTTGAGCTAAGGTTGTTGTTTTGCAGCAAAAGCAAGTTTTTGGAAATTCTCTGATGATGAAAAGCTGCCGCTTCGTCATCACATTTGTAAGCAAAAACATTTCAGCTAAATTAGTTTGTGCATTTTGGGAATTGCATTAACTAATGTAGTTGCAGTGCTCTCTGTGAAAAGTTGGCATTGCTGCCAGCCAAACTGAAGTACAAATAAACAAGCAATTTAAAGTGCTATTAGAATCACATTTAATTAAGATTAAAATTGATGCAACCAAAACGAGCTCAGGCCATTGGCTAAAACAAAAATAATTCACCAAAAAAAAAAAAAAGAATATACAAAAAAAATCATATAGCAAGCTGAAAGTGTTTTAAATCCATTTTTGTAAATATTACGCATACGCCCCGCCCCCCAACATTTCGCCTTGTCTCGATGCCTGGCCACGAGGCCAAACGAGCAACATTGTATGCCAAGTTCGGGCCAGGATACGGGCGAGGGCCCTCACAAACGTCCGACGAATGAGACGACGAGTTACTCCCCTCGCCGTGCCCCGGCTCCGTATGTACCGAGCAATGTAGGCGAAATGAATGCCTGTCGTTGGTTGGCTGTCAGCAAAATTGGAGCCTATGTAAACGACGCACGCACCCGTCGGCATGTACTAGTGTGTGTTTGTCGGTGTGTCCATTTGTGTGTGTGTGTGTGGCTTTATGTGTATGTAGGTGACATGTACCACAACAACAACATTCATGGCAATGGCAAAAGGTAGCAGAGTAAAGGCCAAAATTCTGTAGGGAGCCCATGCAGGGGAATTTTACGCCAAACATGTTGCAAGGGGAGGAGTTAATAATATAATATTGCATTTTTTACTGCATTCTACATTATTTAAGATTTTTATAACCTTAAAAATGAATAAATGTTGAAAATTTATTAATATGAATTTCTAAGATTATTTGCATATTGGATAAAAAAAAATCATTATTTTGGGGAAAGAAGAGTAAAATATCATATTTTTTATTGCATTCTTGAAAATATAGTTAATTCCAAGGTATTAGCATAATTTCATAATATTTTTTTATTTATATTCATAAACAGCAATTTATTATTTTTATACGTAGAAAAAAACAAAACTATAACAAAAGTGTGTAAAATAATGTATGCTTGGACTAAGCATTGAGTTTCAAGTAGTTAAATTTAATTTTAATTTAAATTACCTTTAATTTTTATTCATTTCTCTGCCTATGGTTAAACAATAATTGGAATATACTTTATTGATATGATTTCTTTTTGTATATTGTGATTATATTCCCCATTTTTCTTAGTTTAGTTTGACTTAATCTATGCCCACTAATATCTTTTTTTTGTAGTTTTTATACTTCTACAAATATATAAGATGTTGTTTTTATTTTATTAGAGTTAGTAGTTCTTTATCGAAACACGTCTTAATTTTTTCAGAAAGAAAATATCAAATTTTGTGAAAAGCTAACCCTTGTTCCGTGTGCAAATTTTATTGCGAATTCTATTCGTGCAATAAAAAGTAAACTATAAAACGACCTGCCCCAAAAAAGCGCGCAACATTTAAATGGAATTGAAGACAGCGAATAACGCACACTACCGAGTATTTCGCACATTTCATTCGTTGCCCGATCGGACATAGAAGCATGTAGTAGGTGCCCATATACATATGTAAATTGACTGCAGTTGCGTAGGTGGAGCGAGCCGACTTATGTAATAGTTGTTTTTTTGTTGTTGTTGATGTTTTTGTTGTTGTACGAGCGACGAATATTTGATATTTCTTGGCGGGGCAATGCGAGAGCGAGATGAATAGAGCCGAATGCAACATGTTCGATGTGGCGAGCATTTCGTTGCATACTGCAGGGCGCCACTAAATTTACACTGGCCAAGTTGTAAACAGAGCGCAGGCTGCTCTTCGCAAGAGAGCGACAGCGTGACAGTGAGAGAGAGAGGGAGAGAGAGAGATACAAAATGCCGGCCACGTGGCATTGTTGCATTTTCTGCTCAGTGTGTGTGTGTCTGTGCATGTGCATGCGTAGCTGTTGATAAGCAGCAGCGAAGCTATTAATCAAAACAAAATCAAAAAAGCGTTTCCATTGTGTGCGTGCGCTGAGTGGCGTGAGAGAAACACGTGCCGGCCACTTAACAGTGCTGACTTAACAGCGCTCTGTTAACGTCGCCCAGTTGGCCGCATGCACTGAAAATTGCTTGCGTTGGCGTCTTACTGCTGCCACTGCTGCACCAGCTTTTGCTTCCGCTCCTGCTCCTGCCACTGCTCTAGCGAGTCTAAGTATTCTAATAAGTTAAAGACTTGTAGATAGGTAAAAAACCACTTAGCTACACAGGTGGAACACAGACAAAAACAGTTACGGGAAAGAGAGGGCGTTTCATTGATTTCGTTAAACATTCAACCTTGGCATTGACTATTGCGACTGCCTCACGCCTTTAAGTTGGTAAGTACACTATTGAATGATTCAGCAGCCGGCCACATTAAGTCAATTGTCTTAGAAAATCACACGCGCTGCTGCATTGATGCATAAGCCGTTAAGCGACTGCTGTCAACGCAGCTTTCCTGCGTTTTGCTTTTGCCTGTTTGCCCAACACTTGGCACGCACACGCATCAGATATATATATATATATCTTTATATATATATTGGTACATAAAATTGTCCTTGTACTTTTACATAATAAACGAGTCAATGCCGAAGCCAAGTGCGATGGTAGGGAAAAAATTAAAATGGAATGGTAGGTGCTGGTGCTACAGCTGGTGGCATTTAACAGAGCCATGTAAATGACAACACCAGTGATAAGAACCGGCAAAATTAACGCCAAAAACACAGAGAGAGAACTTGAGAAAGAGAGCGAAAGAGAGAGAGAGCGGCCAGTGAAGGAGAGAACAAATGTTTAAGTATTGCTGCTGTTGTTGCTGTAAGTTGCTATGTAGTTGCGTGGCACTAAGCCAACAAATAAGGGGCGCAGTTGAACGTGTGTGGGTTGCAACCGCTCACAACTGCGCTGCCCTCGGCTCTGCTCTGCTCTCTGTTCTGTTCTGTTCTGCTCAGTTTGGCTTGCAACTATAACTACATCTACAGCTGCAACAACTGACGTTATGGGTAGTGGTGTGTGTGTGTGCTTGTGCCTGTGTGTGTGGAGGGGGTTAGGGTGTTTTGCTTTGGCTACACAACCCTTGACACAAGCCATGACTTCGGCTAGTGTTCGTCTGTCGTGCATTATGTACATTCCGACAACACATGCACATGGGCCCTGCATCTATGTGTTAGTTGGCGCTGCTGCTGCTGCTCCTGTGGCTGCTGCGGCGACTGTTGTTGTTGGCACCTTTGCTGCTGTTGCTGCTGCTTTTGCTGCTGCTGCGCCAGCTTCACAGGACACACGGTCGTTGCAATAATCGCACTTTGCACATTCAGGCAGCATTCAGTTGTACGCGGTGGGTTCTTCAGTAAGGACGCACAACACTTTCTGCACCCAAAAGGCAGTCAGTTAGTTAGCTAACCAACCAACCAGTAAGCCAGCCATCCAACCAGTTAGTAACTTAACAGTTTTTTGTAACTGTAAGCCAAGTAGTGCGATGTAAACAGTACTTGTCAACCTAACCTCACATTGAATAAGGCAATAACAACAGACTCCACAGAGCCATAATTTCAACAATCAGCTGATTTACAGAAAGCCGGCGCTGTAAACTTTACAGCGCCCATTACATAAATGCTGAGGCACTGCTAGAGGCAGATTTATTAAGAACGATTAGAGCAAAACTATTAGCCCCAACGCAACAACTAGTTTGTGGGCACTTCGGCATCCTCAACCAAATTGTTAGTTGGTGCCACCAAAGTCCATTACAAGCAACTTGAAGCTTAAGTTGCGCCATTGACATACAGCAAATAACTGTTTAAGACTTCCTTTTTGTGTATGTGAAAAAGATTGTTGATTTTCTATTTTTTTTTTTGTTTCGTTAATGTTTATTTGTGTCGCGGCAAGTAGTGTAATTTTATTAAACTTTCGTGCTCAGTGAACATTACTTTGAGAAAAGACCATCAAAACTAATACTGACTTGCTTGTTATCTCCGTGGCGTAAAAAAGTGCATTTTTATTAAAGTCAACAAGCTGCTGCGTAATAACATAGAATACAATCAGGTAAGTTTCACATGACAAAGTAGTTGTTATTATCTTTCGTTGTTATTACATTCCTTGCTTAATCTAATTGCTATTCGTGCTTACGATACTAAAATATACAAAAGTGGCTTATTCTGTGTGCAGTTCCAGTTTGGCATGTGAAATTGTTTGAGAATGCCTGCTTTCATGGAAACTGGGCTTAATGCGGCTTAGTCTTTTAAACAAAATAAAATAGCCATAAAATTAGCATATTCAAATTTAAAGCATATTAAAAAAATAATTTTTAGTTCTTTTTTGTATTAAAAATACATTTAGAAAATTATTTTTCAACAATAACAATGACTCTTAACTATCCTTTACTTATTACTTTTATCAAACATACAAAATATACTTTTAATTATAAATTACGTTAGTCTTACTTATCTAAGAGGATGTTGATTTCAAAATACCCACAAAAATAGAAGTAGGCTTAACTTAAATGAAAGAAAAACGTGCCATCAGTAAATACACATCGTCTTAATTTAGTGAACCAAATGAAATAATAAAGATAAATTTCTCTTTATATATATTCAGCAGAATCAATTTGCAAGAGAACACAATTTAAATATTGTAATCAAATTTATCTAATGGTTCTTCATAAAAAAAACAACAATTATTAGCAGGAAAAAGATATAAATAAATAATTTTGCATGAGTAAACATAAATTTGAATTGAAATTCTTTTTTATGTTATTTTGTAGTTTTGCCAAAGGCTCAAAAAATATGTACAGAATATATGTTAAGCTTGGCTTGAAATATCTGAAAACTTATACGTATGCAATTCAATAAAAATATAAACGGAATTATTTGTGGTATTGTTGAATAGTCAAAATATTTTGAAAAGCGTTCCTTTTTAATGCAAAACCTTATAATACGACGCCTTGGTTTGTTTACATAAATCGCACACTCCTCAGCCGCAAAAACAAAAGCAATTACAATAACAATACCAAAAACTGAAACAGTAACGATTTCCAATAAAAAAAATATTCTTTATTTACAAAAGACGATTTACACACTGGCTGGCAACACACACACACACACATACATACATATATATATATATATATATATATATATCACAGTGGCAGCGTTGCCAAGCAAAGCTGTCTGTCTATTTGTGAGCCCCGTCACTGGGTGGGTGACTTGAGGGTTGAGATTGTGCTGTAAAATGTGTGTAAGCCGAACTGCTGCCTGCTGAACATGTAGACAAACGCGTTGGAGAGGCATGCATTTGTGGCAAGTGGAAAAACGGGAAGTTATCAAGGAAAGCATCATAGCAGAGTTGTTCTTGTAACTGCTCTGTGGTGAGACTGTTAGCCAAGATCAGGACCACACAATTCTAAGTGTCTGAGTATGCAGTTTCAATTTGTACGAGTGCAGCAGAATCGACAACAACATACGGAAGTAATTCGATTTTGTTGGCATCAGCATGATGATGAGCCTATGACATCCTTGTGTAATTCACGGACATGCAGTCATATAAACATTACTGGATGGTTTGAGCTGTCACAGCTGTCACATTTGCACTTAGTTTATTTGCAGTAGACAGCCAGATAATTGTTTAATGCGAATTAGTAACAATTTAGATATTAATTTACTGCAATCAGTAACTTTTACTTTAACTTCATGCCATCGCTATACAACACATAATAATCTATCTTTATAGGCACACATTTAAAGTCATATATTTTCCCTGTATGTCTCTATTAAATACAAAAATATTATATACATTTACAATATTTGGTTTAAATAATAAGAGCTTGGTTGCAGGCCATGAGCATTTTAATTTTTATTTATGATATTGATAGATGTTATTTGGCTAAAAGCTAAATGTTTTGTTAAGAAATTATTGCCCACTAAATTACATTACCGCTGCCATTTTTATATAAAACGTAATTTAAATAAAATTTACCTGTTGAGTTATCTATTTAATGTTTACAATTTATGTAGCATTTAAGTAAATATTTGTGGTTTTTTAAATAAAATTCTCTTGACCTTAATGGAACACATTTCAACACATATAACAAATTTAATTTGTTGCAGAAATATACAGTGTCGAGTGAGATAATATTTTGCAGATAGTTCTTTTCGATGATTTTTAAAGTGCTTTTGCCAATTTGTTACACAACTTTTCACAAATTCTTCTTCCTCAAACGCTTAATAAGCCAACCACAAATTGTTAAATGAATTTCAGGCCACAACTTTACAGTCATCCCACAGCCCTGACAAACCGGCAGCAATAAGTTTTACCAACTACAGTGATGCCATTTTACGTGCACAGTGCAAAAATACTGTCCGTTGCTGTGACTTGCACCAAATTAAAGAAGACACAAATATTTATGATGAAGCTGTCGACGCATAATTGCTTCAATTTAAAAATGCATGACAAGTCTTTTTGAGAAATACTCAACGCACTTAAAAATGTACAAAGTAATGACAGAAAAATTGTAAATTTGTTGAGAAATTGCATTGCCTTTATTTTGATTATCTAATGCTTTACCTGTGCGTATTTTTATTAGGCATCCATACTTAATTCCATTACAATCAACAAACTGTCAAAAGAGCATCAGCGTCACATTTGCCCCACACAAATGTGTAATAAATAATTCGAAATTTCTATAAAAATGATGATTTAAATATGCCTTTGAGCCGATTTAGTACAGAGTCGATTAAGGTTGCTGCTTGAGTCATCTGATCTAATCAAGGACATAACTTTAAACTAAGCTTAAGGCACTTCGATGCATTATTTAAACAACCAAACAGCATCAAAGTAACTATTGGCTCCGTCTCCGTCTTGGACGTCCACAATCAAGTACATTTTATTTTATTCATTCCACTTGTCGGAAAGCTACTGTCTCCGCCCGATTGTGCCCTGTGCCCTATTTTGGCTTGATAGCGTTGAGAGCGTCGGGTTTGTGGTGAAGACAAATGTGTGGCATTGAGGCGTGAAAATATCGCACTATAAATATACACAGGGGGCGAAAATCCAACTTTAAACGGTGTGTAATTTTCTGTAAAGTGTGGTCGTTCGGTTATTTACGGGTTGAAGATAACTTACACAATATTTGTGGTCTGGTTTGCAATCATGTCAAATTTAACATAACTTGAATTCCAATGATTTTGACTCACTGCCATTTTGTGAATTTGCGTCGGCCAATCCAATATTAAAAAAAAAACTAAAACTAAAGTCAATAAGTTAAGGAAGTGTAGACTTCTTAATTTAATTGTCAGACTGTTAGATCATGTTAATAGTTTAATATTTGATTTTGTTTTGGTTGATTTTAAAACAATAAATGTAAAACAAGTATTTATATTTATTTGCAATCAAATTAAAATAATAATATTTTTGTTAAAACGGCTACATAAATGTACAATATGGCACTAAATATTGTGTTGTCTTTATAATTTGATACAAGAATTATGAATTTTAATTAATTGTTAAAAAACTAAATTAAGTTTAGGCTTAATTTGCACAACTATCGTTTAATAAAGAAGATACATCCTAAATAAAACGCAAAATTCTATTTGAGTTAATAACAAAATAAGTAAATTGAAAATTAAAGTGATGTTTTTCATAGAGCTAAACTATCCGAAATAAGCTGCTAACTAAATTACATTTTGATTTATACAGTTGCTAATGATAAACAAATATAAACATGACTCTACAAATACTATGTGTGCTACATTGCTGTGCTCGTTGAAAAAAAAAAACAGTCAAAAATCTCTAGTCGAGTGGGGTCGACAAGAAGATACCTTGAAAATGCATTAAATCGATTATATAACATGTTTAAGACGTATTTTCCCTTTCAATTTGATGTATTGGATGGACCCCTAAAAATTCAGCAATATGCCTTTTTGTCATTTGAATTGTAGCGATATTCGCGAAACGTGCAGATTTATCGACAAATAAGTTTAGCTATATTATTTAAGTCTCTTTATCCTATTAGATTCGATATACTTTTTAGTGTTATTATTGCTTTCTTATGCCTGTTACAAACTTTTGCTGCAATTCATTATACCATTATTATTCACTTTCAATGAATTAAGGGTATGCAAATTTGGCAAGCAGCGCAGACAGAATGCCACTACCCCCCTTCCCTAGTCTAAATAGACTGGCTACCCGCTGTCAGCAGCCAGTGAAAAACGCTAGTAACGCTAGTCAATGTAAAAATAAGTTACAAAAACGAAACCAGGCGACATCGACCCAATTTTCTATTGTGGAAAAATCGCTGCTTTTATTAACCACCACAATGCCAGTCTATTGAGGTAAAGGGCAGCAAAACGTGGCATGCAGATGCTGCCACAACTGTCGCGCCTGTCACCGACCGCGTGGAAAATAGCAGAAAAAAAGCCAAACGATTTTTGGAGTGGCTATTCGGAGGTTTGAAGTAAAAGCCGTTTGTTTGCTGGTCTTCAGTCCAGAGCGGTTAATGTGGATGATGTCTTTGTTCCGACTGGGCAAAGTATTCCTTCTGCTAATATTTGTGCATATATATACAAAATAAAGATTCGTAAAAAGTCTATGCTTTTAAACGTTTAATCAACGCTTGGGGTGCCAAGTGAAAAAGTTTTGTTGGATCTGCAGTCAATGCGGAAATTAAATGTCTGCGATTCTTGGCATTTGGCATAAGGAAAGGAAGCTTTCAAGTGCTTGTGTCATCTGCAATTAATTTTCTTTTTGACCAGGTTTGTACGCTGTCCGTCTTTCGAAGCAGATATCATTTCAATTAGGTGCTCAAAGTGTTTTTGGCAAAAAACTTGCAATAATTTTCCCAAATATCGAAAACATTTGCAGCGCCTAAGAGCCGAATGCATTTTTAATTAGCCAAAGCAAATGCAATTATTCCAGACCAGATATTTAAGTATGAACGCTTATCGTTATCGAACTTTTAAGCAGCTAGCAAAAATATTGCCTTTTACTGTGGAAGCAGCATAAATCAAGAAGTGCTTGTGCTGATGGAAGGTGCGGTAAGCGGAAAGGCGGAAAGGTTATGGATGTGCACATCCTTACGGCAATTCGTCCAGTTCTTTCAATGTTTGCTGGTGTTACCCTGAGCAGCACGCTTCTGCTGCTGGCATATGCTAATGGCAGCAACGTTACTAGGAGTTGGACTCCTGCTCGGACTCGGACTCCTTTTGCAACAACTGTCTAAAAATGTATGCCAAATGCGATTTACATATAACGTTCTGTACTAACTAGGGAGGCCGAGTACGGTACGGAATGCCTTTTAGCCGGACGTAGGCAATGGCTCGAACGTTGCTTTACGCAGTTAGGTATTTGTATCTCTTTCGACCTCTCACTCACACACACACACAGACACAGACACACACACACTCCCATGCCCTCTACACTTTCTCTGCTCATCTTTCTCTCTGATTAGTATTTCAGCTAAGGATATTTGTCAGTTTTGATATGCTGAACGCCTTCTAACTGTGAGCTTAGCTATGATACCGATTGACCTGCCAAATTTGCACTTGCTTTTTCCATTTGATTCACCTGAGGATTAGCTGAACATATACAGACTAATGTATATGCTGATCATGTCATTAGTATGCTCAATTTTTACAGCGTATGCATAAAATTAATAAGCCCTCAAATTTATGCATAACTCCAGGCATGCAGCAATACTGAAATAAAGTTCAATTACGATTCCAAAAACAATTGATGAAAATCAAATCAGAGTCGGGCAATACCCAATTGTTTTCATGATGTGTAAAATCACTGCAACCGATTTTGCGCCAAGTGCTCCCACATATCATGTGGGTATTTACATGACGCAACGTTCAACATGAGGGATGCCGTCCATCCGGTATCCTTGCATATGTATCCTGTGTCTGTATCTGTTTTTATCTGTGTACGTGAAGCGAAGGCTATTCAATGTTTTTGTGATGCTGCTAAAAGGCATTGCTGGAATAAATTTGAGTGGAACATAAATTTTTCCCTTTTAGCCAAGTTACACAATCTTGTCCCAAAGGTGTGCTTTTGTTCGAGGCAAGGCTAGTTTTGAAGGACGATTTTTTGGCGAAGTGGACAGATTCTGTAAATTAGTCATTGCTTTGAGTCACAATTCACTGGGTGCTCAGTAATTGAAGCCAAAAATAGCATTATGCAATCATAAGCATTGGTAAAAATAAAAGTGATTTTATAATTAAAGAATAAACTGAAGAGTCAGCCAATTAAAATCGTTGGTATATTTACACTTTAATTACATATTGTATTTTTTTTATCAAATTTAATTCGTATTAATTGCATTTGCTAAAGTAAATAAAACACGCTCTGTTAGATTCGTATGCAAAATCAATGAATTATTTGAGTTCTAGAAGCCAACAGCTTGGCTTAGTAAGTTTAGCTTTTAGCCGTGTTAATGGGGTGAGGATGACTCTGTCTGTGTGTGCTTTAGATTTATTTCTTTTTGCAGTTACTTTCATTTGGTATTTTCTATTTGGCTACGGCAAATAGGACTGCCAGGCAAAGAAATTAAATTTTCAACTATTTTCGATGCCAAAAAGTCAGTGGTTTAGCCTAAGGCAGCAACCTATTTACTGTTTGCTTGAGGTTCGAGGGCTTAGAGCCCATGAAGGGCTAAAAAAAAGCTCTACTTGCAGTTTTAACAACGTACAATCAGCTGCTGGAAATACAACGCAATTTTTCATCGCGTTTGATTTTTTTTTCTTCTTTTTTATTTGGTGCGTCAGAGCGGCACCAACAAAAGCTTCTCGCCGTCTGCGATGGCAGTGCCAAGTCATTCGGTTAGTCAGCCAGTCTTTCAGTAATACAAAACGGATTGCCGCCTCGCATGTCTGTCTGTCTGTCTGTCTGTCTGTCGGTTTGTCTGTCCGTCTGTCAGTCTGTGCATTGTGCATTCCATTTACGAGCTCTGTTGACGCTGAGAGTTGTTTAACTGTCTGTGTGTGCGTATGTTGTGAGCCATTTAAACTGAGCTTTGAATTGAACTTGCTTTTCTTTCGCATCTTTTTTTTTTACTCTCCTCCTCAGCCTGTGCTCTTTAAAAGTGCAAGTAAAAGTGTAGCTTGGTGATTTACGAAGAGAGAAATTTATTTAGCACCAACTACCTTCGTTTTAGTTATAGATATTACCATAATTATTTGTCCGTCTGAAATTAATTATTTTTATTTTAACAAAACGTGCTCACACATGTTTTTCTACTTTGTATTTTTTTTTATCATTTCCTAATAGTTTAAAAAAGGTTTGTTCTTAAAAAGTGTTTAGATTTTATAAACTATTTGTTTTGGTCTCTGTCTAAGATTCAACTGCAATTTGTGGGTGTGTTGCGAGGTATCAACTAATCGGACACCGTCGAAAATTCCACAAGAATGATGAGAACAGTTCGTTCATCCACTTCTTCCTTTGCATTTTTTTGTTGCCAGTCACAGACATTATGTCTGCTGCTCTTAATGTTTTATAGATTTGACTTTAAAGTATAAAATAAACAACCCGCCTCTAATTGGCTGAGGGTTGTGACTTCTATTTCCTTCTTTTTCCATTTCAATTTCCGTGGGTCACATAACTTAAATATGCAACTTATCATTTCGGCTGAGCTCTGCTCTCCACATTTGGCTCATCAACGACATCCGTTGCCCATCAGAGTGAAGCATTTCAATTTATTTAATTTGATATTTGTTTTGCTGGTACAACTGCGAATGACTGCATGTATAGATGCAAACACAAACACTAGCACATACACACCAACACACACGCGTAGATTACCAATGCCCAAGTGCATTGATTTGAATGTCAGCAATTTGTGTAGTTTTGTGCTCGACTGGAAGTCTCCTTCTCCAGCGACAGCATCAGCATCAGCGCCTGGATGTATGCAATGAATACATTGCCGCTGGGCGACGCTGCGTAATGCAATGTAAACCAAACCAAACAATTTAAAATCATGGCATCCATTTGGCTTCAATTCAATTTAAACTGAAATGAGCTCCACGAGCCGTGGGCCGTGAACTGCTGGAAAGATCTGAGGGCGATGAGGGCCTCATACAGAGGTAAACTTAGCTTAGTGGCATTGCACAGTTTCACTTTATTAAATTGCAGTTGGGCTCTTTTATTTTACCTCGTAAGCCATTGTATTAAGAAAGTGGTAAGTATTTCACATGGGAATAAATAAGGCTTGCAGCAACTGCTTGCAGCTAGGCTGAACTCAACTCTAACTTGAAAATCAGAACGTTGTTTATTTTACACTTTTTGTGTATCAGTATCGGTATCAGTATCAGTATCAGTGTATCAGCAAAATCCGACACATTGCTTTTGGAATTCCTATACAAATATATGCATAGTCCTTTATTTAAGTATTTCGAAGGTTTCAACGAATTCTGAAATGCAGCAAATTGAGTGCTTTTAAGGAGTGCGGCAAGTACTTGCAACGTGTTAAAAATGAAACGATTTTGAAAGTTTTTCGGTCATAAATTTATTTACCATTATTTCTTTTCAAGATATTTTGCATTTTCAATGCGTTGTTCTTTTTCTGTGGACACTTGCACACAACTGTGACATATAATTTATGGCATGCTGTATGTAAGCGAATGACAACCCAAAATATGTATACAAATCTGATATGCTTTTGGGCTAACGGAAATATAATAGAGACGAAGACAATTGAAACGTTGCTTTGGCCAATTAAAAGTTTGGCACAAAAATCAACCTGCCGTCTCCAAATGCGATCCTTGCCGCACGAACGCCTTGTTAGCGCCAACTTTATTTGCAATGCCAACTATTTGGCGTGTCAGCTTAATGAGAAAAAGTAGGACACTACTGATGCTCCATTCACTGCCAGGCAGTCAAGCAGACAGCCAGCCAGCCAGCCAGCCAGCCAGCCAGCCAGTCGGTCAGACAGCTAGAGCATCGTCTGACTCAAGACTGAAGTACTATTGAAATAGTCTGAGTGCCCCGTTTAGAAAATCACCCAAAATTAAAGTCAGTTCGGTGTTGTTGCTGTTGCCTTTGGTTAAATTATTCAAAAATTCGTCGGGGCAATCGTCATCAATGTGTGCGGTTCTTGTTAGCATTGGGCATTTTATGCTGTAAATTCGTGACTGGCAAATAAGTTTGTTTACAACTTGCAAACAAGCGACAAACAGCGACAAAACATAGCCATAACAATAACAATCTGGCATCCAAATTAATTATGACACCAATTCCACCATATTCCGTCCGTTTACAGCAGCGTTCAATTGTGTTGCATAAAATGTGCTGCATATTTTATTGCGTTGCCGGCAGCAAATAAGTTTTCCTGCCACTCGGCTGTTTGTCGGTGTGCATTTTCCCTCCTAGCCTTCTGGCAAGGCTTGCAAGTCAACCAATAGAAGAGGACACGAAATTCAAGCATAAGAAAAATTTACAATAAAGATGTGGAAAACGTATGCATTTAGCTCTCTCTCTCTCCATACTTTCACCAATATAGTGGCCATAAACTTAAGTGTTCTGGCCTTTGCGCATCTCTACAACTTGCCATGGCCAACACGCAGAATGCAGTTTTTTTTTTAGAGGCATCTGCATTAGTCAATTCCTGGCAAGGACCTAAATGAGGCAATTAAAACGCCTTTATGGTTGTAACTTGATATGTATAGAAAACTGTGGAGCATGGATAGATTTTTAAACAACTTAATGCTTGAACTCCGTGCACCTTTCGCACCAACGTTGCAAAATGCTTGTGCCACAATTCATTTGGTTTCATTGCCTAACATTTTTTTCGTCAATTTCTGTACATTTTTTTTGTTGTTATTTTATAAGCAGGTAATAAAAGACTAGTATAGAAATTTTCAAAAGAGATTACATCGACTAAACAATGCTCTGTAGCCATGTGTTTAACTATAATCATAAATTAACTACAATTCAAAGCTAATTTCACTTATTGCCTTAATTTTGCCTGTGTTAAGCAACTTGCCTAAAGCGAAGACTAAGTCAATTTTAGAATGAAAACTCTGAAAAACAATAACTTGATTATTTACATATCTAGTGTTTCTATAGACATTAAATAAAATTTGTTTACCATTGCCGTTTAAAAGGCGTGCTACAGACACAAAGCTCTAAAATAAAGGCCAGCAATTCGGCAAATGCTTGTTTATATTTTATTTGTGAGTAATATTCACTTTTATTGGTGTACAAATCTTTAAGAATTTTTCTTTTATTTGCCATGTCTGCGCATTTTTAATTATACCAAATTCAGCCGCAGTTTGCTTAATGGCTTCCAAGCTAGACCAGGAAATGTTATCTGTCTATTTGAATGCATGTTTGTTTGTATCTGGGGCTGTAGCTGTAACAGTTAGTTGGATGTTGGCTAAATGTTGAGTAATTGGCAGGGTTAGCTAATTAGTGCAGACGTACTTACACAGTTACCGATTTCACTTCACAGCCAGGTAACCATGTCATCATTGTGGTATCTGTGTATACCCTCCCTGGCAGATTGCATAGGTTTGTGTGCAATTATTAACACATCTTACAATTGTTATTTGAGGAGCTAACGCGTTGATTGATGAGTGATTAGAATGCGTTTTGAACAAAACTGAAATGAAATATAAAATGAGGATTTAATATTAGATGAAGAGACTGATTGTCGGTCAGAGTTGTTGCAGGAACGCGTTGATTTTCTTGTAAAACAAATATCACTTAATATGGCTCTGCCTGTCAGCCAGTCTGTCTAATGGAAAACAAAAGGCACGTAGTTGCCTGAACTCTTGTTATGGCTGTGTCTGTTGCCCACTGGGTAAGCCACGTCAACGGCGCCAGTTGGTTAACACGCAGCTGCTATCGTGATAGACCTGCCACCTGGACACGTGTGCATGTGTGCCTCATAATAAAAAAGTGTGCGTCGGATGGCAAAGTGCACAGGGGGGCACTGGCAATGCTGCTTTCGGTGTGGCATTGAAAGCAACTGTTGACAAACAACAACAAACACATCGGGCGCCATGGCATACAACCACCTGATGGCACTAGACGACTGCACCATGGTAGAAAAACGCTGAAATTAATGCAAATTGAAAATAATATTAAATTTTATTAAAAATATGTAAGATAAATATTTAAAAACTATGAAAATAATATGGAGTTTATTGGAAGAAGAATATTAATAGAATAGGATAAAGATAATAGGAAATAGATCAATCTTACGCTCATCGTAATATCCTATTTTTTATTAATAGCATAAACAAAAAAGTGCTAACAGCTTACAAAATTATTAACTTATTTAATAAACTTATTAAATTACTTACTCAGTTTTAACAATATAAACACTGTTGTGTGACACTGTCCCGTGTCTACTGCACTTAATTTTAATAAACAAAATACTCGACGCGTGTGTTCGCTGGACCAGCAGCGTGTCCAGAACCAGAACCAGAACCAGAACCATGACCAACCCCAGCGCCTGAACCAATAATAGAAGGGTAGAAGGAAGCGCTTTTGTGTACTTCCATATGGGAGGAGTAGACATAAAAAGACAGACACACACTGTGACATGGGTTAGATGAGATAGTCGTAATTTAGCCGCTCTGTTAGAGTTGTAATGAGCCGCACGAGAAATGCATAAAGTTTTTGGGCACCCGGTAGATCAATGTCTAACCATAAGTCTGCCACAGCTAAGCTGCAGCTCGAGTTGCAAGTGTGCGAGGCGGAGCTGGAGTTGGCGTTGCGCCGTAAACAAACTCCCGTTATGCGAATCTACGCTCCTGGGCCCGGCCATGACTACTGTTCGGGAGTTTTGGCTTAGTGGCAGGTCGCACGTGTGCTTGTCATTTTACTTTTAAAACTTTTGCGCTATGCTGTCGTTGTTATTATTGTTGTTATTATTGTTGTTGTTGACGGAGACGGAGGCGGTTTTTTTTTTGGCTGTTTTTCAATTTTATCGTAGAAAACAACAGAAACTGTAAATGGCGTTGGGATGCTACGTGATTTACACCTAGGCGGATGTGCATCTGTGGATCATTTTACGAGTATGCGAGAGACTCGACGGCACTTACCACATACCACATACCGCCGCATGCCACATGCCCTATCTAAGAACAACAACTTGTCAGCCCAGCTCAACCCGTTTAATGTTTATAAGGTGCTGCTTTTAGCTGGCAGTCAAGAATTTTCTTTATATGCATTTCAGTTGATGACTTGCTCTGCTGAATTTATTCTTACCAGAGCCATTTTACAGCAGCCTCCACATCAACGTCGCGTTCCTGATGTGACTTTTACGTGCGTGTTGATGCGACTCAGTGGCTCACTTGATATATATATATATATATATATATATACGAAAGCTGTATAGCATAGCATTTGGCCCTTTTTTTCCGCTGGCCGCTGTCCTCTGGCCATTGGCCATGTCAAAGTCAAAGGACCGCGCAACCGTTGTCATTACACGCGTGGCCGCTTTACACGTTTTAAGTTTTGGTATAAGGAGGAGATTGGAGGAGGTGGCAAGGTAAGGTCCTCGAATCAGATCGTGTGTGGCTGGCTTCGTTGTTTGATTGCTGTTTGTCCCGCTCTGAGAACCAAGAATCCATTGCATTTTAATGAAGATATACTGTGCAGCACCGCGAGACCTTAGCAGCACGAGTGTCAGCCACATTGCCTGTCACGACTTCATTAGAGCCCTCTACACCCCCTTCTCACACCCACTCGCCTGTCAGCGTGGTTCCCTTTTTGGGCCGTGTCCTGCTGGCTTTTCACGTAGGACATTGGCTTCGGAACTGTTGGCATTTTAGAGTTATCACAACTAATCGATTCAGAGAGTCAATGAAAAAAAGGCGTATGGTAAGTTATGCAGTGATAGGTATTACAGAATCGAGAAAGATTTATGATTGCCTCTGGAGAACAACTCTAACGAATGTAATTAAGCCTTTTAAATACATAAACTTACCAACAAAATGACATCAAATATCCTTAAATTGTAAATGCAAAGTTTTTCTCTCTGCTGCCGCTTAGCTGCATATTATGCTCTCTCTTTCAAATATTTAAAATTCAAAATAATTAATTTTTATTTTTTTTTATTTCTAATCATAATAATCAAAAAGGAGACATAATTACTCATAAAATATATATAGGATTGATATGTTTATACATAACTACAAATTATGTTATTAGAAAACCTGTAAAAATTCCATAAACCAATCTAAATTAAATCGTATTTATTTCACCTAATATGAATATTGTGCATTATAAAACATTTTAGTATTCGAGCGCACTTCAGTAAATTTCATGAGAACTTTGGTAACTGGTATACAAATATTAAGGGGCTGCTCAGTCATAAATGTTCTTTGCATTATAAAAGTTGTGATTCTTCGGGGCAAACACAATTTATAAGGCTTAACTGATTTATGGAGTGTTAACGTCATAAAACTACCAATCCAAATCTGTTTTTAGTAGTTTTACTCAACTCAAGTCTGATGCAATATTTACTTTGAGCATTTTGTAATATTCTGTATGTTAATTTCTGAGTAAGTTTCGAAGAGAATTTACTTAAGTGCTGTTGAGATAAAAAGTACTTGAAATAATTTCTTTGTCTTTGTCTAGCAAATTTGTCTCCTTAGCTGTTTGTTTTGACTGCGGCATAGCCAAAATTTATTTTAGCGTCTTTCCGTTCCCGTTTCTTTTGTCTTTTTGTGTGTTTGGCAACTTTACGCATTAATTCTGTTAATAAATTTATTGTCTGCATGTGTTGCAGCAAGCCAAAGTTCACAAACCAGTTACACACACATGGTAAATAGCAATTTAATTGCTCTGCCAATATGTGGCCTAACATTCTTCTCGGCTCTTTGAGAGTTGCAGCACCTACAAAAAAAGTTATAAATTGAACAAAATGTATTTTCATTGCATATTCCTCCAGAGTCTGGTAGCAGTTTATCAATTTCACACTTATCTTAAGTTTGACGGACAAAACAAGAAACGTGTTTAAATGTCATCGACTGGTCAGACGTGAGAACATTAGAGTCCACACATCGATTGTTTTGTCATGTTAAAAGCCACTCGACGTCTTAATAACTTGATAAAACATGCACGCACTTATATAATATATAAATAGCAGCCATTTTTATCTATAATTTAAGTATATGAACTATATCGTTTGCGTGCAAACATCTTTGGTATATAATATTGGAAGTGGGCACAACTTTACCTGTGTTCATATAAATGCAAAATAGCATATTTTTGCATATGTTGCTATGCATGCTGAAAGGATACTTCTGCTTTCCTTTTATTGACGCATCCTTAAACAAAAGAATTTCAATATGCTCTACTTTTGATCTTGGACTTAAGTCTAAAGTATTTGTGCAAAGAGAAAGCAACCCAATTCATTTCAATATAATTACTTGCATTGAATTTGTTCTCTAGAATTATTACCAAAAGCCTATAACTATAGCCTATTTAATAATCCATGTGACTTTATATAATTGCCTAATAAATTGAAAAACTAAAATTTATATTTTAAAAGACGTAATTTTATTTTAATTTTGCTTTTAGATTAAACCCATAATTTGTTGCAGCCAATATTTAATATCCAATTTACATTTTACAAATTAAGTCACACAAATACATAACTAAAATGTAAAATAAATAGGAGAAGACTCCTAACATATTCATATAAGCTATTGGAGTCAATATGTATTAATCTGAATAAGTCATAAATTTAATAAATACAAAATGAGCCAAATGACTTTAAGATGTTGCCCTTGCTCGAATTAAATAATGTTTATATAAACTTGTAGCACTTGGGTACTTAGTAGTAAGTTAAATTTTGCAGATTGTGTAAATAAAATAGCTCTTTGAGTTTTCTAATCTAGACTTTGATTTTCGCTCAGTTGGCCAGTGGGGTCAGTAAATATTTGCGGCAGTCGTCCAGCGTGTGCAGTTGCAATTCGGAACTTGGTCAAAATGCTGGACATACATGTTGCAATGCAGCATTGACACTTGCTGTAAGTCGAAAGCAAAACTATTACAAATGGCGAATAGCAAAAGATGACTCCTCCCACACGTGCAATATTCTAATTAAATATTGGCCAACAAGTTGCATTGATTTTTTCGCAGCCAGCAGCATTTTTCCATTTGATTGGGCCACGCATGTTCATCTGACTGGAATTGATAATATCCTTGTGCCTTTTATTTGGCTTATCAGTGAGTCACAGCGAGCGTCTGGGCTGTATCACATCCTTACCATGTGGCCTTGACCAGGAGCGTAAGCTGCAGACATCGATGCCTTGGCAGAGAGCAGCCTGTATTAATTGGCTGCCGTTCCAAAAAAGGGCAGCAATCCTTTGAATTTAAAAATATTTTGTCTATTTTTGAGACTTGCTGACTATTGATTTTAGTTGGTCTGTAAAACGGCAGATTGAGAAACCGGTGACAAAACAAAATCACATTAAAAAAAGTTAGGTATTGTAGTTTCAATCTCACCCTTATATTGTATATACCAAATTTCGCGTTTCTTTTTATCGCTATTGGAGAAGTTGCGAAACATTTTCATGCACCTAATTCGACTCGAGAATGATTTGAGTCATCGTCTTAAGTTATAAAGCAAACGGCAGCAATAGCGATAAGAAAATAAACAGTTGCTTGTTGAGTCACAATTATATTTCCATGTAGTTTATCATATATATATATATATATATTTTATATGTATAATTATATATTATATTATGTAATTCAATAATAATTATCACAGCTGAAGGCGTGCACAGCTTTCCATATTTTATATATCTGTCAAAATAAATATTTATAGAAAGATAAGTTCCAATTGAGTTGAATTGAGTTTTGAGAATTTTCAGTAATTAATTTCTGGCCTCTAAGAAAATACTAAATGTAATTAAGGAACACGATATTTTCTAATTCTTAAAATTATCCTTTATTATTAATTGATAATAAATATGATTTGCTAATTTTCTATATTGCTTAAAACTTAAGTTCATACTGCTAAGAAAGTTGTTCAAAAACCAGCAATTAGACACAATTCAAATTATTAACTAATGTTGCTGGAACAGGAGTTAATAAGATTTCGATATCAAATCGCAAAGTTTGAAGTGGGATCTGTCCGAGTGACCGCAGAAGCTAGATTCAAAAAAAGACAACAAAATGTTCACACAGTAAACGTGGGAGTATGTATGTGTGTGTGTGTGTGAGTATGTATGTCTTGCTGAAAATCAGAACTTTAATTAGCTATTAGCGCTGGTCGCTGCACAAAGGCGGATGGCTAATTCCAATTATCGCTGTAATTTTTGATAAAATTGCGAGTTTTGATTAAATTAAAAGTACGAAAATTGTTATCAAAGCCGCGAAAATCATATTAAAAAATAGTTTAAAATAATATGACAAATTTGTAAAAAGTAATTTTCACACGTCTAACTTAGCAAACGTAAATGAAAATAAAAAATTATTTGCATATATACCTTTTCATCGAGCTGCAGTGAATTTAAATAGGCGACACAATGCAAAGCTCAATTATTTTTAGCAAAGGCGTTGACCGTCGGTAGCAGGACACGATATAAAATAATTCCAATAAAATGCATTTTTCATGTCAAACACCTGAGCTGCTGGAATAACCTGAATGCACGCACAGGACTTTACGGAATTGCACGCAAACAAAATGCCGCACAAATAAGGCACATGAAAAATAAGAATAAATTGGAATGAGACTTTTGTTAGCCACCAATTTTGAGTTGCACTGCAACTGCAGCGCTGCAACTCTTTGTTAGTTCAGTGTAATAAGCTAAGAAAACGAAAAATAATATTTGTACTGGTGGCGAGGAAAGCTAAGCTAATAACCAGGAAAACAAAACAAAACAAAACAGAACAGAAAAAAGTAACCATTAAAGATAAAGAGAGTCAAGAGTCAACAGTGAGAGGGGAGGGAAAGTGCATCAAATGCAATTGGCGCAAATCAGCTTATGTTTATCCATTTGACTAAACAACTGGACTTACAGCTTGCAACAGCTGGAGTCTCTGGGGATATTTGACTTGTCGCCAAACTGAATTTATTGTCTTGAACCGCAAAGCAAAAGGATAACGCGTTGCAGCAACAAAGGATTATCTATGGTCCGTGCCTCAGGCCAACAACTGCCCACACTCCATCCCCTCTCATCTGCGATGAGACTTTACGAGACTTTACTTTTGCTAACGTTACTTTATCCCAAGTTAAACGGGATTCGATATTTAAGTTAAAGACGGCTGAACTTTTACACTACACGCTGATAGCACGCTGCCAAAACTTTTAACATTTGGCTACATATAGAAAAATAAAATGGAAGGACAAAAAGAAACGCAAAGTTTTTCGTTCGGAAGCCGAGTTACAAATTCAGAGCCCACGCCAAGTAGTACAATTAATTAAAAGTCAGGCAATATGAATAACGAGCAGACAGAGTCGAACCTGTTACCGCCCAAATGTTGTATTTTATGCCACTGGGTGGTAGGGGCTCTCCCCTCCCTCTCAAGTATCAATTAGCCTTGCAAATCTATGATGATTCTGGGGGCCATTTATGCTCCTTGCATAAATGTGTGTAAGCCAATTCCGAATCAGTTGAAGGATGGGAAATTCTTGCATGAAGCTCGAGTGCTGAGTGCTTAAATGATACATGATAACGTTAAAGAAAGTATAAGATTTGAACAAAGAGAGAAGCCCTCAAAGGAAAATATATTAATTAAGATAAAAAAAGAGCAATTAAATTGGCATTTTTCATGATTTTTTTGTTGCAGACAATGGAAACATTTTATATATTACAATTAAATGTAACTTTTATACATATATTTGAGTATTTAATAAACAATTTAAATTTATGGTGTTGAAATATTAAAAATTTAGAATAGCAGGTGGATTGTAATTTAAGTGAAAATGAGAACATAAAATAGCTAAAACTCTGTTATATCATATTTAGTTTATGCCCATCTTTAAACGCACACCTCTAGGATCCAACAATTAGTTCAGAAATTCGCAACCTTCTTTAACCGCGCAAAAATAGACAATACAAAAACAAGAAACATTTGCCATTCTTGCCACTCGCTAAGTTTCAGGGCGACGAAAACCCACTTAAACTCTCCCACGCAGAACCACACACACGCACACACACACACTCATCCGTATGAAGACTCCCTCGCAGACAGAGGCAAACCCAAAGCCACGCAGCCCACAGAAACCCTGTCTTGACTCATTAACATCAGCAGAGGAATTGCGAGCGTTGTTAATGTTCCACAGCAGACATTACTTTGCCTGTGTCTGGGCGCCTAGATTCGTGTTCAGTTCAGTAGGTGACACCATTGCGGGCGTTAGTGCCGACGTTCACATCGCTGCTCTATTTGCTTTATTCTTTATCCTGTGCGTAGGGCGGAGTGTGGCGTGGGGAGTACGGAGTGACACAAACGGCGTGCACCTGACGCATTTGCTCCAGATTTGGTGTGAGTGTGTTGAGCGTTGAATGTTTTCAAGTGTAGGTGTGCACACACAAGTTAAAGTCAACGATACTCTGGGGCATGCATCTGCCATTAACGCCTCGGCGGTACAAATGTCATATCCCATGCAAATACATATATTAAAAGTTAAACCACAAAAGTCGTAATGCTCTGTTCGCTGACTATCAATTCATAGAGTCAAAATTATTGAAAAAGCTTTCAGCCCTCCACAAAACTGAGGTCAAACCAATCCAAATTTCTTTCTTTTACATAATTATGCAAAATTTAAAGGATGCCATCGTTACATGTCATATCATCCTAGTCATCGTCATAGTCATCGCCATCGCCATCGGCGTCTGGCTGAGCAGCCTATTCGAAATTCAGCCAGTACTTGAGCATTTCGTGCGCAAATTACGGATTCATTAAAAAGTTGACTGCCAACAAAATAAGGCCAAGTGTCAACTATATTATTATTTAATAATATTTGTACTTTTTGGCTTAAATAGTACATATTTGCAACGTTCAAACTTGTAGCTGATATTAAAACTTTATGTTGGTATTAAGTAACTAAAAGATTTTGTGTAACTATTTAATTATTTTTAAATCTTTTATGCAACATTAAAACTTTAAGCTATCATTGAAACTTTTGGTTTGTTTAAGTAATTAACACTTTTAGTTTCGTGCATTATGGGAAAAAGTTGCCAGTTTGCGAATCCCATCTCGAAATATTTCCATAAAACTAGTAAAATAGGCCGAGTTATTATTTAAAATTTGGGTAGGCATTTTTATGAATTTTTAAAGGGTATTTCTAGCAATAAAATTGTGTGGAATATATGGCTTAATCGACTTACATTAACATATGCCAATCTTTGAAAAACATCTACAAAATTCTAACAACCAAATTTTATGTCTGTATATGTTCTGTAAGAGTCTGTCTGACTGACAGACAGAACGACAATATACCAAGATATCTTTTGTATCAATGTATAAAAAGTAAAAAATAAAAACAGTTTAAGCTTAAAAGTGGTGAAGCCAGCTAAAGAGATATTAAAAATATACTAAAAAACGAGGTGTAACACAAATTTTATATATTTAATTTTCAACTTTGTATATCTCACTAGATTTTGTAACGACTACACAAAATAATTATACAAATATTATTTTTTTACTAATTGTTATACTAATACAAATATAGTAGTAGCCACCAGCTTTTTAAATTATTTAAATTTAAAATTAAAATACTGAACATACTCCTAGAAGCATTTCATTATCTGTTGGCGCCGATAATTCTTGTTTTCCTTTATTACTGGAATTTTGGACTATTATCAGCAGCTCGTTAAACACATTATGGAATTGACTGGCACTTAAAGCGACATGCGGTCAGGACACTTAATAATATGCATTGCACATTGCTGTTCTGTTATATCCGTTCATATTGTCCGTTGTCCGTTGTCCGTTGTCCATTTCCCAATGACCACTGTCCGTGTAGGCTGTCAATTATGGCGTGTTCGACAAGAGGGGCTGGACTCGTGTTGTGGGTATCAATCAAATGGACATGTTACAATAATTTTATTGCACAACAAATAGGAATGTAGTCGCGTGCCTCGCACATTTACGTTTAAAAAACATGAATGCACACTACACGCTCAGAACAAGCATTTGAGCCGCAATCGTTTAGTAATCTTTGAATAAATTAACTTTAAAAATGGTTTGGTAACATGACAAAAATTAAATATGTACTGCTATGCTTGATGAATATGTTTTTGCATTCCAAATGGCAAATCGTTGTTTGTAAATAAAATTAAGTACTTGATGATATCGTCACTTTTTACATTCTAATCGTTTCCTTTAATTGCTCTTTGTTTTTTAGTGCATTAATTTCGACATGATGGCCACTTCACAGGATTATTTTGGCAATCCTTATGCACTATTTCGCGGTCCGCCCATCACAATGCGGCCGCGCACATCGCCCTTGGGCGTGTCTGGACACTCGCATGGCAGCTATTCGGCGCTCGATCTGCAGTCGCCGCACAAGCGTCACATTGAGACGGATGTGCGTGCACCGCCGCCACCGTTGCCACCGCCGCCACTGGCGATGCCGCCGTTGCCGCCATCATCGCCGAGGTAAGCCAGAGTCGAAGTGCAGGCGGGGGAGAATTGAGTTGATATACATTTCATCAGCAACACATCAACACTTCTATGTTAAGTCTTCAATCAACAAACTAAAAAAAACCGAGCCTGCAAAAGAGAAGTCAACCACAAAAAAAAAAAATTGGAATTTCGGTTTTTCTTTTTACCAATTTTAAGTAAAACTAAAGTAAAAATACTCAAAAAGTTAAAGTAATCAAAAATCTTTTCGCTTTGTTCCAACTTTGCAAATGGACTTTGATCCCATCATAAAGTTAATAATACGAGAGAGAATATAACTAAGAAAAAGTCAATAAAAAAGTGTTTGCTACACTAGATGGCATTATATCTTAAAATAAGCATGTAGTTATCTTAAGTCTTATTAAAATAAGTATAATCAACAGCTCATTAAACTGCTATAAGACTAAACACCAATCTATTAAAAATTTGTAGACTATAAGAGTTTTCAATATATTATAAATATTATGCGATTAAAACTAGTTTGTAGATCTTAAGCTATTGCAGAGTATTTCAACTAAGCACTTGTACCGTTGAAGATAAAATGTTCTATGTTTAAGTAAATATAGTATAAGCAAAATACATAGTTTTTGAACTACTAAAAAGATTTAATCGCAATATAGACTCCATACTAAAGCCCTCATATTTATGTAATGTAGATTTTTGAATTTATCAGTAGTCTGCTAAAGTTTGCGCAAAACAGCCTATATAATAACTTAACTTGAACACGAATATTTAGTGGAAATATACAATAAACAAACACACAGATTAAAAACAGTATACAATACAATAACTATAGAAATTATTCTTATTAAAATTGACTTTATAGCAGTTAAATATGCATTAATTCGAAGTAGAAACAGCTAAATTTATGGGTCCACAGGTGCTCATACTTATTTTGGCATAGACAAGTTCATTGAACATTAGAAAAGTAATGAGCATATATTCTATATACCACAATAATTCATATTCTAAAATCGTATTGCCTAATCAAGTCTATAGTGCTTTCTAGAATCAACAATAACATATATATATATATATATATATATATATACAAATACCGCTAAAGTTAACTCAAAGTATACGTACACGAATAGCCTCTTGAAATTGAAGAATTTTCCGAAGATAGACAACCTTAGTATTTAAAATAAAGCAATAAAATTAACAATAATTACACATACATTACAAATTAATTACTAGAATATTATTAAACTAATGCATATATGCGAAAGTATTTAAAAATTAATCCAATATACAATACATTGTATACTAAAATTATATTATATTGTAGTGCAAATTATTTTCTAGTTTTCTAAGCGATTTTTGTTTATGCCTACTAACTATTAGAAATCCAAAGTCCTAGGCATAAGCACGCACCTAATGAGCACAATGTAAAATGCAAAATTTTAAGCCAAGAGTACAAAATGTAACAAAAACAAAATATAACAAATTAGCCCAAATTGGCAAGCCCAGAAAATATCAACCTGTATTTAATTAAGTAAGTAGATCTAAGCAATTGTAAAGCAAACACTTTTCAACTGACAAATCTTTAGAGATATTCATAAAGTAAACAACAAAAAAAAGCACAATTGTGGGATGCAAGGAAACGAGCCCCAACGAACGCGTTTTGACCAACGTCTTCAATCAACAACAATCCAGCTGCCAAAGCTGGTGGCTAATCATCAATCAACAATCTACTACTATCAACTATCAACTGTTTTGCCTACATACTAGTCGAAAATAATTTATTAGAAAGTCGAAAAGATTATTACCATATCTCTCTCATATACTACTTATATTCAAGTAATCAAATTTAAACCTAACAACAATCAACATGCACCTTAAAAATCCTGTCAAGGAGCGCGGTAAGTCAAGAGCCATTTCACATTTAACTGTAACCAAAACCAACTTCACGTGTCTAGCGAATGTTGTAGTGGCAACGTAGATGCAACTAATTTATAGAACTGCATTCGGTCTGCATTCGAGCAATGACTGCATGTGAAAGGCCTATCATCAGGTGTATATAAGTCACAATAATCTGTAGTGTATCGGATCGATTGCATTCGCGCATGCCCACAATAATTGTGAGTTTTTAAAGTCGCCAACGACACAGCAAATTGCAATTAATTGCTAATTTCGTTGTGACATGAAATTACTTGCAGACAGCAGGATTATTCGAATAAATCGATTATTATCTGATTGGAATTCGGTGATTTTATTAAGTCTATCAGAAATGTAATTAAAATTCAACGAAACCGAATGATGCAACTACTTCTAGAAGTTTACATAAAATTGTACAAATACTTAATAATACGTACCGCATTCAAAATGTTTTTAATATTTTAAATATGACAAAATCTTGATTAAACGAGTATGACTATACTCTGAAATGAACAGTATGTTTTTATAAAGGATCAAAGATTCTTCCTTCAGCCAGCTACAAACTTTTGCATTACTTCATACACCATATATACTTACTTTATATATATTCATATTTAATGGCTCCATGATTCCATCGGTGGGTTTTTTACGAAAGGAAAACTTAGAAATTGCAAACAAAATTCAGCTCACAACATTTGTAATATTAAGTTTGGGGGCTTGTAACTTGGTCTTGCGATATTAAACATTAACGATCATTTTTGTTAGGGGTCATGCAATAAATATCTCAATCTCCTTGCATGTGGCATGCTGGGGCGTGTGGTAAGTTGACAACTTAAAGTGGTCATGCAATTTCTGAAAAATGTAAAATTCATTTGCGCTTAATGAACACATGTAGCTGCCAAATGGCCACTCTTACGACCCGGTCTGTAAGGTTAATAAACGTGGCATTTTAACATGCAAAGTCATCAAACAAAATGTCAACGTCATAAAATTTTGGCGCGTATATTCGACTCCTAGAGCTAAGCTAAGTATTAATGCTGCAGTCGAGTGAGCTCGACTAAAATATTCTCTGAATACCGCTGTATAATATATACACTAATTTTATTGGTAAATTTCCCTTAAAAAAGGACAAAAATGTGAGCATGCTGACTTGTTTCTTATGTCACTGAAGAGTAAAAAATCACAAGCCCAAACTGAACCCCAATTGGCTGGCTAGAAACACATGCAGAAACATATATACATATATACATACATACTTACGTACACGCAATCGTACGTAACAGGGCTCTTCAGAATACACACAGAAATATATTAACGTTCACTTCGGTTATCATGCCATCTCGTTCTCACACATGCGCTCGCATACAGAAAATGTTACAGCTGAGAATATGTTTTTGACCATAACTTGGGTGTATCCTATCCGATCTTGATGAAATTTAGTCAGTTGCTCAATAATATGCAGATGCCTATTAATTAGAAGATTCTATCTATAAAATTGATGGCATTTATTGCTGAAATTGAAATGTATCGATAGTCGAGAAACGGGTGCCGGATATAGGAGAACCGATATAATTTCAAGTATCTAGCTTTTATAGTCTCTGAGATCCGCGTGTTTATCCAAACAGATAGACAGACGAACGAACGGATGGACGGACGGGCATTGCTATATAGAAGAATATATATATATATAGAAGAATATATATATATATATATATATATATTTTGTGGGGTCGCAGATGATTCCTTCTGCCTGTTACATACATTTGCACAAACGCATTAAACCGTTTTTAGTAATTTTTTATGGGCTCAGGGCATAAAAAACAATATAATTTTCCATTTGTTAAGGTTCTATAATTTATTAGTAATTAGTTAATTGACCATCAGTGGATCATTAGTGCTTAACTCAGCCTAGTTACTCAAGAAATTGTTAAAGGGTAAACTCATTTTCGCTAACAGCAAGGAACTTCAGGTTTTAGCGACCACAACAAGACTAGTAACAATAATAACGAATAGCGGTTATATGCCCCCAAGTCATGTAACACCATTAGGCAGCCGGGTTTGTAGCTTTGCCAAGGCTGACGAAATGGTTGTTCATGGAATTTAATTCTATGTAGCTTTGGTGGCTCAGAAGCAAGTGAATGCCACTTGGCTTAGTCTAATGAATGCAGCAGACTGTGGAACTGGAGCAGCATAAACACAAAAGGCTGAGTATAAGACCAGGTCTGAGGTTGAAGGTACACTCTGCCTGGGGTTGCCAGGATGCACGCATTGACACCGATACACACGCATACACACACACACACACACACGCACATACACTGAGACCAACTAATAACAGGAACAGTAGCAACAACGCACAATTCGTATGGGGAATATGCAAAGTGATGTCGCTGTTTGTTTGCACCTCTTTCCCTTTACTCCACCCCCCCCCCCCCAACCACACTGCTGCTTTAAGTGGCCTTACTGTGCATGTTGTGCGTATTTCAAAAGGAATTGCCCATGGTTATGCGTAACAGAAATCTGTAATTAAAAACTGTTTATATGGACATTTGTGCATACTCAGACTCATACACAGCCAAGTTCATATGACATTATGTTCCCGGAAATGGACACTAAAGCCATCGGCACGGCACCTCTTCTCTTATTTGTATATAAACAGCTACAGTTGCAAGTGGCGAAAGTAATTGCGGATGCAACCGCAAATAGAAGAAAATTGCACCTGCGGACAGAGCAAGTCAATAATTCACAACTCTGGAAGCCAGTAGTGGAAATAAATAACAAAGCATCTAAATAACGATTTGCATTCTTCAATACTGAACGCTGGCATAATCCACCAAACTGACAGGTTCCTGTTTTCTCGAGTTTAAAAACTGTTTACATGTTTTACTCACTTTCTGGTTGCGTTCCGCACAACTCGGGGATCTTAACAATTTACTTCTGTTGGTTTGCCATTTTGCGGCCCAGTAGCACTTCCGTTTCCGTTTTGGCTTTTGCCAGGTGCCTGTTTACTCACCTAAAGCCTTGTAGCAAAGATTGAAAAGTAGTAATTTATTGGGAAAGAAAATAATAATAAAGAATAATAATAATTGATACAACCAGAAGCAAAGGAACTCTTCTAAAAAGAAAGTAGCTAAATCAATAGATATATTAAAATAACTGTATACGAAAAAATCTTTACAATTCATTAGAGTATTTGACTAAGCCAAAAAAGTTCGCACAACACACTCAAAAGTTAATAAATTGACGAAGTGTATTTCAATTTCGGTTGGACAGTCCTTAAAATTGCACTAAAGTAAAGCTTATCCTCGAAACTGGAAAACTGGCTGACAGGACGAAATGCTCCGCAATCGTTTCGCACTTTGTCTCGGTTTTGGCGAATGTTGAGTCTGAGTCAGAATGAGAAAACAAAACCTTTTGTATTGTGACCAATGGCCTAAATATTAATTTTAAATATTTAAAAAAATAGAGTATATTGTCTGTGACTGTGTACTACTCTGTGACTTACCACTTGAACAAATGAACTGACAGTGCTTGGTAAGTTCCTGTCTCAGTGTGGAACTTACTGAGTATCGTCAGCTCCACCATTATCATATTTATCGCACATTTCCTGTTTTACTATTTTACTAAATATTTAACTCATCAGTATGAAATTCTTCACCTGCAGTTGATTTACTGTTTACTGTTTACAAATACGTTAATAATTGCGGAAAAGCAGACAGACAGAAGAACTGGCAAACACATAATCACCGAATCCTTTAATTTAAGATGCAGAATTAATTTCTCTAATATGGCATATTATATAAGTGTTTGCATGCCCCAACACAATTGTTTAATTAAATGGAACACAACTGCTCATTAAGCGCATTTGGCCAGCACGTATTTGGCCTGGGTTCTCATTGCTTGTATTGGTAATTTAATTACATTATTTATAATTCGCCCCAAAGGCTATCAAAGACTTTCTGCTCGAATTGCTACTGGCAATTACAAATTGTGCAACCTATATCCAAATAGCGTATCCCCAACGTTATGTGTAACTGCTACCAAAAGAACGGGGACGATAGGGCCAATAGCGATAAGCAAGCACTTATTGCTCTCTTAGCCAACAATTTGGGTCACTGAGAACTTTAGTTTAGAGTGTAATTTGCTTTCGGGCTTATTAAATAGCCAGACATACGTGAGTGTCCCGACGATGACAATTTACAAATAAAAAAAACTCGAATTTTAGGTTACGTGCGACTCGATGGTTTTGTCGCTATTTTAAAATAATGAACACACTAAGCAGACAGCCAGATAATCAAAATTGTGCTCCTGTTGCGTTTGTGTCTGATTGTTTCATATTTCATTAAATATATTGCATGCCAACGCGTTGCCGAGTACTGGGCCCCTAGTCCCATTTCCTGTTCGTTGCATCAATGCATCCACTGCAACATTCTCACCCCCCATTCGCACAATTCTCTGATATATATGCGTATGCAACGTCTGTTGCATAAAATGGCACACACGGACACACTCTTATTTGAAAATGTGCGTGGCACTTAAGCGCCAGACCCATCAAAAACCAACTCAGCTCGATGCGTGAGGTTGCACTCCAGGGATAGAGCTCTGTTGCATTTGTGCGTGAGCGTTCAAGATGTATACCTATGTGGATGTATATACACTACACACATGCTGGTTTATGTATATGCAAATATGCTTTTATATGTATGTAGGCAATTAGTGCTGACGCAAAAGAGTGCAGCCTTTCTGCAAACATCTTGTAACCGCAAAGTTCAAGTTGCAAAAGTTTTTATTTTATATTGCTGTTTGCTTGCATTTCTTTTCTCAGCCAAATGCATCTTATTGGATTTTTCAAGTAGCTGGCTTAGTTTACGTTTTTCTTTTAATTAATGCGCAAAAGGACTAGTATGTAAATAATACATCGTTTTGTGTGTACTATATTGACATCTTTGGGGCGTTAAATAAAACTAGAGCGCAACCAGCCTAAAAGTATGCAACGATATCGCAAATATCTGACATTGACAGCAGTGAAAGAGGCTATAGCCAAGTGCCACATAAATAGTAAAAATAAAGGTGTTCAATACTAGACATGTAACTACACTACTAGCTATATATACATGCCAACATTCTATTCATATTTTTGTAATTTAATCTAATTAACTTGTGACACTTTTTGCTTGAACTACTGTGCCACAAAATGTGGCCCATAGCAAACAGTTGGCAACAGTAGGTTGCGGGCATAAGAAGGGTGAAAAGGGAAAGGCATGGCAGGATGGAAATCGCATTTTAAATACTCTACAATTGATTATTGAAAATGTATTTATTAGTTAAAATATCATACTAAAAGAAATATAAAATATTCATATAATATAACATTTTATAAAATATATTTTTGATCAGATCTTATAATGTTTTTTTTTTATAATTTAAATTACAGATTTTGGTGCGAGTTGAATGTGCTAGTCAATTAAATATAAGCTTAATTTAAGTGAAATACATTGGTATATATTCAAATAGACCCAAAAAAACAACAATATCATAAAATCCATACATCGTTAAGCGGCTTTAGTAATTTTTGCTTTGCTATTCACAGTTTGTGTGTCAGAACCAAATCGCAGTGTGGCTAACCTTCAGCCAGTTGGATGTTACAGTTACCTGGTTTACCTGTGCCACCATTATTTATGTGCGCTGGCCACAAATTGCACTCAAACTGCGTCTTGCACTTGTTCTCAACTGCAAATGGTTTGGCTCAAAGCGAAATTATGAACCGTATTCAGTTAATGGCGAAGCGTCGCGGCTGCAAAATCGCTGTGTCAAGAATATTATTAAGGAATACCATAATCAATTGTGCTGCGACGTGTGAGTACAATTTTCTCAGGTCAACGAGCTGACAATTAGTAGTTGTAATTAAAATTAATTGATAAGCTGATCGACATTTAAATGCCCATCGAAAATCATTAGGCAGCATCAATACAATAATGTCAAGCATTTTGGCCATTTTTGGTCAGACTGGCCGTGCTCATAGGCTAGAAGTTGGTGCACAGACAATGCCAATTTTAGAGCAGATTCCACTACCTGACATGACCGCTTGCCGCTTGCCGCTTGCCCACGTTGGCTTCTGGCACCGGCACCAGAACTGTCACTGGCAACTCGCTACCCATTTTGCCATTGAGCCAATGAAGCTATTATTTGTGGGGCCTGGCTAACACAATTGCCCATGCTGATTTTTGCCTCTGAGGTCGCTCCATAGGTGTCACTAACCACAGTGCAGTGCTGCAGGAGAACTCCAATTGAAGTTGCAGTTGGAGTGCAGCAGCCCCCGCTGCATGTGCTCGGCTGTCTTTCAGTTGTCTGTTGGCCCCATTGGAATTGCAGGAGAACTTTTCGCAATTAGCTGAACTAAAATTACCTGCCCGTTGTGACGGGCACTTGTAGTGGTAGTATCTAGCATATCTGCTTTGTGCAACTGTTGCATGCAACAATTTATATTAGCCCCAACGATTGTTCTCTGGACTGCTCCATAAAAATGCATTCCTGACGGAAGACTGGCCAAAGTAGTCGTCTAATCTAAATGTTTAGCTTAGACATTTGATGGCCAACATGCGCCGTTGCCATTTGACGTCAACAGAGCTGAGTGGCAGCTTCAGCTCTGCTGTCAATCGTTGTCTTCTTCTACTTCTCACTGGCAGCACCACAAACGGTGGCACTTTACAATTGCACTTGCGGATTGGACTCTGCCTCCGAAACGTGCAATTATCGTAATCTATCCGGCTTGCTCCTGCATAACAATACCAACGTGTTTTTGCAGTGGGCGTGTGTATATATATATTGTACACACACTTTATATAAACTTGAATCGTGCTGCATTAGCCCATTGACCTTGTTAAGCTGGACAAGGTGGGCGACTGATGGATGCCTCACGTTTTTGTGTCGCTTCTGATGCGATTGTGCTTCCTGCCGCAACCGGTTCATCGGTTTTGGCCAACAGTACCAAATTCGACACCCGGTAAAATCAATCGCACAATTCTTATCATTAAAACATCAAATATTGGCAGCCAGCATGTAAACGCTGCCGTGGAGCAACTTCATTTCCCAAGCGGAGACGTCCACAGACGAGGTTGGCAACACACAGCTGCAAACATTAGTGGCAATCAACGGCAGACAATCAAATGCAGGGGCAGCCAAATAGCCAGGATAAAATCTACAGGTGCCGTCCATCCACTCAGTCCGTCAGTCCACATCCCCTCCCCTCTCCACCACATCGACTTGCTCCAACTTTTCCCTCAAATGTTGCAACCGGTTTAAGTAATTTTTATAGAAAAAAATTGCATTTGTGTTGATCCATGTGCTGATGCTGTAGATGATGAGCAGGATTAGCCGCCGCATTGACAACCATTTCCAACTCCAACTTAGACGACTCCAACTTCCAACCTGTCCGTTTGACATGCAGAAATTATGTTTTGCCACATGGCAAAGCTTTAAGATGCCTCCAACTTCTTAACGCCCGTTGCACTTGCCTCCTGCTTCGTGCAAATCAATGTCAGCTGTAATTACACACAATGCACAGTGGGGCAAATGAAAAAAAGGAAAAAAAGAGACGAACTTGATTGCATAGAGTAAGCTGCTTAAAATTCCTTATTGCCATTCAAAATCAATCAGTGAATGAATATCAACGTTGCATTAGAAAAAATCTATCTATGATGCAGCGAAATTGTAGAACAATCTGATAAATATTAATGAGATATGCAAAGTAATTTTGTTTGTATTGGCCAGACTTAAAATTAAAAATATACATTTTTAAAATTATAGTTGTTAAACAAAAAGAGCATACCGTGATTAGAAAGGGCTTAGGTTAAATATATAAATGACCAATAAATTGTTTTTGATTTTATTCTATTTTATTACTTGAAATGTTTCAGTTTAATCTGTTGTTCACTGATTGTTTTATTTATGTGTAGGCACAAATGTAAGACAACAATAAATTTGTAAAACCGCATCAAAGGCGTATTTTCAACAAGGCCAATTTTAAGTCGGCTAATAACTTCATTTTCATTGTACTTTGTTGACTGTTACATACAATAGGCACACGCTCCCCAGCCACATTGGCAGGTGAGCAAGAAGCGTTTTACAGTTGTGTTTTCGCTTTGAAAAATACAAACCGTTGCCTGTTGATATTGCACCTGCAGCAGCAGCAGCAGCAGCAGCAGCAGCAACAGCCAGTGGCGCATCATTGGCAGCAACAATAATAACAAGAACAACTGCCTGCAATAAATCTCAATTTAAATGGCGCCCCAGCATGCGTGGCCAAAACGGTGCTTGCTGGCTTTCTGGCTTGCTGGCTTGCTGGTGGCTGCTGGCTGGTTGGCTGGTTTGCTGGTTGGCCTTCCACTAGTTTTCCTTCAGCTTTTTGCTTGCTTTCTTTCTATTCATCTTGGTATCTATCTGTAAGTATCTGGCCCCGCTCATTTGTAGCAGCGCGCGTCAAATTTGTTGCCGAACCAGTTAGGAGGCTGTGCAGCTGTTGCAAATACGATCTGGGCGGCTCATCGCCTGCTTCAACAGCAGCAGCATCAGCAGCAACAGCGCATTCGAACTGTACTCTGGTGTCCGTTGAGTTTCGAATTGCGATTTACTGTGCCAATGCGCGATCATTATCCTAACGCAATTTATGCGCGCACCAACAGTGCCCCACGCCCAGACTAATTGCAACAGGCAACAGGCAACTGACAACAGGCAACAGGCAACCAGCAACCAGCAACTGGCAACGGATTGCATTGTTAGTTGCCTTTTGTGTGCAACAGTAGCTAACAGCAACAGCGGTCAGTAATGGCGATAATCATTATAAAATCGAACGTTGCTCGATAACAGCAAAACCACAGCAACAACAACAACAACAACAACAACAAAAACAGAGAGTTGCTTGCAACAGGTTCTGCACGCGTCACCAAGCAAACTTGGAGCTGCTTGGACTAGTCCAAGGCATAAGCAGCCAATCTAAACTCTCTTTGTCTTCCTGTCATCAACAAGATCGTTTGGCAAAGACATTAAGCATACCCCCAAACACGGCCCAAACCCAAACCCGGTTCTGGTTCTGGGCATACCGTCAAGTATTAACATAGCCATCAACGGATTTGTCGGTCTTTATCAATTACGCTGACTTGCATTCTGTATTCTGTATTCTGTATTCTGCATTCGACATTTGCCACATTTACAGCAAGTGACATCGACATTGGCATCTGCTGCCCCTGCTGTCCATGTAACTGTTCCTGCCGAGCTTAATCTATGCCACATAGCTAACAGCTGGCAAGCGGAACTGATGTGCAATCGCCATTTATTTGATCAATTTGAAAATAGTTGCAAATTCGAAATTTATTTCATGTACTGCATTAATACTATAAATTATTAAGCCATCAACAAATATTTACTATATATAAATATTGAAATATATGTATATATAAATAATAATCAATAATTTTGATTACAATCACTTTTTTACCAGTGATTTCCATTTATCTCTGCCATCTTACAAATGTTTTTTTCACAACAATTTATATTTATGATTTTTGTAATCCAACAGCTGTCAATGCTTCAACAATATAAATGTTATTTGTGAACTTTTTTTGTAAATCTATTTTACATGACATTGCGACAGCTTTCAGAGTGGCAATGAAACGGAAATACTTTTTACAACCGAATATATATGCATAGATAAATTTAAGTTTAGACACTCTTTTAATGACGTGTGCTGTTATTGGCTACAGCTACTCTATCAGCGATCAAAAACAGTTAACTCTTTCAAGGACATATAACGGGCAGCAAAGTGACAGCAGCAATGGTCGCAGCTAGCGGTAAAGCCACTCACACACACACACACACACAGTGGACATGAACAAGTGCAACTAATTCAAGAAAAATAAAAGAAAATCTACTCGATGCGACAGCCCAAGAGATAACTTTATAAGATTTAACAGGCGAGCGAACCCAGAACAGAAACGACGACGACGACGACGACGACGACGACGACGACGACGACGACGACGAGCAACGGAATCAGCGAAAAGAGACTGGCCAACATAGCAGGGAACAATAACGAGTACAAGCAGCATTGATAGTTGGCCGATAACAGGGAATAAGAATAATAACAACAACAACAACAACAACAACAAAACCAACAACAACCAAAGTAAAAACAATAAGCAGGGTTAGGAAAAATCGAGGAATTTTCAAGTGGATTACCCAGTTTTTGTTTCCCCTTTTTCTGTTGTTGAGCGAAATGCAACATGAAAATAAATAAACTCGTGGCATGATTGGCTGTGCATGATTAGTCATATGTTGAAAGGAGAATGGGATAACGACTGCAAGAGAGAAAGAGAGAGAGAGAAAGAGAGAGAGAGAGAGAGAGAGAGAGAGAGAGTACAGATCTGGGAAGCTATTGTGCTTAATAGAATTGATATAAGCAAGGCCGGTTGTTAGATACACGAAAGATAGGCAACATCAGCAGCAGCAGCAACATCAACAGCAGCAACATCAACAGCAGCAGCAGCAGCAGCAGAAGCAGCAGACAACAACAGCAGCAGCATTGCAATGCCGTTTTAGCAGCAACAACAGTTATTGTAACAATAAAATTAGCTAACGATATGAAGGCAAGGCTAAACAAGAAACAATAACGGCAAACTAACACACAGAACACAGAACACAGGAACAGGTGGCAAACGTTGCACGAACAACGGAAAATGGCAAATGGCAAATGGAATTGCTCTCCGCTGCTGCCGTTGCAGTTATTACTGCTGCTGCTGCTCCTCTTCTAGGGTAAACGCTGCATGTAAATCATATTCGTTGCCTCTAATTTCTATTGGCTAATATTCAATATTATTTGCTGTTCAATTATGTGGAGAATTATTCGAATCTGTCTAAAGCGAAAACAATTGGCCACTTCTGTTACCTGTTGTCAATGTTTTGAATCTTGGCTTTCTTCGATTTTATTGAATTTCTGCGCTTTTCATTTTGCTCTTTGTTGTAGCAAACTCCTACATTTTTGCCCTAACTTTAACTTTTCTGGTCTCTTTGTCTTTTATTGGCACTTTATTGCTGGACTTCACCTGATTATCTCAAAATGGGCAGTTTACTTGATTGACTTTTTGTAGCTGATGATTCAAGTGTCCATAAATTGATGATCTTATTTATTCTGCTTGTGCCCAATCGATTATTGTTTTTGTAAAGAACATAACGTATACGTAATATTTTGAATTTCACTCTTTTGCTACTTATATTATATTATATTAAAACATAACTCAGTCAGTATCCAAATAAATCTGAATTGGTTTGAGTAAAGAAAGATATTCGTAGATAATAAAAGTTGCTGAGTAACTTTTATTATACAGATTTTCCGCTTGCATACATGGCTATTGCCATTGTTATTGTTGATGGCAGCTGCTTATATTAATTGAATATATTTTAAAAAAATTGTCCATCATAATTAATGACAGTCAACTTATGCAAGCAGATAGCAAGTAAACAACACACAATCAGAGAAATAAGCATCGAGCAAAAAATCAATTTTCTTGAAAAATGCATACGATGTGACGCCCAGCCAAGAGGCAGGGGAAGAGTCAGCGGAGGGGAGTGGGGAGGGGAGGGGGATCAGACCGGTGCATTGGCGCTGCACAGTCAGCTGGCCATGCGATGCGTGCGCCATTAGAAAGAGCCAATGGGCAGGCAGACAGGCAAGGCAGGTGGCCAGCTAGGAAAGGGAGGTGAGGGACGAGGCTATTCTCGATGGGTTTACGTGGCTGGGTACCGTTAGGCCGTAGCATGAGCAGCGTCTCAGAAGTTTCATTGATGGCAGGCAGCCCCGTCCGGTCCATTGCGGGCCAACTCAATCAGGCAGTCAGTTGGACAGGCATGCGCCAGGAGAGCAGCAAAGCAGTTTACAGTTGTTGCCCAATGGGACGCCCCAAGGATCAATGGCAGGTTTGTGCCGTTATTGGCCGCTTCACTGTTGTGTAATGCATGTTAATTTCATTTCATTTACTTGCTAAATTATTGTTATTATTGACTTGCCCAACGTGAGACAAAACGAAGTGAGACAAATGGCCAAAGAACGATGCTATTTTATTGTGCAGCCTCTATTTGAAAGCAAATATCAAAAAGAAATACCTTAAAAAGTAACTTTTTATCTGTTTGTCAGTTTGAACTTAAAAAAATTGGTTTAAAATTAAGAAAGACCCAATATAGCACAGAATCTTATATTTATTATTATTATTATTTATTTATTTTTATTTAATGCCTAATAAAATCAGTCGACGCAGTATTAAATATAAAAATAAAAAATATAAAAAAATATTAAAATACACATAGCAAAATAATTGAATTTAAATTTATTAAATTAAAAATAAAATGTAAAAAATTGTATAAGATTTCTGGCTTCTAATATCTAACAGTAAAAATAAATTGTATGATTGTTAATATTATTAAAATGGTCAAGAAAAAAATATCAGTATAAAATTTATATCAAGCGAAAAGTCATTGCATATTCGCAATAAAAACTGAATTTTCTTCTTGTGAATCTTGATAAATTCTAAAATTACCAAATTGATGAGTGACCAACGTATTACAAAATACGATAAAAATTGTATGCATCCGAAGTTTTTGCGCGTTATTCAATGCTACTTAAGGCATTGAATTTTTACAGTAATTTATTTGGGCCACAAATAAAACTTTTGAGCCGCATCGCATTTGGACAGTCGAAACACCTGCAACCCAATAAGCTGATAGATACTTACTAATAATTGAAAGCCTTAACGTCTTTCTGTTGCCGTCGCTGTCGCTGTCGTCATCGCAGTCGCTGCTCGATGGTGCGATTAGCGTGCAACAAATTGCACAGATTTATTACGCGCCGGCGACTGCAACGTCGACTGCAGCGAGTGCCGGGCAAGTGTGCGACTATGCGGTGGCTTATCAAGTGGCTTTGCCAATTTTGGCAACAACAGTTGCTGTGTTATGAATTATTGGACGCTTTTGACTGCCGCCACACGGCGTGCTACCAAATTTGTGCGCCATGCTGGCCGGAGGACTTCCATTCGATGCTGATGCTGGCGACAACAACAATAACAGCAGCAGCAACAACAACAATAACAGCAGCAACAGCAACAGCAGCAGCAGGCTGCGATTGTGGCAATTTGTCAGCAGAGTTGCAACGTGTCTGGGTTTGGGTCTGTTAGTTTGGGCAGTTGGCAAAGCCAATGCCAAATATGGCCGGGCCGTGGCAAATGCTGCGTCTCTCGATGTTGGCCAGCTGCCTTATGCCCGCTTGCCGGTTGTATGGCAGGCTGAACTGAACCCTCTTGCCACCTTGCACCAGCATCATGCTGCCCCTGTTGCCCCTGTTGCCGCTGTTGCCGCTGTGCACTTGCGCATGCGCATTTATCGTTTACGTTATTTGTTGCCGCTAGTTTTCCAGTTAGCCTCAGTTAGCTGTGCTGCATTTGCTCAAAGTGAAAGATTTACGCGGCCTCGGCCATCTCTATGGTGTCCCCTGTACCCCCCCTCTCTCTGGTGGTGCAATGGTGCAATGGTGCAATGGTGCAATGGTGCGCATGCGTGCCGTTATGGTTTATTTAATGCGTTTTGAAAGTGCATTTTCATGTTCGATGAGATTGATGAGAAAATTTGATTTATTTTTTAACGTATCGTTCTTCTTCCCTCATCGTATTGTATTTTCTAACTTCTTCATCTCTCACACACACACACACTGGTTATCTGCTTTGAACCCGGCCATCGGCCATTGGCCATTGGCCATTGGCCATTGGGCCATCGGTTGTCAGTTACACTTGCAGGTTGCGGCATTTTGTCAGAAGGACAGTTAGAAAAGGCCGCCTTGCCGATCGGCATTCGGAGTGGCATTCGCTGCCATAAATGGCCAGCCATGGGAAATGTGATGAAGTATTTTTTGCTGTCTTCGCTTGGCTGGGAAATGAATCGCATGCAGCGCTTATAATGCCAAAGTTGGGTTTGGTATTGACATTGGCGTTTGGCAAAATGCTTTTGGCCATATACATTTGAACACCACACACATTTGATAAGCTGCATAGCTTAACTTGTATCTCTTATATGCTTAACCCTCAAGCGATCTCCTATAATTAAATAACATTACAAGAAACTATTAAAAAATAAAACAAATTAAAAGCAAATTTTAATCAATTTTTAAAATATTAATAAATAATATTTAATTAAAATGCAACATCTTGACGCCAATGAATGCAACAATTGCAATTACAAAAGCTACTGTCTGCTAATAAAATTGAGAGCTTCTCTCCATAAATTGGCAAACAATTAATGCGATCATAAAAAACGTTAAGAAAGTTGCCCAGGGAGATGCTGCGTCTGCGGACTTTGTTGCCAACATTAGTAACGTTGGCCAATTAATTACATGATCGTAAAACATACATTTCTAAGCGCATTGATAACGGAGATAAAGGCCAATGCATTGGCCCATAAAACGTGTCTAGTTGCTGTTGTAGTATTTGTGATCGTGCCACAGCCACTGCCAACTTGCAACTTCCAACTGCTACTGACGGTATCAATAAACGCATCGTTAAACGTCCCAGCAGCCGCTCGTTATAACTGTGCTCGCATCTCGAGCTCTTCTCGGTCTTCGGTCTTCGGACTTCTTTCCCCGATCGCTGCTACTCTCGGACTTCATATTACATAAAATTCACACACCTCGGTGGGGGTCAAGCTGGCACTCCTTCTCGGAGTGTTGTTCTTGTTGTTGTTGTTGTTGTTGTTGTGCTTGGTAGCCACATCAGATTGGCTGGCAACGTGTCGCCTCATTTGCTGTCTGTCGCATCTTGCATAATGTTTATTAATGCGCAAATTTTTACGATTCTCTGCCCCCCTTTAACGATGCCTTTTAACGTTTGTGAACGATGCGAGGACGGTGCCCAAGATACAGCCAATAGCTATTCAATAAGTTCCAGTTGCCAAGCAACAATCGCTTTTAGGCCTTAACAGCATTTTTATGGCCCATGGATGTGCCCGAGACGGTCAGTTAACTGCGGATGCTGTTGCTGCTGCTGCTGCTGCTGCTGCTGCTGCTGCTGCTGCTGCTGCTTACTGTTCTTTGGCAACAATTTAAATTGCAACAATTTACAATTAGCCACGTTTGTGCTCCATTTTGTTGCTCTTGTCGTAGTCACCTAACGGTCAAGAAATGTACACTATGTGGTCTCCAATGAAAAACCTCGATGCACAGCAATTAAATTTTGCAATTTAGCAATTTTGCTATATGCGGTTTGCCGTTTATAATGTGGCTTCACTTTAAGCACTCGCATTTCTTTCAGTGAGGCGTAAATCAATTGTGCCACAAACTTTTGCTGCTGTTGCAACACTAAATCATGTTTTCCAATAACTCAGACAATTCATTGCCACACGCCACCCACTTGGCAGGTTTTGGCATTTTCATTTAACTCGCTTTTCGCTGTTGCCTGCTGTAGCCACGACCTTGGCAATGAAAGTTGGCTAATGCATCTTTTGGTGGCTTTTTTGGCTTCTACTGGCATTTGGGCGTGGCATCGCACATTTCGTAATGCGTGTCATTACATTGACATACATTTTTTATAACAAATGATAGTCTTTCATCAACTATACAGTTTTGCGTAGTTTCTGACAACTTAGTTGTCATCATTCGAGTAGTGTAAGAACAGGGCTAACTTTCAATTTCCTCTGGCCAATCTTAGATGCAATTTTAAAAAGTAATGCTAAAGTGTTTTCGAAGAAATGTTGAAATGAGCATTGTATAATAAAAGACTACAGTCAATTCTTTATTACAATATGTTAAGTTAAATCAGTCAAAAAGATTATGAAAAGAAAAAATGTATATATTAAAAATGAACTTTATAAAAGGTGGAACATTCAATGAAACGTATGCGCAGTGAAAGTAAATTTAATTTAATTTAATTTGTTTAAATATCATTGGCACTGCAATTGTCACAACTTTTCCTTAAAATTAATTTATTGTAACAAAAAAAAAACAAACAACTTAATAATAATATTGTTAGTTGTTGTAGGTCTCCGCTTCCGATTTTTGTGGATCTGAACGCAGATTGCGAATGTGGTCCTTTAAAAAACCGACATGAGTGCGATAAAAAATTATAAACATGTATCAATATGTATCTAAACTATTATGATCATCAGTATGTTCTCAAGAATCGTTTGTAGCCACAAGCTAAATTATTGGATTATAAATCAACTAAATAGTCTGCCCGATTGGAACTACTGCAACAATTGTAGACAACATGCAACTTAAGTAAATAATGCCTTAAATAAAAAAGACTTTGTTGCATAGAGTAGCCACTATTTGGATATTCTGCTGATTGTTGTTGCTCTGAAATTGTTTGAATAGTTTCCGTTGGATGCCAACGCCAGTAAAACAATTGCACGGAAATATTCTTTGTGGTCACTCCCATACTTAAATGGTTCTTCAAGACTTAACTTCTTAAAGTCAATAATAATAAATAAAAGTATATCCATTTAGAAGATATCCTGATGCACAACCAAACACCAAGTAATTCTAAATTACACATGCAAAGCGCTTTAAACCCTTATTACAAAAATCTTTGTTACTCGATTAATGTAGGTGCAACATTCTGTCGAAAGTATCCTTGTAAAAAGCGCAGCTGGATATATGTGTGATTATCCTGGATAGTAAAACAAGTACTGTGCCTAGAACGTGTGTCGTTAAGCTTTTATACTAATTCGATGAGTGCCAATTTCTCAATAAGTCAAAATAGGAATTTGACCAGCTGCGTTGATTCGCGTTGTTTTTACCACCCCGCATAAATTGAAGTAACCTGTAATTATACTAATTAAATGGAATATGAAATGTTTTAATTTCTTAAGTGTATCGGCTGCGGCAACTGATTATCTTCAGAGTAAATGTCGATAGGGAAATATTTATTGGCTTTATCCACAAACTGCCAGACCTCGCCAGATGCAACTGCTTATATATCACAATGAATCCACAACTTATTCTGCAGCTGCCCGTCCAGAAAGGCAAGGATCTACTCCGATTCGACCAGATGCGTAAAATATATTCGCTTAACTAGATACTCTTCAGATATAAGGCTCGTATATACTCTTGGTTTAACGGGTATATATAAAACTGCCAAAGATAATTGCAAGCCAGCAAAACCAGATAATAAATTCGGAATATATGGAAAATTATCCATATATATCCATGTCTAACTGAGACCCAAATTAAAGGAAATTCACCTGAATCCTATTTGTAAAAGTGAGATATTACCAGCTGTTCTCCCCAGGCATCAATAGCTGTCAGACACCCCTTTAAAAGTGCCTTAGGACAATAATTACAATACTGTACTAAATGCCAATTTATGTTAAATGAATTGTTAAGCTCCTCCAAATAAAATGGTCAGTAGAACAATTAAATTAATTTAAAATGCTACATAAAAAAAATATAAACTATAAAATTAACTGAATTGTTCACATAAATGCGTCGATTAAAAATAATTTTTAAATATATATTTTACTACCATATAAAATATTACTTGCAATATTTCTATAGCTGGAATTTTAGTCGTTTATTTGAAAATTTAAATTATTAATTTAGAATTACATTCTGTGTGCACTAAATGAATAAGGATATTTTTTATACTTTATTTTATTTTTTTATTATATTATTTTATTTTATATTTACATATACATTTTTCAAAACTTATTGCTGGGAAAATATAAATTGGTGATGCATTTATATTTTTATTATACGCAAATTTATTAAGCGTGTCAAAAAGGGATTAAAAACACTATTCGAAGTAACGTCCAAACAGTAATTTGTAATTTAGTAATTTGTAATAAAGTATCCTCTAATTAAATAAACCCCTCGTGCCTCACATATATACTTAACTAAATGATTAGAGTCAGCGGCATTAATTTTAGATCAGCATATGAGCAGGCGATGCTGTCGTGTTTCTAGTTTTAATGCTGCCATCGCCAGTTACAGTTAACGTTATTAGCCATGCCATTGAGAACAAGTCCGCAGAGTTGCCGCTTAATGACTTTAATAATCCTGTCACCGATCATTAAAAAATCTGTGCGAACACACAAAAGAAATTCCATGGCAGCTCCAATCAAAATAAAGTACACGCTCTTCCTGCCCATTCCGCTGAGGTGTCCACAGAGACTTTGTTTTGGGGCCAGCCAGCCAGCCAGCCAGTTGAGAGAAGAAGGCGGCCAATTATAGTCAGGCCAAGAGACATTGCTGGTCAAAAAGCTGCAGAAAGCAGCGAAGATCTGGAAGGAAGCATTGGCCGTCAGTGACGATCGTCTGTTCTCACATGGTATTCAAATTTTAACAACATTTTAATGATAACTTCAGCAAACATTAAAACTCATTCAGGCATAATAAACATTAATAACACTTTAATCCAGCGAATGGCAAAGGAGGGTGCAAGGGGGATGGGAGCTGCAGCTGCAGCTGTGCACTCGAATGCTATCGAAATAATCAGAGGAAAGGCTGCAACATAAGTGTGTAGGGGAAAGCGGGGGGGTGCAGTGCAATCGTGGACTGTGGCCGCCAGGTTGGAATAAATAATAGAGAAACTTGTTGTTGCCTGGGCGCGTTGTAAGGCTATAAAAATGCATGTTTGCTAAATCAATGCAACAACTTGGGGGCATGGCTGCGGCAACAACAGAAACAACAGCCAGTTGCAGCAATAGCATCCCACATTCAGGCCTTTGGACTTATGTGTGTGTGTGTGTAAGTGTGTGTATATCTACCTGCCCACCTTTCGCTTGGCATCCTTTAGTGCCAGCTCGGTCGGCTGTGTGCGATCTTGCCACTTACGTAGGCCGCGTGTGGCAGGTTGCAGTTGCTCATTGCAATGGGCCCATACTACATACCACATGCCCCATACTCCATACACCATACACCATACCCCATACCAAGGTCTTTCTTGCTCGCAGGCCAGATATGTTTGCTTCCTAGTTGCCCCATGTAATTCTATAGCCATATGTGCGTGTGTGTGTGAGCGAGACAGGGAGAAAGCAACTCGCCTGGTTCTTGGCGGGTTCTAAATGTCGCTGTCCCTTGGCCTCTGCTGTGATTGACCGGCTCAATTAATTATCCTATTCAGTTTGCTACGATCAGCATGACAGATAGCTGAGGTCAAATAAAATCATTTACCTACATTTTTATTAATTATTAATTATAAAAAACAACAAAAAATTAAAGCAAGTTTTTAAAAATGTTTTTAAACATATTAAAGATTTACAGAAAAAATTTTATATAGTCTATGAGGATATTTGTTTACAATTAAAACAAGTTATATTTTAATTAGATAGAACAAATCTTTTTTTTTAACTATAACCAACTATATATAAAATATTATAATATTAATTTATTTAGGAAAGTGTACACAAATCGTTGGCTTTTGAATAGTTTTTTTTTGCATTGGATTCTATTACTTTTATTTCAGTTATCGGGCGAAACATGGTGCCGTTGCACGGCCCCCTGCCGCAAACTTGTTGCCACAGGAAAATGGCAAATGGTGGTGGACGGTCCGCTATCTTTTAGTATGGTTGCTTCTTATGGCCAACGAGTAGGTCCGCAGAAAAAGCGTTTAGAATCTGGTTGGCCGTACCGGACCGGTCCTCTGGCATATTTAAAGGTTATTTCGAGGGCTGCCTGACTGGACTGGCTGACTGGCTGACTGGCTGTTTGGGTGCTTGCAGAGGAGAAGTTTAAAGTGCTGGGCTGCGTAATAAACATAAAATTCAATTTTCATTAAGATGTTGGCTAGATCCCTTGGAATTTACCGTTACGCGGCAGACATAGCAAACGGGCACATAGGGCTTACGGTAAAGAATTATTTCAATAATGAATTCGCGATAAGCTGGTCGCATCTCGGCCGTTCACTCGCATGTTGGCTAAAACAAGAATGGCATAAAGCATTTTGTGGCCTCCAAGAATGTTCAGTTTGTGCCAGCAACGAGGTTATTGCGATCCCAGAACTGTGAGTGTAACCTGAAGGTTCTCAGCGCAGCGCGCTGCTCAAGTGAGCAATTTTCTCACATGGTCCCGTCCTCGTGGCTTGGTGCAGCCAGTCAAGTTATCCCTCGGAAAGTTGTAGATTTAAATGAACACGGCGCTGGTTGATGGCGACAGCGGGACACCGGCTAATGCCCAGGCCCATGCGTGTTGATCTTCCTGCCTGGTCTGGCTGGGCCTGGCTTGGCCTGGCCAGCGATTGCCCATTGCTGACACCGTTGACGAACTTCATTATGAGCTTTAGCTGCTGATAATGAAGATTAGCGGTGCGACCAGCGATTGAGATTGCAGATGCATCTGCGAGCTTTTAACCCAAAAACAAGTTTCGCCTCACTGCAGTTGCCGTTGCACGTCTTTGCTTTTGTTGGCGATGTGGTTGCAAGTGCAGCGCGGCAATATTTAAATTGTTTTATGCTTTCGAGTGCTGTTAGATGCCCCTGTCTGCTGCTTCTGCTGCACTCGAACAATAAGTGTTTTCTTGATTTTTTTAAATCATAACTAGATCAAACTTTTGTTTTTTCACAATTAAATAAATAAAATTTAAAGTTCATATTAAATAATTATTTTAATTTTTAATGGTGTGTCGAATTATTTATGGAATGACATACGCATTTTTTTGGAGTGTGCTTCTTCCGCTTCGGTTCAACTCTCCCCGGCTGGGCCGACGCATGTCCTAATGCGTAAAAAACAGCGCTGCTTTTTAGATGCAACGCAATTGCTTCCTTGTTGGGCTGGGATTTGCCTCGTTGCATCGTTGTTTGCCATTTGAATTGCTGTTACTGGGGCTACTGCTTTGCCTGCTTTAAATTTCCGCTTATGCCTTTGGAGAGCCTCTAAAATGTTGAATAAAATTTAAATTTATTGCATTGCCGAGCAGCGATTGACGTCTCCGCATATCACCAAGCAAGTGCTCAGCTCAGCTCAGCTCACCCAGCCGACGACCAAGTAGCCAGCAGCCAGCAACCAGCTGGCCATCGCTTAATGCTTATCGCAATTGCTTATGGCCAGCTTCTACTTGCCACAACTTCAGTGGAAAAGTCTCGTGTCTTTTAGGGTGGGCCTCAGACGCAGTGCATATTGCCTTGCATCGCCCATTCCAGGGCAACTAACGGAAAACTCTTTGGAACATAACATTTTATTGCAAAATTCCATTTAATTGATTAAATGGATTGGCAATTGTGATCAAATTTAACGCTTTTAGAAACTGTTGTCGGTTTTATATTTTTTTATTTTTATTGTTATGTGATGCTTCCTCTATAATATTTACAAGCATTTTACTCAGAAATTGGTTTAAATTAAAAGTCATCCAACTAAAAAACGATCATTTGTTTTGCTGATATATTTATTAATTTTTATGCTGGGTTTTTTTCACATTAAAAAAATATAAGAAATTTATTAACTGCAAAAAGCAACTGTCAAACTAACTTATTTTCTCAAGGGAAATTGAATTTATTAGTCGCTTAGCTATTTTAATCTGCTTTTAATTTTTAAATTATAAATATTATATGAAGTATCCAGAAAGTGGCAACAGCTTATCAATGTGTAAACAGCTCAAGCTGATTACCTGTTCCAGTGATTTTAAGAATGTCCTCCGACTTAGTTAATATATATATATATATATATAGATATAGATATAGATATAGATATATAATTTTATTGTTGCTGTAAGCAAATCTTATTGCCTTTAATGACGCGTGGTTTTACTGACTAAACATGGCTATTAAATACAAAATCAGAGTAACCGCAAAATGGCCAAAACAAAAACAACAACAATAACAATTTTCCACTTGACTTGCGCGTTGCAGTTATGACCAAGTCGGCAGAGGCAGGCGACCAAGAGGCATTTAGCAGGGGAGTCGCCCCGCAGGAGTGGCCTCACTTACCGCCTACTTTTTTTTTTGTTACCTAAAAGGAGTTTGAGTGCAGTGCACAAATCCAAAACCGAACAGCCAACTCGAATCTACACTCGAACCTGTTGCCTACTGAAATGTAAATCTTGATGGTAATTTTAATAGAAAAAACAACAAAAAAAATCAGCTGCGCGGCCCTCGAAAAAAAGAAAACTTTGGGACAACAGGAGCAACGCGTGGCAGGGGAATGGAAGTTGGGGCAGCAACAGCATACAGGCGTTGAGCATACAAAACGTTGGCTAACTAAGCGCTGCCACGGGATAACACTATGGCAACAACAACAACAACAACAACAACAACAACAACAACAACAACGAGAGAGACCCACACCCATGCGAGAAGGCAACACCTAATGTTTATTGTGCCATATAAATGGCAGCATTTGCAGTTAACCAATGTCCGCTTGATAGTTGTTGTTGTTGCTGTTGTTGTTGTTGTTGCTGTTGTTGCAGGCTGCTGAACGCATTCCTTGTCCAAAGTGTCTGCTTCTCAGAGGTACATTGGCCCAATCCTATCTAGCTGCAACTGCGCTGGGCCGTCGCCCGCTGAGCTGAACCTGGCGCTGGAGTTGGAGTTGGAGCTGAAGCTGGAGCTGAGTGGACAAACCAGATATTGATAACGGCTCTTCGATGCTGTTACTTTGCAGCCGCATTGCTTAGTCCCTGGTTGCAGCAGCAGCAGCAGCAGAAGAAGAAGCCTCGCAACATTGGCTATCATGCAACATTTGTTGCCTGCCTCACACACAGCAACACTCTGCTATTTTTTTTTTCTTACTGGCTTTTGTTGCCGTTTGGGCTGTTTGTTTTCGTATGGAATTAAATGCCGCGCACAGGTGCTGGTGCCAAGAACGAAGTCTTTTGGCTTCAGGTGCAACAGTGCTGCAATTGCAGTTTCAGCTGAGGCTGGCTGCATTTTATTTGCAATTATTTTGTAGCGCACTTTATTCAGTTAGCCAATGGAATTACTTGGCCATGGCTTTGGCTTTGGCTTTGGCTTTGGCTCTTTTGGTTCTCTCTCTTTTATCAGCTACCTGGCCATCTTCGAGCGCGACTTTGGCCCGACTGAAATTCTAATTTTTCAATGCAGCTGCGCGCCTGTGCAGCCTGCACACACACCACACAAGCACACTCACACACACACCACACACACACACACACACACACACACACCTCCCCTTGTCCCCATTTTGCACATTCAATGCGGCCCATGTCGACCCGATTGCCTGTCGCGCTGTTGGTGGCGCTGTTGGTGTTCATTACGCAAGAGGTTAATGCACCAGCCTCGGCACTGGCACTTGGACTCGCCGCACTTGCTGCGACTGCCCTGCAGTCATTGCATTAAATCAAGACGAACTTGTTCGCTAATTGGTGCCGCCGTGTTGCCCATTTATGTGTCTATCTATGTATGTGTATGTGTATGTGTATGTGTTGCACTTTAGGACAACAAAAAATCAGACAGGCCACGCAGCGATAGCAAGCATATTTTAAATATACTTTTAAATGAATTGCAAGTTGAGCTACAGTCAGCAAAATAGCAAAATAGACAAAATAGACAAAAACTGTACCTAACTCCAAATCCTGGATTGACTTTCTTCACTCAGCAAACAATGATTCGCACCTTAAACTCACTAAAAAAAAACAAATAAATTAAAAATGTTTTGTTAATGTTAAAAATAAATCATTTTTTATTAAACCGAATTTAAAATATCTATTTTTCGTGAGACAAAAAAACAATTAAAATAATTTTATTTCCATTTTTGTAAGAAAAAAATCAAATGCCTTTAATCGAATTTCGGGAAGTGTATTTTAAATTTGTAAAACAAGATTATTTTAATTATAATATAATTTTTTTATTAAAACGATTCTATTTTGAACAACTTTTTGTTATAAAAATAATATATTCCATTTATTAAACATTTTTAATTCAGATCCTGCGTAACTTAACATTATTTATTATTATTATATCAGGATGCTTAAAATGTGGTTGTTTTGACTTATGGCTTGCCTAAAAGCATGCAATGGAAAATTTCTTATATCATATATGGAATTTATTTTGTGGCACAGTTCCTAAGAAATTGCCGCCCACACTTTAAACTTTATGTACAATTACAAACAAACAAAAATTGATCATTATGAATAAGAAATATTTTGCACAAATAAGGGAATAAAGCACATAGCTATGACAAAAAGTCATTTTATATAACAACTAAATTATTTATAAATATTAAAAGAAAAAAGTTTACCACAAGCTTAAAGGCATCACAATAATTCAATTGTACTGAGTTTGTTTAAATATTCTACCAAAATCAATTCAATTTTTTTTAATTTTTTATTAACATATGGTGAAAGTTTTTAGTCAGATTCCTCTTGGATTATGTAAGCATTGGAAAAACATGTTTTACCCCAGCCAAATAAACGATCTAATGAAGAATAAAAAAGCATAGCAATTTAATATGCAAACAAAACACAATTTAAATTCTTGGAAATAGCAAAGGTCGACCAGCAAATCAGTGACAGCAACAACAACAAGAAAAAGCACTAGTTGCGATAACGAAAGCATTTTCGAAGGCTGTTCTCATGCAGCGGCCCAAATCCAAGCAAATACATTAACTAGTCGCAGCAACGAAATACAAAAATATATATAAAAAAAAACACACACACACAAAAAAAACACATAATCTTAGCTCACAAAATAGCAATAATTAAATTAAAAGCAATCGGCAAAAATGTTCGCGAATCGATGACTGCAACAAATGCTGAACAAATTTATTACGATTTAAGGCGAAGGCAAAAACAGAAGAAAACGCAGCAAAAATAAAAACTTCCGTATTTGCAAAAGGAAAAAAATACAAATGCTGCTGTCACTTTGTGTTTGTCGTTGTTTTTGTTGATGTATGTTTTTTGTTGTTTGTGCTCGACGATTTTTGCTATAAATTACGAGACGACCTGTCGTTGCCAAAGGGGCCAAGAGGCGGTCATGGGGACTGCGGTTGAGGGCAGCTCGTATAATTTTGGCAAAGTTAACGAAGGCCTGCGCCAGCGTCGCAGCCCGTCGCAGCCCGTCGCAGCGCGTCGCAGCTCGTCGGTGTCCCAGCTAGACCAGTTTTTTAAATTACATGCAAAGCATTCAAAATGCAAACTAAAACATTTATTTTATTCGCTTCTTTTGTTTTTGGTGCTGCTGATTTTTAGTTGTTGTTGTTGTTGTTGTGGTAGCGATAGCTTTTGGCGACGTGTCTTCCTGCATTTATGTTGTGTGTGCCTTTGTGTATCAAATGTTAAACAAAATGCAAACAGCTCAACAAATGCCAACAAATACAACAACAACAGATAAGCAAAAACAACATTTGTTTGCTAACTAAACTTTATTTTTCAAGGGCAAATACGCCAATTTTTTTTAAAAATTTGTTGTTTTTGTTGTTTGGTTTCTTGCGCTGTTTTGTCGACGTTGCAATGCGTCGTCATCGTCTTGGCTATGGAATACCCTACACTTTTAAGAGTTGTCAAAAAAGGCATGTATTTTGGCACGAGAATTTCATTAATTTATCAAACTGATAAATTAGCATTGCCAACTGCCGTTGAGAATTTCAAACATTTTCCACTCTAAATGGCTAAATATGACAAATCTGGACATATCTAAACTTGTAAGGTGTAGAAAGTTCTCAAATTGACATATCTAATCTGTAAATTTATAAAAATGTTCGATCGAATTCTGTACATTTGAATTTGTTGAAATTCTGATTTATTATACTTGAATTTGTCAAAATTTTCTTACAAAATAAGCAAGTAACTGCAACAGAAATAATATGTTTCGGAAATAACTGAAAAACTTGTTAATAAATGAATGAATAAGAAACGTTCATTAATTTTAGAGGATATTTTCGTGTCCTATAATCTCCGCCCCGAAAGTTCTTCTTTTGAATTTGCAATTCTCGCTTGATTTTGATAAATTGTGGGGCGCCAAACGCAGGCGTTTTGTTTTCCGAGTAAACTTTACTGAGGCGCTTTAGATTTATGCGCAGAGGCAATTAAATTCATTAAACGAAATTTATGAGCAGTTTGTGGGTGACATAATTGAGCGCCTTTTGAGGGAGAGACTGACTGGAGAACTGGAGAACTGGAGAACGGCAGATCGGTTTTGTTGGCTGCTTGGTTAGACGGTTCGATTGCCGACCAAAATTTAAATGCGAGTAAACAATATAATTGTGCGGAATTTGAAAATGGGCTAAGTAAATTACGCACGTTTGACTTAAACAAACAGGCCGAGTAAACAATAACTTTGTAAGGCATACGTATTTATGCAAAATGTATGTAAACATATCACTGCTCAATTGTAGTGTGCAGAAAGCATACTAAAACACCACGGCGTGTAATATTTTTGCTATGATCAAAACTGAGGCGATAAAAACCATATTGTTTTGCCGATCGCCATCGGCCGATCCGGCCAGGTTTGCATATGGTGCCCTACTTTATGATAGGTTGTTCTTCTATCTAATTTGTGCGAAATATAAGTAACATACATAAATTTGAGCTATTGGTAATTATTTTAGTCCAAATTCCAATTTAGGGCAGATACACACGTTTATTTGGAAAACTGGCTGTTATTGTTGTTTTTCTTGTTGCTGTTGCCGAATAAAAGAAAACACATGTGCGCAAACTTTACCAAATGCCAAATAAAAACAGCAAATAAAAGAACAGACAATAATATAATAACAAAAAATGTTAAACAATAGTTGCAAAATTTGAAAATATTGAGAAATTGAGAACGAGTCATACGCAGCGTGCGCCGCGGTGTACTTCTTGGCCCAGTGGCAAATCCCTGAATGCCAATCAAATGATCTTTCCACGTGCAACATTATAACCCAAGCGAATTCTCATTTTATGATTGATAACTCAGATAAGATACAAAAACTTAGGTTGCATTAAATATTGATTTGTCACTGGCACAGGCCATCTGATAACTACTTGTTTTTGTTATTATTTATACTTTGTCATAAATATTTACATACAGATGTTAAGTATGTTTACTCTGATTAAATATACATTATTGAATTACATATTCTACTTATACATTATTTAATTAAATAATTCAACAGATCGATTTAATAATGGGTAAAAATAAAAAATGTATTGTTTGTAACTCGAACTACAATTTATCGAATTACGAATTAGTAACTGAAACCATATTGCTTGACACCAGTTCTTAAGAACAAGATTCTATTTTCCGTAATGCAATCTTCTCCATATGTTAAAAAAGGCAAGTTTTTTATTACACAGACAATTTTAATGTTAAATCGATTACTATTATTTTTGTATAGAATAAGGAGTAATTTGATTTATTAGCAGTTGAAATTACTTGGAATAAAAGTGTAGAGGTTGATTATTTGTTAACTAACGACCCAAAAAAAAAAGGTAATGCCAAATTTAACAGAAGCATTCCCTTTTTTGGTCAAGTGTGTTTTATTGCTTTATTTTGCTTTTTGCTATTGTTGGTTATGTTGCTGCTGTTTGCTCCTAGCCCGACAACTTGTAATGCGACCGGTGATTCTCATGGGTCTGGGACAGACAACAAATGCAAACAGGCAATGTTTGTTTTTGCCATTCGTTCCACTAGCTATCGTTCGGTTGCTGCTCATTCGTTCGTTTGCAGTTTGGCCAAAAAGCAAGCGCGGCGCAGCAGCAGAAGCCAAGCAAAACGTTGCCAATGATTACGACAAATGCCGAAACGACCTTGCCAATTACTGCCACCACACTCCCCAAATAACCACAAGCCATACACAATTTTTATTTTTTTGTTGTTTGTTTTGGTTTCTCCGTGCGCTGTTTGCATATGCGTTGCGAGTGCTCAGCTAGATGAGTATCTGTGTGAGTAAATGTCTGTGGGTGTGTATGTGTGGCATTCAACTAAGCAATGCTAAAGGTTAAATGCCAGCCCTAAACTTATTGACTGGGCAACTAAGAGCGAACGATAACTAAAAATATCAAGTATATATAGTTATTGATATGTATGTATGTATGTAAGAACAAAAACAACGAAAAACTCTTGCGAATAATTAGCGCAAATTTGACGCTAGTCGCTCAGTCGCTCAGTCGCTCAGTCGCTGAGTGCGTGCGATCGCAAGCTGAATGCCGTTTTATGCGCGTGCATCTGTGTGTGTATCTACACAGCTGTGAATCATTTGGCGTTCAAATTGTTTTAATATGAGATAGAGAACGAGAAGAGAAGAGTCATGCACAAAAGAGAGCATGCGTATATGTATCCATATTGTGTATTTGCGAGAGTGAGAAATAGAAAGAATAAGGGAGAGGGAAAGAGAGAGCGCGTGAGAGGGAGATCAAGAGAAAGACGGCTTAGGCGCGCAAAAATGTTTGCGAAAAAATCGTTGAGTAGTTTGACTGTTGTCCGCATGTACGAAAACGAAGCGATCTATGTACGCCTTTTTGTTGTTGTTGTTGTTGTTGTTGTTTGTGTGCCCATCTTTTGTGTGTGTGTGCTTTTTGCAAAGTTTACGCATAGCCCCTTGCCTCTTTGTTCCCTTCTCTGTTTTGTGTTTGCCTTTGTGTTTGTGTTTGCTTTTGTATTTGTATTTGTGTTTGTGTTTTGTAGCTGTGGGCCAGTAGCAGCGTCAGCGACAGCACTTCGAAAGCCACTTAAATGTTGTTGCGCACATGTGCCGCAAGAACTGAGCGTTTCACACACACTTAAACACATATATGCATACTTAGAGACAGTAGGCATTTCATTGCTCAGCTGCAAACCGGCAAGTCAAGAAAGCAAACCGATCTGGCCAAAGGCACGAAGCCCACTCGGACTTTGGTTCGGACTTAGTCTTAATCTAAGTCTATTCTAATGCAGGCCCTGGCAAGAGCGAGAACGATAGCGTGCGACGGAGATGAAAAGAATGCGAGAGCAACTGCAGTTTTTTTTTATTATTTTTTTTTTTTGCCAGCTTCAGCATTTGCCACATGCGGCGTCGCGATGTTGTTGCGGTTGTTTGCTCTCAGCTGCAACGGCGGCGACTGCGACGCTGCTGCTAAAGTTGTAGATATTGTTTTTGTTGTTGCTGCCGCCGCCGCCGCTGCTGCTGAACGTGTTCTTTTTAGACTTTTAGCATTATTTGCAGCATTTGCAACGAACACTCGCTAAAAACAACTGCAACCGCGACGTTGTGGCACGCGTTTCTATCGCAACAAGAAAAAAAAAAACAAAACAAACAAAAATAGAAAAAAAAAAACGAACAAAAATTAATAGCATAATACAATAGTAGATTGGTAAACGATATTAATCTTAGACAAAACTGTGACTAAAAGTGGGTGTGCGTGTGTGTGTGGCGAAACGGTGCAATATTGCAACAACAATAACAACAATGCAAACTATCTCACAAACAAATGCCAACAACAACAATTGCATCTAAAGCGAAACAACTTCAAAGCCGATCAACAACTTAACTCAAGCTTAACAACGGCAACGTGCAACATGTGTCGCGCAACATATTGAGTTTTTCCCCTATTTATGGCGCATTAAGATCAGCAAAAAAACACACACAGAGATTTTGGCAAAGTATGTGGCAGGTTGAGCTTAATAATCCACTGAAATATGCATTAAAATATATGAAACTTAATACAATAATTCTTAAAAGTAATCAAATATTTTGTCATTTAATTATATGCAAATAATTGTAGGGCGGGGGAGGGGGAGGGGGAGGGGGGAGTTTCGCATTGGCATACTTTCGTTATAATGTAATGTTATATTTAGTAACAAACTCCATTCAGTTCGATTGAAAAATGCAAATGTGCTGTAAGAGAACCAGAATAAACAAATGCAAATCGTGAATTTCAATTCAAATTCTACTAAAATAACAAAAGGTGCGCGCGCACACAGAAAAGCCAGAAAGACAGGCTAGTCCCAGGCACAGAAACACAAAGCTCGAACAGCTGATGATCATTAAGAAGCCAAGGAGCTGAAAGATCGTCATCAGCGTTAACTGTCAGTCCCTTGAATGTCTAACAACATGTGAGGCGCACATTTTGCACACAGTCAGCCAAACGCTTCATCGGATGAACTTTTTCATTTCTTTTTGCGCGCTTAATTTTTCAGACAATTCCATGGAATTAAAATGATATGAGACTGAGACTGTTTTTTTTTTTTTATTCTCTTTTTGTATATTTTTTTGGGGATGATGCCGATGATGGGCACACGAAACGGAACAGAAGCGAACCGAAGGAGAGCAAAGCAAAAGCGAATGAGACAAAACGAGACTTACACGAACATTATGAAAACAAAGAATAAGAAAAACATGTATATATTTATATTCATACATATATATATATGTATATAAAAGCACAGATCGGGTACTAGGTTAGCAGGCAAAAGAGGAATAGGAATAAAATTCTGCTGTCGAAGAAGAAATTCGCAAGTAGCGCGTTTGAAAGCGAAAACTCAAACATCAGATACACAGCACACACAAATGCAGATAGAGATACAAGAACGAGTGCGGTGCGCACACAGATACCAATGCAAGATCGCTGCTGTAAGCGCCTTCAAGGGTGAGACAACAGCAGCGACAGCAGCGACGTCAACGTCAACGTCAACGTCGACGTCGACGTCGTCGTGTCCAATATGCCCTTGATCGTTGCTGCTCGAAATGTCGCGCCTGCAGAGACAGCAGCAGCGGCAGCAACAGCAGCGAATGAAAACGTATCTGTAAGCTTTGCCGCCGCTTTGCCTGTCCCTGTCCCTTTCCCTTACCCAACCCGAACCGACCAGTCGCCGAATTTTGGCAACATACACATACAAAAAATAAAGAAAGAAATATTCAAGCCAAAGAAAAGACACAAAAAAAAAACAAAGCATAAACAGCGTTCACTGCTTTGCCGTCGCTTGCCTTTTGATACTCGAAATTTGTTGCTCAGTTTTTGCGATTTTGTGCTTTTAAATTATGTTATTTATTTTGTTTACTTGGGAATTGGCAAGGGTTAGGTCTGTCGCATGGCCGGACGGACAGACAGTCGGCGCTACGTGCTGATGCGGTTCGCTTTGCATTCCTGTGTTTATTACAAGCATGTGCATTCAATACATACATAAGTACGTATCCGTATCCGTCAGATAGTGCCACTACTATTAATTAGCCAGCCCGCAGCCCGCCTCTGTCCGTTCTCTTTTCATATATTTGTTTTTATATATTTTTTTGCCATTTTGGCAGGGCGGGAACTCTCTTCAACGAATTGTGTAACAATTTGCCAAATTGCCAACAAAAGGCAGCAACAGCAGCAATAACTAATACAACAAATATTTCGCGTGTTCTTCGCAGCTCATAAAATTTTTTACTGCCGTTCGCGTAGGAAGTCGCACGCTGGCCGTCGAAAGTTAGAATGCGTGTGTGTATTCTAGATACAACGAAATATTGATTGGTGCTAGTTGCACACGTTAGACACTGCTGCATAAAAAACCAGAAACAAAGGAAGAAAAGCAAACAAAAAGAAGAAAAATTAATAATCATATATAACGGGAGATACTCACTAAATACACTCTGCATGTATCTCAACTCAATACGCATATTGTGCAAATGTTATAAGGCGTCCAAATCTACTTTGCGGAAATGACCAGGTTGGTGTTGCACTTCAATTACATGCTACTCGAAATGAGTTCTATTCTGTTCATTAAGAACAAACATTAAGTTAATGGGCTATAAAATTATAAATGTTTATACCTACATTATTTTTTTTTTTTTTCCAAATAATTCCATTCATAAAAATGTTTTGTTATGCTCGAATTCTTTATTTAAAAAACCATTAAAAATATAGAATAAAATTCTAAAACATACCTATATAGAAAAAAAAAACGTTTGTCTGTTCTCATCCGTCCCAAAGAGCGCTATTTAATTGAAGATTTATAACCTTAAAAAAGAAATCAGCATATGCAAAAATGTACAAATTGAATTTATTGTGAAGTCTGTATAAATAATGATGAGCTCATCTAGCTATGTAGAGATTTTTAGATTATAGTCTATATACTTTTTTATTTAAAAAAATACGGTGTATATTCAAATTATATTTAATAATTAAAATTTTTTAAATTAAGTGGCTTGTGTGATATAGTTTTAACCATGAAATAAATCAATTTAGCTATATAAAAGTTAATATTTAAAATTATAAATCTTATTGACATGCCAATTTTACATAATTGATGATTAATATTAATTTCAGTTTGCAATGCTTAATAGTCAACAATTGCTAATTGACCAAGTTTAGTGGCCCGCATGTTGCGCCCAGCTTGATTTCCAGTTGTATATTTTTTTTGCAATTTGACTTTTGCAGCACTAACTTCAGTCGTGGTCATTAAAGTATACAAAAGTCGTCTGCCCGCGCCCATATGGCTTAAAATGCTGCTGCTGCTGCTGCTGCTGCAGCAAATGTTGCCAAATCAATTCCAATTTAGCCAACGGATTGTGAAGGACAAACCGAAACGATCATTTGGCTAGCTCAAACCCAGACTATGGCAATGTGGGGCTCAGCTTAATAGGAGCAGATCGTAGCTGATTGGCGACGTCATCAATTTAAAATAGATGAAAATACGCATTGCATGCTAATTGGCCAAGTGGCACCTACAACAACTACCGATTTTGCATTTGTCAAAATGTTTATTTAGCTGTTGTTTTTACAGTCGTTGCAAGTGATATTTTGACGGCTCGACTTACGTTGGCGTTGGCATGTTGCTCTTGCTGTTGCTGTTGTTGTGGGTGGCAGCAGCAACATCGCCAGCACCAACAGCAACAGCACAAGCAACAACCCCGTTGTCTAATCAATGCAAATGCACATTTTTGGTCAATTGTGCGCAAATGTAATTTATAACGTTCAACATTTCGCATACGACTTTGGCCAACTTTGGCTAACATTGCGTCGAAAACACACTCATTCTGAAATGATGTCATCCCACAGCTGCTGTTGCTGCAGTTGTGTGACAGACATGCAGGGTCAGGTTAAAGTTGAATCATTTGTTTTGCTTTGCAACACGATTTTTCTTTTAGAACAGCAAAAACATTTGATATGCCATTGCAATTGCCCGCTAATTAATTGAAAGCCATTTTATCGCGCGCACAAAAGCCGACTGGCAATCAATTTCTCAGCAATTGTTGCTATTATTATTAATATTATTATTATTCTGTTCATTATTGTGCAATAATAATTTACTCACAATAACGGCTAATGGCAATATGGGCAGCATTTCTTATAACTGCTGTTTTGTTAGCATTTCAAACATGCCCCAAAAACGGGCACAGGCTCGCCTCAGACAAAGTCCTCCAATCGCAAAAAACAAAGCCATAGCAACAACAACAACAACAACAACAACAATAGCAGCGACAACCGCAACAACAAAGCCAGACAACAGCTTGAGTTTTGCGAGATATTCTTTTTGGCGTTTTCAGTTTCGTTTTTTGTTGGACTGGCCATCGCCTGCTGGCTGTTAACTGTTGGCTATTCGCTGCTGGCTTACAACAAATAAACTGCTTTTAACCTTGAGCCGTGCGCATTTAGTTTGTAAGTCACGTCTAAGTCGCCAACGCCGCTCAAAGGTTTTGACGGTAACGTTAACGTTGACGCTGACGCTGACTGCGGCGCTGACGCCTGCCGAGGCAGCGGCACTTGCGCTCTTTTTTATTTTTGGCCACAGACTTCGACGCGTCTGCGCTGCGTCGGCTTCAGCTTCGGTTAGATGTCTTTTTCTTCTTTTTTTTTTTTTTTGCTCTTGTATTATATTAATTTTTTTTGTTTGCCGTTTTTGCAAATTTTCGGCGTGCTTCGTTTCTACCCTTTTTGCCTTATTCTTGTTGCCAAGTGAGAGTGTGTGTGTGTGTGTGTTGTATGTCTTTAATTTTTTTAAACTTGTAAAGTTGCTGAGACGTATGACCATTTTGAGTTTGCGTTCTGCACGCTACGAAAAAGGTTAAAACATGTTTTTGCAGACGGTTTTTCAGTCGCTTCTAATGATACCTTTTGAAACTGGGCAGACTTAAGGCAACTGTTATGTAATGACAGAAATGTAGCCTATTTTACCAGTTTAGCAAAATATTTGGGAATTAATTTCATTTAAATTGAGTTTGAAATCATATAATTATAATGTATCTGTATCAAATCCATTTTTTTCAAACCAAACTGCTCAAAAAAGTTGCCCACTCAGTTAGATAGTTTTATGAATCCAAAAAAAAAATGGATGATTAAGCAAAAATTAAGTAATGCCAGTCATATTTTCGTCAATTGTTGAACTGTGGAAACTTTAAGTAAACCACTTGCTGATTTTATTGAAATAGTTACTATCTTAAGTGAATTTGAAAACAGATAAGAAATATACTCATTATGGGCATAATGAAAGTCTTTTTTCCGTTTGCTTATCAATTGTTTTTTATCAACCAAATAACATTTTTATATATGCACGCTTACATTTAATTTAGCCAAACACGCGCATTCCTGTTTGTTTAATCCACATCATTAATCGCTCCACACACACACACACACACACACCCAATCAGACAGCTACCAAAAAGTTGTTGACGCATACAAACACTCAAACACACACACAAAGAGAGCGATAGAAAATACTTAAATTTCTAGAGCGAAAGCCAATAAGAGCGAAGTAAACAATTGTACAGTTGCATTGGTTTACTCAATTTTTAACAAATATACATCAATCAAAAATTACAAGAGCAGAAACCATAATTAAAAAACGATGAACAGCAAACATACCAACAGTAAAAGAAAATAATAAAAATTTAACATCAAAAAATTAATACAAATATTTTTTAATATAGTTGTTAGTGGCCACCAGATAAATATATATGAATGTTGTTGTAGTTGTTGGCTATTTCGGGTTTTTTTTAAGTGTATTCAGTTACACACGCGCAGACACACACACTTGCACATATATATGTATATAGACAGCAACAGCCTTTTTTGGGTTTGCATATGTGCGAACTTTAAATTAGACGAAATACGACAACAGCAGCAGCATCAGAAACAGCAATAACAACAACAACAACTACAGCTGCCCATGCGAGCAGACCCTAATAAATTTCGCATACTTTGCGAATTTATGCTGAGAGCGAACAACAACAACAACAGAAGCAGCAACAAACAACGACAGTTGTTCGCTGCTGAGCAGCAGCGATGGCAGCAGCCAAGCCCAAAGCAGCGACGGCTCGCTTCGTCTAATGGCGTCGACGTTTACGTTGACTGCAGCTGGCAGCGCTGCCGTCGCTTTGGCTGCTCATTTGGCTTTTGTGTGATCTTCTTTTGCTTCGCTTAGCATTCAAGGACAAGTGGCTGGAGTCCGCTCTTCTGCCGGCTCCCTGCCTGCCTTCCCCTTTGCGTGTTTTCTCTGTTGCTGCCCCGGTTCGGGATGAATTTCGCATAGTCACTCTTCTTCTTCTGTTCCTTTCAACTTCTTTTGATTTTTTTTATGTCTTGTCAAGTCTTGAATTGATTTCAGAAAGACTAGTTGGATATTAGCAATGATATTTAAATTTTAAGAACACTGAAATTAATTACAACAAAAAATTTGTTTATTGTTTTGGTCAACACATCAAAAACAAAATAATAATGATGTAATTAATCTACATTTTGTGTTTACTGAGCACTTCCTTATCAATTAACGCTGATAACGTATACGTTACTAGGCAAGAATAACTATGAATGAATGGCGATAAAATATAAGAACCATATGCAATACACACATAATTAGAAGACACATTTTTAAGGCAATAAAGTTTAATATGTACTATTTATTTAGATAGTAATATATGCCAGCTTCATGGCAGTAATGAATACAAAGAAAACAACTAAATTTTACATTTAAAACAAGGAATGCAAAAATCCCTTTTAGCAAATATATAAATTGTACAAGTCAAATGTGTTATTAGCTTCTAATTTTGTATACGTTTACAAAACTTGAATTCCCTAGCTTTCTTGTAGGGTATAATAAAAATACGGCGATGACAAAAAAGAGCTTTAAGATTTCTCCATTTGCTCATTTTATGTGGCTCTCTTCGGTTGGCTTTTTCGTTCGTTTTCGTTTTGCTTACTTTTTTATACGCTCTTTATCGTGCGCTTAATTTTTGCATGCACGTTTCGGCACTGACCTTGAAATATTTTTTCTTTTGCTTTTACGTTTTGTTTGCTGCTCTTGTTGTGGTTGTTGTTTCTGCTGCTGTTGGTGCTGCTGCTGCTGCTACGTTACTGTTGTTTTTTTATTATCTTATTTCTTTTTTGTTTATTTAAATTTCTTATATATATATTTTTTATTACGTTACTACGACTGCAAAATTTTGAAAAGGAAGCAATATTCACAAGGCAGCAGCAACAACAACATGCAGCCAAATTTAACACATAATAATGAAATAAAAGAAACAAAAAAAAAACAATCGACAACAGGAAGAAAAAAAAACAATGCACACTCTTGCGATTATGTCTAATAATTAATTATTGTACATATATATTTAAATTTAGTGTTTAGTTAATCAGTGTACGTTTTATCCACTGGCAATTCAATTAATTTGCTTAAAATTGTGTTTTTGTTTTTACTTGTTTTTTAAATGGATTTTAAATGAACTCATCTTGGCATGATTTGTGTTTTAATGAAACTGACTTTCATTGGGGTCTAAAAATTCAAATTATGCACAAATTAATCATTTGTGAATTTAAGTAGTTTGCCAAAATTGGGGTACTTAATTAATATATACGACATTTAATATTTATTCTCTCTGTTTGGCTGTTTTTAGCACAGACAATGTATGTATCTACATATGTTTTTATCGCTGCCTTTTTGCAGCTCATTAAAAATTGTCGCCAGCATTCGCACCTGTCGCGTCGACTGCCACCTTCAAAATTTTTACTGACAATGCGGCCAAGATGGCCAACTTGGTGGCAGCAACAAAACACGCACTGAGAAACAGATTCGTAATTGAAATCGAAAGTGTCTGTTGTGTTTGTTGCTGTTGTTGTTGTTGGTGTTGGTGTTGGTGTTGTTGGTGTTGTTGCTGCCTTTGTAAATTTGTAGACATCTTTCGCCTACCTATTGCTGTTTTTAATTTAGTTTTTAATTCTCATAATGTGACTATTTACATATGTCTGTATTTTTGTGTGTGTGCGTTTGTATGTGAATTTTACAAATTCATTTTGTATTTTTCATTTTTATGCGTGCTTTCGCATTACTTGTGCACAAATTTTTGTACACGCATCTTTTTTTGTGGTTATTAATTTGACCCAAATTCGCTGAAAAGTCGACAAATATTGTGGATGGCCAACACTTAATGCTATCTTTAACAACATCGAGAGGCAGCAGGCCTAAAGCATGCAAAGGTGCTTCTACCCTGTCAAAAAAATATTGAAGTTGGGTATGCGCTGCTAGTTGGGAACAATGTGCTTTATATAGTCTGAAATTAATATATGAATCTGAGATATATTTAAAATTTAAAAATAATAAAATATTTATGTAAATGAATAGGCTTAGAATTCCATATAAAAATGTTCTTAACATAATCTGTACTATTAATTGGTCTGGAGTGGTCAATATAATTAATAATTATTATTCTCTTATATAGTTTGACTTTTGTGAATCTCAAATGAGTTTTAATGTTAAAAAATCCCTTATAAATATGATACAATCAACCATTTTACTGTCAATAAATCAACTACTTTTCAATGTATATATTTTATGTGAAATGTACTTAAACTGTATAAATGGACCCATTAATTGGGATATTGTTGTAACTTATGCATACGGTGCAGCATTGCAGTGAGTTGAGAGTCAGTTTGAGGCATTGGGTAATTTGTCAACGGATAGCAGTCTTCTCAGGCAGCTTCATTATCCAAATGACAGTTTTGTGACAGTTGCTGTGACAGCACTTTCCGCATTATTAGCTGGCATTACATGTGTGGCATGTGCTTGGGGCCGATGAAAGCGAAAGCAGCCAAAGGAAGCAAATGCCGAACGGGGTCAATAGATCAAAAGTACTTCAAATTCAATGCAGCTGTTAATTCTGTCAATTATGCCATGTGTCAATTTGCTGTTAAGCACGGGTGGTAATAATTTAATATAATTAGATTGGTAAGAAGTGTATTGATCTAACACCTCTGATTATATTCAATTCACACATTGCGCATACGCCACGCTAGTTGGCTGAGAGACAAAAGGCTGGTTGGTGTGGCTGCTTGTAATTTATCATTTGGCTTGTGCATAAAGTCGGTGCATGTCTGCACCAATTATAAAATAAATACATCATGCCGGCCAAAGAAAGCAGCAAAAGCACAAAAGACGCCACACGAAAATTAACTTGTAGCAAGCGACTAAGTGCCGGACCTGGCCACACTCAAAGCGTCCAAGCGTCCAAGCGTCAAAACGTCAAAACGTCAAACCGACAAACCGTCAGCCCAACCTGTCGTCTGTCGGCTGCTGCAACACTTTGCTTGACAGAACGAGTGCAGCGAGCGAAGGCGTTTTGTCATCTGTGCTGCCCAAAAGGCCTCCCCTTCTCCATCTCCTGCTCGGCATATGGTTTTCTGTAAATAATTACATTTCTTAATACCCTTTAAAGGAAGGATGCGTCTCCAATCACTTAGCGAATATACACAAAAACATTACTAGTCGAGTCGAGTCGCACTTTTGACTCCTTTTCTATAAGATTTCTTGTGTTTTGCTGCAGTTTCATTTGGCATATTTTTTGTGGGATGGGTTTTAGTGTGAAAAAGATTTATACTTATTAATAATCATTTTTTAATCATTTAAAAAAAAGAAAAATGTTTCTATTTATTTTAATGTGTTTTGTTGTTATCATTTTTGTAAGAAAAAAGAAAAAAGTTTTATACTTATTACTAAAGAGTTTTGTAATATTATCATGAACTCTACAAGAGTATTTAATCGTCGAAGTGCCTCTCAGTTAGCCACGTTCTTTTTTGTTTTGTTGACTAATGCAAAAAACATGCTGGCCATTTAATTGGGTTCCTCGTTTGATTTTTCTGAGCGCTGGAGCGCCCACGTTTGTGAAATGCGTACAAATGAAAAGCTGCATCTCATAAAGATGCACAAATTATGTCTTATTAAGTGTGAAGAGGCCACTTGGCCGCATTTGTCATTAGCATTTGGCCTGTCGCTGTAAATTATGCAAAAGGCAATTACACAACAAAATAAAACTAAGCAAGATTCTTAGCCCATATATATATATGTATGTATATATATATATATATATAGGGGCTGTCAGTTCAGATGTTTCCAGTTTGGTTTCCAGCCCCGAAACATTTGCGCCAAGCACTCGTTAATTGCACCGGAAGTGCCGTCATCAAGATTTTGCAATTTGAATATTATTATTATTAGTATTTTTGTTTGCCATTTATTTACTTAAAAAGCGCACACATTTATTTTATTTGTTGTTAATGGGTTCTTTTTTTGTTATGTCCAATTAAGTCCAGTGATTAGTGTTGTGTGTGGTCAAGAAATGAGGCAGGAAAGCAGACAAACATAATTTGAATATTACTTTTTGCCAGACTCTCGCATATAAATCTTTCACATCCAATGAATCACAATCATATTTTGTATGTATGTATGTATACATATTGGTACTCTAAAAATTCCTCAGCTACTTTTGCATAATCCTCGCTCGACAGTGTCAACTTAATGCAGCCTTTGGTGATGTGCGCCAGACTGGGCGTGTTGGCCTTTGTCTGGACACTTTCGCATCCAAATAAGTTGAGTCAGACGAAACACAACACAGTTCATATATTTAAGATATGTATGTATCCTAAGCACGTATGTAAATGTATTTGGATTTATTTGGTGGATGTGCATTTCTGAGTCAGTCACGCCAAAATTGCCGCGCTTCGGTAAGCCACCTTACAAGCCGGCTGTAACTGTAACTGTAACTGCAGCCAGTGTCTGCGAAGCGGGCAACCAGCCAAACTTGCAACAATATGAAAATGCGGCAAATATGCAAGGGGAGCGTTAGCAAATCAGACCACAGAATCAACTCAACTAAACTCAACTAAACTCAACTTTTTCTGTTGTCATTTCACATCACAACAACTGGCGGGATAGTTGAGTCAGGTGTGTGTGGAGAAAGGTGTTGTGCTGCCAGAGAAAGTTGCTGCATTTGCTTTACTGATATATTTTCATTTATTATGACTTGTAGCCATATTTGCTTTATGTTCCATCATCAACTTGAAGACAAAAAATTATGTACCAAAAACAAAAATGTTGCACCAAAAACGGTAAAGATTTCAATGACAACGACCTAATCCCAGAAGTCCAAACTCCGAAAAGACTATGGATTTGGCATTCTTGTTCCCGTTTAGAGAAATAAAGTTAGATTTAATTTGAAATGTTTCGCTTTTAGTAAAAGGCTCTTTACAAAAATAACACATAACAAATTTTTGAGCTTAATTAAAATGTCTAAAAGTTGGACTCTCAATACTGAATTAAATTTAAACTTACTTTTAAATTTTTTTTACTTTAACAACAAACATCAATAATATCTAAACTGCAGCCTTCAGAGCATAACTGATTTCAAAATGAATAATCCGTTTTAGGAAAAAAGTATTACTTTAACAAATTATAAATTTAATATTTCGCATTTATTATATTTTGTATTTTTTGCGAAATATTTTACAAAGCTCTTAATTATGGACAAGTAATTACAAACTTTCATAAAATATTAAAATATATTGACCTTAGCGGGAGCAGAGCAAACAGATAAGCAAAAAAATCCAACAACTCAAATGTTGTAGTTAGCCTAATTAATGTGCGTGTAACAACAATAAATTAGCAACAAATTTTTATCAAGGCCAGCCTCAAGTTAAAATCTTGTAAGCCAACGCAATATTTAAATACCAAACAAATTGAAAAACCAATTTCGCATGCGTTAAAGACTGAGACCAAATAGCAATAAAAACAACAACAACAACAACAACAACCACAACAGCAATAACATTAAAAATAAAAGCAAGAGCAACAACAACAACAACAACAGCAGCAACTGTAAAATGGGCCGGCCAATAAATTAGGTATTCAAATACTTACAGCGCGAACAACTTGTGTCTGTATGTGTGTGAGTGTGTGTGTGTATTAGTGTAGCGGGCGGCAGTCGCTGTGATAGGTGCTGGGGCGGTAGGGTGGCCGAGGGACTGAAGGTGGCTTGATGGTTTCATCGAACGCCCTTTACCTTGCTGACACACATTTTATGCAAAATTGCCGACGGCAAAGCGGACGTTGTTTTTTTTGTTGTTGTTGGTGTTGGTTTGTGCTGGTTGTGTCAGTGGGTCTAGTGGATCTTGTTGTCTACGAACCCACTAATTTGGCAATAATCTAAACGGGGATTTGCTTTGTGTTTTTTTTGTTTTATGTGTGCGTTTGTGCTTTTAACCTTCAAAAGCGACAACAACAAAAGCACATTTACATTTAAGCTGAGCAAAAACTTCAAAATGTAGGCGAAGGTGTAGAAAATTTTACATATTTTCTAACTAAAGCAAACTTGAAACACTTGTGCTTTTATTCACAAATTTTTTAATTTTAAATGTTTAAAAACACTTCAGCAACTTTTTTGTTTTAATGAGTTACAAGTCATAAGGCCTTAAAAAAAAGTGCTGAATTAATTTCCTTAAAAAAATATAAAAAAAAATAATTAGAACACTTTTACAAAAAAAATAATATTTTTTCTTACTTATCAATTAATGTGCCAACTCAAAATTGCTTACAAGTGCCAACAAACTTGGTCCAAAGTAAGAACAATAAAGTTATTATTTTAGATGTCGTAGAATAAATACCCTTAAATTTCTATGCGGATATATCTCAAATTGTGTCACACTTCATGTCAAATGTTTAATAGCCTCCAAAAAAGAGTATTAAACAAAAACATTTCTGCTTATTTGCTGAAAGAAACAAAATTTCAAAAAAAACTCTTCAGCTTTTGTTGACGCAGCTGGGCAGAGTTTTGGGGCCTCTCTACTTACAGTTATAAGCCTGTTGGCGCCAACGTCAACCCTCGCGAAGGTCTCCCCACTAGCGCCAGCTATCACAGCAGAAATTGGCCATCCAAAAACAATACATATGCGTGATATATATACATAAATATAACTTTATAACTGTTTGACAAAAAAAAAAAAAAACCAGTTACAATGACTTTTTAGCGCCAGCAGTAGGCCGACACTCAAGTGCCATTAAGTGCTGCTTTGTTGGCAATAAACGGCCAACAAATTGTTCATCAATTGTAGGGAAAAAATGTGTTTTTAAGAGACCATTGCAACTATTGTGATTTTGGAATTTTTGACATAGCTTAAAATTATAAATATTTTAATAAATAATTTAAATTTTATTTCAGCTAAATTTTAGTACTATGCTGCAATTAATTTGAAACATATTTTAAATAGCTGTAATTGAAGAATTTCTATATATGTATATAATTTTCTGTCAAATTTTTTATTATTTGTTTGTCAAACAAGTTTTTATTTTCAATTTTTTTTTTTTGTTAATTTCCCGCAAAAGGCCAGCGGAGCGTGCAGTTTGGCTAAGTCGACGATTTCTAGTTTAGTGGTAGTAGTTGCCCCTTGGTTTGGTTACCGGATTGCCATTTGGCAAAATTTAGTTGGCGCTGCTTCGTTTTGGCCGCGTTGCATGAGCGTGTTCTAATGTGAAATTAATTCAGCATGTTTTTTTTTATTTTGTTTTCTTTTTTTATGTAATTTTTGTTGTTGGCTTGCAAATTAAAATCTTTAAAGCCACAAGCAGACAAAAATTCTGAAGCTTATTTTATTACTAGTTAGACGCAGCTGCTGCAGCTAACTGGTTTTCATCTTAGCCAAATATGGATTTTTTTTTGTTTTTAAAGTTATGTCTTGCTATGCGCTCTGCTGTCGTTAATCAACGAAGGTCAGATTTGTGCCGGCTCTCTTTTTATTCAGCACTCAATACATATTTATTCAAATTTAATACATTTTATGAAAATATACTAGTAGCAAAAGCAAACTGATAGCAATAATACTTGAAATTTAAAATGCATTTCGTTTCGAAATTGAAATGCACTATTTGAAAATGGAAAGCTCAAAATCTTTTTTCGTCCTTTAAATGCATTATGTAAAAAGAATAGCTTGCCAAAATGGGTTTAAATTGATTTATCGGTTAGAAATTGTACTTAAAATTCGCACAAAAATCAATAATTCAGATCAAAAATATTCTTTGTTAATGGAAAGTTATAATTTAGAATGTCGGAATATTAATAAATGTTCTATGTAAGAAATTGTGACAGCTTTTTATTTGTTCCTTTTAAGATTTACCAACACTGATTACATTTTCCGAATATTTTTTGTTTGCAAGTTAAATTATCAATCTATTTCATAGATGACGCTATGGGTATATATATTAAGGACAGAAACACTCCTTTAGTTGCTTTTCGTAAAGAATAAAAAAAGGAAAACAGATTCACAGCACCATCGATCTCAACGTAGAATGTTGCCTGCCCCATGCCCCTGCCACCTTGTAAAATAGGTATTCAATGGATGCATAAAGCTCAGCGCTACCCGCCCAACCAGACAACCGCCCCTTTCCGTTTGTAAGCACGCCCCGCCCCCGTTGGCGGACGTTGTTAACGCGGCTCATGTGAAATGCAAACAGGCAATTAAATGGCGTTGCAAAAGGCGCAAAAGCCAGCAATGTGCCACAGTTGCAGTTCCAGTTGCAGTTGCTGTTGCTGCACTTGCCCAGACTAAGGCGATTTGTGCATTTGTGTGTGTGTGTATGTGTGTGTGTGCGCATGCGTCCAGTTTTTACAGTTTTATTAACTGCATTTTTATCTAGCTGCAACCAAACAACAACTCGCAGCAAACTGCACGAACTGGCTCTCAAACTCGGCGCATTGAGCGGAAAAAACATTGCCCATGTTGTTGAGCTGTTCTTGTTGTTGTTGTTGTTGTTGTTGTTGTTGTTATTGCTGCTGTTGCTGTTCGTATCGCACGAAATACCCTTTTGGCCAAGAAGAATTTTGCTGGCTTAAGGTACTACCACGAGGAGGAGGAAGCTGTTCGTCGGCCTCAATGCAACCACTTGTTTCTGCAAACCAGTTGAGCGCCAATGCAACGTCAACGGTTTCTAACTGTTCACAACGGCGGCCAGTTGGGGCAAGTGCAACAGCAACAGCAACAGCAACAGGCAGCAGCCAGGCCCGTTGGATCTTGGCTTATTACTTACAAAATTTATTTGGCCCACAACAAACCAACAAACCAAGCAAGCAGGCAGCGGCAGCAAAACACGACAGACTTGTACAGCAAAAAAAAAAATATATATATAAAATAATGATAACTGTTGAATCGTAAAAAAAGGTTGTGCATTTTTTATAACTACTGGCATTTGCCAATGCCCAGGAGCACAGCCAGATCTAAGGCAGCTTAAATTGTTTGTCCTACAAAAAGCAAAAACAAAAATATATAAAAAAAAAATAGAAAAGTAGAAGAAAAAAAAATCGGCTGCTGTTTGTTATTTGTTCTCATTGCTGAGTTACTGGTTGTTGTAATAGAGATAGCGCTGTCGGGCACGGGCTGTTTTCCTTATAGGGGCAATCAGCCATCGACAACTTGGCTCTAATTCAGGTTGCAGCTACAGCTACAGCTACTGCTGCTGCTGCTGCTTGCCGCTGTTGCAGTTGCAGTTGCAGTTACCGTTGCAATCGCATATTTACCAAGGAATGTCAACAATTTCCTTTTAATAATTTGCCATAGACATACAGGTTTTTCAACCCCGCAACTTCTTTGATGTGAAAAACAAATACAATTTTTCACTTTAGCAATTAATTAATTAGTTAAGCAACAGCATTTTTGAATTTGTGTGTGTTGTTTTCCCAGCTAAAAACATAAAACAAATAGGATAATAACTATCATTAGTAACTCTTTATTAACATCGAAATTCTTCAATTTGGTATCTAAGGTTTAATTTAACATGTTTGCTATAAGAAATGAGTACACAATTGGCTTCAGGGTATATCGTAGGCGAGCTCACTCGACTGCAGCATCCTTATTTGTTATTATCGAGGAGTAATTATTATTATGATTACGATAAGAAATCGAAGAATTGTAGTTTATTGAATCCAATCGTCAAGATTCATTTCCTTAGCCAAAGTCATTACACTAAACACAAATTTAGCCATCTGAAATTGTAAAAGAATCCACAATCAAATCACATATGTATTGATTTATACATGAATGAAGTTCGACCCACCTTTAAGTTGCTGTTCAGGGAGATGGGAAAAAGTCCTCCTGCAATGAAAATGACGGGTTGTTGAAGATGTATTAAAAATATATGCAACGACGTCTTGTATTTTCGATCAGCACCGATCCAATTCGATTGGGCCAATGTGAGTATAAAATGTTTATCGAAGTCAGTCCGAGCACAACGCCAATCAGCAGAAACTGTACGAAAATTGTGCGAAATTCATGGCAAAAATATTATTATTATATAATTTGGGGTTGACTTACTCGAGGATCGACTGGTGGTAGGATATGCAGGACACAAGCTCATCATAGTTGTCGGCCTCTGCCTTGAGAGGATCGGAGCGAAGTTTATGAATATGATCCTTTAATATAGCGTTGTGGCTTCGAATTAAATTCACGAAAATTGTTGTATACGTGTCCAAAATTAAAATCACATACGCCAGGAATATATTTTGTATAAGCTCAACTAATGCTCCCAGCCAAATATGTCTATTTCCGTTTCCCCAATCGAAAATTGGATTTTACACTATGCTGGACGGCTGGCCATTTTCCATTCCGGTTATTAGATCATATATAATGCAGACGACAAATATTTTGGCATAAATCAAAAAAATTTTGTTTGAAATGGCAACACCCTTTTGGGTCTTCTCCCGATCGCTTTTATTAGTCCTCCACTTGAGTTTGCGAAGAGCTAAAAGCAGCGAAGAGTTATAAAGGGTGTAAACCGACTCGAATTCATAATAATACTCAGGCCGATACCGACTGGTATGTAAGCAGATGATACAAAACATAGACACGACCACAATATATATATATATCGCCCTGCTCCTTCCGCGTACGGTGGTATCCAGCCAACAATCATCACAGATCGAAACAGATAGATGCAACCGTCTCTGGAACGCACCCGAACCGACAACGGAGCTGGATAAGTCAAGTTGTTGCCATTTGAATGTCACTGTGAGCTGAGGATTCGTGTCTGGCTTTTATAATAAAACAAGGACTACAAAAATAATATATGTAATTATAAATAAATAAATTTAAATAAAATGAATATGCAAATGGCCAGAAGCGATGAAGGGTTTGCCGGAATCCGAGCAGGTGCAATAAAAGGGAATTCCAGTGTTGAATGTCAATCAATTGGAATATGCATTGAAATACTTGGCCAAATTGCCGAGGTGTTCAGATATATGGTTCCACCCACCTTAATAATACCTTTCACACAAATTGTTTACGTGGACTTGTATCCCATCGAAATGTGTCCAACGGGTTTGATCAAATTGCAAACTTTCTTAAATTAATTTACTTATTGCAATTGCCGGGAAGTATCAGTCCAAATATATATATATATATAGTTATATATATACATATTCATGTGAACCGAACAATTTTTTTTTGATTATATGATTGTTTAAGAATATGTACAAATTATTTTTCACTGTTTTTGGTTTTTTTCATGCCTGAATCAAAATTATTATATTTAAAAATAAAAGTGTTGTTTAAAATCGGATTTCCCTTTAAGTATTTTTTCTTTTTGTATATAAACCGAGTTGGCAGCACTTTGCCACTTTCCAGATTGATGCTGCTGGCAGCATTTTTCCGATTAAATGTTGATTGACAGCTGTTTAAAGACTTTGCCAACACTTAACTGGACTCAAGAGACTGTGAGTTTCTGGACTTAAACATTTACTTGACTCTTCCGCTTTGGCACCTCGAACTGGTTTAATAAAATTGAGATAATAGTGTTGCATGTTGCTGATTGATTGGCTATAGTAGCTAATTCACCAGATAAATAATAATAAAATTTAAGAGTTGCCAAATTATTATAATTGACACCACCAATAGTCTGGGCGTGGTTGCCCCGGATACTATATACATAAGACATAAGTGCATTTATAAAATATATATATATATATATTTATTTAGTTGTAAGTAGCTAAAACTTGCAAGCTGCGAATAGATTTGCTTGCGTTAGATTATAGTGTCTTGGAGCAAAAAGAAAATTAGTTGACACCTAATAATCAATAATCGTGAAAATATCTAATCAATAAAAACATGTAGCTTAAATATGAACTCATTAATAATATTATATAAACAAATGAAAACTAAAACCAGCCAAATATATTAGTATAAACATTACAAGGATATGCATTGAACACATTAGCTCATTTCATATATTATTTTTATAGTTTCACTTATATGGTTTTCAATAAATAATTTGCTTATTTTTTCACGCGACTAATTTACATTTTTCTCTACTTTTAGGTAAGTTCTATTGAATGAAGTAACCACTACATCTTAAACGTACACATAAGAAAATCAACGTATCAGGTAATAATGTAATAAGTAAGAAATAACTTTGATAAATAACTTTGATTATAGCCAAAATTAAAATGTTGACTGCAAGCGCAAGAGTAATATAAATTTTGTATAAAACAAATTTAAAGTTCTCAATGAACTTCACAAATTTCGCGCTTGCAACAAACTGAGTGCGACTTTTTTATTGCGGCATGTTTAAAATTCCGTTTTTTCGCCTCTCGGGCATTCAAAACACTTGACCGCAGCCATGAATGGCAAAAAAAGCAAACACAAACCAAAACGGGCAACAAAAAATTGTGGAAAGTAAAGCCACAAAAAATGCCACAAGCGTAAACAGCGACACAGCTGAAGGGCTTGCAACAGCAAGAACAAGCCACAAAGGGAACAAGAGCAACAAGGGAACAGCATTTAAGTGGCACGAGCACGAGCACGAGCTGAGAAGGGTGCATGCCACTTGCCGGCATTAAAGTAAAAGCGCAAAATAATGTCATCAAATTGTGTAATAAACTAAACGCCACATTTTGACCACGCCCACAACACGTCATTGCTTGCTACCAAATAAAAGTTGCAATTTTGAATGCCATAAACATTAATGCACAAAGATAAATTTTCGCTTAAGTAGCAATATTGCGTGGAGCTATGGGCAATGTTGCAGCAGCAGCAGCTGCAGCAGCAGCAGCAGCAGCCATGACGCTGCCACATTTAGTATGTGCAATATTTAAATGCATTTGCATTTGCCTATCATATTTTTACATTCTTTAGTGGCTGTTGCATATGTCAAGCTGCAAGATCCGCGTGGGCAGCCAGCGATTGGCTAATAAAGTCATAAAGAAAACAGCAACAAATTAATTAAACAAAATAACAAGATAAGTTGCAAGCAGAGAAAGAGAAGGGAGATGGAGACAGAGATGGGGGTCAGAGACCCGGCGAGTGCTCGAGAAATCTATGCAAATCTGTTAAGTTGCATGATGTCAGCGCCCAAAAAGAGCAGACACCGAAAAAGCGCGACACAGATACAAAGATACAAAGATACAAATAAGCATTGTACAAATGTATCTGTGCGGCATGTGGGTTGGTGCACAGTGCGCATCTGTCAGATACTTATGCGATGTTGCACTTCGTTGTCACCTGCCTGGCAGCTGCCCACGCCCGCCAAACGGCCCGATCGCGTTGCACCTTGTTTGCGGCCAAAGTGGCAAGTAGCGCAAAATGCCCCAAAAACCCGACCAAACCAAAAACCAAACAAAACATTAGTCATAATTGTGTCGTCCGCGACGAGAGAAACCTTTTGGCTTGGTCTCTTTTTGATCAGCTTTTGGCGGCAGCTCCTTTTTGGCTCTGTTATATTTGTGCTGTCTTTGGCTTTGGTGATTCGAAATAAAGTCAAGGAGAACAAATGGATGCTGACCAAGCCAACCGGTTTCTTATATATTGTATACCCTGTTGCCTGTACTGAATGGGTGAGGTGAGCTGATTATGCCCAATATGGTTCCGAATTAGAAAATATTCCCCCAATTTTCGTAAAACTGGTAAAAATAATAAGATAAAAAAACGGAAGAACTATTTTATTAGAGTTGCAGAATTATAATTTTAAATGTTTGCCTTCTTTTTTAATTGTTATAAATTTAAATTCAACTTATATATAGATATATATTGAGCAGAGGGCATCTTCTAATCGAGCATTCTCGACTGGTGCATTCTTACCTGTATTTCGTGGTATTGTGTGGCATGCCAGGGCGTGGGTGTGCCACTGCCAGTGCCAGTGCCAGAGTCTCAGCCAGAGCCTGCGCAGCAGCCGCAACAACGAATCTCGTTTTGGCCTCAGCCGCACTGACGGATTGCTTTCTAATAGATGGCTAATGTAAGCCATTTGTTGTTGTTGCTGTTGTTATTGTTGCTGGCTGACCCTTTTGCATGGTTTCTTGGCGTGACCACAGCGAGGCCAATAAAGGCAGGCGGCACGAAAAGCGCTGTTGTGGCTGCTGCCTAATGCGGCTGCTGTTAGCTGCTTGAATAAAAACGGTTAGATCACCGCAGGCGCGTAACCTGTCTTAAGACCTTTTGTGCAAGTGCAGAAATTGGCCAAGAGTGGCGGCGGCAACATTTAACTGCGTCGGAGTCAAAGTCAAAGTTGGTCAAATCCGTTTTTAGTGTATCTTGTGCTGTTCGTTTGCGTGCCACATGGCCACATTGGATCCGCAGCATGCAATCGCCATATTTGGCCAAAATAACATATATACACATATACAAAACAATATATATATATATATATCTGCAGGTATAAATACTGCATTTAGCTTGATGGCCATTTTGGCTAGCAAAATGAAGAAAAGAAGAAAAATAGGTTTGCATGCCACTTGACTTGCCGCTTTACTCGTATTTGGTTAGACGTCGCCCTAGGCCCCAGCTTGAGCTGAGACTACAGTCAGGCAGTCAGGCAGACAGGCAGACAGGCAACCAGGCAGTCAGTCATTCACCGCACCCCTGAATTGTCCAAAACCCTTGTCTAAGCCGGTTTTTTTTGTGCTCATAATTCACAAGGCATTCGCAGTTTGGCTTCCAGTTGTGGTGTTTGTTGTTTCTGCCATTTTGTAAGTAACTCAAGCTCACATTTGACTTTTGACTTTTGGGCCAACCGAAATGTGCAACGTGGCTTAAATCGGCGACAGCCATTTTGATCATATGTGTGCCCAAATCGAAATCGATTCCAAGCCACGCATCGCTAATAAAAAATATATTAATGCATTTTGTTTGAGATCTTCTTAATATTGACCACTTTTCTACATTCTTTATTTAATTATTACTTAATGTTATATTTAGATATTATAGGCACAGCAAAGTCATCCATTCAAATATTAATCCCAGTAACTCGAATCCTTGAACCCACTTTTATATGGAAACTTTTGATAACTTTGATTTATATTATTAATATTTTTTAAGTATTTTTTGTTTGTTTTATATAACTGGTATAGGAAAAATTGTGAAAAACCTTAATTCTAATAACTAAAACATTTGATTTTAATTATTGTAAATATACCTAAGAATTTATGAAACTGGTATAGGAAAAATAGTAAAAATCCGGGACCGATATTGATTTGCTTCATTTACTGCCTTAACTTTAATATCTTAAAAATTCGATTTTAAATTTAAAATTTTTTGTAAATAGCCAAAAAGGAGTTTTGGTCTTAATGATCCCTTTTAGACTCCACAGTCGGCATTAATGTTAATGAGAATCGGACTTCAAAATTATTTAATTGTGATTATGAATATAAATAAAGTAAATATTTTAAGATATTAATTAACCGATTAATTGCTTATAATAACTGTATTTCCTTACTACAGAAAATGCACTACAATGCATTACAATAATTGATAAAAAAAATATAGTAATAACAGTAATTATATATTTAAAAAATTAATAAAAATTACTAAGCTCTTAACTAAGTCATGATGGGCTTTTAGAGCATCCAAGCAAATCTAAGCAAATCAAATTAAGGCCACACTTTAAGAATTAACGTGGCTTGCAAATTTGCTTTAACGGTGCTGAAGTAATGCGCGACGTCAAAATCGCTGCAGCGTGCTACAAAAAACAACAATAACAGCACAAATAACGACAGCAACAGCAACAACAACAACAACACTTTATCCGGCAAACGAGAAAAATATACATGCACTTAAGTAAATATGTTTGTTTGTGCACGAAAACAAAAAAACACAAACAGTAAAGCTGCGATCTGGCTAGCAAAAATAAAAATAAAACACAACTAAAAAAAGAACAACAATAATAATGAAAATAAAGCAAGCATATTATAAATAAATATAATCGCTGGCGCCACGACACGCTTCGTGGGTCAAAAGCGGTTGCAGTTGCAGTTGCAGTTGCATGGCAAAAATAATACACCAACAAAAGCAAGAAAAAATTAAGCGCCAAAAGCAACATCAACAACAACAACAACAACAATCGGCAACCACCAATGGCCAAAAGTGCAGTAGCAAATAAAAGCCGAAGAAAAAGAAGCAAAAAAAGAAATTTTACGAAGAGAAGAAAAACTGCACATGCAACGTCAGCAGCAGTAGAAAGAGCGAGGCAGCTATGCTAAGGGCTACGGGGAGGGTGCGGAGCTGCAGCATGCTATCTGTCATGCAGTCAGTCAGTCAGTCAGTCAGTCAGTCAGTCAGTCAATGGCACATTTCTTTTTTACAACTTGCACGCGCACAGACTGGCTGGCAATCCATCAATAAAATGGAACCAGGAGCGTGCAAAGATTCAGCCAGCTAGCCAATAAACACTACGATTAGCAGGGGGCGTTACAGTCAGAGACGGGGAGAGAGAGAGGGAGTTGCACATCCGTCTGGTGTCTTTGGGGGGCATATACCACAATATGGCTATGGGTTTTTTCATGACTATAGCTTGGCTGCACTTGACTGCTTGCCACAGTTTCCTGCTCATGTCAGTCCCACCAATACCCTGGGGAAAAAAATCAGTTATAAAAATATTAAATAGGTTTTTAAAACGAAAATAATTTGTACAAATGCGATTAGATTTTTTGTTAATTTGACAAGATATTTTGGAAAGAAAAGAATGCATAACATATTTTTAGATATTTAGAATTATCCATTCAATTTCTCCGAGGCACAAAAAAATTCAAATATATCAAATATAAATATTGGTGTTGATTTTATTTATGGTTGTATAACTTTTTTTAAAACATTTGCGTCTTGTTAATAGTTACTGCTTTTGTTAATATTTTTATTATTATTGTTTTTATATTATTATTCATTTTTTTTATTATTTTGATTAGCAGACGTATAGTATGCAGTTCGTTCCTGGGGGCGCCCCATTTGTATTCCTCCGTGCCCCTGCCAACCCATCCGCCCTTCACCTGCTGCTAATGTGGCGCACTCATTCAATCAGCACCAACACACAACAATAACAAACAACAACAACAACAATCTGACTGCAGCTAAGCAGCGTGCAATCAACGTGCGCATCAACGTTGCATATTTCACATAGCACGCTTCATCCTCAGCATTCCCACCTTGCCCCCATGCAACGTGCACCAAGTTGTTCTCTCTTTCCACACGTCATTCGCACTGTTTTTTTTCACTGTTCTTCTTTTTTTCTCTTTTCTGTGTGTGTGTGTGTTGTGTGCTTGTTTGCTCATCTCATGTAGCCACTTAACGGTTTTTCAGTATACACCACTCGCCCAGTAAGCCGCCGCAGCAGTTAATTTCCAAGTAATTGGCTAAGCGTTTCGCTTGCGTTCAGATTGTGGGGTGTCTGTCACAATTGGCCAGAAATACGTCCGGCGAAACAGTGCTTTTAACTCAAATGATATCTAAGCTGCTAATAGGCGAAAATAAATAATAAGAAAAGAGGCAAAATTTATATAATTAATGCAATTGATTTGCAGCACACAAATAAAATAGATCAAAACTGAAGCATTCGATAAAGATAAGTTTAAAATAATAATCAAATAATACTACAATAACATTATATTTTTTATTATACAACATTAATTGGCTGTAATATTTCAATTGAAATGTTTTATTTTAGTTGGTTAAGAAATTTATTAGAATAATATATTATTTTATTTATTTTTATTATTATTTCACACAAACCAAATAAATGGGGCGCCCCAATCATTTCATTTAAGCCAAAATAATATCAAATAGTTAATTAATCATTTAGATCATGTGGAAACGCGTGTGCCAATTAGCCCTTTAATCTGGTCGCTGACCCTAATTTACCAACAAACACAATAACATCATAATTATTTTTCCAACTGTAGCGTTACTGAATAAAATCAGTTTTGCTAAACTATTGTAAATGTTTTCGTTGTGGTTGCCATTGTCGGCACGTGCCAACCCATCGTCATTCATTGAGTGCAACTGCGATAACAACATGAACAACAACGGCAACGGTGCCCTGACTCTGTAAGTTGCAACATAAGTCAGCCAAGTAAAATCAACAAACAGACAACTTTAAAGCTGCAGATGAAAGTGCATGACTAAGAAATTCCACGTCTACTGGGAAGAACAAATTATTATTATAATGAATATATATTAAATGTTAAAAATGTGAACTTTTCCAGTAATTGATTTTTCACGAAGTATTTCTCAGTTGATGTTCTCGTGTAGCCTGCTAGGTAATTAGAAAAACGGGGTGAAAGGTTCAAGTTGCCGAAAAGCTAACTTGGCTAATTGACCGCCAGTAGCAGCATAATTAAGTACAGTAACTTGCTGCAGCTGATAGCTGTAGAGGATATCGAGCACTGTGTGAAAAGTACGGCAAACGGGAAAAATAAAAAAAAGAAAGAAACAAAGAAATAAATGCTGCAACCACCTTCGACATTGCAACTCCTGACCAAAAGAGCGTCGTGTCGCAGGAAGTTGCATGCATTCTCGTGAAGATTCGCAAAGCTTTGTGCTGCTTACCCGCTGTCAAAGCAGACAGATAACCGGCAACATCAACAATAACAGCAATAACAACAACAACAACAACATTTCAACTATGCCCCAGAACCGCTCACGACTGAAGGTCGACGTTTTAGACATCATTGTGAGTAAAGTTATCTGACTCACGTTTTGCTCATTTGCTCAGGTCTTGCCCCTGTAAAAACTCACCACAAGCCCCGCTGCCCAACAATCCCAATTCAGTCAGTGAGTCAATTTGTCAATCTGTGGCATACTCTCAGCAAAGCATACGTTTCATTTAGTTGGCGCTCTTGGGGTCAAGGTAGCCTTCCCTTGATAACGCTTACGTATTCGTCGAGGGCTCAGCTGATTTAATCTGGTGCCTTTGGTGTCTTTGGGCTTGACATTTCGCTTTCGTCACTTACCGTTATTTCAACTTTACACAAAAAAACAAGTAAGAATTCGGCAGTTGAGTTATCTCGACTACGATGTACCCTAAGCCGAGTTATTGGCAATTTCCCAGACTAAATATTTTCTTATTACCAGCGCAGCCACTGAAAAGTAAAAAAAAAAATTAAGTGCAGCGCATATTTTTATTCACAAGCCCAAACTGATCCCTAATTGGCTGGCCAGAAACACTTGCATATACATCCATACATACATACATAAGTTCAAGCAATCGGACTTAACGGGATTTTTCAGAATACACACTAAAATATATTGCGGCTTGCTTCGATGATCATGCCATCTCTTTCCCACACATGCGCTCGCACTCAGAATAGCAGCTGGTGGTGGAAATCGGATCAATATGAGAATTTATTTTTTACCTTAACTTGGGTGTTTCTTATCCAATCTTAATGAAAACCAATAATAAGCATATTCATATTATGTGTTAATTAGTAAATTCGATATTTGTCAATAATCGAGAAATGGAAGCAGTTATCGATAAAACAGAGCAAATTTGTAGCTTTCAATGTATCTGTGATCCGACTGTTCATATAAATAGACGGACGGCTCTATCGACACTGATGTTGATCCTGATCAAGAATATATATTTGATGGTGTTGCAGATGCTTCCTTCTGCATGTTACATACATATGCACAAAACCATTTTTACCAGTTTCAACGGTTTCAGGGTATAAAATTGAAAACAAAAAACGCTGTTTCCAATTTTTGCTATACTTTTCGATGACGTTGTTTAATTTCACAGTTGAGTGCGTAACGCGGCTTAGACGCTCCCATCGCTGTATCTAAATATCTAAATGTATCTGTATCCACATACGTACACGTTATTTAGTCACTTTCACGTTTACAAGCCGCAATCAGCCATTTGGCTAGACAGCGCCGACAGCCGCCGCAAATTTTGACTTTGTTGTTGGACGTGATTTTGTTTTGTTTTTTATTTTTATTTTTTTCGCAAGCAAAAGGCAACAGAAGCAAAGAAAAAACGTTTGTTGCTTTTTAAGCCAACATGTAACCTTGGCTTTAAAAACCGGAAGTTCAATGCTGTATCGCTTTTCCTTTAGTATTTATTATTGTTGCCACTATTTAAACAGTGCATTATATTTTGATGGCTAAATGCTTTTGCTCATATACATAACTGGCAAAAAATATTTGTGGTTTTAAAATGTTCGCTTTTAATTTACATCTAACGTATGCACTTTTTAAAATGATTTATATGTACGCAAACTATGTGTTTTATAACAGAACTTGTAAAGAAAAGACTCCTTACCAATCGCAACCTCCTTTCAATTTCAACATCCTATGGAATCAAGGAAAAATATATATATCTTTAAAGCATGTTTACTATATGATGGGCTCATCTTATGATGTCAATCAATTCATGCGAATTCATATTAATGGATATTTTATTATTTAACAATAAATGTTTTCACAATCCACCAATTTTATTTATAGAGTATTATTTTCAATGATAAATGGTTTATGCCCTCATAAAGACATAAATATGATAAATAAAAAAAATATATAATACATGGGTTGACATTTCGCTTTTATTGAAATACATTTTTTTTTTAAGTATTTCTTTCCACAAAATTGAAATGCTATTAAAGTCAATTACAAACAGTTTTTTCCCATATTTTCGCTAATGGCGAATAGTCGACAGGAAAGAAAACCAACAAAAAGCGAGCCATAAATATTAAACAGTTTTCATGTCGGCCAATTGAAAAGGCCGTGGCGCTGACAATTTGAGCGCCAGGATATTAAAGCCGGATTCGAGGACACTCTACATGAATGGCTTTTTTTAAGCGATTGCTGTCACTTGACTTGTTCACAAGTGGCAACTGTTGACCATTGTTGCTTACAGAGATTTACATACCCCACCCCGCCACACCCCAGTTCCCAACCCCACAATCCTCAATCCAACAAACAAGACCAATGCTTAATTACGCCATAATTTTGCTGTCATGCGGAGCTGTCACAAAACCGCGTCCGTTTCGCGCATTGTTTTTTAATTATTTGCTTAACTTTTGTGGAGTTTGTAAAAACGAAGCCTTTGCTGCTGCCTCTGCCTCTGCCTCTGCCTCTGCCGCTGCTGCTGTTAATGAGCCAACATTGTTGTGTTAATTCACTAGACCAGGCGCCCAGTGGTCCTGGGACAGTAGGTTTTTTGTTTTTTGCTTTTGGGTCCGCTTTACTTCGGTTATTAAATTGACATTCGTGCTGATGACACGTTGATTGCGATTCCCGGCACAGGGACATGTAATTTTTATGTCCGCCATTTTTTATGGAAATTCAATTTGGCATTTAATTGATTTTAATGTGCACACTGCGCATTGCGTTGCATTGCCCCATTGGTATTTGTATTTGTGGCGACACACAGAAAGAGAGAGAGGGGGAGAGAGAGTCAGAAATGCATATGCCGCCCATTGGCAACTTTAACGGGATACAAAAAAGAAATTGATAACCTGCACACTTGATATTTTATGCATATTTTGTGGGCAATAAACATTAAATTCAACAAGCAAATGCACCTTTCATTTATTGCTTTTTACACACTGACTCCGACCCGAGGGCATAAACGAGGACCAAAAAGAACGCTTATCCGCCTTAAAATATGCAACACTCGAGTATAACCAAAATATGTGAATATACAGTTACCATATATATCGTACAGGTAACACAAATATTGTAAAAACATTTTCAAAGCGTCGGCAATCGGCAATCCCAAATGCATTGTCCACTTAAATATACAAGAGAAATATTTTATTTATGCAAATTTTGTGTACATTTTTTACAATTCGCGTATTTTATTCAAATAAATTTATTCTGCACAGAATTACAAATTTAATTATAAAAAAAATATAGCAACGCTTTTACTCTGTGTAAAAATATCGTAAGCCAATACTATTTGATTGATTTACTATATTTTGGTCACTTACATTTCATTAAATTATTAATGCTTAGTGAATAATCAAATAATTTATTTAATTTCGTTTATTATGCAATTGTAATTTAATGGGGTGCACAAAGCTATTCTGTGGTTACTCTTCTAATTCATTAAATTATAATCATATTATGCATTAAATAGCTTATTAAATTTATTATGTAATAAAGCTAATTTATTGCTTTATATTTATATTTTGTAAAGTGCATATTTAACACATATGTTTTCACTTCATAAAGTAAAATTATAACGCAATTTAATGCACTAAAAACTCCTTAAAATAATTTACGTCTATAGTTTTTTTTTATGGCCAAATGTGCTGGGCCTAATAAATAACGTATTTTTTTCTACTTAGTTGAGTGTGTTTATGTGTGATTGTGTGTGAGTTACATGGCCAACATAAACTGACGCTATATTTGACAATAAATATTGTGTTGCAAGTTAATTACAAATTGCACTCGTCGCACACTTTGTTTAGCTTATTAGCGGATTGCATTCATTTGTGTTTTGGCCCGGTCAAGTGTGGGATTTGTGGGCTGTATTTTTGCGGGATTCAACTAGCTGGTTGGTAAGGCACCACGTTAGCTGATTTGGCTAAATTGTTTGTGTAAATATATGCTTATTAAATGAGTTGCTGGCAACAGCATCCACTCCATTCCATTCATGGCTGCCCCAATTATCAGCCAAATATGTGTTAGAAAACAAAAGTACTCGGAAAAATAAACATAAAAATAAACAACAACAAAAATCAACTGAGAAATGTGAATGAAAACTTATCGCTCGAAAATGCCATATACATATTAATAAAATGTTTAAGATATTTCTTGCTGCCGATATAAACAATTCTTTCTTTATCTATGAGTACTTGCTACGTGCAACTTGGACACGTTGTGGTATCTGCGGGACTTTTTATTATGTTCTTTTTTTTTTTTGCATTTTTGGCACACTTTTCGATTACAGAACTACGGGGATCTGGTTGAGGTCGCCCATGCGCTATTTGCGGTGAACGTGAACTTTGCGCACCAACTGTATCTAAAAAAAACGATGTATGTATGCATGTGGATAAGATATATATATTTATACACAGATACACATACAGACATTATTCCATATCAGTTTCTCACGCTCACAATATGGTTTTTTTACAACAGGTAAAATGCCAAGCCAAGATTTTGCCGTTTTTGGGCGCCAGAAGGTTTTGTGTTGCCTGCGATTTTTGCGATTTTTTACATGACAAGCGTCCGTTTGGGCTTATTCGTTTGTTGTAGTTGTTGTTGTTGTTGGTGTCGTTGGTGTCGTTGGTGTTGTTGTGGTTGGGTTGAGTTTTTGCACGGCGCATGCGCCACACGTTTTGGGCGAGTGTGTCAAGGCGAATAGATATAAAATAAGCAAATGTTTGTATGTCCGAATCCAACTGTCGTCTACTGTCAGCTTCTGTAACTGAATGTCAGCCTTTTATGGCCATTACGTATTTGGCGCATTTCATATTTTGAGCGAGGCACAGTCTTGCTACAGATCAGATCAACGGCAACATGCCTCCTAATTAATGGGCGCTAATAGAACTGAAATTAACTTTTGTCATTAACAGTCACGGCTAAATCGGAGTCTCGTGATTGTCAATTTACATATATATTTCGATGGAGTTTTTTATCTAGCCGACTTACAACAAATTTTCAATTTAACCATTTATAATTGAAAAATACAAATAGTTCATATTAAAAATCTGTAATCTGTAATCACGTTAAATTCCAAAGGATCTCTTTTGAGGCTTATTAACTTAAGTTAGTGAAATTTATTTTACTAAAGAGGTTAAGAATCAATTTTATTTGAAGTTTCTAAAGAATATTTCTTATTTGTGATTTAAAAGAGCAAAGTTTTTATTTTTTATTAAAGTCATTTAATAAATTTATTTAATTTGTAATCAAATTTATGTTCAATATTATTATTAAGTTTAAAATTGCTTGTACCAATTAATACAAGCAATTTTTCGTAGTAGCGGAATTTTCATCAACTTCCAATTTTATAGGCAACACTTTCAATAGTTTGTTACTTACCTTATGCAAAGCATATTCAAATTTACATTAAAACCATACTAAAAAATCTTTTTAAGCGGAAAAGTGTTGCACAGCATATTGCAGATTGTAAACAAATTTTTATTTGAGCTGCGGTAATTTTCTGTTTTTTTTATTCTCTGCAAATCTGGCTCTCAGCATGATAAACGCACACGCACCAGCAGCGTCACGTCAAACCCATACACACAGATGCACACGCACACAGAGAGACAAGCAGGCGCGAATGATTATCTGATAGCGTCGTGTCGTGACGTCGACTGCGCAAATCGCTTGCCAAAATAAGAGCCAGTTCAGTTGGCATTCGCTCTTTTTTCGCTCTTACTCTCTTCATTGCTTGCGACGCAAATACCGTTCTTTCAATTTATTTATTTTTTTTTGCTATATTTTGCATAACTTTTTCGATGTGTGCGTGCGCGTGCGTTTTTATTTAATAAGTTTGTTGTAGCTGCTATTGCTACGGCCTCTGCCTCTGCCTGTGCTTGATTATGTGAGCGCGACGCTCAACAACATTATTGCGTGTTCAGTTCTTTTCTAAGCGGCATGCGGTGTAATTCTTCTTCTAATCGCTCTGAATTTTTCGCACTACTTCGGCTCTCTCACTCCCGCGTTATTGCTGTAAGAAAAGTTATCAGTGTGTGTGTGTGTGTGCTGAAAGTGAAGTTTTTGTTGTCATCGTTAGCTCATCGATTTTATATATGTGTGTGTGTGACATAAAAAAAGCTCCTTGTAATAATTACCAGTCCCAATTGACGTTTGTGAAACCAAGAGCCCAAAGCGATAATACTGTGTATTTTTAGCATTGTCTAATCATGCGTGATTGATAATCATGCTGTCAATCGTGTCACCATATGTGCTTACACACATACACACACACACACATACTCATACTCATACATTTACACTTAGAAATGCATATGGAATAGTAACGCCTACATTGCAATAAGAGATTATTTTTGCGATTGAGAATTTGATGTTAAATTCGCATTTGGAGTAAAACAGCCTGGCTTAAACATATAAATAATTAAATTCGTACATGTAAGCTTTCAAAAATATTAGTCAAAACTATGAGAATAGGTAAAATTCAAATTCAATTGTATAGATGATATATTATTCAGCTTCGTTGTTCATATTTTCATATTTGCATTTCCAATTGTTGGCATTAACATTTAATGCATTGAAACGGTCAGTTCCGAGAGTAAATCTTATTTTTGAAAACCACTGAGAAAACCAATTAGATTTAACATGATATTTATATGTGAATAAGTATCTGGTCATTAATGAACTTAAAAATTGCAATTTCATCAAGAATTTCAATCATAAAAAACAAAATAACTACGAAATGCTTATGTGTAATCTAGTGGAGATATATTATCTTATCAATAAAAGGTTGAAGTCAGTTTAATATTCATTCATAAAAAATGCCACCCTGAGAATAACTAACTGGCGTAGGGGTATGTACACACATACAAGTGCGCATATGCATAAATGCACATACATATATATATATATATGTATATATATAAATATAAATATATACACATATATGTAATTTTATATACATTTGTGTATGTGTAACTTGTAGCAATAAAAAATCAACAATTAAAAATACTCAAACGGAACGAGCCCAACAGCGGTTTTGATTATATAAATGCAAAAAAAAACTGCAAAAATTCTAAATTTATAAAAAGGCAACAACAAAGCTCCATATACACATACAAATACATATATACATATTTATGTGTTTGTATGTATATGCATGTGTGTCTTTTATTCGCTAACGGCTACAACAAATTGGGCAGCTTGCGTTAGTGTGTGTGCGTGATCAAGGCAGCCGGCGCAGCGGCAGCGACGCCGGCATCGGCCGTTAAAAAGGCAGCGGACCGACCCTAAACGCGCATGTAAAGTTACCCGAGCGCACTCACACACACACACACACTAGCCAGCGCAGAACCAAAAAGCCGAATGTGCCAAAAATAAAGCAAAAAACAACAACAACAAACGTTGGCAGCGTCATGGCGATGGCAGCGACTGCGACGCAACTATCGCCAAGTAAAACTGGGAGCAACAAAAAAATTTTGCGCTTATGGGTCGTAAAGTTGACCTTCAAAAAACACACAACGAAAATTGGCCAAAAAAAATTGCAGGTTTTTTTTGTGTTTGTTGGCTATGCTGCGCCCAGTTTAAGTTTATTTTTTTCAAAAGCCGTCAGCGCACGACGATGACGTTATGTGCACGCCATTGTCGTTGTTGCTTTTGTTTCATAAATTTGTACGGGCAGCGGCAAAATCGAACTTGCTGAGCGCATTTTACAAAGAGAGTCGAGCCGATCAGATCGCTGCTTATGGCGGGGGCGAGGACGCTGCACATGCTTCTGCTGTTGCTTTGTGTTTTGTTTTTTGTTATTTTTTTTTGTTTTCATTAATTTTGCTCTTTTTTTTGCAAACAGCAGTGATCTCTTACTCTTTTTTGATTGGTTTTACTTTGCTCTTTTCTGCTGGCAGCGGCGCTCTTATTTCAGTTGCCTTTTGCGATTTCTATACCCTATGCAAAAGCAACACTGGGGGTATATTAATATTTGTAACAGCAAATGATGACATTTAGGTAATATATGCAAATGAGCTTATCTGAAGTCGATGCCAAGTTGGGTTGGTTGTCAAGCAACTGTAGTTTTTGGATAGATTGATTCAATGCGAATTTTTTGCTCAGACACTGAAATCCGCACTCTTAAGGGGTATTTTGCAACGAGGACTGAGTTGCAAACTAAATTCAACTTGGGGATGTATATCTGTGTGTGTGTGTGAGTGTGCGCCGCGATCGGTATCAAGGTTTTTGGCAATTTGGTGTGTGCTGCCGCTTCAGTCGGTTGGTAGGTCGCGTCGTCAACGCCGGCGTTGCTGATGTTGTTCTGCTGTTGCCGCTGTCGCTGTCTCTGCCATTGTTTACTGCGCTGCTTGCTGTTGCGCCTTTTCTAGCTGTGGCTCGCTTGAAATTATTTTCTGTATTTGTATTTCTTTTTTTCGCAAATTGCCAATGCAGAGATCAACATAGCCGCGTCGTACGTGTGTGCTCCACTCGCGTGCGCGTTTAGTTTTTGAAACGTTGACGTCGACGTCGCGGTCGCAGCCAACGCCAACACAGTTGCCGCAGCATTGCGCGACACTCTTAACCTATTTTCTCGCGAACTGAACATTAGTTACAATTTTGTTGTGATGTTGCGTGGCAGATACGCGTCGGACACGGACGCTGCTTGCGCGAATTCTAAGCATGCACACTTACAATAGCCCCACTCACACATACATACACACATACACTTACTTAAACGCATAATACGCGCGATAATGTTGTCCAATCAGAACTTGTAACGAAATCAAAAATAATTCAATAACAATAATTGTTCTAGAATATTGCAAAAAATTTACAACAAAAAAAATAAATAATTCTAATTGAATTTTGTGTGAAATAATTAAATATTGATTGCAATGTCTACCGAAATTGGGTTTAATTAATACAAATAATTATATGCAAGTAATTTACAGTTTAAGAAAATGTGGTGCGTTGATAAAATCATAAAATTGTATGCATAAAAAGTGAAAAAAAAAACCCAATTAAACGCCAAATTTTTTTTTGGATAATATACGGATAAACTATTTTTTCCGCACGTCAACTGTACCCCTAAAGAGAAAAGCGCATCAAATTGGATTACAATAATTTTTGGTCCCTGCTCTCGCTCTGTGAAAGGTTAGTACCGCATTAAGTATACGCCATATCGGCCGACAAATGATGAATGGAATAGCAACGAAAGCAAAAGTGCCGCTTTAGCAAGTAATAAGTGTACAAATAAATACATATATGGACTATAAAAGATAGTATATAATTAATGACATAAAACAAGTGCTGATAATGTTTGTCTTGGGAATTTCAAGAAAATACCAGGAACCTGTCGACACTTGGGTGATCTGTGTAGATATTTTTAAAAGTGCTTTTAAAAAGAGGAAATAATCTGTGAAACACTTTTGTATTTCTTACTGCAGTTGATAATAATTTGCTAATTTTTTTCAAGAACATTTTTAAAATTTAGATTTTTTATTAGCTATCTTGCCCTTCCGCGCAAATTCACAATAATTGCTAATTAACCTTTGTTTAAAAATTAGCTCCTTATACTGATAGATATATTCTTTCATTTATATTTCATCATCTATCTATTGAATTATTTCTAGTTTAATAACTTAAATAACTATATTTATACCGATAGAGAATCAACTAATAATTAATGTTTAATTTTTGATTGCAATTGCATATTTATTTTTTGGTTTTTGCAATAAATACTTTGCTATGTTTTTTCAGTCTCCGCAAACTAATTACATAAATATGTTTAATAATGTCCTATCCAAAGTAAACCAAATTTTTTCGGTACTTTGGAAAGTCAAGTTATCTTATCTGTGCAGGGCTGTTTACTAGATAGGCCTAGTTTTGTAATAACCTAAATTAAACAGTGATATTTTGAATTAATAATATTTTTTTGTATAATATCAGATTTGGTTTCTGAATTAGATCTTGTTGTTTATTAGCAAATTGGCAAATATATTTGTTATTTCTGTCTCCAAAAAGGAGCAATAGATAAATTCAGACATTTTTTAATAGGTGTTCATAAATTTCATGCATATCATCTCAAACAAATATTAAGTGTAGCGACAGGCACTGCTGTACTCTCTTATATAACAATATATATATATTTATATATATATATATATATATATATATATATATATATGCTGCTTCAATGTTCTAATTATGATGTCAAAGGTACCGTTACTCATATATAAACGAGTCATGCGTTAAGGTACACACATGTACATGCATATGTGTATTTAAATACTATATACACAAAAACATGCGAAAATTATCTATAAATTTAAATTCTTACAATCTGTGTGCGATTATACGGAAAGCAACAACAAAAAGTGCTGCCCAAAAAAGCTTTGGGCTGACGTCAAACGGTGAAGTCGACTGCGTCGCAAGCAGAGCCAATTTATTTTACACAATTAAGGGTGTGCGCGTAGCCTGCGAGTGAGCGAGAAAGAGGAAGAAAGAGAGAGGCATAGAGAGTAAAAAAGATAGATGGAGAGAGAGAGATGGAAAGAGCAGGGGCAGATATGTATGTATGAGCATTTTATACACATGTAAAAATTGAGCGATCACACACACAATGATGTGAGAAAAAAAACACACACAATTCTATGCGACAATTTAGATTAAAGCAATGAGCGACCACGCCCCACAGCCGGCTGCCTGGCCTACCAACCAAACTGTCAAACAAAAAAAAAAAACGACAGAGTATTTAAAATATTGGTTAACCGCTTTTAAAATAATATTAGAAAAAGGAACTCGTCGCTGCACAGAGCGAACGCATTGTTGCCTTTTGGCATATTATTTATTTAGTGGTTTATATTTATGAAATATCTAATATTATTGTAATTATTTTATTTTTATTATTATTTTTTAACACAACAAGCACAAACTTTTACGCCAACTGTGCAAATATTTTGCGCTTTTGTTGTTGTTGTTGTTGTTGTCGCTGTGTTCTGAACGAGAACAACGAGCACAAGCGAAAATATTACCCTATGCACATATTGCGCACACAGGGCAAAAAAGTTCAAGATAATTGGCCATTAAATTGAATATTTTTCGCACATATTAAAAAGAGACTTCTCTAGATTAATGCACCACTTGTGAAATAGATACACATTAATTATTCATTATTTTTTTGGTACGTAAGTTATAAGATTTATTTTTGTGTGTATTTTGTGTACCTCTTGCATTGACGGGCCCTGGGCTCTTGCTTATGACATACAAATACATATGGGGATCATTCAATCCGATCACTGGCAAAATACCAGCAGCATAGATATTTGGGGGATGTATGTCAGTCTAGTCGAACAGCTCACCAAGCAGCCAAGCACCCAAGCACCCAACCCAACACAAGCCAATCCAAACCCACCACCTACCGCACACCTTGTGCTGCTGACGTAGTAGATCAGATGTGACTGCGAGTGTGTGTGTGTGTGTGTGTGTGTGTGTGGGTGGGTGGGTGTGTGTGTGCCCATTACGCCTCATTTCGTTTGGGTACTATTGTTGTTGTTGTTGCCTCGTTCCCTTAGCAGAGGCGCGAATCGTTTCTTGTTGTAGTTTGTTTAGCATATGGGTATACCCTACCAAAATGGTATTCTACTATTTTCATAACATTTGTCAAGCAATAATATATATTTATGTTCAATATTAAACCGTAGACTTTTACCAATTTCAGCTTAATCACTTTTTTGTATATTAATCGAACGAACTAAAATTTGTACTTTATTAGCTAGGGTGTTTTATTTTCGGTATTCCTTAGTTCCTTTATGTTTTGTTTTTGCAACTCGCGCAGCTTAAAAATACATTTTTTGGCAAAACGTTGAAAAAAAATAAAAAATTAAAAGTTTAATATTATTTTCATACGTAGCCTTTGGCTTGACGCTTGTTCCTGTTGCCAGTTTTGTTGGCCCACCATTTGCCAATTGGCGACTACATCGAAAAGTATTTGCAAACAAAAACATAAATTCATTGGGTATACGAATATATATTTAGACGCTTGAGTTGTTAGAACGCGTATTTATAAATGACTGATACGAAAAATGCAACTATTTATATATCGCACCATGTGCGGCATTCAAGTTTAAGTAATAACCACAATAATAATATCCAAAATACGATGATTAAGCTAAAACTATATTAAGTATTACTGCACTTTGTATTCCACATTGGAATCTCGACTTCAATCAAACAAAAACAGCCAAATAAAACACTGTAAGCTTATCAGCAACGTGTCTTAAACGTCAATTTTATGACGGCGGCTGTTTACTTCTTGATAGTTGTTGATAAGATCATGTTTACCAGAAATTGTGCATGGATTACATTATTAAGGTGTTTGCTTGTGCCCGATTGACAATCCAGATAACTATCGGCAGTTTATGTTGATGTTTTTCTTAAATGTTGCATAAAAACATATATTCATTTTTATTACTGATTTCCAATGTTTAAACTTATTTCAAAATGTATAAATTCAAAATATATATTTTTATAATTTTCAAACTTATTTCTCAATGCTTAATTTCATAAGAAGACGAAATTCGCAAAGCACATCTTATTAGCTTACAGAATCACTATAGTTTCAACATACGCATAATATTAAACAGCAAAGCAATGATCTATAATATTAATAAAAGTATCATACATAAATTAATATTTCTGTGTTGAAAGTTAGTAAACATTAAAATAAAAGTATTTGTTTATTATTTGGTATCCTCTTATTACTTACTCATACTTATTATGCTGAAAATTAAATAAAAAAAAAACTCTTGACACCTATTTATATAGTTATATTAAAAGTGTTGTTTAAAATTCTGCTACACTCTACAACTAAATGCTTAATCATCCTCAGCGCAGTTAACTGTTTCAGTTAACTGAATTCTCTAAACCGACTTGCACTTACCTTAGGCGTTTCCTGCCTATCGCACACAATAATTACGATGACTGATTCTCATTATTCGTTTGCATGAATTAGGGCCACATTTTGGCGATCCACGCTGCCGCAACAACAACAACAACAACAGTGCCACTGCTGCCCACGCAATGCGCACGCAAAAATTTACGCGACTTGTCAGCTTTTTTATTGTCTGTTTTTTTTTATTTGAATACTTTTTTGTTGTTGTTGTTGTGGCACATTTGATGCTTACATATTGCTTGTTGGTTCTTTCAAATGCTTGAGGTTGCTTTCGGCAGGGTTTAAGTGGGCCTACACACACAGGCCGCCACACACGCGCAAACACACACATGAAGACTGTTTGTTTTTCTTGCTGTGTACTTATTGCTATCGAAGCTGTCGTTGTTGTTGTTCCCCTTGTATTTTGCTTGTAGACAATTTCTAAGTGTGTTCAAATTTAGGTCAGCTCTTCTACGCACTGACGCTGCCTGCCTGCCTGCCTGCCTGTCAGTCAGTCAGTCCGGCCACAAAGTGTCATTGTAATTGCAAATATCGCAGCAGCAGCGACACTCACTCACTCAGTTAAAATACGAAAATCACTCATATGCGTTCATAGCATTTACTCGGCCCACGCTCCAAAGGAGAAAAGCCAAACGCAAATTGTCATCATTTTCATTTCAGTTGTTGCTTGTAACACGCTAGCGAAATGAAAATTAGCGCATTTAATTGCCCAAAATGTGATGTCTGCCAAGCAGACGTAATGCAACTCACACAACATGCAACAACAACAACGACAACAACAACAACAACCACAACATGATACTGCGCCAGCAACAAGGCGCTTGACGTAATTGCCCAGACAACTTTCTGCCTTGCATTTTGCACATCGCACATTTTTGACAGACCCAAAACGTTGCCTGTCTGCTTACAACGTTCAAATCTATATATTATTTGTGGCTATAAATATAAATATGAATTTTATTGCACTACCAAGCAAGGCAGCCTGATTTCTTGTCTAAATTTGTGTCATTATTAAAAAAAAACTTGAATAATTTTGAATTTAATAATTATAGCTATGCGAGGCTGTCATCAATTTTAAAGTTATAATATTTGTGCTAAGTTAAGTACGAAGTATGTTCAAGTCGGTAGTGCTCAGAAGTGTGTAAGCTTTGGCTGTGTGTTAATTAATTTAACTACTGGTCAAGTGACGTATGCGCAATATTTTAGCAAATGTTGCGCATACGCCGATGCGGTATTTGAAAACAACGCGTGATTTTGAGAAAACTCTGGCATTTAGCAAGCCATAAAACACAAACCCTTTGCCAACATATGCATAAATATTTATGTGTTTCTTTCGTACATAGCTGGACTTTCCCAGTTTAGCCCTTAGTGCGCCCTAATTAATGCTAATTCAGAGTTTTTTTTATATTGCTCCCAATTAACATTTCGTTAATGGTCATCACAATATTTGCCACTGTCAACACACACACACTTTGAACAGACTCTCGTGTAAACAACGCCAAAAAAAATGATGAGCTGCTCGACAACTGAAGTGATGCTTAACATCGCGTTGAGTTTGTGGTCGCCAAGTGCCCGGCAACGATGACATGCTGCCAAAAGGGAGTCTGGAGTGTACATTAAAAAAAAAGATAGACCAACATTTTGATATATATATATATAAATATACTTTGTTTTATTACTTAAATAAATAAAAATGTAGAATAAATGATTAAATAATTCATAATTTAATAACTACATACTGTTCGCAAACTCTTTGCATAAATATTCTCTCTTTATGAATTTTTACTGTGTATTATTCTCTTGCTTGCATTGTTGTAAAGCTCCATTGAACAAGAGTTTTTGCTCATATTGGTGTTTTGGCAGCCCACGGCAAATTTCACAATCAAACAACCCACCATCGATGAACGGCGCTGCCTTTTCAAGTGCTAACAAGTTGTTGTCGCGTCCCTCTTCCCTTCTCCACATCGAGTATACTGTGTGTGTGTGTGTGTCTGTGTGAAAGCGGCAAAAAGTTCCGCCTGAATAGTCTCGGATTAAGGTATTTGGCACCCACAACGAACTGAATAACAACTAGCCAACATAACTGTAATAATTACAGAGCATTACATTGTCCCTACACACTGTGCCCCTTATCCTCTCCGCTCCTATTTCTGGAGTTAGTCATGCGGTGTCCGAAGTTCACCATTGGAGAGCATATTAAAGCACATATTTGGCTGTGTTGTTTGGTGCGTGGGGAAAATGCAGCCAATAAGAGACGGCCATTCATTAAGGTTTAGTGCATGACATCATCCGCTGTAAACTGAAGGCAATTGAGACAGTCACCAACAAGCACTGGCCATCATTATACCCTGTAGACAAAAGAGAATTAGAAGTAGATAAGGTATAATTTTTTATTTGTTCAAAAAGTTATGAAAATTTCACTTTGTTTCTCAGATTTATATTTGATGTTTGTATTAAATAAGTAAATATATAAAACTGAAGGTATTTTTTTTTTCCACCATTATTATCGAAAAGCTTTAATATTTTATTTCGATACGAGACATTTAAAATCTTGGCCATTGTTATTGGTATTGGAGTGCCCACAATATTCCCATCACCATAATTAATCAGACAATCAGACAATTTTGAATTAGAAGAGCAGAGTATTTGATAGTCGCCAGCTGCCAAGTATAAAATGCTAAATTGTTTTTGACTGTTTTGCAGGTGCACATCCAGCCAGCCGCATGCATCGCTTTATGGGCATTTTATGCAAGTGCAGCGTCAACAGCAAGTTGCACATTGTCGCTCTTTACACAATTTCGCACTTTGCAACAATTTATATTTTTGCCGCCCAAACGTCGCCCGACACCGTTTTTGGTGCTGCTTTAATTCAGCCCATTTTTTTTTTGTATTTTTTTGCTCTCGGCCTGCCTCTTAGCCCCTCTTTTAGGCAGTGTAAACAACAGTTGCGTGTGGGCGTTCTATTCCTGGCACACGCACAGCAGCAGCAGCAGTTCAGTGTAATTAACACATTTGTATCTGACAAATGCAATCTGTGAAAACGTATCTGTAGCCGTTCACTTGCACTTTCCGCTGCCTAATAATGTGCATTGTGCGCCAAAATAAATTGCTGGTAGACAAGTTAAAATAATTAGCTCGCCATGTTGGTAGTGTTGAAATAACGAAATGCAAATAATTAAAAATAAATAACAAAATTAAGTGCGTATGAAATATGCATTTCAGTATTTCAGCACTTTATAGCTCGTTCAATGCGTACTATAATTTGTAAACAAGATTAAGTTTTTGCTGTCTACATTAGGAAATACTGCTGACCAATCTTAACAGTACTTTAGTAATTAATTAAAAGCTGAAAAGTGCAACCACTTAAAATATATGTATATATGATTAACTACCGAGCTTAACTCGCAATATTCAATTGTCTTGACACCGATCTTAGAGAAAAGAGATTCAAATTCGGAATGGATATCACTTTATCGATAATTTGATACATTTTCTGACTATCGATAGAAATGGAAAATCAATAAAAGCCACGCTTCGAAAGATATTACTTTCTAATCGGGAACATACCTTCTTGTTGAGCTTTCTTGAATAAGCCATAATTAAATTCACATTAGTTTTGTTTTTAATTTTAGACATCTGAAAAATAACTGTTGCTTTTATCTAAAATCATTAAGTAAGTTTCACATTTGGTTGGCAGCCTGCAATATTGACCCACATTCGCTATCCAGAGCTTCATCCAATAACCTCTGGCATTTGACCTTGCTGTTTTAGCTGGCCAAACCCCTACTTTAAAGTCAATAGATACGTAACCTTTTTTAGCCGCTATATCAATCATCGGTTGGCCAGTATCTGTATCTATGTCTGAGCGTATCTTTGTATCTGTAACTGATGACCTTCGTATTTTACAATTTGCTGCTGCTGCTGCTGCTGCGGCCAAACCTAAAGCTACTCTGTTGCTTGTGTATTTAAATCTTTTATGTTGTGTTTGTTGTTGTTGTTGCTTTGATTATTGTTGCTTTTGTTGCCTTTCGGCTGATTCATTTTCAACTTTAACGTTTTGAGGCATTTTTTTTTTTGCACATTTGACCATTGAGCCAAGGTGAACTTCAAACGCTAATCTTGATCTCGTTTACCTTCTGCAATATGTCTACTTGTGCGTGTGTATGTGTGTGTGTGTGTGTGTGTGGATACATAAATGTATTTATGCGAGCATTAATAAATATAAAATATACATTTTTGTTATCTCGATTTGCTTGCGCATCTTTTGGCAATTCAAATTGATTTGTGCGCCGCTCTCAATGTTGAAGGGCAAATGCTTAAAATCCCCAATTCACACACATACACACACACACACACACACAACATGATCTATTTGAGTTTGTAGGTATGTAAAGAGATACATAAATATAAATATATCTGGCTGATGATTGATTTGCTTGGCGGCCATGTGGGCGATCGCAATTGTTGTAACGCTCACGCGCTCGTTGACTCAGCGTTCGTTCAACCTAACGGTAAACTTACAACGTAGCGAAGAAACGTTAATAAGTAATAAGCAAGTAAAGCAACACACAACAACAACAACAACAACAACAACAATAAAGAATGACAAACGCACAAAACCTACGCCAACATGTAAACTTCTAGCGCAAAAGATAAACAAAGGCAAAATTGAAAATGAGCAACAACAAATATCAACAAACTATTCTGTATTTATAATTATTATCGCAGTCGTCCGGCAGCACGCTCGCAGCGGCATTTCAAATGCTCGTGTATCTCTCTGCACTGCCCAACCCCCCCAACCCCCAACCGCCAACAAACGTAGCGATTTTTGCGATTTAGAACGTGTAAATTGAAAAACTATTTGGATGTAACAGCAGCGTGTGCTGCCTCTGTCGCTGTTGTTGCTGCTGCTGCTGCTGCTGCTCTCGCTGTCGCTGTCTACGCCACAGTCGGCGTCGCTGCTGCGCACGATAAGCGAACTAAAAGTTGAAGGCCATTGCTGATACGCCGCGTGGGACGCGTGTGTTGGCAATTGTATAAGTGCGCCTGCCTCTGTGTGCGTGCGTGTGTGCGCGTCTCTTGGTGTGTGTAGCTAGTTGTTAGCATAGATTATCTAAGTACCAACAGAGATGTGTGTAAAAATTTATGGATGTGTGACAGGCACGTGACAAAATAATCTATTTGTATCTGTTTTGGAGTTAGGCGTCACATTTAATGTTTATTTAATTTTTTTTTTTTTGTCTATTTTAAATATGTTTTTATTTATTTCAATAACATTAATTATTTTGTGATAATTCCTAAAATTTTATTTCATAATGTTGTTTATCATTATCATATTTTCGAATGTTTTTATAAGCATAAAAGTTGCTTTCAGCTGAAAGCACCGCAAAGCTGTTCAAAGATAACAAAGTTGTTTTAGATTTTTAACGAAGATTACTGTAAAGTATTATATCAGCATTCTGTATCCCGTAGATATTACATTAACTTTGTTAGCTTGCTCAGCAAACAGTCAACGGAATAAGCGGACATATTTACCATATTGCGCAATTTGCTGATCGCTCAGCTCAACTCACGGTACTGGTTTTTTGTTTGCGGGGAGCAAATTATGGGGAACGGGGGTTTTATTTTGTTGTATTCTTTTGTGTACTCAAGTGTTTTTTTTGTGCGCCTCCCTGCGCTTGATAAGCGCCAAATGTGCGCACACAAGTTTTAAACAATTTTACGTAAGCAGCTGAAAGTAAAAGTTGATACTGCCATTGCACCCATTAAATAAATACAAAAGCAGCCGAAGCAGCAGCAGCAGCAGCAGCAGAAGGGGAAATTGTTTTTGCATTCGCTGCAAATGCGCATTGAAAGTGTAAGTGAAAATGAGAACTGCAATCGTGAATTACAAACTGCAAACTGTAAAATTGCGTTGACTTTCGTCAATGAAAATAAGTGCAATTAAATGAAAAATTAAAACGTTGCACTTTTTTTTATTTGTGCTGCAGGCGCCGGCGCTGCAATTTTTTTTTTATTTGAGTACCCATTAAAATTGTGAAAAACGGTTTAATGGTTTTGTGCAGAAGGAATCGTCTTTGATCATGTAAGAAATATTCATATTAATAGTCTGTATCAACAGCCGAGTTGATTAGCCATTTCTGTCTGTCTGATTAGCTAGAGATAGTAATTTTAAATTCGAATTAACTAATAAACATTGCAACATTGTTGATCAATTGTGTAAATCAATATCTTATTATACATGATACGGATTCTCATAATGATTCCATTACAATCAGGCGCAGGCGAATTTAAATTTATTAAACAACCGGCGTCAGTGTTTTTTTTTTAATAACTTTTTTATGTATTTTTTTATTTTTTGCCTCTGAAGTTTTGAAATGTCACAATAATAAAAATATTAATATTATAAGTGTTGCAAAATACATTTGTGTGACTTTGATTATGGCTATAAAATATTGATGTAATTTTTATTTAAATTCAATATGAAAAATATACATTTAACTCGAAATGGCAACATTGATATGAAATTAATTACACTTATCTTGACAGCAAATATAATTGGAATAATGATGGGAAAATCCAGTTTTCGATATTGTAAACAACTAATCATTCTCTTTAGCTTGATTCTTGATAATAATTACTTATAGAGCTTCAAATGCATGTGATAAAAGTGACAACACATTAGACAATAATTAATTAAAGCTAAAAAGAGAAATCCTTTCCAAAATGAATGCAAAATGCGAGAAATATAAGAACAAATTGTGCATTTTATTCTTTTGAGTGCCACAAATAAACGACATTCAAATTGTAATACCAAATAAAAGCCGCGTGATCGTCTGTCCCTGCAAATTTAGAACGATTGCAGAAAACATAAAATCAAAAAACAAATACCACAAACACACACATGCATAAATAAAACGCGAAACAAATTAACGCAAAAGTTTTCTCAGCTGAAAGCGAAAGTTCTCTGCGAGAGATAGTTTAATGCCCGTTGTTTGTGTGCATGTTTTGTTCTCGTAGTGGTTTGTGCTATTAAATTTTTAGAAGCCCACAAACACTGCCAGCCAAATATATAAAAAAAAAAACACACACACAAATTGCAGGCGTCGGCGTCGGCGTCGGCGCCGCATATAAAAAACGCTTACGACAGCGTCGGGCCCCAAAAGAGCACTCATACATGCATGTGTAGTTGTAATCGTTATTATTTGTTATTGTTACTGTTCAGTACACATACAATACACACACACATACAAAAGCGCACTCACACGATCGCTCAGTCGCGTTCACTATCTGTCTCTCTCTCTCTCTCTCCACGGTCACACACACTTGCAAAAAAGTTTTTTGACGTTTTGTTTATTTATTTTGTTAAGCTGTGCGCGTCTGCCAGCAGCAAAAAAATACAACATTTGTGTTTCTATTACTCAAAGCTCTGCCAAAAGCACTCTCTTTCTCTTTCTCTTAAAATGTGTCTCTCTTCTGAGTTGCTTTCTTTTTGTCTTTGCTGCTTTTGCTTTATTTATTTTTTATTTTATAAATCGTAAAGAAAAGCAAAAGTGTTTCTTATCAATTGATTTGCTTGCACTGCACTTTCTGTTTGCTGCAATACAACTTTGTCCAAAAGCAGTAAAGATTAGAAAAACTAAGCACTACACTACAACTACTACTACACATACACATACACATTCATGTATTTGTGCAATTTTAAAAACAAATCACAAGTAAATCTAATAATAGAAGCAGACAGCACGTATGTGCGAGGGTTGCACTAAAAGTTGTCTTTTATCTACATAGTATCTGTATTTGTAAATATATATTTAGAAATGGCTATTTGAAAAGCAGAAAATTTATTGTAAATTTAAAAGTATATTAATATCAATGATTTAAATACCCATTTCTACAAAAGATTTTTCTCTATTTTTTAAAGTGCATTTCTGCTTTTAATTAGTGAAAAATATAAATTTATGTAAAAGCATTTTGTTTTTTGAGTCGATTGAGTAAATGCATCCTAATAAATTATCAATAGCTTACCGAGGCCATTAAATTTAGCCGCAAAGCAAATGCATATATATTCATATATATATATATATATATATATGTATATGTACATATGTATATATATATATACATTATTATGTGCGTATTTAGGCTTGTGCTTATCTCTCAGCTTTCTACTTAATGTTCATGTGCATTTGCTGGTGCAATTAACAGTTCGTTTAAACAGTCTAAGCATGGCGACAACAAGCGTCAATTAACACTCGATACACCAGTGAACACACACTTCAACATACACACGTGCACACAACCACACAGACAAACACACACACAAACACGCACAGACAAATCAACCCGTCCGTTGTATGCAGCGCAATCAGAGCGAGATAAAATTGGCACACGACTGGCGCTTGTTATCTGGTAACGGAAATGCAATTAATAATTTGGCCATCCTATCTACCCGTTCCCGTACCCCCTCTTCTCCCTTTTCCGCCCACGAACTTGTAGTAACGAGCAATTACAATTTGCTACTGACAGTAGGAAAACACATGGCGATGGCGATAATGATAACATGCCTCTTCCGCTTCCGACATGGAAATTGATAAATAGCTGCACATTACTAAAAAGCAAAGCGGCTTAATTTGAAATTAAACTGGAATTGCTGGCATACCAATAATATTAATATCAACTGATAACAAGAATACTTTGCATACTTTCAAGAATGCAAAATAGATATCATTTTTGTGCTGCTATAGTTTCCCATGTAGAAACTGAATTTGAATTTATCATTTTTAATAGAAATAAATTTTTAATTTGAATAAAGATCAAATAAATGATTACGACAAACACAAATAATAATAAATTTACATAGACAAGTGAAAATGTAATTAAGTTTTTTACACTTTTTAAAAATACCACATTGGGAATATCCTAAAATTAATTTGATAAACAACATTTTGCATATTGCAGGTACAACACTGAACAAGGAGCTATGGACCAGCAATTCTGTTTACGCTGGAACAATCATCCCACAAATCTGACCGGCGTGCTCACCTCGCTGCTGCAGCGTGAGGCGCTCTGCGATGTGACACTCGCCTGTGAGGGTGAAACAGTCAAGGTGAGCAATTAGTCCAAATCAACAACCCCCCCCCCCCCTCCCCACCCCCTTCAAAACTGACCAACTCAAGAATTCGAATAATAACGTATTTTATTTATTTTATAATATTATTTTTGAAATTTTTCAGGCACATCAAACCATACTGTCAGCCTGCAGTCCATATTTTGAGACGATTTTCCTACAGAATCAGCATCCACATCCCATCATCTATCTAAAAGATGTTAGATACTCAGAGATGCGCTCCCTGCTGGACTTTATGTACAAGGGCGAGGTCAACGTGGGCCAAAGTTCGTTGCCCATGTTTTTAAAAACCGCTGAAAGTCTGCAGGTGTGTTTTCAATTATAAACATTTTTCAAAAATTATAGTTTTACTATATTTACATTATTTTGTATATTTTTTCAAATACTTACAAAAAATACTCATCACAATTTATGTATATTTACCTGGACAGGTTCGCGGTCTCACAGACAACAACAATCTGAACTATCGTTCCGATTGCGACAAGCTGCGCGATTCGGCCGGCAGTTCGCCCACTGGGCGTGGTCCCAGCTATGGCGCCGATGTGCGCGATTCACGTGACTCTCTGCGATCCCGCTGCGATCTGCGCGACGATTTGCACCGCAGCAGCAGCTTAAGTTTGAGCGAACGCAGCTCGGCAGCAGCTGCCGCCGCCGCAGCTGCCGCTGTCGCTGCCGCCGGTGGCAATGTGAATGCAGCAGCTGCTGCGCTGGGTTTGACAACCAGCGGTGGCGAACGATCTCCAAGCGTGGGCAGCGCCAGTGCCGCTGCAGCTGCAGTTGCCGCCGCTGTTGCGGCTGCTGCCAATAGGAGTGCCAGTGCCGATGTATTGAATAATCGGGATGCATGCAGCGATCGGGGCAGCGAGAGGGGCACGCTGGAGCGGGCTGATAGTCGGGATGAGCTGCTGCAGCTGGACTACAGTACTAAGGATAACAACAATAGTAACAACAACAACAACAACAACAATAGCAACAACAGCAGTAGCAACAACAACAACAATAACAACAACAACAGCAGCAACAACAACAACAACAACAATCGAGAGCGCAACGATAGCAGAGACAGAGATCGGGATAGGGAGCTGTCCACGACGCCCGTAGATCAGCTGTGTAGTAGTAAGCGCAGACGTAGGAACTCATCATCCAACTGTGATAATTCGTTGTCCTCGAGCCACCATGCGAATGCGGCCCACATACAGGACAGGCACTACGCGCAGGACTCTCAGGTGAGCAAAAACCACAAAAATATCATCGTCATTAAAACTTTGTATAGAAAAAATTATATAAGCTGGTTACGAAATATGTGTGAGGTTTTTAAGCATATATATATATATATATATATACATATATCTATGTGTAACCCAAAGCTAATATATATTTTTCTTTATGTACGTATCGATATAATAGAAAGTTTTATAAGTTACTAATTAATTAAGTCCAATATCTCTGATTTTCACTCGGTTAGCTTGCGTTTATTCAGTTATAGACCCAGTTCAGTTTTAGACCCATTTTCGCTTTGGGTACGCGTGCTTTTTATGATGTTATGCCCAGATTTTTACCGAAGAATGAAATTCGATTAATTTCGATGAAAAGGTTGATAAACAATTCGTTCCTTGATTGGCCCATCGAAGTGATCCGCTACTGGATGCAGATAATCGTTGAGTAAATCGATTGTATATATATATATACACATACATATATATATTTATGAAATCCAAGTGTGTTTAAAATTAACAAACCATAAGCCAATCAACCAATTGAAAATCAGAAATATTCATTTCATTTAAGTTCAATTTTAAAAACTTATAAAACTTTATATATTATTTCATTACGTGCAAAAATATGAAAATCCAATTAAGAAAGTAATAGTCGGGTAATAATAGTTTTATAATTTGGTTGTTTCTCTGCAGATTTTTATGAAGTTTGTGCAGTTGCCAGATCAGTTATGCACAACTTCAAAATACGATTTAACACATTGTAAATTGATGCTATAAACTTAACTAAATCGAATAAAAGATCTGGTTATGAAATAAAATTGAGGTTTTTAGCATAGGTATTTGTACGATCCCAGTGTAGTCATATCTAAATGCAAGCAAGTCTTTCAATGTTTACTGAATATTATATTTCGAAAGTATCTATCTTATATATTTCAGTTAACTATAAAACATTTATACATTTTCAAATAAACAGTTACTGTTAGATGTGGACAGAATTAGTGGTAGCTGCTTTCCATTCATTTTTACCATTACTATTTTCCTTTTATGGGGTTAACCACTGACTCGGTTTGTAAAAACATGTGCAAATAACTACCTTTTTTTGCATCAATTTAATTTAATTAGAGATTTAACCGCAAAAGATATAATCGAATGACAATTGAAATTATGTTTTAATGTGCATTTAATTGTATTTTTTTAGAATTCATATTTAACTGCTAAACTAAGAGACTAAAATCAACTAACTAATTGTTAATCTGCATAAAGAGCTTAATTGTCAGAGAATTATAAATGTTTTAAATGAATATTGTGTGTTTTCTAAGTTGCTTATCATCTGCAAATTAGGATTCTTTACAGACAAACCAACTTTCATAAACTGTACAAAAATGGAACCTCAAATTATTGGGCACAGCATCTGGGAAACCTATAAAATAATGAAGTTACAAAAATGATAGGAATATTGACAGGATTTACTTGGGAATTTGCTTATCGTTGTTTATATAGTTTGTTATAAAAATAATGATAAAGCTGAGAGAATATTTATCGCATATTAAATTAAAAATTATCACATTTAAACAATCGATATACTCAACGATTATTTGCATCCAGTAGTGGATCACTTCGATGGGCCAATCAAGGAACGAATTGTTTATCAATCTTTTCATCAAAATTAATCGAATTTCAAAACTGAATATGCTAAAACTGAATATGCTCAGATTTTTTATGAAATGCGTACCATGGACCAGTTAAGATAGTGAAAATCAGAGATATTGAACATAGTTTTTAATGCCTTATAATACTTTCTATTATTTCGATATGCACATAAAGAAAAACATGGAAGCCCAATATAGAATGTTATAGTCGGGTAAAGTTCGTTGTTGTTAATTACATTACTCAACTTTTATTGCCAAAAATAAAACCGATGGTTTCATACGTTTTGGACAATGACTTGGATGTTTTCCACCAGATCTTTGATAAAAAATTGCCACAAAGGTTTGCAAATCGAATAAATTCAAGTTTTGGCAAATGTTATCTGGCTATCAGGCAGACCTAGAAAGCGAACAAACATTTATGTCTGGCACTTACGATAGAGTCACCTATCAATAATTTAACAAACTGTAACTTATCGTGCGACATGCCACGTGCCGCACTCGTAATCAAACTTTTAATACAATTTTGAGATATGATAAGCAGAGCAGGAAAAAAATGTATGCTAATATTTTGTTGTTGTTTTTTATATAATCATTTGTAGGCCAGCGCACACAGTAACTTCAAGTCGAGTCCGGTGCCGAAGACGGGCGGAAGCACATCCGAATCGGAGGATGCGGGTGCCGGCGGCGGCAGACGCGACTCGCCACTGTCAATGACCGTTGGTCATTTGGGCGGTGGCAATGTGGGCGCGGCCAGTGCGCTGAGCGGCCTCAGTCAGTCGCTAAGTATTAAGCAGGAGCTGATGGATGCACAGCAGCAGCAGCAACAGCATCGCGAGCATCATGTGGCGCTGCCCCCCGAATACTTGCCGGTAAGTCCATGCCCCTATTTGCCAAAAACTCTCGAAAGATGATTGATTGATAGATTGATTGATTGATTGATTGATGTAGAGAAATGCGTAATTATTGCGTAAATGCCTTTTTAGTTTGCTAAGTTAATTGTTAAGGTTTTTTCTTTTGGACCGGTGCGATGGTTCCAATTAAATATTTGTTTCTGTTGTTGTATTTGTACAAAGAGCTCTGCAGCATCAAAATGATTGAATTTCATTTTTTTTAAACTAACATTAACTACATATACAATTGCATAACTTAAGCAACTTGCAAAATGCTTCAAAGAAAAACAAAAAAAAATGTATTGCTTTTGTAAAATTTAAGAAAAATTCGCGTAAAGCAACGGCGAGTGGAACGAAGGATTGGTTGTTATTTTTTTTGGTTAGCTTATATATATTTCTCTGAACGCGAATATCTCGAAATGGAATATCGGCCCAGAAAAAGAAAAAATCTCAACAATTTGCAAATAAAAAAATAATTAAAAAATAATAAAAAAAAAGAAACAGCGAAAAATCCTTCCTTCTACCAGTAGATTGTTTTGCCAATTTTTTCTTAAGTTGATTTTTCCCAAATTTTGTTTTTTTTTTCGTTTTGATTTTGAATGCTGTTTTTCGAATGCGTAGCTTAAGGCTAGCAGCACAAAAGACACAACTGACGCGTTTTCAGCCCATAAAACGAGCTCAATGCATCAGCTGCTGTTGCAACAAGCGGTGGAAACGCAACTCAAGAGTCTCCAGCTACAATATCACCAGGAAACGTTAGACAGCGCCGTACAACGATTGCTACAGCAACAACAACAGCAGCAGCAGCAACAACAACAACAACAACAACAACCATACCATCAACAACATCATAAACAGCAACAGCAGCAGCAGCAGCAACATCAACAGCATTTGCGCCACATTGAGCCAAAACCGCTGTTTGGGCCACCGCCAACGGCTGCAAGCAGCGTCAGCACATCACGTAAAAGTGGACGCTTTCGTGCCAATTGGCTATATCAGTTTGATTGGCTGCAATACGATGAGTTGGCCAACACGATGTTCTGCAAACATTGCCGCAAATGGAGCACTGAGCTGGCCGATATACGCACCTCGTTTGTCGAGGGCAACTCGAACTTTCGCCTGGAGATTGTCAATCACCACAACAAGTGCAAGTCGCATCGCCTCTGCTACGAGCGGGAACTGCAGGAGCAGTCCAATCTGGCCAAAACAGCAACAGCTGTGGCCAGCAGCAGCAGCACAAGCGCCAGTTGCTCCAAACGCTCATCACCGCCAGATATTATAACCATAAATGTGGGCGAGGACAGCGCCTGATTCAATTGTCAATTGTCAATTTCACCCGCGAACTTAACACTCATCCACACACACATTTACACATATAGACACACATGATGCACATGCTCAGGATTTATGCTAGGATTTAATGTTAGAAGCTTTTGTAATTAGTCGTAAGCAGCTTTGAAGCATTTTGCAATTGTCAAATAAACAACAACAAAATCAAATATTCGCAAACTGAATTACAATTGTCAACATTTCTTTTCCACTCTCTCTCCCGCTCTCTCTCTCTCTCTCTCTCTCTCTCTCTATTTCCCTCTGTCTCTGTCTCTGTCTATCTGTATGTCTCACTCAATATGTATGATATGAATCCTTAGACCGCCGCTCTGAAAATGCACGCCGAGGATATGTCAACGCTGTTAACCCAGCACGCACTGCAGGCTGCGGATGCCCGGGATGAGCATAATGACGCCAAGCAGTTGCCACTGGATCCGACAGACAACATTGACGGTGAGTAGCGCCCCACATCTATGCCATACCAATATCTATATATATATATATATATATACATAAATATGTGTTTCGTTATTTTCTATCTGTGCTTTGCACTCGAAACTAAACAGATATGAAACATTACTATATATATATATAAATAAAAACAATCGAGATTGTTTAATTAGCATTGTATTTCTGTATAATACCATATTTTTTGTCAAGTCCGAGCGGAACAAAGTAAAGATCTTGTAAAAAAAAAAACAAAACAGCAATGTAAAAAACTGTAGTTCTTAGCCTAATTTTCCGTATAATCAGTTCCTAACTATCCCCGCGAACTTTCCTGTAGAAAACATTAATTTTTTTTAGTAATACTTATGCGCAATTAAAAAATGCACGAACAACTGACTACAGTGGATAAAAATAAATAACTATATATACATTTTTGAAATGAATAATCGTGTCCACTGTATGCAAGTGTTTCGTTATATGTTTAAGCCCAAAAATTATATCCTGCATGCATTTGATCGTATCCATATATCTATTACCCACGTATACACCCTTGTACCCCCCGAAATCGAACCCAATATCCAATTTCACATAAATGCAGATAAGGGGCCATTCAACTCAAACACCTTCTTTCCCCTCATGCGTTAAACTACAAGTTTTCTGTACCGACTACCTACATTTTAGTACGTAGTATATACAATTTTATATATCCACCTATTTACTTTATATGCTTTTGTAATTATGTATATATCTATCTATTTTTCCGTATGTATCTTTTTTAATTTTTTTGACGTTTTGAATGATAAATCTAAAGCGAAAGATAAGGCAAAAAATAATAATAAAAATACCAAAAAAAAAAAAAAAAAATCCACTTGCTAAAGCAACAGATCAACACCTCTCCTACCAAATAGTTTATGTGCTATATATAATCCTTACATACAGCACAAGCATTTGAAATGTGTTTAAATATTTTGTTGTTTGACGTATACTCGTATTGCCATCATTATTTCTGTATTATTCGTATATTGTAATCTTTACTATATAGCATTAGGCAAAATCTACCTTAGCAAACTTATCGTAATCGTTATCGTTATCATTATCGTAATCGTAATCGTGCTATTACGATTTAGTTTTGTATGTTGCCGCATGTTGCATGTTTATGACGCATACACACACGCCCACTATAATTTTTACCTTATGTATCAACTCAATATTTTAATCTTACTTTTACTTTTAATGATTTGTCACTTGCTCATTTCACACTCCTTTACGATTAAGTTTTTTTCTTATTGCTATTATTTTTTATAAAAACCATAGTTGTACTCATATAGGAAATGCCTCCGCTGACAACCACGAATATGTTGAGTTTTATCAAATTGGCTCACTTTAACAACATAACCAAAAAAAAAAAAATTAATTTTTATAAAAATAAAAAAAAATAAATTTGAAAATACAAGCTGAAAATTTTAATCTCAAATACCACACACAATACAGAATTTCCACACATGCACACACACACATTAGTCTGGGACCTTGGCCTTTCCATTATTACTGACATTCCTTTTACTATCTGCTTATCATCTAGATTTTTGATAATTTTTTTATTACTCTATTTTGATGTTGTTTTTAAATTCGTTTTGAGTGTTGTTTCTGTTTAACATAATTTTGAAAAAAAAAAGTTTTTGACTACTTAATCATAACTCTGCTAAACTTAAAGAAAACCCCTCAAATTTTTCAACTCTATTTTCGTCTTTAATGTTGCAACTTATTGTCTAAGAAAATCGAATACATAAAATGTTTAAATAATTAAACTACAAAAAAAATATTTTCGGTAAGAAAACCAAAATAAAAACTACATAGTTATGAAAATTAAAACAAAACAAAAAAAAAAAACACCAAAACGCTTCAAAATTAATTAAGTTTCTATATAATTTTTATGTTCAATATTTACACTAACCTTGCTGCATATATCATTTAATGTGAGCTCAATTTATTTGCCCAACTGTTTAACGAGATGTAAATGGATGTCTGTTTTTTAATTGGTTATTTCAATTTACTAAATGTTTTTCAAACACATTTTCAATCTCTCTATATGCATATACTATATCTATGTGTATGTGTCGTTCTGTGGGTGTGTTTTATATATCTGCGTGTGTGTTCGTGTGTGTGTATGCGATCGTCTGTGTGTGTGTGTGTGTGTGTGTATGTGCGTGTGATTATAGTCTTACGGTCTTACGGTTATCCTAAGCGTTACCGTGCTCATTGGCTCGACATTGCGCAAAATTGAAAGTATAAATCCAACCCTTAAAAACCCCTCACCAAAATATTTACAAGCTGCCCCAAACTTAGACCAAGAAAAGAACTGGAATTTGCATACAACAAAACATAATCAAAAAAGAAAAATGAAAAAGGGAGAAATTTAAATATAATTATAAATAAATAAGAATAAGTATGACAACCCAAAATGAAATGAATATTGCTGAAAAATTTGTTGCAACATTGAAGTACTAAAATGAAACAAACCATTTGATAATGAAAACACAATTATTGTATAATATACTGTAAATGGCCACAAATGACACATAAACATATGAAGTTAACATTTTTAATTTAATTACACTGTTGTTTTCCTTATATGCCATATATAATGCAAATTATACATAAAATACTTTATAGCTGAATTGTTTTTAATAGAGCCTCTAATGTCCTTATGAAACCTGCCGAACCAAATGATACCTTAGCTTTTAAGTCCAATCTTTTAATTTGTGTTAATTATTAATTTAATTTTAGATTACCTCAAATTACAATAAGATGCTAAATACATACATACGTTTCCGTTAATTATAATTTATTTTTTGTTACCTACGAAAATTCTATATGATTATACAAAAGCCTTAGAAAACTACCACCCAGCTATAGCCAGCCAGCTTCATTCCTAGTTCCATTGTCAATGCATTTGAAATGTACTTTTCGTTACTTTATGCCTTATCAATTATCAATATCTACTACATATATGCCAAAAAAAAAAACACACAAAACAAAAAAAAAACAATTAAGTGAAATGAAAACTTTTACAAAATGTTTTACATACATTTATCTGAATTAAAACACACAGAGAACAATTCTTGTAGCTATCTGTTATTCCATTCGTTTGCATAATACCTAAAACATATATATATATCGTACCTTACAAATACTGTTATTAGTACCAAATGCCTACAACACCATATATACCACATACATATTATACCACATAGCAAACATGCAACCTTTTCGACATGCCAAGTTTACGCCCAGATTACGCACACACCTTTAAGTTCCATTAAGTTCCAATTGGCCACAATTGTGCCGATCATTGTGCGCATGGAATGTAAACGAGAGCGCATCCCACGGTTCCTGGCATTGCATTCCATAGTCGCACCAAAAATGCTAAAAAAAAAAAACAGAAAACCTAAAAAAACAAATGCAAAAAACCAAAAAAAAAAAAAAAAAAAAAACTTATTCGCCATTCGCTCTCACAGTGATAACGCATAATACGAAAACGCAAATGTTTGCAGGTCGCGTTAAATGTTTTAACAGTGCCAGGAAGCACGAGACGGACACCAGCACCGATGGCATCGATGGCGATGGCGATGTCGATGTGGCTGCTAATGCACCCCTCATTGTCGATGATCATGATCACGATATGGATGCGGAGGAGGATGGCGGGCAATCGCCACACGTTGCCTATCATGCCACGCCCAAGTATCGACGTGCAATTATCTATCCGCCGCATGACGAGGATATGCCCGCACAGGATTTATATGCGGACAACAGTTACAATTGCGAATACAAGTGCAGGGAGAGAAATTTGCGAGCCATACGCTGCAGTCGCCAGCCACATTATGCTCAGCAGCACCACGATCAGAATCTTCATGCACAATTGCATCACAATCATCAGATGGCAACGGCGCCGCAAACTGCTTTAAATCTGGGCAGGCACAGCGCAGAGACGCTGTGTGCGGCCGAAGCTTCCCATTCACCCACACCGACCACATCGAGCAGCAGTTATCGGGAACAGCAGCCACATTTGAGCTACGCGCTGCAACAGTCGCCCACGCAATCATCGATTCATCAGCTGGAGCTGGCGCATAGCTATGCGCATCATGGCCATCATGTGGCATCGCCACAACACCACTCGCCGCATTATCAGTCCGGCAGCGCAGCCGTTGGCATGGCACCCTTGTCGCCGCAACCGAGCTCATCGTCCGCCTCCGGCAGCAGCACCTCGGCCGCAGCAGCAGCAGCTGCTGCAGCGGCTGCGGCAGCGAATCGTCGGGATCACAACATCGACTATTCGACACTGTTCGTGCAACTGTCGGGCACATTGCCAACACTGTATCGGTGTGTGAGTTGCAACAAGATCGTATCAAATCGCTGGCATCACGCCAACATCCATCGGCCCCAGAGTCACGAGTGTCCCGTTTGTGGCCAGAAGTTTACGCGACGGGATAATATGAAAGCGCATTGCAAGATTAAGCATGCGGATATCAAGGATCGCTTCTTCAGCCATTATGTACATATGTGATCACTTCTCTAAATAGTTAGCCATACAAGTATCGGCACCTTGTGACGATATCTAAAAATCGAAAAATACCCTCAGTAAGAACCCGACACTTAAAGTCTGTACCCAAATTATACGTATAAAAAAAACTATTTAGATCCCTACGAATTTCTGAGAGTTTCTTCAGCGCTCACCGCAAATAAAATAAAAAGTTAAGCAAGTTAAGTCGTCTCAAATCGAATTCAAATCAAAAAGAAAAGGTTTTCAAATTTTATCTATTCACAATTTTAATATATAACAATCTAAATACGTAATTTATTAAATTTTAACAATGAAATGTTCGAGGCGATTTTAGATAAATCAAACAATTAATGCAAACAAATGTGTATTGTAATCTCGTAGTTGATTTAAAAGACTTTTATTATTGTTACTTATATAAACCTTCAGAAGCTTTTTTACTCCAATTAAATATGGTACTTGAATTGTTAGCCAAAATTATATATACCGCATACCGAGACCAGTACTTAAGAGTAAACTTAAAAAAGTATTACATTAGAATTCCACGACATACTTTATTTCTTTCGAATATTTATTTTTGTGTTTTTTTTTATTATTTATTTTTTAAAATATTCTACAATTTTCATTTAACATGTTCTGTAGTGAGTTTGGACTAATATTATTTTATGTGCCATATTAAATAGTATTTAAAACGATGTATGTTTAATCGAATGAAATAGAAAGTGAAAGAATTCGCTGAAAATGAAAATTTCTCGTCCATTATGCAACAAAAACAAAAGCAAAGAAAAAAGAAAATCATAATTTTAACCCCAGATGCAACGAGTGAGGCATGCAACAACGAGACTAATGAGTAGCTGTACCTTTGGCAAAGCAAATAAGTCTAAACGAAACCAAAAGCAATAGATACAAACAATATTTCATAAAGTATTAAGAACAAATCTATTCTACTTATATGTATTACCTATAAAGCGCATTATTTCAATTGCAATTTTAAAGTGCGACAGTGAAATACGAGCCCCACTTGCACTTCAAAGATATATATTTTTAAAGATATATTAATGAAAATATTGCATTGAAGTAATGCGCAAGTTGAATCTCTGCACTCAAATCTTTGGCAAAACGCCCACCGAAGTCCATTACTTGCATATTTTAATAATAAATTGAAATTTTATCAAATATGTATTTGAAAGTGGTTTGCTAAAGGATCATTATTTGAGCCATATTCAATACTCTGCAATAACAGTAACAATACGAATTAAAAATCAAATCAAATGCATTGTATTTTAAAATAGTCGTAATTTAAATCAATATACAAAATCAAATATTATGCAAATGCAAGCTCTATAGAAATAGCAAAAACAAAAAAATCAGCAAACAATTCTTAACGTCTTTAACTTTACTTAATAAATCTCTTTCAAATCAAATTCCAGTTCTTTTCAATTAACTTAAATATCGCAAATGTTGTCCCTAGGTACTGAACTAACAACATGATCAACCATCTTAACCCAGTTTATTCATTAAAAAAAATATATAAAAAAAATTAAAAATCAATTTCAATTAATAATAATAAACAAAACTACAAGCGCACTGTCTTCCTACGGTAAGTTTCATTTTCTAAGCTCTAATTAACAATAACCTCAAGTTTATTTGTAATTTAGATATGTTTCATTAGTTATAAATACATTTAAATGCATAAATGTTTAAGTTACGTATTGATTTATGTATGGTTTTTCTATAACTTAAAAAGCTACTGTACCAAAAAACAAGAAAAAAATTTCAAATTTTTATAAAACAAACTGGAAAAAAACAGGAATTGGCCAAACGATTGAAAATATTTACTATACTTAATGTTTTGAAACACTTGCTCTTACTCACTCACTTTCTAACTCTGTCTCTCTCTTTCTCTCTATCGATCTCTCTCTCTCTCTCTCTATTGCTGTCACTATCTTTCTCGCTCTGTTTTCGTAATGATTTTTGTTATGTGAGCTCTTTTTATTTGTATACATCAGGCAGGAGGGGTGTTGAAAATATGTTCGATATCAATATTCTAATGTTTCGCAATATCCGATATATTCAAATAGTCTCTCTCTTTCACTCTCTCTATCTCTGTCACTCTCTCTTTTTTTTATCAGTATTAATAAATACCCATTTTAAATGCCGTTATTATATCGAATATTATCTGTGAATTCTGGCCCTCTCTGTTACCCCCTTGTACATTCATATTAGCATCCAATACCACAATACCAAAAACTGCCCTCAACACGTGTACAAAACCAGTACAAAATCTCTTGAAACTAATGCGGTTTCGGCTTTAAAAAAAACGAAAGCAAAACAAAAATTAACAGACAGTAAAACCACGAAAACATCCAAAAAACCAATACACAATCATCATCTATTAAACCATTAAACAATATATGAATACTTAGAATTATATATATATATATTTATATATATATACACATCTAATTTTAAAAATTGGCTTAGTCAAATAAATAATACAATTAAAAAAAAAAACATTTCATTGCATATAAATATTTATAATCGTATACATACATTATTTGGTTTGGGTTCTTCAAAATATCAGCACCTGAAATTGAGTTTAGTTAACCGACTTATAAATATTGATTATTGTAAATAATATTTTTAAAGTACACATTTATACAATTATTTTTTAAGCACCTATCACTTGCCAATGCCAAAAAGCGTTAATTTATAATCATCAACTATTTATCGAATTTTAATTTTTTTTTTTTGTATTCTTCATTTAGTTGATCACCCTTAAATTCTCGTGTTGTCAACATGTATTCCAAATTAATTGAAAACGCTTAACTAATTTAATTTATTTTATTTTTTTATTTTGTTTTGGGTGTAACAAAATTTTTGCGTGAAATTTGTATTTGATATTTGAAATAAGATAAATAAAATATTTCAATCAAGTTCCCACACCTCTCATGGTTCCCCAAGCAACATTCTTAAAATTCCAATACATATATTACTAAAATAATAATAATAATCCCCAGATAATACACAAACACGTCTTATATCATATGGAATTATATAATATTGAAACAATTTTCGTAACATCAAGGTATTCATTGGCAATGCTAAAAACAAAGGGCAACAATTATAACTAGAGAATGCTATAAAAAAGAACAAAAATAAAATGCAGTATATGAAACCACTCAATTATACAGTTTAAGAATAATTATAAAATAATTTTTCTGTTTCTGTGAATCACCAACAACAACATTGTTTTTCTCTTCTTTTTTCTTTACGCGTTTGAACGAAAAAACCAAACCAAACCAAAAACCAAAACCAAAATCCAAAAATCAAACCGAACCAATGCAAATACATTTTAAATTCAAATTGAACAATTTCCAAAATAATTTAAAATAAATAAAAACAATTTCGGTTATGCAAACGAAGGCTCAAAGGCCTGGCACATGCGGCTCACCTTTGAGCGCCTCTCCGGTGGCTGCAACCTGCATCGCTGCAAGCTGTGCGGCAAGGTCGTGACGCACATACGCAACCACTATCACGTCCATTTCCCTGGTCGCTTCGAGTGCCCCCTTTGCCGCGCCACATATACCCGCAGCGACAATCTGCGCACCCACTGCAAATTCAAGCACCCCATGTACAATCCGGACACCCGCAAATTCGACAACCTTATGTCCGCCTCAGCGACAACGGTGGGCGGTGCGTCCACGCCCACAGCTACACAGCTGGCGGCCGCATCGCAGGCGGCAATGGCAGCGGCGGCAGCTGCCGCCTTTACTGCTGCGCAACAGCAGCAGCAACAACAACAGCAACAACAACAGCAGCAGCAGCAACAGCAGTCGCAGCAGCAGCAACAATCACAACTGCAACAACATGCGCATGCATTGGCGCAACAGCATATGTTGCATCAACAATTGCAGCCGCAGCACCATCAGCAGCAGCATAATGCAACAAGTGAATGATACTGCCAGTATATGGCCTGGAACTATGGTGCATGTAGTCCAGAAGACTCGTCCATGAAACAACAGCCGCACTTTGCCACCAACTACCACCAACACCATCTCCAACACCAACACCAACAGCAACAGCAGCAACAACGCAATGCGCAGCCTTTTAATTTTTATGCACGCAACTATTACCAACAACTAAACGATGAAGCCAAAACACAACCAACACTTACTAGCAACGGCAACATGAGAGCGCAACAGAAGCACCAACAGCAACAGCAGCACCAGCAACGCCAGCAGCAACCGCAAACGATTGTCATTGATGAGAGCGACACAGAGCTGGAGGATGAGGCACGTGGCATGGAGAACTGTATGCGGCGTAGTTTCAATCATTATATGGCACAGTTAAAGCAATTAGCACCAAGCAGTGCTGCAAATAGCGATCATGTTGCCGATGCAACAATGTGCAATAGCAACAACAGAGATAGCGATAACTTCAGCAAGAACAATACAACAAATGCCAATCGAATGGATGCTAATATTGTTTTAACAACAACTTCTACTAATAATCATAGTAATGATAATGCTAATAATAATAACTATTGTAATCGTTATGCTAACAACCCTAGAAGCTCCGACAGGCAGCTGCCACCATAAACAGTGGCAACACAACAACAACAACAACAACAACAAGAACAACAGCAGCAGCAGCAGCAATACCAGCAAAAATAGCAACATCAGTCGCACACAACAGCAACAAGGCAACCGATTGATACTCAGACTAAGCAAATTATATATAGAAAAACACAAACTGAATGAAATCTTTAATGTTGACCATGCATTGCAAAATATTATGGTAAGCCAAATTTATTTGTCAATTATGTAGAAAACAAAATAAACAAAAATCTAAGTAAATGTTAATGAAAACGAAAGTCGAAATGAAAATGAAAATGGAAATAAAAAAGAATGGAGTCAAATGCTGACCTGTGTACGATTCATGGTTTCAACTGGATTCAGATGTTTCATTTAGTTTCATAGACTACATACTAAGAAAACTTAATTATATCACAAACACAAATCACATAATTATAATACATTAAGAAAAGAAAAAACAGACAAAAAAACATAGAGGTTTCCAAGGCAGCCAACAGAGGACTTATGGATATTGAAGGCCAACATGCAGCAGTTTTTATTATAATCAAAATATATAGTAAATTTCAAAAAGCAGTACAGTAATTACATATGTGTACACTTGACAATTTTATCAGTACATAATACTTATTGTTATCTAAGTAATACATATATATATAACTTTATACAATTGCTGTTCAGGCCCCTGTCAAATCTTTGGTGCCAACTATGGGACAAGTATTGTGCCAATTATTAATTGGCTGCACACTGATTGCACCTATTTGTTGTTGCATTTAATTGTAAATTGCACTTGCTTCTAGCCAATATGCCCACTAATGGTCCAACTCAATACCAACACACATACGCACTTGCACTCTAAAAACAAAAAAATAACAGAAATAATCAGATAAAATACAGAAAAAATACAGAAATTTGAGATTTTGAGATTTATGTAACCCAAAAGTTCTAAGACATTGTTAAGAGAGATTTTGGTGTGCAGCTTATGTTTAAATTCAACTCTCTATGTAGTACTCATGTTAAATATACTAAATATACACTTATAAACAAAATAACACCACTGTAAAATAATATAACAAATCGTAAATAACTTCCCCTACCTATTTAGTACAGTTTGCAGCATATATATAATATATAATACTTAGTAAAACATTAATTTGACTACAAAAAAAAAGCAAAAAAACATATATTTATTATGTACAAAATTTGTGCGTTATAATGTTAAAAGTTGGAAGACATGCATACGATGCCCTATTAGGATAAAATTATTAATTAATTAATTAACATAAAATTATAAAATGTTAATTTATTTGTATATATTACGTACACGCGTGTATGTGTGAGTGTCTGAATGCAAACCCAAAACCCCACCCCGACCCAATCAAGCACTCCCTCCTTGTATTATATCAATAATAATGCCATTAATCAAAACAACAACAATCTGAAATTGCATGTGAGCGTCGGGCTAGGACTACAAGGCGAATTTTGTTATCCAGTCTATATAATTTAGGTATATTAATAATATTATTAATTTTTGCAGCATTTTTTTATAATCCACTGTATATATACTTTTATATATATGGAATATATATTTGCTTTTATATCTTTTTCACTAAGTAGATTTGTAAATTTGATTTGTTGTTGTACATTGTTTGTTTTCATGCGCACATGAATTGCCTAAAAAAAAAAAATGAAAAATACAAAAAAGAAACAAAAAAGAAAACAAAACAAAAATGTTAATAAATAATAGATTAATTAATACTATTTATTTGTTCTTATGTTTAACATAAAATGTTTAGTAATTAATGCTACATAAAATACTGCCCCGACTTAATGTTTGTTTTATGTTTATTTTAACTTTGCTTTGTTAAACGACATGAAATTTATCTATATATGATGTGATAACTATAGTTAAAGTTAAACACACACACACACATACACCTTACAAATTGAAATTATGTTAATTATAAATGAATATAAATGTGGAACAGAAGTATATAATATGAATACGATATGATGGTATGCAAAATGGTGCTAAATCCAAATATACTTTAAATGCAAGGCTACCCATAGGGATACTACTTACCCCGTGTCGAGACCCCCCAAACAGTAGACAGCTTTTGAACTTATGTATGTGCAATAAAACTAGTTTTTGTTTAAGTGGACAGTGGAATATGGAATATGGTAAATTGGATGTGAATTTGGGAAGGTGAATTGTATTTCAAAAGCAAAACATTTGAATAACAAATGTATAAATATATAATATATAGAAGGATTTAAACGAATGAATGTTAGCATATCACTATATAGCTATGTATATATATATATATATAATACATAAATATAAATATATATATATATATATATATATATATATATATATAATTGTACAAGTTCGTTCTATAAATCTGATCTATTGGTACTACATACGAGTATACTACAGTTAGTTAATAATAACTGTTCGCTACATTTCTGTGTCTATTTTAAATAATTAATTGTCATAACAGTAAAACAACAACAAGAACAAAACACAAACACATGACACAAAGCAAACAGTTAATTTATCCACAAACAATCCTCTCCCTCCCCCACCAATTTTTTCACCGCACAATATTTATTAATTTGTTTAACCCCAAGAAGACTTTTAAAAATACAAAACACCCAACAACTGTTTTTTAACTTTGTTTAACTAGTTTAAGATCCGAGCTATTTTGGCGCATTTGTTGCAGTTCGATATGAAAGTTATAAACTTTTTACTAGTTTCAATGTAATCTTAGTTCTTAAGTATTAATATAACTTGTATTAATAAAACGCAATACAAATAATTTTAGTTTTATTTATATACAAAAAAAAAAAAAACAACAAGAAAATCAAAATGAAAATGAAAAAAAAACACAGCAAATATCAGTTTAATTAACGCTAAGCAAATTGAAGCAAGCCTCATTTGCTTGCAGCATTTGTTACAATTTTTATATAGATATGATTACATATATTTTAAAACATTTTTAATAAACATTCTACCCATAATGCCAGCATTATATTAATTTCAAATGAGTGCAAAATATATCACAATAACAAAAGAACAAAACAAAATAATAATAATAATACAAAATAACCCAAATGATAACTGAAGAACAGACCAATCAGCCAACACACAATTTAAATTTAAAATGCAAATAAATTGAATTTTATGGAACCGAAACAAAATGGTGATCACTTTTTTCTTTCTTTTCTAAGTTGTACGCTTTGAATTGTGCTTCCAATGACTTGAGGGGTGCCCAATAGAAACTTATCATTCAGAGTTATATATATAAATACACACACACACACACACACACACAAACACACGCATATTTATACACACACACACATATATATATGAGCAAAACACATGCATTGTGTGTCCAATTTTCAAACCTCGGCCGAATTTCCTGTTTTTTACCTTTAACTTTTATAATTATTTATTTATATTATATATGTATATGTATATATAAATTTATTATATACTTTATTGCAACAATTTTATTTAAATCATCGCCCATTTTAAGATTTTACTTTGAATTTAGTATGAAATATATACAAAACAAAACAACACTTTAAAAAAAAAGTGCAAATGGTTCTTCGCACAAATGAGTTACACCCAAAATAAATATCTTTAAACAAATTATTTTTTATATTAATCTTATTATTCTCACACACATACACACACACACACACAGACACACACATAAATAAAGAAAACTATTTCTTGTATTTGTCATCAAATCAACTGTGTTGCCCATTTGTGCTCAAACTTTATTATAACAACAATGTATATATATACATATATACATACATCTACTATATACACCTCAATGTACTTGATTAATCATAATTTGATCCAGCAGATTTGTGACTAATTTTAATTGTATCAACTATACGAAATCAATCAAAATTACATATTCCAGCAAACGTAAGCAAACTCAACGGAGGCATTTTTTTTAGTTATAGATATATTTTTTTTTTCATTTTATAGATTTAAAGTTCGAATTACACAAATCGGCTAAAATTTATAAATTATGTATGTTTAAAACTTGCACGCTTGAATGTGAAGGGAATTTTGAGAACTTACATAATATTCCGCAGCTCCTAGAAAACAAACATTGCTGCCCAATATTTAACAATGATTTGTAAAATTAGTGTTTTTTATTAGTTATGTATTTAGTTTATTTTCTTAGGATTATTTGTTTGAATTTGATTTTTTGTTGTTATTTTTGTGTATGCCCAGGCTAAAAGCGCATATTATGTTGACTAAGTTGCTTGATCGTAGTTAGCCATTCACCTACACACACACACATATGTGTTACTTTATATATATATATATATATGTGTATATATGTATATATGTATATATATATGTATATATATATATTAGTTTATACATTGTTTTAGTTTGTTTTTGTTTATTCCTGTACTTAGTTTTAGTTTTGTAACGCCTCTTTAGTTTGTATTTACTTCGCTTAAGACAACATTTTTTTTGCTCAAAAATCGATACTCTACTCAACTCTATCTATCTGCCTCTCTCTCTCTCTCTCTATCTCTCTTTTACCATATATCTCACTATCTATCTCTCTGTATCTCTCTCTATCTCTGTATCTCTGTCTGTCACACTCCTGCTATCCTTATCATAAAAAATACCAAATTGAAAACAAAAAACAAACTAAAAAAAAAAAGATTCTATTTCTCTGGGCTGATTTTCGTCCCGCTCGACGGGCTGTTGTGTGTCTGTTCTTCTCTTTCTCGTTCTCGACACAGGCGTCAACGCTCGCCACCATCTCTCGACACCGCTCTCAACCTCCTCGTCGGCCTCACCCCCACCGCCGCCCTTTGGCATGCACCTCTCGGCGGTATTGAAGAGCGACTACCACCATTCGTTGCACTACATTCGCGCCGCGGGCAACGGCCACAACAGCGTCGGTGGCACCCCGCCCGCCCACAGCTATAATCAAACGCAGGCAGCTGCCTTGGGCGGTGCCAGTACACCAACCAACACCGGCCACAACTCACATCACACCATGTCCTATCATAATATGTTTACGCCGTCCCGCGATCCTGGCACAATGTGGCGCTGCCGCTCCTGCGGCAAGGAGGTCACCAATCGCTGGCATCACTTCCACTCGCACACAGCCCAGCGGTCCATGTGCCCCTATTGCCCGGCCACCTATAGTCGGATCGACACGTTGCGCTCGCATCTGCGCGTCAAGCATCCGGATCGGTTGCTCAAACTAAACTCCTCCATGTAAGGGCGGCGCATCAATAAAAGCAGACAACAACCATTACAACAACTACTACTAGTACTACTACTACAACAACAAAAACCACAATAACTTGAAAAGGACAAAACAACAAAAAAAAGGAAGAAAAATATGATAGATTTGTTAAGCGATTCCTTCGCGACTTTTCCTACTAACTTGTAAGTTCTTTCTGTCTCGGAGTTTATGTACTATGTCCATCGTATGAAATAGATATATATATATATATATATAACAGATACCACATAACTGTAACTTTTTGCATTTAGTCGCCTTTAAAGTCGCTTTTGTACATTTTCCGCTTAGTTCTCAGTTTTAACGCCGCAAGCAATAACCCAAATTATGTAGAACCGAAGATGCTAAAAAAATATATAAACTATATATGTATAATACAGGCATAAATATAAACTGCAAATAAATGAATATACTAAATAACAAAAATAAACAAAACGAAAAGAAGAAAAGAAAAGAAATCAACAAGTACATACCAATTAAATGGCTAGTTATAAACCCATTTTAAAATGGAGCAAATCTTTTAAATAAGAAACAAGGCAACCTATGAGTCGGGCCTGATACCTCTATCAAATTATATAAATTGATGTGTAGACTAATCAAAACAAAATGGCGCTTTATTCGTTTAAAAACGGTTTCGATTGCTTGAACTTAATGTGCTTACAAAGAAAGTATGAAAAGCGTAATTTAAATTCGATGTAAACTAACTACTAAAAAAATATTAGAAAACAAAAACAACTTTAATGGTTTCTTCGGGTTGTTTCCTAATACTTATTAAAATAGAAAAACAAAATATTACGCGATAAATGTAAAACGGTAAAAAAAAATAAATAAAAATCTAAATGTAAAAATCGGGGCTCAAAAGCGCAAGTTCCGAAGCGATCCCCAAGGCAGTCACAGTCACCTACTCGTACTATTACTCATATATTATCACATTAGTGTTTAGTTTGCATACATACATACATATAAATAAATATATATTTTTATTAATTTTACTATATACATTATATATATAATTTTTTGAAAAAGAGTACATAATTATGTTATTACTCACAGAACTATGAAGAAATTTTGATATACCTCAGATGCATTTCAGTTTTATTGTTGATTGATTGCTTAATTTTAATGAATTATGTTAGCATTTACAAAACAAAAAAAAAAAAAGCAAAAACAAACAACAAAGAAAGTAGCTATATATAATTAAATATTTTAATTTTAAACAAAACAAAACAAGCATATGTAAATGGCAAATAATGTTTGAATCAATGTTTGTTAGCTCGTTTGTTTGTTTGCGTGTAAATGTGTTTTTAATTTTTTTGTATGGTTAAAGTTCTTTATAAGTTGTAAGTTTTAGACTAAATGCGAACCACTTGAACCACCTCACAATTTTGTTAAACATTTAAATTAAGCTTGCTTAAATTTACATATATTTATATAAATATAATACAACAGTTAAAAGGAAATATAACATGTGTAAAACAATATATATTAAAATAAAAATTTTAAAATTTAAAAAATTCATATCAGAATCAACTAAGTAAACTTAGTTTAAAAGAAACAAAAAATTTGTAATTTGAAACATCTACATAAAAATGTATGTAAAGTGTACTAAATGCGATCGGATAACTTTTGCACCTTATAATAATAATAAAAATAATAAACGTCCCTGCTTAATTAAATAATTTTTAAACATTTTGTGATAAGCAAAATTATGGTTCGGCACTTATTGAAATTAATAATGGCAAAATGATAAAGAAAAATATGAAAATCTTAACATTAAAAAAAAAAACAAAGTAAACAAAAAATAAAAATCAATGTGATATTTTCGGCACAAAACTTTACATAACAAGATTATGGAGAAAAAAGAATATAATTAAGGTAGAGCGACATAGATATAATGTTTTTTTTGGTAATTGAATTTGTGTTGCTTTTCTTTTAATTATATTTAATTATCAAAATTTTTATATTTCGGTCCAAAGCACAAAATGTATAAAATATTTTTTAGCTCATAATTTACCTCTATTATGACTTAAGTTTCGTGCACTGTTTTAAGTTATGTATGTGTGTATATAAATATATGATTATAATTTTATTTAGTTTTATAACTATTTACTACATAAACCAACAAAATTGCAACAAAACTTCTACAACAAAAACAACAGCACAAAGTTGAACGCAAATTAAACAACACAACACAAGACAACACAACACACCACAACAGAACACACAGATTTATGTACCAAAAATGTAATAAATATGAAATTATATTAAAAACATACAAATTACAACATACTCTACATATTTAGAATGGGTATATCCTAACCATAACCAAAGGAATGCAACATCAAAATATTTACTGCACTCTTCGAGAGCTCAAAAAAAATCTATAGCAACTGGAAAATGGAGTATTTTTATAAATAAAATTCAAAACTTATATAGGGGCTTACTAGCTGAAGAATTGACTAACTATATCAACAACAAAACATGTGTCGATAAACGTGCACCACACATAACAAGATTTGATGTAATTATTTTTTCACTCTTCACTCGACAACTTTGTATTTATAATAATATTACAAATAATGAAAATATGTGCTCAAATATATACAACCCTATTTAGACATTTGTATGCATATATGAATTTTTAGCTATCACATAAAGCCATTGCATAAGTGGCAAATATTATAAAAAAAAAATTTTCGTCGTCTAACAGTTTATATAAATCAATTTATATACTAAACATATATACAAGTATATGCATATATTGCAAATTTATTCAAATTTAAATCTAAAATATACATCACTAGCAGCATTTTAATGTCAAAAAAAAAAATAAAACCAATTACAATTTATGATTATTATTATTAATATAGTTTAATATTGGGTCTACGATTCTAGTAAACATGCCCTTCGTTGGAAGCACAATTCAAAACGTTAGGGTTTTTTGGTGAAGTTGCGGGAATTTCTATATTTTCAGCGTTTGATCAGTTTATATACAAAATTCTGTAATTATAGCTGCGCAGTGATAAGTATATAAGTAAGTATAATTCATAATAAGAATTTAATGGTAACGCCTTTTAATATATCAAACATATTTATGGCAGATTTCTAAGTGATTTTTTGAAGTGAATATCGAACAACAAGTTGTTACTGAGAAACGTTTAAAATTTGTTTCCAAAATCATTTTCGTGCATTTTCGAGCAGAGTAAAACAATTTGTTATTTCAATTACATACATTTATTTTAAATATAGATACTATATCTAAAACACAACTATTCATAAAAATCTGAGTTGTTTTGGGGCAGTTAGCATATCTTAGGAACGTCAATATGGATTTTCTAATTACAAATCGTTTTATTTTGCCAAATACTTTAAAATAATTATTATTATATTGTATGTTTCTATCTATAGGTTCGACCTACATTTAATAATTTAATATTCGCTATATATTTAAGTTCTTCTACTTAAGTAGATCAGAATTATTACGCTTATTTTATTTAATCGCCCAATTGCATTTTTGTGCATGAGAGTAATTTCTTTCAATCCAAGTGGAGATCTGCAAAGTGTAATTAACTGCTGAAACTAATTCCTTTTGAGAACCATCAAATATTTACATTATCAGTTGTTACTTTCTCTTTCCCTCATTTTGGAAGGAATCTATTATTATAGAATCTAATGTAGAAAACTAAAAACTTCAACTACAATCAAAGTTCTCAAATATTCCTCCCATGTAAGCAGCAGATTTCATAATGAAATACATGAACTTTAGGATTTCTTCTTTATCATAGCTATTATTAAGTTATTAGTCATACGTTCGACGGGTTTGTCCACTTGTTAGATTGAATGTAGTAATTGATATATTTCTCAATAGTTAAAATAATTTGATGATCACTTCAATTCTGGAATACGGATTTTATGTGTGATGCTTAAATTCCGATTTACCAAAGCATATTGGAATCTGTGCTCTTTGTCGCTATGAATGGGTTGTATCACCTCTATACACCGACAAACTCATCCTTATTAACATCCGCTCACTAATTAATTGTCGTGTATTGCTAGATATATTTATAGTCAAACTACTTCATGCTGAAACAGATTCCGTTTTCTATTTTTCCTCTAGACCGTCTTGATGGCGATGCTCTTTATCGGTGTACTACAACATTTTCTTTAAATAAACCGTTTCGAGTACTCTGTAATAATTCCAATAAAATCATGTAATCAATACAAAGTCCTCTGTTTGTATGATTGTACTTAACAAATTTGTACTAACTATTTTTTGTTAAATTTTTCAATTAAAGATATTCAGATAACACATAAATATTTTATTTTTGTAAATAAAATTTTAAATTAACTTTTAATTTATAATTTAATTTATTCACTGTAAGTGATTGAGTCTACAAGAATATGAAAAAAAATTTGCGTTTTTGTTCGTTTCCCTCCAAGCATTCAAATACAATAAGACACATTTGTCTTAATGTTGCCATTTCGTCAAAATAAAGACGAGCTGTACCCTTTACACTTCAGTATTTTTTTAGGTATTTTATTTTGTGGTATTCTTGCTAGCAGTTTTACTACCACACAGACGCGAAAGTGCCCAGTCTTAGGATTTTTAACAGGATTTGTGTGCCCATATTCGCTCTGAGTGAAAATATCAATGCAAAATACAAAATTAAAAATACAGACGCAAAGATAAAAGAAAACGAGATAGCAACAAAAGACGCGGGATAATTTTTCTAACTAAGCAAACTATAACAACAACTTAAAACAAATAACGGCGTAAGTACATAGAGAGCGGCAAATTGTTTCAGCTTGCAAAATTCGCGCGGTGCGCTGAAAATTTTGCATAAATTTGTAAAATATGTGTGTGTGTGTTTGTGTGTGTGTGTGTTTCTGAGTGTAGTGTGTGTGTATGCTCGCGTGTATATGCGTAAGCAAAGTGTTAGTTTGAGTGTGTGTGTGTGTGTGTGAATTGAAAAAATCCATCTCTTTGCTACGCATTTCACCCCTCAAGAGCTGGTGTTGCTGCGCTACTGCTGCTGCTGCGCTTGGCCCTTCAGACAACTTCAGGGTCATTGGTGAGCAGAAACTGCATTAGCAGTAGAGCAAATGACGCGCATGGGGACACCACATAAGCGCAGCATCTCCCACCTCTCTCGCCACCTTTGCTCTGCTATGCACCCCTAAAATGACGCCCACGTAATGCAACGCTTCTTGCCTACCGCAAAGCCACCGTCGCTGACCCGTTTTTGCGCACTCATTGATCTTGTGCCTCTTCTTGTGTATCTGTTGTCTGTTGTGTGTACAGGTTTAACCGGCTAAGCCGAATGTTAACGACCCTTAAGAGCATGCAAAAAGGAAGGTGTGTTATGCAATTGCGGAATGCAGACGTCTCTGAAAGTGAAATCATTTAGAAATATCCATAAAAAAAAAAAACAAAAAATATTTGTGTGCTTAAATTTTATTTTTGTTCTCGCGCAACGGTTCGCTTTGAGTCAAGCCGCACTATGTCGCCTTTTTATTTTTGTGCTCTCTTTCGCGCTTTTATTCTTTGTTTATATTTACCGAAACTTTGTTTTGCTTGGTATTGTTATTGCTGACGTTTTGCCCCTGACACCGCACTGCCTGTCGACAATATGCGTGTTCCACTGAAATAAATCATTTCTGCTTATTTTTCATAGTAGATGTAGTTACACACACATATTTATGTATTAGCTTGCTATCTCTGCAATTCATTAATCACATACGCTCACAAGACTTTTTGTCTGCCAAAATCCGCTCACACTCGACACAACGTAAACATCTATTTGCATTTCTAATTTAATTCCATAGTTTATATATTATTAAAGTGTTCAATTCCTAAAAATTTTGATTCAATCCCATACCATTTAGTATGCTTGTGCTGCATTTGCTATACTTTTCGTGAGAGTTTCCTAATTTTCGAATAAGGGCTATTTATATAATGTACATATTTTTTGGTATGTTTTTATACTCATACTTTTCAAATGTATGTTCTTGTGCGATAATTTTGACCAAAGTGCAATCCTATCAACATCTACAGATGTCTAATAAGAAAAACTTGTAAGGGTATTTAATCTTCGAAGACTCGCTAATTACGCTTCTTTCATGGTTTCTGGTTAAAACGCTTGTTGATATTTCTACCAAAGAGAAAATAGTTTTTGGAGCACACACACAGTTGTTCTTTGGCGTCCGCAGTGTGCGCATCTTATATAGCTCGACATCGGATCGTAAATAGTAGAGTCCACTCAATAACGGCATATGCTGTGTGAGCAGTGCGTGGATTTATTTATAGCATTTGTTCTGATTTTTAAAGTTCTTGTGTCATTAAATTTTCAATTACCATTAAGGAAAAGATACGATATATTCACATATACATTGATCTATAAGAAGTAACAAGAATTATTGGAATTATATAACTATGTAATGGTTTGGCGGCTCTCGCAGCAAGCAACACAATGTCGAACAAATTTCAACGCAGGTCGCCACAGATGCTGGGCGCCGGTGTAGGTGCTGTCGGTGTCGGCGGCATGGACGCCTCAACTGTCTCCTCAACGACGACAAGCAATCAGCCGCGTAAACGCGTGAAGCGCTGCTGCAGGAACTTTGTCACATTTATGTGCACACAGGTGGGCGTCGGTGCTCTCATCGTATTTTATGCTATCTGTGGTGCCTTTGCCTTCATGAACATCGAGCGCGAATATGTAGACAAGACGGCGGACCATGTGCTGGCACTGAGGCAGAATTGCTCACAGCTATTGTGGAACATCACCGAGGAGCATAATCTAATTGATAAGCCCAAGTGGGTGAACGAGACGAATATGGTGCTGCGTGAATATCAGATGCAAATCGCAGTGATCATTAAGAATGGCTATGTGGGTCGTAGTCCGGAACAGATCTGGAGCTTTCCGGCTGCCCTGATGTTTTGCCTCTCTGTTATCACAATGATTGGCTATGGAAATATGGCGCCGCGTACGCCTTGGGGCAAGGGCTTTACTGTTATCTATGCCACCTTTGGCATACCCCTCTATATACTATATTTTCTAAATATGGGTCGCGTCCTGGCTCGTTCTTTTAAGTTCCTGTATCGATCGATGCATGACTGCACGCAGGAGCGCAGCTACGATGCCAGATTGGAGGCCCTGGAGAATGGCAGTAGTCTGGGGGCTCTGACTTTGCGCAAAAAGATCATTGTCCCATCGACCGCCTGTCTGTGGGTTATCATATTCTATGTGCTCACTGGCACCATCATGTTTGCCAATTGGGAGAAGTGGAGCTTCTTGAATAGCTTCTACTTCTGCATGACGTCGCTGTGTAAAATTGGATTTGGTGATTTTGTTCCGGGTGCATCGCTGACCACTGCTGCCGATTTGGATGCGGCGATTCAAAAGCATCGTGAAGATATTGGCGCCGATCCCAATGAGTTGTCAGATCTGCAACGTGTCACCGATCAGAACTCCAAGTTAGCCATTAACTTTATATACATGCTTCTGGGCATGGGCCTGGTGGCCATGTGTCGCAATCTTATGCGCGAAGAGGTCCGCGTCAAGCTCAAGGAGATGAAGGAGGACGCCAAACTGTGTGTGGAGGATACGCGTCTTCGTTTTGTTGGCTGCTGTGGGGATCCTCGTGATCCCTGTGAAAATGATTATTATTAATACTGATTATTTATCTGATTGTGCTGGTGTGTGTATGTGTGTGTATTATATGTGTATTGTGTGCGTGTGGGTGCGTGTGTGTTTGAATCTCATTTTCATTGCTGTGGCGCTTTTTTGGATCGCGTATAATCGATGCCAACCACTCGAATATCCGCAGCTCACCATTGATCAATTTCTGCAACTACAAGAGCGGATACGAAACTTCGAGGGCATGCTTGGCGGCAGCAGCGGGGAGCGTTTATGCACGCCAAGCACTTCGGCCGGACCATTTCGCATTTTCTCTGTGGCCGGATTCCAGAATCGCGCCAACGATATTGTCTACTGCCCACCAATAGTGCGGCAACAGTCCCAGCATGTTGACGACTCGAAGGCGATCATTTATTTTGGTGGAGATGTGCAAGACTTTCCGGAGAGCATGGAAACGAACCGCGATAGTCGCGGCTACATGAAATACAATCTAGAGAACTCTGCGATACTACTGCGTGAAGCCTTTCCGCGATCCCACATTATAGTCATACGGCCGGTTCGGTAAGTAGCTGATTTAATACACAACTCTAACGTTAGTTGGTTCCTAAATACCGTTTTATTTTATTTATTTAGCATGGAATTCAAGACCTTTAGCTGCTTCGACAATTTTGTGCGTGGTAATAATGCTGGTGTGCCGGATCACACGCCTATGAACCATGCGCTGCAACATTTAGAAAAGTAAGTGAAATAAAATATGTTTTTAATGTGTTTTCAAAAATTTGATATTTGATCGCCTATACAGACTGCTACAGAATCTATCGCAACGCCTAATCTCCATACCAGAGAATGAAATACTCGATCAGGCGGCACAGGCAGCAGCAGCAGCTGCTGCCGTTGCGGCTGCTGCAGCCGCTGCAGCGTTGACGCTCTCAAATGCCGCGGTGAACTCAGACTCTGGCCCATCCTCAGCGGCGGTAAATGACAACAGTCAGGAGATGGATATAGACATATTGCAGGTGCAGGAGAATGTTACAGTTGATGCAGATGGTGCAGTGATCTTTCCCATAATCTCCGCTGGTCTCACGGCGGGTACAAACACTAATAACGCAACACCTGCTGCCGACAACGTGAACAACGGCAACAACAAAGACGCAAGCACTAATAGCCATCAGGAGCTGAGCCATCAACTGCAGCAGCAAATAGCCGCAAAGGCAACAGTATCAGCGCCAGCAAACAATGTGGAGCACTATAACAACATAAACAGTAGCATCGATTGTGCTGCGTTGCAGTCGTCATTGCAAACGCAATCGCTGCAGCAGCGACCGACAACACCTACATCCGAGAACAATCCGTTGTGGTGGCGCGAGAATCTTAATCTGGACAAGTCCAAACTGGTGCTGATTGGCTTTAGCAAGGGCTGCGTCGTGCTCAATCAAGTGAGTCCCGTTTGGTGTAAAAATCGCTGGCAAATTTTTAGGCCCTCAGCAGTGTTTTGTATGTAACATGTGTCATATATGCGTTTTTATCTTCTCTTGCAGTTTATCTATGAGTTTCATTATCTAAAAACTCTGACGCCGGACGACAGCAGCATGTGCCGGTTGCTCTCGCGCATAACGGATATGTACTGGTTGGATGGCGGGCACGGTGGCCAGAAGAACACATGGATAACATCACGAAGTCTGCTCGAGACGCTCACGCGAATGGGTGCGTTCTGTTAATTTTAATTATTTTATTTTTTATCAATTCTAATTGTATTAATCGCTGTTTAGGCATGAACATACATGTGCACCTTACACCGTATCAAGTGCAAGATGACCGGCGGCCCTGGATACGCAAAGAGGAGAAACTTTTCACGGAAATGTTGCGGCGCTTAAATGCGCCGATTACACGACATCTGCACTACGATAACCAGCCGGCGAATCTGATGACGCACTTTGAAGTGCTGCAAGCCTTCTGCCAGCACGTCCATTCACTCAATCAACAACAACAACTCAATCAACAGCAGCCGCCTGGCAATGAGCTGCCCATTGTCGCTACCAACAATGGCGCTGGCAGTATTAGCAACAGTCTGCTGGATGCGAGCGAGGAGGCAAAGTGACAGCTTCAACTGCATCCCCATCATCACAGGCGGCGTTTGCATGCGATGCGCAAAGGCGCCGCCGCAGCTAAGCGATTGCAGCTTCAGCAGTTGCGCCACAGGCAAAAACTGCTCCTTTCCACAGATGTGGCCGCATCGTCTTCGGATTCATCGAGCTTGGCCGCATTATTGATTTCGTCAACGGTGGCCCATTCTGAAGCATCGACCTCGGCTGCGGCTGCCAAGGCGAGCCTTGTAAATAATAATCATCAAAGCCATATGCAACTACCAGAACAGCATCAACCAGAACAGCAGCAACCAGAACAGCAACAACCAGAACAGCAACAACCAGAACAGCAACAACAACATCAACAAGACAGTTTAACACTGCCTCACGAGCAACAGCATAACTTGCAGGAAACACAGCAACCGCCGGAACCAACTACCAATCATCAACATTCAACTTCACACAAGCACTCTCACAGACATCACCATCGGCACCATCATCATCACCATCACCATCATCACGATCCAAGTCAACCACACAACCATCATCACTGTCGCTCGAAACGCAAACTGCAAAAATTGTATTATACGCTTTGCCGTTAGACTTGTACACCTAATTATAAATTAACTATACATAAATTTTATGCAACTGTATTTTGTTTAAGAGTAGCTTAAGCTCCCCTACTCATCTCTCTTTTTATACATACTATGTAAAGCTAAGGTTTAGGTTCAAAAGTCGTGTCAATTGTGCTGAAACAGATTCTAATTGTATATTTTTCATTAATTTATGTTTTGACGTCCAAACTATTTATTTATTTTTTTTTATGTTATACCTATATACATATCCCATCTTTAAACTATCTTTGATTGGCTAAAAATAAGCAAAAAAAATCTCATCAGTGCAATAATACATTTTTTTTTTAGTTTCGTCTATGTAATGTTTTTACTTCTATCTATTCTAAATGTATACGCGAAAATTTATCTACCGACGTTGCTAGAAACTTTTCGATCAAAGAATTTATATCAAACTAAAAATTTATCCACACAAACATAGAGCCGCAAGTATCCAAACAATATTCAATATAGAAAACAAAACAAAAACTCTGATTAAGTATTACTTAGCGTTAAGTAAGCATAATTTAAGCTCTAAAACTTACAACATTTAAGCTTACAAAAACATAAGAATACCCGTAATAGTAATGCCTTTGTTGTATTTTATTTAATGAATTTTGTAATATTACAAAAATTATTTTGCCTATGTATTGTGTACGTAGTTTACATGTACTGCAAAATTCTAAGTAGCCCATCTCAATGAAAATAAAAAACCAACAAATTTTACATTACAAACACGTTCCTTAATACAACCAATTAATCCACACCTATCACTTACAAAACAGATAAATGCAGCAGACAGCAGACTAAACTTATCGTATGTTTCAAAGAAATACATAAGTGCAAAAGTGATTTCATACTTATATTATTGCTTATAATCGAATAACAACCATTTCGTACCTTTGTAGAATTTGCAGTTAAAAATTGTCAGTAAAGCTTAAAAAAAATTTTTAAATATATATATATATATATATATATGCGGCGAATTTTAAAACAATTTTAAAGACATTAAATGGTAATGTTGTCATTATAAAATTCTATGTAAAACATTCTTCTGATTTATGCAAATGTAGTAATAAAAGAAGTTAAGCATAATCCTGCAGTTATAAGCTTTTCTTTTGTTTTCCAACTTTTTGTTTCCTGTTTACAGAAACTCGCATTGCTTACGAATTTTTATTCGGTCTACTTAATCTACTTAAATATAATTCCCATTTTTCTTGTTTTCATTTTAATAAATTACAGTATAATTATAAAATATGTTCTACAAAAAATATGTTCTGTGATGCGGCTTAAATTCTAAATCGAATGGTTTAATCTTTGAGATGCGATTGAGATAGATATATCGGTATCTATATAGTCTATATTGGTGATCTGCCAAGTTTGCTAATCCCAACACTACGCACACCTATTTTGGCACTTGACTTGAGTCGTCCACTCATCGCTGCCATCGCAGCAATCACAAACATTGTCGTTCACCCGCGACGCCCAAACCCAAACGTCCAGGCCGCGACCGGTGATATGTCTTTTTTGGTATTTGCAATAGAAGCGCCCAGTAGCGCAGGCATTTGTACTTGGCTCGTCGCTGCCATCGCCATCACAGTCACAATAGTTGTCGTTAAGATACTTGAATGGAATCTCTTTGCTACCATCCAGGCACTTGAACATGCCTTTATAATTTGGCTTGTATGAATCATAGTCAAATAGACGTATGCCCCTAAATATATTTAACGTGGCCATTATTATTGGTAACATAAATTAAATGTTATCGTTTTATACCGTACCGTATAATCTTAATAGGGTTGGCATCTTGAGTTGCGGGCACAGCAAAATCGGCATCTCCTCCGCCAACTGCTGCGTTTGCTCCTCCGGCAAAGTCGTCCACATCAAGCTGTTTGCTCCCCAGTGAGAGCATTATTTGTTTGTGCTTGCGTCTCAACTGCTGCACGCTGGGCAGCTGATTCAGTGAGAAGGCCTTTTATTTATTTACGTACAAACAAAATTATACATATATTTATTTACACAAATAAGCCACAGATTTGGTTACCAACCTGATAGACAATGAATGAGATTCCAACCAAAAATATTACCAGCAGAAACATTTTTGATTTGTCCTTGTAGAATGGCTTGAAGTAAATATTCTCTCGTTTCACCCATGTTTTGCGCATCTTAGGTGATTTGTGGAAATTTTATTGCTTACTTAGAGTTTCGCAGTTTAGTCTTATGATTTTTTTGTTTTGCAAATCTGTGTAAGCTATGTGGCCAAGAATGCCACATTAAAAACAAACCTTAACCCTTATGCGTTTTTTTAATTTGTCTGGTAAACTTCACCATTGCTTACTATTAACTATTCTAAGATTAGTGACTTTATTTGCATATTTTTTATTTTCATTTTTTTCTGTACTTTGGCAACTTTATTTGCATATTTTTTATTTTCATTTTTTTCTGTACTTTGGCAATAAATACTTAAGACTACGACAAAATGTAAAATGTTAAATATTCTTGTTGATTATTGATGTTAAATAAACCGATTTAACAAATTTAAATTCCTTTAACATCTTTAAATGGTTACACTTAATATTGTTTAAATTCACAAAAAAAAATTGTTTAACATATAGATAATTCTGATTAATATAGGAAAGAACCGGGTGTTTTTTGACACATCTGCCATACACGTCGTTTAATGAAGTCAGCTGGATTTTGCTTAATTTAGCTGTCAGCTGTTTTTCGAAGGCAGTGTAGTAAAAGATTTAATTTCGCAAACAAATGTTTTGCAGCACTATAAAACAGTAAAATTACAAAAAGGTTGAAAAATATGCAAGCAGAAAAGAAACAGATACTTACAATGGGATTTAATCAATAAAGGTCGAATAGTTGCTATTAAAAGTGTACACTAATTGGATTGTTTGCCACAATACTGGTAAGGAGAAACGCTCGGTCGCGGAAGTCAGAAACAAATTGGTAACAAATACACACCAATCACAACAAAAACAACAGCAACAGAATGAAGTCGACAACAACAACCACAGGCAACAAAACACGGCTAACAAGTCTTACTGAAGATATAATACCAGAAGATGGATCATATCGTGCCCGCCTCCATTACCTGTTCGCCCAGATTGAAAAAGAGTTTGATCAGCTCTACTTGGAAAACCAAAATTGTAAGTAGAAACATGTGAAAAGTGTACAAAAACGTAACTTTTCTTTAACTTTTCATGCCATGTAGTGCAAGATAAACTGGAGAATGCCATCGCTAATAACAAAGATTCGTTCACTACACATGACACACAACGCTCTGCAGCGGGTAGCGTTGTTAGCGCCGTCGTCCCCTCTGGCAGTGGTGGCGCTTCCTTGGCAGCAACACCGGCGACGCCATTTGTACCGCTGGGCGCTGGCGACGAAATTGGTGCCAGCCTGCTTGCAGCCGCCTCCAGCACCCACAAAAGTCTCAAGGCCAAGCTGACCAGTGCCACCGGAGGCAGCAAAGTGAAGGCGAGCAACAAAATCAAGGCACAGACCAGTCGCATTGTGTCCAGCTTTAAGGCACAGACGGTGGTTAGTTCGGTGGTGCGCGAATTTGGCGGACACAAGGATGGCATATGGCAGGTGGCCGCCAAGGTGGGCCAACCAATTATTGGTACGGCCTCCGCTGATCACACCGCCTGCATTTGGGGCATAGAGAGTGGACGCTGCCTTTTACAGTACCAAGGACACATTGGTTCCGTAAACTCCATTAAGTTTCATCAGCATCGGGATTTGGTGCTTACGGGCAGTGGCGATGGCACCGCACACATCTGGCAGGCGGCTGTCAACTGGGAGGTGGCCAAGTGAGACGCCGACTAGCAACACCCATATTATACTAAATCATTAATTAAAATATTTTTTTTTTAGAAAGGGCCATTCTTCCGAAGAGGATCTCGATGACAGCGACGGCCAGTTGGAAGATCGCGATCGTGTGGACACCTTGCGCACGCCTCTCTGTGAGTTCACTGGCCCAGGTGGCCATCTCTCTGTTGTGGTCGCTGCCGATTGGTTGTCGAGCATGGATCAGATTATCACCGGTAGTTGGGATCGCACTGCGATCCTTTGGGATGTGGAGACGGCACAGCCGCTGCAACCGCTGACCGGCCACGATCATGAGCTCACGCACGTATCTGCACATCCAGCGCAGCGTCTAGTTGTGACGGCATCTAGAGACACTACCTTCCGCTTGTGGGACTTCCGCGATTCAATACCTGCCGTATCCGTCTTTCAGGGACACACCGAAACTGTGACATCCAGCGTCTTTGCAAGCGATGATAAAGTCGTCTCGGGCTCAGATGATCGCACCATTAAAGTGTGGGAATTGCGCAACATGCGCTCAGCGCTGGCCACCATCCGGACCGATTCATCTGTTAATCGCTTGGCCGTATCGAGCAGTGGAATTATTGCCATACCGCACGACAACCGACAGATTCGCTTGTTCGATTTGAATGGACAACGGGTGGCGCGTTTGCCTCGCACCAGTCGCCAGGGACATCGTCTCATGGTTTCATCTGTCGCCTGGGCGGGAGAGCCACTCTTGAATTGTGATCTGTTTTCTTGTGGCTTTGATCGACGCGTCTTTGGCTGGTCCATCGTACTGCCAAAGGACAATTGAAAATTACTCAAAAGTCGAGCTGCTCTGCAGTCAAGAAAAAAAAATAACACATAAAACCGGATATCTCTCAAAAACATTATCAGCGCTTTGACTAATTCACCACCAGAATTAAAACGAGTGTATTTACTTAAAATGCTATCAACAATTGTATGTCAAGTATTTTATTCTTTATACATAGTATGCATATTGCCTCATGCCAAATAATCGCGATATACATATTTACCATATATATGTATACGACTATATTATCATCGTTATTACAACTATGAGTGTGTAGATAGGGGGCGAAAAGAATCTCCATAATTTTTAGCTGTGTTTTATTAATATATATATGTACCACTTACACATACAACTAAATTATCTACATGTCTGAGGCATGTTCTTAACGTAGATGTTAGATGCAAAACAGAAAAATACTAAATAAATGTCCATGTTCAATACAAATACAGGATAACTTTGGAATTTACAGATGGGCAAACTTGAGCACTATCAAGCCAATGAGGATGGCCACCTCCAGTATAATGATTAAGATCAAAATGATCTTGTTGTAAAATACTTCACCGCTCAATTTGCGTATGATAATCCGCGTTTTCGACATTTCCTGATCGGCGTCATTTAGTCGATCGGTGGTGCGCAAAAGCGATTCACGCTGCTCACCTAGTTCGCTAAGTACCTGTATTGTATTTGTATGAATACGAGTAATGATCAAGTCAATGTTTTTATGACGTACCCCAGTTCCAATGTTTTCCGTCTCTATTGCGACTTGCTGGGATCTCTGAATACTTTCACTCGTGCGTTGGAGCACATCGTATGTGTTGGCCACAACCTGTTGCTGGTAGCGGTCGTGATCGGTGCTGCCACTGGGCAGTTGAGTATATCCTCCGTGGGACATGTTTAGGCTTCAAGCTTTTCTAAATAAGCTAAAGACGTATTTGTTCTTTAATTGGACAGCTGTAAACAAAAGAGCAAACTTATCGAATAGCCAGTGTACATTATTGGCATACCGCCACAACTGCTGTTTCATAAGGCAGCCCTGGAATAAATATATGTATATAAATGTATATATATATATATATATATAATATATGTATATAAATGTATGTATATATATATATATATATATATATATATATATACATATATATGTATATATATGTGTATATATATAAATATAAATATATATTTATTTATTTATATAAATATATCTGTATGCTATTTGTTTAAAACTAACGTATTTTGTTGCCAAGACTAGCATTATTTTAGGAGCGCATACAATTTTAGAGTGATTATAAATCGATGACAGAATCTAAGCAAAACGTAATCAATATCAACTGGCTTATCAAATCCAAGGAATTACTTTTTGAAGCATTGTTAATTATAATAAATGGTGTCTTTTGAAATTTGTCGACGCATATGTACATATATTTATACTTACATATAGAATATATATAGTCATACATAGCACTTGGTGGCTCGGACTTTCGTATTTCGATTTGTGATAAGAGACAAAACTTGATCACACACATTGTACATGCGCTCACCCATACATACAAAACCAACGCATATGATATTTAGCGCGCTTGGCGGCCGAGAGAGCGAGAGAGTGAGAGAGCAGCCCCGTTTCGCTTGACGCTTGTATCAGTTAAATGCTTAACATCACAAGTAAGTGAACGCTGGTGTTGACCAGACGTTTGTGCTTTTTGTGGCTCCGTCAAGATCGTTTCTTCTACACAGGCGCAACTACGGCAAAACAAGTTCTAAATTTATCGCACGTACGCTTGGCGAATCTGTAAAATTTATTGTGTAAAAATTCGACTGGGAAAGGTAAGCAAGAGAAATAGAAAAACAAACAAACGAAAAATTAAAAAACAAAGCAATAAACTTAGATATAAACGACAGTTGAAAATAATTGTATTAATATATAAGTATGTCTGTGTGTGAATTCAAGGTGATCTGATGCCTGCAAATAAATTAGCTATTTAAATAAGAGATTTTTTTCTGTACAATTACTATGAAAATTCAGCACATGTGATTCCGCTGAACAGCCTCCAATTAAGCCTACAGCTAGGCGATCATAAGACTATTGAGAAATAACCAGCTGACGACGCCCGCATGTGACGGGAGAGAGAGAAAAAAATACGAGTATAGATCGTTGTGCTTGCGTATCTGTGTATCTGTTTCTCGAGTTGCGACGAGTTGAGCTGAGTTTTATGCAACTCGCACATCATGTGACCTGCTCTTAAACATCTGGCAGAACATCTTTGCATTGAGCAATTGTGGTGGACTGGGAAAGCTCATTGAATCTTTTTTTATTCTCCGTAATATTGTGAATAGATATTAAATGGTAAGGGAATATCAATAAATTTCAATTGAATTGTGATTTATAGCCGGAGATCATACAATTTTCATAAGCACCTCAATCAATCAAATTGTGATTAGAAAAATTCCGGTTCGTTATGTGTACCATTTTTGAGTGTGTGAAAGCCCCTTTAAGTCTAGACTTTGCATATTTGAAGTATATATTATTTTTTATAGCGTGTTAAGCTCTTGCTGAACACTCGAGTTGTTGTAGGTCCCACTTATGTAACTTTGCAGCTACAGTTATCAACGCCGGGGCGAGGCTTATGTGTCAGACAAATAAGTCTTAATATTTTACGTTTCTTATCAAGAGTTTTTTTTATCGCTCGTCACAGACAACAGTCAGTTTTGAAGTTTAATGCATGCATATAAAACAGATCTATTCGAACGTAGTCATGAAGAATGACAAATCAGCAGGAAAAGCACAAAATAAGTTTTTTTTAATTATAAATTAAAACTTCGCACACATACGCAACACATGCCAGTGAGCGCACAAGAGAGCGAGAGCGCGTGAGAGCAAGAAGCAAAAACAAATCAAAACATAAAAAGTTTTAACGAAACTCTTGTTGCCGTAGCGATATTAACTACGACTAGCATATGCGTGCGTGAATGGGGGACGTCAAAGTCATTGGCGTTAAACACGAGTTGCTTGCTTCGTTAAAATTTAATTAAGACTCACCCGCTTCTTGCGTGCCTACATGCACACACACGTATATATTCTATGGGTGTATGTATTATTGTAAAGGCAAACAGAGTCCGAAAACAACTCCCACACATTCCACGTCCAGTCAGACTTGTTAACGAAAATGAACAGCGAAAGGCAAGCGGCAATAGCCGCTCGCAGGCAGGCGACAGACAGCGATGGCAACAGTGTGTTTTAGTTTAGTTGTTTTGAAGTTGAACTGGTTTGCAGTTGGTCTGGCGTTTGTTTTTTGTTCGTGTTTGGAAACTGAAAATTATTTATATTTATTTTTTGTGGTTGGTATCGAAATACGATTCTCGCATACAATTTTACAAACAATGCGATAGCTGTTGTTTTATTGTGTTTTATTTATTGACTTGAAAGTGCTTATCGTGCTTACAGCTCAGCCCAAAAACGTTTCAAATTAATTGAAGCTTTAATAAAAAACGAAATGCCACTGTGAGTGATTGTGTGTGTGTGTTGGTGTTGCTGACAGTGCTGAATAAAACAATTCTCTCATGCATGCAAGAAAATTAAGTGTTGCTTATTTTTAATAAGTAATACTGACTTGCAAAATACTTTATGAGTAATTTCATTTATTACTTCAACTCTCATTTTAGAATTCAAACATATATATATTTATATAGTATATATGTATGTTGTTAATTATAAAATAAGTGAGAAAAATGAAATTTTTTTTTTTGGTGTTTTTTGAAAGTGAATTTTTATTGTAATGCTTAATATTGACTTAAAGTCTTATTAAATGAGCAACCAAACAGTAAAATCCACTGACAAATAGTGATTAATGAATACATAAATGAACACTTTTTTTGAAGATCGTATCGACTTAAAAGTATAAAACTATTTCTTATGTTTCTGTTTCTACTAAACAAAGGCAACTATAATAGTCCAATGCTCATAAGACCGCTTTACACATAGAATTAAATAAGATGTAGAGTACGAAATGGTGCCGACAAATCGGGTGACAATTATAAAAAAAAACTCAGCACAAAAAAAAATGAAAGCGGTCTACAGCAATCATTATATGAACATTATGAGCAACATTTCCGATAAAGTTGATGGTGGCAATTGTGTTCCAATTTATAAGGGCTTCCATTTATATGCTTGTATGTGGTTATATAGCTTGAATACTATTTTGGTCCTCGCTGTGGTATCTGCTGAGGTTTTCTGTATTTTGCAACCAACCAAGAGTGCGTAAACATCAAACAACAACAAAAAAATACAGTTCAAAATGAGTTTAATGTATTCCGTATGTATATATGTATATGTTTGTACACATTTACAGTTATCATTCAAGTCGATATACATGTAAAAATTTGCATTTGTGTGTATGTAGCGCATAGCTAAAGCTAATTCCTGACCAGGCCATTAAAGTTCGATAATGGGTGGCGCTTCGCGCTCGTGTCCAGTGTTGTTGACTGTCCCGAGACTGATGATGTCACAATGAACCTTGGCGCGTCCCCTTATGTCTGTGTGTACAATTCCATTATATAAATATATATATGTATATGTATATATATATATAATGTTGGTTTTTGTTTTTAATTCAACTTAAACAGACGCCACCCACATTCCCACTTTCAACAGGAGCTTCTAGTGCAGTGTGAGCATATATGATTTTCACGCTTTAATTAAATCAAAAACGTTTACAATACGCCTGAGCTAAGTGCCTTCGATTTGGATAAGATAGTGCCATAATGTGTATTCAAATGTTTTGTAAATTGTAAGTAAATTATTTTAATTAACTTAACCTGTCTAGTATGCTTTCCTTCTGAGTACGCCTTGAATTATAATACTGCGATAATAAGTTTTCAGATTTTCAGTGCACTGCAACCCACAATTGTATACATTCAATTCATTTCAACAATAGAAAACATATGGCGCGGAGTGTTTAAGTTAATAAAACAGGGAAATATATACTAAAAATGCTTGGTTTTAGTAGAATAATATCATTAATCTAACCTTGTATAGATATTTTATTTTATTTATTTTAAATATCCGCTTTTCGTTTAAAATCTAACTATACTGCTAATAAATAAAATAATAATTTGAAACATTGAATTTGAAATTTATGTGAAACTTGTTTTTTTCTATAATTTTGAAAATAGACCTTTAGAAATAATAATGAATTTTACAGCAAGAGATTTTTAATTTTGTAGTCTTTCCTCGTCCTGTGCAAAAGTAATTTGGTTTCAACATGTTCCATTACTAATAAATAAAAGAAAGATAGAAGAAATATAAACAAATAGCGAGAAAAATTAATACTTGAATCAGCGAAACTGTGTGAATAAATACGAAACATATTTGCTCTTAGAAAACAGCGGGGCCAACAAAAATGTTTAACTAAATGGCGACACAAGCAACATATGCTTCTCTGTATATTTATATACGTACACATGTTTACGTATGTAGACATAGACTGATATAGTCTATATCGTATACGATATGCCAGACAAAAGAACCCGTTGGCGGCCGTGGTTGGGTCAAAACACAAACAAAAACAAAACCAATTCAAATCACTTTGCCAAGCGACGACGTCTTCGTTCTGTGGCAGTTGAGTTTTTCTTATTTGAATTTTAATTGCATGTCTGCGGAATGTTCCAACTAATTCCACACCATTCTCTATATATGTATGCTTTTCTTCTTGCAGGGAACGGGAACGTGAATTGCCGTCAAGATGGGGGATATGTTCCGCAGTGAGCAAATGGCATTATGCCAGGTGTTTATACAACCAGAGGCCGCATACACCTCCGTCTCTGAGCTGGGCGAAACCGGCTGTGTGCAATTTCGCGATGTAAGTGTGCCCAAAAAACTGACTAAATTAAATTGTGAAAGTCGTCGTCATCGTTAATATTCCTTATCTGCATTCCTCCATACAGCTGAACAGCAATGTGAATGCCTTCCAACGCAAGTTCGTCACGGAGGTGCGTCGCTGCGATGAGCTGGAGCGCAAGATTCGCTACATCGAGACGGAGATTAAGAAGGACGGCATTGCGCTGCCCGACATCCAGGATGACATTCCTCGTGCACCCAATCCTCGCGAGATCATCGATCTGGAGGCGCATCTGGAAAAGACCGAAACTGAAATGATTGAACTCGCACAAAACGAGGTGAACATGAAATCCAATTATATGGAATTGACGGAACTGCGCAAGGTGCTGGAGAACACACAAGGATTCTTCTCCGACCAGGAGGTGCTCAATCTGGATACAAGCAACCGCTCCGGCGGTGTCATAGATGAAGCCACTGCTCAGCATCGTGGACGTCTGGGATTCGTGGCTGGTGTTATCAATCGCGAGCGTGTCTTTGCCTTTGAGCGCATGCTGTGGCGCATCTCGCGTGGCAATGTGTTCCTCAGACGCTCCGACTTGGATGAACCCCTAAACGATCCAGCCACTGGACATCCCATCTATAAGACCGTCTTTGTGGCCTTTTTTCAGGGCGAGCAGCTGAAGAATCGTATCAAGAAAGTCTGCACCGGCTTCCACGCCTCGCTCTATCCGTGCCCCAGTTCGCACAATGAGCGTGAGGAGATGGTCAAGAATGTGCGCACACGCCTCGAGGATCTGAAGCTGGTGCTCAGCCAGACCGAGGATCATCGAAGCCGTGTGCTGGCCACCGTCTCCAAGAATTTGCCCTCATGGTCGATCATGGTCAAGAAGATGAAAGCCATCTATCACACGCTCAATTTGTTCAACATGGATGTGACCAAAAAGTGCCTCATTGGCGAATGCTGGGTGCCCACCAAGGATCTACCCATAGTGCAGAAAGCATTGTCTGATGGGTCCGCTGCTGTCGGCAGCACAATTCCGTCGTTCATTAACGTCATCGATACGAACGAAATGCCGCCAACCTTCAATCGCACCAACAAGTTCACGCGCGGCTTCCAGAACCTGATCGACGCCTATGGCATTGCCTCGTATCGTGAGTGCAATCCGGCATTGTATACTTGCATTACATTCCCTTTCCTCTTCGCCGTGATGTTCGGCGATTTGGGCCATGGTCTGATCCTGTTGTTGTTCGGCGGCTGGATGGTGCTCAGCGAGCAAAAGTTGGCGCGCATCAAGAATGGTGGTGAAATCTGGAACATCTTCTTTGGCGGCCGCTACATTATTCTGCTTATGGGTCTGTTTTCTTGCTACACGGGCGTCATCTACAACGATGTCTTCTCCAAGTCCATGAATATATTTGGTTCCAAATGGAAAAACCAATACAACACTTCTACAGTTCTTGCAAATGAACATCTACAGCTTGATCCGAATGTAACCGCTGTAGGTGTCTACCCTCTTGGCTTGGATCCCATCTGGCAGCTGGCCGACAACAAGATCATCTTTCTCAACAGTTTTAAGATGAAGCTGTCCATCATCGTCGGTGTGATGCACATGATCTTTGGTGTTTGCATGTCGGTCTGCAACTTTGTACACTTCAAGCGCTACTCCTCCATATTCTTGGAGTTTGTGCCACAAGTCCTGTTCCTGCTGCTGCTCTTCGGCTACATGGTGTTCATGATGTAAGCTTTCATCACAAATATATGAGGCTGCTTCATATCTTCTATTATCTGACATTTTTATTCTTGTTTATCGCAGGTTCTTTAAATGGTTCAAATACACTGCTTTCACCGATAACGCGCCCGAAACACCTGCATGTGCTCCATCCGTGCTTATAATGTTTATCAATATGATGTTGTTTAAGCACACGGCTCCATTTCCTAACTGTAAGGAGTACATGTTCGAGTCGCAGCCTGACTTACAGAAGACATTTGTCATCATTGGTCTCCTTTGCATACCTTGGATGCTGCTAGGCAAACCGCTGTATATTTTGTTCACCCGTCGCAACACTGTCGCACATGTAAGTCGTCTTTACGTGTTTTTAGCTAAAAGTATTTTTTTTTAATCATTTTTTTGATGATGTTTTGTTTTTGGGCAGGTCAAGCACAATGGCGAGCTGACAGGCAACATGGAGCTGGCCGAGGGAGAGACGCCATTGCCCACTGGATCTTCTGAAAATGATGAAGGTGCAGGTGGTGGTCACGGCCACGACGATGAGCCCATGAGCGAAATTTACATTCATCAAGGTATTCACACCATCGAATATGTACTCAGTACTATCTCGCATACAGCTTCATATCTGCGCTTGTGGGCTCTGTCCTTGGCCCATGCTCGTAAGTAAAACTGTAAATTGCTAGATTGAAACTTGATTCTAATGTGAACGTTTCTTGCTGCTCGTAGAACTGTCCGAAGTGTTGTGGAACATGGTGCTGTCGCTGGGCCTCAAGATGGCTCCCTATACTGGCGCCATTGCATTGTTCTTCATTTTCGGCGCTTGGTGCTTGTTCACCTTGGCCATTTTGGTCATGATGGAGGGTTTGTCCGCCTTCCTGCACACTCTGCGTCTGCACTGGGTGGAGTTCATGAGCAAATTTTACGAGGGTATGGGCTATGTCTTCCAGCCCTTCAGCTTCAAGGCAATCGTTGACGGCGAGGAAGAGGAAGGATAATATCCAGGACCCCACAAAATATATATGTAATCAACTTATTTGTATGAGCTCAGTTATTATTGTTTTTTCGTTTTGTTAAATATGTATTTTTGTTTCTCAATACTGTCAGTATTGTGGTGCTCTTCCCACATTTTCCTTCATACATTGTATTCCATCCGTTGTTAAATTACTTGCATCTTATTCGTTATGTATTCTCATAAATCGTATCCAAGCAATAATTTGATATTCGTTATTACAACAAATTTTTTATTTAAAAGTCTTACTTGATAAAATAAAGCAAGAAGAGAGCAGAAAATATATTTTTTCTTATACCTCCAAAAGCGATGGCGTTGTGTTCCATGTGATCTGCTCCAGCTTGACTTATTTAAAAGCTCATTCCTATTTAAATATGTCCTTTGTGATCTCGAAAATAACTCGCAGCAAATATGACTACCGATTGGCGTTCAAGGAAATCGAGGTTCCGAAAATAAATATCGCAAACACAGACACTTTTCAAAAAACATGGATTTTGTGATTTCACTGCTGCCAGTGAAATACTTACAACTGTTTGGTTTCTTAGATGACCCATAATCCCCAAATACAGTTTAGCAGATATCCTGCTATTACAATGCGCAATATTCTTATAAGGTATGTAAGTATTTTGCTGAATTTGAAAAATTTTTTTAAATGTTTTTCTAAGAAAATGTTATAAATTCATCCTAAAAGTATGCTTCTGACCTTTGATTTTGCCATATATTTTTTTGTTCTCCCCAAAAATGTGTTTAAGTGTTTTGATTGTCAAAATTTCTATATTAATTATATTTTCAGCCTAAAAGCTTGTGTACACATTTCATATCGACTCTGCTAATCAAAAATATATAAATCACTTATTCATCTAAAGTGAATGCCACTCCAGATATAAAAATCGTATATTTTTCCCGAATTTTTAATGTTTTTTCGACAACTTATCCGCGCTTGAAGAACGGTGACCAACTGTCGGCAGAACGCAACTGAAGTACGGACAATGTGTACATAAAAGCTTATTGGTAATAGTATTATAATTGTCTAGCAATCGGTTTTTAATACCGAGGGTGCCAGGTAGCGTCCCTCATAAAAAATATTGTATAGATAAGAACTATTCAATCATGTTGATAGATGGCTCAATATGCAAGAAGTCGCTCGTTTTGTCACATTCTTGTTTATCCAAAGCATGCGACCGAGATAAGCCTGGAAAGTGTTGGCAAGTTGTCCATGGGGTAGCCTATATGGCCAACGCTTCAATGCAAAAGTCACTTGACCACGACGATCAGTTCACCTGGCGTCATCAAAGTGCGCGGAGGTGTCACTGGAATATTCAAGAAAACTTGAAAAATGTGCAGCAAAATTAAAGGATGGCTGTGCGGCACTGGCGAGGAGGACAACATTTTCCGCAGCGAGAAGATGTCCTTGGCGCAGATGTTTTTGCAGCCAGAGGCAGCCTATGAGACCATATCACAGCTGGGTGAATTAGGCTGTGTGCAGTTTCGCGATGTAAGTTGGCTGTAGCTAATACCATGTAATATCCTGCCGACTTTAAAACCAATATCCTTGAAGATGAACGAAGGCGTCACGGCGCAGCAGCGCAAATTTGTCAACGAGGTGCGTCGCTGCGATGAGTTGGAGCGGAAAATTCGTTATGCAACTTCAGAGCTAAGCAAGGATGGCCTCAAGGTAGTCGATCTGATCGAGGACTTTCCGCCCGCACCTAAGCCAAAGGAGATTATCGAACTGGAGTTGCTGCTGGAGAAGACAGAGTCGGAGATCATCGAGCTGTCGGCGAACAATGTTCGCTTGCAGACCAACTCTTTGGAGTTGACGGAAATGATTCAAGTGCTGGAGAGAACGGAGCAGTTCTTCTCCGATCAGGAATCCCACAACTTCGATCTGAACAAGCGTGGCACTCACAAGGATCCGGAGCAGTGTGACGGCAGACTGGGCTTTGTGGCAGGCGTCATTCGCCGAGAGCGACAGGTGCGAATGATTTTAAAACTAATTCCACTAATCCCATCCAGCAATTTAAGTTCTCAAACCTTTACAGTTCGCTTTTGAGAGAATGATGTGGCGCATTTCGCGTGGTAATATCCTCTTGCGTACCTGCGATATGGAGGGACCCGTTAAGGATCCGCGTACGGGTGACAAGGTCTACAAAACTATCTTTGTAGTCTTCTTCCAGGGCGATCAGCTGCAGTCGCGTATACGTAAAGTGTGCACTGGCTTCCATGCCTCCATGTACCCTTGTCCGAGCTCGCATCAGGAGCGCGTGGATATGATTAAAAGCGTGCACACGCGTCTTGAAGATTTGAAGATTATACTAAGCCAGACCGAGGACCATCGCTCCTGTGTGCTGAAGGCGATTCTAAAGCAGTTGCCCAACTGGACAGCCATGATCAAGAAAATGAAGGCCATCTACTTCACCTTGAACATGTTTAATGTGGACCTGGGCAGCAAGTGCTTGATTGGCGAGTGCTGGGTGCCAGAGCGTCATCTCGAGGAGGTCGAGATCGTGTTGACCGAAACATCGCTTGCTCTGGGCAGCACAGTGCCGACCATATTCAATATACTTGACACACAGAAGGAGCCACCAACATATTTCCGTACCAACAAGTTTACCTACGGCTTCCAGGTGTTGATTGATGCATATGGCGTTGCCAAATACCGTGAAGTTAATCCAGGACTCTACACATGCATAACGTTCCCATTCCTGTTTGCCGTGATGTTTGGCGATATGGGCCACGGATTATTGGTTTTTTTGCTCGGCTTGTGGATGGTGATTGACGAGAAGCGTCTCATCAAGAAGCGGGCTGGTGAGATTTGGAAGATATTGTTCGGTGGCCGTTATATCATATTGCTGATGGGACTTTTTGCTGTCTACACGGGATTTCACTATAATGATTGCTTCTCCAAGTCGTTTAATATATTCGGTTCACATTGGAAATTAAATTACAATCGAACTACGGTGCTTACAAATCCTGCACTACAATTGGATCCTACGACGGACCAAAGTGGCGTCTATCCCATGGGTGTCGATCCAATCTGGCAGTCGGCATCTAATAAGATCATCTTTCTGAACACCTACAAAATGAAGCTTTCCATTATCTTTGGCGTTCTTCACATGATCTTTGGCGTCTGTCTTTCCGTTGAGAACTTTGTGTATTTTAAGAAGTATTCCTACATTTTCCTACAATTTTTGCCCCAGGTTATTTTCCTTATTATGCTCTTCGGCTATATGGTGTTCATGATGTTCTTCAAGTGGTTTCAATACAAGGCCACCTCAACCGATGTAGCATATTCACCAGGTTGTGCCCCATCTGTGCTCATTATGTTTATCGACATGATTCTGATGAAGACTGAGGTTCCTTCCCCCGGTTGTATGCCCACCATGTTCCCCGCGCAGAGGGAGCTGGAGACGATACTGTTCGTTATAGCCATTATATGTATTCCTTGGATTCTGCTGGGCATACCACTCTGGACTATTTTTACGCGCAAATATAGGGTAACTTATGTTCTTCATTGAAAACTTCAGTTATGACCAATCTTTTTTCCTTAGAAGAACAAGACCGAACACACTGGCGACATCATTATGGAGACAATTGAAATATCTGGCAAGGAGGTCATAGTTACAGAGGTGGAAAAGGAACAACGAAAGGGATCGCATATGGAGGAGGAGGAAGAGGAAGAGCCAATGAGCGAAATTTGGATACACCAAGCTATCCATACCGTTGAGTATATTTTGAGTACGATTTCCCACACTGCTTCATATCTGCGTCTCTGGGCTTTGTCCTTGGCCCACGCTGGTAAGTAACCAAATATGTCTAGCGTTGAACGCAACTATTTAGACGAATTACAATCTTACGTATATTTTTTAGTATCAGTATACTTTATCATACGGGTTAAAAACTGTGTTCATATTAAGAGTAAATATCTTACAATTATCAGATCGTTGTGTTCATTTAATCAATATTGGATTAACTTAAAAAAAACTACAAGTGTATTTAATATTTTACCATTGAACTTACTTATGTTAAATTCCTCATCTATTACAGAGCTTTCCGAAGTCTTGTGGACCATGGTGCTGTCCAAATCCTTGACGATGACGCATAATTTCGTTGGTTGCATTACCGTTTTCTTAATATTCGCCGTCTGGGTGTTCTTCACAATCGCTATCATGGTGATGATGGAGGGCTTATCAGCATTCCTGCACACGTTGCGCCTTCATTGGGTTGAGTTTATGAGCAAGTTCTACACAGGAACTGGCTATGATTTCGAGCCGTTGAGCTTTAAGGCCTTGTTGACGGCAGAGGAGGAAGACTAGACGAGGCGTCTATGTAATCGTTTCTGGGTTAAATATAGAGCCCATTAATAAAATGCAGCAATTAACAAAAGCAAGCGGGTGTTTTGTTTTTATACCTGGAACCCATTAAATTTGGGTAAAAAGCGTTTAAAGGTTTAATGCAAAGAGAAGAAGGTACAAGGACCCCATAGAGTATGTGTAGTTCACGAGGCTCACATTTGGGTGCAAAACTTACTAAAGGGAAATTTGCCAATAAAATTAGAATATATTTAAGAACTTGGTATAAAGTATGTCAGAGTCGAGCTCACTCGACTGCATCATTCTTACTGATTTCATTATGTGCGTCTTTGGGTCACTTGGCCAACATAGCGACGTGATTTCAATAAAATGCATTAAAAGGTCATTTCATTGAGGGCAGCGCTCAGCGAAATTTTCTTGCCAATTGCAGCAGATTTCGATGGAATTTAGTTATTATGGAATTCAAAACTCTTTTTCACGAGAATATCAAAAAGAAACTTTGCAGCTTATTAGCCAGTTTCCATTGGCCAGTGTTGCGCAGTTGTTGAGCAAACGTTCTCCGGTCAAGTAGAGTATGAGAATGGGATTACAATTGGCTTTATTTATTTTGGCACTTGTGGCCGTCTGCCAAGCGGACACCTTGGTGCAGCTGCATGTGAATCGTCCTTATAACGATGTCAGCGAGAAGTTTGTGAGCTTTGCCGTCAAGCCGGAGGATCTGTACGATGCACTTGATGGAAAGAATCGCAAGGTAGTTACCAGTATGGCCGCACTGCTGGAAGATGCGTATATTAAATTTGTGGGTGACTTTTACTTTGCTACGAATGCCCCAAAACGCCTACGCAATCCCACTAAGATCATATGGAAGGGCTTCAATCGCTGGACGAGGTAAGTGTTAAAGCTGCTTTGCTCCACTTTTTTATATTTTATATTTTTTATTTCTGTGAATATAAGCGCTGTGAATTGGACCATGATTATACCGGTGCCGTATGCGCCCGATGAGTGGGACTCGATGCATACGTTGAAAATACTAAACTCCTCGTATATGGTGGGCATTACGGACTGCATTTGGCAGCTGGGCACCGACTTTGGTACTTCGCGCGCCAAGGATTATGTGCAGGAGTTGAGCACACTGAAACTAATGACAGACACCTTCAGCCCCTATGTGGATAGCTGGCAGGTGATGGGCGCCGATATTTCAGCGGGTAGCAGCGCTGAGGAAACACGCAAATATGTGGATATGTCCAAGGACTTGAATGCTGCTTTTGGCTGGACTCAGTGAGTATTTATCTAAGATGCAAATCTTTTGTCGGTTGGTTAGGTTTTGGCCAGGAATTTTTAAGATGAATTTCGGTTTATTAGGTTATGTTTGTATAACAATTTGTTCTGACTGATTATTGATTCCCACTTCTTTATTTATTTGTAAAAATGTTATTTTGTGTTATTTATTATATTCTTAACTTTTCGTATCAATAGGCAAGTCAACATGTTACCCACTAGCAGTTTGGGCAGTTACATTTTCGACAGTGATCCGGCATTGAGAACGTTGCAGCAGCAGCAGGTGCCATTATGGCTGACGCTCCCGGAGGAGCGATCTCGGTCACAGTCCATAAGCAAGCGGTTTGTTGGAGATGAGACCACGGATGCGCTACGCTGGGCACAGACGTTGGGAGATGCGGCAAGTGGAGGCTTCGATGTGGTTTTCAAGCGCATGACCCTCGAGGATTTTGAGCGGCCTAACTTCAGTTATTATGTGACTGCACTCTTTAAGAAGGTGATGGGCTCCCGGGTGTTTCCAGCGCGACCGTTGAATGTCCTTTTGCCTACCAATAAACTGTATACACATTGCGCCAACGCTGTGTCTGGCGGATTGGCCTTCATGGTGGTCAACACGGAGGAGCAGCCACTCACAATAACAGTGCGCAGCACAAGTCGTCTGTCCAGCAGCGATATCTGGCAATACGTCCTAACTGGGGAGGATGGACGTATTCGTTTGAACAACCAAAAGCTATCGGTGAATTCCACTTTGCGTCCGCTTGTTAAGTCCAAGGAGGCCACTAAGTCGCTACAGTTGATCACGCCCAGCATGTCTGTTGGCTTCTGGGTGCTGCCCAACGTTGATCTGGAACACTGTCAATATTCGGAAATCGAAGCAGACGAAGCAGATGTCAGCGCGGAGGCATCCTCTGATAATGGTCGTTCCAGCAAATACAGCTCAGCAGACCGACTTCTCCAGCGACTTATCGAGGAGAGCGCTGTGGCGCGAGGATCCGTGCAGAGCACCATCAATCGCAATCGTCGCTTTGTATTGGATAACCCAGATACGGCAGAGTCCGGATCGTTGCTCGGTAGATTGTTGCTACCTTTAAATCTGGCACAAGAAAAACCATTGGCTGTTTCGCCAGTCAAGCGTCACGTTGATGCAAAGCCCAAGCCAAAGTCGCTATCGGTTCACCCATGCAAGGCATTAACCTGGTTAAAAAATGTAATGGAGCAGTCGCGGGAGGTGTCGCAACGACATGGACGCAGCAAACGCAGTTCATCCGACTATGAAGGACCCTTCTTCTACAATCGTAACGGCAAGAAGACAACGCTGACCAAGAAAATTACAGAGATTCGCAAACCGGATCGCAAGGTCAAGCCGCTCTTCGATCTGGCCGAGTTTGACGAAGAGGAGTTCTTCAAAAAAATGGGTGAGCAGCCGGAACCACCACCATATAGCCGGTTGCCCGAGGGCGATGTGCATCTAAAGCACATAGAAACACCCGACGGCGAGGAAAGTGAAATGCAGCCGGAATCTGAGCAGATCCCTAAGAAAAAGCACCGGCCAACATTTAGAAAGCAGCTTAAAATTGTGCAACGCTCACAGGAAGAAAGCGTGGAGGATCTGTCAGAACCACACAAGGACCATGAGCTACATAAGATGCGCCTTTTGCCCACGGAATTCTTTGAGGGTTTCCCAGCGCCAGCAAAAAAGAAGGCTAAACGTTTGAATTTGGGCGCCACATTGAACTCTATGCTCTTTCCACAACCCTTCTCAAACAAGGGTACCAAAGCCAATGTCGAAAGCACAAGCAAGCCACAAGAGCAATTAGAGCCCGATGTGGAGCCAATCGAAGGGGATGGCACTAAGAAGCTCTCAGCCCAGATTGGTCATGTGGCTAGCGACTTTTTGCAGGCACAACGCGAACTCGGCAAACACTTCTTTAGCCATGTAACCGACCACGAGCACAAATTCGCACTGGGCGATGAGCATATGCGGGAAACCTCGCTCGAGAAGGACACCTTGAAGAGAAAAGGAAACGCTAATCCTTCTGTTCAGGCGTCGCATGCCAATGACAAGGAAGAGGATTACTTCGGTGCCAAGACAAAGGCGGAAAGAGCGCCATCTCCAGTGCCAGCACCCAAGCGACTGAAAATGAAGCTCGCCAACAAGAGCATCCCATCCTGGTGGGATATACCGACACTGAGACATCGTCGTGCGCTGCCCTTTAGCTTTGACGACGTTACGCTGAATACTAATGTAATCCACAAGGACGATCAGCAGGAATTATTGCCGCTAGGACGCTATTCGATGTTTGAGTACAACGTTGATTTGTCAACGATGACGCCTCCCACGGCACCAACCGAGTCGACAATCATGAACATCAGTGCCACAAAAGCATCGACGTGTAACAAGGTCACACTCTCAGACAAGATAATGACCACCGTCAAGTCCAAGGTGTCCAAGTTTATGAGCATCATCTCACGCCATATGAATGAGTGGTACAACACATTGACGAAACACTTGGAAAGTGATCCAGGAAAACCGCGTCAGCAAAGCACTGATGGCGGCAATGCCATAAAAAAGTAGATTTCCCTCATTAGCTTAAACATTAATTAGGATTTCGAGTATGCGAAATCTGTGACACTTAATGTAAATCTGTATTTGGAAACCACAAGAGTTGATTATTATATTATTCGCGATATTAATATGCAATTAATTAGTTTATGGTTTTTCTAATTTCGGATTAACGAAACCTGAAAGAAGTTGGCGATGCTAGGTTCAATTATATCTTATATAAAAAATGTATAAAATTTGAAACGATAAACAGTTTTTTATTTATTTACTTTTTTGAGGATTATTTGTCAGCTTCAAAAACGAAAAGTATTTACAACTTTTCAGCTATTAAGAAGCTGTATTACAGCAATAATTTACAAATTTAGCTATAAAATATTTGTGAAGCAATGGAAAAGTTCTTTCTACTCTCTGGGCCTTTTCTCTAATTCTCTTCGACTCTTTCGACTACAGAAATGAAAACGACAAGCAAACTCTCAGCGGCGGCATTCGAGCTAAGCTTGAGTTTAACTTGTTCCGCCGGCCGACTTGGCCTTGCCAACAATAAATAACAACAATTATTGCGGCTATTTACAATAACAGTGAGCAGCGAGACGATCGCGAGACGTTCGAAAAAGAGTCGCTTGGCAGCCAGTCTCAGAGCAAGCGTCCAAGGCGAAGGTTGTGATTGAGTCGTCGTTTCTTGAGCAGTGAATCTTTTTTTGTTCAAAGTCCAAAGCTACAGCGATTCCAATTATTTTGTAAACATTATTCAGACAACAATTTGCAAGGTGAGTGTGTGATGAACTATTGCAAAATTACAAACCTGACGCAGCAGTTTTCAACGAAAAAAAACCAAGAAGACAAGAAATCGGGTCAGTTCTAGTTTGAAAAAGAGTTGCATTCGAGGGCGAGGCAGTCTGAGAAGCAGAAAAGCGTAACCAGTATACAAGTAAGCCAAGTTTTAGTGACGTGGACAGTGAAAAAGAAGCAACAATCAACGCTGTTGCTGTTGTTGCTGTTGTTGCTGCTGCTTGCTTTCTTTTGCCTACCTGTAACAACGGCAATGAACTTTGCTTTGGCCAAGACCAGCGCTTGAGGCGCCGTTTCATAATTATTATTTATCTTTCATATAAGAAAAGTGAAAGTATCAATATATTAAATTGATTTTTAACATTTAAGCCAATGGTTACGTTTGCAAGAGTTGCATGTTTAAAATTTCGAAACAGTAAAATAACAAAATGTTTTTAACCGAGAAATTCAAAATTTTTATATTTCAAGTTTTAGGTGCTAAACAAGTTTCGATTTGAGACAATCGACGTGGTGGCATTTGGCGCATTATATAAACAAATTTGCATATGTAGACACATATATACACACTTAATAATGTGCATTATTTATAGGATGGGTTTTCTGTTGTCTTGGTTGCCAAGCGACCATTACTTGCGTGATATCTTCGCCATAACACTCACAGCGGCTTTTGCAGCCACCTTGCTGAGTATTCGCTTCTATTTGCGCATTACGGCGGGCCGTTGTTTCACTGAGGTAAACCTGACTGCCCCGCTCCTATCCTGAAATCCCAATCCAAGCCTATACAAACCGTTAGCCCACTAAATGAATCGTTTATCACAAATGCGACGAGCAACACAATTCCAGTTAGATTTATTACACACTGTAATGAATAAGCGTCATATAGCATGGATAGCCCCATAATAAACTTTCTTCTCTCGTTCTACTCGTTCGTCAAACCATGACGTAGACACTTTATTAGCTGCGGATACTTTAACGGTAATTGTACTACAACTGTAGAGATCACATAACAAGAAAAACAAAGCTCATCGGTTTCACAGGGGTCGACAATTAAGCTCTCCGCTGATGACCATAGAGAATATAAAAAGCGAAAACAACATTCATTAATGGCATTTTTTTACGAGCCAAGTAAGAAGCTGCGATTACATTAATTTGGGAAATTAACTTGGGTTGTAAATAATTAGAGGTCCCACTCACTTAACACGACTTTGTTTATTTGATTCGATTTGAACTAAATAACGTTTTCCACTGACTTACAGACAAAAATGGAGGGAAAAACTGTCATCATTACGGGAGCCAACGGTGGCATTGGAAAGGAAACCGCTAAGGATCTGGCTGGACGTGGAGCGCGCGTAATTATGGCATGCAGAAATCTGGAAACAGCAAATGCTGCAAAGGGTAAAGATCAAGATCTTTAACATTATATGAATTTTTTCATTTTAATTTTTTTCCAGATGAAATCATTAAGGAGACTAACAACAGCAAAATTTTGGTCAAAAAACTTGATTTAGGCTCTCAGAAATCAGTGCGCGAGTTTGCTGCCGATATTGTAAAGACTGAGCCAAAGATTGATGTTCTGATCCACAATGCCGGCATGGCACTCGCATTCCGTGGCCAGACAAGTGAGGATGGCGTTGAACTGACCATGGCCACAAATCATTATGGCCCATTTTTGCTGACACACTTGCTCATCGATGTCCTGAAGAAGAGTGCTCCAGCACGCATTGTCATTGTTGCCTCGGAGCTGTATCGTTTGGCGTCCGTCAATGTAAATAAGCTGAATCCCATTGGCACCTTTCCCGCTGCCTATTTGTACTATGTGTCCAAGTTTGCCAACATATACTTTGCCCGCGAGCTGGCCAAGCGCATGGAGGGCACCAATGTTACAGTTAACTATTTGCATCCCGGCATGATTGACTCGGGCATTTGGCGCAATGTGCCCTTCCCCTTGAACCTACCTATGATGGCCATCACGAAGGGATTCTTCAAAACAACCAAAGCGGGCGCCCAGACCACAATTTATCTAGCGACCTCCGATGAGGTGGCCAATGTGTCTGGCAAGTATTTCATGGACTGCAAGGAAGCTACACTTAATGCCGGCGCCATGGACATGGAGAAGGCTCGTCAAATTTGGGAGGAGTCCGTTAAGATTGTCAAGCTGACGCCACAGGATCCCAAGATCTAAGAAGTGTTTGAAAAAAATGCTCAATTATTACACAATTTCATTACATACACTATCCATAATTGGGGGGAGTAAACCATAAGCTTAAGTTTTCCACGGTATTGAATAAACTACTCATACAACCAATTTCTGAATTTTAATACAGCTTTTAGAAGACTTATTTAATCAAATAAATTCTGAATTTTATTATATTACTTTTACTTTCACATTCGTTGATGTAAAGTCCTAACAGTTTATATAGCAAATCGTTTATCTTAATTCTTTTCTCTGCTTAATAAATGAAAATCACCATAATTTATTTTTTTACCGGCAAGTAAGATATTCTGTTAATAACAATTTGGCAAATGTTACTGGTATTATTTTACGTATATTTATTAGTATTTATTTTAGTTTAACATCGTTCTACTGAATAAGAACTAGTTCAATAGTTCTGTTAGCTTTGTAGGGAAATTTGAGTTTATTTTAAAAGTCAACTGCTTGTATTTATAGTTTCTTGTTTAATTTTCTTTGGTTTGTGAGAAATAATAAAAGCGACAAATCACAGCGGCAGTAGGTAATTCGATATGTCCAAAGAAGAACCCGCTTACTAAACTGGTAGCCAAAATATTTCTCACACGCTGCTCGGTCAATTCTGTCACCTGTTGAGGGCGGTTTGATGCAGACGGGCAGGCGGGCGATCAAGCAAAGGATACTCACAAGGGACACTGCTGTTGCTCCTGGTGGTCTTAATCTGATAAAATTGCGATCGCATCGCATTGTCTCTTTGCCAGCGCCATGGCACCCCTCTGCGGTTATACAAACTGATTATTATCAGCGACTGGTTGGCACGTGACTTCTTGTTCCGGTAGTGCTCTGTGCTCCTGGCGCCTGGCGTCAATGATAATGATTGCTAGCTAATAATATGTTAACGGCTATAATTGAAATTTAATATTTATCCAAAAGCTTACAGGATAATCATTTGCGGTTAGATAATGAAACGTGCCACTGTCGATAATTGCCGCTGAATAACCGCCCTCCACTCCACACCACCCCCCTGCTGCTGTGAGAAACTGTCATAGCCCTATTGCCATCTTTAGCGCATTTGTTTGAGGAAGTGATTCTCTAGTAATAAAAAACAGTAGCAGGCAGTCGAGTGCGATTTTATTGTTACATTGGCTTGTAGCTGCCAGTCAGTCTGTTTTCCCATTGATAAGGGACAAGAACCCTTCTTCTTCTTGAGGCTCTTGAAAGTATCGCCTTACAAATTCAATTTGGCGCGCTTCACTCAAGTGTAATTTCGTAGTATCCACAAACATATTTCGGAGTTGAAGTTCCAACTGTAATTCAAGTCGTTTTTGGGGGGCAGCTCACAGGACATATCCTGGCGCAGTCAGTTGCTCAAACTGTCTCTTCGACTGCATTCTGTTAGCAATGAGTCGTCGTTGCCTCGCGTTTAATAAGCAGGCTTAGGTTTTTAATAAGAAATAGGCTATGAGCTGAACTCGGTGCCCAATTCGTACAGCTGTCAGCAATGGTAAGTCCTACGTCCATCGTCCTGCAACGGCTGCGCCTGTCAATTGGTCATCGATACTTTCTTCAACCGGGCTGACATATGCAGTGGGCTGCTTATTGTAGGTGTAAGTGGCATTATATAGCACAAGTAACAGTTGTTAATATATATTCAAAATAATATTTACACCAAAATAAAGAACATTTACATTTACACAACTAAAACACCTTTAACATAAGCTTATCCGTTTATATGATTTAAAATTAAAAATAAGTATTTCATTTGGCATACTTGACGTGGCTGAATAAGTACAGCGTTTTAAATAACTGTAGCAATACAACAATTTCATAGCCAATGAAAACAATATGAATTAAAAATAATTAATTTAGTTTTGCATGATGTTTCATTCATTTCTTTTCTTATTTTCTTATGTTAACCACACTTTACAGACCTTGATCTAAGACACTTTTTATTGATTTCATAAGGTTCATTTGCTCTTCATGGTTATATCATTATACGTAAGTAAGTAATTTATTGGTTTTTAGATTCGCCAAATTACTTGCGATTAATTTTAACTTGGCGCTTGTAAATCATTATAGTTATATTTTTTATTAAAAATATTGTAAATTAAAAATGAAAGCACTTAATGGATGTACGCTACATACAAAATAAAAGAGCTTATCAGTTTGCAGAAAAAATCAGATATTATGCATAAGCAAAAATAAGTATTTAGAACTTCAACTAGAATGATTACACATCTATAACATATATATATATATATATAATTTGACTAACTGCCAATCTAATTGGTAAGCGCCCGCCTATTCCTAAGCAAATATATTTAATTTTATTTTGAATGGACATCTAGCGACATTAGCATGTCGAATGACTTGACTAACAACATCATAAAAGCAAAGTGTAGTCGGGCTTGAGAAGCCCTAAGAGTGCCGCCCGAAAAGTATTTCATTGATTTTTGAAGCCTCGTCCATACACAGAACACAGAACGCAGCACAAAAACACAATACAGAATACCGAACCCAGCGCAAAATGAAACCAATGCTTCACTGAACTCGCTTTGGAGGCAGACCAGCAACAATTGTAGTGAGGACGACCAGGACCAAATCAAATACTTTGAATAAACAATGATTGGGTTGAGCTCTGAGGTAAACAAATTCACGTGCAGGGCAGTTGATAAATTGTGATGAGCTTCATGATGAGCGGGTGTGATAACAGGTACAATAGCTGGTGAGGGGTTGAACTTTTTCTGAACCGTTTATCCCGTCTCTTATTATGTAACAGTTTATCTCAGGAGCGGGAAATGATTTTAACAATTCTGTGGTTAATTCCGAGGGGGGAATTGAAATTAAGGCAATCCGTGTGGGGCGTGTGGTGTACACAGCTGTATGACACCTGAGCACACTTGGAAACCCAAGTGAATATTTCTAATCATCGTGAGCAAACGAAAATTGTTATTGATATCCAGTCCAATCCAGGCACAATACTGGTTGCCGGTTACCAGCTACCAGACTCCATGAACTGATTTTAATAGTGAGCCTAATGCGATCTGACAATCGGCAGCAAAACATGGGCTCAGTGTTAGGGCTCAGGCTCAGCTCAGCTCATGTCCTCTACGAGTTGTCGACATGAAACCGATCGCAGCAATAACAACAACAACAACAAAACTGGTTAGGATCCAAGCCTTGCTTTGATTATGTTGGCCAAAACTTTTAACACACACGACGTTGTTGCTGTAGTCCCTGATTAAAATTCCCACCAATATGGTAAGATGATATGAGCAATCACTGAAAGCCTTTACACTTAACTGACTCAAATAATTAAAAAAAAATTTTGTTATCCAATTTTTTTGCGTGGTAAAGATTGTAGACAGTTACCATAATCCATTTAAGTTGTCATTTCAAAAGAAATCTTTCATTATTTTTATAAAAAATTTTAAGTAATTTTAATATTTAATTTATATTTTCAACCTTAATAAGTTTGAAATATCGGTCAGATATATTTAGTTTTTTATGATAAAACCAACTATCAAAATGACTCTTGTAGATTGTTCTTAAACGTTGTAGCATAAGGTAAAATAGTTAAATATTGATAAAAAAAATATATATATATATTTACAATACATTGTGATGTGATAATATTATTGTTAATAGCTGATTTTTTGACGAACACTGGTTGCAGGTTACAGCGATTCTGTTGCCATGATTAGTCTAGGCGAGAGACAAGTCGAAAACAAGTCGCTGTGAAAATAATAATGTTTCATAATTTTTTTTCGCATTCGGCTTACAAGAAAACACAACCACAATGAGAGATATCAAATGTCGCAAAAATAATTCACAATTGTCGGGTTGTTGTAACTATGCAAAAGAGCAACGATCGATCGATCGATAGATTTAAATGAGTGGGGCAAGATACAATTGTCATTGGTCGCTAGAAATGAGAATAATCAGTTTGTTGCTGTCGCGCTTAGTGAGTTAGTCAGCGACAGAGCGAATGTGTGTGAGTGTGTGAGGGAGATGGGGCTGCCCGGCCTGATAGAGTGACGGACTGTCACACAGAGCAGTGGCAGAGCCAAACACGTTTAACCACAAAGAATGGAACGAAGGAAGCAGAAAGCCGCCGTTGAAGACGATCAATGGTCGCAGTCCGGTCGGCTCGGGGATATCTGGTGTCGAGCTGTAAAGATATTGGGTGACAAATAAAAACTACTGAAAAACTGCTGTTGCTGCTTCTGCTGCTACGTATGAATGAGCTTGTTGGACGGGCGGACACTGGCTCGGGCTCGGGCACAGGGGTTGGGTTAGTTGTCGCCGCAAAAGCCGGCATACCGGAGACGAAGACGGAGACCGAAGCGCATTGGTTGGTTGTTGTACAGTCCGTGCTGCCCCTGCTGCTGCTGCTGATGGTGGTGGTAGTGGTGGTAGCTGCTGGAGGGGGTGTCTACGTCAAAAACAAGAGCAACAACAACAAAAATAACAGCAACACTCTGCTGTAAGGGTCTCTCATGTGTAGTTGAGCACTTTGTGTCATTGTATCTGCTGAGAGTGTGTAAAGTTGTGTATGTTGCTTTGACGTTGTTGTCTTTTGCGCCCTTTTGTCGCTTATTTGTAATTAAGTGAGCATTTTTTCTGTGGTTGTCGCTTTGACGTTGCCTGACTGGGCCCTGTCGCCAATATCGGCCGAGACTCTTCGAACTGAAACTGACAATTAGTTGCTGTCTTATGCTCGTCGCCGAAAGTCGCTTCTTGCCCCCGCATTGACTTAAAGTATTGATTTAAATAACGGTTCTACTTAGTAACTATAACCAAGAAATTCTATCAAACGTGTCACAATCAATACAAAAGATTTCAAATCTAAAAATTACACATTAAAAAAAATTAATTAAAAAAAAGTTTGTGAATTAAGAATGTGTTATCAAAATTTGTGAAATATTCAGAAAGATCTACATTTGAAAACTTATATTAAGTGCTGTGTGTTAATAATGAGAAATATGTGTTTAACGAGAAGGTGCGATTCTTTAATATTCAGATGAAATATTGAATACTTTTAAAGATAATGTATTTAAATATCCAACAAATATTGATTATTATTAAAAGTGATATATTTCCAATATATACTATGTTAAATAACATAATATAAATATATTTTCGTTATTTCCACATCCGCAATTTTCAAATGCAGTTTGAAATAAATCGATTTATTTATAAAAACATTATTAAATACCAGAAACTGAAAACTATGTAAATTTGTGTTTAAATATTTTTTTAAGAAAATTGTTTCTTATTATTTTGATTCATAATTAAAAGTGTATATTTAAGGCGCTCTTTAAATAAATTTAAGTTTTATTAATGGAGAAGTAACTCATTAATTTTTTTATAAAATATTGCAGAACTAAAGTATAATTTCAAATTTGTGATATTGATAAAACAAGCCGGTAATCTTTTTATTTAAAGATTTACAAAGTGATCTAGCCAACTTTTTTGAATAACATAGAGTATTAAAAACTATTCCTCTTGCGTTTAATTTCATTTAACTAAACCTTTTAATTATTATATTAACAACCCTAAATATATATTAGAAAATAAGTTAAATACAAAATGTATCTTTAATTATAACATGTATCCAAAAAATAGATTGAATTATATTACATCAATAATCATTACTAAAAATGCAAAACCTATAAATAATTAGAAAATATTGAATTTGTGATTTTTTAGCTGGAAATGGCAAATGACGCAGCAAAATGAAACGTAGAAAAACAAGAAATAAAATTCAAAAGCCAGCTGGAGTCATGTCATGGGATTGTTATATAAAGGTTCCAAACTCTTGAACATAATTCTGGGTGAGTGTTGAATTTCATGGAGTTGAGAAAGCCGCCCCCAAGCAGCCCACTCCACCAAACTGAGCCCAGAGCATAGGCAAAAGCAAATGGCGGCGAGCTCGCTCATTTTCGCCAGTGTGTGTGTGCGTCTCTATCTGTGTGTGCGCTAAGGGGCGGAGTTTCGCGCACAGTGGGCCGCAGCTTGCTGTGAACTGTGTGAAATTATTATCTGTCAGATGCGCATTGCCATAGTGAACTCATTTTCCAAGAGATTTTGTATCCCTTGTTTTTTTTTTTTTTTTTGGGCACACCTGCGCAGATTCCCTGGAAGATCAAGAGGGTGGAGCTATGTACATATCGTGCGATGTCTCAAACGGAGGTCCTGTGGAACCAGAAACGGGCTATGTGCCCAATAATCCATTATTTGGCCTGGCGCTGGACAGTCCGCAGGTATTTAATCGCGCTAAAAAATTATTATTTTTCGGTCGGTTGAAGTTTTCCGTGTCGGTGTTGACTAAAGGAGATTTTTCGTATCTGGCCTTTATAGCAAGAGTGCGCTGCATCCTGCGTCGGCTGCTTATCCTGCCAAGGCAACACAGCCCTGCCCATCTCCTCGTTGACCAGCAGCGACTTCGACTGCGGCGGTTGCTTTGATCCGACAATTGGAGTACTGAGCAGTCAGATCAACACAACGCCGCCGGCCAGTAATCTATCGGCGTGTGGGAGTGGCAACAATAATAACGGAGCCTCGCTTGCTGGAAACGGCAGCTATTGGAGTACTGACGAGATGGCATCCACATTTCCCGGCCTACCGCCACTGGACATAGATCCGTTGCCCAGTCTGTTTCCCTTCTCACCATGCGGCGCCTCCTACAATTTTGCAAGCAATCCACATCAGGCTTCCCTCTCCTACACGGTGCATCCGCACCAGATGCTCATCTCACCGAACGGCAGCCAGCAGCAGGTTCACTCGCAGACATCGTCCACGCATCCCCATCAGCTTCAGCCTCAGCACATGCAGCAGGCACTCAACCAGGCATCGCATGGTGGTAACACGCTCCATAATCACAATCACACTAGCAACGGCTTCATTGGCAACGCTCCAGGCACTGGCGGTTCCGGTACTGGCGGTGCCTGTTATTACGATAGCACAGCCAATGCAACAGCACCGCCCATGTATCCAAGTATGAGTGTGAATGTCAGCATGAACATGACCATGCATCATGGGTATGGTGCCGACGCTGGTACCGTGCCTATGCAGTGCTCCCAAATGAACTGGACGCCGCCGAACAACTCTGCGACGGCCGTTAATGTGCTCTACCCACCACTGTTGAGTCCAACGCACTATCCCGCTTCGGCCACCTATTCGTTCACCGCTGATTTCCGTGCACCGCCACCAACATCCCTTAGCGGCCTGCCATCGCTGTCCGACAAGGAATCGCCATCGCCACCTGCGTCCAGTACAGCCAATGCGCTGGGCTATTATGCATCGGGTAGTGGTGGGCAGAGCTACACGCCGCCCAACAAGAGTCCCATCTATCAGGCAGCCGCTCTAAGTCTCGGGTTGGCTACTTTTGAGGACGAAGAGGAGAGCATCGAGGATGGGGATGGCGATGGTGAGGGCAGCGCCGGCGGCGATATGAAACCAAATTTATGCCGGCTGTGCGGCAAGACGTATGCGAGACCAAGTACACTAAAGACGCACCTACGGACCCATTCGGGAGAGCGGCCGTATCGCTGTCCAGACTGCAACAAGAGCTTCTCACAGGCTGCCAATCTGACGGCACACGTACGCACACATACGGGACAAAAGCCGTTCCGCTGTCCCATTTGTGATAGACGCTTCTCGCAGAGTTCCAGCGTCACCACGCACATGCGAACCCATTCAGGTGAGCGGCCATATCGCTGTTCATCCTGCAAGAAGTCCTTCTCGGATAGTTCCACGCTGACCAAACATCTGCGCATCCACAGCGGCGAGAAGCCCTACCAATGCAAATTGTGCCTGCTCAGGTAAGTGTGGTGATGTGCTTTCTGGAATTGGACTGGAACTAACCCCAACCCTCTCATATAAATACATTTATAAACATAGATTCTCGCAATCGGGAAATCTCAATCGGCACATGCGCGTTCATGGCAACAATGCGAATGGTACTGGTGGCAATGGCAGTGGCAGCAGCAGCAGTATTGGTGGCAATACCTCCGGCATTGGTGGTAGCAGTCTCATCACATGACAAAAACCGCGCAGTGCAGGAGGTTTTCAGCATTATCACCCCCCGCACCCGCACCCGCACCCGCACACACACCCACATACACACACACATACGCATCCACACCACATGCATCACCACGCCCATGCCCACGCCCACGCCTACGACTATGGGAATTACAGCATAAGCGACTATACTCCACCCGGCGCAACACAAAACTATTCAGGGTATTATTTTTGCGCACTTAACAAGCCATCTAAATTCGAGCGATTCTATTAGATACGTAAATACCAAGTAATCCAAAATGGAATTACTCGTAAATATCAACATTTGGCTTCAGTTCCCAATAGAACCACATTGAAATGCAAAAATGCTCAAAGTCCAATTGACATCGACAAACTTATAAAAAAAAGAAAAACGCATCGAGGCCTAAGTGCTGAACTTGTACATATATATTTATATAAACTCATTTTGTATTTATTATTTGCATCGCATATATTAAAAAACATTAGTTCATAATTCTAACGTTTTCATGTAAATGGTAGTTGAAAAACACGCATAAATCTATCCAAAATTAGCCAACGAATATACATTAAGTCAACACAAACCTAGGCAAAGATTACCAAGATAATTATATAATTAAATACTTTTAATCTGTTGGATTTAAATGTGCTAAATATTCATCAACAAAATATGAACGTAAAGCTTATAATATTTTGAAAAAATTACAACGGTATTTATTCGAGTGTGTCAAAATTTATGCTTCTGTAGTTACCAAATAGCAGCACCCAGAAAATATTTACTTAAGTCATTGTATATTTAGATATAATTGTACTTATAAGTATAATTTTAAGTCAGGTGCTTTGATTTAAGCCAATTTTACGTATACTGAAATTAAATGCATACAATATACATTCAAACAGTCAACAACTCATTTAAAAAACCATTTCATCGAAATAATGGGGGAAGAAGAAAATCAAAATAATTTGAGAAGTCTGAAAATAATTTAAAATCCAATCTTACGGGTTATCTGTGCAAACTAGGAATCTTTGAAAATTCTAAAATCATCCATTTGTGATGAAAAGCGGTCTTTTTAAAAATGTTCTCACTATTACTCATTCAAACATAATTTCAGAAGGCGCAAAAGAAAGTTCAAAGTCAGATAAGGAAAAAATTTAATTTGAAATTACGGTTTAGTTAGTACAAACTGATTTTAAAAAATATCATCTGCAATATAAATGGCTTCCTTGTCGCTCCCGCAAATTAGCCGTGAGCCATGTACATCGAATGAATTGACGGGATTGCGTATGTCGGTCAGCACACCATCCACATTAACCAAGGAGCGCACTCGATCACCGCTCAGCCAGGCACTGTGGCCATCGTTTTTGCTTATTTCAATGTGCTGCTTATTCTCGGACCACATCCATACCTCGCCAGCCTCGGCGGCGCTAAACAACTTCGACGGATCCTGACGATGATATCCTATGTCGGTGATGGGACTGGTGTGTGCGCTGAGATATGCGGCTGGATATTCGAAATTGCGCAGATCCCATACCGTAATGGAGCCCTCTTCGCTGCCGCAGATAAGGATGTGTTGTTGCATAGGGTGCGTGGCCATCGCAGACACAAAATTCGAGTTCTTTGGATCCTGGCTGGAAGCAATGAATGATATGTCTTGTTGCCCCGTGCTGTCAACTCGTACATCAAGCATTCGAATGACGCCCATTCGATTGCTTGTCACAAGATGATGCTGGTTAACAAAGCATACGGCCAATAGGGATACGCTGTCGGCATCGATGGCTCGTTTCACTTGCTTCAAATTGTGGGCACTCAGCACATTGACGCAGCCGTCTTCCCCAGCGGTGGCTATATCGTTGCCATATATATCAATTGCTGTGCATGGTGCACCATTTTGACTGCATTTGTATTCGTGCAGGCGTTCGCTGCGCTCTAAGAGTTCCAATTGATCGCTCTCGAAGGCCCTGTGCACTTTCATCAAGCTAAGGTGGCCTATAAAAAGTGGAAAATGCATTAATATTATAACCTAGGGCAGATCTCGAGGGCTAACCGTCGGCACAGCTCGCAGCCAGAGTGTTGTCGTTGACAAACTCCAAGCCGGTGACATCGCCATTCATGGCGACTTTATCGTGGCAGCGCGGAATGTGCTGAACTTCTTGGTCGTAGGTATTGGCGTGCAGACGAAACAAGCGCACATAATTGTTTTCCATGTCCCAGCTGCCTGTTACGAAGCGCTCGCTCTGCTGCAGCTGCTCTGGCAGCCAACGCACCTTTAATACCTTCTCAGAAACGTAATGGGCTGCTACTTTTGTGGCCATACTGTTATTCTTATTTAAATATCAAGTCAACACACAAATGAACTGAATTGCTGCCGGTCTCTTGCCGCAAACATATGATCTGCTAGCTAACAGTAAGCCTGATTAAATGCGGCGCAAATTTGAGGTTAACAGCTAGAATGGCTTCGAAACCAGAGGCTTAACAGCGCAATAGCGAGCAGAGTTGTCAGTCTGTGTTGTTTGGGTTTTACGTGCTTGGAAAAATAATCTTAAGAAAATACCAAATTTGCAGAACTTTCCAACACTTGATGTAATTTTGGCGCCAAATTACTGCAAACAAACACAACAACTTTGGAATGGACAAATACTTAATTAAAATGCCTGTGAAACCAAAAAAAATTACTGAGAAAGTAAGAAAAACGTAACTATAATCACATAAAATATAATGATTGTTTTTGAATGTTTTTAAAGAAAATCTCTGCCAAAGAAGAAACAGTTAAGGCAACCAATGCTGCCAAAAAACAAATTGCAGCGAATAATAACAAGCGAAAAAATCAAGGTACACCTGAAGTGGTAAGTTGAGTTGTTTTATATTTGTACAACACAATAAATGTATTGTTGTATATTGCAGATGACGGACAAGGAAAATGCCGATAGTGAGAATCCACCAAAACGTAGGAGCAGCCGTGTTACACGCAGTACAAGATCCATGACTGAGGACGGCCCAGCATCACCGGAGAAGGAAGTTCCACAGAAGTTGCCATTCATCAAGTATCGCGGGGCCATTAAATACTTCACCGAAAGTCAAGAGATCGCTGCATCTGCGGATGAAGTCATGTAATTACAGAATATTTATTGCAGAAAAACTATAGACTAAGATAATGTTTTTTAGGCAATGGGTTGAGAAACAAACCAACTTGGATATTGTGCCCATGGCATTTGACATGGAATGGCCGTTTTCATTTCAAACCGGACCCGGCAAATCATCAGTTATACAAATCTGCGTAGATGAGCACTGTTGTTATGTGTACCAGCTAAGCAAATTGAATAAAATACCCGCAGCCCTGGCGGCTCTCATAAACCATCCTAAAGTGCGACTGCATGGCGTTAATATAAAGGCGTAAGGTTTAACATAAAAAATTATATAAACGAATCTTTAATATTTTCCATTTGAAGCGATTTTAGGAAGCTTCAGCGCGACTTTCCTGAGATTTTAGCCGAACCGCTTATTGAAAAATGTGTCGATTTAGGCGTGTGGTGCAATGAAGTCTGCGAAACTGGTGGCAGATGGAGCCTTGAACGGCTGGCAAACTTTATAGCTAAGAAGGCTATGGACAAGAGCAAGAAAGTGCGTATGAGCAAATGGCATGTTATACCGCTGGACGAGAATCAACTAATGTATGCGGCCATTGATGTTTATGTGAGTATAAAACATACTTAGCAACCAATACGAATACAAATCATCAATCTTTTTAGATCGGTCAAGTTATTTATCGGGAAATAGAACAACGCGAGAAGGTAAAGTTGAAAAATGAGGCCGAGTTTAAGGAGCAGAATGGTGAAGCTGCTTTTAAAGTGGTTAAGGGGCTGGGCGAAAAATTTTTGGCAAAGATAAACACGGTGACACTCTAAGAAAGCGAATAAGATTTTTGTAAAATTTTAAAAATATTTAAATTATTGTTATTTATAGATTTACTTAGGATTTACCTTTGCTAGATCCTTTTGGCTAAGATTAGTGTCAAATGAATTCGACTCTGTATTCAAATTTACTAAATCGGATCCCTTTTTAGGATTTATTCATTAGAGTTTTTAATGGCCGTTTTAGGCCAAGTTTCTCAATATACATTACAAATTTTACTACATCGCACCGTTTGTTAGACATTATTTATAAATTTGTACTTCTGCTTAATTAGACCTTATTAACATAAATACACATTTACTACATTTTGTAACTTGCAATAAATTTTAATTTTGTAAATTCGCTTTAAACATTTCTTAAATTAAAATAATTATATCCATCGAACAGCGCAGCTCACTTGAATAAGGGACGACGCGATCCTACCGCCTCCAGCTTGCGCTTAAGCACATCATTATCCAGGTCGATCTGGCGCTGAATATTCTTGCGATTAACGGCGGCGCTTGTCAAGCGAGGCGGTGTTTGTTTCTGCAACCATAATATTGGGAGTATTCTTTATCATGTTTTAGAAAGTATAATTACCTTAGCCTGCACACTATTACTGGATTTAACTGCACTAATGGTTGGTTTGATTGTGCTCTTCACATTCATCATTTTCTTTAGCAAGATGTTATTCGCTCGCTCAATTTCACGCACTTGTGGATTGGTGAAGCTGAAGCTTTTGCGACCCAAGTTCTTATAGCTGGAAACAGACAGTTTGAACAACGAAGATTGGATTTTTCATAGTACCTACTCACTTCATCTCCGATGAGATAACGGAGCGTGGACGACCGAGTTCAATGTGGAAGCCACTGTTGTCGCTGTTATAGCTGCTAGGAGTGACACTGGAAACGCGACAGTTAATTCGAGCTAAATGCTGCTGGCCAAGATGAGGATAGCGCAACAGTCCATCGCCCTGCCCGCACTCGTCCATAAAACACGGCTCCTGCGCGGGCTGATGAACATCAATGTTTGACGGACAACGGCAGTTACGACGACTTAATTTCTCCGAACTTACAGAGCTGGAAGTTTTGGACTCCTCATATTCTTCTTCCATATACGTTTCCGGTATCTCGGACATTTCTTTACCTTGTTTCTTCAACAGATCGGTGGCCATTGCCAAATGCTCGAAAGCACTATTGTCTGTTGTGCCACCATGGAGACGATAGGATTTCATAATCATCTCTGACATTTGTTGCATTTGCTGTTCCAGAAATTTTACATTAAGCTTTTCAGCTGTGCCCAATCCATCGCAATCCAATGCATTGACATGTGGTACCTTATCGATATCTGATGAGTGTAGCTGAGGCACTGGAGCTGCTTCATCAGCATCAGCAACGGGACTTTTCGCCAGATCTGGATGGCACTTATGTTCTCGAATAATATATCGTGGTGCTGGCACTGGCACTGGCTTGACCTCACTGTCCGAGTTTAGTGACGACTCCATTTCGCTCTCGTTGGCATCGACAACTTCGACAAGATCCTGATTTTGGGGTTGCAGTTGATCATCGGACATTTCAGATTTGGTTTCCTGCTCAATCTCGTCTTTCTCTTCAAGTTTTCCAATTTCAAGATCTTTCTCTTCATTGCTTTGCTCTGATTCGTTATCATAATTATCGCATATAGTTTCCACACCATCCCCAATCTCGTCTTCTACTTCCGTTTCCAATTCAGTCTGATCCTCATCATCGATCCGATTGGTACTGGGTACAAGTGTGCGTACTGAAATAGTTTCCTCATCCGTCTGTTCATCTGTTCGTAGCGATAACTGATTTACCTCGGCCACCGTCTCTGTGATGAATCCTTGTTCCTCATCGTCGGAAGAGGAGCTGGCGTATTTTAACTTGTTCTCACATGGGAATCCGCTGCCACCGCCACTGTATTTTGCGCAAAGCTGCAGGCGGCGAGCATGGGGCTGTGGGAAGAGTGGCACTTGGTTGAGGCTAAACTGTTTGATTGTCAGCTCGAGCAGCTGGTCCTGCTCCGTTGCACTTACGTTGCCTCGCAAATACTCAGCCTCGACATCGTTGTCGCTCTGTGAATCGCTCCCATCAAACGATCCTTCTTCAATCTCCTGCTCTTCTTCTACCTCTGACAGAGATTCCTCATCAAAGGTCTCGTCCATGTAGTAATCCTCGTCAGAGTTGACTAGCGGTGTTGTCATTTTACAATGCTGTCTTGTTATTCTGTTTACTCAGTGTAAAATAGTTAAAAAATATAATAAGTTTTTCTCGAGTTGTATTGTTGACAAGAGTCCGGGGAACTTTTAGTATTGGCCTAAAGTCGATCTTAGACTAGGACATATCGTGCGTCGATTACTGGGTTTACTGAGTTTGATTTCTTGCTTCGCTTGTTACACTCCACTAAAATGTGGCACACTGACGTGTCGAACAAATGGTGCACTGAACCCATCCTGCAAACACCCTGAGCTTAAGGTTAGGGCAGGTGCTACCATGTAACGATAGTTTCGTCTTCTTTTGTTGTTTTCTTCTAATCGTCTATTGCATTTAAATTGATTTTAGACTGTCTTGAAGCGGTGCTACTAATCGCTGGCTGGTCACTGACTTCCACCTGACAAATACTATGTTTATTTGGTAGTCCTTGCAGTCTGAGGTTGCCGTGGACGACGGAGCAGGCGCAAAAGGTATGTTGTTTCTCCACTCGACCATTACAGTGTACACTTGTTGTGCGATTAAATATATTTATTTTTGGAATTATAATAATATTAATAAAAATACTTGTAATAGTATTGCATATTGTTTATTTAATATATGGAAAATTAATTTCTAAAATCAATGAAAATTTAATACGTTTTCTGAGTCCAAACTATTTTAATATGAAAACATTTTCAATTTCGATTTTCTTTTCCGATTTTTTCTTCTTAATATGCAATGTAATTAATGTCAAGATAATAGTGGGGTCAATTTTGTTTATACCAAAATTTTTGAAAAATGATGCGCACTACATTATAAATATAGACTTAATTTTGAAATTTTAGTGTACACTATAAAAATTCGCCAAACCTATTGAAATTTGTAAACATGTAAAAAAAATATATATAATTCGGATAGACTAAAATTACTCTAAACAACATACAAAATTTCATACATACAAATATATACAATGTGTAATGACCAAATTTTATAGTTTTTGGCAGACTTTCATACAGTTGGCAAAGATCGCTGCTGAAATATTTCATATTTCGTAGATAATCAAAAAGAATTTTGCGGTTGCATTTCGCAAGCTTTAACTCGAATCCCCCTTCAAAAGTCTTCTGAAAACGCCAGTGGGGCGAAAAGCTTTCTTACGCACTCTCACACGATGGGAAAGTTGAATGAATGCGAAGCGGCGGCAACTTTAACCGCCGACAACAGTCGCCAGCCGTCAACTTCATATGTAAATATTGGCCAAGTGCCGAGTGGCAAGTGCCGACTGCCGAGCTGATGAGCGGAAGAGCGGAAGAGGGAGAGAGAGTAAGCGATGTGCAACTGCGCAGGTGTGAAGAGAGTAGGAAACCACCGCTGCAGAGCCGCCACGTGCGAGGGAAGAGTGCTTGAGAGAGACTGAGTTGAACGGAGCCGAGGCAATCTCGCCAGCGGGCAACTCATTTGGCCAGGAAGCTTCGTGGCGTACGGGCGTGTTATCGTGCCGGAAAATGCGCGCGTAAAACTGATAAAAAAAAGAGCCATAAGCATAAAGCACAATAATTAGAATTGAAGGAATAAGTGTAGAAATAGAGCAAACAAAACCGAATACCAGCGAGCAGTTAACCAATGCTGGCCAAAAGCAATTTATCTGTGCGTGTGTGTGTGTGTGTGTGAGCGTGTATGTTTACTAAGTGAATGAACGCGAATGAAGTGGCAACAAGGTGGCTAAAAATCATACGCGAGATAATAATGTTGGCCAGCGAATGTTTGGACAACCAGCGCAAGTACGAGCTAATTAAAAACCGTCCAAAGTGCCGCTTAAAATAAATAAATAATATTCAACAGCTGTCTATCTCGAATGAAAATTGAGCTTATATCAACAGCAGTTAACACACACATCCACATACACATTTGAAGATGGAAGCAAAAGGCATATTTTCTTGTGGGCTGTTAGCCAATTATTTTGTTAAATCAATAGAAATACTTACGCGCTGTGCGCGCTTTAATGCCAGCGACAGTTGGCTAACAGCAGAGATTGCTAAGTAATTGCGTGCATGACTTTTCACTCGCAAGTTACCAAATTTTTTTGTGAGCCAAACTGCAGCAAATGCTCGCGCAATTTGGCTAAAAGCAGTCGCTTTCCATTGCTGCCGTCGCTGCTTTTAGGTAGGTCAAATGGCGCAGCCACATGCCAAAGCCGCAGCAACAGTCACTGGCAGAGTCATGCGGTTGGAGCCCTTTCAGTCTGTGCCGGAAATAAGCAAAGAACAACAGCAACAAAACAACAACAAAAACATGCACTAACAAACAACACACAACTGGCAACAAAGTTGAGGCAACCTGGAAAAAAACAGTCGAAAGTCAAAATTCATTAGGCATTATGCGGGGGCGTGGACTTTATAGTAGGCACAAAAAAAGGAGTAAATAAGCCAGACTTCCATCTTTAGAGCATATGTATATATATACTACTACTACTTTTTTATTTCTGTGTGTGCTTGTATAAAAATATATATTTTTTCATTTATCGATTTTTGACACTTGACTGCTTGGAGGAGAGGCGCCGTTAAAACGCAGAGCCGGCTAATAATGCTCAGTAGGTCAGCGGCTCGTCAGTCTTGAAGTGCGCCAGAAGCAACAGTGGCCAGCTGTGGCAAAGTAAAAAAAAATTAATGGAAAACTGTGTGCGGCACTTCGAATTATTCACACACTTTGTAGAACGCTGCATACATCCAAATTGAGTTATTCAACAACTATAAGCTATAAAGTAGTCGGCTGTTGATTATTTTAAGGCAACAAGACATTTGTAAAGAATACAATTTGTTGCATCAACTCGACTGCAAATACTGATTTCAAGATATATTTACTTTCAATGCAAGTAATACTTTACAACAGCTCTCAAAAACGAGAACCTGAAAACAGTGCCACAATTGGAGCAGCCTTAAATTGGGACATATAAAAAATAGCAGATCCTAAAGCAGACTCACTCTTCTCACTTTCCCCCCTCTTCTCACTCTCCTGTTCACAAGCAAACAAACAATAACAAATTCCTTCAAATAGACGAACACGCATTGTGAGCTTCTGGCGCGCTTGGTATACTTTTCTTGTGTAATGGACTGGGATGCCAAAGTCCTCCAATTCGCACTCGCTTTTGCTTTCGTCCTCGTCCTCGTCCTCGTCGTCGCCTGCGCTCTTGTCAACCGCAGCCAAGTTAAATGAAGCACATTACGCGGGGTGGGGTGCTGGGCTGGCAGTTAATAGCCAAAAGCCGGTGCTATGCAGTCGGGCAGCCTTGGACTGCGTTAATCATACGACCCATGCACCAATCTCAACAGAGTGAACGAAAAGTCAATCAGCGTTTAATTGACAGTTGCAGTCAATAGCAGGTTGCAACTGCCACAGCACTTCCCGAAAATTACGGAAACTACCGATCCGTTCAGCATCATTAGCCAACAGTGATGGATGCTTCCAATCGGAGGTGTTAGAATCTAAAGCGAACTGTCATTTGACTTGGCGCTGAATTTGAAGACTGTATTTATATGAAAAAATATTAAATGTTTAGCTCCTTTTTTGCTACATTTTAAATTTATTTGAATCTTAACTAAAAATTAAACAGTTCAAAATGAATTTAAAATGAGTTTCCAGTATTTTTTAAAATAGTTTTGTTGTTTTGATGAAAATTCAAAACAAATGGTTTCTATTTCACATAAAATAAAAAACTATAAGTTAAGGATCCTTCCAGTAACCAGAAGGAATACTGTGTAAAGATATTATTTTTTAAGGTAAAAGTTCGAAAAAAGATAATTTTAGCTTAATGCGCGATAATTTTTCTAATTGTTTACTTAATTTTTAATAGGTTTCGCCAAAGCATTTTATTAATTCTAACAGAAACAAACTCTTAACGTTTTATAAAACATTTTTGAATTTTCATATAATTGAACAAAGTTCAGCGTGGAATTTAGATCTGAGGTTGAAATTTTTAATTATCTTTTTAAACGATTAATTGTTGATTTTTCTACTCACCAAATATGTGAGTAATCAAGTTTTAGCATTTAGTACTGTCTGATTCAATTTAAACTGCTAGTAAACAAATCTTTATTTTTCCTTTTTCCTTTTAATTTTTGATTTATTGTTTAATTCATTTTGTATTGTTTGACTTTATTTGGAGCTAAAGTATTTTTAAATTTCAGTGGGGCGGTCTTAGATTGTCAACTTTGCCTCATATAAAATGGCTTATCTCTGGAAATGCTCCATCATTAGAAAGAGCACAGGAAAACTTCGTTGCAATAAAGTCTGATGCTTCAAAGCCAGTCACATCCTACCGTAAGAGGAGTCACATCCTACTTCACCTGCACACATCCATCTGAGAGAACGTTACTAGTTATTGGAACGATACTCAATCTGCCATTGAATGCAATTTGTTTTTGTGGCACACGGTGCACTGTGCTAATGAAAAGTCCTTACTGAGTCAGCAAACCTGTCGCGTTTTTTTGGGAGTTTTCTCATTTTGCAAATTAAGTGCCAGCGCGAGGGGAAAAGGAACCGCAATGGGGTGAAGGGTTGGGGTTTGATGCAGGTGAATGCCAAACATGCGTGGCACGTGAAGGACACAAAAAACAGCTCGCTCCATGTTACTGTAGGTGTGTGTGTGTGTGTGTGTGTTGTGCGTGTGTTTGCATGTAAATTACGAAATCGTGCAAAAAAAGGTGCCATTAAAAAAACGCTAAGGCACGCGGATCCGTCTAACCAACAAAAAAACCCAAACAAGCTGAATACAAAATAATATAAATATAAATAAAAACAAGAGAAATACGGCTGGCTCCGGCATACCGAAGACTAAATACCCTTGCAGAATAGACTGAAAATTGAAAACATTTAATTTTAGTTGCTCGTTTTAAATACAGATTGATTGTTGGTAAATTGTTAATTGCCATTAAAAAACTGTAGAATTTTGTTTAGCTTGCAAGGTATTTCTTATGTTAGATTTGTATACTCAGCCGATCTATATATATTACAAAAGAATGGATTTTCTTGCTACTTTTAATATACATAAGTCAACACCCAGTCGCAACTAGTTTGGATTATGTTAATCAAAAACAAAATCGCATGTTTTGAAGGGCCATAGATGTCGCTTTGAATATTTTACATATAATAAATAACTAAATAATAAATCCACTGCAAGGGTATAAAAACAAGCTGTAACAAATTCACGGAAATGATTTGAAATACGTTTTTTACGCCCGTCACGCAACTCGCTGCGTACTGCGATTGCTTGTAACGGGAAGCAGTTGCGTATACGCGACGTGTGCCGCACAGTACTAAGTGCCGTTATTTGTTTTTTTTATAAATGCAGGCGTGTGGCAGGCTGTGTGACTGTAGTCAATAATGTCATTGGAGCTGCCAGTGCCAGGAGCGAATTCATAACAATCAGTTCAATGTGGTAAACTTAAAAAATATCTCTAATAAATGCAATAACGATAGCGATAACGATAACGATAGCTGAAACAAGGGTCGATAATAAAAAAGTTATTGTTGGCAGCTGAGAAATAAACAAATCCACCGTTAAAAACAACAATAACAACTACAAAAACAACAAGATTGCCAACAGCACCACCAGCAGGGCGTCATGTTAGCAGCAAGAAATCGAGAACCAATCTTCACATTTGGAACTAGAGCAGCGACATGGTCTTAAGCACCGAATGGTCTCAGGTGGAGGTTATCGATCTGATCAATGATGGCAACGGTCTGGGCTTTATACTCGTGGGCGGACGGAGCACGGGCGTGGTCATTAAGGCGCTGACGCCGGGAGGCGTCGCTGAGCGGGATCAGCGCCTGCAGCTGGGTGACCATCTGCTGCAGATTGGCGAGGTGAATCTGCGTGGTTTTAGCTCGGAGCAAGTGGCCACAGTTCTTCGTCAGACCGGAGCTCAGGTGCGTCTGATTGTGGCGCGGCCCGTGGAGCCAACGGCCATCGACTACAATACGCTAGCCAGCAATGCGCCCATTATACCAACTAAGCTCCTCTCCGACCCGGAAGAACTGTCGCGCCATCTCTTTCACAATCCGAGTTTGGCCACAGCAACAGCAGTCGCCCTAGATGTAGGCAGTCTGGTTGGCCTCGTCACCGGCGGACCCGCCACGGACACCGCCGATCAGGGCAATATCTCGGCTCTGGTGCCCGTGCCGGATGCAGAATTGGCCGATCTGCCACTGCCCCCGTTGCCCATTAGCAATGCGAGCAGTTCGGATGCAGAATTGCAAGATTTGGATATTGTGCCCTATTCGATATTGTCGCCGCCGCCAACGACGGCGCTACTGACGGCACGGCAATCGCTGCAACTGCCACTGGGTCAACGCTGGACGGGTACAGCGGAGGATGACGATGAGCAGTTCAAGGCTGATGGCACTGTGATAGCCGCCGGCAAGAAGTTGGCAATGGTAACGCCAGATGAGGGCGACTGCTGTTCATTGGGCTCCGAGTCGCCCTCCACCTATGTCGACTCACCGGAAACGGAAACGTACGTTGTGGAGTTGCACAAGAATGTCTACGGCTTGGGCATCACAGTGGCCGGCTATGTGTGCGAGGAGGAGGATTTGTCCGGCATATTTGTGAAGAGCATCATTGAGGGCAGCGCTGCGGAGACGAGTGGCCAGATTCAGATCAACGATCGCATTGTCGCCGTCGATGGACGCACTTTGGCAGGTGTAACCAATCATCAGGCTGTGGAGCTGCTGCGCAACACGGATATCGTGGTGCATCTTACGCTGGAGCGCTTTCTGCGCGGTCGCAAGTTCGAGCACCTGCAGGTGGCGCTAACGGAGATGAAGGGCGGCAGTGCCAACGATGGCGATGGCCAGTCGCAGCTATCGATGCCTGCCTCGCCATCGATAGCGACGCTCAGCTGGTTGCCCCCCAAATCAGCCGATGCTGACTCCATTGTCAGCGATGCCGGCGATGTTCAGCTGTTGGCGGATTTTGCGGATCTGCCCTCGCGGGACACCGTTGACTCGAATATGTCGCATATGCTGGACCCCAGCGATCCAAGTGCCCCGCGGCTGACAAATGGAAATGGGCATGATCAAGACAGTGGCAATGACACCGATGAGCAGTGTCCTGAGCCGGAAGCGGATGTGGTTCCAGTGGAGCCAGAGCATGGCAAGACGCCCACCAATGAGCCGACAGATGTGCTGCCCACCGCGCGCAAGAGCAGTGCCGTGCCCACTGGCACGCCCACGATTGCTACGCCCATAGCCATAGCTAGTCCCAGCGCCGCCTCGCTGAGGGTGGCCTGGACAAGTGAGTTTCCCGAAAGCGAAATTTTAGTTGCCGAAATAAATAAACTTTCAGGTCTAGGGATCAGCCTCGAGGGCACCGTCGACGTCGAGTGCGGCATTGAGAAGCGTCCGCATCATTATATACGCTCCATACTCGAGGACGGTCCCGTCGGCAAACAGGGCATCCTGCGCCCGGGCGACGAGCTGCTCCAGGTTAACGAGCACAAGCTACTCGGACTGCGTCACATCGATGTGGTCAAGATACTTAAGGAACTACCGGCCAGTGTTAAGCTGGTCTGTGCCCGGGGCACCAGAGTGCCCTCCATCATAAACACGTCACAGAATCCGGAGGCGTTCGAGACGCGCAGCCTGCTGCCCGGCGGTCATCAGAGTCTTCAGAATCTGTTGAGTAAGGCGCAGTCGGAGAGCTCCCTGTACACATCCAGCACAGCGACGCTGACGGAATCAGCCGCTGCTGCCGCCGCCGGAGTGCAGCGCTCCAAATCGCTGGAGAACGTGTCCGGACTGGCTTTGTGGAGCAGCGAGGTGACAGTCGTGCAGATCGACAAGTCGGAACAGGGCTTCGGCTTCTCAATACTCGACTATCAGGATCCGCTCGATGCGGAGGGCAGTGTTATTGTGATACGTGGTCTAATACGCGGTGGTGCTGCAGAGGCAACCAACGAGATCTATCCCGGCGATCGACTCATCAGTGTCGGCGAGCACACACTCCAAGGACTCGAGCTGGACGAGGCGGTGGCCATTTTGAAGGGTATGCCACCGGGTAAAACGCGTCTCGGCATTTGCCGGCCCCTCTCCACGTCGGACAGCAACAGCAACATTGCCTCGCCCCTCGGCGATTCGGCGAGCAGCACATAGTGCCAGGCGAAGGAGCACCTCAACAGCTCGATTCTAATGCGTGAGTATCAAACTTTGATTAAGTTAAGACTCCCAGACACTTTTTTTAGTTGGATTCACATGACTGGGATTATAATGCACATAGTTGCTATTATTGACCTAAATTGATATGTTAAACATATTCAAACTAAAAATCTACTCGATTTCGATTTTATATCAGTGGAGCTGTTATTTTTCGACTGATTTATATAATCTAAAACAACCTAATAGAGTATCTTAAGCGAATGACGATTTTTCTAATCTTCAGAATGCCAGGATAAGCCTTGTAGATATTGGGCTAATGTGTATCTACTCTTTTTGCTCCTTACAAAGCTGTATTTATCTTCATTAATTCTGATATTTTCATGTGTGCATTTAACAAATGGTAAACGATTCTTGTTATTTCTGTTATTTACTAATAATAGAACAATTATGGGTTGGATATCCACATCTATACAAAAATGTCGGTCACAAATCGATATTTATTTCTCAATTTATTTGTTTGACAACTTTGTCAGACAGCCAATATAGCTTCAACTTTTTTATGGTATTATCTAATCGACTCTGCAGCGCACGTTGAATTTAAATGTCGATTTGCGTAAATCTTATCAATTTGCGTTAGGCAACATTTGACATGATATCGAAATGATATTCTCACTTGGAAAAAAACATTCACTATTCAAGAAAGTGTGTGTTGCACCTGTTGCCCAGAGTTCAACGACATGAATACAATTCGATTTTGATTGCTTTTGCTATTATTCAATCATATTTTCCCGCAGCTGTGACAAGTTTTTCTTGCTTGTTTGGATTGAAATGGAAACCCAGAAAGTCTGGCAAAAAGAGAAATTCGGCCGCCTCTTTAATACAATTTTTCACTCGTTATCTCTTTTATTTAATTGCTGTGCAAAGCAATGACCAATGTCAAACCCACTTTTTGGCAATCAAAACAAAAACTCGGCTGTTTGCTCTCCAATTTATGGCACTCAAGTCCCTTAGAAAACCGTGTTCATATTCGAGCTTTTTAAAAAATAAAACAAAACGAAAAAACCCATCAGTTGAGTGTCTCTTGAGAGTGGAGTTGTTTCAAGAGTGTTCGTTCGTTTGTCCACATGTTGACAACAACTCTTTGCGCTTTTTCCACCCACTTGTTGTTTTCTAATATATTTTTTGATTGCACAAAGGTAAAACTTTTGTCAAAACTCTCTGTAGCATTTGACAAATGCTTACATCGCACGCTAAGTTTGGTGTGTGGCAATAACAAAAGGCTTCAAAGTGTTGCACAGTCTATCTCTGCTTTTAATATTTCGAGACACAGACAGTCTCAAAATAAGAGATTGCTGAAAAGTTTTAATACCCCCGGATGCATTAACACCTAAGGCCGACAACTTTTCGCCTGGCACATTAAGCAACCAAGTTTTGTCAGGGGACCAACTCTGCTTTTGTCCCATAAATAATTCATGCATAGATATAAATAAGAGACTTTGAGAAGACTTTGCAGATGCCCAGTATTTGTTGCTAAACCCTGTCTCAATTTAGGTATTCACATTGTCAGGGACAGCTCTGAGCAGACATCAAATTGCTTTTAATCCAAAGAGGGTCAACAAGCTACACACATGCGTATGTGTGTGTGTGTGTGTGTGTGACTTGCAAATTCCCATAAATAGTAATTCTGTTAATTGAGTGTGTAACTACTCACCCCTTGCTTCCTCGACATCCCATCCAATTAAGTATTTATAATTTACGATCCTTCTAACAATTGTTTAAAAAATCAGAATTCGCCATTATTATTAGGAGTTTGCCAACACCGACTTTCCTTTCACATAAATTAATGCTTTCATGATTTATGTAACCGACGATAAATGGTGATTTTGTTTTTTAACGCAGCCCATGAAAAATGCTGAGTATATTTCCAGTAGATGCGATAGAAAAAAATATTGCCTTGTTCAGCAATTATAAAAATGTTTGCTGCCGCAATCTGATTTTGTTTTTTTTTTTTACTTTTTCTCACAAACAAGCAAAAGCACATAGATATACGTAAATAACTATAAACCTGCATTTGTTGTTGTTTGGCAGCTTAATTAATTGGCTATTAAAAGTGTTGAAAATTTAAAACAAAATTTTGCACGGCGTCGTATCAAAATAAAATTGCTGGCCTGATGCTTATACGCTCCTCCAAGCATAAATGCACATATTTTTATATATATGTATGTACAATATATGTATATATATATATATATATATATATACCCCTACTTGTTTTCCGTTGTAAATATATACAGATATATATATGCTCTTCTTAAGTAGATACCAAATAGCAGATTATGAATGAATAGATTTGTGGCTATTATTAAAACTAAAAAAAGAAGTACAATTTTTAAATACTTCACAATTCACAATTCATTATTAATAACCTACATTGTCTCTCATCGAGCTGTCGAGAAATGCCAGGCTTGGATTGGGTTAATAAGTATTTTTGAAATATTATCATATTTTTTTTCTTTGTGACGCATTGATAAATTGGATACACTGTTAAGAACTTATTGGTCAGTCTAAGAAAGTTAACCAAATTAATATAAAAATTGTGATTTTAATGTCTCTGTAAAATAGCATCAGTGTCTTGTATACTACACTCAATTACTTTTAATTATTTTTAAAAGTACTTAGTTCTCCATAGCGAGAGCCCCCAAGTTCTCAAAAGGTTTAAGCTGAATTATTGTGCTCTTTACCAAAAATTCCAATTAAACATTTCAGTTACATATGTGAAAGTGTATTAATTGCACATTTCCCAACATATGCAAAGTCTTTAATTTAAATTTGTCTCTTTCCGTTTTAAATATTTTAATAAGCAAATACTTGTTTTATGGAAATTTGTGCATATATTAATTATAATTCCAACAACAACAAATCCAAAAAATAACTGCTAAATATGCAAGCAACTAAATACTTTGTGGCTAGTTTTCCGGTTTCCCTTATTTAATTTTACTCATTATTTTTATATTCAGGATATTTATTATTACCAGCCAGAAGTGTGTTTGATAGACATATATTTCAAACATGTCGAAATTTACTTTTTTATATGCAAATATGTATATATAAGTGTATGGAACACGCCAAGTTGCACAGATTTGGCAAAGGCCAACATTTCTGGCAGTTGCTGACACCGTTGACGTCGTTGTAATAACATTTCAATTTCAATTAACTAAACAGCCTTTGTGCATTGTAAATCAACAAAATTCTGAATTTCTTTATTACGTTTTCCAGCTGTCTATTTGGGAGCTGCTTTAGAACCGAAGAAGGGGAAGTTGCAAATGTCAGATGTACAAGCGTTGTAATTTAAATCAAATGCAATTTGTTGTGAAATTACTGTAAACAATGGCATAATTGACTGTCTGCCAGCGGAGAGGACAAAGGCGGCAAGGCAGGAGGCCTATGAGGCCAATGCAAATTGCATAAAAGATTACCACTAATAATGTGGGCAATGCAGTGCTACATAAACGTAAATCCCAATTTTATAATTACAAGTTGCAAACCACATAATATCTGAGCTTAACACGTGTTTGATAAATGTCTGTTGCCAGGCATCTGTGATTTTGCTTAATTAACAATTACAATTGCATTTGCTATAATTATTTCTATTCAAATTGCATCGCTTAGTCGTGTATAATTAAATAATTGGAAGAAAGGCCCCACTTGCGAGTACAAAGGAATTGTAAACACAACTTAAATGTTAAATCGCAATAAGTAAAGAATTTGTAAAAATTAGCATATTTTTATGAAAGAGTAAAGAATTTGTAAAAATTAACATATTTTTATGAATTCTATTGTAATTTATACTCATGCAATTCTATGTTAATCGCATTTAGTTGACTCTTTTATCTTAGCCGCTTGCACTTTTCATTATGACCCATTTTTTTTATATCACTATGGTGATGTTCTTGCAACAACTGTAAAAGAATAATTGCAACCGATCCGAAAAACTCATTAAAAAGCATTGTATATGCTTAGCACTGAACATCCAAAACATTTCTCTTATTACTTTCTCAGACTCGTTGTAATTGTGGCATGCGAGCATGGACGATTTTTACACTGGGATAAAAAGGGATGTATTTCAAACACTATTGATACTGAAGTCTATAGTGTTTAAAATTTCTGAATAAGTTTATTTTATTGCGATTGCAAATATATAAGTAATAAGGTATTTTTAAACTCATTGAATATAAAAAAAAAAATGTATATATATGTCGTCTGTGAGATTTGAACACCGAGTTCAACAATAAGTACTTATTTTAAAATTTGTTGTGATTGTCTTAGATTTTCTGAAACACATTTTAGTTGCATTGCGTATAGTCTACACTTATTTTAAGTCGTTCAAGTTGGAATTAAAATGGAGATTTTTCTCTGTGTACAGGCATATACACATATATAGATACATGCAAATCTATCAACGTCTTTGTGCCCTGAAGGCACACTTCATAACTGGAATGGAAACGAGTGCGCTAGAATACGAAACATTTATTTAATGCAACAATTGAGTTGCAAGTGCAGTTGGTGCCGCAGCGTCGACTGTTTGCTGGACCATTGCAACAGACACGAAATGAAGTGAAGAAACCAGAGAGCAAAAAGCGGCTCCTTGCTGAGTGCGTCTGTCTGTGTTTTTTTGTGAATGCAGAAGAAGCGACAAATTGCATGTAACTTTCGCACAAGTACAACAATGGGAACAATGGGAAAAAGTTGCCTTTGGCAACTTGGTATATCGACAACGTCGGCTTCTCGCGTCCTCTGGTTGCCACTTGAGGCACACTCGCTGCAATCGTAAGTGCGTAAGATGTGAGCTTGCTACAAAATTTGAGATTTTCCCTTGCTATATTTAGTTCGCTTTAATGGGCTTCCTACACCCAACTTCCCATCTGTTCCGGGCCAATCCCACACAGAACATTTAATTGAACACGTTTTTTCGGCAGCTCTCGGCAAAAGTCCTTGAATTTTCTGCATCATCAGCAATTGTGGAGGAGTTTCTCATCATTATTATTTGCCTCTCCTTTAACCTGACACACACTCGCACAGTTAACATGCCCATGTCCGCGACTTCAGATGGTTAAGATTGCGATTACTTGTGAGGCGGGTGTCGATGCCAACAACGCCTTAAAAATATATAAAATATATTAAATATTAATAGCTGACGCACAGGAGGCGACGCCGCAGTCGTTGTTGTGACGCACTCCTTGAGTATTCCCATAAGCCATAACAACCTAGAGATGGACTCGTGTCTTTACTTTCCAGACAAAAGTTCACTTTGGAGTCTTATTCAATCTTAGTAATTACAAAAAATAAAAAGTAATATTGAAAACTCTTTGGACATATCTGAAGAAGAAGACTTTTTTATGCCTTGATCCCATTACATTGTTCATGTTACAATATTCAAATTTTCAGTATTGAGTATATTATTTTATATGTATATATATATAACTTGAAAACATACCCATCTCTTTGAGCAGTTCGCTCTTACTTCTTAACCGCTTGTGTTTCTGCCATTAAATTTACAGCTTTGGCAGCTCGATATGCTAATGGCCTTGAGATCGCAAGCTGATTTACTTAATTCGATTAAAATTTAAACTTCTCTCGACGTACTTCAGCGTTCTTTTAATAAGTATCGCAAAATGCGTACGCCTTGGCAGGATAATTACTGTAGTGGCATTGTTTTTTATTGATTTTCTGTCAGTTAAAAAAAGAAGGGGAAAACAAAGGAAAACATATGTGCTCATATTTAATTATACCCTGGCCACAATCCGTGACGCAACTTGCGGGCGTGCTGGGGGCTGAGCCGTGTGTATATCCAAGTAGTAAAAATAAAGTCGAGCAACTCTCACAGTTCCACTGCGAGCTTGTTAACGGTTAATAATCATTTTGAGTGCGTGTTACAGTAAAAAATAGTCGAATCCTTACCAGTCTCAATATGAATCCGTGGCCAAGTCCCAATGTGCATGTCAACGCCACTGACTTCTCTGGTGCCTGTAATAAAAGCGTTGGTTAATTCTAAGCATATTCGTGGCTTAAACAATTCCAATAAGCAGCTCACTCAAATAGTCCAAATATTATAGTTAATTATAGTTAACAAGGCAACTACTCATAAAGTTATTTATAACAATCGCTGATGCTTTCAACATTAAACTTTGTTGATACACTTGACTTTATTAAACATTATTAACAACATTAACAAAATATTAGGAAATTATAAACAAAACCATTTCTAGAATTTACGTAACCGAAAACTAGATTTTCATGCGGATGCAATTTAAACTTCTTCACTTAAACTATTCCAAATGATTTTGGCATGCAGATGAACGAGCAAATGCAGAACTATTAACAATAATTGGATTTCCATGCGTGATGCACATTTAGGTTTCTGGGCAGACTGTTAATTGCTGATCAAATCGTTGGCCATTTGGCTGGCAGTTTGATAACTGCTCCATGCTCTGGCAAAATGTTTTCAGACACTGCAATTTGCAGATATGTTGTGCGCATACACATATACACACACACACACGAACACACACACTCATTCGCGAACGCATCGGAAGTACATTGTGCATGCAAAGATTTCTCCACAAATGTTGCTGGCACTCGCCCACTTTTCCCACCCCACATCCCCTATATTACCCTAAACCGTTAGTGCCTGCAGCTGTGTCCCCTATTCTCGTGCTAGTTTAAAGAGAACGCAGTCAATGCAAGAACAAAACTGATGGAGTTGCAGCTGCCGCCATCTAGCGGTTACTTGCTAAGTGCAAAGGGATTTAAATTTACAAGACGAGCAAAATAGAAAAATATAACAAGATCAAAAGCATTGCATTTAATGGCATCCGACTACAATATACCTTTTTCCAAAAAGAAATAATCGCTAAAAGTTGATAAGTTTAAATATATATATATATATGGATTTATATCTACATATCGCGAAATACAATCTTAAGTCACGCAATGCAGCTCTGTTTTAATTAAGTTTAACTTTTCATAAAAAGTCATACAAATTATAAAAGTAATAAACGTAGATGCGAAGCAGAGTGCTTTTAATCAGTGCAATCTTTTTTTTATATATTATATATATATCGTTGTTTACCATTTGTGTTGGCTTCATTCCGTTATTTCCGCTTTTGTTGATTTCAAGTTATGCCAACCACTGTGACTCGTTTTTTACATTTATTGTTCTTAATGTTATTTCGCAGGCGATGTTGTTTTTGTTGCCTTTTGCCTGCTATCAACGCGAGAAAACATGCATGCATATTGAATGAAGATGTATGCGATTCCAAATATGACCCTAGTGCTATGTATGTGTTTGTATTTGTATACATATATATATATGTGTATGTATGTGTATGCGTGTATTTTTTATGCTACTACTCATGTATTTATATTCATAAATTACGTATACGCCACGGCAAGTTCGATCAAAAGCGGGCGCTCATGTAAAACCACTAGAGAATCGCACCCTACCCTGCCCGCTTGCTCCCCCCACCCCCTCCCCCTTCTGATGCCCCTTCGCTCTGCATGTCTTGTCATTCAAGTATTTATATGCAATTCTTCTTCATCTTTTATGTATACGCGCTGTCGACACAGTCTTTCATATCCTTTCGAGTGTGCATATCCTTATTTTATGTGTTGTCAGCCAGCCGTTTGCATATGTAAGTTGCTGTAATGATATTTGTTTGTTTGTTAGTTGGCCTCGTGCGTTAAAAGCATTGAAATGTTGCTTGCCAAACACACAACTAACTCGAAACCGCCAGGCTCCCGGCGCCCGACTCCCGACGCCCGACTCCCGACGCCCGACGCCCTCCTTCTGCTTACCAATCCTATCCATACAAATATGTATATTGTACACTTTTCTAATGGCTTGCGCCCAACTCAACTCCCTAACTCCAGCAGGCTTATTTGGAAGGCGCATTACAATTCGCTTACAATTCGTAGCACGATTCAATTACCACGTGACTGCCCATAAGGCCGCTTTTGAGCCCACATTTGCATACTTTGGCCCCTATTGGCATTTGTCAGTGCCAAGTGCACTCTAAAAGCAGGCAACAACTTTTTTAAGTGCCCGCTCCGAACAACCGCTACTATGTAAGGGAAGCAGGAGAGCAAAGGTGCGGAACCTGCCCCGAAGCAGTTATGTGATTATAATTTGCATATATTTAGAGTTTAAAGGGGTCCCATTTCGAGTCATTTGACCAGTGCACATTTCAATTTTAGCCAGAGCCATTTTGCATTGCAATTTTAATCGTTTGATTTGGATTAATAATGTATTATTAAGTATAAGCTCTGAATGAGACTTCCGAAACTATGTTTAGTTTATATATTATATTTGTGTCTCTATTAATTGACCATACACGGATCACACAATTTTATTTATATCGAATTTTAATAAAATTGTATTTAAAATGTAAAAGTAATATTCTTAAATAAACATTTGGGTATTTAAAGATATAATTATCGATGAAGCCAAACCGAACCTGTGTTGTGAAAAAACTTTTCTATATTTTATAAATTTTATTAAAATGTTCTCCGTGGAAAATATTTCAAGACAATAGAGCTTCAAAATAAAATGTTTAAATCTTTCAAAAACCTTTTAGTACTTAATTATGCATACGTAAGTAAAGAAACATGAAGGAGTAACTCAAAGTGCTACGAATTGGTATATTAACACAATTATGTTTTGTTTAAGCAAGCACAAGCTGAACTTAAGTCTGTTTCAAATTATTTTATGTGAGCTTTTCGTATTTACGCTTAGAAATTTCGAAGCTGAAGAGCGCCGTTTACAAAGCCCCCCAGATACACTGTACATAGTACTAGTTACACAAGTGTGTGTGCGTGTGTGTGTGTTTGTGTGTGTGCTCAGTACATGTGAATGCACATCTGATATGTTCGGCTTGATTGATGATGATATTGGGTCTATATGGTAAGGTTGGGCTGTCACACCAGGAGCCACAACTCGTAGGTTATCATGAAGCTGGAGGGACTGCGTACGAGGAAATGGGTTTCAGATGCGCCTCGCTTGCCGTGCACTTTATCCTGCCTCTTGTGCCTGTCATGCTTAAAACCAGACAAATTCTATTATTTGTTGCCACTCGGTCTCTGCATGTGTGTGAGTGTAAATGTGTGTTTGCAGAAAACAAAGCGCCACATGCAAACCGACAGTCAGCCAATATGATATGGTTCATATACCATACTAAATCAGAGCCACGCCTGGTCGGGGTAGGCAACTCTTTGTGCGAATATGTGTGTGAAATTTGTTGGTTTGTTTATTTGTAGTGCTGTGCTTTAAAGGATTGCCAAAAGCAGTAACAGTTGCCATTTAGCATAGCCACATCACGACACTGTCATCAAGCCGTTATGCTCATTGTGCTTCGTTCAGTTACTCCTTATTATACCCTGTAGCCATTAAATGGCTAACAAAGGTTTGCATAAAGTTGAATGGATCAGACAGGATGTGTCATGCTGTGACCTGTTTAAGCTATATATAGTCATATATACAGTCATTGAGTGTATTATGTTCCTCAATTACAGGGTTTCACCGCGTCAAGTCGTGTTTTAACCATTTTGCCACCAATACAAATCTGCAAATTGAAATTGATTTTACGCAAATTAAATTCATTTGAGTGGCATTCATTTGATTTTTGTTTTTTGTTTTTAGTTTTTGTTTCTGTCGCATGATTTTTGTGTGCAAACAACGTCGCTGAATTAATTCCGAATCAAATTGTATAACAAAACTGCAGATCCACACAGTCAGAGACTAAATACCCTCTACCCTTCGCCAACTTACCCCTGTCGAGTGGCAGCTCTTCTGTTTGCTGTTCATTTTCATATTTAACTTCATTTATTATGCGAATTTCATTAATTATAAAGTTTACTTAAGTTCAACGTAAATTTCAATTTATTGTTGACAAGACTCACGGCGTGCTTTCGGTGCGTGTTTAAGTAATAACTTAACATGTATGCGGGTCAAAGTTGACTCGTGCGGTAATTTGCTGGTCGCCAATGCAAATTACTTAACAAATGACAGATTATGACAACTGTTGGGTAAAATAGTAAAAAAGAAAACTGACACTCTTGTCTGTGCGAAGCTAGGAAAAACAAGTTAAAATTCTGTAGTCGATTGATCTAGACTACGATATACCCTGAACCCCGCTTTTAAATATATTCTAATTTTATTGGAAAATTCCCTTTAAAAGGGAAAGGGCAAAGAGTAACAAACAAAAAAACGAAGCGCATATTTTTATTCACAATCGCGAATTGATCCCTAATTGGCTGGCTAGAAACATTTGCATAGCTGCATACATACATGCATGAACGTAACGGGATTATTCAGAGTACACACAAAATTATATTTACGCTCGCTTCGATTGTCATGCCATCTCTCTTTCCCACATGCGCTCGCTGGTAGAAATGAGATCAATATGCAAATAAAGTTTTGGCCATAACTTGGATGTTTCTTATCCGATCTAGATGAAATTCTGGAAGTTTGTCTATATTATGCATATACATAATTTGCCTTCAAAATTGTGGCTTTTATATCAATAGGAAACTGATCTTTAATCACAGCTATCAGCAGTTATGGATAAAATAATGCAAACTTGGTCAGCGCCGGATATACGAGAACCTATATTCCAAGTCTCTATAGTCTCTAAGATCCGCGTGTTCACACAAAAAGACAGATTGGATGGACATGGCTATCTCGACTGGGCTGTTGGTCCTGATCAAGAATATATACACCTTATGGGGTCGGAGATGCTTCCTTCTTCCTGTTACACAAATTTTCAAAAAAGCACCTACTGCCTAAATTATGCAACATGCTCTTAAGAGCTGCAAAAAAAAGAATTGCCAGCAGAAAAAAAAATTTAAAAATATGCACCAAGCGTATATAACAAAATATAACCAAAAAGCAAACGCAAAAACGAGTCCTGTCACTTGAATACCCTGAGCCTGTTACAAAGTGATAAAATGGGTGTAACAAAGTTGAAGTTGAGCATGTGACGGGCGAAATCAAACATAACCTCAACATAAATATTGTTCTTCAGTGTTAAAAATTGATAGTAGCTACAGATTCGAATATGGAAACAAATTACTTTTACTGATATCATTATTATTATGTTGTCTGAGCAAAACCATCAACTTTATTTTAATCGATTTCATAAATTAAACAACAGGGTTCAGGGTAGTCCCCAGCAACGTTTTCTTGTATGTTAATATGATGGTCACCCTGTTTTTATCTCAACCCCATCAGAACGTTATTTATGAATGCTTGTGTGTGTGTGTATGAGTGTTGTCGGTTTTGTTTGCTGTCAATTTTAATGGCTGGCCATGAAAATGCAACGCAAACAATGTAAATTTCAAGCATTTTAACATGATGGACACGAGATTGACTTTAATTTATGGCCAAAACAAAGAAACTGCTCCCACAACAATTGCTATGGTATCGGGCTAGAAGCAACCCGCCTAAACCCAACAAACAATTGCGCATATCAGTATTTTGGCTAAAGGCAGCTTCACGCAAAGGTTCTTTTATATATAAAATATAACATTGTAATATGCCCTTAGTCGAATTATTAAGGTCGTTTTGATGCCGTATTTGTTTTAGTGTCGCCCTTTTATGTCCATAGTAAATATTCTTTATTCTCCATTGTTGCTTTAATTGGCTAGTCCATTCAGCCAATTTAGCCAAGTGGGCGAATTGCTTAACAGACATATTGAAATAATGTGAACGACAATTAGTAGCTCTAATTGCAATTTAATGATTGGCTGAAAGTAAATACCGTTTTTTAACTTTACTTATAAAACAAATTGATTTCCATTTAAACACAAAGCTTGTAAATTTTGTATAAATTCCAATTTATTCTGCCACAACTAATAATAATAATAATAATAATAACTCACCGAAAAAATTCATTTGAATTATGTATTGTTATTATTTTGCAAAAAATTCGATTGAATAAAGTTATGTATGTCTATAAATATATAAATATGTTTGTATATTTATTTTGCACACTTAAAATACAATCTCCAAAGTTTTGGTTTGTTATACAAAGTTTTGTTGTTAAGTCAATTTGCATATTTTTTCAGAATATGTTTGACAAAATAACAAAACTGATTGTGCCAACAATTATGCCAAAGTTGCGTAATCAATTGGTGCGCACAGGTCGCATACGGAATACATATATTGCTTATACGCCACGTGCTGCGTTATCAATCGATTTTGGTCCGCTGCCTTTTTTGATGGCTTAACTCAGTTTGTGGCTTTGATAAGCTGTTTAGAAATGCCGCTGGCGTACGCCACTTTGTTGAAATTTGTTTACAAAATCAACATAAAAAGGATGCAAATAAAGATGTATCTATCTATGTCAATGGCTGCCATTCGTTTTGATAAACTCCATAAAAGTGTCCATGGCAAGTAGCGAGTGTTTTAAGTCCATTAAAGACAGATACCGCCCGCCCGCCGGCTGGCAGGCAATGGGGCCAAACTGAATCCTTTTTCTAAGCAAACCCAAGAGAGGCAGAATAGAATAAAAACCTAGACATAAGCTAAGGCGTCGCCCAGCAGCCAACAATCAACATTTTCAGATAAGTCTCAGCATTTTAACTTTTTTTGGGGCTGGTTGGTTGGTCCAGGGGGGGGGGGGGGGGAAGTTGAAATGTTTTTTCTCCATTGGCCTTTTAATAAAAGTTGCGGCTGCAATAAAAACATACAAATAGCGAAGAATCCTTGCTCAAATCTGTTGCTATGCCCGGACACAGACGTCTCTTATCTGTAGGCGCACATGCGGTGTGCCCTGAGCTGAGATTGGTCCTTGTCCTCGTCCTCGTCCTCGTCCTCGTAATGAATCGTGCGATTTTTGGCTGCGATCTGCAAATGGAATTATATCATTTTTATGGGAAAATTCGCACAACTCGTGTCATAAGACAATAAAATCCTGCGACACAAGTCAGAATGGAGCACGGACATATTTCAACATGTCACAAGCTATGTCTACACTTACAGCGACACATCCTGCCCAGCTGCAGTGGTGTTGGTTGGAAAATACGGGCAAATAAATCATTTTATTGCAATACAATTTCTGTAGTCAACCCAACGCCCACCCAAAAATTTCCTCAGTTGAGCCACCCTTACCAAGAGCTTAACAATGGGCAACGGATGCTTACCATACACTTTGAGGATGCCTGCCACGGGCTGTCAGCCGGAGATGTGTATGAGAGTACTAAGGCTATTTTATGTGGCCATTGGGAGCATACTGGAACGACAGTTTCAAATTGATATAATATTAATAAGACTGGGTCTGTCAATATAGCAGCGCGTCCAAGGACTAACCATCCGGATGTTATGCCCACAAACATTGCCAGAGAATTTCATCATGCACCGTATTTCATCCAAGTCAATACTCTGTCTTTTTTTTTTGCGCTTTTCGTCAGTTTTATTATCGCTCAATCCAATCTCCGCCAGCTTTTGCTTTGGTGTGTATTGAATGTGCAATTGGTGTATGCTGTTGGCGCCGGAAGCAACTGGCAACACTTTTGGAGCAGCTCGTAACGGATGTGCTGCGTTTTTTTTTAAATATATTTTCAGCTTAACGGGTTTTTCCTTTTCTACTCTCTGTGTTAGTGTGTGGTTGTGAGCAGCTGAGAGTACTGTTCCCAGCTTCAGTTGAAAGTCGTCCTTGGCCCTGCAGAAACGTATGCCAGATTCGGCGATGCAATTAATACTTTAATGGCGCACACCGTGCCTGGGCGAAAATGTAATTTAATTATTTATTAACAATGGCCCGCACTGCGGGGCCAGCGAGCTATTATGCTTATTAAACCAAGCGCAAAGCCAATTAACTTTTGCACACACAAACGCACACTCTCACACACACACACACACACACAAGAAAATACGTATTTATCTGAAGTTAATTCTGTGCGCGGTGCTGCGCTATTTAACTTGGCCCATTCTCAACTGTCTTATTATTTGTTCAGAGTCCGCTTTAATTGCGTTTAAATTGCAAGCAGCAGCAACAAACAGCAAAAGGATCTTTTGCCCAGGTTGACTGGAACAAAGAGGTCGCTGGCCCAAGATCAAAGTCAACGTGTCGTGTTCTGTCGCCTTGCAGCCAAAGTTTTGCTGGCCCCATTTCCTTAACGGTTGCACTGCACGAAACTTTGTCCTTTTGCCTGCCGCAACTTCGGGCGTGTCTCCTAGTTAAATGTTACCCCAACTCTTTCACTTCCGCACCTTAAAATATTCACAATAAAAGTTATTGTTTCCCACTTTGCGAGAACTTATATATGCATGTGTGCGTGTCTGTATGTGTTTGTGTGTGTGTGTGTGTGTGTGTGCCAATCTCACACTTCAGAAACCATACTATATAGTTTGCTCAAATTGCTCAGTGGGCGCCTTTGATTGTTTTGTGGCCAAAACCTCTGTTGCGCAGTCGGGCCAAGATTGCCATCGAAAGGGCTCTTTCATATTTAAAAGACGTCGAAGTTCGATTGACACACAAAATGGCAACGAAACTTAATTGAAACCAAACATAATACTTTATAATTAACTTATGACTTGCAAAAATGTAGACTCATTTTAAGACTAGTAAGGAATAATTACGCTTGACTTGACTTATGGATTTATAAAAAGTACATAAAAATTCAGGTAGAAATGTTATCGTATACTTTTAAAGACATCTCAATTTACGAGCTTGTTGCCAGCTTTTAAATAGACCCGATTTATAGACAAATATTGTTGACCTCTTTTGACAAATTGGTCGTGTGCGATGGCACTAAGAACCCGCGATTATTTCTCGAAGCTTTACGGCTCGTTGATGGTCGGCATAAAGACGGGGCTATTAAATATAATTGCCAGTCATTTTTACAATCTACTTAGGAAATCATTTTTAATGCGCTTTCAAAAGCCACCTTTCGCCCCCGACTTGAATATGCTAATTGTGACCAGTACAGCGTGATACAAAACAATAGAGTTTGGAAATTTAAGTTAACATTTTAAGTAAATGTAATAAAAATGAAAAACATATAAAATATAAATCAAAAAACAAAATGAAAAAGTAAATAAAAATAAAAAATACATTAGAGAAAATAAAAGTGGCAAGCAAAGCAAAAAAGTTAAATTGCATTTGAGCAGGAACGGGTGAATGCGGTCCATTCTAGCTTCAACCAGGTGGGCATGACACGTGCTTTATTCCTCGCTGGGCGTTAGATTTTTTATGCATTCCCAGCGTTGTTGTGGTTGACTTTCGTTTACATTTGCCCCTTTCCTTTGGTCTCCTCCTGATGCTTATGCGGTCATATTTCAAATGCCAGAAACAACCACTGAATAAAAAAAGGAAGAAAGCGACCATTTTACATTTCACTTGAATACTTCTATGTCTCTATATATATATATATATATATATATATATGTGTGTGTGTCTTATATACATATGTATAGATTTACATATTTTAATTCGCTGGACAGCAATCGATTCTTTTGGAATTCTAAGTCTAGTCAAAGGGTTGCGATTGTTTCGAAGCTGGCAACAGAAAAGAAGAAAAAAGCAAGCCAAGCAGCAACAGCTACAGCACGGACCCAGCCGGCGAAAAGGCAACAGAAATGCACACACATACATATACATATACATATATATAAATATATACACAAAGTTCACCCACACATTGTGATCCTATTTTCCACAGGCACACATACAAAACATTTCACACTCGTCCGGCGAACGGGGTGCAAAAGTTGAGGGACAAATGCAAATACACAAACAATGTCGGCGAGGGGCTACTAAGCCAAGCTAAGAAGGTTTCCGTAAACAAATACACACACACACACAAAAGCACACACACACACACACTCATACACAGTCGCACATGTTGGTGGCACAGGCGTTGTTGTTGTTGTCTTTGCCAGTTGGGCACATTCATAGTTAAAATTTGGAGAGACAGCGTCGAGGGATTTGGCAAACAGCAGTGTCGACCCAGGACAAACCTGCCCCCCTTGCCGCCAGTCGCGTTAATCAAGCTTCATATTACAATCCCCAACAAGCTAAACAACAACAGCAGCAGCAGCAGCAGCAGCAGCAACAGCAACAATGCAAAGTAAGCACGTGCCAAAATGGACACAACATTCATACAAACATCGGTGCCTCTAAAAATTATATATCCCAGCAGTGCCATCATTCCATCCACAATAAAAATAATTATCTACAGTGGAACATGGCTGCCATAGCTAAAATAGACTCAAATATTTTATTTGAGGCGAGCAGACTGTTTCCTGAATTCGTTGAATTCTACTTTTTAGCTTAAATTACAACTCTAACTTTTTCTCACTCCCCTCGTATTGTGAAAACTCTACAGATTCCATCGGAAATACATTATTACGAAATTATTTTTTGTGGTTTCATATTAATGACAGTTTGGCTCATAATTTATAACATTTCTGTTTGAGTTTCTTTTGAATATATAATTCTTTAAATGTGGAAGAGATTTTATATCAATTATGTTCAGGCGGTATTAATATATATATATATATATATATAGCACCCTTCTGAATATTCGCTAGACTTTAATAACAAAAACCAAAAAAATTTTACTCTGACCACCAGGAAATTATATGCATGTAAATATGGCAATTAATATCGATTGATTTTTTACGATTATTGCCCCAAATTGTGTACTGTTTTGGTGCACATTTGAAAGTAATGCGGACACGAGAAAGTAATAACCAGGAAAAAATATAACACAAATTACAATCCAATGATGAAAGCTGAAAGGGCTAATGGCTAATGAGATGAATATGGCAGGACATTAATGGGGAAATGGGGAAAGCAGGTTGTAAAATAAATGAATTGGCAAATGTAGCACAATTTATTTTTGCTTAGATGAGCTAATTAGGAGCTTGAGCATTCTTACTAATATACAAATAAATATTGATGAATGCTGCTCTTATGCTGAATGTTATTAAGATTAATTTCATTCCAAATATAATAGATATATGGTATGTGACTTATCACTCTTGCTGAATAAAGACAGCAAGTGATGGCTCTGAAATCAGAAACATGGTTAAATGCGTGAGTGCCCAACTGCGGTTTTTTTACATGTTATATATGAAATAATAAAATTTAAAATATTCAGCATATTGACTTGTTGTAAAAGGACTCGTCAATCCGATTCAATGATTTCCCTTGTTCCTTCTCTATAATTTACGCATTGCATGTTGCTATCAATATTTATAAAGAGCCAATTTTTATTTAAATCTTTGAAATCGATAGATTTAGATGTGCCCAAAAATGATAAGCCGCTAATCGAAATTGTCTATTTGCTTCTTGTATATTTGCAGATTATATTATAGCCCTTATATCGGCCAGTTGACTGCAGCAGCACAACCAAACAGCTGAAATACCAAAATGCCAGCAGCCATATCCAAAATCGCTGCAGTGTAAAACAGCGGAACTGAGAATGCGACAATTTGTACATATATAGATGACCCCAAACAGTGGGCAGTAGTATTAAATCCAGCCCACTTACATGCAGACATATGGATAGTATTTATTAACCCAAATATCCCCTATAATAAACACTCACACACACCACCCCAAATAGTTATAACTAATTGATTCGACAGCGCTGACGAGTTATTGATTGCAACACAAATATGTAGCATACGAATAAATAAATAAATAGATAGTTAAGCTGACGAGAATTTATCACGTTCAAAGCGCTGAGATTTAAAAAAATATCACAAACTGTAATAACTATAAATTGTTAACGACAAACAGACTCCAAAGGTCACGCAAACGAATATCAAATTGCATAACAACTTTCAAATTTAGTATGCAAATAGTGCCCTTTTAGTTATAGTTTATGTACATTTAACCCATTTGTACCAGTTGTATATATTAGAGATAGTGTATTAAATATTTGATTTCCAAATTTGTTACATTGTTGAATTTAGGTACATTAAGCGGTTAAGATTATTTGCCTTGGCATGGAAGAGCAAGGGAGCTGTATTTGTTTATTTCGCTCTTCTGGCCAGTAGTATTTAAGTAGACAAGTTTCCCAAGAAACTTCTGAAAATTGTAAAACAAATAGTGTTAAAGCAATGGTAAATTTTCTGAATATACTTCGATCGTATTAATAATAATACAAATTCTATGCTTACAGAAAATTATATAAATATATATATAAACAATTGACCAAACAAAAGTTTAACTTTATATCAAGAAACTCTAATAAATTCCATATAGGAATGGTACTAAATTAAAGCCAACTGATTAGACTAGTTGAGGCAGTGCGAATCTTAGAGAACTATGTCTTATGTGAGATATGTGAGTGAATTTTCAGATATTGTAAAATACATTGGTCTTAATTACATAATACAATCAACACATTTATATTGCATATAGATAGAATGGGTTCGACTGTCGTTTCCATTTAACTAAGACTTGTTTTCGAAAATTTGTCTAATACTTCATCTCTAAATTCATTTAAATTTGAGAACAAATACCAATATTGAAGGCTTGTTAGTGATATTATTTTTAAAAACGAAACTGACTCAAATAATGCAAATGCCTAGTTTATTATAAACAAATTATTTTAATTTGCTTGAAATGCCATTAAAAAAAACCCTTACAATGACTTCCCAGCATCGGTTTATAATCGAAATAAATAGTAGCTAAAACTGTTAAGCAAATCTTTAATACAAACTTATTGAAATATCTGGGTGGATGTTATATAGGAATAATGTCAGGGACACATACGTATACAAGGCAGCTCAGTCATCTGTTATGGCAAATTAGAATATTTAGTTCAACCAAAACTAGGTAAATATATAAGTGAATTGTGTAATTTGTGTTGACAACTGATTGTAAATAAGAGAAATGAGAAAACTCAGCATTTGAAATACAAAGTAAAACACTTATATTGACTTAAAATAAATACTAAATTATAAAAAAAATAAATACAGCAACACTGGCACGTTAACAATAAGAAACATTAAGCAAATCATAAGCAAACAAGTTCCAAGCAAGACTTGCAAATATTCATATACACACACACACACACACATATAAATGCATACATATATGGATAACACACATACACACAGCTAAAACTAGAAACATTGCATTACAAGGCACATCAATGCAGAATATCCAAATCAATTTAGCAAATATCATTAAATATTAACGAACTGTCTGAACACAAAAGCCAACTAACTAAAGCGAATGGCTAAGCTAAAGTGAAGCAACACTAAACGAAACTCAGCGCAAAGTAAGGCAAGAGTCGCCACCAGCTAAACGAGTATGTAAAATGAAGAAGCGTTAAATAAACAAAATAAAAACAAACATTCAAAAAAAAACAAATAGTTTTAATTTCATTAATACCAAACAATTTAATTTCTCCACTTGCACTTCTTCTAAATGCCACCATCAATAAAGTATGAAGCCAAATCTGGATTGCGCCTGGGACTCATTTCTCGTGCATTCGTTTAAACATTCAATTGGATAGCCGGAAATGGATACGAAAGAGTGCAGCCCTCCGTGATTGAATGCCCCGTCATTATAGGGGTCAGCAAGTAAACCAGATGTGTGCACGAAAACCCACAACATTCTCCAAGCTGTACACATTTAGATTGAATTAAATTGGAGTTACAATGTGAACCCTCAAATGGTGTTCTTATGTTTTATGCATTGGGTAAATCACAAACTTTTTCTAAATTTATGAAAATCTAAAATTATAATGCGACGATTTGTGTTTGGAGAGTTCCTAAATTAAATCTATTAAAATATGTTTCTTTAAGTTAACATAGAGCATTAAAACTACTTGCAAAACGTGCAAACTACTTAAAAAAAAAAATATATATATAAACTATAAAAAGTCTTAATCCACATCAGTGATTTGATTCAATTAAAATCGCCTGCTAAACCGCATTTTATACGCCCCTTGTCAATGGTGTTATCAAAAAATACGCTTCACGTACACGTGGTGAATATAAAAAATCTTTTTTATATTAAGTGCAGCTAAAAAACAAAAATCCCAAACCAGCATCTGTTAAATGTAATTAATATTGTTGGCCACTGCGGTCGGAAGAAACGAATTTAATAAATTAAATTTTCCGCGCCACGCAAAAAAAATATGCAAGCCGAATGCGTAAAGCCGACCACAAAAAAAGTTGTTTTAAGAAAACGAAGTTAAAAAATATCCTAATGAAATATGGTAAATACGTGTGTAAATCGCGTTTGCATTTTTTTTTTTTTTTTAATTGTTTGGGTCTGGGGCAAATTTGTACCCAATCTGGGCGATGGGCGATGGGCGACAGGTGCTTAGCAACGCAGGCAGAAGGTATTTTTCTGCCTCTGTCTCTATCGCTCCCTTATCTCTCTCTCTCTCTCTCTCTCTGTCTCTCCATGCCTCACTCTGTCTTTTCGGTGCCTAAAGCTCATTTAAATGCCGCGCAACAAGCATTTATGTAAATTGAAAATATGCCGGAACGGGGCAGCCATTTAAATTCAATTGTCGGCCGCATCTCTCGTGACGCCATGAATATATCCGTGCATGTGGATGAAAGTGAAGGAATGAGAGAGAGATTCCGGCAGATTGAAGGTGCAGTGGCAGAGGGCAAACCACAAGCTGTGCTGCCTCTGCCGCTGCCGCTGCCGCTGCCGCTGTCCGCCGTCTGCTGTGGTTGGTGCCGGCAATCAGAATTTATATTTATTATTCCGATTACAGTTCAGTTCCAGAGCGCAGACAGTGCACACAACAGATTCTTATTCACCTTCATGTACACCAATAGTCTCCAAGAGAGAAGTCTTTAAGCTGCATACGTACACCAACAAATACATATATATATATAGATATATATATATACGAGTGGACAATGGAACGTGTGCTGACCTTATTCGAGAAGGCTGATCCCTTCTCCACTTGGTGGCCTACTATAGCCGCCTTGGTGGTCGGCCTTGTGATTACAGTGCGGTGAGTGGATTGGGTGTGGGTCAATTCATTTATTTTCATGGGGCAACAAGAAAAGGCGTTGTTGCATGTAGAACTGATGATAAGAAATGGCCATTGCACAAACTTTCCCGGACACGTATAATATATATATATATATATATATAAATGTCGCGCACAAGTTAAAAAAAAAAACCTCGTTTAACTCGAAACTTTTTAAGTGGATTTCATAAAGACGGTCTTGGGCTAAGAACACTATCTCGTCCCCTCCCCCTCACATTGCACTCCAGCTGCAGCTCCAGCTTCAGCTGAGCCAACTTAAGTTTGCCCAGTGTTGGGAAATATGTAATAACAAAGATTATTTTTGCGCCCTGCGTTTTGAGCATCGCGGTTTTTGCGGCCTCTGCCACCAGCTGCCACCAGGTGTAAGCCACTTTGGAGGAAGTAGAGAATGGGAAGAGGATAGTGGGCGTGGTGACAGCAACGTGGTGTTGCAATTGCAATACGTAACAACTGGCATCTGACAACTGCGGCAAGTGCCAAAAGCTGCTGCAAATATTTGTAAAGTGGATTTGCGCAAGTTGGCTAAAAGCAAATGCGTTGGTAAATGAATTCTAGAAGACGGCAAATGCAGGGGCGATGGGGCAAAACTTATTTAAGTGCCAAATAAGTGTCAGCCAATGAAGTGGAATGCTCTAATAACACGCAGCATTCCCACTATCAAAACTTGCCCAAGTTAGTGCAGTAAATTATAAAAGTCGAATTCGAATCCATTCAGCTCTTGACAGCTAAATGGCTCTAAGAAAAGGACAAATATCCGATTACTGTTTGGAGAAGATTACCCCAGCAACAGTTCCAAATGATTTGTGGAGTGTTTTAAATTAATGTTAAAATGTGAAATATCTTGAATTTATAGCTAATGGTAAGGAAGTCGGCATATGTTGTATATATATATACTTAGTCCATAAATATAAATTATGACAGTATATAGATAAATTATGACAAATTCGAAGAAGCATTGTTTTAAATTAAAGTGCCAAGCAGTTTTAATAAAAATATATTATAATAAAAAATTAGTTAGATTTAACAAATCTCCAGTGTTAAATATTTGATTTCCAAATTTGTTACATTGTTGAATTTAGGTACATTAAGTGGCTAAGATTATTTGCCTTGGCGGGGAAGAGCAGGGGAGCTGTATTTATTTAATTCGCTCTTCTGGCCAGTAGTATTTAAGTAGACAAGTTTCCCAAGAAACTTCTGAAAATTGTAAAACAAATAGTGTTAAAGCAATGGTAAATTTTCTATAATATATTTCAATCGGATCAATATTCTATGCTTACAGAAAATTATATAAATATATATGTAAACAATTGACAACCAAAGAAAAGTAATGAATATTAGTTAGATTTAACAAATCTCTAGTGTTAATTTGGTGTCGCAGTATTCAAATATTGACTTACTGATTGATACTAATTACACATTTATAATTGGGGTTAATAGGGCCAATAGCCCCATTTACAAATGTTTAACTGCATATGCTAATTGGCTTACATATTTCATTGGCACCTATCAATGCGCCTGAGGGGCGCACATACAAAAGCCGGGTTAAGCACCGGGCCACATGATGGTTACATGTCCTTAAGCTTGACGCTGTAGGAGTGGGGAGGGGGGTGTGTGTGTGTCTGCATGTATGTATAACTATCCGTTACCCGCATTTACAGGACAATAATGAGCGGCCAGCGTTGTCCCAATGACAATCAAATCAAGGAGCAAATTGTCGTCATCACTGGGGGCAGCAGCGGTATTGGCTTTGAGATTGCCAAAGCGCTGGCGGCGCGTGGTGGACGCATAATCCTGGCCTGCCGCAACATGGTGAAAGCCGAGCGTGCCGCTGCGATCATTAAGCGAGAACTCGGCTGCCGAACGCCCACTTCAAGCGAAGACATCATAAGCCCGGCGGAACGCTATTTTGTTGAGGCCCGTCATCTGGATCTGTGCTCGCTGCAGAGTGTCCACCAGTTCGCCAGCCAACTGATGGCCGAGTTTGAGCGCATCGATGTGCTGGTGAACAATGCGGGCATTGTTTTTGGCGACACACGCCTTCCGACGCCGGATGGCTTCGAGCCGCATTGCCAGGTGAACTTTTTGGCGCCGTTTCTGCTGACACAGCTGCTGCTGCCGCATCTGCGATTGGCGGAGCAGGGACGGATTGTGTTTGTATCGGCGCACGCTCATCAGGCGGCCAAAATCGATTTTGACGATCCATTGAATGTGGGCACCTGGGCGGTCAAGTTCCATGCCCGCGATGCCTTCGCCCATTCCAAGCTGGCCGTGATTCTGGCCACTCGCTCGCTGGCCCGAGAGCTCAAGGGTAAATAAGTATAATACTCTGCAGTCTTTGATAATACTGATGCTGATTTCCCCGCAGATACACCAATTACGGTCAACTGCTGCACGCCCGGACTTGTTAGAGGCACCCGACACCTGCGCAAGTAAGTAACCCAAAATAAAAAAATAAAAATAAAACAAAAAACACTTAAAACTAAAATTGAAAATGAAAACCCAAAATCCCAACAAAGTTTTGCACAGTAATCCCAAAAGTTGCAATCGGCGCAATGTACAACTGCAACTAAATTTTTAAGCGCATTTCGCGGAGGCGCAAATAAACTTTTTGCCATTTCCCACTTTCATTTTGGCCAAAAACGTGACCTGTTGTGGGCGGTAGCTGCAGCGCGGCTCAAACGTAGGCCAAGTGCTCGAGTCGGCCAGGTCATTAGCGTGGCCAGTCAGTTGGCACCGCATCAAGGTATCTGGCAACCAAATGCCAAGGGTCAAAAGAAAATGTAATTAAAGATTTCAAATGGAAAGTCCTTCAATACTTGCGGACTCAACAAATAAGTCAAGTTTGATTTATTACAACTATAAGGACCACTTTTTCACAACGAAAATTAACAATTTTCAGTTAATAAAGTTAAAGCTGACTTTTCTGTGGAATAGTTGATTAACCTTTTTAGTCGCGATTTATTTAATTTTACTTTTAAATCATTTATTTTATGAACATCACCAAAATAATATTGTAGTAAATAAACTAGTAAATAAATACAAGATTGATTAAAATAATCAAACATAAGATAAATCTTACTCACAATAATAAAAATAATAATAACTTTTGTTAGTCGTATTTTTGCCGCTCGTCAAATGTCAAATAAATCTTGAATCACTTGAAAGGACATGTCAAAAATCTACTCAATTTTAAATTTTCTAGAAACTTGCATTTATCTTTCTCGTTATTTTCCAAAGCCTTTTTAAATTAAATTTCGTTTTGACTATATCTCTGGTATCAGATCTATCTTAATACTGCAGCCTTTTTGCACAAATGATTTGAAAGACTTAAAAACTATCAAAATAAACGGGCAAGCATTAGGATAACTGTGAATGAGAGCAAAATTGCATTGCACACAGCGAGTAGAAATATGCCCCAAATTGGGGCATAGACCCAAAGCCTGCAAAACATGCAAAATGGATTGTTGGCGCATGATTCACACCAAAAACTCAGCCAGCACTTATCGCATTGGTAAAGTGTTTTTTGAGCGCGGGACTGGAAAAATACCAAATTTGCACAATACAGAGAAAGGGACGTGCAAACACGACAAACAGTTGCAAATTGCGGAAGGACACAATGGCAACATGCTGCAGAAACAGCAGAAACAGCAACAAACCAACAACAGCTGCAACAAACTTAGGGCTCCTCATCAGGGGTGCCGCACATCCCCCTCTTGCCGCTCTTTAAACAAATGCATAGATTACACTGCATCGAGTGTCACATGTCACACACACTCTCTCCATCTCTCTCCATCTCTCTCTCTCTCTCTCTCTCTCTCTCACACACACACTCATTTGCAGCTGCTTATGCAACACAAGCGAAACGCAATAATTAAAATGACAAACACAACGCGCGATTCTCGACCAACACTTGACAATTGCCCACATCTTTGGGGTCAGCACGGACAACTTGGGTCCTTAACCTTCTGCTGGTTTGAGTTATTGCCCAACCACGCACAACTGACAGCTGTTGTTGTTGTTGTTGTTGTTGTTGTGGCTAGCAATGTAGTTGTTTTTGCCACGTTGGCCAAAGGCGTCGCTGTGTCAGCAAATCAAAGAAAGTTTAACTGACAAGTGTATGTCGCGTAGTCAACGCCCCTCTCCCCTCGCCTGCCCCCCTTCAGTCTTCCTTTCAGTGATGGACACAAAATTAATGAAAGATTTATTGTTGCTCCAGTTTGCTGTGCTGTACAATCCCAAAATATGCAACTTTGTTGACTGTTATAAATTAGTCATTGCCAAACAATGTGGCATCGAGTTCATTTTTCAACCGATAAACTTATTCACAATGCAAAAAGTGCAGATAAAGTCCCAGTTTATCGACATTTATTGATATATTTATATAAGGATATAAGGGCTTTTCAATAGTTCTTGTTGAAAATGTATGACTTGCAGATACCACGTAACTTGTCCTAAAATAAATAATACATTTGAATGCTATTCAAATGTGCTTTCATGCTCAAAGTTATCTTTGTAGTAATCATTTGAAAGTATAAAAATAAATAATGTGTTATTTATACACATTTTGAATGTAAGTCGTTTGTAATCAAGGAAATTCTTCAATTAAATGCTTATGTGTTGAAATTAAAGAGAGACAACAGTAACCATAAAATAACAACATTTTTGTTGGCTCAGTAAAAATATTTATACATTTTTGTTCACTTTACAAAGCAAAGTACAAAAACAAAACCAGCAAACAACAAGATTAAAGGCAACTCATTTTTTCTTTACATTTCCTTTTACCACGTTGCACGTTGCAGCAACATATTAATTTTCTTTCTTTCAATGCTTTGCACTCTTCTCTGTGGCCAGGTCAAAATCAACAACAAATTTAAAGCGTACCTTGCAACTTGCATTTACACACAAAGTGAACAAAATCAATTTCTCGGATATTCTAGGATATTGGGGAAAAAGGGAAAACCTCAGTTTTCATTGTATAAATAATCTGTCAATTCATTTGCATTGAAATTAAGTTGATGGAAATTTGTTTCTGTTTATTTTGCATTTGTAAGTCTATAAAAAAAAACTTAAAAAAAAAGTTTTACATGGATAGGTTTTACCGACTGTTGATGTTAGTCAGGAATATATATATATATATATATTAATATATTTTGTCTCGAAAATGTTTATCCTTTTTGTTCTGCATGAATTTGAGAATTTTTGTTATTAGCCATTTTGAGTGGCTACTGGTTACAGGGTATATAAATTTGTTTTGCATTTGCTCTGCCTGAGATTTGAGTGTTCAATAAATTTTCATTGAGAGACATTTTTGAGCCGAATGTGCTGAATTTTGATAGTCAATTCACGTGTACATTTTTTATGATCTCCATTTTACTATTTCCTACGTTTCCTACGTTGTTTAAGATGCAATTTTTTCTTAAATCCGCTTTAATGCTGTATGCATATTTTATAAAAATTTAAGTAACTTTCAAAAGTTTGTACTTCCGCACCTAAAATCTCTTTAATAATTTAAATTAAAATTTATAAATACATATCTGGCTATTAATACCAAAAGGCAAACCGGTATTTTTATTTAGCATTTTTATGACCTACATTTTGTAGAAAATTTCTACTTTTAGAAACACTTTAAGCTGAAAACCTTGTCAACATTGTTGCTTGTATTATAGGTAAATAGTGTAAAAAATAAGATTTTCATTTCTTTTTTAGAGGTATTGAAACTATTTCGTATAATTGTATATACTTAAAGCAGAATCGATACTTCTTGGAATTTCTGAGAAACTAGTTCTACATTCTTAGAAAACCACAAATATAGAAGTTTTTGCCATCACATTTTCAATAACTCAATAACAATGGAAGTCAAAATATGGCAACTAAATATCCGTTCAGATGCCTTGATATTGTTGTGACTTTTTTAATAACTTATCCCATTTTCTGTTAAGTTTACTTTTCTCTATTATTCATCAAACGTCAGATTTGATAAACTTTATGTTTCAGCGAGTTCAACTGAAACTGTTTGACTGAAATATGCTCATTAATCTGGACTAGCCAAGAACTTTGCACGTATTGCCAAAGATTTTGTTGGCTTACCAAGTCTCATCAAGTAAATGGCTGTATGTATGTGAAGGTGTGTACAAATGTACAAAAGATAACAATTATAGGTAATGCCCAAACAGGATAATAAGAGGATTGTATTCTTTAAGTTTAGCACACTTGCACAATTATTCAGTAACAATAATTGAAATTTAGTTGCATGCCACAATATGTGTTGCCGGCAGTTTCGAGTCGAACAAAACTTTGGCTGTCACAAGCCACAAAAGAATAATCCATCAGAGACACGAGTCTGTAATAAATGCTGGCTGGTCTCGTTGGCGATGGCAGGTGGCACATTGGCCAAGACCGAAACGTTGTTAACATGCGTCATTACAATCTGCAGAATGCTTCGTGTGGCACAGTAAAACAAAAGACGAAACAATGAAAGAAATCAAATGCCGGTACAAGCTTACAAATCATTTGGACATAAAACGCAGCACCTTGGCAGGCGGAGGGGAGGCACCAGTAACTGGCAATAGGCACGTGGCACGTGACTCGAGCAGTAACAACAACAACAAAAACACCAACTATAAGCCAGAACCATCATGCATGCCACACAAAAACTGCCCCCGGCAGCGGCAATAAAACAGCAAATGAACAGCGGAAGTAACGTCAAATGTATATGTTGAGTTGGCCTATGGTTCACCTAGCCCCATGTGTGTGCCATAGGTGTGTGTGTCTCCATGGGCAGCCTCATCTAGTTTCTGGCCAATATAAACGTCCTAACCGCAAAACATTGAGGCAGAAGTTTCGATATCTTAAGGTATCTTATTAAATCAAAATTAAATAAAAAGAACAAATCTTTTCATTAAGTTAAAGTTTTGTTAATGAAAGCTTTACCTGCATGCAAATATTACTTAAAGCAAACTAAAAAATAGGAGTTCAAATTAAATCTAATATTAAATATCTTAAATGGTCGAAGGGGCATTTTCTCTTGCAGGGCATGTCTTGGCCCCCTGCTGACTCCGGCCTTGAGTGCGGTTGTGTGTGTGTGTTGTGTTGTGTTTATTGCTTCCTTCAAACATGTACAGATAAACCATACCTTGAATGCATTTACTTTCTGTCCATTGGCTAGCTGCCGGCAGTCATCCATTTCAGAAGTTCGCTTTTCCTTCAGCGTCGGTTTCCATTTTTAGTTCCACTTCATCGTAATCATTTTCAACTTTTTGTGTACATGTTTTGCTACTTCAAGTAGGTTTTCGATTTACAGACTTTGTAGCGCCAAATTGAACTTTTCTTATACCCTCCACACACACACATACACAATCACACACTCGTTCACAACACACACCGTATTGAAGAGCATCTGATAGAAACCACGCTGACTTTGGTTGCTTTTATGGCTGGCAGGCAAGCAGGCAGGCAGGCATCGTATCGGATATCCGGAAACAGCTGTCAGATGTGCAACATCTTTTGCCACGTTTTTAAGTTACAATCAAGGAGTTTGCCAATCCGCAGAATATGCTGCCTGTCTGTCAGTCAACCAGTCAACCAGCAAACCAGTCAGTCAGTCAGGTAATCATTTGATTCTTGCGTTAATTTATTGAGAGTGCAAAGGATTGGTTTTTAGCACTGTCTCTCTTATCTGCCACAACCATCAATATGGAAAAACAATTTAAGCTAAAATCTACCAATAGTCGTCGCTTATACACTTTTGAGGGACTTTATCAATAATATATAAGAAGAAATGTATAGGTATATATTTTTATGATAATGTATCGCAAAGAACAACAAAAAAAAAGTGTATACCTACAGAATAGTTTCATAGAGACTATAGTTATTCGGGCGAAAATGTCAAAAAATTGGATTTGTTGAACAGGAATATGTGTGATATTTAAAGGGATGTTTCTGACTTCACATCATATCATTATTAATATTTACTGTGCAATAGATATCCATAAGAAATTACCACAAACTTTTTAACTTTAATTCAGTATAAGAAAACCTATCCTTAATTATAGGTCTTCTAGAAAGAACTCTGCTTTTTGTAATTAAAATAAAACAAGTAAAAGAACAACAAGTAAAGGTCAAAATTTGAAGGCTAACTAAAAACTTATATTCAAATTAGCAGCAAGCTAAAACCGAACTTTTAAATGGTTGCACGTCGAAATATACATGTTGATTTAAAAAGCTGAGAACGCGTATATTAAGCTGAACTATTGGGGAAACGATTAAGATAGTTGGGTGTGGATTGTGCTGGAACATTCTCGTGTAATCAGCTGCACTTCAGCTGGGTCGATGGACGTGAGCTTTGCCTGGCTTAACTGTTTATCCGTTCGCTTAATGCGATTCAGAAATGCATCTAAAGAATTACAAGAAAAAGGGGTGCAGCGCGCTGGTTGGGGTTATTTTCTAAAAGCGTTGCATTGCTCTGACAGCGGTGAATGAAACCATTTTTTGCTCTAAGCAGGGAACTGTAAAAACATACACACACACATATATACATATACATATATATATATAAACAGCAGCAGCAGTTAGATAGATGCACGCACACTTTGACGCGCTTTTGTGTGTGGCTGCAGCGGTGTGTGCGTGTGTATGCTTATGTGTGTGTGTCCGTATATTGTGTGTGCTTGTCGTAGTATGAAATGAATGAAAATGAAAAGCATTTAATGTTCAAGTCACGGAAAAGCGTAAAGGGAAAAGTTAAACGCATTAATTATTTATTTATCGTTTTATTATGTTCAAGAGTCGGTGAACCTGCCGGTGGAAAATACCATGGGCAACAGCAATAGCAACAAATACAACTACAGCTAAGCAAATTGGGCGTGAATTTGTTAGCCAAGTTTACAGAGAAAGGTTACTGCATAGCGTGTACTTAATTTTTATTTGTTGACGCACGTTCGATTAAAGTGTGCTCCCAAATTGGACTCTGTGTTTACACTGGTGTCGCTTGTCACCATAATTAAAATGAAAGTACAACAATGACCAGGTTAATTGTTAAAGATACTCGCATTAAGTAGCAGAAGCGCATTGTCATCAGATTATCAGTGCGAAACCCTTCTCGAAGTCCCAAGAACTTTTTCCAGTCAAAAATGAACGTAATTTGTCCATTTCAGTAGCAATTAATTCTGGAATTAAAATAGGCACAACAAAGTGAAAAGAAAAGTTTGAATTACAAAAGGGTTTTATGCCGACCGTTCTGACGGTTTTCTTTCTTTTGATTAATCTTAATGTCGGTTAAAATAATGAATTATCATAGATCTTCTTCTATATAATATACCCTTGAAATATTAAAGATACAGAAAAATGTGATTAATTTAAAAAAATTGTTTGTTGTTATTAAATTATCGAATAATAGTATGAAAATATAAAATGATAAAATCGATTTTAAATAAGAAAAGTTGATGTTTACTCTCAAATCACATAGAGTATTTAATTTTCGACCTTCTGCTTTGCGTTTAATTAAATTAGTTAACTTTTGTTTATTGTTTCCCCTTGGATGCTCAGCTCACCACTGATGTCGGCCATTTGCGTTAAGGTGATCACCTTCCCGTGGATGTGGCTGTTCATGAAGAATGCTTTCGAAGGAGCCCAGAGTGCCATACGCCTCGCCACGGATCCCCAGCTGAAGCAAGTAACTGGCGAGTACTTCAAGTGAGTTTGCCGTAGCCGGAACCGGCTGATGCCACTTTCTTTCGCACTTGCATCTTATTTTTTACTTTTTTCCTATGCTTGGCAACTTGCAGTGACTGCGAAATTGCGCCAACTTCGGAGGCTGGCCAAGACAAGGAATTAGCCAAGAGATTGTACATGCAAACCATTGAAACGCTGCAGCGTGTTACCAAACTGAAAGTCGACAAAGAGGCGTGCAACATGGCGAGAGGGCTCCAGCTTCCCGAGTCCGGGAACTGATTTATGTGGTGTACGCGGACGTGGCATAGACAGGAGACTGCCTGCAACTCCAACATCTATTTGCATTTGGCTCAACAATTGCCGCATTAGCAGCATCACCAGCACATCTCAACCCACTGCAACACTTAGAGACGCCCCAAAAAAAAAAAAAAATACGAATTCAAGTGTCTGCAACTGAAGCTGAGACTGCTTTCTAGGTTTTACTCATAGAAATTATATGTAAATTTAATGTGAATGTTAACAGAATGTGCTGAAATTGTGTTTTATTCTTTTGGAATTTTCCATATATGCACATAGTAAAAAGAACCCGTCAGAAGCACAGATTTACGAGGAGCGCTCAATTAGAAAATCACCATATGTCTGCCGCAATTCTGTGTGACTGATGATGCCCTTTTGAACCCCGTTGCTTGAATTTATTCAGAGCGTTTTAAAGGTCAACTCAAGGTTTGTACATCCACACTGTTTACGTACTTGAATAACTTAATATTTATTATATGCAAATTTGTGCACGTCATTTGGTTAAAAAATTAACTTTAAGTATGTTATATAATATCTATTTCAAGAAATAACTGTAAACAAATCGAACCACTGAATTTCCTTACAATAATAAAAAACCTTTCTTTTCTCTTTTCTTGTGCTGCTTAGGAATTAACGCATATTTATCTCAAAATTACGAATAATAAATTTTACACAAAGCAATTGGGAAATATTTCAAATACATTACAACGCCTTAAAAAACATAATAAATAATAAAATCCATAGCATTATGTATTGTTTTAATCATTTTTATGGCTGTGCTGGAACCCAGCTACTAAGCAATTAACTTGGCGACTTCAACTTGTTAGACATAAGTGTCTTAGATCGAGCACTTTCTGATAGCTGCGTAATACGAGGAAGCTAATTGCAAAGTGGCTCTCAGTTTGTTGGTCCTTTTAACTATCTCACGTCTGAATCCTAAAGCGTGCCAACAAACTGTTGCTGTTGAACACTAAGCTTATTGAAAAGTAAAATACTAAGCAAATTATTTTTGGCTAAGCGAAAACCGTTTTCGATTAAAATGTCGGACAATGTGCGACCATATCAAAGGCATAGACCAAGTTGCTGCTTTGTATGCTATGGAAAATCTCTTTATTATATTATATGCGCCACGTGTTTTTTTTATTTTTTTGTGTGCAGGCAAACCTAGAACTCCAACAGCTTTCGGACAGCCCCCCACAATACGGCCAAAGCACTGGGTGCGACATGTGTTGCTGGCACAATTTTGCGCTTCCTCTTTGAAGTTGATTCGTGTGCCAGTTTTATTTTCTGCTTTGCTCAGTAATTGTACGCCTGCTCAAAATGAAAAGCTCTTAGCGTGGCAAAACAATTACGTTGTTTCCATTTGCACATTTTACAAAGCTTTACATTTCCGGTTATATTTCCGTAATATTTTACGCGCCTCAATTAGGGTCGAATAGAGAAAACAAACCAACGGGTCTAAGGCGAATAGGAAAACTAATAACATTTGGAATTTTTTTAATAGATTTTCTCTTTTTAAAATGTGTAAAAATTGGATAAAATTTAAGTATGTTATAAACATTTCGTTTACGTTGAGAATAAGTTATTTTGTTGAGTGTACGAAAAGCTTTGCGACGTTACGAAAAGTAAGAGAGCTGTGAAATAGCTTGACTCTCTTTATGAGGCGGAGAAGAGCGTATGTCATGCCATGACTCTCTTTAAGGCTCTTCAGACGCTGCAAAATATAACTCATTTGCCGAGTTTTATATGGGAAAATTATAAATGATTACTTTTGCAAAAACTAAATGAATTACAAAATTACACTGAATTCACAATCTGAACACTTTCAGAGAAAAATGTAACTTTACTTAATTTTATATTTTCTTAGTTGCTCTTAAGAAAATATTAATTTCTAAGACAAACCTGACAACCCTCTTAATAAGCCAAAATTGCTCTTTTCACTTGATATACTATCGTTTGGTAGAAATCTACAACCACAGACACCTGTGAAAAGGGGCAATTAAGTTAAGCGGCAATCGCCTGCCGATGTAAACACAAATTGAATGCCCAAACTGCGAACGTAACGCAACATAAAATTATATAAATAAACAAAACTAATATAAAACAATGAAGGAAATGCGTTCAGAGCAGCGGTTCACAGCAACCGCGCCACAATTGCAAATATAACAACAAGAATCGCAAGTATATTGCGTCAAAATATCGTAAACAACAGAAATGGCGCTCTCTCTCTCTCCCAATATCTCTCTCTTTCTTTCTCTCTTTCTGTATGTTCGCTCTGTGCTAGTTTGGGAGCAGCACTGAGCCAGGCGAGCGCTGAGCACTGGGAGGGTATATTATGAAATAAGTTGAGCTAGCGATGATTTCTGGATTTTGGTTTTTGGTGGTGTTCGGCTTCAGTTTTTTGTATCAGTTGCGCGGCAAGCGAGCCAAGGTACAAACGTGCAAATTATCCTCGTTAGCGTTGCCACATTGGGGACAACGTGTGCCCCAAACGACGCGTGCGACGATGCTACAAGCGGTCGCGTTAACAGTAGAAAATTTCGAATTCTAAAGAAACCGCGCCTGGCCAAAACGGGCCACGAGTGAAGGTGTGTCGTTGTTGTTCCAATATGTGGGTGTGTGTTACTCTCTGTTTGCATGTGTGTGTTTGTGCTGGCAGTGTATATTAATTATTCAAATTAATTGCAAGGAATTCGCTACAAGTGTACAAGTATAGCTCAACTTCTACAAGCATACTTTATATACCTGCATATACATAAATATATGCAAGCTGGCAGAATTTCATATATGTATTAGATGAACGAAAAACTCGACAAAACAATGTCGCCAGACCATGTTTTCTTTTCGTTTTCTGTTTGTCTTGAATAATAAATTGCAAATTGCGAATACCGAATAACCTTTATATAATATTATAATAAAGTTATATCATGAAAATCACACACTAAAATAAATAAACAATGATATTTCGCACGAAAATTATAAAATGTATAAAAACACAACAGAAAGTGCCCAAGATGAGCGAACATTTTTCCGTTTCGACTCAGCCTAGAAGCATTGTTTCAGTGAATGAGTTTTTTTGTTTTGTTTTTCTTTCTAAGCTGGAGATTGTGATGAACTGCCCCATTGGCTTTTATATATATTGTGTGTCATTTTATTGCTGTTGCTGTGTGTAAATGTAATGTAAATTTTTGTATGCGCCCGTGCCGCGTATGCTCCTCCGCAATGTCCATCTCCAAGTGGAGCGTGGCTAGAAAGGCAAACAAATAAAGAAAACACGTTCAAGTAATTCCTTTGCCTTGGAATTTATGACCAGTGCGTCAGACTGAGTTTTATACTTGACACCAACAATTGGATTGGAATTGGATTTATGAGTTCTTAGCTGTCTCGCAGTCTCTTTCCTTGCTCTCTCATCTCCGACCTCCTTTTCTCAAACACCTATCAGCTAATGGCTTTTGTTTTCCCTTTGTCTCCACCCACAATGGAATTTGATCTCGTCGTCGCTTTTCAGCAGCAACAGCATCTCACTTTGAGTGGCCCCATTATCACCTTACTAATTATCTATCGATGATGATGCCATTCATTGCCAAGCGCCCTCTCTTTCTCTCACTCTCTGCCCTCTATATATATCTATCTCTGTTGCTCACTGCATATCGCCTTATCAGCCAAAGCTGGCGCCGCGATATGATTCCAGCCAGCTAAGTTGCTGCTTTAATTTCTGTTTGCCTTATGTGAAATAAAAAATCGAATAATATTTGAACAAATAAACATGTGAGCAGAAAAGTTCGGCAGTTGGCCTCTTCTTCTAAAAATAAGAAAATAAAACAAACAAAACAAAAATCATTTAATAGCAGTGAAAAACTCTTAGCGTCATTTTAAATTCTGCCAATATTTGCCGATCTAATTCACACATCTCCTAAAATAAAAAAAAATATTATATTAATATTCAATACAATCATTGTTTGTCAATATATTCTGAGAAATTTTCTGTAGAATATTGATACGAGTGAGTTCATAAATTACAATTGGAAATGCGCTGTAAGCTGCTGGCCGACCATTTATTCAGAATTAAATCTCAGAACGCATATTTAAAAAATGAAATGCTCAAATGAAATTCATAACAATCGCATTGTGTTATAATAATTCAAACGCTTACTTTTTTTATAGTACTTCCTGCTTTGAAATACTCTATCAACTATTATAAAATTGAAGAAATATCAATAGACCCATACGAATGAAATTAATACAAATTTTAAGATCAAAATTAATTAAATAAATACATTATTTAGTTCAAAGATCTTTGAATACCCCTTTAAATTTGCTTAATAATAGCAAGTAATATAAAAAATAATTAAAGATTGCATTTCGAGCACTTACAAGAGATATTTGAATATAATATAGAATATAAAATGTACAATTACTTAATTGGTTATTTAGGATTCTATATATTGGCACGGGTTGAATGATATATCGATTTCGGACATCAAATGCACATCTCTAAGCCTTGGGTAAGCGCGATGTCGCAATGAAAATCGTTTATCAGATACCACAGGTAGTTTTCGTTATAGCCTTGACAATGACAGCGAAAGAAAATGGGCTCAGAGTGGCGTGGAAGGGCGCTTGAACAAAAGAGAAAAGGTGCAAAAACGGAGTGGAGCAGTGGCAGCAATGGCAGCAATAGCAGCAACAATGTTATTTGATTATTTTAAGGCAGCGGCGGTAGCAACGGTCGTTACAACAAACAAACAAAGGAAACAAACAAAGTGGCGAATATTATGAGGCGAAGAGCTATAAACCGAGGGGGGCATAGAACACAGCGGGGCGGGTGTAGGAGTAGATGAATGCGCTTTACGAGGGGTATCTCGTCGTGCTGGGTCGAGTGCTTTTGCTTTGGTTCATAGTCAAACACACACACACGCACACAGAATGTCTCTCTCTCTCTCTCTCTTCCTTTTTCTCTCTTTGCGCTTTCGTCTGTTCTATATACTGTGTGTGTGTGTGTGTGTGTTTGTGTAGTAAAACGGGTTTTGAGTTGGCTTTTGCCACTTCCACTGCTAACTGCTGCTGTTGGTTTTTCTGTTGCTGCTAGTGTCGCATTTTCAGTCAGTTGGCCAAGTCAGTTGCTCTTTTGGCTTAGTTAACTCAGAACATGCCGCGGCGGCAATGGCACTGGCATCACATTGCAGCGCATAGAATATCAACAGTGAACAGCAAACAGGCAACAACAACACAAGCGACAACCATATAACGGGTTAGTCACAAAGTGCGGTCTGCTCTGAAACTAGAACTTTTCATATAAATAAAATGATTTAAGAACAAAGTCTAGCGAAATGATTGAAAACAATTGAAATTGGTGCAGCTCAGGGTTATGTAAATGTCAAAAATTCAGAGCTGCTTGTGTCGCATGAATATCCAAAAATTTAATGCTCTGCTTCTCTGTTCATCTCTGTGTGTGTGTGTGTGTGTGTGTGTCAGTGTGTGTAAAATGCCAGTCTTGGCTGTAGGCTTAGTGCTGCGTCATTTGCTGCCCAAATTCTGTCAGCCACTTGAAGTGTTATGAACTCTCGATGCCTCACCCATTTGGCCGGCCAGCAAGCCAGCTAGCCAGCAATACAGGAATCCAGCTTCAATTGTAACACAAAACGCACTTCGATTGGTTCCTAAGCTTATCCCTGGGACATCTAGCAACAGCATAAAGAGAAGCAGCAATAGCAAAAGCAACAACAACAAAAAAAACATTTACACTCTGCACACCTACTTAAAAATTTAGAAAGTTGCTTTTCTGCCGCTTTGCTTGAGTCTTTTTCTTGGCTTGGCTTTCATTTCGTTGACTCGAATCTTTTGGATTGTCTTTTACACACACGCTTGCATACATACATATACATATTCGTATATATGTTAATGTATACATCTACTCTTATGTACATCGCTCCCTCTACCGTTTACCTCTCTCTCTCTCTCTCTCTCTCTCTCTCTCTCTCTCTTTCTGTCTGCATTTATTCCCAACGAACAATTACTTTAATTTTATTTATTTATCAGGCATTTTATATGTGCAATATTTTTTTTTAATTAATTAAAATCAATCAATTAATTGTATGGAAGTTGAAACAATGTGCCCATAGCTTGGTTTATCTATTATTGATTTGCTAACCGGTTTTCTTAATAATCCCAATTACATATGCTTTAATCATCGCGGGGCGTAATGAAATTAGCGTTTATTTTTAGCCCCATTGTTTGAGGTACACGTTCCATGACCTAACTTACCAAATCTTCAAAATGGTTGCAACCAGAAAATTATATTAGAATATGATAGGATACATCCAAGAATTTTTCCATATACTTTGTGCTAAAGGTTAACCGAGATAATCTTGAAATAATTTTAAATTCGAAATATATTATAATATCAAAAATATATATATACATTCTTCTGTTTGTCAGAAAATATTCAAAATATTCAAAAATAAATCAAAATAATAAATACTTGCACAGTATCTATATTTGTCTGCGGATTTATTTTATATTCTCAAATCAGTTGTATTTCGTATTTCGAATATTGGTATTTCTGTTTATTTCTGTGGTTCTGTGGCATGAAAGAATTAATATTGTGTTGTTTTTTTATCTGACAATAAAAAGTCATTAAAGAAGAAAACTTTATCTATAATAATGCTGTATTTTTAAATCACATTTTTCACGACTGTTCCGTAATCCGTAAATGGCCCTCTCGCAGAGCGTTCATCAAAACCGCGACTGACTGCGCCATTAGCAGTGATAAACCGTAAGCCCGCCGCCACCAACCGAATCCGAAGCCAATCACAATCTTGCATCCAAACTTCCTGTGACAACAGCAACACAAACTAAAGTAATAATAATACCAGGACGAAACGCAATAAAGCTATTTCGTCCTTGGCATTTGCGGCGCCAGCAGAGAACAAAATATTTATTGAGATATACGCAAACCCACCGCATAGCGCCGCAACGACCCCGGACAACCCGGAGCCGTAGCGTATTAAGGCGAAATCGTGGCTCAAAGACATCAGTCCTATCACAGCAGCAACGGCAGTGGAGTCAGCGCTGGCGTTGGCGTTGGCAGCGTGCCCGTCATCATGGAGGGACCGGAGGTGACATTCCTTTTTCAGTTTGGGAGCATACGCGATGCAGTCTGTGTGCCGGCGAATGCGCTCACGCTCAAATCTCTCAAGGATTTGGCATGCGATTTCATAAACACTAAGGTAGGTTTGGTGGGGGAGCTGTTAACCAAATAAGGTTGCCTAAACTGGGCACCATCTGCTAACTTAATTATGCAAAAGGCGGACACAACTCAAGTCAATATTTTCACAGTCCGCGCAGGCGGAACGCGGGCAAGTCAACAAACCATCGTTATCCATGTCCCAGCGGCACATGTGTGTGTGCGTGTGTTTGTTGGTGTGTGTGTAATAAATTTATGTGTGCTATGTAATTGCTTAATTTCATTAAGTAAGTCAGAACTGCACACAAGCACACACATATATATTACATATATATAGTTTTATAGATATATATATATATAGTGTTTTATATATATTTACGTTGCGCGCAGTTATCCATGACCAATTCAATTAACCAGCTGGCAGTTCCGACTCAGTTCCTTAGTTCCTGCCACTTTATGTTGCCTTTACTGAAGCTTAGTTGAGCTTTGACAGCTGCTCCCGCTGACACAACTATAATTTTTCAACGTCCATACTAAATAACGGGCTATGACGACTATGTTACACAACTTGAGTAATCAGGAAGAGTTACAAATCCTAAAAAAATCCTAAGCCAACTAGGAATGTGGTTATCTAATCAAGCCCAGTAAATGTAGTAGTTCAAAATATTTAGACTAAATCCTACAGGATCGATTGAAAATACTTTTCATAATAAATCTTTAATATTGATTCAATTAACAAGAATATTATAAATAATATCAATTAATTCTTTTTATTAGTTAGTCATGGCCATTAAAAGGGTAACATATGTGTTCCAATTTGATAGCACACAAATAACAGTATCTGTTGCCTTATATAAATTGATATCAATATCACTTCTGAATATGTGTTTGGAGCATGAGTAAAACCGATTGTTATCGCACAATCAATTAAGAAATGATATGATAAATTATGATAATTTTACCCCTTTTCAAAATGACTGCAATTAGGCAAAAACTTCGCACTGAACAATGTTGGTTAGTAACAGAGTTTTCTCTTTGATTCCACTTAGATACCAGATAGTGGACTCACATATCTGTCCGAGCGTATTCTGCTCTTTATACACGACTATGGCACGCCAAATGTGCTGCACATCATCAATTCCGCAGCGGAAGTTGTCGACGAGACCTTGGTGGAAATTGTATTAACAGCCAGTCGTAAGTAGCTTATATATTCAGCATCCTCTTATAATCTGGGTGAAATATGCTTTAACCATTTAACAAGAAGAAGTGTCATCAGCAATATCCCATCCATTCCGCTTCACAGCTATTCTGTATCCGACATCGGAAATGCCAACACTGAAGCCGCATTGCCTCAACGTGCATTCCTACAAGGCGCCCACATTCTGTGATTTTTGCGGTGAGATGCTGTTTGGTCTGGTGCGTCAAGGACTCAAATGTGATGGTATGTATGGTCTGATAACTGAAACACGCACACACACACGCACACACACACGCACATCCACCCACACACACATTTCCAACACATCCAAGCATACACTGAAACACGCACACACTCATAAAAACTAACTTGATTGTGGCCTCTATTACTATTTCACACACACACACAGGCTGCGGTCAGAACTATCACAAGCGATGTGTGGTGAAAATACCAAACAACTGCAACCGCTCGAGTGATGCCACATCGCGACGCTCGTTTACGTTGCACCCGCCCCGCAGCCCATCCGGCAGCTCACAGCAGTCGCTTGTCTCCAACGAGGAGTCGACGGGTCGCCACGACTCCAGCAGCTCTCTGGTAAAACGCATGTCCGAGCTTATGAATGATATTATCAAAAATTGATATGTTGCCACAAAATGTCAAATAGGAAACATATAGAAATACAAATGTGCTTGTCTTGTTGTTCGATTAAGGTCAAAGTGTCAGCGAGTCAACATGTCAACGGTGAACGGGTCTCCCTACGAGTATTTAAAACATTTTTAATAAGCTTATTGCAATTTTTAATTTAACTTTTGTATTATTTTCATTTGAATAAACATTCATTATATAATTAAGTAAAAATTTCAATTGGCTTTTATTCTTTTTTAATTTAAATACTCGTTGTGGCAGCTTTATTAAGTTTAGTTCAGTTTAGCCGTAAACAATTTTTAATTTACGTGTAGTTTAATAATAATAGATGTTGGAACATTATTTTTGTTAGTTTTTTATTTTAATATAATTATTTGTTGGTAGTTTCTCGAGATATTAAATAGAGTTGGGGGCAGATTAGGTTTATTTTGATATTATTTAATTCTCCTCCTTGAAATCTCCAATGTTCAAGTATTTAACAATAAACAATTATTATTAATATATAGAATATACCTGGCTATGGCGCTCGTCATCAACGCACCCACTCTTCGGGCAGTCGAAATGGTCTCACTGTACTCCGCATTCCACACACATTTATGGTGCACACCTATGGGATACCCACTGTTTGTCAGCTGTGCAAGAAGCTGCTGAAGGGGCTGTTCAAGCAGGGTTTACAGTGCCGTGACTGCCAGTACAATACTCACAAGAAGTGCATGGAGAAGGTGCCGCAGGATTGTACGGGTGAGGCGCAGCTTAGTCAATTGCAGGCGGAGATTAGCGATGGGACGCCGCGCAAGGACCGCGACAACTTCTTCCGGGAGGAGTTCGATGACAGCGACTTTGAGGATGGTCCGCCGCAAGAGTTCGCCAAATACAACAAAGCTTCAAGCGGCACAAATCTGGTAGCTGGGCGACCACGGGATGCGCCAAAAGCTTTAACAAATGCCCAAAACTCACCACCAGAACTGGTTAATGGTGGCCGAGATGACGGCAGTGCTGGCGGTGACGCCAAATCAAACGATGGCCAGTCGGAGCAATCACAATCTTCATCCTCCTCCTCACCCAGCGCCAACATTCCCCTAATGCGAATCGTGCAGTCCGTGAAACACACAAAAAAGCGCGGCGGCCAAGCCTTGAAGGAGGGCTGGTTGGTGCACTACACATCATTGGACAAGGCGCTCAAGCGCTACTATTGGCGCATGGACTCCAAGACCATAACGTTGTTCATTTCGGAGCAGGGCAGCAAGTACCACAAAGAAATCCTACTGGCGGAGCTGCTCTCAATTGAAACGCATCGCGATCCACAATCCGACAGCAACTATTGCTTTGAACTGTGCACGGCAAATCTCACCTATTACGTTGGCCAAGATCCACAGCAGGGAGTGGGCGGGGATCATGCTGTGCGCCTGCCACCGCCGGACAGTGGCATCGGTGCTGACATCGCCAAGAGCTGGGAGACAAGCATCCGACAGGCCTACATGCATGTCACCAATACGCGTGAGTAGCTAACAAACCCATCCAAAATACAATCGCCTAGCTGAATTTGAATTGTATTTCAATTTTAATTAATCTTCACTTATCGTACAGAGTGTTGCGAGTCGGAGGAGCAGGTGCAGGACATGGGACAGCTGTATCAGATCTTTCCTGACGAGGTACTCGGCTCCGGTCAATTCGGTGTTGTCTACGGTGGTGTGCACAAAAAGACCAAGCGGGAAGTGGCCATCAAGGTCATTGACAAGCTGCGTTTCCCTACCAAGCAGGAGGCACAGCTGAAGAACGAGGTGGCCATACTCCAGAACATTACCCATTGCGGCGTGGTTAATCTGGAGCGCATGTTCGAGACACCCGAGCGCATCTTCGTTGTAATGGAAAAGCTCAAGGGTGATATGCTGGAGATGATACTGTCGCATTCACGCGGACGCCTTAGCGAGCGTGTGACCAAGTTTCTGATCACTCAAATCCTGATTGCGCTCAAATATCTGCACTCCCAGAACATTGTTCACTGTGACCTTAAGCCGGAGAACGTGCTCCTCTCCTCGGATGCAGAATTTCCTCAGGTGAAACTCTGTGATTTTGGTTATGCTCGTATCATTGGCGAGAAGTCCTTCCGGCGATCGGTCGTGGGTACGCCAGCTTATCTGGCCCCAGAGGTTCTACGCAACAAGGGCTACAATCGCTCCCTGGACATGTGGAGCGTGGGTGTGATCATCTATGTGAGCCTCAGCGGAACTTTCCCCTTTAATGAGGAGGAGGATATTAACGATCAGATACAAAACGCTGCCTTCATGTATCCGCCCAATCCGTGGAAGGAGATTTCCTCAAACGGTAAGTAGAGTCGATGATTTTTTTTTTTAAATTCTTATATCTCCTCCGTTTTCAGCCATTGACCTCATCAACAACCTGCTGCAAGTGAAGCAGCGCAAGCGATATACCTGTGACAAGAGTTTAATGCACTACTGGCTGCAGGATAAGCAGACGTACAGGGATCTGCGGAATTTGGAGACGCAAGTGGGTTTGGGACGTTATCTCACCCATGAGGCGGATGATGTGCGCTGGGACAGCGCTGGCGATATTTGACCTGGAGCAGCGAGAAAACTAACTGATAACGAACTGATGCAGCCACTGGCCGGCAGCCATAGTGTGCCCAACGAAACCTATCCATCTCCATCTAACTGTGGCGGCTGCCATCGCCTCTCCAGCTCTTCACCCAAAGCGGAGGCCATTGGCGACAAGGCACTGAAGTGGATGCGTTTCCATCTTTGCAAGCACATCAAATAGCATTCGCTCGCTCAACATAGCTTTTTGTTTATACTTACCCAACACATATTATCAGACTGTAAATTATAAAATTTAATTAGCACCTTGAGAACAATAATAATGAGAAGCAGTTGTATTACTGATAACACAGAATAACTGATCAAAATTTAGATATAATTCTATGAATGTACATGCATTTTTTAAATCTCTTTTTTTATGAGCCCATCTCGATGTGTGTTTCACATTTTCACATTTTACCCTTGAACAAATTATATTTCTCACGCTTTTTCAAAATAACTTTTATAAATGGAATCTATGTGCTAAATTTTCTTAAGAATCAAAACTAGTATATAGCTTTAATATAATATCTAACGAAATACACAGTACTTAAAAATAAATATGCATACAATATTTTAAAATATATTTAGACTAACAGCAACAGCAGTACTCGTATTTTAGAACCAATTGAAATTGCGACAAAGGGAGAGAAAATTAAATTACAACACAAATAGATAAATAAATAATACAAAGAAATTAATGCTTAAAAATAAATTCATGTTTATCTGTGCCACAAATCACTGGCTTGCAACGCTTGACACCCTTTTAAGAAAAACTGCAAATTTCTGTTTCGGTTGCCAACTTTTTCCAGCAGTCGCCTTGCAAACGTGTAACAAACAACATGAGACGCTTCCATTTGATTAAGTTGTACCTACTGCAGCTGGCAATGTTTCCCTTAGGTATTACTGAATGGGAGAAGATATCTCAAATCCAGACGAGACCAGTCGCCAAACAGGGGATCATTAAGCAGCTGGGTAAAGATATTGGTGATGGATTCACCACACCCAGCGCCGTGTGGATCGAGTATCAGCGCGAACGGTTTGGACATAGTCAAAGCAATAGCAATAGTCACAGTAATCCCCTCGTGGTCAGCGATGCGGGCGGCCTGAAGAACAGTGCACATATTGTGGTGCCAAATAGCAGTCAGGTGATTAATGCCAGGACTAAGTTGGTTGTGAATAAAACCGCGGATAGGCCGCCAGTGGATTTTGATGTGGTGTTGCCACCAAAAGTGGAAACCACATCGCGACGTCACTCATCGCATGTGGAGAGTGCTGAGGATTTGGATGCCGTTGTGGAAACGGTCACAGAACCATCTGGGAGCGATGAACAAGTTGAGGATGATGGGCAACTCCAATTGCCAAGCATGCAGGGTTTTATCAAATTTCTGAAATCCATGCAGAGCACATGGATAACGAAATCATCGCTTAATATAAAAAATAAAATCAAATTATTAAAGCGACTGCGCGACAATCTGATGAAAGTTATTGGTGCGTATTTAAAGTACTCAAGACTTGGTCTGATATACATACATACTTATTTCACAGAACAACAATTCTCGGCATTGTGGCAGCCAACGGAGCGGCAAAGACGTCGAAGACGCGGCCTGCTGGATGAATCGAATTTGGAATTTCCACCGGAAGCTGCCCTTTTAAGCATAAATTTTCTCACATTCGCAGTATTTCTCATTAAACTAGTGCTTGTGAGTAGACAACTTAGTCTCCATAATATGCATAAATATTTTAAGCATACATTCAAAATTACAGCAAGTGGTGAAAATTGTGAAGAGCAAACATTACAACTTTTCTTCCTTTAATATCAACGCCGAAGCTGTTCGAAATCCATAGAATCCAGAGGCGAACTTTTTAGGAACTGAAAGCCTATATTTTAAATATCAGCTTCAGCGCAAGAACGCTATGGCAACTCTGAAATCAGCAACCATCTGGCAACTCTCTCGTCAGCTGTTTGCTGCTTGTATTCCTACACGTGCCGACGGCACACATATTTTATTTAAATCTAAGATTTTTTTTTAATAAAATGGACGAAAAGATACTAATTGAAACTGTTTTCAGTCGCGGTCGCGATTCAAATTTACCCACAATTCGTAAGTGCATATTGCAATCTCAACGTGCCGCAGCTAATCGGATAGGGTTTATTTTCAGTGAATTTTCAGAATGGTTCTTTGGGTACCACTGCAGATTTCACTTTAGTTGAAGATGCGAAGGGACGAAATCCACGCAAACGAGCTTTGGTTGTGGCCGGTGAGAATGTATATGTAGGCGATCTGCAAAGTACCCAGGAATATGATACGTATATTTGCATTCGAAACAAATCCACCAACAAAGCGACAATTGTGCCAATGCAGCAAGCGCTCCTCTCCAACAATATATACGAAAAATTAGACACACATCAAACTCAGCCGATGTTAAGCAAAGAGCTTGCAACGAAAAAACTGCTAAAGGAATTTGGCGGACGCAAGACTTCCCGCTTTTTGGCCAACTCTGAGCAGATGATGGTCAACGTGGATGTGATGCGTAAGGATCTTGATAAGACCGTTCAAAGTTCTGGGCGAAACGAGGGTGACGATGAAGATGATGACACCTTGCCTGAGGTAGACACTAACAATGCGGCATACCTGGCAACTATTGTGCCCAAGTTTGATAAGGCGGCGACAAGAGTAAGCGAAGTCTACGACGTATCGGACGTGGTGCCGCAAACACTGCTCGACCGTCTGGACGAGGAAGCCAAGAGTGTATACGCCACGCCATTGGACACCCTACCGTAAGCACTGGTCTCCACTCAAAAATTTGCATCTCTACACCTCTAATTCATATATACTTTTATAGCATTGAGTCGGACTATCTACTTGAGCGTATCAAGCGCATACAGGAAAAAGAGATTACTTCCAAGATAGACTTTCTCCACATCAAACTGATCATCTACATGGATGCGCTGCAATCTCTAATTGCACTGCGCAAACGGCAAATTAAACATGTTGAGCTATCGCGCATAACGGAGAAGGTTGAGAATGATGTGCGGAATCGATTTTCGGATCCCAATGTGGCCCGATCCTGCACACGCACCACGTTCAGCACGGAAAAGGCACTCACGCATTTTATTGTCCTTGCGCTGCTCATCAGTGAAAAGCACGAAGTGGATGTCAATATCTTATCTCGCGTCCTGCGCACCTCCAAACAGCGCATCATTATGTATGCCCACGTTGTCAATGCACGCCCCAAATCTCGCTCTGACGTGATTTCCCTCCGGCTGCCCAGCACAGTTCCAGCACTAAGGGTTTCCAGGCGTTTTCAGCGCAAAATGTAGTATTTAGGTAAACCAAGTTTAATAAAAGAATGTTTAATTATTTTATTTTTCAATAAAGAATAAACTTTATGTGTAAAGGTTTTACACGTTTTTCAGACCTATTTGATTTTTTAAAAATATATTTATTAAAATAAAGTTATATTTCTACTGTGACCATTTTAATCACAAAAACACCCTGTATTGACTGCAGCAATTGCATCGATTAAACAAATTCGAGCCGAGTTGAGTTCAAGGCCAAGTACATCTCAAACCAAATACAAAAACCCATGATATATTTTTACATTTATTATAATATTTTTATTTATTTCGATTTAAGTTGAAATTATTAAATAACACATTCAACACATTGGTGCAGTTTTGTTGTTATACAGAACTCGGAAAAAATAATACATTTGCTAAAACATTTTTGAAATTTTGATCAGTGTTTTTATCCTTGTAATTCGACAATGCTTAGCGCGTCGTTGAAAATTGATAAGATTCCTTGTTATGTGGCTCAGTTCACTAAATATTAATCATTAGGGGTAAAGAGACCCGGAAAAATTTCATTGTGTGTCGTGTTGTGTTGTGTGTGTGTTGTTTTGTGAGCTGTAAAATGTGAGAAAGTTAATAACGTAAAGATGTAAATTATAATTGAAACTTACGCGCAAAATACATATGCAAGGCAATCTTTGTTAATCCCTCCCCCTTTTTTAAAGTTGTAAATTTAGTGATTTTTATGGTGCTTCTTGCTGTCGACGCCGCTGTTCTTGTTTTTCGTATTTTTGTTACTTATACAGCCAGTCCGAATACGGAGACAATGCAGTACATGGTCTTATTCTCCCATCGTACAGTGCAGCTCCCATCGGTGTCGTTGTTCCAATAGCAGGAGCTGGCCGTATGCAGGCCAGCGCCATTCTTCTGCATAATCATGGCGGTGACGATATATTTGTATGGCTTCTGCTCCTTGGTGAGGACAGTCAGACAGTTTTCGACCACCTGGCCGGTCCAGTTGTTTACCTTATCGTGCTGGTACGCATTGCCACCGATTGTTGTCTCGATTGCCTCTTTAATTGTTTTACTTACATCGTCCACAATAAATTGACTTTCCTCGCGTGAGTCATCCATTTTAATTGCTTATAGCTTAGCGATATGCAAAAACAATATATTTCAATTATAATCTATTATTGTATGTTGTGCAAATCCTTTGATGTCGATTTTTGTGCGCGCATAATCAACATTCGTTGGCGCGTCTGATTGCCAAAAAAAAACTTGTATTTTCAGTCTGTCGACAAAACTCGCTTGCCTTGTTGCCTGGCGAGCAGTTTAATACAGTGATGGGAGAATCGTAGAAACATCGATTAGTCGCTTTTGCTCTTGTTATAATGTAGTGGTAGTACATTTGTTAGAGCAGGACAACGTCAGGTGCATAACGAAAGAGATCTATCGATAGGCAGCGACAATCGACCTTTAACTTATTTTTTGTTTATTTTACGATTTTTGCACAAAACCTAAAGAACAATGAACAATTCCACAGCATCCGCATTTTCTAGTTTGGACACAGCGGCTCTGGAACGCCAAACCGAAGTGCCAGACGAGCGTACGATCACATTTGAACAAATCTGGAATGAGACGCACAAGAAAGTCAGCATCGGTTGGATAAGACAAAATGGTTACAAGCGGGTTCGTTGTGTGCTTTTATCTATTGCCAAGTGGAGTCTAGATTTGCAAAACATTTCCTAGATCTGCCTGCAATTCCCAGACGACTATTTGCCGCACAGCAACGCCATTAGCACTTGCTTGGAGACAACGCTGACCTCCGACGAGTGCAAGATTTTCATTTTGGCCGACACGACGTATGGCAGCTGCTGCGTGGACGAAATAGCTGCGGCTCATGTGGAAGCGGATAGTGTAATCCATTTTGGCAATGCATGCCGCAGCAAAGCCAGCCGTCTGCCGGTGCTTTATTTGTATCCAGTGCTGCCGCTGCAGTTGCCAAAGGTGCTGCAACAACTGGGCTCTCTACAGCCCGAATGCGAGGAGCGTGAGGTGTTCGTCTACCTAGATATTGGCTATCATCATATGTACGAGCAACTGCCGTTGAGCGGCGAGCTTGCCGAGGGCGACGATACACTCTTTAACCAGGTGCGTGAGGTGCTCCGCCCAAAGAAGCTGTACATAGAGGTTTATCCACCGCCAGCTGAAGATTCTGCTGAGAGCAAGCAGCAAGCAACTGAATCGTCTGCTGAATGCATTTGCATTTTTATTGGTGGCGATAATCAACGCTTTGCCAATTTATCACTAACCACAACTGCGTTGCAGTGGTACATTTTAGACGGTGCCACAGCCACGCTGAGCGCTAAAAATCCGCTCACAGCTCAATATATACGACGACGATACTACTACATAGAGAAGTGTAAGGATGCCCATACTTTGGGGCTCATTGTGGCCACCTTGAGTGCGGTAGGTTATTTGGATGTGGTTACGCGTCTGCAAACCATGGCCCAAAGTCGTGGCATCAAGACGCAACTGATTTCCGTGGGTCGCATAAATCCCGCCAAGTTGGCCAATTTTCTAGAGATTGACTGTTTTGTGCTAATTGGCTGTCCGTTTAACAATATGTATAATTCCAAGGAGTACTATAAGCCTATAGTTTCGGTTTTCGAGGCCGAAATGGCGCTGAATCCAGCCTGGCATTTGAAATACCCGGAAGCCTATGTTACAGATTTTAAGCAGCTGCTGCCAGAGGGACGCAGCTTTCTGGCCTTTGATGCAAACGCTGTGCAGCTTCAGGACGTGAGCCTGGTCAGCGGACGCATGCGAGGACCCACTGGCTGTATTGATGACACAATGACGGCAAACACTACGGTGGCCACACAAGCCAAAATGGCGCTTATGACAACGGACACAGGATTGACATTTGAGGATCGCACCTGGCAGGGACTGGACCCGATGCTGGGCCAAACCGAGCCAGCAAAATTGCAACAGGGTCTTAGTGGCATTCCCATAAAATATTCGCACGATTAGGATTACATTAACATCTAAAGCTACATTTAGATCAATAATGTCGATCATAGCAATAAAACACAACGATCAAATATTCGCAAAATGTAATATTAATTGTGGGTTGTATTTTATTTTAGGTTTTTACTGTTTCTTTTGCTAATAACAATATGTCCTGAAGGGAATTGCAGGGAATTGCTTACACCCTCAGCCAGTACATCGATGAGCGAATTCTGTTGTAGTCGGGCAGATTCTCGACGGGTCCAACGGCAGAGACGGCGGGGCATCTGTCATAGATATACTTCATGCCCACATCGCGCACATTCTGCACGCTGACGGCATCAATGCGCTGCTCCAGCTCGTGCAATGGGATACGGCGATTGTAGCACAAAATTTGGCGACCAATGTCCTCGCAGATGGGTGTGGTGCCATCCAGTTGCAACAGCATGTTCGTCTTCAACAAATTCTTGGCACGCTCAACCTCTGCCTCAGTGACCATCGTGCACAGACGCATCCATTCGGTTTGCACATTGAAAAGCATGTCCTGCAATCAGTAAAAGTTGCAAGTAAACAAAATATAAAAAAGAAAATACCAACGAACGGATTTGAACTTACCTCGCACTGAAGTGGATCGCAAACGAAGTAAATGCCCCACAAGCCAGTATCCTTGTAGCAGGTGTTGAACGACTGGAAGCTGTGGCACAAGTCTGCAAAAAAAAATAACGAGGATTACGCTTGCGTACGTTGTAAGCTTCGACTGTTCGACTCACTGTCTTCAGCACTGGCGCGTGCCAGATTGGAAGCATTGTTGGCACCACCGCCCTGAGAACGATCCCAGGCACCAACCAGAGTATTGGCCACCATCAGTGGGATGTTATCCTGATCGGTCCAGCCGCAGCCCTCGACAGCGATAGCGACATGAGCCAATGGCAATGAATCGTCACGCACGCGAACCTCGGAACCTGTGAAGCGGCATGGTGTCACTTCAGCGGGCAACAAGCTAGCCTCCACGCGGCCCAGAGACTGCTGGGCCAACTTAACCAGGTCGTTGTGCTTAACGCCGCCGGCGCCAGCCAAAACAATGCGCGATGCCTTGTAGTGCGTTTGAATGTAATCGGTTAAATCGGATTTGCCAATAGACCTGCAAGCCAGAGGATTATTAATTAAGACGCTTCACTACTGCTTTCGAGACTCACTGAATATTCTTGGTGGGACCAAGGATGGTCTGACCCAAGGGTGTTCCCTGGTAGGCAGTGGCGTGCAAGTGATCGAAGACCACCTCCTGCAGATTGCTCTCCACCTCCTGCATCTCACGTAGAATGACCGAACGCTCGCGTGCAATCTCAGACTCGCCCAGTTTGGAGTTCTGAATGATGTCGGCCAAAATCTCCACTGCCTTGGGCACATCCTTGGACAAGCACTTGGCGTAAAACACAGTCTGCTCGCGAGATGTGTACGCGTTCAAATGGGCGCCCATGTTCTCAACTTCCAGCTCAAGATCGGTTTGCGAACGTTTGTCAGTGCCCTAAGAAAGATAATATCATGTTTAAATTCCTTTTATAGTTGATAATATCAAAAATGAGCACACCTTGAAGGCCATGTGCTCGAGAAAGTGAGCAACACCATTGTTCTTGTCGTTCTCGGAACGCGAACCTGCATCGATCCAGAGACCAACGGTGGCAGTGGAGGCGCCAGAATCTTCGCTAGCAACGCGCAGGCCATTGTCCAGCTGGGTCACCTGGGTGGCGGGTATGTTCAATAGCGTCTTCTGTACGCTCAAAGCAGATTTGTAACGCTACAGAATGAAAAATATTATTTACAATTATTTGTTGGTTGGGCAATTGGCGACATAACCTCAAATTGATTAAATTAAATTTGTAACTATTTTATATATTCTTTTAACAGCAAAACTATGGATAAAACATGCTTATGCATTGATAATCGCACTCAATTTGAGATACTCAAAGCTTAAGGTTCAGGCAATGTAACTAGGAGGCTTACAACATTAAAATTACGTAATTTAAAATCCTGGAGTGTAATCAAAAATATGCATATATTTTCTTACCTTGATGAGGTCAACGCCACGCATATACGTGCGCAGATTTTGCGTAACTCCAAGTACGCGTAACGCCATTGTTTCTTATATTAATTTAATATTTTAAGCACTTAAACGAACTCTAAAGTTCTGCGTTGTCGTTCCCGATGTTGCGGCGCCTGCTGAAAATTTCACAAACTCGCATATGTACATACAATGTGGTGTTAAGTTGGTTGTAGCGAATCAGCTGTTCGCTAATTGACAGATCTGGGCACACTTTCTCAAGTTGGCAACGCGATTTTTTGCGGCTTTGATCTGTTTTCCAAATTTTCTTAACTTCGAATATTAATTTTGGTTTAGCTTCAAATGAAAATAAGCCAAAATCCATACAAATTAACTTCTAGCCGATAAAAGCAAAGCCAACTGACTGAGTTAACACAATGGCGGGCAACTTCTGGCAGAGCTCGCACTCCCAGCAATGGATACTGGACAAACAGGATCTTCTGCGCGAAAGACAAAATGATTTACTCGCGCTCAGCGAGGATGAGTATCAAAAGATATTTATATTCTTTGCGAATGTCATCCAAGTACTCGGCGAGCAGTTGAAACTGCGCCAGCAGGTCATTGCCACAGCAACAGTTTACTTCAAGCGCTTTTATGCGCGCAACTCATTGAAGAACATAGATCCGCTACTTCTGGCGCCTACCTGCATTCTGCTGGCCTCCAAGGTGGAGGAATTTGGTGTCATATCCAATTCGCGTCTAATCTCCATTTGCCAGTCGGCCATTAAGACGAAGTTTAGCTATGCGTACACACAGGAGTTTCCCTATCGCACCAATCACATACTCGAGTGCGAGTTTTATCTACTAGAAAATCTAGACTGCTGCCTAATCGTATTCCAGCCATATCGGCCGTTGCTACAGCTTGTCCAGGACATGGGTCAGGAGGATCAGTTATTAACGCTCAGCTGGCGCATAGTAAACGATTCGCTGCGCACAGATGTCTGCCTCCTATATCCGCCATATCAGGTAAACCTTTTGGGATTTTTAATCGTAGACTATTCGTTATTTAAATTCAATTACTGAACAACTTTTAGATTGCAATTGCCTGTCTGCAAATCGCTTGCGTCATATTGCAAAAGGATGCAACCAAACAGTGGTTCGCTGAGCTCAACGTAGACTTAGACAAGGTGCAGGAAATTGTGCGCGCTATTGTTAATCTGTATGAGCTGTGGAAAGACTGGAAGGAAAAGGATGAAATTCAAATGTTACTGTCCAAAATACCTAAGCCCAAGCCGCCGCCTCAGCGTTAAGTGTAACCGAAATCATCGACGAATTAAAATATATATTTAACTTATAATTATTATATTCTTTACATTATATATTTATGTCTTAATTTAAGTCTCACAGATACTTGGCATGTCCGCTCGAGAACTTTGTGTTTAGTATCTTGGCCTTATCTACAATTTGCTTGGTTTGATTCTTGTCAATCTTGTTCAGCTTCAGATCCACGTCGCGCGTAAAGGGACGCCGTTCCGGTTTGGATCCAGAGGCAGCCAGTTCTTTTTCCTAGTCAAGATTAAACTTTAATTTGGTCAGTTTAAAGAGTATTTCTATGATTAACTTACCCGTGCTCGCTGCTCCTTGCGCAACTTCTTCTGATGTAGCTCGACTAAAGACTCATCCCGTTTATGTTTCTTCTTGTGCTTTTTGGCCATTCTCTCCTGTTCCTCATCCCTTTGCCGCTCATAGTTTGCCTGCGCTGTCTTTTCCAAGTCCATAGAGCTACATGCTTTCGGACCTGCGGCTTCGCTCTTTGGTGTCTTGGTCCAGGAGCTGCGATCTGTGAAGTCCGGTCGTTCCTTGCCCTGGTAAAAGGTGCGCTTCATATTGTTCAGCGCTGCAAGGCCACTCTTCAGTCCCACCTCGGGCAACTCCAACATCCATTCCTCTCGAGCATCTAGATCTGGTGTCGCGCCAATTCCTCCCTCTAATGCTGCCAGTTTTAAGGCTAGAGCCCGTTCCTCCAGCTCTACTTGTGGGGCATTTGGCAGAGGCCCAAACATGCCCGTCAGGTCATCATCATCCTTGTCTGCGTCACTGGCTATTGCATTCTCTTCAAGATTGGAAGGCATAGCTGGTCCTATAATCATTGGCGCTTCTGGTTGTGAATCCGGCTTTAATTCATTAACTAAATGCGGTGGCAAGGCTGGCCCAAAAGCATCCGAATTGTCATCAGTTTCCAGCGGCTGTGTTGATGGCGCCACTTGCACCTGCTGATCAAGTTTTTCCTGCGGATCGTCTGGCTTACTTCGCTTCTTTTGCTTGTGTCGCTTTTCATGTCTGTGTTTCTTCTTCGATTTTTTCTGCTTCTTATCGACTTCTTTGCTTGTTTTTTTATGCTTGCGCTTGCGCCTGTGCTCCTCATTGCTGGAATCGCTTGTCATGATTTCTGAAATTGGCAAACATAGATGTTGACAATGAAAACTCAAAAACTTCAGTTTTGATTTAAACTACAGATTCTCTATTGAAGGGTAAATAACTGTTGGCGCTTAAAATTAATTAACAGAACTGCACAAAGAGCGCAACTTAGTCAATAAATGGCAGGGATAGTTGGCATAAATCATATGGAGTCACATAAGAAACAGAATTTCATTTAAAACTATGCTCAGCTTCTGTTTCGGCTTACGATCCATGCGATTGCATAGCGTATAACTTAAGCGGCAAATGTCTTTAACGCCTTGCGATAGCTATAGACGACTGACTTGAAGATGCCAGCCGTTGCAATGTTCTTCAGCGACTGCGTCACACTGCTGCGCCAGACAATGTCATTTACCGAGACCTGAACAATCTTAGGCAATTGTGGCGCCAGCGACAAGTGCTCAACCACATCCGCATAGTCACCACGACAGGCAGCATTCTTCCCCAGACGCCGGCACAGTTCCTGTGGCAAGTGTCGCAAATGAAATCGTGTCGCTTTGAGCGATTTATCCTGCTCGAAGATGACGGCTGGCTTTTGGGAACCAGGCTCCACGCCATGCATGTTGACAGCAATGTACTGTGCCAGTTGTCGCATGGCTGGCTGATAGAGCGTCAGAAACTCGGGCAACTGGGGTTGCACAATATTGTGCACCTTCTGCTTGTTCTCGCCAAATATCATGCGAAAGTCACCCTTGTAACTGAGTCCCGCAATTGCATAAAATAGCTCGTAGGCAGTGAACTTCTCGGGCAACAGCAGCAGCCCAGCTTGGCACGCCGACACCAGATTTTGGTCCACAGCAGACCGCAGGCGTGGATTGTCGGCGAGATTTACGAGATCGGTGACTGGCTTCTGTAGCCGTCCAGCCAAATACAGGTAACGCCAATGCAGCAAATCATCAATTAAATCATCTTCATGTACCACGCCATATTTGACTGTTAGCCCAAGATCGGGCATCGGCACCAGCGTATTAAAATAAACCCGGGCACCCAAGCGTTCCTGATATTGTCCCACAAAATTGGAACCGAGATATCGCAGTGACGAATAATGTGCATCGTGTCGATGTATATTCTCCGCATGGAAGCCCAGCGTATCACGCACGCAAAATATTAAATCGATGACGGTTTTAGAATCCGGTTTCTGGTCGAGCATCTCGTAGCCCTCCTGCCTCTTAACGCCGGATCCATAGGCGAACATGTAACTAACGTTGCCCAGAGGAAAGCGTGTCACTATGCGTCTGTACAGATCCACCATGATGATGGATTTGGGCGGGGGCTGTCAGTCTGGGATGGGTAGGGACCCGTGTTAATTGATGATGAATCTTATAATTACGTGATGCTTGGGTTTGATTATTGATGATGCTGCGGCTCAGAGTTTCGTCTGACTTCGATATCTTTACAAAGTAATCGATTTTTAAATTATTACAGATATCAAAAAGACAATATATCGGTTTTCGATATGGTCGAATAAGCAGTGTCAATCTGTCATTCTAAGTTTAAATAAATTAGTTTAATTATTATAGTAAATGTGTATGGCCAGCTCAAATAGGAATGTTTTTAAAAGCATTTTATTCCGTGAGCAACCAAACCTTTTGGCGGTGTGAGTATTATTCACAACCCTAATTTATCGATGCTTATGATTGTTTAGAAGAAGCAGAAAAACGCACATTTTTTGTACAATGCACTTGGGCCAGAAAACGATAAGCTATTGACTTGTGCCGAACTAAAAGACTACTCAACAATTAATAAAGAAAAATAAGGAAGCAATGCCGCAGCCAACGAAAAGAAACAAAGAGTCTGAGTCGGACCTAGCGACTGAATCCAAAGACGATCCCGATGATCAGCCATCGACATCGCAATCCAGCACAACTAACTTTACGGATTTCACAACGGTAACCAATAGAGAGATTCCATCTGCATAAATCGAATTCCACTCAACTTTTCCTTACAGGCAGCGTTCCGCAACGTGGTAGCTGCCACACGCAGTTGCAATGCCTTTCCCCAGGGCAATGCGCGCGACCTTTATCTCAGCTACCCGGGCTATGCACGTATGCTTGAAGAACAGTCGCAGCGAGTGCTTGGCCTGATTAACAAGGTGCTGAGAGCAGAAAAAGTCCCTGGAAACATTAGACGGTGAGCTTAACTCAATTCTCGTTTATACTTGTGCAGTTTTGTAGCTAAAACTGGGAACAGAGAAAAGTTTTGTTATTGGTATTATTTCTGATGCACATTTTATGTTTTAACAATCAGGCGGCAGGATGATGAAAAGCTGGAATTGGTTCAGGAATGTAATGATATAATTTTTGAGCGTATTAATACGGATCTAGACATTAAGAGCGGCCAACTGCGCGGCAATCAGCTCATGGTGGTTGAAACTCAGGTGGATGTTCAGTCAAAGGCAACACCAACTGCAACAATAATAAGAAAAGAATCTGCATCACCAGGTGCTGGCAGCTGGAATCGGCCCAGCACCATTAACACACCATCACGTAGCTTGGTCTCGGCACGTTTGTTTACGGCGGCGAATATAATGCGGCCACAGATGCGTTTTAAGGTGCCGGTCGACAATAGTGCCAAGAATCCGTTTCAGCCCCGTCTCACTGAGAAGCCGAATTCGCTGAAACCGCTGGCCCTGTTGCCCGAATACGATGAGGCCGACAACATTGTATCTTTTCTCCATCCGTATGAGTTTGAGTTGCTGAAATTCGAGCCGACAAAAGAGCAGCTGCAGAAGCAAAATCCCCTGATGCCCGCTTTACCTGAGAAAACCGAACTAATGCTGGTGGACACCGTGGAGAAGTTGCAGCAAGCGCTGGCTGAATTACGTCTGGCACAGCAGATTGCCATCGATGTTGAGCATCATTCGTATCGCACATTCCTGGGCATCACTTGCCTGGTGCAAATGTCGACGCGCACAAAGGACTATATATTCGATACACTGATCTTGCGCGATGATATGCACATACTGAATCTCGTGCTCACCGATCCGAAGGTGCTTAAGATACTACATGGTGGCGATCTGGATATCGAGTGGCTGCAGCGCGATCTTTCCCTTTATATAGTCAATATGTTTGACACGCATCGTGCTGCAAAGGCTTTAAATTTGGCACGACTATCGCTGGCATTTCTGCTCAAATTATACCTGGATATGGATGTGGATAAGAGCCTGCAGCTGGCCGACTGGCGCATGCGGCCACTGCCACAGAAACTGATTGACTATGCGCGCCAAGATACACACTATCTCATTTATATATACGAGCGTTTGGTCAACGACCTGCTTCAATCGGAGCAGGGACAGTCGCATTCTTTGCGCATTGTTTATCAGCAGAGCACGGACATTTGCAAAAAACGCTACACAAAACCGCAAATTGGACCCGAGTCTCATCTTGATTTAGTGCGCAAAACAAAGCGCTCCTTTGACAACCGTCAATTGTACGCTTTGCGCGGTATCTTTGCTTGGCGCGATGCGACCGCGCGACAGGAGGACGAGAGCTATGGCTATGTGCTGCCCAATCATATGATGCTTCAGATAGCCGAAAGTTTGCCGCGTGAAATGCAAGGCATTTTGGCCTGCTGTAATCCGATACCGCCGCTGGTGCGTCAGCATCTTCATAATCTGCATCAGATCGTGCTGAAGGCGCGTGAACAACCCCTAATCAAAGTAAGTTAACGATCCTGGATATTTTTACTGTACTTTATTATTATTAGAACTTTTAATTAAAACTCAACCCTTTTGCAGCCCATCCTAGAAACAAGCTGCGGCGCACAGGGACCTGTGAAGATAGCACCGAACATCAAGGACTTTAGCAGCAAGCTGAATTGCCCGCACGACTTTTCGCACCAGGAGGAGACGCGTGATGATTTGCCCACATTGCTCAGCCGCAACACAACAACGGGAAAACTGGTGCGACCAGACCAGCCAAGACTGGCAGCGACTTTGGTGCCCATTAAGCCGCCGGAGCTTTCACTGTTCCGCAAATCGGCGACCCCAACGCAGGAGGAGGAGTTACGCTGGAATCATACCCGCAAGGAGAGTCAAACGATGCGCATGCCCTACAAGCGTTACCTGGCCATCTTGCCACTCATGCAACAGGAGAAAATTGAACAGACCGCACGTGAGAACAGTGAGCTACTTAAGCGACGTCTGTGCCCCGCGGAGCCGGCATCGCTCAAAATAGATCTTGAGCCAAAGGAGGAGCCGGCACAGGAAGATGCTACATACAATCTACCGCTGAAGGAGCAGCTAAAGCGAAAACATCTGCCGGCAACGCCATCGGAATCATCAAGTCAGCCAAAACGGAACCGAATTGAAGATGAAACCACTCCCAGTACGGTCAAGTCGAAGAAAATGTCAATTGAAGAGACACATAATGTAGATAGTACCGACGATTCGGTTGTTGAAGTTCCTATTGAAAGAAGTGCCTCGGAAAATCCAGCTACTCCGCTAAGAAAGCGCCAGCAGAAACGTCAGCAGCAAAACCAACGATTTAAGGCCAAATCACGAATGACGGCACAAAGCTCGAACCGAGCTGTCCAGTTGCCAGTCACTGCTCCAGTGTCACAGAACTTTGATTATCAAAATGTCGACTTCCGTCAATTCCAAGGTGGCGCGAAGCGAGCACATGGCACAGAGATCAAAACACAAATACATGGAAAGGTAAATAGAATAATTCCAGCTAATGCAATAAACTAACTAATCGATTCTTTACACCTTACAGAATCGACCCAATAATCGCAATAACAAGAAGTTCAATAAACTGTTTACATTCAGCAAAGTGAAAAAAGGGAGAAAGAAGTAAATGACAGAGAAATGCGAAATTTTCGACCAATTTAACGTGAGAAACAAGTAAAACTTAAGAAATCAATTTTTGCGTATTAATTTAATACTGGAAATATTAGCCAATAATTTGTTATGTGAATAAAACGAATTCTTACAATGCATTGTATCAATTCAATTAATCTTTTAGTTGAAATTGTATTCACATTTTACTATTGCATAAACAACTAAAGGGAGTACTAGTGAAGTAATATCCACTGATCAGAATCGTAATTTCTATTTTGTGAAATTTTATTTTATTTTCAGTTTTCACGGTCTTTACTGCAGCTTTTACAAATCAATGGTAAATTGGTATATAATAATTAAAATAAAATATATTTTAATTAATTTAAGTGTTTGCAGATAATTAGGACTTTCGAAACATAAATTGTTTACCATTTGGAATAAATTAATCACAATATTTATAGGAAGTATTTGATTACGTTTATTTAACTATGGACAAACTTATTATCTTGGCACTTGACTCTTGCAAGCTGCTTACTAAAACTAATAACAATCTAGGCCTACTCTATCAACTAAAGTTAAAGCGTTTTGAACATCTTGTCGCCCTCTCGGTCCATGCAATACTCCACCACAGCGAACACAACAATTAATCTGCGCTCGACACCGCGCTTATGCTTGTCCGTGATGAGTGGATAGAGTGCGTCCTGCTTTGATAGACGATCAACAATTTCAGTTAGCACGCCACCGGAAAAGATTTGCAGACGATCCCACGTAGATTTTCGTATCCTAAAAAAGAAAATTTAAAATTTCAACTTAGAATGTATATAGATCAATATGTAAAAGGATATAATAAACGCACAGGCAACACTGATAGAGGGGTGCCAAGATATCCAGATGATCCTTATTGGGATTTCCAAATGCCTTGCCATTGTCGATGAGCACCACACGCTCCTCTCGTGTCTCATAGTGATGACGATCACCATTTTGGATGAGATAGTCGAAGATAGCCACGTCTACGAGGTCCAGCAATCGAATAGTTTCCATTTTACTCTTGAGAGCTCTGAGAAATCCAATTGAAATTTGTACACTTAAGCAGATTTGAATAAGATTAAAGCTTTGTTCGTACTTGCAGTAGGTCATATCATCCTCCCAGACTGCTCGCTTTTCTTCCTTGTAGGTGCGTTGCCAGGGCGAGCGACGCTTAGCCAATGACCCGGGCACAATGTAGATCATGACACCCTCAATGTTGTGCTGCTCATCGCCACACACAGTCTCCTCCTCATTGCAGTAATGGCACTTGCCATACAAACAGTATGTCTCCTTTCCATCCTCATCAACTTCAATTTTAATGGTATTTTGCAGCTCTTCATCGCCACGGGCAAAGATCTCTGTCTTTAGGTTGACCACACGACCCACAACAATAGGCGTCCAGCGCAGGTCGAGTACTGCGCCCAAGTAGAAAGCATACACTTCGGCCACATGTCGATCCTTGCCGCTGTAAACAACTCCTTCAATGACAACGTCGCGCGGATACCACTGCGGCTTGAAGATCACCTTTTGTTGTTGGGTCAGACGCAGCAGAAGTTTTAGCTGTGTTCCGCGACCAAGATTGTTCGCTCGAGTGATTGGCTCATCTCGCAGTGTTTTCAATAGCTGACCCATCGAGGAGTCATACAGCGGATAAATCTCATTCTCGTGCGGCCACTACAACGAAATTATTTTCAACTTAATCGAAAATTTGATTGCAATATATCTTAAAGAATGTTCGGATCGGTACAAAAAAAAAACATGGTGTGAAAATGAGAACTTTTTAGCTCTCGTTTTTTTAGAATGTGCGTTAATGAATCAGTCTGATAATTAGCCATACATAAATATTTACAAGTTATACATATATATATTTGATTCTATGTACATGTGTATCTGTATATGTCCACTTACCCAATTGGCGATTTCCCAGAGCACGCTGGCATTCTCGTAGGTCGCCTGCTTGTAATTCTTCAGCAGTTTATTGCGAAACATGAAGAAGCGTGGATTGCGATTCAGATAGACGGGCTTCAGATGACGTATCTTGTGCCGGATCATATTCTCCAAGGCACGGACGCTCGAAAGCTGTCCCTCCTCGGCGTTGAGGTAGTACATAAAGTAGAAGTTGGCGCCGAGCACAATGCAGAGCAGCGTGGCAATGATGCACACAATAATGATACTGCGTTTATTCATCTTATGAACAATTGGTCTGCTTGGACCGTTTTGGCTGCTCTTGCCGTTTCGCTGGGCGCTCGTACTTTATTTTTAATATTGCCTATACGTATCGCAGAACTAGCAAGTTGCTCGGATCTTGCAAATAATTTTTTGGCGTTGTAATTGCTGGGCTGTTGCTGTTGATGTTGCTGCTGATGTTGCTGTTGCATGCTGCGGCTTCGTTATTTGTTTTCGTTTCCTTTCTTTTAATTGTTGTCGATGTTGTCGGTGTTGTTGTTGTGGTTGTGTTTTGCGTTCATTTGGCAGACATTGGCAACAACTGTTCGCATCAGTCCATTGTTGTTGTTCTCATTAATTAAGAACGTGTGGCTAGTCATTTGTCTTTTTAAATTAATTAAAATGTCTCGTCACCATGCGTGAGTCCTGGGTATGGTGATATGAATGTATCCTTTATTTGTTTATAATTCTCCTCACCGGTTTAAATTCCTGGCGAGATTCGCCTCATGGCATAGGCTTGAGACCTGTGCAGGTTTCTTACTTACACGAAGAAACTGCGCGTGACGTCACGCCAGCATTCTGACTGCGAAGACACTCGATGATAGACACTGAACACCTCTACCTCTATGTTGTTGTTGTCTGCAGCTAACAAGATGAACCATTTTACTACCACAGGCGCCTTTGCGCACTTGCCACAACAACGTCAATGTTGATATTGTTTACACATTATTTGTTATGCCCCCAACGATTTGTTGACATGGATACTCAAGCAGGTGTATATTTATATACATAATATACGCATAAATATGGTCACACCATAATGTGTTGGCGCAAATGTTACTTAACAGCGAGTGCAGCCAGATTTGAATTTGCTTAGCAGACCAAAATTAAATTACTGTAAAAATAAGAGTTGGCAAACTAAATATTTAGTTTTAATGTAAACTTGAAATGGCTTGAAATGTGTTAAGATATTATACCTTATTAACACATATGAATAAATTTAAATACAAAAATGTATATGCAGTGGGAAATATGGTCACCCTACGCCTATAGTTACAGCATATGATAGCATGTGCAGGCGCCAATGTTGTTCATTTGGCTATATTAAAATCAATCGAACACAGAACTGTGGCATACTTTTCGGCGGCTTACTTTGACAATCACCTTAATCAAAATAAATGCCGAGTAAAGGCAACCCGCTAACGTTATCAAAAATACACTTAATTTTTTGTGAAATAATTTCAAATATAATTTTAGCTTATACCTGGTATATGTATAATTAGTTTGTTGTCTGTGAATCCAAGACGACGATGCGTAGGTAACACATTAAAATTCATTTCTACATAATATTGGTATGTGTGTCTGTCTATGTTTCTGTCTTTCTATGTGTGTGTGTTTGTTTGTTTATGTTTGTTTCACAATTCAAAATTGTCGTTGCTTTTGTTAACATCAAAAATACAAATATATCCTTTACACACATATATATATATATATATATATATATATATATATATATATATATATATATATATATACGCACAACGATATCTCCATTTCATGCATCGCAATTTATAGTAAATAGTACGTATAAACATACATATACACTTGAAATATGTATGTTTGTTAGTGTTTGTGGTTGGGTGTGTGTGATTGTTTTTGCCTATATTTATATAAGTAAAGTATGTATGTATAGATTATGTATATGGTTTTTTTTGTTAAATTTAAATTGTTCATCATTAAAGTTATTTGTGTTATGCAAAAAATTAAACAAGCAAATCGTAAAATGTAACATAAATAAACTGATTGACAACATAAAAAAAATAGAAAAACAATACACATTATTATGCTTAATATAAAAAATGGTAAAAACAAAACGCACAATTATTGAATAAACTTGTGTACGCTTTATATGAAGTACATATATATATATAAAACTAGTTGATGTGTACCTCTACATATACATACATGATAAAATGCTACTTAGTATTACCGATTATTATATTTAAAATAATAAGTTTGCATAATTCGAACACTCGGGGATCTCCCACGCAATGAGCAAACCGAAAAGCAGTACATTTTGTTAAGCTTAAGTTGCTAAAATGACACATATTCATTCATTCATTCGCATTATATTCTTTTCGCTATAAATTTGACATTTAGACATGAAATATTGCTCATTATTTGATGCTTGTAAACGCTTTTGATTCTGAATGTATTTTCTTTTTTTTTTTTCGTTTTTTGTTTTTTTTTTTGTGGTATCTATCGAAGTATGTTTATGTATATTTAGTAAAAGTATTTTTTTTTTAATATTGTATGCTGCTTGTTGGTTGTTGCTGAAGCAAAAAGCGGTTGCTGACGTTCATCTAATTTGTTATTAATACTTAAGATTGCTTTTCGAATAGTTGTTGGTGTTGTGGTTGTTGGTGTTGGCGGTTCACCGCTTTTGTCAACGGCTTAAAATATATTAAATTTCATTTCAATTCATTACGTTTAAGTTTTAAATTGTCGGAATTTTTTTTAAAAAAAAAAACCCTTCTTAACTACACTACAAAATTTTATTCTTCACTGGGTTTTAGGTATTTTCATTATTTTTTTTATCACCCAAATTCATATAGATTTAATTTCTTGTTACTATTCGTTTCTTACAAAAGAAATGCATTATTTGAAAATTTCATATGTTCGTTGTTGTTGTTGTGACAATTGTGGACATCGTGGACAGGCGAAGCTTCTTTTTCTTTTTTTCCCATAAATATTGAATTCTTTGCATAACTGGTTTAAACTAAATTGCACATTGAGTTAAATTTTGAACGCAGGCTAATTATTACTTATATACAGTCGATTGTAATCTTATGTTTGTTTGTGAATATATACATCAACACTTCATAGTGTATGTGAGATATATATATATATATATATATATATATATATATATATTTATAGAGAGAGAAAGGAGTAGGTGTGTGTGTGGCCAGGTTATCGAGCGACTTAATGTTTAAACAGTTGAGAGCTTGTGGCTTAATTGATAAAATAAAATACCATTATAGTGTGTTTTTCTGCTGCTGCACCGTTGAGACTGCCCTAGTTAACCATTAGAGTGTGCGATTCCATGGGCGCTGCTGAGTCATAGAGCGTGTCCGTGTCCTGCGTGGGCTCGCCCTGTAGCTGACACTGATTCGACAGGGTGCCGGCACCGCAGTCACAAAAGAAACTGCAATACAAATGCAATCCATTCAATTAACAACAAATATATAAAAATTAAGAATCAATTACTCACCGATCGTGTCGTATGAATTCAACATCATGTCCTGCATGACAATTCTTTATGCAATTCACGCATATGGCATTCCGATCTGTCGTATTGCAGGTCTGGCAGCGATAGAAGTCGTGCATTGGAAATGATGTATAGCTGCTTATCTTATACAGGCACTGGCCACTCGAGACGGCCTTTTCTACCTCGTCCTCGTTGTTGAATATGTTATTGCCACGCGTGATCGGCTGCACGCCGCTGGCGAGGCATAGTCCACCGAATTTATTTTTAAATATTTGATTGTGCTCCAGTGTTGCTGTCGCATTGTTTGTTATCTCGACGCCAGCTGCCTGTCCATCATAGATACGATTGCGTCGAAGTATTGGATGCGACTGTGTTGAGATCAGAACGCCCGCCTGCGTGTTCCGAAAGATGTCGTTCTCCTCGAGTATTCCCTTGCCGCCATTGAAGATGCAAATGCCGCCATCGCGTCCATCATAGATTTTGTTGCGTTTCAGTGTCGGATTTGAGTCGGTCTTAATCCACACCCCAGCCATGGCATTGTCAAATATCTCATTCTGCTCGAGCAGACCAAGTCCGCCATTGTAGACCAAGACGCCGCCGTTTTGGCCGCCCCAGATTTTGTTGCCACGTATCACTGGGTTGCTGCCAGTGCGTATCTGCACGCCCGAATACAAATGATTGAAGATATCGTTGTCCTCCAGCTTGCCATGCCCATTGTCATAGAAATAGACGCCGACTTGTTTGCCGGAGTGGATGCGATTACGTCGCAGCACGGGCGTACTTCCTGTGGTTATCCAGACGCCAGCCAATGTATTGGAGTAAACCTCATTCTCTTCAATCAGCCCCTGTCCCTTTTCATGCACATAGATTCCACCGTGCTGCCCATGATGAATCTTATTGTGTCGCACGATCGGATCACTATTAGTGCGTATTTGTATGCCGGCCAAAGCGTTGCCATAGATATTGTTGTGCTCGATGAGGCCGCGACCCTCTCCAAAGATGTAAACACCGCCCTGATGGCCATTGTAGATCTCATTCTTACGTATGGTTGGATTGCTGTTGGATGTTATCCAGACACCTGCATAGTATATTACACAAAATTAGTGGCCATTCGTATTAATGAAATATCATATATATAATTAGTATGATCACATTTATATATATCCAATGTCAATCAATTATATAATTATTTTTTACCTGCAAAGTTATTCGAGTGTATTCGATTCTCTATGAATTGGCCCAGCCCATTCTCGTGCACATAGATGCCTCCCGTCTGTCCGTGATGTATCTCACACTTGACCACCGTGGGATTTGCGCCGGCCTTTACCTCAAAGCCAGCAATGCGATTGTTATGAATATCGTTCTTCTCAAAGTAGCCCTAAAAAATAATGATGTTAATTTATTTTCGTAAATTGTCATTAAGTGCAAAAACATATTTTCAGCATTAATTGAATGTGACATTAGGAAGCCGCCATTCGATACATGATTAATTCAACACATATTCAAATGTTTAGATAACTGTTTGGTGACTTCTTCACTTATTTAATATATTGGTCATTCGTTTTAACTTACCATGCCATTCTCAAATGTGAATATTCCCACATCGCGTCCATGATGTATGTGATTCTCGCGCATTATGGGACTGGCGAAGTTCTTCACCCAAATGCCGGCCAATGCGTTGCGGCTGATCTCGTTGTGCTCGTATGTACCCTGGGCATAGTCAGTCACGTAGAGGCCGACATTTTCACAGTCGCTGATGTCGCAGTTGCGTATAACTGGATTGGCGCTGACACCGCCCACACATACGGCTGCGCCTACCACTGATGTGGAGCGTATAACGCAATTGTCCACCGTTGGCGAGCAGTTCTCGCCAATGTCGAGGCAATAGTGCTTGTGATGCGATACGGTTGAGGTGACCTCCGGTGAGAATTTGAGCGTCATATAGCCAACATACGCGTATTTGGCACCCTCCACAAACATCACGGTGGAGCCGGCCTCACGTTCTAGAATCACCGATTCGGCCACATTACCAGGCGCCGCACCGACAAGTGCCACATCGGAGTCAATGAACAGATATTCGCCCTTGTAGTGGCCGGCATGTAGAAATATTAGGGGACCAGGATGCTCCGCGGGCGGGACATTCTCCTCGTATATATTCGCCAGGGCATTGACGCTGGCGGCGCCACTCGCTGCATTGCTAGTGGTATTGGAGAGACCGGCGTTAACGTTGCCAGTGCCAGCGCCGGCATTGGAGCCCGAGGCAAACGCTGCCGCGGCACGCTCCTCCGGATAATCGAGTGCGGCCTGAATCGTATTGAAGAAGACAATGGAGCGGCCGGCATGTCTCTGCTTTTCCTGATACCCCGGGCGGACATGAACGCCACGATAGAGCTGACGAAAGCTCTCCTTCCAGGGATTTGCGAACTCCGACTCCTCGGGCTTCTCGAAGACGAACTTGCACAACTCCGGAGTGAAGAGAGGTAAATCGTATTCGAATACAGATTGGTAAAGACGCTTCCACAATTCCGTATCGTTAGCAATAGTATTGAAACGCTTACAGACTAGCGCCAGCCGGCACAGATCCTGTTCCATCAGATAGGAGAATATGGCGAGGAGCACCTCGTCGGCCAGCTCGTATTGCAGATACTGTGCAGCAGTGGGTCCACCGCCACCACCACTGGCCGCACTGCCACCGCTGCCCGCCTCCATGCTGGGCACCGCTGCCGTATCCGTTTCACCGCCTTGTGTGTACAGGCGACGCGAACGCTTCCTTGCTGGCAGCATATAATTGTTCTCCTCAATAACGGCTGCTGCACCGCCGACAGGTAGAGCACCACAGTGTTGAGGCACAGAGCTATGCACCGTTGGCGGCTGGGCGAGGGTGGCTCCTGTCGTGGGTGCATTATTAACGGGAAATGTGGCGCTTGTCGATGGGGCCTGCACAATGGCCGATGGCGACGACGATGACGACGACGACGAGGATGATGACGATGATGACGACGATGCCGTTGCCGATGCCGATGATGATGAAGATGACGATGACGCTGAAGAGGAGCTGGCAGGTGATGTGCTGGGATTTAACAGAGGCGGCGAACTGCTCGCTGGACCCACCATAATAGCCACCGCTGCTGAGCCAGCATTCGAACTTGACGAGCACCACTGATCATGATTACTCACGGCGGATATTTTGCGGCGTAAATCATACGGCGATTGATGGCAACAGGAAGCACTGCCTCCGACTCCGTTAACGGTGCCATTGTTGCTGTTGCTCTGACTTGAAGCGGATGTGCTGGAAAAATTTGAATTGCAGGTGATGTTGCTGTTGCTGCTGCTGCCTGAAGTGCTGGCCAGCCCTGAGCTGCCATCCGTGGTGTCCATAACTTGGACGGCATTATAAATACTGCCCATGCTTGAATTTTGATTGACTGCCGCTGCTGATGCGATGGTGGAGTTGCTACTACTACTGCTGGCGGCGGCGGAAGCAGCAGCATTGCTTGTGGATTGCCCACTATCGAAGTATTCCGCGGAATTGCTGTTGCCGGAGGCAGCATTGTTGATATTATTGCTGGTGTTAGAATTGGAACTGGAGCTATTAGTGTTTGCATCCGCTGAGGCTGTGCTGGTAGATGGGGCATTGTTTTGCTGGGCATGCACCGGCTGCTGTAGCATTGGATCCATTATGTTGCCAGTGGGTCGATTTGGCATCGCAATTCGATTGGCTCCTTTTCGTCGGGAGCGGCGCACATAGGGCCGCGATGAGGTGAACGATGCGCTGGGCATTTTTTTTTAAATATTTTTTGCCTATAAAATTCAGTTACCTCTGCTTTTGAGGAGGGGTAGGGCAGGGAGCAGAATGTCTTTTATTGTCGTTTATAACTTTTTTTCTCACAATTTATCAACCCCAAACCCAAACCGAAACCGAATTTCAATTCACAATTCCGTTTCCACTTACATTTGCATACACATACACATGCACACATACACAGGCGAGAGGAGACACACACAGACACTGGAACAGTTTTATGAGCCGATGGCTATGGATTTTCTCCTTTCACTTGCGATTTACATACATTTCTGCAAACTAAGCACTTAGTTTACAGTTGAATTTGATTTCGATTAGAAAAATGTATGGTTTTGGTATCGTACATCTTCTAATTTATGGTTGTTCATCAGCCAATTTTGCCTGCTTCATCATCTGCTCTTCTTCCTATTGTGTGTGTGTGCGTGTGTGTGGAGTTTTCGGGGTTTCTATCCTTTGTTTCTCCTTTGTTTTGTTTTATTTGGATAGAAGAGCTGCACTAGTTATTATCACACATTTGTATGCCGTTTCACTCGCTCATTGTTTCTTTTGTTTGCTCTTTGTGCCTTGCTTCGTATTGTATTGGCTGCTGAAAATTTCGTTCAGCTTTCATCCATTTTTTCACACACTTCTCTCAGAAGTTAAATTTTTGTTTATATTGGCAACCTTATAGCAATATGTGACTGCAAAACTGCACGATTTCCAAATTGACTTAATTTGCAAACAGGGCAGATAAAACGAAACGAGCACGACGGGCCTGCAGTTCAGCCTACGATGACTTTTCGACAGCACTGCGGTCAATAAGCTATCGATACAACTGGTGTGCAATGCTGTATTCTGTTCAACACTGTATTATATCGGTTCAGAAATCGATTGTTGCACACCACCTTACATTCCCGCCACTTCCAGCATCAATCCTATTGAATTGCGACGCCCTTGTGAAATTCGCAAATATTGTAATTAGTTTTTGGAAATAACCAGCTTAAATTAAGGGATATAATGTCTTCTAGTGCAAGTCTAACAATGGGCGTCATTGCAGTAAGTATTATGCCGAATTTCGGTTTTCTAATGTAAGTAATTGTCATGGCGGACGTTTCCTATAGCGCATTATGCATGGCGAAGATGTGCCGCAGCCGGTGCTGCAAATTTTGGGCATCAAGAGAATTAATACGAATTCAGATCAGGAGCGCTATCGTCTGCTCATGTCGGATGGCAAGTATTATAATAGCTATGCGATGTTGGCCATCCAGTTAAATGAAATGCAACACAAGGGATTGCTCACCGAGAACGCTATTGTGCGCCTGGATAAATACATGACCTCCATGGTCGGCAAAGAGGGCTCTGGGAAGTAAGTTGCTATTTTAAAATGTTATCAATGCCGTGGGATTATTCACATTTTCTTTGCATAGACGTGTTTTAATTGTCACTGAGCTGACCGTTCTTAAATCGGGCGAAGAAGTCAAAACCAAATTAGGTGAACCGGTAACCTATGAGAATGCGGCCAAGTCAGAAGCTGCTGCAAAGGCTGCACCCGCTGCTGCGAGTGTTCCAGTCAAAAAAGAGCAATCACACAGCTACAACAATAATAATAACAATAACAACACAATGAACAGCACCATGAATGGCACACTAAACTCGTCCCTTACACATCCAATTGCCAGTCTCAGTCCGTATCAGAACAAGTGGGTGATCAAGGCGCGCGTCACATCGAAGACAGCCATACGCACCTGGAGTAATGCGCGTGGTGAGGGAAAGCTCTTTAGCATGGATTTAATGGATGAATCGGGCGAAATTCGTGCTACCGCTTTCAAGGAGCAGTGCGATAAGTTCTATGATATAATCGAGGTGGACAACGTCTATTTCTTCTCGAAGTGCCAACTGAAGCCAGCCAATAAGCAATACTCCCAGCTGAAGAATGACTACGAGATGACCTTCACTGGAGAGACAATGGTGCAGCCTTGCGACGATGCCGACGATAGTGGCATACCCGAGATCAAATTCGATTTGGTGCCCATATCACAGGTGGCTAGCATGGAGAACAAAGCGGCCGTTGATACGATTGGCATTTGCAAGGATGTTGGTGAGCTGCAGGCCTTCACTTCGCGCACCACCAACAAGGAGTTCAAGAAGCGCGAACTGACATTGGTAGATATGAGCAATGCCGCCATCAATCTAACACTTTGGGGTGATGAGGCTGTCAATTTTGATGGCCATGTTCAGCCAGTCATTTTGGTGAAAGGATCTCGCATTAACGAGTTTAATGGCGGCAAGAGTCTCAGCATGGGCGGTGGCTCAATCCTTAAAATTAATCCAGACATTCCGGAGGCCCACAAGCTGCGTGGCTGGTTCGACAATGGTGGCGGCGATAATATTAGCAATTTAGTCTCGGCACGCACTGGCGGCGGGAGTTTCAGTACCGAATGGGTGACCCTAAAGGATGCCCGTATGCGCAATTTGGGCTCTGGCGATAAGCCCGACTACTTCCAATGCAAGGCTGTCGTTCACATTGTTAAGCAGGAGAACGCTTTCTACAAAGCATGTCCTCAGACGGAATGCAACAAAAAGATTGTCGACGAGGGCAACGGTCAGTATCGCTGTGAGCGGTGCAATGCAGCCTATCCCAACTACAAGTACCGATTGTTGGTCAATGTGAGTAACTCAATCGAAACGTGTTTCGAATTTGTAATGCAATTTCAAATTTCACAGATGAGCATTGGTGATTGGACTTCGAACCGCTGGGTGACGTGCTTCAACGAGGCTGGCGAACAACTGCTTAAGCACAGTGCTCAGGAAGTTGGCGACGCTCTGGAGAATGATCCCGCTGCCGCTGAGAAAATGTTTGGCGATATTAATTTCTCCTCGTTCATATTCAAATTGCGCTGCAAGAATGAAATGTACGGTGACATGACGCGCAACAAGCTATCCGTGCAATCCATGACCCCAATCAATCACAAGGAATACAACAAACATTTGATAAAAGAGCTGAAGGAAATGACGGGCATTGGTCCGGCCAATTAAATGCATTACGTGCTGCGCACGATTAAAAATAGCCATTAAATCCAGTAATTAAGTTTGATCATTACTCACATAAAAATAAAATAAATTATATCCAATACATTTTTTATATAATTTCTTTTATTCAGATTATTTCGAATTGAATTAATTTTCACTTGTCAACCTGGAAATGCTGCGCTTGTAAATAATTATCATTGTGGGGATATAATTCATATATATAATGAGTTCTAGTAAATTCTTATTGTTTTCATACTCTTGTTGTGTTATTATGCGCGTTTAAATGAGTATATAAGGTATATAGATTTATATATAGTGATTTATCAAAAATGTAATTTTTGAATGCGCAACTCTTTCGGAGCTGTCGTCGTTGACTAGTATTCTCAGTTGTTTAAATTGATTAACTTTCTTTGTATAAGTTGATTAATTCTCATTGTTTAAATATGATTATTTGCGTTGATATTTCTAGTTAAAAGGGCCATATACTTAAATACTTTATAAAAATGTACAAAACTGGAAAACGTATATGGCGTTATCTTTGAATATGTAAATATGTATATATATTATATATGTTTATTTAAATATGTATAAATTTATTGTTAAAGTGTAAACTGCATTGCACATTTCGTCAGTGTTATTTGTATTGTATTTGTTTGCTTAAGTAAATTTTGTTCTACTCATTTTGATTAGCATTGAATATTTTGGTTTAGTATTTGATTCTGAAAGCCTGTTTAATGTCTATAGAAATTTGATCATCTTTATTTGTTAACGTTTAAAATTAATTATGCATATTAGCTTTACAAGTATTTCACTTTATTGATCTGCCTTAGTAACTGTAGCGACAATTAGCCTGGATATTTTCATATATTTTTTTTATTGTTTCCTTGGATAAACTTTCAACTGATATTCATAGATATAAAAAATGTTCATTTAAATTAGACAAATCATGCAGCAACCTTTGTTTACAGCTTGCACTCTGCGCTTTGGGTTTGCAGCGAGAGATATTTGGCACCAAATTAGAATAATTCGAATAATTTAAACAAATACAAAATGTAGATTAATATCGACACAATAGTTAAAGCTAATAAACTAATCCTCACTCTCTGTGGATAAGCGATGACCAGTCGCATTAGCGCGGCTCAATGGAGCAGTCGGTCTGGGCGTGCGCATGCGCAGCTGTTGGTGTTGGATGATGATGATGATGGTGGTGATGATTTTGCTGGCAGCTGAGCTGTTGCTCCAACTGATAGCCATAAGCGTGTCGCTCCAGTGTGGAGTTGTGTGCCTGCTGCTGATGAACGGAAAAGCTCAGGCCGCAGGAGCAATGCTCAATATGGGGTTGAACTGGCTGACCTGTCCCCACCAGTTGTCCAGGCGTGGCATGCACCAGCGCCTGCTCCGTAATGATTGTGGGTGTGGGCGAAGGCGACGACAGACAATCCTGACAATAGTGCAACGACGGCCCAGACGTATGGGGATTAATGTGATTCTGTGCCGCATGGAAATGATGGTAGAACGACGACGACGGCGGTGGAGGTGGTGGTGGCGGCGGTGGAGTTATCGATTGGGTAGTTGAATTGGCATCGGAGCTCTCTGTTGCTGTCTCCGTTGAGGTGCTGCTCGACGTGGATGTCGATGAGGATGGCTTGTGTGGCTGATGCGGCTGATCGGGTGGATGATGACAGCGACATATTGTAACTCAAAAAGTGCTGCCATCATGATGATGACTAGATGAAGATGTGGCTGCTTCAACAGCAGAACTGGCAGCTGGCTGCGGCGCCGTAGGTGCAATGGCAACGCTCCCCAACAAGCCATTACCATTGGTTGCCAAATGCTGTGGGGGGCTGTAGCCATCGGCGTCACCACTGCCATCGCCATTCTGCTGAGGCAGATGATTGTTGCTGTGATTGTTAATGGAATGAATATGCGATTCGTGTTTATTGGGTGTATGCGCCTCGTCGCTGGTAGCGACAATGCCAATGGCCACTCCATTGCCAGCCATACCCAGGGATTTGGGTGGAATCGGCGGTGGAGGCACTGGTATATCCTCAACATCAAATGAACTAGCGGAACTATCGCGATGCGTTATGTTCAACCCTGCCGCATGAATGTGGACATCCAGGCTGCCATTGGAGCTGATGCGACAGTGGTCGCGGTGATGAACGGTGCTCATCGAAACAGATGATGAATCCTCGCTCAGATTGTTAAGCTGACTCAGCTCCCGTGAGCTGGTTGTAGAGATGCCCGAATCACGAAAATCATTGGGCGCAAAGCAAACATTTAACTGATTGCCTGCCTCCTGAAGATTGTGGGGCAGCGAATGCGGCTGCTGATCCGCCTCGGGATCATCGAAGCTTATGTCGACAACGGAGTACTTTTGGCCATGCTGCTGCTGTTGCTGCGCCGAATGTCGCCGCGCCGCTGCATCTGTATTGTTGCCAAAATCGTTGAAAATCAATGGATTTGAGGCGCGCTTGTCGGGCGTGATGCCCCTTGGTGGTAATGGTGGAGCGTTGGGTGAATTGTGAGCTGGCTGGCGCTTTGGTGGCACTTCCGGACTGTCCACTGTGCCATTAACCACAAAGTTCTGAGAACGCGGTCGATTGGGCACGGGCGGCGCCTCGGTGCCCATCTCAGCCAGCGGCAAGGTAAAGCTGACACTCTCCTTGCTGAGCGTCTGATAGGAGTTCATGGATTCGACGGGACGTACGGTTTCGCCGGGTCGCGTATAAATCTCATCCAGTTCGTACACATAGTTTGCATTTGCATTGACATTTAGATTGGCAGTGGCCGATTGCTGCACAGCTCCGCTGCGCTGCTCCGTTGGTAGTGGTGGCAGCGGTGTATTCACTATACTCTCCGACGGCTGACGCTTTAGGCGACCCATGCCGGAGAGACTCTGCTTCAGCTGTGAGAAGCGTTCGAGCAAACGATTGTGTAGCGGCTGAACACCGGCGGGCGCCAGCTGACCGTGCAGCTCCAGTGCCTGCTCCAATATTTGTATCTGCTCCAGTATTAAGATTTTGAGGCGCTGCACATTGGCCTGCTGGCCGGAACCTTGAGGCGACTTAAGGAAGTGCTCGGAGAAAAATGCCTCCTGGTACTTGCTAATGCCACCCATGACGTTTGCATCGATGGTGCCCTGGAGACGCATCGAGAACGGATTAATGTTCCGCTTGGGATCGCGTCTGTACTGTACGATGAGTTCCGATAGCTCCTTGCCTGCATTGTTGATGATCTCGCACGCGTACTCGACGGGCGTCAGTTCCTGCACCGACTTCTGCTTGACTTCGAACCAGCGGAGGATGCCGGGCAATGCACTGGCAATGTCCAGTGTGGTGCGCTCAATCCACAGTGACTTGAACTCATTGTCCTTGTCAATGGGCCCCTTGTACATGGGACGATCGTAGATGAAGCGCGTCACATCGTTCACCTCATAGAAGCGTGCTATCTTCTCCGGCACCGGCACCATGGCCGTCTTCAGCGCCTGCGCATCCCCCACCGGGCGCACATTACTGATCTGTATATACTGCTCGGGTGCATTCAATATAGCCGCCTCTGGCGGACTATTGTTCGCTAGAATCTGTGCGCTGGGAAACTCCGTTTGCAGGCGCTGCGTAAAGGCGCCAATCCGCTCGTATTCCAGACCCCGATAGACAAACTGCTTGTTCTGTAAAATGGGGACGACGACCAGCTAAGAATGAGGCACTAATTGCTGTCCAGAGGAATTGCTTACCCTGACAAAGAGCGGCAGACCCATGCCGTAGAAGCCAACGCGAAAGTACTCCGGCTCCGGTCGCAGTTGCGTCAATATATTCTGGAAGAACTTGGCCTCGAGGGTGAGTATATCGCTCAGTTTGTTATAGTCAAAGCGACGCGTCTCGTAGAGCTGTGCCAGCTCCTTGCACAATGGTATGCCCTTCTCCCAGCACTTGCCCTTGTCGAAATACTTAAGTATCTGCAAATGAATAAGGCAATCTTTATATCTAGAGTATCTGTAAAATTGGATTGATTTCATACCTCGTGATAGAGTCGCTCCTTGCGCTGCCACTCCGGCTGCCCGCTGTTGTCGAAGGGCGCATAGCTGGGCGTCTCACGATCCCAGCTCAACATGGAGGCATACAGCTTGAGCGTATAGCCCGCCTCCGTATAGTTCTCCGACTGCAGATGCAGATTGTGCAGCTTATAGATGTATCTGTTCGACATTAATATAGTTATTTACTTAGAAGATAAAGATACAATATGAGTTTGTGTTGAGTTCGCACCTCAGATACATCTCCTTGCGATTGATTTCGTTCTTATAGAAATTGAGTAGGTTGACGGTGCAAGTCATCCGCTTGTCGCGATTCTCCTCGCCCTGCATCACGCTGCGATAGTCCAGCAGGCGCTCCAGCAAACGGGTGACTGATGCAATGAAAGCGGTGCCCGCATCCTTCCAGTTTGGATTCTCCGTTTGCACTTTTTCCAGCAAACTGGACGTTGAAGCAAAAGATTTATTGAGTGAGTAAGTGAGGCAATAGCATATTGGTCAGTTAGACTTGGGATAACTAAAGTACAAGAGTAATGCAGGTATACGAAAAGGAATTGCAAAAGGATTGCAGTAGGAAAAAGCGTAAAATATAAAGTAAGGAAGAAAGTTTCTACGACAAGGGCAAAATGCGAGTTGAACTTACACCAAGCTGAGATGTTCCCTTTTTATGGTTGGCGATTGCAATGAGTGTGAGTTGAGACATTTATACAGACATATATACAGTATATATATATATATGTATTCAACATACAGATACGAATTTATGGGTATTTACACAGAGTTATATCAAACATTTGCATATTGCTCAATTACTTACATGGTGCTAAACAACTCCCGATACTCATCGTCGCCCTTGTTCTCGCTGATCAGCAAGTCCAGTTTGTCAATCAACTCACTTTCAACCAGGCGAAAGGAGCCACGTGCAGCCTGGGAATGGAACGGAACTGTGGGAGACGGCAAACACAGGGCACTTAAGATTTACCCACCTGTTCGCACTGCATCATGTCGTAGAAGACCGATAGGGTGGCCTTGCGCAGCGCTGGTTCCGGCACCAGAGTCACCTCCAGGAAGGGACCCACCATCGAGGGTATAAAGTGCAGCTTCTGCTCGCCCAGCTGCGACCACATGCTAAGTATTTGAAAGCCCATCAGCACACGCATGTCGCCATGTGAGTGGAGGATTTTCAGACGCTTCGGCTCCCTGTACTGTTCCAGCTGCAACGAGGGCTGGGTGAGAAATGTGACTGCCAGGCTAAAGTAGCTCCACCAGAGTTGCGAGTCAAAGGCCTGTGGTCCAAGGAAACGATAGACCAGCGGCTTGGCAAACTCTTCCAGGGATTTGCGCATCACGTCATTGGCGGCCAATTTCATGATCAGCCAGTCGGTGGGAAAGACTAACCAATCTTGAGTAAGCAGCTCCTCGTACACCAACAGGGATTTGCTGAGAAATTCCTTCAGATCACGCGGATCTTTGTTGACCGTCAGCTCATCCCAGTAGCGCTTGTAATGTGTCTCGTCCAGGAGCTGCAGCAGGCCCAAGAGGCACGCTACCAGTGGTGGCAACACCGCATGAGACCCCTCCATTATAATGCTGATCGTGCGGATCAGTATGCCCAGGATATTCTTGCACAGCGAGTCCAGATCATGCTGCAATGTATTGGTCACCTTGTCGCGCTGTTCGCGCTGCAACTCGTACAGTTGGGTTAGAATCTCCGACAGGATTTCGGCGCAGAGGCGCAGTTCGTCTCGGCGACTGAGATGCATCCGCAGATGTTTGCATGCCACCGACAGGACAACGGTGCGTGAATCTAAAAGCAGAAGGAATCCTCTAGTTAGTTAATTCGCCAGCTGATCTTTCCCATTCGATTTGTATTTTATATTTAGATTCATTCTACGATTGTTTGCCACAATTGATAAAGAACTCACCATCCTCGTGGAAGAGTTCGCCCGAAACGAGGTCCTTGACCGCTTGCAGCTTGGCCTGTATGAGGCGATTGGGGGCACCACGTGGTATCGCATCGAGCATATTGCGCGCCAACATGCCCAACTCGGGTGCGGGTAACGTATCCTTAAGCTGTTCCAGCACCACACCTGTGGAGTTGAGCAGCGCCTCCTGGGTGGGTATGATGACATCGTACGACGGCACCGCCAACATCCCATTCAATGCGGTGAACAGCGAGTGAAGATCTCTCCTAAAGGAGTCCTCGTATTGGCCACCAGTGGCGCGTGCAAACAGGCGACGTGATTGTATTAACAGCTTAAAGATATACTCCAGCGAGCCGAAGCACTTCTGAAAAGGATCCGGATGCTCAGCCTTGGTCATGAACACAGCCATATGCTCAACGGAAGTGATGAGTCCCTTGTAGACCAGAGCAGCAGCAAAATGATTCTCAATATACTCGTTCATCACGGGCCGAAAATGCTGGAATTTGTTGCTCTGCAGCAGACTGAAGATGCTGACGAGCACATGGAATACGAGACCCGAGTGTTGGGTGCTGTTGCCTTCCTCGTTGGAGAACATGGCAAAGAGGGCATCGAGCACATCTTGCAGAAATTTAACCAGTTCCTCATCATTGAGCCGCAGCACTCCCGTTAGCGAGTCCTGCAGGGTCTCGGGATGAGCACGCCACTGGAGCAGCGACAGCAAATCCGCATTTTGAGTCAACTTCGTGGAGCAGAGCAATGAGCGCACCACGAATACCTCCTTGGAGCTGCGACTAAAGCAGCTGGCACAATCCATCATGGCCTGCGCATCTCTGGGCCGGCACTGCAGACGCAGATAGCTGGTCGCCTGCAGCTTGGCCGGATCCTCGCACTTGTACACATACAGCTCGTGCTGACCATCGCCTAGGGTGGCGCCACTCGTGTCCATCAGTCGGGCAAAACTAAACGCAAACAGTTTGGGCTCCGACTTCTCCCTTGTCGAGCAATGACGGAACTCAAAGCGCACATGAGCCGTGGCAAATTTATCGATGGGCACGCTGAGGCGCAGCATCTCGTTCCAGCTGGGCGCATTCTGATGGTAGAGTATCATGGAGCGGTATTGCGGCAGTGGATCCATACCAGAGGCACCCCACAAACAATCGGCAAGCATATTGCCAGCCACGTCGAGCACCACAACGGTGACGAGAATATTTTTGCCAGTATTTTTTCCACCACGCTCGAATTCGCCGCGTTCGAGCGTCAGGAAGAGGTCGTTGCGCACATCACCAGGCATGATGACATCGGGAAAACCCATTTTGCGTGTGATTGTTGTGCCTTGAAAGAGCAGCGGCTGCTCCTGTCTTGCCTGGCCGAGGCCGCCGTGCAGCAGCTTTAGCGATACGACAATGCCCTGAGTGGTCTGATTACCCGGCTGGATGGGTGAAAATTTGCCATTGGACTTCTTAATAATATGCTCGGGCAGCAGATGGAAGTCTTTCTCCTCGCTCTGGTACAGCTTGAAGCTGTATTCGCGCTCCTCCGACGACTGCTGCTCCAGGTTGCTGTCAAACTGACTGATGTCCGCCAGGGAAAGCACACCAACTCCAAAGGGTCTCCGAAAGATAGCGCCACCCATACACGAGCTGTTCTTCTCAGTCTTCTTTATTGAATCGGATTGAATTATTTTTCCCACACGCATAACAACGGCCACCAGATGCAGTTCCTCGTTGAGATCGGCAGCGCCTAAAAAGATTCGAGAGTGGACAACAAATCGAGGACATGGAATGAATATTTGAGTTTACCGAGATCCGTGAAAACGGTGCAATTGCTATGCAGTTTCTCAATGTAATTGGAGGAACCATCTTTGGAGATCTTGACAAGAAATCGCTCGGACACAGGACGCATGCGATTGCCATCGTAGAGAAAGAAATAAACCTCGGCATCATCGCCGCCAATGCGGTGGCCAAAATCTCGCATGCAAAAATACAAATGATGACTGAGAATCTTGCGGTGAGTTTTGCGCCGCAAAGTGCCACGACTCTGCCATGGATAAAATATGTTAATTTAGTTTCAGATCATCATCTGATGAGCAAAGCCATCTATTTACCGAGGACGCCTTAGCATTATCCGCACTGTTCACGTGCACATTGTAGAGCTTGACGATTCCAATACCATGTGGATCCACTGCCAAGGGACCAACGCGCGGCACCAGATCGAGGCCGAGTTTGCTGCAAAGATCAAAGATCGCCAGCTGTCTTAGTGAAATTGAAGCAACAACATTATAAAAATATAGGTATATAAACCAAAACGAGAACAGCTAAAATAACATTGCCACTTAGTCACGTTCCAAGGTGCTGATAATCAATATGCAAATGAATCGTCAAACGGCTGAGAACATGCAGCAAATCAGCTGCGTTTATTTGGGCTTAAATGAATTTGACGCATTCGTTATTAATTGCCAGTTTTGGAGTCGAGTGGTGAGCGAACAACTCTAATTTAATTTGGTCAGTCAGCGCCATGCGGCTCATGGGATCATTAATCACCAAGCATTCCCCAAAAATAAATCGTGCGAAGCACATAGAAAAGGGAATGGAACAGGCTGAAGACCAGAGGGAAGACCGAGCAGTGAATTGTTCGCGTATCTGCCGGTTCTTGGTATAAACTTAATAACTTTTAATAAACATTGATCGATTTATATTTAATAATTTAATTAACAATAGAATTTATATTATTTGTTATATATATATAAATATATATATATTATAAAGATACCAAAAGCCAGACCAACTATAAAGATGCTGTTCGAAGTAATTATATTTTTTTAATGGATTCGCTATAAATAATAATAATAATAAAACTAATAATTAGATTTCAGTAATTTCTGAGATTTTTTTTAAATTTTTCATTAATTTTGAGAACAACAAAGATTGTCATCTAAATGATAAAATCATTAAATCTGTATGCCTATTTAAATGAAGGTGATTTTGACGCATTCGTGTTAGCAGCTACCAGTTAAAATTAGTTTGGCCTAAAAATCCAAACACATTTTTATGATAATCAACGCTAAAGTTGAATCGTATTTGCCATTGGATTCGCATGATATGACGCATAAATTTGGCTTACAAAGTGGCTGCCAGTCTTTCGGTTGTTGTTTGTTGCTCGTTTCGGCCTGGCCAGCCAACGAGGCACAGTCGCAGTCAAAAGCAGCCAGCAACAAGCAACAGGCAACAAGCAACAGGCACAGGTAATGGGCTCACGGCATTCCGGTGGCGCATACGAGACTTAACCTGGCAGCCACCAACGTCATCAGCAATATGTTGCCGACGTCGGCGTCGTCGTCGTTAATGTTGCTACCTCGGCTACGCTTGAATTTTCTACCTGACTTACGCAGCGAGCGGTATGGCAGACAGAGAGAGAGAGGGAGATGGCAAGAGGACAAACGTCTTGCAAGTCTGTGTTGAATACGTTGGCCAGAGCAGCTCAGGAAGCCGTTTTGTTGTTAACGAGGCCTAAACGGCTTTGTTGCCGTTCAGTCGAGAGAGCGATCATAAAACCAGAGAATGATCATAGAATGAGAGAGCGAAAGGGAGAGCGAGCTTAAATGAGAGAGTAGAGGCGAAATGTGGTTTCCACTTTGGAACTGGAACCGGCCAAGAGAAAATCAACTGAGCGAATGCTCTTTGTGTTTGCGTATGTGTGTGTGTGTGTGTTTATGTTTGAATGTGCATGTGTATGTGTATTGAGCCACCTCTGTTACGCCTTAAACTGGGCAACTGTGGAGCTGTTGTGGAGTTGACGTGACCAAAAGAAATACCTGCGCCACAAAAATGTATCTTATTGATACCAATATGAGAGGCACGCGTGCGCAAATGCCGTCGGTTGCTGGCTGCCGACTGACGGCTGTCTCGACTCTGTTGCCTCTGTTGCTGACTCAACTCTACACACATAAGATACACACGGTAGCAATACTCGTAATGGACTCTTTATATTGTTTTTAATTAAGTCCCGCAACGAGCTGAACAGGTACAAAAATAAAAATACTCACAGCTGCCACAAAAAAGTTTCTACGTAAGTTGTGTGTGTGTGTCTGACAGCGTGATTTATAAATGTATCTTAACAAATTCACAAATTTGCTCTTTAATTAAGCGTCATGCGGTGCAGAAAACTTACAAATTTAAAGTGTTGAAGACCTATGAAAAAACGATGCGAAACAATACGATTCGAAGATGAAAAAAAACATGGAAAGAGGGAAAAAAAACTGATTATTTACACATCGATAAGCAGCGGCAGCAGCGCTGTCAACCACAGACAGCAAAAGCAAAAGCAACAACAAAAACAACTGCCAACGTTGATTGTATCTGTATGTGTACAGGTCGCAGCAGAGTAACAGATACATTCCATATATCTCGTATTTAATGTCTTTATAAAAGGTGTAGCCCGTTGAGATAGAATTTCAAGCACAACCAAAGATAGCACCGCACAGGCACAGTCACAGGCACAGGCAACACAAGCACAAGCAGTGGTTGAGGAACAGACAATAAACAAACAGCACACTGGGGCAACACACAGGACATGCAACAGCAGCCATTTCGAAATGACATTTCTTCTGGCCACAGCCGAAAAGAAACGAGGAAACTAACCGGCTGAGTCATCTATCCAACCAGTTGCCACAGAAATGAGTCGCTTAAAGATGGGTAAAGAAAATGCACGAGGCGAAGGAGTAGTCGTTGGTTTTACGCCTGGCAACAAGTGGTCGTTTTTTTCTCCAGACAGCTCTCCTCCATGCAAATGTATCTATATAGATGCGTGTGTCTTTTGCGGCAATCAACAGGGCAGCGACGCACTTAAGTGCTGCACAGCGAAGCATAACTGGGACGCAGGGACAGCGTGTTAAGATTTGTAAATTGTCGCCAGCTCAAGGATTTATGCATAGTAAGACGAAAGAATATGAGTAACTTAATGCTGAATAATGAAGCATTTGTTTCAAATTAAATGAAATTTAAGTTAATGCAGTTAGTAGATTTAGTAAATCATTATTAATTAATTTTTAAAGATTTAGATCAAGATCTATGACCCAGTAAGTAATGTATTTCTTTCTTCAGAAGATATTAAAATATTACAGATACAGGTTGAAGGAGTGTGGATATATGATGTTAAGAAATAATGTGAGATTAATGGTTAGTCGAGAAAGCTTATCGCTATGAATTTTCACTTTTATCGTTGTTTTCTATTTGGTTAGCTCTGGGTTGAAAAAGGTTTTGGGTTTTTTTTTTGGAAACTAATAATAAAAAAATAAGAATAAGAAGAAGGCCTGCTTTTTTTTTAAAAAAAAAACTCGTTGAATAGAACAATGACAATGCAAATGATATAGAACAACAACTGGATGAATAGTTTGAAATAAGATAAAAATTTTAGCCCTACGGGTATCTACTGAAGAAGCTAAACTAATACAGCTCAATCGATGCACAAGTTCCGTGTGTGTATCTTAAATATAATTTTTAACAATATTCTTAAATCACGGACTAAGTTTCAAGACAGAGACCCGCCTTAGTAAGACAACAAGATAGAGTTGCTTGTAGCTTCACCTGGACGCAGCAGCAGGTTTCTTATGAAGAAATAAATTTCCAATGCTGTCGCTGACAATGTAGATCGAGGCAACAAAAGATTACTTTTGATCCAGATACTATGTTGTCATGGGCTGGGTGATTGGAAAGGGTGGGGTTAAGCAATGTAAATCAATATTTAATGCCATTTGTCAGTGCTCTAACATCAACCGAGCGAATGAGTTGAGTGTTGCTGCTACCTGCAAGGTTGAGACTGTGCTCAGGTAACATTCGCTAGCAATAAGGTAACAGAACGTGCAAATACATTCTGAGCGTAATTTCCAAGCCATGAGCTGAACTAGTTGCGATTGCGATCGACCAACTGGTTCTCAGAGAGTGCAGAGTGGTTAAAAAGAGAGCGAGAGAGCGCGCTCGTAAGTATCACAGCAACATACATGGAGAGGGAGTGTGTTTGCATGTGTATGCATGTTTGTAAGAGTGTGTGTGTGAGAGAGTGTATACCAAGCGCTGGTCAGGCTTGGCAGCGTTTTGCGTCAGATTCAGTAGGTTTTGGAACGCCGCTGAGCGCAGCTGCACAGTTTTAGTAAACGGTAATCACAATCAAACTAACAATATGAAAACAGACACACACATCAATGCAGCTACACATACAGTTGCAGTTACAAATGCAGCCACAGCTGAGGCGACTATATAAATATATATATATTTATATATATATATGTGTGTGTGCGTGAGCTATAGAAATCTCAAACAGCCTAAACAAAAAATTTGCAACGAATTTCATCAGCGACTCGACAACAATACAAAATAAAATAATAAGAAACATTAGTAAAACACAAATACGAGAACAAGCTAACAAATTAATGGTCAGCAATGCGTATAAAACAAGTTTTCAAAGTGTCAAAGTGGCTATAAATTTGTATGCGAAATGCCAAATTGGCAGGAGCAAAAGAATCACTTAAGCGTAGGGGAGCTAGAGAGAGTGGAGAGGAGAAGAGAGAATTGGCTGCTGGGATCCGCAAAATGCTGCAGCTCAGGCTGCTAATGTTGGTAGCAAAAAGCAAAAAAAAAAAAAAAACGGCAGCAAAGCGCTACAGTGGCAACAGTTTCCGACCCGTAGCCGAACCGAAGTTGGGGTCTCGCTCTCACCGCTGAACACAAGACGAAAAAAAAAACCAAAAAGAAAATACCTTAAAACCAGTTTTTTGAAAAATTTATTGAAAAAGAAAAAAGCATCCGCAGCAGCAACAGAATTGAAGTTGAAATGAAGTGCTGCTCTTTGTGTATCTGTGTGAGCTCTCGCTGCGTGGCTGTGTATCGCCTGAGTGTGTGAGTATGTGTGTTCATGTGACCATGTGTGTGTAGGGCATAAAACATTATGTGTAACTTTCAATGCTCAGTGCCGAAGGCAGAAGCTGGTGCATTTTGAAAAGGAGTAGCTGCCGCTGCGCAGATGCAGATACATTTTGACTTTAATTGCAACGGGTGCGACAGAGACGACTCTATGAGCGTTGCACATGCGTGCGCGCGTGTGTGTGTGTGTGTGTGTATTAAGAGTTATACGATATGTGTTGCTGAAATGAACGACACCCAGTTCGAAATTAAAACAACAGCAACAAAAAACCAATAAATTTGCATATAAACAAAAGCACCAAAGAATATTGTGCTGAAGTTCCCAAAAAAATGAAAAGAAAACAAAACCAAACAGAACCTGATCTCAATCTTCTAATCAAATTCGAGTATAAATATATATATATATATATATTGAGTGGAGGATTAAGAAAGCTTTAAATTTCGAGTTTACGCTTATGTATATATTTTCACACACACAAACAGGCAAGCGGCAAAGTGAAATTTATGCGTGGGTTGACAAAGGTGTCATGGTACATTTACCGGTTCTGTTTCTGAGCTAAAGTGCCAAAGAAACAGCTCAAATGAGCCAAGACTCGCTTTTGTGCTCCGAGGCCATTCAACCTACTCATATACGAAGACAAAGATTAGATTAGATTCTGCCACACAAAAAATAAATATGTATAGAAGGCACAGAGAACATCGCACAGCGCGACAGAGATATTTCTTAGTTTCGGCACTGTCCAAGAGCACTTACCTAATTGTAAGTGCGGCTTGTATGCCACGATAAGGCAAGTCAAACGGAAATCATCATCATTTGAAATGTGTCACGACTGTTGTGCCAGATAACGCACATGTATATAAAAATGTATGTAATGTATATATGTATATGACCTATACACAGATTTCTTAATTTGTACACATTCCAAGCTGCCGGTTGTCAGAGATTTCGCTGTAATTGCATAATAAACAAAAACTACACACAAAATAAATAATAATCAAGATTTTCTCTCATTTAAAGTTTAGTTTAGTTAAAAACAACAGCAACAAGGAACAACAATAAAGCAATCATTATGGTGGTCTTTGGTATGCTCTCAGCTGTGTCCAGCTACATCAAGATACGAAGTCTGCTGGACAGGGCGATCATCGATAATATGGTATTTCGCTGCCACTACAGGATTACGACAGCCATACTCTTCACCTGTTGTATCATCGTGACGGCAAACAATCTGATTGGTAAGTGATATTTAGTGCCTGTTTAGCTTAAAACAAACACAGCACAAAAGCCAAAACTCGAAATGCAAAACCGTAAACCTGTGAAAATTAGTGCACTCAATGCAAATGAATAAGGCGTGCATTGGCTAAACACCATATTTGTGCATACAATTACAGCAAATGCGCTAATGCAGCATAAAAGAGTTCGAACAAAAGTGCTGCTGAGCCCTTATTGAAATTTGTTACTCGTTTGCGCTTTCTCAATACTCAACACACAATACTGAATACTGATTCATGCTCGTAATCTGATATGTAAGCGGCACGTTCATCACATTTCTTGAATGTGATTCAAAAATGTGAGTCACATGCGTATCTGGTTGACTGTGTGAAGATCAATGTTGCTCATTAAGTGGCCTAAAAATACCAAAAGCTTTTTGGTAGCAATTCCAACACGATTCAACCAGTTGCAGAGCTGAAGTCGAAAAGACAAAAACAGAGACGGAGCCAGAGCCAGAGTCAGAGCCAGAGTCAAAGCCAAAGCCAATGTTTGTGCATTAAAAGAAGCGCTGAAAAGTGTACGGTCCTATTGTAAATATTGACAATTCAATTCTAGGAAATTTTTTCGCCCTCGGCGCCCCCTCATCTTTATCTTTCGCTCTGCCTTTTGTTGGTTAAGCAAGCAAGGTGTGTGAGGTGATAGGCAGGGAATAGGCAGTCAAGCTTCAATTCTAGCTGGGCTGCACAGCCCATAAAGTTGTCGAGCTTGTAGACAAATTTGTGTGGCCCTGGCCAAAGATTTAGATTGCCTTAATGCCACTTGACGCTGATAAATGATATTTGACTGCACTGGGAAATGCGAGTACATTTGATTTAGCTTAAATACATGGGGGTTCCATGGGGTCAGGCCCCATTTTCATTGCACAATAGTTGTTACATAATTATGCATATGCTAACAGGTTTTACCCAGCTTTGCCTGATCAAAATGTTTATCTTATCTGACATTTTATATTGTTTTTTACAATAAATCTTCGCATGGATCAACCCTTTTCTGACATAGAATTTATCAAGCTTTGAATTGGAGCCATACAGACTTGAACACAGACATATCACAATTAGCTAAGGCCAATGTTTGATTAGGAAATTGTATATTACATAATATAAATATAAGTATTTAATATATGTTATGCCTATTATTACAGGCGATCCGATAAGCTGCATCAACGATGGCTCTATACCAATGCACGTGATCAACACATTCTGCTGGATCACTTACACCTTCACGATACCAGGCCAGCAACATCGACAGATTGGCACCGAGGTCGCCGGTCCGGGCTTGGGCAATGAGTATGGCCAGGAGAAACGATATCACAGCTACTATCAGTGGGTGCCCTTTGTATTGTTCTTTCAGGTAAGTTCTTGACTATATCTCTCTCTAACTCAGTATTTGGAATTGTCTAACTTTTATGATTTCACAGGGTCTCATGTTTTATGTGCCACATTGGATCTGGAAGAACATGGAGGATGGCAAGATTCGTATGATCACCGATGGACTGCGTGGTATGGTCACTGTGCCCGATGATTATCGCAAAAAACTGCAGGATCGCATTATTAAATACTTGGTTGAAAGTCGTAACTCGCATAATGGCTACTCCTTTGCATACTTCTTCTGCGAGCTGCTGAACTTAATCAATGTGATTGTCAATATCTTTATGGTGGATAAGTTTCTGGGCGGTGCTTTCATGTCATATGGTACTGATGTCCTCAAGTTCTCGAACATGGATCAGGATATGCGTTTCGATCCCATGATTGAAGTTTTCCCAAGACTTACAAAGTGCACGTTCCGTAAATATGGTCCCAGTGGATCAATACAAAAACACGATACACTCTGTGTGCTGGCTCTGAATATTCTCAACGAGAAGATCTACATTTTCCTGTGGTAAGTGGCGAGTACTCTGCCAAGCTGTACAGGTTGCCATTTAAATGGTTTAATTTTCAATTACAGGTTCTGGTTTATTATACTGGCTACAATCTCCGGCGTAGCTGTGCTCTATTCTTTGGTGGTTATCATGATGCCCACCACACGAGAGACAATCATCAAGCGCAACTATCGCTCTGCTGAAGACAATAAGATCGCTGAACTTGTTAGCCGTTTAGAGGTGCGCCTATTTTAACGCTTATTATTGATAATCGTTCAACTAATTGTGGTTTTAAAACGTTTGCAGATTGGCGACTTTTTGATCTTGCACTTCCTTAGCCAGAATCTTAGCACAAGGTCATACGGCGATATGCTGAAACAGCTATGCAGGCAGCAGGGTAACTCACGCTCGCCCTCTGCCCCCTCGACAGTAGAAATGAATACCAGTAGCCATCCAATTTATCCGCCAGTGGAGACTTATGGAGGCAAAGAGACCGAAACATAGGCGCTACGCACATTTTGGGCGCTAATTATTTTCAATGATTTCTCAATAATATTTGTAGACAGAGATATGAGGCAATTGGAGGTTTTTTTTGGTAAGTGTTTAGCAGCTTTCAAGGCATTAAGGCTTGCCAATAATGTGTATGTTCATCTCTAAGACAGTTTTTTATTTGAAACATGAATTTGAAGAAACGTCAGCAAAACAAAATTCTTTAGCAAAATTTTTATCTTCTTATATAAAGCAAATTTTTAACTACGTTCTCGACAAGGACAAAAGCCATTAGAAACATACACACACACACATACTTAGAGGGGAGTCAATGCGAGTGAGAAAGTGCAGGAGAGAGTGAGAGATAGAAAGAAAGTTATATAAAAACAGACACACACAGGCAGACCGTGCAATTTGTAGGTGAGATTGTGAATGATAATGAAATTAAATTATCCGATATGCTTATAAATATACTACTAAATACAGCTTGTATCCGTAGTAACGTTAACAATGATGCGCCATTTAAATATATACAATTTAGTTTACCGCATAGCTCCATAGTTTTGCTCTTTGAAGCGTTCCGTGAATCGTTCTCAATACACGATTATCACGATCGCCGAACGCCGAACTTTGATCTAAATACAGAGACATACATCAAAATATATATGTGTACTACTTGCATCTAACTGTAGTAATCGAAGTATATGACCACTAGTATAGAACCTAACGCAACATAAAAGAAAAACAAAAGAAAACAAAAAAAAAATATACAAATAATTGAAAATGCTCTCGCTATTTTTGTCTTAACGTTTAGTATACAAGTGTATTTAATTTTAAGCAATTTTGTTTATAACAAAATTATTGTGATTATTGCTAGAAAAGAACACATTTTATATAAAGAAAAAAACTATCTAAGTTGTAATAAATATTAAAAACGATTATATTCAATTTCAGTCAATCTGTGGAGTTTGGCATCTGCTAGAACACAATTATTTGTTCTCATGAAGATTTTGAAAGATTATGAATATAATTTTTTACGCAAGTCTTCAATTTTGTAGTTTTCAATTGCAAAATATCAAAATGATTTATAATTTTTTGTAATGTTGTAGCTTTTAATTTCAAAATATTTAGATGGTATTGAGATATATTTTGATCGGAAATATGCATTATATTCACTTCAATACTAGAAATTTGTCTTAAATTTTTTAGATCAATATAGATGATTTCGATATGCATACCTAAGCTTGTTTAAAAAATATTCCTCATATTTTCATGCATACGTAGAGGCCAAAGATTATAATTTTGTAAATAAGTTAGTCTTGCGAGCTTGTGATATAGAAACAACAAACTTTGAAATTATTGAGTAAAGCCGAAATTCCAAAGGCCACTTGGTAAACAGAGGACAAACCAAGCAAATATTATAAGTATTATAATTATTATAATATTATATTATAATTGCTATTCGAATTAGTATTGCATATATTTAAAGCAAATTTTGTATTTCTAACAATTACTCACCGATTACCCCAATCGATTTTTGAGACCACAGCCATTTGAAGCTCAACTGTCTGATCCTGCGTCATCGTAGCGCTTAGCAGCTCTCGACGACATACCAATATGGAAAACATAACCTTTTGCAGCGTTTGAAACTTGTACGTCTCTCGATCCTATAAGTCATGTAATGTAAATTATATTATAAACTTCAACAGTTCGTTGATTATACTTACCACATAGAGCCGCTTCCAGATCTCGGACCATTCGCGCAAGACTTGTGTGCACTCCGCGACAACAGGATCAATTTTCGACAGATCCTTGATGTGTATGTAGGTCTTGGGGAAGATACCGACAGCGCGTGATTTGCGCGGACAGGAGCCGCGATACCAGTACCGGCACTCCTCAACAATATCCACAGAGTCGCCGACATCCAGTGGCAGTCCAAAGCTCACGCTCCCATGCCAGTTGTGTATGGCTGCAACGATGGAATGGTTGATAAGAATAAGTCGTGGCTTGGTAAGAACCAGTTGCGCATTGGCCATGACATTGCAGCAGATTGTGGAAGACGTCGCCAGGCATCCAGGCTAGGGCTATTGAAGGAAATTAAAGTGCCCCCACGAGTGGCCACTTGAGCATGCCGAGAGTGGCACAACAACAATAAATACTTCAACTATAAATAGGCAAATGGTTTTGGAAACAAAATACATGTGCATATGAGAGTGTAATAAACACATGTATAATCCTATGTCTCTGCCGTTGAAGGCGGTAATACACTCAGAGAAAAGATAGGTAACGAATGCTAACAATCATTTCGAAGATCTTCAAATGATAATCATTTGAAATATAAGATCTATATTATTGATAAGAAGATATATTGAATTTCAGTTGTTCTCAAATTATTTGTCATAATTTTGTTCTGAGTGTTGAAAAAGCAACAGCAGCAGCAGCAACAAGCAGCACTTGGGCACGCCAGCAATTGAACACTTTGTTTTCAACCAATGGACAATAAAGAACTCCCGCTTCAGCTGGAGCTTTGACTGTAGCCGGAGCTGTAGTTGGAGCAGCGCCAGGGAAGCTGCTTCTGTTGATAAGTAGAAATATAAATCTGCAATGTGGCCCCGCAACATGGCAGGCAATTGCCAATGCAAGGCACGCACTAGAGTCCGGGCGGCGCCGTTGCTCTGCTCCACACAGAGGAGGAGTGGGGGTGTGGTGGAGTAGGTGTCTATGGGTATGTACACATGTATATATATATATATACACACACATGTTTGTTTGCGCGCGCTGAAAGACAAACGAGCGAGCACGGCATGAGCATATAAACGAAAGGAGCTAATAAAACGCACAACCAGACAACAGACAGAGCAAAGCAGAGGAGAAGATCGCTAAGGGTCGTCAGTGTAAGGGGGTGGGTGTGTGGAGGGGGAGTGCGTATACGGTTGGATGTAAGTATTTTATGTCTGTCTGTCAAATGAAAAGCTTCATTGCGATGAATATGGACAAACTGCTTCCTGTTGTTGTTGTCTTCGCTGAAATGCCCTGTTCACAAATTTGAAGGAACGGGGTATATTGGGCATGTAATAAATGTAAAATAATAAATATAAATGTAAATAAGTTTTAATAATCTAAAATAAAAGCTGATATAAATATTATTACTATTATTATTATTAAATTAAAAATATTATTAATCTTTAAAATTGCCACAGAATTGGTAAATAGTAATTAATTAGTAAACATTTAAATTATATTTGTAGAAGTGAAGTTATCTCTAAAAACCAAAGCATTCTTATTTTCGAAGACAGTATTGTAATGATCGTGAATAACATAATTTGGGGTTTAAGAATTCTGATAATATTTAGAGATTAAAAGAACATTTTCAATTATTTGATGATTTTCTCGAGAGCTTTAAGCAAACCAATAAAGTTTTTTTTAAGCTGTTTTTCAAATAAAAAACAGAGCATTGCGCAGTCAGCAAACTTCTTACACACAGATATTGTTGTTTTTGTTGGTGTGTACGTTGTGGCTGCGTCGTCTTCCTCGACATGCATAAGTCTTCACAATTGTCGTGTGGTTGGAGCATAACTTTTAGCAACTGACTGAAGCCGTTGCTGATTTAAATGGATTTCAAGCTGCTAAATAGCTAAAATTTTATAATTTAAATGGCACTGCACAAAAGGGAAGAGGTTTGCGTTTAGGCCTGTAGCTCTTCAACTTGCGCAGGCAAACACTCAACTAAATGAGCACAAACACACACAAGCACATGCATATAAGCTGTGGCAGTTGGAGTCATGTAGAGTGTTAGTCAAGCGACGCACTATTTAGGTCAGTCACATTAAGCAGGCGTCGGGCTGGTAAGCAAGCTAGCAACGCCTCGTCCTACGTCCTTCACATTCCCAGCCCAGCCCAGCCCTGTCCCGACCAGAAACCAGTAACCCATCCACATTCCATCTGGCGCTATACTCTTGTACATTTATATATAATTCTAATGAGAATTTTTATGTTTTTTTTTTTTTAGCTTTTTAGCAGCTTAGAGATTAAATGGGAATGAGGTAGAAATTTAATATTTCATTGGGTGAAATAGTTTTGAATGGCGCCAGCGCATCTAAGAGGTAAGGATAATTACCACTGGGCATTTAATTGCGCTTTTGATAAAGTACTCCAGGCACACAAATGGGATTTTCCAGAGTTTCACATTGTGGGCGCAAACAACTCGTCAAAAACAAAGCACCGAGCGAAACACAAAGGCTACAGATAGGCATAGGGTAAGAGATGGATAAAGACAGAAGAGAGAAGAGTCCAACAAGTCCGCAATGTCAACAAACGTATTTAAATAAAAAAGTCGTTAAGCCAAGTGGCTGCAACAACAACAACGACAGAAAGCAAAAAACAAAAAGAGAGGAAAAGAAAGAGGTACTGACAGAAACGGCGGCAGTTGGAAAATAATTTTAAATTAAATAAAAGAGCTGCTGCATTAGCGCAACGAGCGCTTCATATACTAGTTTATAATATGAAATGATAATAAATACATACACACATATATCTTAATATATATATATATATATATATACATATATAACAAGAGGCTTTTCATATTTAAAAACGATACATGAATTATAGCCCAAAGAAAACAAATCGGATAATTTAATCTTAAGTTGGTTAAATAAGTTGCTATATATTCGATGGTTAAATCATTAAGTTTTTAATTTATGTTATACTACTTAAATTTCATCATATTTAGTGTGCATTAATCATTTGGTTCAACTTTGACGAGCTCTCGATCATCGTTAAAAACTTAAGACAATTATTAATTTAAAAAGACTAATTTTTGTTTTTAGGGTGGAACATTAACTTTCCGCAGCTATAAATGAAGTTCTTCCACGCAATGGGTAAACCGATGCTATGCGTTAATTACTGAGCAAGGGAATAGCAACTGGAGCGCTGGCTGGCCACAAAGGAGAATCTTCACACTTGACCCAAGTGCGCACTGGGAGCCCAAGAATTTAATTAATTAATTGTGCTGCTTCACCCAATGTTAAGTAATGTTGCAAAAAAAGGGAGAAGAGAATTGTGTATGAGAAATCGAGAAGTGGGCCCAACTACAGCAAGAGGGAGACCTGTAAGTGGATACACATTTGATTAGAGGGAAATTTAATTAAACATTTCGATACTCTAAGTTCAATTGCAATTATAGGTCAATTGTAAATAATAAACAATGATTTCGGTTATACATCAAATGGAACAGATTGTTTGCTGCGACTCCATTGATGAGTGCCTGTAGACGTAACAGGAAACGTGGCCTCAATGTCAATCTCATGTCATTAAACGATGCTCGAATCGAAGAATCGAGTTTGCCACTGTGTGTACGCAATTCTTTTTCTAAACAGTTGTGAACTATTTATTCTGTGGCGCAGAGTTACAAATAGTAGAGTAGGAAATTACTGTTCACTTTTCTTCGCGTTCAGCTTGTCGAGTAGCTTTTCATTATTGTTGCTGACATCATGGTTCCTCACTCACTCACTCACACACATACAAACTCACTTACACACACACACACACACACACATAAATATATATATATTCACATGTACGCAGACATTTCATATGAAGACGTGTCAACATGCTACTGAAACATGCAATATGCAATTTTATACCCTACGACGTAAGTAAGTACAATTGATTTCATTATCTATTAAATTAATAATTAATGAAAAGCAACAATAGTTGCAAAACAAATATTTATTTGTTTGCAAATTCACATATGGAAAATTATGAAGCGGTAGACACATTCAGCATTCGGTTATCAATAGTCGACAATTGTTGAGAGTTTTCCCAATATTTCCTTCTTTGTTTTGTCAGCCCAAGCGGAAGCCGAAAAACAATATTTATGTGTATTTTATGATATTTCGGTGCTTATCTCAAGTTTTGGCCCGTTTTATTGCCAAGCATTTATCAGACGCTGTGAAGCCAATGCATGTAACTCAAATGGTTATCGATAGAAAGTTAGATGAAACTGCTGTTGACCAAATGCACTTCGGGTCGGGACATAATGGATTTACATAAATGCGTGTGGAACGTGCTTCATCCGGTTAAGTGGACTGATAATGCTCCGCAAATAGGAAGTGTGATAAATTTTGTGTGCGTGTGCCGTGTGAGTGTGGTCTGCGTGTGCGTGAGTAGTTAATCATAGATTGAGTGTGGCACAAATCATAAATACATCGTTACATACAACAAATATTGCAAGTACAATTGCCGAATTGAAGGCATGTTTTCAAGGGCCGACGCAGCGCAGTTCGGCGGATGATGAACGATGGGAATGTAAAGGAGTGGAAGGGGCGACAGGCAGGGAGAAGCTTAGAGCGGCGACACAAAGTTGCCGTCAAGCATATTAAACAATGAATATGAATCAATTTAATGCGCACACACACACACACATTTTATGTATATTTGTATGTATGTGTGTGTCTTTGTGTTTGCCTTTGTGTGTGTGTTAACATAACGAAAAGGAAACGCTGCACAAATTTGTGAGCTGGCTTCCACACACAGATACACACACACACACACACAACAGCCACTGGCCAAATGCATAAAATGAATATTAAATTAAAGTTGAAAACGAATTTGCCCCCTAGTTGAGTAACAGCAACATAAGCAAAAGAAGCAGCAACAACAAAAACAACGGAATTCACTGGAAAAGGCATTGGCAACATCCGGCCTGTGCCTATCCAAAAATTTCTTCTTTTCTTTTTGGCAAAGTTGCGCCAACAATTCTCAATGCCTCCTGATTCTGTGTCTCTGTCAGTGCCACAAATAAAACTGCCCGCATGGCCTGTGCTGCCACCCAGTTGCTGAAAGTTGCCAGTTGCTGGCAGCTTCAGTTGCATACAACCACCAAAATTTGTCACGGACAAGCTGCGCAATTAAGAGCAAAAAAAAATCTGATTGTTGGCGACGACAATGCCTACAATTACGATAACGACACAAACCATTGTCACATTTGTAAGACCGACAATTAAATACACTTGCAGCCATTTCATATTTTTTATCCGTATTATTCTTATTTGCAATAAATTCAGAAAGTTCGAAAATTTCCAATGGACACAAAATTGTATTTTCACGACTAGGGCATAACAAGAGCCAAAGAGCATGTGGCTCGTGGAAGTGGGCAGGGTGTACATGCTGATGTTAATGAAGTCATTGGCCCAGACAAAAGTTGCAAGCGACCAGCACGTGGCACGGGCTGAAACTCCTCTCCTCTACTCTCCTTTCGAAATGTTTATTGTGCGAGGTTAGGACGTTGCTGCTGCTGTTTGCTGTTCTGACAGCCTAATGGCGTTTACATGGACCATGAGACTCTGCGAACCCAAAGCAGCCATCTGACTGATTGATTTGTGTAAACTTTGACAGTCAGCAGCAGTTTTATGAAAACTGGAGCAGCAGCAGTATCAGCATGGGTGACAATAGCAATGTCAACATAGATGACGACTAAAGCTTATCTGGCGCACAAAAGCGCACAAGACTCAAGCGGATGTGAAGAAGCTGCTGCTGCCCACCAGTTCCAGATGTCTCAGCATCTGCCTCTGTGATGAATGCGGAGATAATATAAAAATAAAGCAGACAAATGGGCAGTGGAGAAAACCCAATAACACAACGCACAATTGTTACAACAACTTACAACTTACTCACTTCCAATGCCGATTTGTATTCTTACTTCGTATTGCGAGTGCCACTTGGGAAGATACCCTCTATTTTAAACTGTGTAATAACATTTTTGGAAAAACTACACATTTATTAATGTTATGGACAAAGGGAGACAATCCTGTTATAAATTATCTTATATACACAATAATAACATACGATTATTAAAACTTTGCAAGGTGTTTTTAGACTGTCCAATTGATTACGCTATGTAAATGTTAAATTTTTCATTGAGCTTATGCAAAAGTCCTCTATCCATAGCCCAGTTATGATGTCATTGGCATTTTTATATTATTTGATAATCTTCATAATTCATTTATCAGGAATGTTGACATTCTTCAAAATTACTTTTAACATTTTATCTTCACATTTATTTCATAGCTTCAAATGTTATGGTCTGCTTTGCCTATTATCAGAGTATTCAATGGAGTCATAAACGATATAGTATGGATGCTGACTTCGAATATGTGTTCCAGGGTACAAGAAATTACAGACTTCTTTTATTTATATGTGTATTTAGATACATGTTTATTTGCTAGTCGAGTTGATATGAAAACAAGTTATAGTACGCTGCGAATGTCACCGTTAACACAGCAAACGTTTCTTTGTTGGCAATTACAGCGGCATTTAAATTGGCAACACCTGGCACACGGAACAATTGGCAATGCGATTGAGAGCTAGGTGCCAGTTGCTAGAACGGTGTAGGGGTAAGGGGACAAATGAAAACATAAACACATCAAATCGCAGCAGCAGCAGCAGCAAAAGCAACAAGAACAAGAACAAAAACAACAAACACAAATCTCTTTTGAGTGACGTATAAGAAGAAGATGCGGAGAGAAAAGCGGCGCAGACGTCGACGTCGACGGCCTGCTATAAAAATAAGTAGAAAAATCGCTTTTCCGGCAAAGCCGACACGACAGAGTGGGTGGTTGGTTGGGTGGATTGTCTGCGATGCAGCGCGGCGTTTCGCGGAAAAAGCGACGCAGCAACACAAATCAACAAAAGCTTTGTTGTATATGCTGCGCACGTGACGCATGCCAGACCCCCTCCCAAACCCGCGGCCAACCCCCTGTTTGTCATCGCCAAGGGGGTGGGCAAAAGCAAGGGGGTTCGTGGACAGTCACACTCATATACATACACACACATACACACACAGGCAACACTTTTCATTGCGGTTTTGATTTAAAGAATTCTTACTCACCGACGCCGTATTTGTTGTTCGATGGTATCCACATGCTGTTTTGTTGCTGTTGATGTTGTTGATTGTCGAATTCCAATTGGAAGATGATGGCGAAAAGGCAGTCCAAGGCCACTCCCAAAACTCCTACCGGTTAATATGCTTTTGCGCTTTTACGAGCTGCTTTTTTTTTTTAAATTTCAATTTTCTGAATTCATTTTTTTTTTGCTTTTGTTGATTAGCTTGACTTTTTGCATCTTCTTAAATACACTCACACACACACAAGCTCTCACACAATGCTGAACTTTGAATTTGGTTCATGTTGTTGTTGCTTCTGTTGCGCGCTCTCTCGCTCGCACACGCGCTTAAACTCCAGCGACACTTGACTCGACTTAGTTAATAAGACTGCAACACACACGTTGCGAGTCGTCTACATTGTTGTTGTCGTTGTAGTATCGGAATTGGCAAATTGCTCCAACAAGACCAAGTGATAATCTTAGCTCTTACATGAATTTAAAGTGGTTGCTTTTCTGTTTTTGTCTTTCTGCCTTTTTTTTCGCACGCCACAAAAACACAAGAAAATCAATATGGATATTTGTGGTTGTGCTTGATTCGTATGAATTTGTATGCCTTGCGCTTTAATAAATAGTATTCGTATATTTCTTGCTGACTTGCAATAGGCTCGCCTTTTAATTTAATTTGTTTGATGTCGGTTTTCACTTTTCGCACTCAGAATGGCAAACAAAGCTCTCTCTCTCACACAACCGCACTCGCGCAGCTGTCCAATAAGACTAACAGCCAGCTGTTAAACCACGAATTGTCTCCAAGCAGTCTGTAAATAGTTTGACTGTAAAATACCCTGTATACAACAGAAGCGGTACGTATCTTTTTAGCATACAAAATTATTCTATAATCTATTTAAAAATTCAATTTTTTTTAACGCAACTAACTAAAAAAATTATCACTTCAACAACCAATTTACACAAAATAGTAGTGTCAACTAATTAACTCTCTTAATGGTGTAAATAAAGATAAATACCATCGCTAAATAGTCTGTTAATGATTAGCATACGACTGTAAAGTTAACATAACGTAATCATCTGAATGTAAAAACTAGAAGAAGAAGAGCTGCAAGTAATTTAAATATGTATTTGACTTTCCTAGAAATGCATATTTGGAAGCATTTAAGTGTACTTAAATTATTTTAAAACATACTGAGTGCCTAATAGGTACGATAAAATATTATTTATGCATTTCAAAACTTATTAAACTGGCTGCAATAACGTTCATATTCGTAAAATATGTTATATATTTTCGCCAGGTTTGCTATTATATATAACGCCATCTAGCGGCATATTTTGTAAGCTTGGCTCAAATCTGAGAGACATTTGGTTTTTTACACGTGAAGTTAACATCCACAAATGGCTCCACCTGGCGGAAAAGTAGCTGTTAGAGATAACACGAGATGATGGCTACTGTAGATAGCCCCACCTAGCCAACTAAATTAGGATCTCAAAGGTGATGATCCATACTCATGTCTACATAATTGGGTTCAGAACCAATTTACACTTGAAGTTGGCTGCTATAAACATAAATTTGTATTAGAAATCTAGTTCGAAATTTCGAATGAAAATGTTTAAATAATGAAGAAAGAATGTTAATTCGTTTTTGCACCGTCATTATGATATAATTTTAACTATTTTATAATGATTCCATGCTCAGTGTCAATCTATTTCAAATTTGCAGAGTTCTTAGACCATTTAAGTGGACAAAGCAAATAATAAATGTAGTCTTGTTGTTATAGTTATATTTGTCTTAACTTTTATTATTGCTCTGTTTGTTCGTTCGCGTTTTGTAACTAAGACTAGTTGACTTAGGCTACGCTTAACGGCTACAAATATTTAACATTTAACACATACGAAATCTATTTACATAACTCTTCTCTTTACACATTACAATTAACACTTAACTGCTAGCATTGCCAAACGAGCAATTTAAATATTAACGCGCATCTTCGAAGTTCTAAATTTAAATGACTTATACTTAGACTTAAGATCGTAAAAATTGACCCAGTTTCTTAAATTACAAAATTTAATGACAAGCAATCAAGCTAAAGTTCTGAGTTCTAAGCAAAAAAAATTGCATTTACAAAAGGCTAACTATTTTGCATGCTCGGCTTAGGCTTGTGTGCTTTTTGCATTGTATTTTGTGCAGTTCTAACTAATCATTTATGGCTGCCCATTTTAATTAAATTAAAACCTTTGTACCGAACTACTTCCACATTTTCCAGCTCTGCCCGCTTTAAACCAACACCAAATTCTATCGTATTATGCGAATTTTAATACGCCAGCAGCGCTTGGAAGTATTTCTTCTTTATCGATAGGGAAGCAGAGATTTAGTGCGCCTTCAGCTTATGTGCCATCGCCAGATCCTGCTGCAGTCCTTTGGCATTGTTGTTATTGGTGCTATCAGCTGCGGGTACCAGCTTTTGTTGCTGCTGTTGCTCCTGCAGCGCCTTGGTTTTCCTGTAGCTCTGCATATAGAAATTCATGAAGAGGCAGAAGAATATGGATGCATTGAGCAGCAGCAGCATCGATATGAACTTGGAGAACTGGCACTGATTGCTGAAGAGAGCTCTCGTTGTGTGCACAATGCAAAGCACGAACTGCGCCTGTTATGAAAATAAAGAAAATGAAAATGAAAATCATATATATTTATTTTATGTATGTTGTAAGAGTGCTGTGCGAAATACTTTTAAGTTGTTTTCGATTTGAATACTGAGAAATTGAAAACAGTCTTAGGACTATCATTAACTGAATGCAACGCGATGGGCGTGTATAGCAAAAATGTCGTAGGGTTAATAACAAACTCAACCCAGTCCAATCAACATTTTAATTACACCAATAATCAAATATCGAATTAAGCGCCTTCATGCCATGTAATCACCCTTGAGCATTGCAAGGTAATCCCAAATTTGTTTACAAAAACGCTGCTTTTGCTCTGCTGTTTGCTATTTCCATGTAAATTGTACATGACATATCTCTACAGATTGCAATTTGCGAAAATAACAGTTACGCGATGTAAATATTAATACACATAAACTTTTAGCAAATACAGTGCTCGATCTAAAATTGAAACAATCTAAAAATGTTCATTTTTATAATGTATTAAATATGATCCCATTCGATACTCTGAGATTGGAAACAAATAAATATTATTGTATTTTTATTTGTTTTCCGATAAGATACAAGTTCAAAGCACCTTTTTAATTAATTATAAAACATGAACAAATCATGCGGAATTTGTGGTTTGTTTTTTTTTTTATAATAAGTCACTGCTTAAGTTGAATATCTTTTATTACCCACCGATTACTGTACTTCGCTGCCTGTTTGTCTGGCAGTGACTTTGATATTTTTGCCAGCTAATCTATTGCCTGCTTGTCAGTCTGTCTGCTTGTCTGCTTGTCTGTCTGACTGGCTAATTGGCACTTGTTAGCTGCTAACAAGTTCGCTGCGTAAGTCTTTTGATTCCCGCCTCCATTGACCTTTTTTGCTAATGCCTAAAGTGTTTGCATTTTGCATTTACAAGTAACAATTAAAATGATTGTTATTGATTTTGAGCATAAAAATTAACATATTGTGGTAGGTAATGCCGACAACAAGTTGGTATTAAAACTAATCAAGCAGGTGTATATTTTAAACTAATCTAGTATATATTAAAACTAATCGTCGGCATCAACTACCACTATATGTACAATTTTTATGCTAAATATAAATAAAAATAATTTTAAATTTAAATGATTATTAGGTATTAAAACTAATCGTCGGCATCACCTTATTTAATGGGGCGGCCACGCCCACATGATCATATGGCTTTGTTTTTTACGACTTATTTGATATATTTGTTTTTTGTCCATCTTGTTGGTTAGTTAGTTGGTTGGTTATAGTTGCGTTTCTTATGACCTACAAACAACAAGCAACATGTTGGTTAACCAAGAGCTGCAGGTTTCCATTAACACAGCCGTACAAAGCGGAAAACGCAACAAAGTCACTGAGCCAACAACGCTCCACACACAAAAAACACAATCAAAACACAGTGGGCAAAAAAGTTGGCTGGCCAAAACAGCCAATCGTTTTTGGCAAAAATTCAGTATTAGCCGTTTGGAGTGCTGAAAGCCAACGTCAACGCTACATTACACACACAAAAACACACACAAAAACACACACACACACTCATGTATGGAGTAGTCTATCAGAATGCACGTTGGGATTAAGTAATTGCGCCGAGTAACTGTGCATTTTATTTACACATATTAATTGCAATGGATGGTCATTAAGAACGGAAGCTGCGGAAGACCAATTTAGAACTGTGTGTTGTAAAGTTTTCAACAGATCATAATCGCTATAATTTTAATTAAGTGGAAATAATCACTGCAATGTGAACTTAAGCTAGAGCAAATATTTATTAAAAAAGTTGAATAATAAGTTTTTCAAAATAGTCCTAAGATAGCTTTTTTGCAGCAGAAATTTAAAATTATGTCATATTTACTTGTGTCATTTTCATTTTCCTTTTTTGGTGAACTTTGCTAAATATCAGACTGTACCAAAAGGCTGGAATACTAATTTCACACATATCACTGAAATGAAGCTATAAAGTAAATGTTTTGTATAAACTTTGTCCATTATTTAACGCTATGGTAAAATGTATATTACCCAGTGACTGCTAATTGAGAATTCTTTATATTTTATTTGATCGCTTGTAGATGTTAAATACTTAGAATGCTTTATAGTTTATTTGAACGCTCGTAGTAATTAAATACTGAAATCATTAAATACCACTGTGCAATTTGTGTCATTGACAGCATCTGCACTTTTTCGATTGCAAAACCGTTAGGTCTTTGGGACAGTCGTGATCGTTGCCAGCGCTTGAAAAAATGCAGTTGCACTTGCAATTTGAACAAGTATTTTGGACTTGTCTGGATCTATATATCTACATATGTACATATATATATATTTATATATGTATGTATGTAGGTGCCCGGGAATTGAAATCGAGAATTGACTTTTACATCGAGACACTCATTTTCTGGAAATGGATATTATCGGCTGACTGGTTTTGTCTATGTCGTCGACATAGACACTCACACAGAGCGTGTGGCAAGTTCGTTGCGGCGGCGCATAAAAGTGAACGCTACACGAGCCACAACATTCATTGCCGCAAAACGGAACAGGCGAAGCAAAGCTGGCGAATGCCAAGCCAAAGATAATGTAATCGAAACTGGTCGGATCGGCGCACTAAAATGAGGCAATTTGTGGAATTGGCGCACTGGCCAAACTGTAAGGATGTTGCAACAAAGTGACAGCAACAGCCATAGCAATAGCAGCAGCTTGAGCAGCCGCAACAGCGACAGTGACTAGAAGTTGGCTAATTGGAACTTAAACTTGTTCGTCTGTTGGCAAATTGGAGCGCTCGCAATTCATGTTGCGAGCCATATTTGTGGCACGGAACAAAGCGTAGCAACAACAGTAAAACCAAACAGTAGCAAGTTGCACTTGCAATTGAATTGTGAACTTTATCTGCCCATTTTTATCTCTTTATCCACTTTGCATCTGATTGCCGTTTCGTCGAGTCATTAACAATGTCATCGCATGAGATGAGTAAAACATGAATTTACATAGGTTAAATGTGAATATCGTATATAGGCAGATAAAATTTAAGATTTTCTTAGAAAAATACAAAATAAACGTAAAGTTCTATTGCAGAGAATATTATCTATAATAAACATTGGTATGAATATGTATATGGAAAATGTGTGCGCTATCGTCGAAGGTTTGACAACTCATGTGTGGAGTCGAGTAGTGGGCTTCAAGGCAACACAAACACGCACACATATGGACAACATTTAGAAGCAGGCCAACGGCAACATGCAGCAAGCAGCAACAACAACAACAACAACAGAAGCAGGGAAGCAGAACTAACTAAACTCGCCAACTTAAATGCGTTTCAAGAATTTCGAAACATTTTGATACTGCAATGGAAACTTATTTACCGACGAATGCCATGCCTAGCCATATACACATACACACACACAGAAACACATAACTACACACACACACACACTCAATATATTAGAAGACTATATGGAAACTCAGTCGAGTGGCGCAAATGCCATCACTGCTGAGAAAACGGAAAGACAAGCAACCAATTGAAATCTAAAACTATAGCTGAAAGTCTATTCAAGCTATAAATTAGCAACAACAATAATAATACAAAAAAAAACCCACTTGACTGGTCAACATGAATTGTGTGCATTTGTTTGTGTGTGTGTAAAACTAGCATTTAGTAGTTGTCGTGCAGCAGCAACAAGCAAATCGTAGAACAGACTTTTGTGGGTCGTGAGAGCAACGAAAGTGACAGTGGCTCAATGAACCCAAAAAAAACAACAGCTTAATCTTAACCCGATGAGGTGGTTAACAGTTTTCGATTATGCAATTCTAATAAATAAAAAAAATACTATGGCCTTTGGCTAACTCGCTCTTTAAGTGGCTGTCTAGCTGAGTGTGTATGTGTGTGTTTGTGTGTGTTTGTGTGTGTGTGTGTGTGTGTTTGTGGTGTGTGAGTATTTAAGCCAAACAAAAACCACTTCCACTTGCAGCTGAATGTGACTAAGCGTCGTCTTGTCAGTTGCCGGCCAGTTGCAAGACACTTTTAGAAGCATTAGGAAACAAAGTTTTTTTTTTTTGATTTTTTGTTTTTGCTTTTGGATTTTTGGCAATAGTTAAATGCATTAAAACAAATTTATGTGGCAGTTCAGCATGCTCGGTCAGGTCTAACTGGTTTGGTAAAGAAACATTTTGTCGATGCAGCCGAAAACTAAATTCTAAACAAGTTAAATATTTTGGTATATTTTTTGAGACTTGTTTGGTTTTTTTTAGAGGGAATAGATGTGATAATGAGCTGGTTTGTTGGCGACACTTACGATTTGAAGCTCTGTCATGTATTTCTTCCACCACAAGAATTTGGCATACTCCGGTCCCATGGCAGACATCATGTAGTAGAAATACATGCACACATGCACAAAGTTGTTCAACAGATTGGGGAACGTCGCGTTGCCGCCTGAAATAAATACGACAAAAATTAATTGTGTGCTGGAAATGATTTGGTTTATTTAATACGTTACCTGCCAAGAATTTAACCAGCATCCAGGTCTCCAACGGTGTCACCGAATGATGATAGACATGCAGCCATGTGATTTGCGATGATTTCTTGCGCAGCACAAAGAACACAGTGTCGGCGAACTCGGTCAGTTTGGACAGATAATAAATGTAGCACAGGTTGAGCATCTAAAGATCGAAACAGAGAGAGAGAGAGAGAGAGAGAGAGAGAGAGAGAGATAGAAAAAAAGACAGGAAAGCAAGGTGAGTTTTTCTGTAAAGCTGGCAACAAGGTCGACACAAACTTGTGTGAACAAAAAAATATAAAATCCGCTGTGTTGGCATTGCTTATTTGTATACTCTCGACGAGGGTATTTCGGAATGATCGTGAGGCGTGTAACACATTAAAATAGTCTTCTTCAATCGTTACATATTAATTCTGTCGGTCAAATCAAATTTTCCTTTATGGTCAGCAGGGTAAGTAATCATTAGGTGTGCCACAGATAGCTTCTCTCTGTGGTTATCTTAAAAGTGCTAAGGTGCCGCATTTCGAAACTTTATGACAAATTAGCGATTGCTGTTTGCTGTCGCGTTTATTGACTTGCTCTTGGTTATTTTTCTGGGCGGATGTAAATTTCATAAGGAAGATGATTATGCCTTGAGACATTGGTGAGTTTTTATAGTCTTTACATGACGCACCTAATTAAACAAAAGCATAAACTGCTCTAAGTGCGTGATTTACAGTTTAACAAATATTTGTTATTTAAGTGTTTGACAATAAATAATAACCTTGAGTTGTTGCACATGGGCAAATATATAAAATTTGTTATCTTATTACACTCTAAAACCATTGAAAATGAGTAAAAAGTGTATAATATTTTTGTGAAAATGTGTGTAGGGCACCTCGAAGGAAGCAACTCCGCTCCCGTAAAGAATATATATTCTTGATAAGGATCAACAGACAGTCGATTAGCCGTCTGTCGGAATAAATACTGAAGAGACATTTGGAATATAGGTTCTCGTATATCGGGCGATGATCAAGTTTGCTTTATTTTTATCGATAACTGCCTCCAGTTCTCGATTATCGAGCACTTCCAATATCAATTTTAAAGGCAGAAACTACTAAATAACACATAATATGCGTATACATAAGCAAATTAGAATATTTTTAACAATTTGGTTCAGGTTATATCGACTACAGCATTCTTAATTACTTTTTTGTATCTGGAATGTTATATTTTAAGTTGAATTTTGGGCATTCATATTGTGGTCATTCGATAATTTAAGTGTTTTACTTTATAAAACGAGCTACAAATTGACCAAATAAATTATGCATTTAACTTAAGAGGTTGATTATTTAAATATTTCTTTTGAGTAGGCAAATTGAATAGCTTTGGTAGCTTTTGCTAGCAAGGCGAAACAATAACAATAAGATAGACAGGCGTAACAAATTGCCTGGAATTAACAAGAAGCAATTGGCCCCCAACAAGTTTGGCAGCAACTTATGTGGCAGCACGTCATAAGCTGCAATTAGAGACAATGTTGGCAACAACAAAAGACAGTCAAATGACTGGTCAAAAACCGTTTGAACTTTTTTAATTTGTGTTGTAAAATTTGAGTGTGTCTGACTGTGATGTTGAAATGATTCATTTAGAGGCAACGAACTTCTGCGCGATGTTTTATTTAAAATAAGCAATGATATTTATAGAATGTGCAGATTTGTGGCGCGTGCGTAGAACAAGAAATACAAGTTAAGAATTTTGACTTTCATTGTTTTACGGACTTAAGACTTACCCGCTTTGAATTGGGCCCATCCGAATAGTCAACCGGTTGACACTTGAGATTGTAGTAGCTCAACCAACCTGCCATTAAGTGCTGTATGTAAATTTGGAATAAAAAATAGATTAGAATTTTATAAGAACACTTCCTTGAATACCGAAACTAACCTCATAAAACATGTAACCGCTTAGCAGCACCTGGAAGGCATTATAAATGACGAGAGTGCGTCGCAGTTGGAAAGGCTTGCGATCCCGCATGAACAGTGGTCCCAGGACCAGCACCCAGGATAGGTAAACGGCGACCAGACCGAATGTGAACAACGGATGGTCCATTAGGGGAAAACGCTCGGCGCGGGGATCTGTGTTGCATCAAAGCAAATAACAAATATGTTCGCAATTAGAATAGATTCTACTTAATATGAAAATGACATAGTCAATGGCATATAAATTATTTAATTAATAGCATTTTACGTTCTTGATTAATGTGATGAATTAATCTTAAAGTCAGTAGCCAATTTGCACGAATGAATGAAATCGTGGCTAGCTAAAATAAAACCTAGACACTTTGTCGGTTTGTTTTTATTGTTGATATTCAGAAAAGCTAAAGTGGACAATTACGTTGTTTAGTCAATAGCTGCACTTTGGGGTAAGTACAAACGCAAGTACACCACAAAACAGTTAACAAAACAACAATAAGAACCGGACTATCCAGTTGCTCTTTTGTGGAACTATACTGGACTTACAAATAAATTACGCTACTTCTGCTAATAAATATGGGATATGATTGCAACGCCTTAATGAATGAAACGTCATAGTACGTAATAAATAAATATATATGTCGATTAAATCGACGTTTAGGAATTTTTAATAATAATAATAAATAATTAAAATTTTCCATAGCAAAACGTTTCCACAGATGGCATTCTAATTTAAATATTATTGCACTATATTTTTTGCTCCAAGGTGAGGTAGGAATTTTAATATAAATATTATTGCAGTATAGTTTTTGCTCGAAAGATTAAAGTAATCAGTCTGAAAATGTATGCTATAAATTCAAAGATTAACATTGTTGCAACTATTAATGAGTATATCCAAGAGAATTATGTTTAGTATACATGTTTATATTTATCTGTTTTAATTTTTAATTAAGAATTTAGATTTTTGTGAAATTTAGTGCCTTTTTTTGCAACTTTAGCATCAATTAATATTAATTTAAAATCATTTTTTTTTTGCCTATTTTCAAGTTTGTGTTCTAAGTCATTAGTTTTTTTTTTTGTGAATTTTTATCGGACTTTGAACTTTTCGCATTCTTTTTGGCTACTTATAAATTTTTCTTTGCATGGCTCTCTATTTTTCTGGTAGTAGTTTGTCTAAGTATGTACATTATTTGCATTCCCCTTAATTGCTGCCTCTTTCCATTGACCTTTTCAACCGCGCGCGAGGCAGTCAAAAATGTCAATAAGTAAGCACTGTGTGCGATGTGCGGTCTTTGTACTTGAACACGTTTTAAACAAAAACAAAATAAAATACCCAAAAAAAAAGTGTAGCACGAAGAAAATGAATATAAAGAGAATATAAATCATATAGTAAGCACTACCGTATGCCATATGCATCATCTTCAGCAATGTTAATAACATTGCTATTGCTTTTGTTATTACTGTGCATGTGTGTGTATATATCTCGTATATACTGTACATGCTCAGCTGCACACGGCAGACGAGCAACAAATAACGACGGTCTTGTCATAAAATGTTTAAGATCAACTTTGTAAATACATTTTAATTACGATAATAATTGCCAAAAATACAATTGGCATTGCCAAGGTCGTAATTAAATACACAAAGAAACCTTTTTTAATTGTCCTAGAAGTTTTTTTTTTCTTGTTAAGCTTTATTTTTGTTATTGTCGCTTGTTGCTTTTGCGGTTGGTGCAGTCTTTTTTATAATTTTTTTATTTAAGTTTTTGTTTGTTTCTTCTAAATTTTGAATAGCATTTTGTTTTGTTATGATTTTGTTAGCGTCTACAAAAAATGGAAATTTATCGGTTTTATGGTATTATAATTTGACGTATTTTCTTAAGTTGTGCGGCTTACAACGTAAACTGACGATGGGTCGGACATTAAGTTATAACTTCCTGGAGTTTTAGCTGCTTGATGTCATTCGACAAAAATGTGCTTCAAGCTGGTTTTATTGTGCGTTAGGTGAGGGTTTTTTTGTTGTTAAATTTGTATTTATTATTAGTCCAAATTTGATTTTGCTGTGGTTACAAATTTACGGCAATTTGCATTTTATCGTTGACACCTACCTCCGTAATCCTCCTCGACAAGCTGGTAGTAGCGCTGCACAAGGCCCGAATAGTTGCGTGAGCTGTGATGGCTTTTAAACTCATCAACTGCAATGTTTGCTATTTCGACGGCCATCTCGTAGCGTGTGGTACTGTTGTAGTTCTGGTATTGGTAGTTGAACGACATTTTGTTGTAGATTTTTTTGTGATTTTGTATCTGAGGTATGTGGGTGTAAATCCTATAGATCCTAGATATTTGATTGTTGCTCGATTATAGGTTGTTCAATTTATTGTTAGCTTGTTTCAGCATACGGCATGCTGCACGTTAGCTAACTTGGGATTTGCCTAGCTTTTGATCCACAAATTGGTTGACACTTGAAATATAACACTTGATCTTGTTCGTGAGTCTCGTTAGTAGCACGCGCTGAAACGCATCTAATTCTTTTTAGCCACCAATTCGATTAGCCACCGCACCGTAGAAATGTTTATGCTCAACTGAATCTAAAACTTCTCAGCAATCACAAGATAAAGTAAGTTTTGAGCGCCCGGCGCGGCAGAGGCGGCAGCAGCGCTAACGTCGACAGCGCGCTTTGCAAGTAATACGAGTACGTATCGCAGTATACACACATCAACACACACACACACACATACACATCCAGATAGGCTGACTTGGCGTAGCCAAGCGGCTCAGCTCAAAAACTTGACGAACACTTTAACATCCACACAGAACGGCGGAAGTTTCGTTAACTTCAACGCAGACAGCGGTTTCTATCTGTGTATGTGTGTATGTGTATGTGTTTGCGACTTAGCTTGGCCCACTGAGCTCGCTGTGGTGTTAGCTTATTTAGCAAGTTCCGAATGGCATTCAACTTTTTAGCCCGAGTCGTTGCTGTGATCATGTTGCGGTCTTGTTCGATGAGGTTTCATCGCTCGGCAGACTGCAGTTTTTATGGGTCAACGCACTGGCAAACAGGGTAGTAAACGGCAAACAAAGCGTTAATTAATATATGTCAGTTTTGTCGTTTATGAGTAGGTTGCAACTATTTTAAGTTAAATAAACTTTCAATTTAAACTTTGCGAAATTTAGTACAGATATTTTTATGTTTTTTGTAGACAAATCATTTTATTTCAATGACACAATAATTGAACAGCTTACCAAAGCCAATAATAGTTGATTTTACTTCAACTTTGCATTCCATAAATCTTTATTAAAATTGAATTTTAGCACTTTTGTTGTTTATGTAACTCATTTTTATCGGGTCAAGTAAAACTTGTTAATTGGTATGAATTTGTGCTCTACACTATTTAAATATACATATATAAATTAAATATAATATGTTTGTAAGGTGTCTCGCTTAAGCATATATTTACATAATTATTAGTTTCATTAACTGAACCGGCTAACTCAAGATTCTTTTGAAATTAACATTCTATTCTTAAACTCTAATGTGAAGCTTATTTGGGTAAATATATATATATTTTATATATACATATATATACATATATTGTACATATATTATTTTAATTGCGTTAGAATTTCAAAATCCTGTTTTTATATTAGTAAATATAAATATTTATAACCTATTTTCGTACTCTTCAATTATAACAAGTATTGAAATTTAAAACTATTTCCAATATGATATCATTGTCTTATACATATGTAGACTACATAATAGAAAATATAAGTATATAAAGTTATTCGTTAATGAACTTAACTCTATTTTTTATACAGCTGTCCATTCGCAGTTTTAGTTATTTATGCAAATTAAGCGTGGCATTCAGAAAGGCCTAAATTTAATCGAATGAGAGACCAGTTTTTGATAACTACGTTATCGGTTTACACGTATAAGAACCAAAAACTAGAGTTTAAGACAAACAAATTTGTATGCTGTAGAAATAGTATATAATAAAAACTGTATTATGTCTTTGTTGCGAGATCTGGTAACATAATTCAAGGGCTGTTTGCATTACAAAGAATCAATTTTGAAATATTTTGACACAATCTGACCTTTTGCACTTGATATTGATATAACCATGTTGGCCAAGTCACAGGCAAAGCGACAGCGGCGTTGTGACTAAGGCAACTAACTTTATCTGCTCAATGGCATCAGGATGACTTTGCAGACGCTGTTGCTAACGGTTTAACTAATGAGCACAATTTAGTTTGCGGTCGACTCGTTCCAAGTTTTGGCGAGCTTTGGCAAAGCCGGATCTTTTGGCCTGCGTTGGTATTCACGGTCTGGGTCTAGGTCTTGGCGAAATACCGGCTGTCGGAAGTCAAAAGCCGACAAAACAGCTGTCCAAGTTTGATAATAAATATACGATGAGACGATCAAGCTACCGCATTGCCAGCTCCAGTTAGCACATGGCTAAATGATTCGACTCATAACCAAATTTTAATACTAAATTGAAACTTGCTTTTGTGAAGATGTATCTTTTGATTTGATTAATAACCAAGGTAGTGATTATTGTCAGCAGCTGTGCGGGTCAAAACAGTTATTAATTTGTATACATTTTGGCAAACCCTTTGTTAAAGATATTATATCAAATTTGAGCATAAAATCCCCATTCAAAAATTTCCAATCATTCATCAATCAGTAATTTGCCGGCAAATAAATAGAAAAAAACATATTAAAATTTACTGCTTAATATCCATGGCGTAATAATAGGCATATGTATAATTGGCTTAATTATAAAGTTCAAAATCAATAAAATTCTAATTATATTAGCACAACGTACCGGGGCGTTAATTTGGAAACAAGCTTTTGCTCAATATGGCAATTAACTGAGAATTAATAAGTAGCTATTAATCAGTTCATTTGATAATACAATTGCACAGTTAAATCCAACCCGTTCTAAACAATATTACACAATATACGAGCATCACCAAAACACCTCAATTTCCTTGTGAACTTTGCTTGTGCATTAGCCAAATGCCTCATCCACCTTAAAGATTAAACAGTACAGTCCGATTTATTATTCCTACACTTCATTTTACTTTCAATGTAGACCTTGCAAATTACCAACCGACTATTTACAATAACACATAAATAGTCAAATTGTAAAGAGGTACACTAAATGTAAAGCAATCTAATTTGTATTCACCCCCAAAATCAAAAGGTTAGCAATCAATTGGAATATTGGCATATTTTATTTATTTAAAATATATATATGCTTTGAAACCTGTTTATTATTTAATGACAGCTCGCTTATAAAAATATATGATCTATACAAAGTTCTCATTCCCATAAATTCCCTATTGTATATTTTTTAAGGTCGAAGATGCTTTATCCAATGTGACAAAATTATAATACGCATCAAGAGACTAAATAAACAATTCAAAAAACTATGCGTGAATAAGTTAAATAAATAAAGTTATTTTTAAAGATTATACGCATGGTAAGAGAAGGGAATACATTACTTAAGATGATTAGCTTTGGTATATTAGTTATCATCATTACATGATCTCTAATTATATATAGCTATTCAATAAAATAATAAAATAAAGAAATTATAAATAAAATATTTTCTTATTCTTTATTTTCTTAATTTGAATACATTTTTAAATATTAGACAATTAGTTTAGTATATTAAAAATGAAAAACGTCCAGTGTGAAATTATTGTATGTGTGATTATATTATACACAATTATATTGGTACTAATTGATACAAGCTGAGAAGTTAGTTGGGCAATCCCAACTGGACACAAGAATAAGTAACACGGGCGATAATAGAAAGGCCATAGAAACCATTGTTGGCCAATTTCAGACGACAATGACCATGTGTAAGCTCGGCTGCTAATAACTTGTCAAAATACTCACTCAATCTAAATAAATGTGTTATTTATGGACGTACCCATCGTTGGCTTTGAAGTTCGGCAAAGTACAGATTTGCAACCAGATGGATCAGTAAGCGGACAAGTTTCGTATTCGCTTGAGTTAAGCGGGAAAATAAAGATTAGCACTCTCAAGACTGAATGGTAAACTTCGTCCAGTTTCACGAATTGTTTACAATAAGCAACAACTCAAACTGGAATTGTTCTTCGCAACATTTACCCCCGACGTTGAACTTGACCATCTTTTCATGAATTAATGCTCGAAATTAAAGTTAAGCTGGCAAACGTACGAGCCCAAGAATATGTTGCCAGACGGATCGTTTTTGGCAATAGAGTGCTCTGCTGAACTTGACATAGTTATGTTCTTATGCTTCGCACTTTTGGCCGGTTCTTCATTAAAGCGAATGCGGTTCATCAGATTTGGCATCTAGAATTATTAATTTAAATGTATAACTTGATCAATCACAAACCTAGACATGCATCGGCTAACTGTAAGTAGGTTTATCGGCTCTGATCAGGAAACGGAAGTATTTATTTTTTTTTTAGTTATTAAGTAATCTTTTTCAAAACGTTAAACGAGTTTCGGGCAAGGGCACTCAGCCACTACGGTTATTCGCTGACTTCGATTAGCCGCAAAAGTGCTGAGGTTACGTCTGATAGACCGATCCACACACGATCAGGCGCTAATTTATCAAGCAGCATGGTATAATTTAACAGATCTATAGCCACATGGTTTTTACCCTCTCTATTTCCGTGCTTTGGAACACGTTTATTTTGCGCCATATTTGGAAAACGGAACAAATGATAACAAGATGGCTGGATTCCAGTCAGTGCAATGACCATATTTATGTTCTTATTGATCTTAATTAAAAACTATTAAAATATGAGACGAACTTGATATTGCTTGGAAATAGAGATTGAAATAGGTTTTCAAATGTATATTTAATATAAATTTTCGAGCCGAAAGCTGTAGCAACTAGTGCTTTTATAATTTAGCTTTTGGTTAAAACTTTACTTGTTAGTTAAAGTTTTTTTAAATAAGCTTTTTATCGTAGTTTGAAAGTCGTAAAACTTGAATGTAATTTGAATAAGCTCAGATTAATACAAGTCTGGCAACATCTTTAACAGCTTTCAGCGGGTCAACGAACAATAGGTGGCGCGAGCAAAAATGCAAAACAAATAAAAAACTTGAAAAGCAGTTAAACGATGCATAAAACTGATAATTACAAAACGGACAATTTTACAACTTAACGTTAACCATTTATAATAATAACGCTAATTCCATAATTAAGTTATTACATTTGCAAATAAACTAGTGTGAACATAGTTAAAAATGTTGTGCAGAGGATGTTTTTTTGGAGACAACAAATGCATAAAGTTAATTAAAAATAGTGTATTATCTGGGCCAAGTTTGGTATTGTCAAAATATAAACTATAATATTATGTTCGCGCTCAATGTTTGCAATGTTTGCATTTAATTGCAATATCGCGATATATTTATGAGCCACACAAAACCACAATGAAAAATACAAAAAAATTGATTAAAAGACAATAATAATTGTTAACTGTTTTATCAATATATGCTTATGTAAATGTTTGCGGAAGGAATTTGCATAATCTGCAGTTTCTGTCTGCCAAACTTAGTGGAAACATTTGCAGCAATATAATGGACCAAATCAACAAACATTTGCATCTGATTATGACGGTTTCTGACAAACGACAAAAAAATGATGAGACCGGAAGAGCAGCGGGCAACGCTTCGTATGAGTGATATGTCAAAAGGATAAGTTTCATACTTATCATACTATTATCAATTGATAGCCATAGCTACAATTGGCTATGCACAGCATACGATCGTATCTAAAGCAGGTTAACAATATTTATCGATCTCGGCCATAACAGAAAACGGTCCCCGTTTAAGCCAGATGGACGAGTTTTAAGAAGCATAACACGACTGACGTTGCTCAAGCAGGGTCAAGTTCAATTCGCCGGTGGCACACTTATCCCAAATTCGACTTTTTATGACACCAGTTTCGGTCTCAACGTCAGCTAGCTAACTTTACCATTAAATCGGATCGATACAAGGCAATATTAGCATCTGTCTTGACCCGGAAGTGGCAATGCTTCGCAATGCGCTCATCGTGATGTTTGTTATGCCTAAGAATCGAGCCCTGGGCCCATAGAATTCATATGTAAATGAGCACAAAATGGTATAACAATCTTCGACTGGTTATTGTATAGCACGTGTATCCTTGAATAGAGCAGCAGTCATCGAAATTGAAAACCTGCCAAGTGAAAACCTTGATAACACGAAGATTTTCTCATTGATTCATTATTCACCCACTGACGTTAACAGATTTATTTGTTTAAAACATTAAATCATAATAAGCATAAACAGTAATTTAATGAGTCGAAAAAAAGCGTCTAATTCTTGGAGAGTTCAAGTTTAATGTTCAATGGGTATAAAAATGTAGTGAAATATGGAACAAGTTTTAAGAATGCAGAAAAACAATTGCTTATTTGTGAATATAAATTTGGGAATCAGAGAAGCGTATACAAATGTTCACATAAATATTTTGTTAAAAAACATATTTATTATATATTTCTATTTCCTATTTCTTGCATGCTCTCTTTCGACGAATACCATCTTTGTTTGTCAATAACCACAATTATGGAAAACATTATTTATTATAATAATGCTACAAGCGTATGCGGCAAAAACAATTAAAATTCAGCTGACAACTATTCGAAATACAATAACGGGCAAACAAGCCAACCAGTGGCAACCATAACAGTCCAAGCCGAACCGAGATGAGTTTAAGTTGCCAAAATGAGTTGTCATTTTAATGATCAACTAAGAAAAAAAGACCAAACGTCACAACGAAACGCAGCTTCCAACCAAATGATGTGGCTCAAAAGAACATTTAACAAAGCAGATGAGGCAACTGTCAAAAACAATAATAACAACAACAACCAGCAGCAGCAGCAGCAGCAGTAGAAACAGCAGCAATCGAAGAAGCAATCGCATCAGCATAAACCGCAGCAGCAGCAGCAGCAGCAAAGAAACCATCGTAGAAAATAACAGACGCATATATCAAAAGCTATAGACGAAATTATTATACATAGCAGCTCACAAATCGGCGTAGCAGTTCAGTACGCGTACACGTCTCGTGGGTTGCGGATGCAAGCTGAGGTGTATCTCCCTTAATATATACATATATATATCAATAATTATAAAGATCTCAAAAAGATGAAAAAACATTTGTCATTGTGTTAGCATTAAGAGTGGTCACTGTTATTGTTGTTGTTTATTGCTGTTGCTGATATTGCTGGTGCTACTGTAAATTAAGTGAGACACGATTGCGACAGGTGCTTGTGCTTGTGCCTGCATTTGGTCAGTGTTATAATACATATATATATATATATATATAACATACATGCTTTATGTATAGAAGGTTTGAAAGACCATTAAGACCAAGTGTTTACTATCAGTGAGATCAAGGATGAGGTGGCGCACCATTGAACCGGCACAAGCATTAGACAATTTGGAATACTTCCAATTAACATATAATGAGAGGGAACTCAATTATTATACAAATCGTAAATCCATTAAAAAGGTGTCTTTTTGGCAAGGTCATTGTTCCTATGCTTCGGACCCGTCTAATTAAACAAGTGCACATTCTTACGAAATATTGTGTTGAATTTGTTGACATAATTCACTCCTTAGGTGTAGCCAAAGAGTACCTGAAAAACCCCAAGCCTATTTTAACAAATGACTAACCAAGTGGAAATACAAATCCCAAGATGATCAAACAGGCACGGTGCAAAATTTTGGTGACAGGGTACCTGACCGAAGCGAGATTTATTTGCCTTTAACACTTGTCGGGTACACAACATACGTGGATTTTAGTTCCACCATTCAGGGTGACTAATGGTTAGAACAACCAACTAAGCCAAGACTAAAGCCAAGCCAAACCAAACTCAACTATTATTCCACTAAATATATGGCAAGGTCTAATCAGTTGTTTATTAGCCAAGCGCCAATTTTATGACTCATTTGTACGTCTATTTGTTTATTTGACTTGTTCGACGCTTCAGACAGTTTGACAACCCGATTCTGTTCGGAATAGTTTACTCAAAAAAGGTTTTTCAAACCATTCGCCTTTTAGCACCTTCTTTTTTTGGTGTTTCGACCGCTCATTTTCTACTTCGCTCTGCTTTAATTGTTGCAGCAAATAACAACAACAATGCAGGAAATGAAGCGAGCCAAATAAACCTGTTGCTTTTGACTGGATCGCTTGTTAGCCAATTCGCCCTTCAACATATATATATATATATATCTATATATATATGCATACCAATTTATTTGATTGAACTAAATATGAAAAACGCTCAAGAAACTGCCCAGAATATTGGTGTGAAGAATGGAGCAGAAAGAGCAACCGAAATAAACATTGGCCGCGGAAGTAGCCAAAAACCAAACGCAGGCAGTCAACAAACGCTGGCAGTAAATGCCACTTAATATCCGCTTGTTGAATGGTCTCCAATGAAGTGGCCTTTGCCGAGTTCAAGTTGCCCACTTGATGCAGCTAACATATACCACATCGTTTACAGTTATTTGCGGTAAATCTGCTGTTGTTGTTGTTGTTGTTATTGTTGATGTTGCTTTGTCGGTTTAGACAATTATTTAACCGCAGCGAACTGAAGACAAGGCAAAATGCTTAGATTTAATCAGCATGAAAGGGTTTTCGTGCCACTGTGCCACACGTGAGCAGTGTGGGGTGCACCACGGTGACTGGATCTTTGCTTGACTGCTGATGTTGTCGCCCAATTACTGTGATCTTGTGAAGCAACTCTATTTTGTTGCGGTTGTTTAATTCATAATAATGAATATAATTTACTGTTACTCTGTTACATGATAATTTCGCATTGCACACCTACGAAACGCACACACACACACAAACACACAAACACACAAGCAGAAGCAAAAACAACAAATTAATGCAAACGGCGACAGCTTTCAGCAGCAAAGTCTTCACTATGGGACACTTTGGGACCAGCAAAAACATTGCGTAAGTCAAAAATAGCCACGCCCCAAGCGTTGACACCATAGATTGTGGAGCTGTATCTGAATTTGCATCGTAAGCAATCCCATTTTGATCTAGCCAACTTAACACTCGCTCAGCAACAGCATCGATAACAATCAAACGAAAGTCGCTGTTAATGCCAAAAAACTGGTCATCTTCTTGCTCTTCTCTTTCTATTTGATCGGCATTAACATATTTGTAAATATTCATTAAGTTGAGATATTATAAAACCCAAAGACCCCATAACCGAAACACAAAAACTTTTTCTGAACGCAATTTTCTTTTTTTTTCCCCCATGTGCAGATTATTGGACAAAACTCGTTAGCGTTTAGCAGATTTTTAAATTTAAATAACAATCCCCACCCAGTCCCCCCTGTAAACTTCACCCAAGCGAATTCACACAACAGCAAGAAGAATAGGAAGAAGACGATTATTTAAAAATGGCGGCCGTTAACGCAACTCAAACGGATTATTGGAACTTCTTGTTCATCGAGTTGGCTGGTGAGTATCTAATTTTGACACAAAATCTATTGTTTTGACACTGCAATTTTTAAAAATTTTTGTGTCTTAAGACCCACGCACCAATGAGTGGTTCCTGATCAAGTCACCACTGCCGCTGTTGACCATATTGGGCTTCTATCTGTACTTTGTGCTGTCCTGGGGACCGCGTTTCATGAAGGATCGAAAACCCTTCAAGCTGGAACGCACGCTGCTTATCTACAACTTCTTCCAAGTGGCGTTGAGTGTTTGGATGGTTTACGAGGGCGTTGTCATATGGCAATATTATAGCTGGCGATGCCAACCAGTGGATTGGTCACGCACGCCGAAGGCTTACAGAGAGGCGCGAGTAGTTTATGTTTACTATCTGGCCAAGATCACCGAGCTGCTCGATACAATCTTCTTTGTACTGCGCAAGAATGATCGTCAGGTGACGTTCCTGCATGTGTATCATCATACGGTCATGCCCATGATCAGCTGGGGCACCTCCAAGTACTATCCGGGAGGACATGGCACCTTCATTGGCTGGATAAACTCTTTCGTACATATTATTATGTACTCATATTATTTCCTGTCCGCCTTTGGTCCACAAATGCAAAAGTATCTGTGGTGGAAGAAGTACATCACCAATCTGCAAATGGTAAGTGAACCACATTTAACCCATCATTCTGGATTTTTGTCTGATCTGATAATTTGATTTCGATTGATATAGATTCAATTCTGCTGCGCATTCATTCATCAAACACAACTGCTTTACACCGACTGCGGCTATCCAAGATGGTCTGTCTGCTTCACACTGCCCAATGCCGTCTTCTTCTACTTCCTGTTCAACGATTTCTACCAGAAGTCCTACAAGAAGAAACAGGCGGCTGCCAAGGCAAAGGCCGATAAGGAAATTAGTAATAACAATAACGAAAGTTGTGCCAAGGATCTGAATGCCGCAATTGTTGCACAAAACACAGCACAGAAGAAGGTGCTGTAAGACGTAAGCGGCCAATACTCGATACCCTTAACCTATTTTCCCGTCCCCCGTCCCTCTCCCATCTTCCATCTCCCATCTCCTCTAAATACTCGTACAAAGCGCGACTTCAAAACGAGAATTCACCTGTCGTCCAACACTTTGGAGCGGTAGTTGTTCTACGTACAACTTTGTTGACTAATTTGTTAAGTAATCCGCTGCCAAAAAACAAAAACAAAAACAAAAGCCAAACACAACAACATAACAAAAGAAAATATTGTGAAATTCAGGTTTGAGTTAGTAGGCAAACAGTTAAATGCTTTTCGAAGCCATCATCGCTTCGTTTGATGTATGTTTGTGTTTCTTTATGAACGGACACAAATGAAAGAAGTTGTATGTTTTTCGGCCCAAAACCTATTTAAGTTAAGTAAACGCGCTTGTTCATTATTAGAAACAAAAAAACGGAATTAGTTGTGTAAATATGTTAAGATACTTAGATTTTATATACATATGTATTTGGTTTGTATTATACTTATTCGTTAGATATACAAAAAACCCCAAATTTAAATAAATTGATTAATTTTATTCAGAAAAAATTTTTTAAAAATAATTACATATTCCGTTTAATTTCTGGTTATTAATGAATTGCAACTTTTGACTACAGCCATTGGTGCAAATGAACTTTCATCACAAATAAATATTTGAATATTCAGGAAATAGAATATTCGTATAGAAAACATGGGAAAAAACCGACACATAATGTTTTGGGCGTGTCAGAACAGGTCTAAGAGCTTATCGATGTTTACCATGCAGGTTGTTTAGCTTATGAATTTGTTATATAATTGCAGAATAGATCTGGCCATTGTTAGCAGTTTACGTGGCTAAAATCCGAAGAGGCTGAGTCAAAGGCTCCGACAATGTTAGAGCTGAGGCTCACCTTGAAGATGGCAGCTGTTGAGAATATACAAAATATCTTTTATATCTGAACAAGCCCTAGGCTTTTCAAACAACCTTTTATTGATCAATCAGTCAAAACGGAACTTTAACGCCAAAGCGGAAGCGTAAAGCATCATTGAAGAGCATCTGAACGGACTGCGAACGGTAGTATTTAAGCCGGTTTGTTTTTGGCCTTGATCTTGACCACAAAGCAAAGTAGCCAGTCTGTGCTCTTGACTGTATTTCTCTGTATTCTCTTGATTTTGTTTGGATTATTGCCGATTTAAGCGCAGGGCCGTTTTGTGGTTTTATGTCGCATAATCAATTAATGATGGTTTTTTTTTTAAGATAAGATGTTATTGATTTTATTATAATCCATGTATCTTAAAACCAATAAATTTTGCAACAATTTTAGGAGATTTTTTAAAATTATGTTAAGATAGGGATCGGATATTACCAATGCAAATAACGGATATACCTAATGATAGATGATCGGGGATAAGGTCTAAGACGATATAATTTCAATAACAGCCCTAAAGTATACCAAGTTTCTTGCATAGTGTACAATCTATGGCAGCCACCACTACTCTCCCAAAATGACCTTGTCTGGTTTTGGCAGTTGCTATACCAAAAAGGGGATTTTATTGAGCTGAATACCAAAGCTTATAAAACAACACAAATACAAGTGCATAAGTTTATATACTATATACTAACATTAAGATTTTAGTTTTAGATTAACAATTAAAAACTTGACAATAATTATATATCACACATTGATAATCCATATATATAAAGCTGACCAACAAGACAAGCAAGTACTATCAGAGATTCTTGCGGCTGGCGAACGTTTATAGTCAATTTCTGGAACAAGCGATCCGTTTGGGCAACGTTCTGAATACATTTGCATATATGGTGATTAATGAAACTTATACGACTGAAACTTGTCAAGGGTTCCCGACTAATTTAACCATCCGAATTCAAGAATAACTTGTATAATGATAATTTAAGTTTTGTATTCAGCAAACTTAATCTTATGTTCGAAATTATCTTTGTATTTGAAAATTATCTTTGTATTTTTTTTGCTTTTGTTCTTTATAGTCGCCATAATGTCTCAGAGTTTGCGATGAACGAACCTGTTTTGAAAAAGCAAAAAATCAGTTGCATAACATTCGGGCACGCGAGCCAAGTCCAAAGGCCCTGAGGTCAGTGAAGGCATTAATCACTGCAATAATATGAATTCAGCTATTCTCATCTGCATAAATTTTAAAATGGGCTGATTTTAGAAGTGTTGAATATCGTGTTTTGGGTCCCAGGGGCAACCCTGCGGCTTTCTTAAATCTATATTGAACCGCAACTTGTTTTGCCATGTGATTAGAAAAACGTTTGAAGGCTAAAACCGGAAAAAGAACATTCAGATTTATCGTAATTTAAACATTAAAGTTAATTAAAAAAAGTTAATGTTTTATATTTATTTTGTTCATAATTCACATAATTGGAAACAAATCAATTTCGAATATTTATAATAAGTTTCTTGCATTTTCATAACTAAGGGAAAAACACAGGCACGCAGACTTATAGTCACTCACACACACACATACATGTACACATACACACACACAAACACATTCATTCACTTACACTTACATGCCTAGGTATTTGGATATACTCTTCTGCTGTTTGGCATAAACATTATACATGCTACATCATAAAAGTTCAACATTCAGATTCATTTCACACACAGATAGGCTAATGGATATATTTAACACTAGACTAAAGCCCCGCTCTAACAAACGTAAAGCTAACCTAAACACGAACGATAAGATAACCCCACCAAGAAGCCGGCTCGGCTCATTCCGCCTTCAGGGACTTCACATTGTTGTTATTCAGATCGATATAGGGCTTAAAGTCGCTGGCGTTATTAGCGTTCTTAGTTGATGGCATCGGCATGCAGCCCATGCCGCCGGCAGCACGGAGCGCTGATTGCGCCAGATTGAGACTTGTGCCACCATTGCGCACCATTCCATTGTTATCGATGCTCTTGGACTTCTTGTACGTCTTGCGATAGAAATTGCCAAACAGATAGAGGAAGATGATCGTGTTGCCCACAAAGAAGAAGGTCAGCGTCTTGGGCATATTGCATCCCTTGGCGCCCACTGCCAGCATGTATCCAAGGATCAGCACGAACTGGACCAACTGAATGCTTGTCATGTATTTCTTCCACCACAAATATTTCTGGTACTGTGGTCCCATGGCGGCGACCATATAATAGAAGTACATAATGATATGCACACCAGAATTCAGAATGCCAATGATTACTCCCTGCTCGCCGGGCGCATATTTCAGATAGCCCCAAGAGAAGAGCACTGTGATCGTATGATGATAGACATGCAGGAACGAGACCTGATTGTTCTTCTTGCGCAGCACAAAGAATGTGGTGTCCAGCAGATCGATGATCTTCGAGAAGAAGTAAAACCATGCCCCCGAATACAGTGCCAGAGTCTGTTCGCGTGTCCGATTTATTTCGCATTTCTTTGACAGTATCGAGGCCATCACATTGCTCTCCCGGAACGACTGTGGGATAGATAGAAAAAGAGAGAGTTTAAATAAAATGATTGGTAATTGCTTTGTTAAGCAAATGTCACGTTTACCCACCGTGCGACACATCCAAATGGAGTAGCAAACCTGGAAGGCATTGTAAAAGACCATAATGCGCTTCAGATCCATTGGTTTGCGATTCTTCATAAACTCGGGTCCAATCTTGAGTACAAATGCCAGGTAAACCAATACCACAGCGACAACAGGTGTTGGCGAGCTCATCAAAAACCAACTGTCCACAGTATCATCTAAATTTGGATCGTACAAAATTGTTTAATTAGCAACTGTGCACCAATAATGGCCACTTAAATACTTACCCACACCCTTGGCCAGTCCGGAGATGCGCTCCTCGAATATCTTCATGTAGGTCGTCATATTGTATAGCTATGTGACTGTAATGAGACAAGACGGCAACACTTTAGAAATTTGTGTAGCACAAATTTAATAATTTTGGCACTTGACGTCCGCACAGCGCGTTGCCAAATTATTGAATGAATATTCTAAGCTGACGGCTGCTTAGAAAAGCCGTTCACGTTCGAGCCGAGCTAGAGCTGGAATCAGAAACCGAGACAACACCAGCCACATAGACGGAGACGGAGACCGAGAAACCGGGTGCTTGATTATGCTCGCCATGAGAGCGTGCGCGGCATATGGAATGCAGTTAAGCACGCAAATATTTTATTTAATGAAAAGAAAATGATTATCCCATATGAAAAGGGGCCGTCGCAAGCCCAAAAACTGAATGGCGATAAATGACGCCAGCAACTGAGGCTGAGAATGAGACTGAGACTCAGACTGAGAATGAGACTCAGACTGAGACTGAGGCTGAAGCTGGGCTAAGGTTAAGACTGAGACTGAGACTGAGGCTAAGGCTGCAACTGTTTAACAATATTAGTACTATCTCGACAATGACTCAATACTTCGATTGATCAATGTCAAGTGCCAACTCAGTGCAGCCAGTCGCCAACAGTTATCGACAAATGTAAAAAACAAGAATTTTAATAATAAAATATTTTAAAAATATCAATTATAATATGAGAGTTTGCATAATTCAAATGAGCGGCTTCTTGGTGGCTTTAGTGGTTCTGTGGCTGAGACCGCAAGTTAGTGGCTTAAATACCTGATCAAGTTGAGCGTGTGTGTGTGTGTGTGTGTTTTCTTGTGTGTGCTGGTCTCTCGTGTGTAGTGGTATTCTTCAAGGCTGGATTTGAATTATTCGCCTTGGCACTAAAGTCGTATAACTTTGGCATTCATCTTGTAGATGGCAAGTGTATCTTCATATGTGTGTTTTAGTATTCAAGATGGCGCGAGTTCTCTCTCACACATACACTCATGCATACATACATACAGACTGTGGCACAAAGTCAATGTTCTACATAGAAACATTTTTGGCTTGCGCAAGCGTGTTATGGCTCGATAATTTAAATACCTATTCATTATATGTATTTTCCTTTTTGTTATTTAAATTGCACACGGAACAACATTCAGCACATTACGAATATATGTAAATGAGTATCTTTCTGTATATAGTTTTTTTTATTCTTATTTGGTAACTCTGTCTGCATATCTATTTAACTTAATTTGTTTAAAAATGATTAGGACACATTAATTTTCAATTACTCAACGCTTTTTTGATTGGTTTGCTTGAGATCCGCAACAAAGTCAACACTTCCGGTTGTTGGCCTTGCAAGGGCCACTGTAGACTCGAGTATTTTGATGTTTTGTGTAAGTTGCAAGTTGTTTTTCTGAATATTTGTATGAAAATATATATTTAATTTCCTGTTCTTGAATAGAATTATGCCTCCAAAGTGTGGTATTAATTATTAGTCGATTTTTAATTAAACTTGATGAAGAAAAGTTTGTGAAATTTCAATAAAGATTTAACGTAACAAAAAGACGTTTAAACGTTATACACAAAGCCTTCTGAGTAGCACACAAACAATCCGGTCAAGCGCTCTGCTCTGCTCTAATTACAAATTGTTATGCAAATTTTTAACACCCGTGTAGAATAAGTTGGCCAGCACACATGATGTATGCTTAATATATCTATCTAAAACCTGTGAAAAATTGAAGACTACTACTGTGGCTAAACAAACACCTGTCACAATCCGATCACCAGGAACGTATGATCACTCAATTATTGACCGTTCAATCTTGACTGTGCCACATTTGCATCCCAGCTCTCGATTCCAGGCCCTGGGTTAGCTATATAAAGGCGGTAGCGGACGCTAGGTGACGCTGGCAAAACAGATTTGTATGCAAAGTGTTGCTTTGACGAGCTGCTATCGTCAGAGTCAGAGATTGACACTGGAGACAGGAAAATGAGCTGTGCGGCATTATCACGACCAAAAATGTGACGCCAATTGGCAAACATATAGTAAGACAGACAGACAGAGAGACAGACAGCCAGACAGTCATTTGGACTGTTGACAGTTTCAGTGACTGACTATGGCTTTGTCCAGTCCCCACTTGCACTTGCCCTTGCCAAGTTTGAAAGCAGCGTGCGCACCTTTTGCGCACCTTTTTGCTACAGTGTGAAACAGTTTTGTAAGCTAAAGGCCGCTGGGCAACAGATACACATGAGAACATATCTATGTCTAGGCATTTCCGTATGCCCCGCCTCACTCGTCCACCTCATTAGCAAAATTGAAACAAGCGTAAAAGACAGATAAATAAATAAATAAAGATATAAGCAAATGAAAGCAATAAAGTGAAGAATAAAACAGAATAAACACACATCTCAAATTTGATTTGTATGCATAATTGATTTAGCGATTTTGTATCTCTGACAGCCTGTGTTTGTCTCGTTACTGTTGCTTTTTGGTTTAACCATCAAATATCGCAGAGTTGTCCGAATAAGACAGTTAAATTTTGTTATACCCGTTTGCGGGGTCTTTGTGCAGACTCAAACAAAATCCCCAAAATGCTTCGCATGGCTTCCCCCGGTTGGGGGAAATCACTTTAATGCCAATCCACAGCTGACAAAAATAAACAAATTGTTTTCAAACTTAGATTACTGAACCCACTGCAGACTGGCTTTTTTATTTCTCTTATTATTCTTATACAAATATATTGCTTATATGGATTTGTTGTTTTCACACGCTATTAATGGCGCATTTAATGATTTAAAATGCAGCTGCATCTGCAACTTATAATGTTGCACCTAAATAATTGCACTGGGCAAATAATTACACGGCTCTAGGCGTCAAATGGGTTTTTGTGTATTTTTTCTCTCTAATTTTTCACACAAATTGTCAAGTGCCGTGTGACCCCCAAGTACAAGTCCCAAAGTGCAAGCCAAACCATCAACCGTACTAGATCTCTATTCCCATCCCTCCGCTACCCCACACCCCCCCCAACGGACGGATGTTTGGTGAGTGCACACATTGAAGCGAAATTTTCACACGTGTAAAGGCTTTGTAAAATCAAACAATTATTCATAGAGAACACGTAGACAAAATACCCACTTGAAAATAATAACCACAGATGTTGACATTTAAATACATATTGGAAAATTTAAAATGCGCAAATGGTCTTAAGAGCCCATTTCAAAATAAAAGTTTTAGTAAAACAAACCACTAAAATATTTATAAATTTTAAAATTTTTGTTATTATTTGCAATTACAAATTAATAACGAGCAGGCCTTGTTTTTAAAAGTATAATATAATATATATTATTATACAAACTTGCTATTTTCACACTAATGCACATTTATATATGTCTATTACGCTCAAATAAACATTAAACCTCAAGTTTGGCTTAAACGATTATACACATTATTACCGTGTTTTTTGATCATCGGCTTTAATAAATTATTTCCTTATTATACTTTTTTATGGTCTTTAGTTATGTTTGTACTTTATGTGGCAAGTGCTGCCCATTTGAGTAAGTTTTAATGTATTTAATGACATATTAGTAATGTGTTTTCATGCATTATTATAAGAATAAGGTGCATCATTGTCTAAGTTTTATGATTAGTAAGTTAAGGCTTTACTTCTTATTAATTTGACAACCAGAGCAAAGTGGTACCAAAACGCTGTGTTGGCAAGAGGCGGACACAATGATGGACAGGTAAGCTGGTAATTGCTGGCTCGATTTTGCCACAGAGTCGGTATTTAATTACTTTGTAAATATTTGCAGCGATAATTGGGTTTCGGGGTTTTTTTTTAGGTTTTCGTTGCTTTTGAAGACGTTTTGGTATTCAGGTGAATACATATATATATTGCACGTGCTCCATACTCGAAAGCAGTGCTCCATTTCTGAGGAATAACCATGAAAGTATATGGTGTGGAGAAGGGTGGAGCGAGGTTGGTTGAGAGGGTGTAGCAGGGCTTGGAGCTGTTAGATGTGATCTTCGTGCAGCTGCAATGCAATCGCCATTTATTGATTACAAGTTCAAAGCGTTTAGTTTTGGCCGCCTCAAAGTTGGCAGTCTTGGCCTTGGCTGACTGGCAAAATTGCAGCCAGCAGTGACAAGCAAACAGCTCTTTAGACAAGTTTTCAGCATTTAATCTATGTGCATTGCATTGGGTTAAGGTCAACTAGAAAAATCAGTTAGACTGCGCCAAGCACCAATAAAGAAGCATTAGCAAAGAGCAAAAAATTACAACTAACGAAATTTAGTCAAGGTAGCCAAGCTAAACTGAGCTGAGCCGAGCTATGCTCGAGTTTAGTTGAGTCGCACTTAGTGCAAACGTTCCCAACAATTTATGCCTATTTGCTAACGAATTAGATTCGCTTGTCTAATTAAATTTTGTGCACTTGTGTCATCCATTGACTGCACACATTTGGCTATATGGTTATTAAATTACTTCCGTACCTGTCTTTTAGTATTTTGTAACTGCCTGTGATGATCCCGTTGTACACCAACGCACACACACACACACACACACACCCACACAAACACAACACACAAAAGTACACGCACTGAACGACGTTGCAATGAGCTGCTGTCACACTCACACTGGGAGGAGAGCTGGGAGTTGGATTCGTAAAAACCGTCAACGGCGAACGCCAAGAAGACACTAATACGGAGTTCTCAACGCTCGGCTGTATAAATAAACAAAATTTGTTCGTTCATCCGCCGAAACAACAAGCGTTGACGTCGGCGCCAACGTCGACAGCGGCCAGAACGCTTAGCCAGGCCCAGAGACGCAAACACACACACACACACACAAAGACAAACACAGTTGTAAGCTTTGGGTTTTCGGCTTGGTCTTGGTCAATCCATTTGCTGTTTCTTTGTTATATTCAGCTTGATGCAAGTTGAAGTCGTGTTAATTGCCGATTTGAGTTACGGAGACTTTTGATTTTCGCTTATTTTATTTTATATTTTATTTTTGGTGGTAAGGTCAAGTTTGAAGCAATTAATGCGAATGCTAAGCGGGCCAAAAGAAAGCAAAACTGTTATTTATTATATTTGCCAATTTGTGCAAAAAAATTTTCATATATTTTTAAAAAGTTTATTAACCCCTTTAATACCACGCGCAGCTCTCTTAGATGATATCGCCGGGTCCAAAAATAAAAGATTGTAAATACATCAAATCAAAGCAACAACTACTCAAAATATCTTCTCTCTTTTACCCCGTAATTGATTTATTATTATTGCGGCAACAAATTGTAATGTCAGCGAGTAGCGAGCCGAACTGGCAGCTCTTGTGACATGTAGCGGCTCCATTACGATATTTTACGAGAAATTACGCAAATCGTCCAGTTAACACATTTCGCTTATGTGAAACATAGCCCATCAATCAGTTGAGGCTTTCCCAAAAACAAGCTGTTAAGTGCATAATTCAATATCTGCTCCAGTGCAAATAGGCAAGTCAACTGTCTCAATAGCGTTTTAGTATACTTCCGGGTCTCTCATTTAAAATAAGAAAAAATGATACTTGTTTCAAATCAATTTGCATTTATGTGCATATTTAGCATGGTTAGTTTGAGATTCGCGTGTATTTAAATTAGTGATTCTCTTATGTGCGGCGATATAGAAAGCCTTGAACTTCAAAGTTAATACTGTCATCTATATATATATAATGACGTTTACCGCTAAGATCAACTGATACTTGTTTATTGGAAGCTTTACCAGCCCCTTGGCCGAGATATTGATGATGTGCGCTTATCAGAACACTGCCTTGGCTTTGGCGAAACATTGACCTGGTTTGCTTGTCTATTCAAAAGATGTGGAAGTAATAACGTAATAAGGTAAGATTCCAATCATTTGTGAAAGCATTTAACTTAGCGGCGTATTACGCAAGCCCTTACAGCCTACAAATGCGGCTATTCATTATATTGATTCATTTTGTCCCATTTGAGATCTACGGTTGTTAAACAAATTTAACGCCCGTAGATACAAAGCGTGTTGTTGTTGTTTTTGGAAATTTCGAAATATAGCACTTTTTCAAATGCTAGTCATTCAGACATGTTTTTTTTTTGTTTTTTGAATATTAGTCCTTGCTGCTGGTGTTTAAAAATAATATATTAAATAGTTTACACAACTTTTCTTTTTATTGTCATTTTTGACAATTTAAAAGTCTATAACTTACTTCTAATTTTGTAAAAGAAATACGTAAAATTGTTAATTCAGCACTTTAACCCACACTAATAAAACAAGTCATTTTAATTGTATCCGACAATTTGACATATATTAAATTAATCTTTAAAGATAAAATACAAGGGTAATTATGATGCGCCAAAAGCCAATTAACATATTTAAACATTTAAATTGAAAACTATAATGCTATGTTATATAATATTTAGGTCAACATTATTGAAACCAAACAGTATTCATAGAATGCGTTATATTTTGGACACACTTGTACATTGTATAATTGAATAAAAAGAACTATATTGTCAATTATGGATACAAATTTGTAAGACCTTGACAAACTTAAAGAAGAACATTGCTTACACTCTCAAGTAGGCTCTAATGTGCATGTAGACTTTAGTTGTAGATTATACCAAGTTAGGACCTTATATAAAAGGATATATATATATATATAGACAACATTAAATGCATTCAAATGATAATTAAATAATATAGAAACACATAGGGTCAATGCAATATATATTCGAAACGGCAGATAATCGATAATAATCAACTTTAATATAACCTTATCTTAGAAAGCTCTATAGTAATTCCTACAAATATGAAATGCTAAGCGCAATTAATTTTTAAGATTTAAGTATCAGTTATCATTCATTGCATTAATTAATTGCTTTTCAATCGTTAATTAATTATGGTAATTTTATAAGTGTTCTTTCCCGTAACCGGAGTTTTATTCATATTCAGCTCTTGAACAAGTTTTTACTAATCGGTGTTTATATACACATTTCTTTATGTTTTAATTATGTATTTGGTTGGTTTCGGTTTTCATATTATGCCAAAAATTTTTTTATTTTTTAGTTTTAAGTGGCAAAATCGATGAATATCAAAGAAAATATTCAATATCAAATTCAATTGAAGCGCGCAGTCAACCATTTACTGCTATGTTGGTCACACTGCGAACCTTGCTCTCGCTCTGTATATGTGGTCGGTCTGGCAACTCTGTTCTTGTGCGAATGTGGTTTTCAAACAGCTGATTTTTAAATACTGTATCGCAGCAAATATATATGGCTATAAGCAAGTGTGCATTGTTATTTAGTGTTTTGTGAGTGACCGCGGCACTGCAGAATTGAGCGTATTCCGCGGCAAGGGTGCATTTACGATAGGCGAAGAGCTACGGAAATTGGGAGGACATCAGCACGTACATAGGAACCAAGTCTGCCAAGGAAGGAAAATAATTCATTAAGTTTTTCTACCCGCAATAATATATGAGCTTATGTCAAATGTATCTGTATTAACTTCTTGAAAAATGAAATACAAACTAATTAAGATCCTCTACAATCCAATTAAAATTAAAATTATTGTGTTATTTTATAATATATATGTATAGGTCACCATTGTTAATACTTTGGGCACTCGAACTAAATAATATTCATAATATCTAAAATACGAAATCTCATGTATGCTTGAATAAAACCATTTTTATTCTCAATATACATACAAGAAGAACATTCCTACATACGTCGTTAATTAGATTCTAATGTGCAAGTAGACAATGTAAAGATATTCAAATGTAAATTAAATATAAATATATGATTCAAAAGGTTTTGTTGCAAATACGACATATTATAAGCAATTAATAACAAAAGCAAAACATATATTTGGTATTTACCAACGTTTTCCAAATTCAAATTTAGTAATCATATATAGTATTTTAAGTAAATATTTTGGTATCTCGTATTTTTCATTTGATATCGATAACATTTCTTACAACTGCGCTGAAAAAGTATTATTGATTGGAAAGAAGAAGAACATGCAGCAGCAAAAGAAAGGCGCAGCAAGCAAGAAGTACGCTATTTAAATCAAGTTCGGTCACTAATTTTATTTTATATCGTGCTGATATTGATGTTTTACACTTTAATACTTAAGCAACATAATTTGCATTGTATATAGTGAGCTCGGCTGTCCAGTTGCGCACATATACGAAACATAAATTACGGCGAACCAGCCGATAAAATTGTGCCGAATACCAAAGGAAAAAATATAAAAATCAACAACAACCAAAAATCAAAAACTTCAGTCATGACCAATTTGGAAAAGCAACACGAGATAGTGAAACGCAGTCTTGTCCAATTCGTCAGTGCACACATTCCAGGTGCCGACTTCAGCGTAGTGGATGAGATTGTTCTCTCCTATATCATATCAATACTCGAAGAGGCATCCCAAGATCCCTGCTTTGATGTTGAGGGTTTTGTTGAAATGATGGGCGCCTACTTTGAAGAGTTCTCCACGATCGATCAGGGCGTCATTTGCGAATGGATTTACAAGCTGGCCAACGAGCTTACTGACTTGGAAAAGAACCAAGGCAACCACAGTGCGGTCAATTTATCGCTCCAGTAAGCTACGACCCATTATTCGATTGTTTAAATGTGCATTTTAAGTTTTTAACTGACTGTATTTTATAGCGCTTTGAGCCTCTCAAGCCTTATGCCAGAGTCAAAGTTGCGTGCTCGCAACTCGTCCATTTCCGAGAAAGATGAAATATCCTCAAACAACAGCAGCAGCAGCGGAGGCGGCGGGTGCAGCAGCAAACGATCCCAACACTTGTCGGAGACAAGCGATGGAGGCTCTACTGATAGCTCCAGCTCCAATTGCGAATACTTTTTTGATGAAGCCGAGGTGCTGCAGGAGATGTTTCCCGACACGGCTTACGTAGAGGTCTGTCCGTAGTATAAATATTTTAAAAAGCATTTCAAATTTATTAACAATTTGAACCTTAGCTAGAACTGTGTCGCGTTTTTAGCGAAAGATAATAGATCAAATGATCTACAAACTAAATTTGATATATTCAAGGCATGTTTTTATTTCTATTAAGCAGCTATATAAATGCGTCAACGTCAAAATACGCATAATAACTATAACTATAACAACTTAAAAGCCACTATAAGCAAAGAAATTTTATTACAGATAAAGCATTGCATTGCCATTTCGAAGGGCGACATCGATGGGGCCACTCAGATATTGCTGCATCGCCAGGAAACTAACCAGAGTCTCACCGACAAGTCCTACACTGTGGGTATGAGAAAGAACGTCGTTGTTGACGACAATGAGCTTAAGAATCGCATAATAGCTAGGTAAATCAATTTATTGAACTAAGTGGATAACTATTAATGCCAAAACATTTTATAGGTACTCGTATGTGGACAAAAATGCCACACAGCGTGAGTATAAGCCGTTGGCGCCCAAAATGGAGCCGCGCAAGCTGGTGCGGTATCGGGATAACAAGATTGTCTCGCTTAAGGGAGAGCGCTACACGGAAGTCAAGCGTGACGAAGATGCTGAGTTAAAAAAACCCAAGAAGCAGATTCAACCGTAACTAAAGATGAACCAAACCCACAAGTATTTTATCAAGAAGCAACTTAACCCACAACCACCTAACAATTCCGCACCAACGACACCTAGACTTGAACGATGCAGTAGCAGACAACGCGATAAGGAAATTTTTGAGCACAATTTTTGCACAGAGCTGCATATGCGTGTGATCAAAATCAACCCAAGAATCGCTCCCAGCTCAACTCAAATCCCCTGTCTGGCCTTAGCGCCAGTTGTAGCCATGCTTAGCCAACGTTTAGATGCTTCCTTGCCAATAGCAACACAAATCGAATCTGAAGATACTGGAGACGAGAAACAAATGCCGAGCAGAACAGCAGCCGCAGCGAATAACCCATTAAAAATAATCAAGGAATCCCCATGTGAGTTTACCGGCAGTCTGTTGTTGCTGTTGTTAATTTGCTTTGCTGGTTATTGTACGCCGCGGATTTTTTATCATAATCAAATTGTGGACATGGACACAAAGACTTTACATACCAAATTAGTTAATAGTTATGTTTTAGGTATCGATTTTGCATTTTGTTCTGTTTGCCCCGCCCCGGGCATTGTCATCAACAACTACTTATGAGTTCCGATTCGGTGACAAGGATGCGGCCCCAGAATGTTCTGGGCTGCTGACTGTCGCTCATGACAACGCTTGTCGTCGCGCCTAAAAGTGTGGATAACAATTCTTAGTTCCTTACGCCACAAATTGCGGTTGAAATCGAATTGAAAACTGATTTGTGAACACATTGTGTGACCTGAACTGCCAGGAAATTTGCTCGCTAGTGAATCTCGGACGCATAAAAAACAGCATAATGCATAATTCTGATCGTGTGCTCTCCACAGAAAGGCGCGCGACTCTCAAAAATTTGGCGCTCAAAATAGACTTATTAGATGATTTTTAGGTATTCGAATTGAAGTGTTTTGTAAGCGTGCGTTTTTAAAATGCATCTGTACAATGACTTGCTATAAGTATTATGTTAAAGTTCTCATATTGTTTTTACTGTGTAAAACTACTTTTATTATTTATATATTGTTTTTGTTTTTGGTTAAAGCAAACTAGCAACAGTAACCACAAATGCCGTGTAACAAACAAAAAACTAGTCCTCATCGTCCTGAACCCTATACCAAAGCGGCTGCTGCTCGGAAGGACACAGCAATATTATAAACATATTCAACGTATAAAACTAATCGATAATAATCAACATTAATATAACCTTATCTTAGCAAGCTTCATTGTAATTCCTACAAATGTTGAAGGCCCAGCGGAATTCATTTTTAAGATTTAAGTATCAGTATATCATTCAACGCATTTTTGCATTGCATTAATTAATTGCTTTTTAATCGTTAATTGATTTCGATAATTTTGTAAGTGTTCTTTCCCGTAACCGCCGTTGTATTTATATACAGCCAATTGATTACAAGTTTTTATGTTTATGCTTAAGCGAATAACTGACTAATCGGTATTTATATACATATGTAATTATGTATTAATTACGTATTTCTTTGGTTTCGGTTTTGATATTATGCAAAAATTTTCTCATATTTTAATTTTATATATTATTTTTGTGATATTAGCGTAACAAAATGATTACAACAAAAAGGCAAAATTCGAATAAAACTTTTGAAATTTAATAAATATATAATATTGTATCCACGAAAATATTCAACATCAATTTCATTTGGAGCGGGCTTGTCAATTATTTACTTCTACGATGGTCACACTGGCAAACCTTGCTGTCTGTTTGTATATGTGGTCGGTCTGGCAACTCTGTTCTTGTGCCAAGATGGCGGCTGTCGCATAGAAGGTTTTCCGCAAATAAAATTTATAAAGAAGAAAATCGAAAATTTAATGTCAAAATGACTACAATAGCGGATTTGTTCACCAAATACAATTGTACAAATTGTCAGGATGATATACAAGGCATTCGTGTGCATTGTGCCGAGTGCGAAAATTTCGATCTCTGCTTGCAAGTAAGTATAAGAACTTGTATGCGTATGAATGTGTGATGTGTGCGAGGCACCACACCTATATATATACACACACAGGCACATTGCAAATAAATGCTGGTATAAGTGCTGACGCATCTAAAACTGTACATATAGCCGGGTGATTTCGCAATGTTGTTTTCAAACAGCTGTTTTCTGTATAAGCAGCAAATATCTCTGTTTGTATGCATGTGTGTATATGTGTGTGTATTATTTTTTTAGTGCTTTGCGACTGGCGCTGAGATTGGCGCCCATCAAAACAACCATGCATATCAGTTTATGGACACCGGCACTGCAATATTGAGCGTTTTCCGTGGTAAGGGAGCGTATACGGCACGCGAAGAAATTCGCCTGCTCGACGCTATCGAGCAATATGGCTTTGGAAATTGGGAGGACATCAGCAAGCACATTGAAACTAAGTCAGCCGAAGATGCCAAAGAGGAATATGTAAATAAATTTGTAAACGGCACCATTGGCAAGAAAACTTGGGAGCCGGCACAGGCGCAGAGGCCAACGCTCATCGATCACACTGAAGATGATACGGGGCCATTGGGCGGCAATGCGTTAGCCCACCTACCGCCTCTTGAGGTAACTAGCGAGGAAGCGCTTCAATTGGGCTACATGCCCAATCGGGATAGCTTTGAGCGTGAATACGATCCCACTGCCGAACAGTTGATCTCAACGATGACATTCAGTTCCGATGATGTGGAAGTCGATGTCATGTTGAAGCTGGCACATGTTGATATTTATATGCGCCGGCTGCGCGAGCGTGGGAGGCGGAAACGGATGGTGCGCGATTATCAATTGGTATCGAATTTCTTTCGCAATCGTAACTATGCCTTGCATCCGGGTCTGAGCAAAGAGCAAAAGGAGTTTCGTGATCGCTTTCGCGTCTTTGCCCAGTTCTACTCGAGCAACGAGTATGAACGGCTGCTGGGATCGCTGGAGCGCGAGAAGGAGCTGCGCATTCGACAGTCGGAGCTGTATCGCTATCGCTACAATGGAATCACCAAGATCGATGACTGTCGCCACTTTGAGCAGCACGCTGCGATGGCCACACATCGTCCCACTGGTCCCTATGGACATGGCAAGACCGTAAGTATGCCATATTTCAAACCGATTTCTTTTTGTTTTTTTACCCGATTTGTGAATGCATGGCGAGTTGAATATCGTGTCTGCTAGAGCTGGAAAACTCATCGAAAGGGTCAACGGCTTAAATGTTGATCATTGCCCTAGGTTGGTTTTCCGGTTCTATGTTCAGCTATGTAATCTAGAAGATGATTAAAAAAAATAGCAGCGCAATGAAATGAAAAAAAAACTTCCACTTGTCTCTTGTCTACTTTCACGATATTCAGCTCCTTTGTATTATCAACGCGCCCAACTCGCAGCGTTTGAATGGTTGTATAAGACAATGTTTAACCACAGGACAACACACAGGCCTACAGTGGAAGTCTTCGGCCGCTAAGCTCTTCCTTGCACTCCCCTCAGGAGAACCCCAGAAAGGCGTAAGTGTGATTTGTTTGTTACTTTGGAGTGGATTTTATTAAATTTAATTAACTACGATGATTTCATAGCGAACCATTAAGCGGCGCCGAGGCAAGTTCAAGTTCAATCGCACCAAGAAGCATGCACCACATCGGCGACCCGATCTCCTCCGGCGCATTATTGCCCAGCAGAAGCTACTTGGATAGCTATCGGACATCGTCGGCAGCTACGACAACGATGCTGCCGACGACAATGACGTCGGGGATGCCGACGGCATCGGCGACGTCGATGGGAATGGGACTGGGATTGGGGATGGGCTTGGGCATGGGAGTGAACATGACGGTGGATTCGGCAATGACAGCGACGGCAGCGACTTCCACGGCTACGACGACGTCAGCGAACCAGGCGAACCAGGCAAACCAGGCGAACCTGCCACAGTCGACAGCAGCAGCAGCAGCAGCGAAGGGCAACCAACAACTTCAGCAGCTGCTGCCATGCGTCGTCAAATCGGAGCTGCAACAAGGCGAGGTCGCCGCCGCCGACGGCCTTAGTTTGCCATTTGAGGAGCAGTCGGAGAAACAGCATCATAGTATGAGCCTAATACTGCGCACCCAGTTGGACGAAGTGAATCGCCTGCCAGAGCCGCTGGGTACCAATTTGCTCAGTCACAATGAGATGGATGTGTGCAAGAAGCATAATATATCGCCCACAACATATTTATCCTTTAAGACGATCTGCTTGAGCGGTGCTCCATCTCTGGGCAGTCCAATGGAAATCTCGCTGCGCAAGTTCTTCATCAGTTGCGGCTGGCTGAGCCAATAAAAAGGATTTCGTTGTATTTTTTTTTGCCGTTTGCGTTGCACACTCCATAAAACACAATTTCCTGCATCAAAGACTTTAATCTTTATTTTATTTTATAGTTATATAGATAAAATGTATGATAATAGGTCGTCCTAAACAATTTTTATACTGTTTTGTACAGATAACTTCGTTTTTGCCATCATTTCACGATGTAAACTACAAAACTTCAATTTGTATGTATTACAATTTAACTTGTATCAAGTAATGATGACACTTAAATTTGTATTTTTAGCGTGTTTTAAAACCCCAATTTCAGTTCGGGAAAACATAATTCTTCACTTAATACACTTATTCTTTTAAACGAATGTGTTATATATAAAATGTAAAATGAGGGACAGAAGAGAGCTGATGCAAAGTTCAAGTCCGGTTCGCTTATGCTTAAGTAGGGCACGGGGCACCTAACAATTGGGTGTAGCCACCAAACGTATGTGAGTATTTAATGAAGTGTATATGAATTAATAAATGTAGTGAATAATAATACAACTGCGATTTCTTCAACTTCAACTTAACTTGCTCTCTTACCATAAACCTACAAAAATATATGTATCTGCTCTATGAATATTTTCTGTGAGTAAAAATGTATCGATTTGAAACTTAAATTAGGTTAGGCAACGTTGAACGCTGCACTTCTTGCCACAACATCTGCGACGACATCACTTGTTCCTCAGAAAATAACGGTATAGGGTATTCTTTTGTGTGCCACTGGTGGTGCTGGTAGATGTGTTGCTGCTGCCACCGCCGCTGCTTGTGGTGGTTGCCTGCTCCACCGCATTTGCAGCTGCCACCACCAGTGAACTGCGCCACGAGGCAATCAGTTCGTTCTGCAGCTCAACAGGCAGCTCCTTGAAAACCTGCGCATCCACACCGGCGGGGCAGGCAATATGCGAGAGTGAATCACCGGTGGCAGCCTCTGTGCTTGCCGCACTCATCACACTGGGCGCTGGGGCGGCCACCTGTAGTGCTGGTACTGTGGTGGGCGTGGTCGGTGCACTGGCTGAATCATCCATCGGCGAGGGCAGTGGTGATGAGGCCGTCGAACTGGCATTGGAGCTCATGCGACTAGCCGTACGCGTTGGTATAAAACGAAGGCTGCCATCAATGCGATTGAGTAGCGTGTTGGGCGTCTGAACTGTGCGAAAGCGTGGCGTTGACGCAGCTGCAGCTGTTGCTCCGGATGTGGACGGTGTTGTGCAGACGGCACTCATGGGGAAATCTTTTTCGCTGTCGCGTGAATTGAGACGGAGATCGCATACACGCAGTTTGCTGGGCGAGGCCACATCGGCGGCCGTGTCCGCGACGTCAACAGCCAGCCGACTGCGCTTGGAGACCAGGACACGTCCAATACGACTCTTCTTCGGCGATGGCTCCACTTCCGTTTCGGAGAAATCACTAAAGTCCGAATTGGTAGCTGCCGATTCGGAGCCATTGTCCAGCAGCATTGGCACCGGTGATGCAGTGGTCGCACGGCGTCTATAAAATTGATCACTTGGCTTGAATGTGGTTGGGGAGGAGCGAAAAGCGGCTTCGTCGCCGCTCGTCGGCGTCGTGCCGCTTTCCGACGTGGGACTTGTGAGACTTGTATTTGTGAGTGATGTGATCGACTGGACCTCCAGATCGGTCTTCTTAATGAGAAAATTCGCAATCGATGAGGAGCCCATTTTGCGTTCCTGAAACTTGGAGAAGGCCAAGCCAATGAGTGTGATGTTGAACGGTTTGCTCAGATCCACAATGCGCTCGAACAGACGCATTATGATCTTGAGCAGTTTTTCCAGAGCACCATCCGCCAACTGCACCTTACAGACGCCCGTCTCGCCGGCGCACACCGATGTCCGGAACAGCGAGGGCAGTATGTTTGCCTGCTTCGTCTCGCGGTGACTACTCTTCTTCTGCATATCGAATTTGCGGAGCACCACCTTAATAGCAATGGGTATACGTCCGTCCTCAGCCACCTGTTGAATGAAGTCAGGAGATCAAATTATGAGTTTGTGATTGAAGACGAATAAAGAATAAGTAGCTTTTAAATTACCTGCTCCATGAGTCGCTTGAGCAGCATGCGAAACTTGTCCGTCACATCCGTATGCACTGAGATGGTCTTGCAGGCATCCTCGACGCTGATGGTCTTCGGTTTGCCTGTCGCCCTCACCGAACTGGCATCACGGCCCAACGCCAAATCGCGCAGCTTTGTGGCCGTCTCAAAGCCGAACTTCTTGCGCATGAATTCCATGTTGCACTGCTGCAATTGCTCCACGCTGACAACGCCCGCCTCCAGCAAAAGCGTTTGCGTCTTCTGCCCAATGCCCGTGATGCTATGCAAACCGCTCAGCTCCCGCATGAATTGCTCCGCATAGGTGGAGACCAGTACCGTCTGCTGGTTGGGCTTGTGACGGCTGCCGACGAGTTTTGCCAACAGCTTGTTGTACGAAATGCCCGCACAACAGGTGATGCCCAGTCGCAGATGAAGCTCGTCGCGAATCTCCTGCGCAATGCGAGTGCCAATGGCGAGGCGCTGGGCACATCCACAGGTGCAGGCAGTTAGCGGAGTGCTGTCAGCCGGATAAATATGTCCAATTGCTGGCTTTCGCTGAGCATCAGCGGCATGCGCTTGCCGCAAATCCACCAGCGCCGTCACATCCATGTAGTTTTCATCGAAGCCGAGCTTTTCCACGTCGGGCGTGTAGTTTAGCAGTAGATCGAAGATCTTCTGTGACATCAGGCGATACGGAGCCAAATCCTCGCCAAGCACCAACACTAGATCTGGGCAGAGGACTTGTGCTTCCGTCACAGACATCAGCTTGGTAACGCCGCGCGCCCGTGCCACATAGTTGCAGGTGACCACACAGTTCTTCTGCTGCACGGCCAGGGGGCGGGTGCGCAACGTGGGATTCCGCAATTCCTCCACCTGGGCATAGTAGTAGTCCATGTCCAGGTGTATTATCGTGCGCTGATGTGGCTCGCTCTTATTTAGCACGCTGGCGAAATCCATCTTGGCGCCTGCCAATAACAATTCAAAGAAAACAAGGTCAGTATTTATTTTGAATGTTTCTCCAGTATTTCCACAATTTCCAACAAAGAAGTCTCGGAAAAGAGGATCGTGTTATTTTAAAGCACTTTAATATGTTCAATGTCAACTTAATATATATAATTATGGTGTGTATATATAGATATATATATATATATATAAATATTTCATAAAGATATACTTTCTGCACATTACACATTTCATCACTAAAAGAAATACCTTTCGTCCTGAGGGGTTATCACAGCTGAGCAGATCAATTGGAAATAAAAAAAACAACCGCCGGCTGCACGCAAATCCGTCCGTGACCTTTGAATAGAACAAAAAAAAAACCAAAGCGGACGCGTTGACTTCATTTCGTCACTGAGCGCTGAGGTGAGCTAGCATTGAAACAGCGCGCGAAACAAAGAGAAAGAGCGAGCGAGAAAGGGAGAGCTCTCTCTCGCAAACGACTCTAGGCCAGGGGGTGGCGGGCGCTGTTTTTTGTTTGTCTGCGTGAGCAGAGATTATATTATGGTTGTTTTTTTTTTAGCGCGGGGTTTGCCTTGACTTACGTACGATGAGAAACTTTGTAGCTGCTGTTGCTTGGTTCGCGCCCCTCACCTTGCCGCCCACGCCCACAACAACGTAGCCGACTTTCTAATCAAGCAAGCGAATGCGAAAGAAGATGTACAGTGCACCGGCAGATTGTTAAGTTCATCAACAATATTGCTGCACATATTGACTATATTCAGTTGGGGCAGACAATGATGACGCACAAATTAAACGGCAAACGAGCGAAAATTGTGTAAAATTGTTGCTAATCGCTGCACATGCAGTTCATAATTCACCGTTCTGCATGCATACCCACACACAAACACAACTTATGCATCGTTTACTGTTGTGCTAATATGCACATTTGTTATATATTTATTTACCTTTTAATAAACGAAAAACTAATCACTGTGCAACGCATCCACAACAAAACACTTTGATCTGTATTGAATCGATTCCGAATATATTAGCTACTGCCAGTGTAATCGAGTGATTGCCAATCTATCGACATTTTTAATCGATGTTTGAAGTGCTAGCGATTGTTTGTTAGTTTGGCAACTTTACTACTAAATTTTAGTCTTATTTTGGATCTGGCAGCACTGTGACTGAGCATGACGTCACTGTTGCCACAGTGCCGTTAAATATTTAAAAATTGCCGCGCCCATGGAAGTTAATTTTTACAATATATTATCTGCAGCTCAGCATCAGCATGCAATCATGCTCATTTATTGTTAATATAACAACGTGTTTTTGTTTTAATGATATTCATGAGTTTCGTTTCATTATATTTAACATGATGAAGGCGCATTATGTTGGCTATTTCGGTTAACGGCGAATATGTGGCATAAAACAATGTTGCCTCAAGTGGGTGGGCATCGCTCAACGCTCAGTGCTCAATGCTTGGGGGCAGCTCTGGTCACGCGCGATGGCGATGCCACAATATGGAGCAGCTTTATGGCTTGTTGTTTGTAGTTGTTGTTCTGCCTTACGGCACCATGCCGTATGAAAATCGCTTGGAATTTGCTCCAAACAACAACAATAAGAAACTCCAACTTGAATGTTATGCAGGTTTTTGCCTGCCTTCCTTTGTCGTCCTCGTCCTCGCTCAAGTCTTCGTCCTGTGCGCGTTGTGATAATCGCCCTTTGTTGCATGACAGGCAAACAATGCTGTGAATTTGATTAAAATCAGGCTGCGTGTGCGTCGCAGTTGTTGTTGTTGTTGCTGCCTTTTGGCTGCTACATTTGCTTGATTTTGTGATTTTCTTATTGAAATCTTGTTTGCCACAGCAAGCAATCGAGCCGTGCCACAGGCGATGCGTTGCACTAATTGCGAAACGCCATAAAAGGCGCGTCCTCCGATTGCCAGCTGCCCAACAGATTTAACTCTTGACTAGAGTGGCCCACATATTAGAAAATTTGCAAAATACATCATTTATTTAATAATGACATTATTAAAGAATTAAACAATCAATTGATAATATGTGATCATTAAAATGTCATGTTTATATGTAGCACTAGCCAAAAGTTCAACTTGACGAAAGTCAATTATATTTCACAGCAGAATTCGGTAAATGTTGATTAATCAGTAAAGTAACAGCTATAATTTGTTCATGGAAACAATAATTTTATATTTGTTAATTACATACTCTACTCTAACCAAATTATTATTATTATTATAACGATCAAACTATATACTGGTAAGAAGATTAGAACCTAATAGATAAATGTAACATAATTCCAAATTATTAATTGGTAAAATGTGGTCTTATTTGATAGTAATATTATTGTAATATTCGGTAAAACAATAAAGCCACATTTGTACTATGTTAATTTTAACAAAATTGAAAAGTTCGTAAAATACATTCTCTATGCAATTATTATTTAAAACTTCGAATCTTTAAATTGGTGAAATATGATCAATTAAAAAGTGTATTTCAATGAAATATTATTTCAAAGTGCAAACCATTATAAAAGTCTGTTAATATAATTGTCAAGTTCTGTAAAAGAAAAGCAACGTCACAAATATTTTTGGAACATTAAAAACTTTGCTTGACTATTTGGCCTAGAAATAACCAAATAGCTAAGTTAATTATTTTCAGCTTAGGGATTGTTTAAACGAATTGCAATCCTAATTAGCTATATGTATATATAGAAGTTTATATATATATATATATATAAATAGTACGTTAAGTGTGGTCAACTTTTAAGCAGGATCAGCCACACGGCGAATCGAAAAAACGGATGTTCTTGCGCGGCTCAGCTGCGGACCGGCGGAGCCGGTGCTTTTCTCATCTATTTTTTTCTTTTTTGGGGTGGTGTGTGAAAATCGCAAAGAGCTGCGTGTGAGTGTGTGTGTGTGTGTGTGTGTGTGCGGGGCAGCAAAATGTTAATAAATCTTATTTTTATCATTTGGCTATAAATACTGAATTTTTAGCTCCGGCCATGCTCAATTTATGACCATTATTTATGTCGGAAAAGCGAAAACCTCAAACATGTTGCCACAGTTTTTGCGCCGTTGCCGTTTGCCATTTGGCCATTTGGCCGTTGCTGCTGCTGCTGCTGCTGCTGCTGCTGCTCCTTTCATGGCCTGCATTGTGCATCCATTTTGTTGACCAAAGAAAAGATACACAAACATATTATTGCAATTTTCCAGTTGCTCCGCCCACGCGCTACGTGAAAGAATACAAAAAAAAAGAAACAAAAAAGAGAAAAAATATGAGAAATTGCATTACACCTTAATAAACACCTCACCTGGCAGTAACAATAGCAACAACAACTGCAACAACTGCAACAACAACTGCGTCAGCATCAGCGTTGTTGTATCTAAAATCGTTGCTGCTGCAGCTGCAGCATTGTGCCCTGCAGTGGCCATAATGAAGATTGTCTGCGGTTTAAGTGAACGCACGTTTGTTGGAGCTTGTCCTGCCGCTGCTGCCTGGCTCCAACTTGGCTTGGAGATGGATGGGGCTGGCAGGTAACTGATCGCGATCATTTAGGCGCTCATCTGGCATAAAATTGTTAGAAACGCCCCGTGTGTATGCTATCCTGCTGCTGCCCCGCGGTTTTGGAGGAGGCATGCTCTGCCCCTTCCCTCCTCCTCCTCATGCTCTTCGTCCACGTCCTCACCTCCCCTTTTGGCCATCATCCGCCCACTTGTTCTGAGGCCCCCTCGGGCCGCATAACGTTTTGCCATTAAATTAATAAATTAATGCGATCGTGCACAGCGCACAGCTCCGACCAACAAGAAACCCACTGCCAGCAATCCGAAAACCGCAATCCGCAATCCGCAATCCACATGACCAGCCAGCAATAAACAAAGAGAGAGCAAAGTGCTTGTCTGCATTTTTCAAAAATCTTAATAAAAACTCGCCGTTTGCCTCATCAAAAGCTCAATGGAGATTTTGTCATAAATTTGTGTGCATTTAGCAGTTGGCAGACGAGTCCAAAGTAAGGCGTCGTAAATACCCTGTAATCCATTGCAAAGGGTTCCAATGGGGTTTTAAGATGTACCCATAAATCTTCTTAACAAATAGTAAGGACTCCCAGCTATGATCATATATATACTTAGCTTGGATCAATTAAATATCTAATATATTACTTTAGTTTTTTGACAACCGTTCGACGAAAATGATTAAATTTTATTATTTATGATAAAATATTTACAATTTTTTAATTTGAAATTAACATCAAGAGAATTAAAGAGGCAAAAAAGAGAAATCTACAAGGCTTATTTAAGCAGAGTCCGACTCAATTCGAGATTGTATTCTTAGTTTAGAGCTCGATATAGGGTATCTGGCTAGTCGCTTACTCCCGACTAGATCACACTTAATTGTTGTTGTGCATCTTGTTGTTGTCGTCATCGTCATCGTCGTTGTCGTGATCTTAGGGTGGGTGTTGCTAAGTGCCCGATGCTGCAGACGGAATGGCTGGCCAGATTGACTCTGAGCATGGTTTGGTTTCGGATTTGGTTTTGCTCTTTGCTTTTGGCTTAGTGTGCTCTGAGTCTGGGTCTGTTTTTGGGTTCGCGTAACCAGTCTGCCATTTTTTTGGCTCAGTCCCAGCTTGGCCCCGACTCCTCCCTGCATCATTAACGCGCGTTGCGGCCAAAAGGCAATTGCAAACAGCAACAACAAAGAAATAATTGCACATGGCAACAGCAACAGCAACAGCAACAACAACAACATGGCTATACTTAATGCCGTTCCCTCGTTGGGTCCATCGTTTCGGCCGGGTCGTCGTCGTTGTGTGTTGCTCTGTTAATTTTACAGTCATGTCTGATATTGCTAAATGGCTGTGAGTGGATTCGTTTAAGCACCAATTTTATTACCAACAAGCATCACGTTGCATCTGCATCAATTCGGGCTCCATTCCATTCCACAAAGCTGGTTGCTGCAAGTGTTTCAGCTTCAGCTACAGCTCCAACCTCGGCGAAGTGAGATCCAATCAGATGCAATCCTTTTGCATTGGCCTCGCCAGTTGTTGCAACGACAGCAACTGCAACAACGGCAACATCGGCAAGAACATGGGCAACAAACATGGGCAACAACCAGCTTGTTGCCCATTATGAGAGCGGGGCCTGACCACAATTGTTGTTGTTGTGATTTTTGCGCCTATTTTGCATTTGGCAGGGGATTGGCTGCTCACCAAACAAAAATAACGCCCACCGCAGCTGCCATTAATCGTTAATCACCCTTTTTTGCATTAAATTCCAAATATTTACAACTAATAATTTTCATATATTTTTTATGTGTGATTAAATCAAATTACATATTAACTGTATTAATGATGGATATATTATATTATTATATATTCATTTTTTTGTTCATCTACTTACACTTGTATGATATTAAGATTATAAGATTAACTTCAAATTTATATAGACTGATTTGCTTAGTTTAAGTCTGATTAAAAAGAGAGAATTCAGATCGAACTACCTCAGCATAATTAATATTATATCTTTATTTTATTATTATTATATTCTATTTAATATAGTATCTTTAATTGTCGTTTTTCTTTTATTTTTGTCAATTTTATGTTATATTTGAATAAAAGCTAAGCAGATTTGCTGGCCCAAGAATATAAGATTTAAATTCTTCTTCAATTAAACTGCATCAAAATGATTATTTAAATTAGTTTATGTTTTCAGTGCTCGTTGATGATGATTATTTCGATACTTAAACTTAGAACTGATGCTTAGGTTCAGGAGGTTTCTTGTGGGTTATGTGATACTCTGACGCGATGTAACCCACAAATTAGAGCACATTGTTCCGCTTAAGCCACTTCCACTTCTGGTGGCGTCGCATTGTCTCATATTACAGTTGCAGCGCAGCCTCAGTTGCAATTGCCCTCAAAGCCCTTGGCAAGGACCGCCCGCGTTGGCTTTGTTTTCCAGTTGGCTATTTTTTTGTTTTTCGTAAAGCGAGTCACGTGCCACAATGACGACACTTCTGACATATCCGGCAGACCACACGCCGTCCTCATGCTCATCCTCATCCCCATCCTCATTGTGCTCGTCCTCGTCCTCGTCCTCGTCCTTACGTTCGTTACCACCCCCATTCGTTGTGCCGAGCTGCGGGCAAGTGTCAAGGCGAAAAATTAGCACATCACGTGCGTCTGTGCCGCAATATCCTTTAACTGGCTGCTTTCTTATCGCTATCGATTTCGTTTAATATGTTAATCTGTGCCGACAGCGTCGCTCTCGCTATGATTCCCTCTTCACAGATCACCCTTCACCCTTCACCCATCATCCCTCACTCTGCTCTGTTCATTAGCTGGCAACAGTAAAGATGTAATTATTGGAGCACTCTCCTCGTTGGTAGTCCATAAAAGTAGTCATAGTCATGTCCTGTCGTCCACTTAATGGCTGCCACTTTTGGGACTGTTTTTAAAATCCCAATAGTAAAAAAATAAGAAAAAAAAGAAATGAAAATCAACGCTTTAAATACCCATATCGCTTAAGTGTCTGGGAATCTATCGAAACGCATTAACTGGGGAAAAATACTAATTAGTGGCATATCTCTATCTCTCTCTCTCTCTCTCTCTCCCTCTCTCTCTCTCATTTTGTCTCCCTCTCTTTCTGTCTGGTCGTCTGTTTTTAATGCTCGTGTTAATTACCTTTTGCTTGGGGATTTCCACTGGTTTACTTTGAATTTTATGGCATTTCTGTGGAAAACCGCGTGAAAAGTTCTCAAGTGGACAAATTAACGTGTGTTTTCCAATAGCCAAAGAATCCGTTGCAGCTGATACAGTTAGTAACCATTGCCGTTTTATTGTCTATGGCTATTAAAGACCAACTACCAACTATTTATTTTTATGTATTTAGATAGACATTTTTTTTACCTCATCCGTGGGACAGGGGACACAACCAAAAGAAGAGAGAAAAGTCCTTGCCTAACCAAATTAGAGAGGAAATTCTGTGTTTGAATTTCAGATTAGAATATAAAAATAAACTAAACCCAATATCAAAAGCAAAAGTCCAAAGTTCCATTTAAAATTTGTATATAAGATTATTAAAAATATTATTGATAAATACATAAAAAATGTAGAATAATTTAATCTAACTTGTATATACAATTTTAATATAAAACGCAATTTCTTCTTCAAATTGTATTTATAGTTAATAATAATAATATTAAAAGTTTTATTAAAATTGGAATTTTACAGGGCATCTGCTAGTTAAGCACTTGTCCTCTACATTATTGATATTTTTGTTTCTTTTTAAATACTTTTAAATGCTGTTTTTTTTCTCACACTGCTAATATTTTTTTGTGTTGTCCTTTTTGCTGGCAAGTCAATCAAAGTAAGGAAAACTGCTCGAAAACTGGCATATTGTTGCAGTCACTCCAATCGTTTTCCCATAGCACGCCCGGCACAACGGACACACCCGTAAGGCTGCTTAGGGTGGCTGCTGGCTGGTGTGGCACTTGCAACCCCGCTTTGCAGCATCCTGGCCAACAGCAGGAGTTAAGCGGATATTCATTACACGAACCGCACGCCGGCACGCGCTGCCGCTTTGAAAGTAGCTCGGCCCATGCCCATGCCCATGCCCCCCCCATCCCCGGTCATATTTAGGACGCACGTCCTTGGATGAGCTTACACTTTACATATGTCACTGATATCCCCGTGGGAGTGTTTGTCGCCTTGACTTTTGAGTGCAGCCAGAGTCGCAAAAGTCAACCCGCTGATCCTGTTTGCTGTAAATAATACGATTAACGCAGCGCCTGCAAATCCTGTTCGGTGTGTGTGCGGGGGGGGGGGGGGGTTGGGCTACTAATGAGACAGCGACGCTTTGACGCACTGCCTGCGAGACGCTCGCAGGGATTAGTGCTACAAATTTTCGCCTAAGCATGGTGTGAAATATGAACGAGAATGAAATGAAAAATTATTGATACTTGTGCCAGTGCAGGGGAGTGTGGCGGGGGGAGGGGTGTTGGTATGAGTAACTTGTGTGGTTAACATTGTCTTTCCACTGGGCTGCCTAAGCCATTAAAGTGTCTTTAATGCTCGGTTGCCCCACTGCGGCAACTACCCCCAAAAACTCAAGACTTATGCCCGCTCAGTGATTTGGAAATAATTCTATAAATTTGCGCCGCTGCCACTGCCAAAAAGTGCACAAAATAATCGCATTAATGGAGCCTCAGCCACGTGTGAGTTAACTAACTGACTGAATGACTGACGGACTGACTGACTGACTGACTGACTGACTGACTGACTGAGCGAGTGCCGTCAGTGTGGGTCGCGACGTGTCATTGTCGTGTTTGGGTTAGAGGCTGGGAAGTGCCCGCGGCTGCTGTTGCACTTTGTTTTTGGGGCGTGTCTCTGGTAAAACGCTTGGAAAATCCCATTTTCCAGCCCAAGCCAAAGCCAAGTGTGCGAAAATTTGATAAACTCCGACAAGAAAAAAAACAAAAAAATCGAAACGCTTTATGATTTATGAAACGCGCATAAAGTGCTAAACGAAAAAAAAAATACAAATAAAAAGCAAATACAAAATACAAAAATAAAAAAAAATAAAGAAATAGCATTCAATAAAAAATCCAAAGTAAAATTGTACTAAATACAAAAATTGACAGGCGGCGTGCGAGTTTTAATAATGCGTTCAGGCCAAAAACGGCGGCGGTTCAGGATTTGGCTCTGAATTGTGCGATTGTCGGTCGCGGCGGTTTGTTGGCTGCCTTCTTTTTATAAAGTGCAAAAAACGTTGCACTCTTTTTCACATTCACATTCGATAAAAATCGCATAATCATAAATTTACACTTTGCACAGCCTCCGTGGCAACGCCCACCCCGAAAACGGCGAAAAGGGGTGACTCGATGCCAAATGGGTATGGCTATTGATCAAGGAGGGGGAGGAAGAGGTGCGGCAGCAGCACTGCGGAGGGGGGTGTGGTAGGGGGAGGGGTGTCTTCTCTACTGGCACGCAATAAATGTGCCATGTGAACTGGACGCGTGAACGATTGGTAAATTGTTGCGGTGCCCAGTTGAATATCTTTGCAACTTTTGCTCTTGCCCTGCTGTTGCACGTTGCTTGTTGCTTGTGGCACAATTGCAACAAAAAAAAGAATACAAATAAAAAATATATATTTGCAATCGCTGCCTTTCGATTTTATTTCTTGTGCTTACAAATCGTTGAAGTATTTTTCATAAAAAAAAGCCGCGCGCGCTTCACTTTTCAAAACGCCCACAAGAAACATTGGTGTGAAAATATTTAATTTCCTCGCGTTTTCAAAAACGCCAGCAAAACGCGTCGCAGCTGTCTCCCTCTCTCTCTCTCTATCTCTCTTAAATATACACACTTATCACACTGACCAATCAAGTGTGTGTGTGAGCATGTGTGTGTGTGTGTGGGTGAGGAGTTGGAGGCATTGCATAACTAATGCGCTGCAAATAATTTGCATATTTCTAATTTAATCGAAATAATTTTACAGCATAAGCAAAAACAATAAATTCAAATTGAATATGCAACCAAATCAACAACAACAACAACAGAAGCAAGGCCGCAACGCTTCCATGGCTCTGCCCCATACCCTACCCCACACACCCTACACCCCCTACTCCTAACCAGTGTGCCCTCTGTGCTAGCTATGTGTGCATGTCGCTGCAACATTATAAATAAATCAAAATACAATTTCTCAGAAATTGCGATGCCATATCAAATCTTGAGTGCGAGTGCGAGTGCTGGCAAACCATACCATACCGAGCTCCTACCCGAATCCGAACCCGAACCCGACCTAAGCATGTTCACAATTTTCACCCAAAACATGTCGTAGGCAAATCTGGCCAATAGGGACGGGGGATGGGGCCAAGACAGGGGCGGCGGGGAATGGGTGTCAAACGTCGCGCAATTGTAGGCAACTTCATGGAACGAGCGGAGGCGGAAAAGTCGTTGTTCAGGTTGTTCCTGTTGGATGTTGTCGTTATTGGTCAGAGCAGCGGCTGCCAGGCAACCAGCACCAGCACCAGCACCAAGAGACACCAAGAGACACCAAGAGACAGTATCACCAGTCTCAGCCACATGTTGCTCACACGACTGGTCCTCCTGTGTGCATGCCGTGCAATTATTTTGAACTTAAATTCGTATTTTACGAATCTTGTAAATGCATCTTGTCTGTTCGACTGCCGGGGCAACATTTCATATGCAAACCAACAACTAGATGCCAATATGCAGCAACAGCAACAACAACAACAACAACAACAACAATGTCAGCAGACAACTAAAACTAGCGCTAAATTGTCAGCAATTGTCGTTTAACTCTTTTGCAGCTTTAACTCCTTAGCAACATGTTGCAATTGCCAACAGCCAGCCACATGTTGCTGCAATAAAGTTCATATACATTACAAAATAGCGTCAAATATAAATACATAATTTGACTGAAATTATCATTGTGGTTTTGACTTCAAAGCTGATTATTTTTTTTCCTTTGTTTTGTGGTTTTTTTCATTCATAGTATAATATTTCTAAATTATATTTTCCATAACTCACAAAATTGTTTAAATAACAACTAAGAAAAACCGCAATAGAGAATCTAAATTTTATTTTGTAAAATATTAAATGAAATTTCATAAATATCTTTATTTGCCGAATCGATGTATTTTATATTTAAATCACAATAAATTTCTATTTAATACATTATTTATTTTTTTTGCTCGTCATTTTCTGACTAGTTTTTCATTTTCTCTAGTTATGATGAAGATTTAGATCATGTAAGCCGATTTCTCTGAGTGTATGCTAGTTGATTCTCTGTGTTATCACAATTATGCACTTGAGCTCTGTTAAATGGGGGAAAAATGAATAAAAAAAATAAAAAATAATAAACAAAAACAAAAGGAAAAAGAAAATAAAAGAAAGAAAGAAAAATAATACGTGCAATTCATCAATTCATACTTCGGAGTCCTCCTCATTGAGGCGCCTCGCTCTAGGATTGTTCACAGCATCTGGTTGTCTGCCCATGAGCCACAGCTGCATCCGTCTCAGCCAGCCTTCCTCCTTTAGGATGTTATAGAGCTGCATCAGCAGTATGCAAAACACCACGAGCAGCGTCAACACCGCCAACACATCCCTTGTTGTCCAATATGGATGAACGCTACCGACATCTGTCCGAGCACAAGTTTGTGTCTTAGGCACGGGCTCATCCGGTTGGAATTTGGTGTCCACGCTGGGGACCGGTCTGCGGGGGCAGCGCACGGGCAAGTGAACCCCACGATCACTCATATAAATGAGCATATTGTGCATGAGGGTATAGCTCAACTCCATGTCGCAGATACCCAGCTCCTGGAGACGCGGATGCTGCCGATGGAAGAGCTCATAATCGAACTCATGCAGTCGGTTGCCATCCAAATACAAGCTTTGTAAGCTGCGAAGGGCTGCAAAGTTGTCGGCACTCACGGAGAGCAGATGATTGTAGGAGATGTCCAGCTCCAGAAGATGCCCTGGAAGCAGCGACGATTCCGGCGGCAGACTGAGCAGCTGGTTGTGCGCCAGATTCAAGTGCATGAGACTGGGCAGCAGCAGGTTGAGCGCACTCGAGTTGCCACCCCCCACACTGGTCAGTGAATCAATATTGTTTTTGGACAGATCCAAGCGCTGCAGATTCCACATGCCGTCGAGCAGATCTGCCGTCGCATTCCCACTCAGCTGATTATCGTGCAGGTCAAGTTCGATGACAGCGCTCTTATCGCCAATGTGGAGCTGCGTCATCGCATTACGACCCGCCTGGAGATTGATAACGGCGCCTTCGATGATTAAACGGCTGACAGCGCTGCCCTCCAACATCAACCTCTGAGCACCTTGCAGATGCAGGTGCTCCAACTGTCTGCAATTGCTCAGATCGAGCAGGCGCAGATTGCTCGACGGTGCCAAGGAACTGGCATCAAAAAGTTTCAATTGATTGCCATTAAGCAACAGAGTCTGGAGCTTCGTATTCTTAGAAAATGTCCCCGGATTGATCTGACTAATCTCATTATCGCTCAGATCGAGATTCAAGAGATTTGGAAGTGGCTCAAAAGCGCCCGCGACTAGTTGATTGATTCCATTTCCCTGCAGTCCCAACAATTTGAGCTTGGACAAACCCTTAAATGCCTCAGCTTGCACCACTAGAATGTCATTGTGATCCAGTTGAAGCACCTCCAGCTGCTGCAGACCCACAAACTGTTGCTCCTTCAATCGCGAGATGTGATTGCGTGGCAGTATCAATTGTGTCAGCTGCGGTGCAGCCTGGAAGTCTTCCTTGTACATATGGTAGACGCTGCAGTTCTGCATCAGAAGTATGCGCAGATTGGGCGCCAGACGCAGTAGCTCTAAGGGAAGGGCACGCATCTGACAGTTGCCCAGCAGCAGCTCGTGCAGCTGATCCACCCGGCCAGCCGAGTAGCGAAGTGGACGCTGATAGCTACTCTGCAACTCCCACAAACTGCATGACGATTTTGGGCAACTGGCGGTCAGATTTAGTCGATCATTGCTGTCGTAAATGGGTGACGCTAGCAGCAACTGTATTCCGAGTAGCAACAGTTGTAGATGCAGCATACATTTGCCGTGCATGACTCTATAGCCGATTTTATATATATTATTTCTTGATTAACTTATGATGATTTACAACCGACGCTTGAAACCGCGCTAAACGTACTAAAAATCATGATCGACTTCACTGCGTCGACGGCTGCTGCGGGCTTATCGCCTCCCTTTATTCCAGGGACTTGGGCTAAGGGAAGGGTCTGTTGGATTTGCTTATATGTTTGCCCAGATAAGCCGCACAGCGAGCGTGTGTTCATTATTATTATTATTATGTTCCCTCTGGGAAGCTCAAATCTCTTGTCAGCGACAATGTTGAGTTTGCTCAGCTTTTGTGTTTTCTTGTCCAGTTACAGTGTCATTAAATATTATCTAAAAAACAGTTTCCACTATTACAAGCAAAATAATACATTTTTACATAATATAAACTGAAATATAAAAATATGAAATGTTGCATAAAATATTATTTGAATAAACAAGAATTGTCTTAAGTGCAGCAACAATGAGTATAAACATGGAAAAATACACTTTATGAAATTCACAAATGTTGACAATATTAATTTGAATCTACCCACAAATCTGCGCATATGCGATCTTCAATGGGTCAGCAAGATTGTGAATTAAATCACGATTCGATTGACTTGCCCATATGCCCACATATGTGTATATACATGTGTATATGTATGTGCCTACGATGACTCGGAATCGGAATCGGAATCGCAGTCGGAGCCGATGTCGGGGCGCAACTTAGAAGCCATCATAATTTAAACATGAGTGTTGGCTGCCACTGCGCACGGCTAACAATGAGGCGAGTTCAGAGCTGTGGCTGCCCCTGCCCCTGCCCATGCTGCTGCTGCTGAGGAACAAATGCGTGCAACACTGTGCTACAAGCTTCGACCCGGGTCGCCGTGGCGTTATCAGCAGCAGCGATGCAGATTAATCGGCGCTGATAAGCCCCATCTGTCTGTCTGAATGCCTGTCTGTCTGTTTGTCTGTCTGTCTGTCTGTGCGTCGATCTGTCCCTTTGCGTTTGCCTTTGCTGGATGGGAATTGTGGATTGGACGATGACGAGCAATGCTTATGACGAGCCACAATGACGAGGATGATGATCGACGGTAGCGTTGCGTTGACGTTGACGTTGACGTCGACTGCGTGCGGGTTTTGTTTACTACAACACACCACAAGATATGTGTATATATATATATATATATATATATATATATATATTCTCTCTATCTGTTTTTTTGTGTGGTTTTGTTGTGCTTGCTGTGGTTAGCCCTTTTTGCTGGAAGGTGTGCCTGCGTCATGCGAAATATGCGTGGAGTTGTCCAATGTCGATCGCTCTGACCGATCTGCTGCTCCTGCTGCTGATGTTGCTATTGTTGTTGTTGTTGTTGTTGTTGTTGCTTTAACCCATTCATTGCCCAAAGTGGTTTAGATTAAGGGCTTTAGTTTAGTATTTCGGCAACAAATGGGGCGTTATTTGCTCAGCGAAACGTGCAACTGGTTGACTTTAGATTTGGCCTTATATATATGTATATATATATATATACGTAAATATAGTCAACGGATCGATCTGGACATCGGTCGCTGCACCTTGTTGACCTCTGCCTCGTCGTCCTTAATCGTGTGTTCTTCATTCTACTCCAAAGATGTGGTCGTTGTTGTGTTCATTGTTGTTGTTGTATTTATTTTTTGGTTTTTTGGTTGAACATCTGTCGATCTTGTATAGCGATAATTTGAATTGAGTTTTCTCTGTTGGCGATCCTCCAGTTCTCACTTTGCCTGCCTGCCCCTCGCCTGTCCTGGTCACGTGTGTTTTGGCTTTATCTTTTTCTTTATTTTTAATTTCGGTATTTGGTGTATATGTTAATAATAGAGATGCAAACTTAATGGTTAGCAATGCGGGTCAGCAATAGTTGCAAGTGCTGCCCACATAATTATTGCATAATGGCTGCTAATCAAAGTTCAGAGCTTTCTCACTGCTCCTAAGGCATTTAAAACGTGTCACCTTTCAGGTGCATGCAACAGCAGCAGTCAAATTCACTGTATACCTTAAACCTACAAAGCTCATTCGCATCCACGTTGCACGTTCAAGTCGTTTTCTCGCAATTAACGCGAAATTCTACGAATTGTTTAATTAGAACTCCAGCTCCAACTCCAGCTCCAACTCCAGCTACAACTCCAGCTCCAGCTACAGCTCCAGCTACAGCTCCAGCTACAGCTCCAACTCCAGCTAAAGCACGTTTGCTGTGCGCTGCATAATCTTTTTTGTAAACATGAAACTCGCGCCATTATATCTGAACGTTTCCTATGTATGGCACAGCGGTAAGGGGTAGGGGTAAGGGGGAAGGGGGTTCTTACATGTTTCATGCTGCACTGCGCTCTGTGGCTACGTTTTAAATTTAAATCTGTGAATTTGAAGCAGTTAATCGAGTAACGTTGTCTGCAGTTGGCTGCATCTTCAGTTTTCTTCTCCATCCTCAACTTTGTTATTTTTTATTTTAGCTTTAGCTTCAGCTCCTGCTTAGGTGTTGCCTTTGTTGTTGTTATTGCTGTCTGTTTTTTTTTGTTTTTGTTGTGGCTGATTTCTTTGGCCGATTAAATCATTAAATATTCCGATTGTGTAGCGTTATAATGAAATGTTTTTAACGCTTGTCTGATTTGAAATTATGCAGGGAATTAAAGGATCCTGCGTATTTGCACAGACAGACAAGGAACTCGTTTTGGTTTCTTCTTATGTGGAAATTGCTTAATAGTTAAACTGAGACAAGATGTGAGCCATGTTTGTTCAATGTTTGTATTTATTCATTTTAGACTTGATTTCTAGTTGGTTATAATTTTACAATATTTGATTACTCCTCGATGAGTATTTTTTTTTAGTTATAAGTTTAATTATATGTGAAAATTAGTTACGTGTGAATAAAAATTATTACAACACATCTGCGATGTTTTTGAAAAACATATGTGTGTTAAAGTGAGTTTTAATTAATTAAGTTAATTAAGCACCCATTTGAAAAAACTACCTGCAAATTGTCGACAATTTCATTTATTTATTTAGCTTGAATAATATTTTATTTGTGCCACCGGGACGTATGTGTAACATGCGACAGCTGCAGCCGACTGAAAAAAAAAACAAAATGAAAAGCCAGAAAAAAATATGTGAAAAAATCTGAAAATAGATTTGGCTGATATTTATTTTATTTGAGCGCAATCGCTGATGCATAATTAATTAAAAGGATGTTTTTTTTCTCGTTGTGTTTGATGTGGTTGTTGTATTTTGTATTGTTTGGCGTTTACTCCTCACAACACGCCCCAAAATGTTTGCCGATTGTTGTAGTTGTTGTAGTTTTTGTAGTTGTTGTCGCTGTTGTTGTTGGCTGGTTGGTTGGTTGGTTTGTTTGCCTTATCTTGTAAATTGAATTATGAAATCGTCAACTTGAAACTGAACTGAATGCAGCCAAAGCGAGTCTTGTCTGCTGCTCCTTTTAGCCCATAGACTGGCAATCAGTTAAGAGAGCATGACGACGCAGCAGCAGCAGCAGCAACAATAATAGCAACAACAACAACAACAAGGACAAGCAGCTGCCCGCGCGTTACGCCAATGACCAATGACAGCAGGCAGCGTGTTGCCCTTTCCCTCACTCTACTTCTTCTTCCCATCCCACTTCTCTCGATTCAGAATCTCTACATGTGTGAGTGAGAGAGTAAACAAAACGAGCGTTTAACATAATCATATCATATCGTTGTAGGCATCACATCACATCGCTTCTGCCGCTGCCGCTGCTGCTGCTGCTGTCGAGCAAAAACCACTTAAGTTGCCTGGACAGGCCGCAGGATGACTGCCATTTGCATATGTATGTATGTATGTATGTTTTGTATGTATGTATATTTATGATTATCAGTGATTGTCCCAGTTCCTCTACCAATCCCATTTCAAAAACCCATTCCCTTTGCTCTCTCTCTGCGTTTGTTTGTTTGCTTGCACGAGTGAGCAGAGTATAGAAGTTTATCTCATTCATTGCTATATTTGTTGGGCTGCTTTTGATTTTTCATATTTTTGGATAAAGAAAATGTGAAAAGCGCTTTGGGACTCTAATCCAGACGACATCATCTCGATCTGTTTGCGCAGCTGGACACTCGCTTTGTTAAGTAATTGAGAATATAATTACACGAATTACGACTCCTTATCAAATAGTTAAAATCTGTTTTATCTCTGGCTTCTGCTGCCTTTGACAGCGCCAAGTGCGTAAGAGCGTTTACTGGCCCTTGGCTTGGCTTGGCTTCGCTTTTGTTGGCCAAGTTCAAAAGTCGTGGTGATTATATTTGTGACATGTGTGCGCTTTCGCAGCGCCTCTACGATTGACACACACACACACAAACACATGACACACACAATAGACTACATTCAAAGCCAGAAGCCAGTACAAACACAGAGCAGTTGCCACTTCCCAAAGCAATTACGCCACAATTTAAGCGTGTAAACAAAAAATTACAAAGTTGTTAGATCAAAATGGCAAACAAAATGCAAGTCATCGTCACTGGCGCCTCCAAAATGTCAGAAAATTGGTGAGAGGGAGGGGGTACAAGTAATTTGACAATTCGGCATAGAACTGCTAGTAATTATCACTATGACAGTGAATACTGGTTACTAATGGACCGAATATTTAAGAAAAAGTTGAAGTTCAATTTGAAGGGCTTAAGCTATATTATAATATTTATTTATTTATAGAATTTTCAATAGTATTAACATATCATAATTCATTCACAAAAAATAATGTCAGTGCATTTTAATACACAGAATCCGCTGAACCACAATTTGGATTATTCTCTTTAGAATTTATATAGCCTGATGAGGGATTAAAAAGTTTTATTTATAATTTGATTTATTTTTAGTTTGTAACAGCCTGGCTATAAGCGAATCGCTTATATCCTAGAAAGAATTGAATTTGAAAAAATTACCTCTAAACGTTTGCTTAATTTCAATTGTTAATTTCTGCAAATTTCCCACAACCGAAAGATAGTTTTTTTTAGCCGATTGTTCCTATGAGAGTAAAGTGATCCAAACTGGTTTGGTCTAATGTACTCCAATGTACTCCAATAAGCAGCACGACAACTGCTATCGATCACAAAAAAATATTTATCACGACACAATTATAACACACTTTTCAAAGGTTAAATAATTTGAAAATCTCTGACAAGTTATTCTATCGTAATTGTTCCATCTCACTGGTTTTTACTGTACCGTTTAAAGTGGTCACCTTTTCATTTTACCCCAACTCAATGTTAACAAACCACAAATAATGACATTGTTGAAAATCGATGTAGATGTAGATGTTGATGTAGATGTGGTTGTAGCTGGGAGAGTGTCAGTGAAAACAGATGTGGCGACACACATCATCAAGCTCCTAACACTTAATTGGTCAATTGGGCAACAGTTGGAACATGTTTTACCTATCGCCCTCCACCGTAACTCCCTTCCCTTCCCTTCCCTTCCCTTCCCTTCCCACCATACAAGTCGCAAGTGTTACCTTTCCAATAAATATTTGTTACGCACAAATAAACTTGTAGCGCGCGTTAGAAATTACGTTTGGTTGCCACATTTCCACATTTCGAGCAAGTGAACCGAAGCATGGCATAGAGGTCCTCTCGATATGGTGTATGACTGTGTGTGTGAGTGTGTGTTTGTGTTTTGGTATCTAATGCTTTATCAAATTTTGATAATCAGCGTGTTGTGTTCGTCTCTCGCCTTGCACTGGTCTTGTTTATGTGTTGATTTGTACACCCTGCAGTTGTTCTAGCTGAAAGAGGAGTATACATTTTAGGGGCTAGTATCAGAAATTTTGAGACTAATGCTGATATGGCGAAAAAAATTTTATTGTGAATTATCTTTTAAATTTAACTTCTAAAAATAAATGTACAAAGTGCTACGCATTTGCTGTAATCATTAAGCAGTGATTGCACCTATTTGGTTATCAATGTACAATTTTTGATATTGATTATCACCAAATACACGTCTTATAAAATTAATTAGTGCCATTGCAGAATAGGCCTTCTATATATATATATATATATATTTTTTTTTTTTTTTTATTTGTGAAACCTTTAAATATTCTATTTTTCCTGGGGTATGTTGAGGTCGGTCGCATTTTTGTATGATTTCCACTTGTTGTTTGCAGCGAACACAGAAAAACGACAAAATGTTTGCTTAATTTATCGCAGTAGCATCGCTCGAGCTTGTTCGAAAATTGAATTTAATTGGATGCCACCGAAGTGCCCCCAGAATTGTGGCAGCTGAAAGACTGAACGACTGAGCGACTGAGCGACGGACCGTCTGAAGGCTGTTGTTGTCCCCTATGCCGCCTAGTCATAATTTGGCAGCAGCCCCGATTCTGAAACGGGCTTCCTGTTTCTCCGACTGTTGCTAGCTGCTTATCACAACATTTGAATCAGTGTTCACACCTATTCAAATGACGAGAAGATGGGCTGATTGAATCGACCCGGGCAAGGCCCGTCCCGGGACTAATCTCGGAAGTCTTTAGCTGCATTTTGCGGGTAGTCAGACAAAAAGTGGAGTCGTTTTTTCTCTTGTCGATTATCAGTTGGGTTTTTGTCGTGGCCATCTCCCAGTTGCAGTTAGTCCCAGTATGGCCCATCACGTGTCTAATTTCTCGCTGGCCAAATAGTCCTTGCCGGATTGTGTTGTGCATTGTGTTGTGGTTGGTTTATCTTGATGCAGGCGCGCAAAAATGTTTACAATTTGGTAGCTCGTTTTTTTTGTCATTATTATTTCTTTTTTTACTCTGCTTGGCTCACAATTAAAAATGCTTTGCCAGACTGGGTTTTTGTCTTGGCTTGTTGGTGTCTGCTGCTGCTGCTGCTGCTGCTGGGCTGCGTTTCATTTTTCATGTTGGTCACTCAATTGTCTGCCAGAAAACGACTGATGCGACACATGCCAAAAGGTGGCACAGAGCCTGGTCTGTCCTGGGCTCGCCAGCACGGCAATCGGCGTTTTGTGTCAAATAACAAATAAATATCACGCATGGCCAAAAGCAGCAATCAAAGCCATCAACTGGCAAACAGGCAGATGCCAATGTGGCGATAAGCAAAGAGTATTGCACACATTTACCAAGGATACACTGTGTTTGTGTGTGTGTGTGTGTGTCGTCCTGGCAAAAACCAACTCAATGCATTGCAATGATAAAGTGGCTGGCTTTTGGTTGCTTTTGTTATGAGTTTGTTGCAATCAATGTTTGATTAACATGCGTTTTAGGTCTCAGAGCGTGTGTCTTGTTGGCCATCTCATATAAATGGTCAGCCCTAAGGCGCAACCATAATTATTTCATTATAGCCATTTCTTTCATCACAACTTCTGTGACTCGGTTGGTGTGTGCTGATGACGACTTGGCTGCTAGCTTATCGACTGGTCGCCATCTTAATTGTTTGTTGTTAAACACGCAGCTCGAAGCCAACAACAACAACTTTGGCCTGTAAACAGAGTCGGTCTTGGAATCCGAATCGGAATCGTAGTAGAAGTCGGAGTCGGAGTCGGGTTTTGAGTCCGAGCTGTGGTGTCTTGGCCAATAGATATTTTAGCTTATTGATTTTTTATTTGAATTTCGTCGTCAGCCGCTGATTTATTGTTGTCCAATTAATTTGTACGAGATGCTGTTCAGATTTGCCGCATTTTAAAGCCTGCTCAACCACTAATTCACATCAGTTAATTTAAAAAAAAAATTATATTCATTTCTAGCCATTTGCCTACCACAGAAAAAGCTTAACAAGTTAGTTAAAAAGCTATAAATGCATTTAATGCTTCGCGGAACGTATTTAAACTAATGTTTATAATTTGAATTAATTACTGATAAAAGATGTGTTTCAAATCGAAGTATGAAATGGAAACTTTGAGAGATTGGCAGGTCTGTGAAATAGATAAATGTGTTATAAAATAATTAAAATTTAAATAACTTGAATATTTTTTGTTTTTAATTTGATTAACATAGAATATGTTTAGGCTCCCGCTTGTAATTTAAGTTTACGATATTTATTTCTTATTCAACTCTAAACTAAAAGTTTTTCATTTGCTTTTGGCTATATTTTGTCCTTTCATATAATAACTGTAAAATTCTAAGAAACGGAAAATGAGCATTTTGCTTTTTGTGGTTTCATCAGGCACAGGATTCTCTCCATGGAATAGCATTGCTTGAGGGGCGCAATTAGATACCAAACAGTGGCCAAACAGTGGCCAGGTGTGTGTGTTTTTCATTTGTGGTCAATACTTAAAACACACACACATACACACACAGGCATGCGCATATTCAGCTCTATAGAAATGCTTGCCCCCTCCTCCCCCTTCCACTCTCCTAAATTGGCGCGTTGAGAGGCAGACAATGGCAATTGTGGCCGGCTGAGAATGTTGTCATATGTCGCCTCCGTTGTCGTCGCACGTCGGTGTATTTCATGTAAACAAATAACAAATTAAATGAAAATTTAAATAAAAGAGAAAACGCAGAGACGACCCGCTCACCCAAACCCAAGCCAGGGGCTGTCCTCGGGCCAAAACAAACGATTTATGTGGCGGGGCGAGGGCAGGATAAACCCAAAAACCCAAAAACAGAAAAAATCCCCGGCGCTAGACGGCGTCGTCGTCGTCGTCGTCGTCGCTTTGGCCCACGTAGGCGAAACCCCGCTGATCGAATCAAATAAAACGAACACACACATGGCAAGGGGGCAACAAAAAAAGAAAAGGACAATCAGAAGGTTGTCTGGTAGCAGGCAAGGATATCCACAGAACATACTCACACACACACACACACAGACACCTCTGTGTGTTCGTCCTCGGCTGCGTGTTAGCCAAACTAGGCGGGTGGCACTCGACTGTAATTGGGATTTGTATTGAGTTATTATTTATTGTCAGTGCGGGACCAAGTCAAAATAGAGAAATTATCGGATTGAAGTTGCCTGTGGCTCAAATTGCGTGTTGAATTGATTGATTTGGCTAAGCCAATCTCGCCTGTGTAGCCGGTGTTGCCTGTGTGGCCAGGCTCCTTTGCATGTCAATAGGTGCTAAAAATTGAGTTTGGCGACGACCAGGCGGAACCTGCTTGAAACTTAATTAACCAAACGCCGTCTCAGATATATCTGGCCACAGAAGCTATGCCACATCAAAAGATAAACGCACGACAATCAGTCACAGCTGCGGGGGAAGTGCAACACAAACGCAGACGCAGACGCAGACGCAGCTGCAACTCGCGACTTGCAACTCTCGCTAGTCTGGAGACTCCAGAGATATTTACATACTTACAAGGAAAGCAAGGAAAGGCTGCGCTGCAATGGCGATGATATATAAAAACACAAGAAATTTGACATGAACGGTGGAGATTTCAACGCAAAGATAGCGCCAAAAGATGCGACGACCGCTTTGCGAATGAGCATCTCAGAGCTGCTGGCTCCTTGAATAATGGCGGCCACGAACAGGACGGCCACGGGTTTTGGACCCAAGCAATTGTAAGAAAAACTCAAGAGGGTACCACATAAAACACACAACAGATGAGATGAGATGCCTTTGGGATGAGCGAGAGAGAGCTCAACTCGAACTGGAGTTTTGGAGTTGGAGTTGGAGTTGTAGTTGGTAGCTGACAAAAAGGTTCAACCCGAAAGATGGGATGCTTGTGGTTTATTGAAGAAGACGAGAAGACGACGCGATTTCTAGATTTGATAAGCGAAATCATTTGTGATAAAATAAATAATTGAGTTCGTTTGCATATCATGGGAAACATCTGCGGCTGCCACAAACATAAAGCAAGAGAAATAAGAAAACTAAACAAAAATAAATAAAAATAAATAAAAGTTAATAAATTCATAGGCATGCAGAATGCTCATAATTTTTGAATTGTGTCATAGATTAAAAAAAAAAAAGAACGTTTTCACTCAGACTTCAATCAAATCGGGCAGAAAGATGTTGTTCTTGGTGTTGTTATTGTTGTTGCTGTTGTTGTTGGTGTGTTACGGTTGCTGCCACCAGCAGCTATCGTCTATCAGCTATCAGCGACTATCAGACGGGGCGCACCTCATTGAGATAAAGCGTTAAAATTAATTATCGATATTGCTGCCACATTGCTGCGTTTCTGCTGTCAAATCTTTATCGCGTAATTGATTTCATAGCTACTGCGTTGCGTCGCGCCGCGTCGCGTTGCGTTCCGCTTAAATTACATGGCAAGCAGGGGCCCGCTGAGGCTCCACAAGCCAATTGCTTAGACACTCGAAGAAAACGATTGAAAAACTCCCAAAACAAAAATACTCATAAACACAATCAGTCGCAGTACTTTACGATTCCCTGCATTTCACTTCATATTTTATATATTAAGAAATTATTTGTACTTTCACATGATATGAAATAATTAATGGGAATATTTTTTATATTATTAATTAATTAAATTAAACATATTTATTTAACACACCTTTTGAGGGAATCATGAATTAATGTCTTTCTTTACTATATATTATAATATTCAGTATATAATATTATATGATATAATTATATTATTTTTAATAGGACAATTTTTTATATGCATTCAGCACTATTAAACATATTTATTTTACACACCTTTTAAGGGAATCGTGTTAGTAAGTACAAATTGAATTAATGTCTTTCTTTACTATATATTATTATATATTATATTTATTATATTATTTTTATATTAAATTTATACAAAACCAAATATTTTGTCTACATATTAAACTGAATATAACCAATTAGCTGAATAATCGCAGGGCATGCAATGACTTGATGGCGGGGATAGCAATTGGGGTAAGGCGTTAGAAAACATCTTGATAAGAAACTGTGATTTTTATTTTTCAAATGATTTTTGATTTCCTGTACAATTTTGATTAAAAACTCTACGAGTAGGTAGCTCCTCCATTTCCACTTTGAGCGCTTCGTCGCTTACGAATTGAAAACAAATTCTAATCAGTCAAAATTGAGAAATTTCTTAAAAATGGTTTGTTGCTTTTACTGTTGTTTTTATTATTGTTGTTGTTGCTGGCTGAAGTTCTTTGGAGAGCTGGAAATCTAATCACTGACAAGCTATGGCTGCCTGTATTTGATAGATAGTTTCAGGTGGCACGTCATTAGGCCCCACCATTTATTCTTGGGCCATTGAAACTGCTCCAAAGATTTGTGCCACCTGATAAGCGGCGTGCCAAGCACAAAAGCTGTCTACATATAAACACACTTATATTACTTAAATATATGCCCGTCGACTGTCATTAGTTTAGTCAAATTTACCTTAAGTCTTCAAGATATATACACTTTCCGATCCTGCCTCTGAGAACCCCATAATCCTTATACAAATATTCACGGAGCACCACGTGTCGTTTCGTCGTTTTGTCGTTTCGTCTTTGTGTCTGGTGTAATTAAAACTTAAAACGCTTTTTGTTTTGCAAGCAGCTCTTGAACCATTGTTCTTGAACCAAAAAGTTCAGACCACCCCGCCAACACTCCACAGCTACTCCACACGTCTCAGCAGAAGGAAAAAAGTAACAAAAAAAATACATAAAGAAACTGAAGTGTTTTCATTGTGCAAATTCCAATGGAGAGCGTGCGACTTCTCTTGCCAATGAAAAAAAGGGGCTGCCACAAACTTTTCGACCCCGGCAAACAGCCCACCCCATTGTGGCACAACGCCTGTGCTGCAGGAACGACCTACAGCAGCACTTGGTGCTTTGAGTTCAAGTGGTGCAACGCGCGTGCCTGGTGAGCACCTCCTGGCAGCCTGGCAGCCTGGCAGCCTGGCAGCCTAGCACCGCCAAGCCTGCCTCAAGTGCCCCAATATGTTTCAACTTCGAACCGTATAGCACATGCCACCGCATTATTGGCAGGATACGAGCAGGAGCAGGAGCACCCAGGACAGCATATCGAAGCCATTTCGCACATGTGCCGTTTGCATATTTCACTTTTCAATACGTGTTGGCAACTGATTTTAATTACATTCTTATCAGAATTTGAGCATTGGCCTTTGAGGCAGTGATCTATCCATTCAAACTGTCGACTCTACAATTAGTTGAATGTGTTTGACTGATAATAATTTTAGATTATCCACAGACAGAGGGGCCAAAAAGGTATAACTAATTACTTCAAAAACTTTCTTAAAAATGAAAAACTTAAATAATATTTTATGCTTTATTTTTTTTATTATGAAATGTCATAATTTTTTATTGCATTTCATTGTCAACCATGATTTAAAGTCAAGATTCGATTGAATGAAATCGGTTGGCATCGATAGCGTTATCGATCCTACCTGACCTGAATGCACCTGTAACTTTAGTTTGTGCATAAATCATCAATGCAATGGCAACTCTAACAACAACAACAACAACAAGAATAACAACAACAACAACAATCTTAAGGGGTCAGTAGAAATCTACCATAATAAACGCCCGCAGCGCCGTCTCTTTGCCAGCAGACCTTGAACCTCAGTGATCGGAGATGTTAACCAGGAATTTATAGACTCGACCTGCCTCTACCACTGCCCCTGCCTCTGCCTCTGCTGCCTGTGACGAAATATTTAGTCGAAAATATTGTCCCTAATGCTGGCGCCAGACAAGTCTTATGCTGATGATGATGACAGACTTATGCAGCATACACAAAACAAATCCAACCTGTCACACTAACGACTTCTGCGAAGACAATGCCCAGCCTCTGTCTCCCTGGCCAGGTCTCTCTCTTGGCTCAGATCTCAGCCCTCAGACTCGGGCGCAGTTGCAAGCACAGTTTGCACTGCACGTTGCACGTTGCTGGTTGCAGGTTGCAGTTTGCTGTCTTTGTCTATAAGCCAAAAGTGTTGCACTACTTTTGAGTTCTTAGAGACAAAAGGCTATATGGTTTTAGGCGCGCGGCCCTTTGTTCCCCATGCTACTGCTGTGTGGGTATATATATATATGTATATATATATATATATATAGAAAGTAACTATGAGTGTGTGGCAGCATTGTGTACATATATTTTATGGTGCAATTCTTTTGTGTGCCAGCACTTGCCGAAGGCAGGCCAATATTTTTATTACCGCTTGTTGGAAATTTATGAAATACAAATAGCGGACCGCTAAGAGTTATGACCCGGCGCTAGGACTGGCCCAGAAGGCTGTGAAAGGCATTTGGCAAGTGCATACAAGCATTATGTCCATAAATATCACGCTGTGATCATGCATGGAGTGCTAGGATAGATCTTCCAGGCAACATTTTCCTGACTGGCGCCAGGATTTCAAAGGGATAAGCTCTAAAATAGGGTTTAAAAGCCGTACACAGCAGAGATTTCAAATTTTATGATCGATTGATATTATTGAATTCAACTCAATTTTGTTTATTATCTACTAAATTGCTTTGACTTGAGTTATCTACAAAGGCGATTCTTGATTATTTTAATATATACACTGATACCATGGCAAAATCATGACTCACTTAAAAAAAAACCACTTTTAAAATAGATTGTACAATTATTAATTATAATATATATATTTATTTATATATATATAAATATATAGATTTATTGTTACAATTATTAGTTTGATTGACGTTTGCAAAGTCATCAATCGATTGATCTTTAAAAATTCAAAGTTTTATGCTTAACATTTTGTTATAAACACGAATTTTTTATTGACTCACCTTTTTTTTATTTAATTCAATTTTTTTGCTGATTTCTTTGATATGAATAAGGTGTCAAGAAAGAGCATCTAGCTGACTTATTAGGAAATAAATATGATAAATAGTTTGATCTACATATTTGATAAAAGATGGTCAACAGATTGAACTGTAAACTTAGTGTTCATCCGAACTGTGTGTTGAATACAAAACTGTTTGGTTTTTTTTATTTGGTTCATTTCTCAGATCTTCCGTTTATCAGGCTGATAAGGATCATGGCAAGACTCAATTTTTCTTTTACATCTGCGTCGACGATTTGTCTAGCTGTGTCTCAGAGCAGAGCACTGGATGCACTGAACCAGATTCATTTGCATTGATAGGCAAATCCCTGCGTTTATGAACTGAACGATTTCCAATGAAATCTGATATGATTTGTCCGATTTTTCAGCCTAATGTGCAGGTCATCAGATCGGAGGCGCACACAACGCCTCCTGCACACGATAAGCACTTGTCGGATCGGCAATCTCCAAATCTCGCTATCAGTGTACAAGATCTGCAGAAAGATCTCTGCCACTCCCGATCCATAGAGTGACGCCGCTGATCGAGAATGATAGGCACATTCCTCAAGTCCGAGTACGAATGCGAATCGATGTTTTTGCTAATCCTTCTGCTCACGCTCGGCTAACGCCCCGCACAGACGCAGGCTGAATGAGTGAGGGAGACAGAGAGAGCTAAAGGGAGAGAGAGAGGAAGGTCGAGTGTCTGCCGCCGTTGTGGCTTTATGCTAATGATCGAGCCAGCGCCGACCAAAAACTAGACCAGGCCGTAGCCGCAGTGCAAAAACCACTCAAACGCTCATTGTCTGGGCGATTGTTTCATCAAAAATTCTGTTGCGCCTAAATATTGCAAATCTCTGCCTGCTGGCCATCCATTGTTTTGGCCAGTGCGCAGTGCCCAGTTTGGCTTGGCTTGGCAGTTTGGCTGCTTGGCTGTTTGCCTGGTTGCGAGTGCGAAAAAAAATCTCTTAATCGGCACTGGCGACAGCATTCAATGAGTTCTGTGTGTGTCTGTGTGTGTGTGTGTGTGAGTGTGTGTGCGACGCCGTGGCTTGGGCACTTGAAACATGACAATATCAATTTGTACGTACAATGGCCTAATCTGATAATCAGTGCAAACATGTCCTTTGTGTCCATTGTGCGTGAAACAATGAAAACGGCATAGTTGTGCGCCAGGATTAAGTGCTAGTCAGCCAGAAACACCAAAACCAGAACTAAAGCCAATACCAGGCTGGCCCAAAACATACAAATGTATATATATAGATATATATAGTGAATCTATGCTGCAATGAGCCAAGTTCTTCACTTATTTTCGTCTCTTTTTTGGCAATTTTGGCGTTGAACCGACTTCTGGCTTGGAGTTGGGCCAAATGGAGAACTAACTGGCCACCAACTAAGCTTACAGTTCATTATGCGGCATATAAAATGATTAATGTGCATTTTATGTTAATATCTTTGTGGATGCTGGCTCGTAAAAATCACTCACAGACCGATCATAAAAGGCGACACAAAAGTTGTGTTTTTTACCCATAAAAAACGAAAATCGAAAAACGAACCAAACAAGGTGAAACATGGTTAGAGAGAGAGAGAGGGAGGAGGGAAAGATGATCGCCGTTGGTAACTCGGGCCTGGCATGTCAATCAAATGGAGCTCGTCGTCGTCGCAGCAGCCACATAAAAATGATCGACAACAATGACACTTTGGGCGGCAGGAATGCCACGGATAAGCATCTCACAGATACAGAGGAGAGCAGCGCCAGTTTGTACGTTCATTTATTACGTTGAGGGGGGGGGGGGGCACAAGGGGGCAAGTAGGTGTGGCTACTGAATTAATAAGCAGCAAAACTCAAATTAAAATCAAAATAAATACAAAAAGAATACAACAAGAAAATCATAGCAAATGCAGTTGTAATTGTTGTTGCAACAGACGTAATTAATGAGGCAAGTGGAGGCAAGAGGGTTGCTGTGTATCTGTTAGACACAGTACGAGTCGAGTGTCCTCTGTAGGAGGAGGAGGGGGTTTCGACCACAAATTGAGTCGTTTGACACCCCACGAATTAGTTGCGTAATTGAGTCATAAAAACAAATGTGCCAAATGTTCACAAAAACATTCGTACAACTTGCGGCACGAATAACAATTGTGCGCAATTGCATTAATTGTATTGCAGTTGGCACAACAAAAGCGACGGGTTGTCCCTGCCACAGAATGGTCTTTGCATATGCTGCGATTTGAGATGCTTCCTATTTTTTTTTTTGTAATTTCCCAACATCATTTTGGCCAAAACTCGATAAGCGTCCACTCAATTATGTCATATCGCAAATGGTTAAATGGAATTTTAACTCGATTTGATTATGTGTGTGCATGGCATATATATATAAAAAAAAGTGCTCAAATTATATTATATAATTTTTGGGCTTACCTTTTATGGGCGGCCATTAAAAATGAAAACGACAAACGCCGCTGACTCAGATTTATCGCATTGCTGTGCACGCTATAAAGCAACAAATAAATTTAAATACTAATAATAATAAAAAAGGCGGCGAGTTGGCCAAAACACAGGAGAGAACCTCACGCATGCTCCTCCACCAGCTTCAGCTCCAGCTCCAGCTCCAGCTCCAGCTCCTTTTCCAGCTCCTGTTTCAGTTCATATTCTTCGCAGCAGCTAAATGCTTTTGGTAGCATCCATTCCATTCATCCTTCAAAGGATAAAGGATAAAGGAGCACCCATTTATGGCCAGCAATTAAATGGCCTGCCATTTGTTTTATTATAACGCACAGCGAGCGCCGTTCACATCAGCATCAGCGATAAGACCAGTTTTATTATTATCCTTCTCTTTGACTTTGTTGGTAACGAGGGGTGCGGTGGGGAGGGGGTGGGGGGGGTGGTTGTGTTGCTTGGGGAGGCTCTGTTACACATTAGAATAGGCAAAGCGAACACAAGACAAGGCCATAAAAAGTCGCAATGCGCCATAAAAACAGTTAAAGCCAAGACAAAAGTCGCATGCACAACACACCTACACACACCCTTATACACACACACAAACATACACACTCACTCACACTGTGTGTGTGTGTGTGTGTTTGCGGTGCTGTGTACAAATTAAGTCTTTCTACATAAACAAACGAGCTCATATCCCAGCAATGTGGATAGACAATTATATTTATTTACAGACCCACAAAAATGCTGGCCAAAAAAGGATAAACTAAAAAATACTCTTTAATACTCAACCAACTCAACTCAGACCATGAATTTACATGTTAATAAAAAGCTCTAAAATGATGAAAAAATCCAGCAAATCATAGCAATTACGAATTTCTTAGTACTTAATCTTTATTGTCAAGCTATAAATTTATAAGGGAGAAAATATATGTTTTCGAGCCCACAAATTACATTATCTCTGCAATAATTCTCTGCAACTAATTCAAGTCTCTGGGCATGCCCTGTAAACCTAAGCAAAGTGGTATTTTTATGCTACATATAAAATAAACAAAACGATGGCTAACATTTTCTCTGCCTCTCCCTCTCCCACTACCTCTATCCTCTATCTCTATCCCTTTTGGCCAACATTGAAGCATGTGCAAAGTAGGTTGTGCAAAATCGCACACAACATAAAACATTTTTAATGCCAAGCAACAAAAAACAAAAAAAAAAAGCGAGAATAACAACAAAAACAAAAACAGTTAACAGCGCCGCAAAAAAATAAGAGTCGCAAAAAATGAGCATAAAAATGGCAGCTGGCAAAAGAAAATGGCCGACCAGGCTCCAGTTGCCGTTCCATGGCATTTCTGCTGCTCCATGAAGCCGCCCACATTGCCACACGGTCACACAGCATACACAGGATATTGTGTAAAAAGGATTAATGTGCCCTTTTTGTTTTAATTGTATTGGCCCGCACAGAGGCAGAAAGCAGAGAGCGCAATGCCCAAAAGCGTCCAAAAATCTACGTATAAAATATCCTCGTAAACTATGCCATAAAAATGTCAGAAACTCCTTGAGTTATGTGCGTGGTTGTGGCTTGTGTGGCGCCTCGGTACCCACCCCCCACCCCCCCCTCGTTTCTCACGCAAAGTATGGGGAAACCCTTTTGTTTTTTAAGTTATATACGGCTGTAAAAGAATTTATTGCTATATTATATAATAGTGTGAATTAAAGAAGCAGCATGAGGCAGTAAAGAACGAGAAACGGATTAATTCTGGTTGAAATTCTAAAAACCAAGTTGAGCCAAAAAGCACATCAAATCTGCAAATGCGAATGCAATTGAGACATTTACAATGAGGTGATTTGGGCTTATTTATTATATATATTGTCCCAGGCCAAATATCGAAAAAAGCATTTCAAATTGGAGAGTCAATTTTGCAGTTCGGAGATTATTATTTAATATATTATATATTATTTATTATTATACATTAATTGCCCATTAATAGAGGAAAACTTTAATACAAATGTTAAGTTTTTTATTTGGAAATTCAATGATGATGGCTGCATGTGATGCGAAGTAAAACAAAATTGCATTGTTTACTTAAAAATGTTTGTTAAATTGTGTTAAGACAGATCAGAATTAAATCAAATTATAATTGTATATTCCTTGTGCTTCTAATTTAACTTAAATATTAGCCATAAAACTTTACGTATAGTTGCAACAATTCCTATCACCTTGCGGCCCACAAGGCATCGCTTACCCACTGTGTTTTAGTTATTCTCTGGCGATGGTTGCATGCAACACAAAGTGTTTGTTGGCGTCTGTGTCGCCTAGTTAAACATCTCTCATTTATATGCGACAGCTAAAAGCAGCCACAGTAGCAGTTTAGCTGTCCGCACACGCAAATTTTGTGGCGCACACCTGCCCCGGACTCGGGAAGTAGTTGGAAGCTGCCTGGCAGAGCGAAGCCTTACTTTAATTTATGGCGCTTGTCATATTTTATTAGACATGGCGATTAATTAAAGTGTAGAGCTCGAATACGCTGTCGGTGCCCCGGGGCATCGCCCGTAGCCCGTAGCCCAGCACACCAAACCTGGCTAATTGAAAAGTGGCCCAGGAAACTGAAGGTTCGTTGAGACGACAACAGCTTATTAAAAACGCAAACATAAAGCCTAAAACACACAAGTGTACTTTGAAGTGGCCTTCCCAAATGCACTGGGGCTAATCAATGTGGCCAAGACAAGTCAGCCAGAAATAAGAGAGGCCACTCAATGGTCGAGTCATCGATATTAGCTCAATTCTGCGTAAACTGGCGAGTCGGAAAAAATCGCCGATCATTGCAGGAGCGGCTTTGAGTTGAGTGGCAGGCAGCAAACACACACACACACACACACACACATGCACACACATAAAAGCAACAGAGAAATATTTAAAAAATAAATTGAATTTAGTGCAAGTCATGAAACGAAATGCACTTCACGCCCAAAATGGGGCGTGGCACATCAAGGCGCAGGCAGGAGCAGGAGGAACAACTCGAAGCTGGGGCCAAACTGAAGTGCCCGACTGACACACATGACATGCTAATTAAAAGTCCACAAACAGCCGCCGGAGTCAGCACACGGACAGACCGACAGATGGACAGACGCAGACAGACACTTGGAGAGCGAGACAATAGATGTCAGTGACTGCTCTCGCTCTCTCTCTCTCTCTCTCTCTCTCTCTCTCTCTCTTTCTCTCTTAAGAGTCATTGCTTTTGAGTCATCTATCATATTTTGACTGCAATTTGTCAACCGCAATTACGTGCACATTCCACATGAAGTCAATGTGGACTGTATCCCGGACTAGTTTACTTGCAGCCCACGCATTTCCCGGTAATCTCAATCCGGAGTGAAGCAGCTCCAGTTGCTCTGCTCTGCCCTGCTCTGCTCCGCTTTGATATGCCATCCACTTAATTACATGGCTTATTGTCATACGCCTATTCGGCTTATTATCCAAACGCAAAAGTGCGCGGCCCTTAACTGATCGAACTTGTGATCGAGCCGCGATAATCAGCACGGACAGAACAAGTAGAGAAATAGGCTATCTACGAATAATCTATACACTTTTCATCGCAGTTATAATCCACAATTAAGTCAGCTCTAAGTAGAAGAGATTTCAGGTTTGGCATATGCTCAATTATTATGTGTTGCAAAAATAAAAAAACACCAACAAAATATTAAATCATTTAAGAACTTAATCTGCATAAATATGTTTGGGTAAATTATAAAATTTGCAATATAAATTATAGTCTTATAAATTAATTCAAATGGATGAGGCAGTGAAACAACTGTCCATCATCGAGAGTATTCTCAGTGAACAAACCTTGGCAACTGGGCGCTGGGGCGTTGTTGAGATCCATTGATCAAAAGCAAAGCAGGCCAGCCTACCTACAGATACAGATACAAACAAACATACATATATACATACCTACATACATACATACATACATCTACTTATATAAAAGTATATTTTTCATGTTTATTTTGTTTTGTTGTTGTATTATTTTTTTTTGTGTTTGTTAACGTTGTCACTCGGTCGTAGGCGAGAATTTCCGATCAACAGGCTATGATCGACGGCAGCAGGCCACGCCACAAGATCCGCAGCAGCGAGTAATATATATATATATATATATATATATATATATGTTTGTATGTTTGTATGTTTATGTATGTTTATAAGATGGATCGTTGACGAAGCCACACAGCGTGTTGATTTATTCCCCATAGACTCTTGACTAGCTGGCTAACTGACTCGACGAGCCTCATACTTTTACTATATGATCTGTGCCACTATAATAAAATAATAATAATAATAATAATAATAATAAGCAGTCAACTGGCAACGCCATGAAAATTACGATTTTATACTAAAATGGTTCCGTATTTAATGGGGTTGCTATCGAATTGTAAATGCCCTACAGATATCATTTTTATATTTCATATTTCCAACTAGAATTTTGTATATTATTATTATTAATAAAACAAATAAAAAAGGTATCTACTTATTTTGTAGAATTTTTCATAATATTATTATTGTTAATAAAACAAATATAAAAGGTTTCTACTTATTTTTTAAGCAACATGTTTTGTTTATTAAATTCTCATATAACAAAATTTATTTTAAATCCCATAATTAAATAGGATCGGCTGAACTATTTACAGATAGTAATGTATTATTGTAAATTGAACAAATTTACTAAAACATTGCATTATGCAATTTATCGTAAGATCTTTATATAAGTAATATATATGAAGCACTCAGAGTACTTTTTAAATTATGCACATATATTGTTTACCTATAACAAATAAAGCACACTTAGAAAAACATTAACGATACAAACGAGTACGCAACTCCCTCTTAAGAAACATTTACAAATGTATGTGTGTACGTATGTATATGTTTACTAATACACACACAGCGATTCTATTTTCGTATGCAACTCAGGATTGTCGCTTGCTCCTCGGCGTTGACATCGACGACATCGTTGATCATGCTTCCAACGACGATTGTTGTTGTTGGCGATGATGATGATGTTGTTCCTGCTGTTTGCTGCTGCTGCTGCTGCTGCTGCTGTTGCTGTTGCTGTTGCTGATCGTGGCTGAAGGTAGTTTCGGGCGCGACAAGAATAATTACAAATGTCACATGAAATCGACGAGCATCATAAATCAAATCAAATTATAATTAAGCATATTTGATCAGTTTGTCTGACTCTGACTGCCTCTGTCTGCTTATCTGGCTGGAGCCTTCCAGCAGTCCGCCAGTTAATGGTAGCCACAAATCGACCTTATCGATTGTTCTTACATACATATAGACACACATATATGTATATATGTATGTAGTTTATGTGTACCTCTTGGACTGTGGCTAGGCTGTGTAGTTTTGTTGACTTAAGCATTTCGACTTATTTGGCATAAGTAATTGAATTTGTGTTTTTGCTTTTATTGATATTGTATTGCTGATGATGTCGCAAGGATAATCGCTGGAAATTCATTAATTTCCAAGGCCCGTTTGTCTCTGTTTCACTCCTTTTCTCTTTCTCTGCCTGTGTGTGTGTGTGTGTGTGGGGGTTTGTGTCATAGTTTTTCAATATTTGCTTTTAATAACATTAATTTGTCTGAATCACAAACTGGAGTTGTTGTTTCTGACTGCTTTTGTATTCGGCTTAGCTGCGTGTTTGTTTTGACGCGGATAAAGTTGACATATCTGATAATTTGATTAAGTGTGTAACAGACTGTCGCTATGTGTGTGTGTGCGTGTGTGTGTGGGCACGAGTCAAAATTATTTTGTCATTCCAACAATCGACTTGAAATTATAGCTTAAAGTTTTATTTCTTTTGGTACGCTTTAAGCCAAATTCAGTAGACTTTTATGGCAATCATATATTGCACAATTTATCAGTGCAAATAAAAGCAGCGTAAAGCGAAATAAATATACGAGCGGCTCATATGTTTCCAGCACACACACACACGGAATAGAGAGAGAGAGAGAGAGAGAGAGAGAGAGAGAGAGAGAGAGATGTAGCATTCAACTAGGAAATTTATGCTTAGATTTAAACATTTGCAAAACGAAAAGTCATAAATTACTTCCGTTGGGGAAACGACAGCAGCAGCAGCAAAAATGAAAGAAGAAGAAAATAAAGAAGCAGCAGCAGCAGCAGCAGCTTTTGGCATTAGCCAAGAAGTCAGCAACAGCAGCAACAGCAGCAACAACAGCAACAACAACAACAGCAACAATAACAATGACAGCGACAAGGATGCGCCTGAGCAATCCACATGAAAAATCTTCATTTTACGATTCTTGGCGCACAGCAAACATACTTGATTCAAGGAGCACCAGCAGCAGCAGCAGCAGGAGGAGGAGGAGCTGGTGTAGAAGCTGCACAGGACGAGGCTAAACATATCAAACAGAGAGCTAGGCACAGTTACAGCATTGAGATAAGCGCTGCCAAAATCAGTGGCATGTATCTTATGGATACAGCAGCCATTTTTATTGTAGATTTACTTCTTAGGTGGATACCAACGTAATTGTAGCAGCAACTGTTGTTGTTGTTGTTGTTGTTGCTGCTGCTGCTGCTGCTGCTCAGCATTAAAATAAATATGTACAAATGCGCAGATAAATAGATAGCGTAGCCATGTGATGTGCCTCCTGAAAGGATGACAGGGCAGCCAGCAACAAAAATGGCGCACAGGAGACGCATACACACTCCCACACACACACCCACACACAGAGAAAGAAAAAGACAGCTCATACACACAACATTTATATTTCAGCGGAGAAAGCTCGTATATTATCATAAAACAAGTTGCTGGATGCGACGAGAGAGGGCTGCAACACTGAGCCAGAGGGCTGAGTGGGTGTGGTGTGGTGTGGTGTGTGGAGGGGGGATGTTGGAGTGTGTTTGGGTTGTGCGCGCCGGTGGAGGTGGGGAGGGCAAGCGGGCGTGTGATGCGCAAAAGTCGGGTCGTAAATCTTTGCGATAACATTTTATGCGAAACATTTCTTTTTCTGGTCCAGAGGGAGCTACAACGAGGCAAGGACACCCACACCAGTCAAAGGTCGGCTGGGGGCTGGGGGCGGTGCTGCTGAGGGGTTGCTGTGGTTGCTGCTGCGTTTAACATTGGCAATCGCACGGAAAATGGCGCGTACAGTGTGCTCGCTGTTTTTGGCCAGCTAAAAGCAGGCAAAAGGAACAACAACAACAATAAACTTTGGGCCCGTGACTTGTGGGCAGGTTAGCATTGGGGCTGGTAGCACATTGTGGTTGTTGTTGTTGTTGTTGTTGTGGCACAACAGGGGAAGTCGACTGTTGTTGTCACGTTTTTATTGTTTTTGTTGTATTGCCAAGCGGATAACTGAAAGGAGGCTGGTAGTGGTGGCTTAGGAGCTCGCTGCTCGGTTTGAAGAATTTATGGCTTTCAGAGATGTATCTATGTGCCACACAGAGGGTAGCGGCAGGGGCAGGGGCGCGGAGGGAGGGCATATTCGGGCACAATAGAGAGAGTGCGCTGCTTTGGCTGATTGTAGAAATCGTTTGAAGCGTCACTCAAGTGCAACCTGCCACAGGCAACGCAAAAGTGTTGACTGCCACCACAGCGACATTTCAATAATTTTCCCCTACTTACTTTTCATTTCTTTTGCTTGGTTTTATTTTTTTTTTGGCACAATGGCAATGGCCTGATGAAAAACTATGTCGAGTGCATGTCACAACAATAAACAAACAACAATAGCACAAAGAAAGAGGAGAATCTGTGGCTGCCACTTGTAGACGATAGCATTAGAGAGGAGCAATTGATGTGGGCTCATCGAATATATAAATAAATATAAATAAATATATTAAAAAATTCTATTACAGAGAGTATTTCAGATCAGAGATTTTCAGAGAGAGTTGTTGTCATTGGCTTAATATTCTTCAGTCCAATAATAACAAGGCTTTCTTTAAAAATATTAGAAAAATTCATTTGCAATGTATAAAATGAAATGTTTTATTTGTGATATATTAATATCCAAATAGATTGCTCTTGATTTAATAAAATATAATTGAAATAATAATTAACAACTGTCTAATCTACTCTAAATGAATACACTTAGCGATTTGTGGTTGTCATCTCTAAATGGATTCATTTTGGCTCAGTGTGTAATTCTACGCTCCTCAGCAATCGAGTTTTTTATTTTCTTTTTTGATGCAGTCACACAAAAGGATGCGCAGCTTCAAAGCAAATGCAACTCAAACGACAGGACCAAAATGAGTACAACAAATCGGACGATGATGTGACAGTTTTTCAACGTAATTTTCATAATTTTCCCTGCATTGTTATGAAAAGGAAAATAAACTCTGGTTGTTTGTTGTTGTTGCTGTTGTTGTTTAAGTGCCTAAAATCAGAGTTTTTCGTTGTTGTGTTGCCAAAGATAAAACGCATTTCATCGACCATTTATTCAACTTTTCTTTTTTTAAAGGATTTGTCAGGTGTAGAGGATTTCCCATTTTGTCGAATTGTTCTATTTTGTGGGAGTAGGGATTCTCGAAAGGATTTCATGTGAAATTATCATAATTGAAGGCAGGACCGCTCAGAGGAACATTTCAAAAGCCGTCAAAATTGTAGAAACATTTCCCATTATGCTGAAATTGCCATAATTTTAATTAGAAGCTGAAACGGCCACGCGCAACTTTCTCACAGTTAAAATGTTGAGATTTTGACTGGGCCAATTAAATAACCATCAGCTTGGCCAAGTTTCCCAGTTTCACAGTTTCCCAGCACCAATTTGCCGCCTGCTCGATCATAAAAATTGCAATAAAATTATGCGCTTAATTTTTGCATAACAACATTTGCTGGCCACGCTCCCAGTCTCTGAAACTGTCACAACAAATCAAAACATTGTGGAGCGATGGTGTTGGCGATGCACTAACCCTTAACGATGCACAAATTGCTGTTGGCAGCAGCAACAGCAGCAACAGCGGACGCTGCACGGACAATAAAATATGAAAATCGATTCGCTGCGGCTGGTAAAGAGTAGCGGGTAACAAAAGTTATCCACCCAGGACATTTCTTTGCTAATTAGCTTGTCTGCCGATGATGTTGTTGTTGTTGTTGTTGCTGCTGCTGCTGCTGCTGCTGTTGCTATTGTGCATTGTGTCGGTCGTGTATAATTGCTGCGGTTTGTTCAAATAATTGCGCATGCAAATTTCTGTTAAGCACGCCCAATCAGTGCCTCTGTCTCTGTGTGTGTGTGTGTGTGTGAGAGTGTGTATATATTTACTGGATTTTGGAGAGTGTATTCTATGCATGTCCTATCTTCGATCTGCCTCCTGTGGCTTCTATAATTATTTAGCTGGCGACAACGCCCGGCAAGGATGAGAATGGCACTTTGAATTTGATGTAATTTGGATTTGATGCATTTGTATATATGCCTTCAGGCTGGTTGAAACCCACTTCCACCCGCTCGCCCCTTAGCCTGCCCCGTGTTCCTTACACATCTGAGACAAACGTGCGATACATGACATATCTTGTATCTGAGCGCTGGCAATCTTATCTCAATTGTGACCGGGCAAAATCCCAGTTGGCAATCAACCGCCACAACCACTATTATTACCACCCCCCAAATTGTAGCCTGCAACTTGGTGTTGCACACTGTCGCTGTTGTCTTTTTTTTGTGTTTTTGCCATTTGAGCGAGCGACAGCTTTTGGTAATTTAATAGAACGATGCGATCGACGATATGAAAAGAGGATTGTGGATTGTGGCTGCTGCTTCTGCTTCTGCTCCTGCTCCTGCAGGATTTGTCGGCATTAAGCGGCAGTTTGAGTTGCCTGATTTTTGGTTTTGGGGTTGCAAGTGGTGGTTAGTCTGCTATATATGTATGTGCGGGTATGTGTTGCGTGTGTGTGCGTGGGTGGGTGGATTGCTATAATCTGGTGGTAAAATCACTGCCCAGCCACTTTCATTGGCATTTTGTGGCATGAACAATTGTTGCAAATTTAAGCACAATTATTATTGTCAAATGCTACCCGCTGTTTGTTACTGGGCTTTTATCAACGCTGCACTGTTGAGATGAAGTCAAGCGGCAATTTTCATTAAAATGTTCCCATTGTTTTTAAACTGACTGCGAATGAGCAATAATAAAAGCCACAGCCTCGACTTAAAAACAGCAAACAGCAATCCAATCAAAACGACCAGCAACAAAAACAGAATCAGCCAACACACTTCGAAAAGTTTTCTGTGACAACGCTGACTGATTGCTGAGCCCGCAGCAATATATACGATTTCTTTTTTTTTTATTTTGTTTGCTCGCCTTCCCCTTTTCACCTGGCGTGCACAGGTGAAAAGTTAATCTGCTTGCGCTGCACGCTTTGTCGAGCAAAGCTCGAAAGGAATACAGCGCTAAAAAAACGACTATAACAATAACATATCGTGAAAAATTGATAAATGTCAAGAGAAGAGCGAAAGCTGCAAGTGAGTGTGATTGTGTGTGTGTGTGTGTGGGTGTGTGTGGGTGGGGAGCGGTTGTTTTCCAAATTCAATCAACATACAAATGCAATTATCATGGAAAACAAAAGCGACAGCTTTCGTTGTTGATAACAAACAAAATGGCGACGTCAAAAGATGCGCCACAATGGAAATTGAAATCAAACAGCAAAAGGATTGCAGCAGCAGCAGCAATACCAATAAAGGCACAGATTGTTGGATTTCGATGATGAGCTCGCCCGAGTTGACCGGCAAATAATAAACAGCTACATACATCTGTCGCCACCGCGAGCACTGCTTGACGCGCACTGCTTGCTGCACCGAATTGCTTGGCTTGTATGACAAGGCTCGAGTTGGAGCGAGATCGCTATAGCTGTTAAGGCTTGTGCTCTCTGTTTTAAACTCGCCATTTTTGATTTGGGCGGCGTTTGGCTGACGCGCTCTCATTGGCCACGGGCATGCGCAATGCGACCCGCACATCAATGCTGAATGCTGAACGGCGTTGCAGATGTTCGTTGTTGTCGAACTGAAAGAAATTAAAAATGGTACATTTAGCAAACAGCAGCAAGAAAACTTTGCCATGCCTTTCTCGTTGCTCGTTTCGCTTTTATTGTTTGCTGCAGTTTTCTTTTATAATTTTTGGTCACACAGCTGTCACACACGTACACACACACACACGCACACACTAAACTGAGAGAGTCAGAGTGAGATACTGAGCGAGAGAGATAGAGAGCGGAAGAGGGAGGAAAGGAGACGGCGGCTTGCATAATTTTCTATGCAAAGTTCAGTGAACGTCAAAAATATTTGCATTGGGCTGCTGCTGTGTGCTTGTGTGCTTTTGTGTGTGTGTGTGTGTGTCATCTTTTGTCTCCATTAGCTGCCTAAAGCAGCAAACAAACTCACACTCTCGCACACATTCATTTACATACATATATACATATTCGCACGCTGTGTTTGTAGCACTTTTTGCTATTTGCATCAGTGATAAGCGTTGCGTCTGCTTTATGCGGGCCAAAACGTCGACAGCTGCAGCCTTTTAGGCGCACACACACTTACACATATCCATGCAAATTGTGTTATGTTTACTTTTAGATGTCCTTCTGCAAAATGTTTGAATCAATTCATTTAGCTGGCAATTTTAACAGGTTTTTGCTGGTGCGCATCGCGTTAATTGCTTCATTGAAACAAGTTGAAAACTGACAACTGGCAACTGTCAAAAACTTGCTTATTAGGTGCCAACGGCCAATGGCCTACATTTATCACTGCTGTCACTAATACATGTTTGTTCCGCGTCTCATTAAAATCGCAATTAAATTTAAATGACAGCGTCGAGTGGTGCATTCTGGTTTTTGGGCCGAGTAAAAGCAATTTATTACGCTTTTGCTATATCGAGACACCAAACATAAACCTCAATTCATAGTTAATAGTAACCGAAAAACTAGTCATTAAATCTAATCACAGCTAAAAGGCACTTAAACATCGCACTCGCTGATACAAATCGAACCAAATTAGAATGTCGCCAATGGGCAGTAGGCAGTGGACTACTTAAAATGATCTCATTAACAGGTATCCACAATCGACGAGAAGAAACTCAGTCGACAATCAGCAACCAAATCATTAAAACGGTTAAAGAAAGTGCTGAGCAGGCGAGTGAGCGGACTGAGCAGCTCGGTGAAATTAGGCGATGATGGTCAGCTCGTCAGGAGCGGCAAAATGTCATAAAAATCAAAGTCTATAGCCGCCAGAGGCTGCTGCGGCCGAAGCGAATTCTCAGGAAAACGCATTAAATTGCCAAGTGACAAATGAAGTAACTCAAATCATGCCCCAAAGCGGAGCACACGCATCAACTAAAATCACCATCAAAATCAAATCATTTGTATGCGCAGCGCAACGACTATCATAAAAAAAGCCAGAGATATACAACTGCAGAACTCGTAAACGGCCCAAACGTTACAGTCCAAAAGTAATTGTGGTATTACACTCAGAAAAAATCAAATTACCCACAAATAAAAATCCATAATAAAATTAAGAACTCTACAATTTTCTGGTAAAATATGCGGAAAATATTGCTTACAGAATATGTGCTATTGAAACTGTTGGTAAAAATTTAAAGAAATATGTATTTTTATTCTTTTCAGTTTTATGATATTTAAAAATATGTTTTTTATAATAAAAAAAAAATTTTATTAATTTAAAAATAAATATTTAAATATAAAAATAAGAAGCATTTATTTTTGTGAGTGTAGTAGAGGAGTAACATGCCGAAAACAACATGCTGAGTGACCATTAAAGTAGCGCCGCCATCAAAAGCAACGAAAAAACGAACTCGTGCTTGGCCCCTGTCAAATCGTATCCACAGATATCGCAACGGTGTAGTCTGTAGCCTGTTGGGAAGGAATGAGCTAACCACAGTGATATTGGATATGTTGTAAGTAAAAACGCAAACATTATTGCAAAAGATGATGAAAATATGAGTGTATTATTCTAGTGCCAGATCGGTCGCCTACAAACAAACTTAAAACAATAATAGCAAAAACGGCGAGTCAAAGACAGCGTTAAAACGGTAGTAATACATACATATATATATATATACATATATATATATACTTCTGTGTAGTTCGCCTCTCGAGTTGAGCAGGTAAATTGCTGCTGAGATGGCTCTAGGATCTGTGCATATCTCCCTTAAATCTAGCACTCACTCTCACAGATTTGTGTGTGTATATGTATGTGTGTATGTGACACAATATGACATCAAATTACGGAGACCTTGTTTTGCAGTTACCATTCCCTTTCTGCTTACCATTCCCTTTACCGTTTGCATTGCCGCACGCCCCGTCGCACACGATCGCCTATCTGATCAGCGCAATCGCAAAACTCTCTCAAAAAAAAAAACACACAAAAAAAAAATACATTTCAAGAGCAATTGTTGTTGTTGTTGCTTTCGCTTAGGCATGCTCTAGCACATATGGCCTCTCTGTCTGCCCATGCACCCTACCTCCCCGTACCCCCGTCTACCCCTCACTTTTCGGATCCGCATCCGAAACGCTTCTTTCGCACTCAGAAATGCGTAAGCGCTTATCGCTTATCGTCTATCGCTGTCCCTTATCGCTCGCGTCTCATCTCTGGGCGGCATTTAAAGCAAAAGCAAAAGCAACAACAACAATAACAACAACAACAACAACAACTACAACTCCACCATCAGTTGAGATTTTTGTTGTTTAAGTAATTTGCAAAAGATTCGCATAATGTGTATGAATGTGTTTTATCTGTTTTCGGCTCGCTTGTCGCTAAATTTTGTTGAAGATTGTGTCTCATCTGATATTGTTGTTGTTGTTGTTGTTGTTGTTGTTGCTGTTGTGGAGTAGGTGTTGAACGGATTGTCACCGGGCTCAAAGCATGGCCGAATTGCTTAATGGGTAGCGGTAGTGCAATGCAATCCAGGTGCCAGTTGCTGTTCCTCGATTTTGTTCACTTTTGCCTTCGGCCGGGAGGAAATCGTAAAATTATCCTGGCAGACACGTCGTAACTTAGTCGGCCCGAAGACAGAGGCCAGTAGCCACAGTGGCCAGTAGCCAGTCGCACTCATGTTAACCTTGACGTATTCAGTTTTGGTTTCATTTCGAGCCACCGGCGACGGCAAACAATGCGCAGTCTAACAATAAGTTTGCTCAGGTGCTTAGCCAAGCTTTCAACAGGAGCAGGAGCAGGAGCAGGAGCGGAAGTAACCACAGTCACAGCCCCAGTCCGGCAGTCCTGTCCTGTTCTGTCCTGTCCTGTCCGACTGCCCCGCTAGCCAGTCTGTCTACTGTACACACACACACACGATGTGTGCTTGCCCCACGTAGTTCGTCTCATGCCAGGAAAAGCGGAAAGCTCACATGCATGCATGTGTGTGTGTGTTTGTCCCGCTATTTGCCAAGCGTATTTGTGCAGAAGCAGAACTAACGGCACAGACTAACGGCAACGCCTCATGAATTGGCAAACTTCGCGCAGACTGTGCGCAAACAATGGACAATGTTTTAGACCCTAGACTTCAACACCAACACCAACACCCCAAAACAGGTACGGAGTGGAGTTGCGTAGCACCATAGGAATAGGATTTGTTTTGGTTGTGGGAGAAGTCCCTTGCTATATGCTACTTTAAGGTTTGCATAAATCTATAAATCAAATTCGTAATAAAAAATTTAAACATTACTCATCAATAAATAAATCTATATAAATCATGCTAAAATAATAAAGTAATTTAAATGTGACATATCGCATACACTAGATGTAGAAAATAAAATAGGTAGAAAATAAGTTTGATAAGTTTTAGCTCTATAATAAAAATATATGGTCTAAAAAGTTCATAAGTTTTACTTCTACATCAATATATTTTATATGATTTTATTTTCTTTATATATAATAAGATGAAAGAACTGAAAGTTATTTAAAAGAATTTAGAGTCTTCTTTATGACACATGTAAATTGTAAGTTTAGTTTACGAAAGAATTCTCAACAGAACTTAAACAATGTTCAAAGGACAAATTAAGTTAAATTATAAAAAGCAAAACTTTTTCCTATTGCGATATTTATTTATTCAATTAAGCCAATGTTCTTAAATTTATAAACACTCTGTCATAACAATTTGTAAGATTTATTAATGGAAATCAGCATTTTCTATGGATACCAGCATGCCAAGATTGATTCAGCAACTCATAAAAGTTAGTCCGCTCCTGAAGCTTACTCTCACAGAAAAACCTAACCCAAGTGCGCTCGACGTAGACATGCTTTGTGTGAATATTGTAGCTGCTGCACTGCGTCCATCCGTCTCCACGTCCATGTTGCCCCTGTCTGCTTTGCTGTCCTGTTCGTCATGCTTTGCATACGTGCCTCGGCATTTGTTTGACTGCTAATGCGGCAGCTCCAACTGCTGGTGCTGCGAAATGGAAAGCACTGCGGGCGAGTAGTGAAAGTTTTTTTGTTTTGGACACAAGGATGACCAGATGTGGTAAGAGTTACTGGCCCAAAGGCCTAGCCCATTAAAATGTCTGGATCGCTTGTTTCGACTGCCATTTTCAACTTAATTTGCGCTAAAATACTTAATATGAAAACAGATTTGCGCTGCCAAACAAATCACTTTCGCCATGCCGCACATGGACATAGAGTCCGAGGACATCGTGGATGTGGTGGGGTGGGGTACGCGTCCTGGCCAGGACATGCACAAGCATGCACATACAAGCGAGTGCATTCGCCGAGGACGAGGTCGAGAGCGAGGCTCGGACATTTGCATAATTGACCCATGCAGGATTCGCGCACCAACTGATTTCATTTACGAGCAGCACACCAAACTGCCCTACTCTGGCCCCTCCCCCCACTAACTCCATCTGCCCCACAGTCCAGACTGGCCACAGTCAGTGTGCGGACAACCTATGCTCTATGCTCGAGCTTTTGCACATTTAGGCAATTTACATTTATAGCCTGGCGCATGAGGTGCTTACGAGCTGCACAGGATGTGCCGCCAGGCTCTGCCCCGCTCCTCCGTCCATCAACCGCTTTTAGTCGGCGGCCATCGCATGAAATTTACACCCATTGCGGTTTGGGGGTCCCAGTCAATTTGAATTGGTTCTTGTTGCAGGTTCACGTTGCTGTTATGAATGTTGTTGTTGTTGGTATTGCTGCAATGGCTGCTAGCCAGTTTATTATGAAATCAGAACGTAGCCAACTGGACTAGAGGGGAAACAGAGAGGACGGTGGGGGCTGCAATGCAGTCGCAAAAACTGGCACATGACATATGAACTGCCTGGCCATATTGCAAATGTGGTTGAAGTTGTTATAGTTATTAAATTATATATATATATATATATATATATATATATATATATTGATATGCACAAAATCAACAGCCAAGTTGAGAAAACTATTTGCTGATTATTGCCAAGGGTGATTTACCAGTGACTATTGATGGTTTCCTTGATGTGAAATATTTATTTGATAAGTTCTTAAGCTAGTATATATATTTCATATATATATGATATTTTTCTTATCCAAATTGCATTAAGCAGCTCCTTATTAATATGGTTAAAGAAATTCTTTTTCATGACACCACACTTTACTATGCCTGTATTCAAATTTCCCACATTTTTTATCAATAATCAAAACGGAAACGTTCATTTTATCTTTGAAATATTTTTATATTAAAGATCAATTATTTGCTTAATGGGTAAGCTTGACTTAAAATAATGTAAATTTTATTTTAATCTTAGTTTACTTTTCTTTTTTTTTGGTTCTGCTTAATTTTCTAATTAGCATCATGGGCACTACTTAGTTCTGTACAAAATTTTAGGCATATTTGAGAACGGTCTGAAGTTTGACAAACTTAAAGCAAACTTGGGAAAACATTATTATAAAAAATGTTTCATATCATATTTTGCCTAAAAAGATATAAACTTTATTTAATATTATTTATTATTATTTAGAGAAACCTCTTTAAAACGAGGCTGTAAAAGTGTGTCTGTGAAATATAAGTTGTTTAGCAAAGGTACTTTCACTTTTTGCTGACACAGATTAATTTAAGATTATTCCTATTATTATTGCCTTTAATTACAACTGGCTGTCTATTTTAGCTCTGATAGTTGTCGAACTATAGTTTAAAATGTTATCAACCGCATTCCAACGTATCTTATGTAAGCTCTTTAGAAATATCATTAATGTAGTAAACCCATTCATAGAACATTGGTCCAGTACAATTTGGATCGTATCGTTCTGTCTATAGAATGTGGCGTGCATATTTATGGCCTCAATAATATATGGAGCTCTATTATTGGGTTGGGGGGTGTGGGGTCGGGGGTTGGGGGGTTTAGTCGCAGACTGCATGGCATAAAGAGAGATTTGCAATTACAAGTGGCAATTTAAATAGCATTTTATTTGTTAATTTTATTTATAATCTGGCGCACTGTTTTTGTGATAATGTTTGAGTAGCATATGGATGCCAGCACTGACCCACACACACCATACACCACATACACACACACACACATGAGCAAACAAACAGACAGAAGCAGAATCAACGACAGTTTTGGGGCTAAATCAGAATTTATGCTTTGTTTAAATGCTATAAAAATGTGGCTGATTTTTATCGCAAGGCAATGATTATAACAATTACAACAATAATAATAACTGTCTATATGTCGCATATGTACATAAATGACTAGCGCACATTTGTAATACGCATATTCGTATTTAACTACAATTACAAACTCATAGATACACTTTACAGCGAACGCGTACTTAAACCAATTTTATGGCGCATTTAATTGTTGCTGCTTATTAGCAACAACAACAACAACAACAAGTACAATATCAGCGCCGCTTGGCAAATGAAAAATGGTAACAAAAGGTTAACATAAATTGTTAAAACTAAATTATACAAATAAACAAAACATTTTTATGCGATTAAAATCAAAATTACACGCAACGTGCGTCAGCTTCAAGTCGCTGCTGGATTTATGTATTGTGTGGGAGGGGGGAAGTAGTAGGGGGTGGAATAAATATGGTATACGAAAAGGGGCTAACTCCACACGCTGCGCTGCACATGGCTTACTCTATTCGGGGGCCAGCCTTGCCTCTGCTTTGCTCCGCTCTGGCGACTACGTCGAGTTGGACGTGGACAACGAGACAAACGAAGCCGGAGCCGGAGCCGGAAAAGCTGCGCACGTGCTGGAAAAATATGCATTAGAAGTACTTTTCCACTATGTACCAATTTACGTATGTGTGTGTGTGTGTGTGTGTGTGTGTGGGTGCCAGAGCCTCTCAGATCGCGCTGTTTATATGGTTAATGATTTCTGTGTAGAGTGAGGGACCCATTGAAAAGAAAGTCTGAGAAAAGTTCACAAAACACATGCTGAAATACCGTTAAGTTGAATAATTGCTGTAGCTGAGATTCTGTATAAATCCTGTTACCATTGAGATAAATGACAGATAAGCTATACTAAAACAATTAGTTAACTAAAAATTAAAAAAAATGTACTTTAGGGAAGCTAAAAGTACGTTTGGAATTTTGTCTAAAATAAATGCCAGAAAATATTTAAAGTATATATATAATCAAATAAAATGTTATAAATAATGTATTATAATTCTTAATAGTTTTATATTATTAAAATTTATTAATTAAATCTCAGATAATTTTTAGTGTCTCAAAACATTTTTTATTTAGCTGAGTAAAGTAATATTCTCTCATATTTGGTGTTAAATGGTTTGGGAATTTATTTTAGCCAGTTGCCAGTTGCCAAGTATATTTTGGTTAGCCACAGCTGCCACTTTTTCTATTTGTTGTCTTAAAAGCCAACTTAAGAGTAGAAATAGAATATTTTATATAATTGTATTTGTATTAATTTCGTTTCCCTCCTAGCTAATATTTAATAAGTTAACCTACTTAATTTTTTTTAGTTGTTTCGATGCTTAGATTATTGTTGATATGTTGTGCTTGTTGTTCTACATATATCTTGCTCATGTCGATCTAAATTCAAGTTTTCCCAAGCAACATTTATTTATGTTTCAATGTGTGTGTGTGTGTGTGTGTGTTTGTGTTTGTCTTGTCTCCAAAAAAGTATCGGTTACTATCGGCGGCGCTATCTGTTAGCATATTACAACCTTTTGACTGCTGCTTTTGGGGCAGCCAGCCACACAAATTTAGCTGTTTAAGGCCATAATCTAAAGCCAACTCTTCAGATTTCTATCTCAGCCGCATGAACTTATGAATATGTTTTTGCGGGGCAACCCTGTGAAACTTTGTCCAGCTGTTGCAAAGAGCTCACAAGCTGCCGCACCATTTGCAACAGCATCCTTAAGGCACTTGCAAAAGTATCTGCGCTACTTTTGCCTCCAATTTCAGGTGCAAGCAACAACAGTAAAGAGCAACAACAACAATCGGGGCATTTAACCCTTTTCGCCAAAAAGTTAGGGCAAAACCAACAAAAAAAATGAAGACTTTTTAAAGCGAAAATCAATGCGGGAACCCCAAAAGGCTGCTCACGTAGCATCGCTTCCTATGTGCATGCCACATACATACATGTGTATATTTATCTGTATATGTGTGTGTTTAACTGAGTGTGTGTGTGTTAGTGTGTACCTTCTGTTTATGCGCAGCAGCTGTACAGGGGCAACACAAAACTCCAACTCAAACTCAAGCTTAAAGTTGAAGTTGAAGACGGGCAGCCAACTTGCCAAGTTGTTCAACCACAAAAATATGAGCTTGATATTAATAATTTGTATCTAGATACTTTGCGGTGCTGCCCAAGATGCTGCGACGGTTGCTTCCTGAGAAAAGAAAAATACAAATAAACAGACGCTGAGAGCTGGATGCCAGTCGCCGTATATTTTAAGCCTAATGCTGCAAAATATTATTCGTATTTTGCATATATATAGTATTATGTATGTATTATTGGGTGAATAGTTCTTTGAATAAACATGGGCACATTTGGTGTTTAGCTTAATTTGCAGCTGCTAATTTATGCAAATTTAGTTTTATGTGCGCTCAACACTACACACACACACACACACACAAACGACTCACATACATAACTCAAAATCGGCAGACAAATCTGCACACATGTTAAAGCCCATAAATAAACCACATAATCACAAACGGAACGATCGATGATTGTTGTCACTGTTTGACAGCCGGGCAATGGCAATGGTAAAAGGCAAAGGCAGAGGCAAAGGCAATAGCAGAAAGCAGTGGCCAAAAACACAGAGGCAGAGGCTGAGGCAGAGGCAGTGGCAGTGGCCGCAGAGGCAGCCGCCTCGAGAGAGAGAGAGCGACAGACAAGCAAAGCAAAGCAAAGCCAGATACAGAGCCAAAGCCGTAGGCAAAGCCAAAGCCAAAGCGAAAGCCAAAGCCTCACCTGGCGCATGAGCGAGTCGACGTTGAAGCACCGTGCCAAGTGCAGAGCGCAGAGAGGCGTGCCACAGAGAGATTATTGAACGATGCACTCGAGCATGACGAGCAGCAGCAGCAGCAGCAGCAGCAGCGGCAGCAACAACGACAAGCCCTACTACCAACAAACAAACATGCAACTGCAACAACAACAACAGTCAAGCGAAACGAAACGAAAACCGGTTTACCTGCCGCGCTGCATAACAAACAAAAAACACGCCCCATGCATGCAAGCCAAACAGTGACAGGCATATTGATGTAAGCGCTCTTGCCATCACGCTCTAATACACGGCCTGTCCGTATGCAGCTACGACCATCTTGTATGTGCCAAATACCAAAGCCCGGCCCTCGTCAGACGAGTTTCACACATACATGCGCACTTACACGCAAACGCACACACACACACACACACACACACACACACACACTGACGCAGCGCGTGTCTGCCGCTGGCTTTCCTGTTTTGCGCTCGTGGTTCAGTTGGTCTGCGGCCGTTGAAGTGTTTGCTCGTGCCTCGTTCGTCCGTTGTTCGCTCGTTTCGCTTCTCGTGATCTCTTATTACGTATTACGTATACGTGTTGACGTCGCGTTTGCGTGCGTTCTGTCCACAGCAATAACAGCAACTACAACAACAACAGCAACAGCAACAACAACAATTCTTCATCGTCGCCAATAAAAACAGCAACGGCTACGCTAACAAGCCAAGCTCTTTTTATCGCGTCGGTAAAAGCGCGCAAAAGCCCACACAACAAGCTTGAATAAAACAAAAGTTGTAATCAGTGCACAGCCAAATTAAATAAACCCCAAGAAAACATAAACAAAACAAATGTTTGACTAAACAAATGTGTGCAAAATGTAAGAAATAACTTGCAATTAATTACGAATCTAGATAAATGTAAAAGTGAATCGAAATCTTGCAATGGATGTGATTTTAACTACGTCAACATCACGCTTCTATCAGCCTCAACATAATAAATCCGTATCTATTATAAATAAATATATATGACTCATAGTAAAAAGTCTGTGTCATTATCAAAATATTTGACAGTTTGCTTATCATTTTATTGCTATCTTAAAGTTTTAATGAAAAGTGTTTTTCCCAACAACAAGAAGAAAAATCGACAGAATGAACAACAACCACAATAATAAACAGCAATGTCATTTCTATATGTGTATATGTGTATGAATAGTTGCCTCAAGTGCAGATATCGCTGCCTCTGGTAAATTGATTGAGTTTTCGGGGCACCAACCAAACTTTAAACAATCGAAATCAAAGACTGAAAAAAAGTCCACAGTATTCATCGACGAAAGTTATGTTGCCTTATCACTTGCCAGGTTATTTGTACCGCAATTGTCAATTGTGAGATAGGCATCTGAGACCCAACAACAACAACAGCAACAGCAACAGCAACAGCAATAGCACCTCCATAATATTGACAACAACCTGGACAGGTCTTGAGACAACAACAAAAAGTTGCCTTTTTTATTATTAATAATTTTGGGTTGAAACCAAAGCAAACAACAACAAATATAAGTCCAAAAACAAACAAAAAGGTAGTCATCGAGGTATGAAAAAATTATTGATAATAATCTGGAAAGAACTAAACATACTTACATAGAATGATACAACCTGAAGATACCATAGTTTATACATAGCACATAGCCTGATAAGAAATTTTGAAAATTATTTTTCGTTGCTCAGCTACCTGTCTAAATAGAGCCACTTACTGATAGCCGCATATTGGTAAATGCACAATGTTTTGTGGACTCAATGATGCCACTCTGCCACTCCCAACGTCTAATTGGGCCTAGTCGAGTGTAGGATATAAACCGCATGTTTATTGCTAATTGGTAGCCAGGTGCAGTTAGAACAACACACCTTACCAATCTTCACTTCACGAGAACAATTGCCGTCGGTGTCAAACGCCCACACAACAAGTTGCAGCTCTCAGGACTCAGGAGTTGTTGCAAGCGCCACAAGCAGCACCACACACAATTGACAATTGCAGATGGACAGGACAGGACAGACAGGGACGCAGGCAGGCAGGCGGTCTTTAGCTGGATATGCAGGTCAAATTTTGCACGCACAAAATTCTATTGTTTATCTGGCAAACAGATATAACTCCTTGAGCAACACTTCTTAATAACTTTCTAGGGTATCCGACTAAATTCTGTAACACTATTAAGTAATACATGGAACAGCAAAATCTTATCTTAAGCATATCAATTGCCAATATTGATCATTGAAACAGTTAACGCTAATCTAAAATAATAAAAATAAAAATAACCTACTCTGAAGCGAGAACATTTCAGTTTTCAATCGCTACTCTTTTCTGTCTGTCTGAAAATCAATATCGACTCACCTTTTTTGTTCTTTTTGCCAGACATCAGCATATTATCCATTGGATTCACATAGAGTTCGCCACACAATTGGCAAGATTTGACATTGTTTTGGTTTATTAGTTGAGTTAAAAGTGTAAACACTGGCAAACAGTGGGAAACAATGACCAGACAATGCAATTGCTGGTTGCCCTTTCGGATGCGACATGTTTATTAGATCCCCTGGGAGGCATCCTGCAAAATGTGGCCGCCTCGTTGTTCTTTGTCATCAATCAAACGCATTCTTCTTTCCCACACAATTCAGTCGCATAAACATATTTAGCCTTGGCCTCAGCTCTAATCAAGTAGGCTACCTGTACCAGTCACACTCATATACATATACATATATATATATATTTATATATATGTATATATATTGCTGTGGCTGCCGCGCAATTGTAAATCAATTGGTCATAGCTGAGTGCCAACTGTACGCAAGCTATAAAAAGAAATTAGAAACAGAATAAAAAAACAGTTCCATTTTTCTTCTTGTATTTTTTTTTGTTGTTTTTTGCTTTTTTTGTTTTTGTTGAGGCTGATAAGAAAAGGTGTGATACTGATAAGGCATGCCAGAGCTACCGTTAAAATTGAATCACTTGCGGGCTTGCGGCTTGCGGCTGGAGACAATTGTAAATTAGTTTCAAAATTGTTTCTTACTAAATTCAAATAGTCATTTACAGCTAGCTCAGTGTTGCAAAACGCGTGCATAAGCATGTGTTGAAGAACGGCGAGTGCATACAAATCGCAACTGCTCAAAGAAGAGAAAGTTAGAACGAAAGACGGGGAGTAGCGAAGAAAAGAGAAGAGAACAGAGAAGAGCACAGAGACATCGATTCTCTGTAGAATTTAACACGCCCCCATCTTAAGAAAAAACATTCAAAATTATACTCGAAATGGATATGACCTCAACAGCGGAGGCTGCCGCTCGCAGCTGGTACGACAGTCCGCGCTTAGGCGGTGGCGGTGGCGGCGGCGGTTCACCACAGACAAACGGATTGGGCAGCGCCGGCAGTAGCCTGGCCCACAGCCATCACAGCCTGTCCAGCGGCGCCTCATCGGCGGGCAGCAGCGTCGGTGCCGCCCTCGGTGGTGGAGCAGGTGGTGCTGGCGCCGGCCTGGGACTGGATACCAGCGATATGAGCGCATTCTATGCGCTCGAAAGCAATGGACACCATCGACGCTACTATCCCAGCTATCATCAGCACAGTAAGTAACAGTTACAATCACCAACCTCCTTACGACTCCTACCATACGGAATCCAAGTTGATGTTTTATTTATTGTTTAAGTAATTTTAGTGGCGCACCGAGCTCTATATTTGTCCTAATGTCATTTCTAATGCGTTTTTAATGAATGCGTCTGTGGCGGGGAAAAGCGATGAACAGAGGGTGGCTAGTCATGTGAGTGGGGATTGGGGGTGGGTTGGGGTGGTGTGCCTTGGCTCAGCCCACAAATCGATTGTTTCGCGCCTTTTTCGTGTCGCTGAGCGCACGCTTCCTGTTGGCTGGCACTGTGGCCCAAAAGGGAGGGGCAAGCTGAGGGCTGTTTCTTTCTTTCTATTGCATCCCTTAGCAATAGACAAACAATCTCAACCAGCTCTTGATTTGGTTTATTTTGTAAAGCATTTTCTCAATTTCTACATGTTTATGTTCCCTCCTCATCTAAAACAGTTAGCAGCAGGTAACTGTAAACAGCTCAATTACAGCTCTAAAAATTGTGGGTTAACTACTCAAAGGGCGCCAGTTTTTGGCTCACTTATGTATATGTTCCCAGCTGCATCTGTACACTTTATAATTGCGCGCAATTTGTTGCCTCAAGAAGAAACAACATAATGGCCATATTATCTGTGCTCATTAGTGTTGCGGCAGCACTAAGAACAACAACAACAACAACATCACAACAAGAACAACAACAACAACAGGCAGCAGACGACATCAATTTCTATTTTCACACGCCTCCAAAAATTTAAAGAAAAAAAAATTGCTCCGAAAATGTGAGCACTTTTTGTGGGCCAAAAAGGTAGCCGAAATTGTGTCGGGTTCCGCTAAGTTAATTTTCAATCAGAAAAAGTGGGTGCCACCGTTGCGGCGGCTGCTGATGTTGTTGTTGTTGTTGTTGTTTCTGCTGCTGTCAGTTTTGACAGTTGACTCCACGAAAATCCATTTTCACTTGGCACTTAGCATTGCATTGCATTTGCCATTGTTATTGTTATTGTTATTGTTATTGTTGTGGCTTCGGTTTTGGTTTTGGTTTTGGTTTTTGGACGGGCTGAGCGCAGATTTTGCCTGCATTCTGACAGTTCCACGTAATACGCGACTGAGCAAGTGAGAAGGACGGACGGGACGGATGGACGTCGGACGTGACATGCATCAATGCGGCTGCCGTTGAATTTATTTCCTGCTCTTCAAGTGTGCGAAAATTTTAATTTAAAATTTGTGCTGCGGAATGCGCGGCGGGCAACCCAAGCGGGCGGTGGAAGTGCTGCAAGTGATCAATCAGCATTTTTGAAGCCGACTGACTCCTTAGCCCCATTGCCCCGTTTGCATTTATGTTTAATTCATGTTATTCATATGCCGACTTTATTGATGCTTGATTTGATTTCATGCCACTCGTATCTCTCCAAGTGTCTTTGTGACCGCACTGAGCCAGATCAGTGGCTGCTGGTTGCTGCCTGCTGCCTGCTGTAATACATCCATGCACTCAAAACGACCATTCAAATCTGCCTCTTTGTTTGCCATTTTGACAGACAGTTTGTCGGCTGCTCGACTGATGCGACTATGGCTGCTCATGGAGCTGCTGCTGCTGTTCCTTGTGTGGCACCTGTGGCGAGCGTTGATTTTAAAATTCATTAGTCTGCATGTGTCACATTTCGGATGAGAGTCCGTTGCTTGCAAGTTGTCAAAAACTGAATTTAACAGTAACTCAATTTAGTTGTCATTATGACTGACTATAAGCTAAGCTCGGCTTACTTTTTGGTATGGCCTAAATACCAGCATAAAATATACTAATGTGGGATCTAGGGGGGGGGCGTCTAACTCATTTACATATACACACACAAACATTTAGATGCCTGCTGCGCGTATGTGCGAATGCATTTTAATGCTTTTTGCCGCGCTCACTTACACACAACACACACACTCAATACACACCACACATATACACAGGTTTTTATGATACCACAAGCCTTAAAAACGACAACAACAAAAGCCAACAGACATGTGAAATTTAAATTTCAAAAGCAAACATGCCGAAAATTTGGCAATAAGTTTGTTGGTTTTTGTTTTTTTTCTTCATCGTTGTTGTTTGTGTTTTATTGTTGTTGCTCATTTCTTATTTCAGTGTTGCCTTTCGATGAAAAATATATGTGTATTTGCACATTCTATATACATAGCTTACAATATGGCCACTTCAAAACTTTTTGGCAAACTTTGCAAGTTTTTCTTCGTCTTATTATTTATTGTCCGCAATATTGCATACTTGACAGAAAATTATGGCATGAATTGCATTTGCTCTCAAATATTCTATAAATTACCATTCAAATTAAAATATAAGCCTGTTTGGATCATAAATGTCATTACAATTTCTTGAATTGATCGAATTTAAAAGTTAGCAATATAGAAAATAATAATTTTATCACCAAAAAAAATAGTTTTCTATCGATATCAATTATGCCAATGCAGTGGGGATTTTCCATTAAAACTCTTTTAACCAAAAAAAAAATAAATTAGCTTTTCGTTAAATAAAAAATAGAACAAATTATTACTTCTTTGCAATTTATAAGCAATAAATGCAGTTTTAATTGGCGAATAGTGCAAATACAATTTAATCACAAGCAACACAAAAGCAAACACACATGGATTAACGGCATAAGTTACGTATATAGCTGTTGCACTCGCACAATTGTATACCAGTAGTAATTACAGAGAGGGAGTGAGTGAGATAGATGAGGAAAGCAGTCCGCCTTTTTGGCAATATTTTGCGCTTCGTTCGTTTTCATTTGTTGTTGCAACTTTGTTCGCTTATCGCGTTGACAAAATCGGACAAATGAAAAGTTTGCCAGTTTGCCAGTCAGTGTGCATGTGTGTATAAGTGTGTTAGTGTGCAGATCAGTGTCTGGGACTTATAAAATAAATTCCCACACAACTCTTGACGCACTTAACGCAAATGTCACGCACAGTGGCAAAGTCACAAAAGGATATCATATGGATGCGGGCCCATTCAGCAGGGATATCAAAGTCTATTTAGGCGCAATGCAATGCAATTTGCGCAGCTCGTTGAGCTTTCGGGGCAAATGAAGGCAAGCGTTTGCGCTTCCTGGCTACCAGGTGTTGCACTTGGTACCCTCCAGTCTCATAAATTTCGCGCTCGGCCCGGGCCCAGGTTGTGCGCGCATAAAACAGAAATTTCCAAGAAATTACAACACGGCCAACACAAAAGCACAAAAGCCATAGACATAGACAGGCCACAGGCTGCAGGCAGCATTCGCAATAGCAACACTGGCAACAGCAACAGCAACAGCAACAGCAATATCAGCAGACAGTCGGGCACGGCCACAAGAAATGTTGTGCGCCTCTGTGAGTGTGTGTAATAGTTGTTGTAATTTACTGACTGCGACTTGAGCCTCGGCATGGGCCGGAATCTCAACCGCAAATCTTAATCCCGGTGCGCAAGTTTTCAGCGAACCTTGGCCAGCCTGGCCAACTGGGAGTGTGGCGGCGTCCTATAAAAATGAGTTATGGTATTGCAATTGAACAGCTGGGCCACCGCTGCGTATGATTGATGTGACTTTAAATGCGCTCGCTTTGCGTGTGTAAGATTTGCATATGTATGTGCCTGTGTGTGTGTGTGTGTGTGTATATATGTGTGCGTATATGTCTGTGACACTTTTCAAAGGTATTACAAACCTTGAGCTTGAGATTGCCCCTATATTGCGCTGTTGCTGCTGTGCTGTTGTTTTGCTGTTACTGTAGTTGCCCTCTCAATTCGCTTTGATTAAAATGTCTTGAAATCATGCCACATTAATTATGACCCAAATTCTTGGAAGCATTCTTTACATCGTATGATGCAGCGGCAAACTGTTTGTTGTTGTGCCTCTTGTTGCTATTGTAGCTGCTGATGTTGCATATTGTTTATTGCATTCGACAGTGGCCGGTCATTCATATGGCAATTTTATTTTATATTCTGCGCTTTTTTCTTTATTTATTTGCAACCGCCCGCGTTGCACATGTTACTGCCACAGCCACTGTTGCTGTTGCTGTTGCTGCGGCTGCTGCTGCTGGCGCGATGTTTTAATTAGTCGTGGCAACGGCAAACTGTCTTTGCTTAATTAAATGACATAATTATAAGAATGTGCCTCGCCACTGGCCCCCAAAGCCGACTCTTACTTCGCATCCTACTCCGACTCCGACTCCGACACCGACTCTGAGTCTGACTCTGACTTCAAGTTGGACTGCCTACGCCAAATGTAACATGCAACACGTGATGTTGCTGCTGTCGTTGACATTGCCGCGATGCTTCAATTAATTTGCACTGCATCAGCAGCAGCAGTTGCCGTTGCCGCCTCACTGGCTAACCCGACTAGCTGACTAACTGGCTGCTTTGCATGCCACAGCGCCAAAGGTGCCGCCAAGTCCAGCTAGAAAATTCATTGTCCAGCTGCAACAACAGGAACAACAACAACAACAACAACAACAACTCGGAGCTCCCAACTCTCAACATTCCCATTGCCAACACGTTTCGCATTCTAATTTGACATTTCGTTGTGCCCGCTGGCCTCCTCGCTCTTGGCTAGTGTGAACAGCTGTCCTTCAATCACAATCAATGTCGCCAGTTGCTGGTTGCTAGTTGCTGGTTTGCTAGTTGCTGGTTGCTAGTTGCCTGTTGCTGGCATCTCTCTCGCCAAGATGGCGGACGCGAAGTTCTTTGTGAGCTTTTGCCGCCACTTCTGACGAACAAGGCCGGAAGTCTTTGAGCTAGCTGGCATCCTTTTGCCCGCCAGCTTGTCATTTGTCAGCCCCAGATACCTGGAACTCCAAAACATACACACATGCATATATACATATATATGTATATATTCCAGGGAGTGTGTATGTGTTCCTTGTCTTGCCTGATGAGCATCATCAATAATGTTGCTACTGTACCTCGTTGTTGCTGCTGCTATTCTTGTCTGCTGCTTTCATTATTAATTTGTAAAATCAAAATGCTGCTCTACGGCGATTTATAATGACAACAAGAGGCGAACAAGGCTTACGCATGTTGCTGCAACACACGCCAGCAGCATGCAAATGCTGTTACTGTTGTTTTTGTTGCTGTTGTTGTTGTTGTTGTTGTGATTTGTCTAACACACAGCAAGCGGTCAATATGCCGACACTGAACATACAAAAGCGCACTGCGGCAGCATTCATTAATTTTATGCGCAGCCTGCAACATACAGTGCCAACAGACAGCAGCATAACCAGCAACATGTTGCCAACCCGTCTGCTCTCCTGGCGGCAGTTGCTGCTGCTGCTGCTGCTGCTGCAGTTGAGCACGATTTGTGACTGCAATTACAATATTGAATATTAGCGCATTGTTGGCTGCTGCTGCTGTTGCTGCTGCCGGTTGCTGTTGCTGTCGCCCCCGCTGTCAATGCAATTGCAACTGCAGAAACGACAGCAACAAGCAGCAAGCAACAGCAGCACCACCAACATTTTGTGATAAACTGTTGCAAATACATTTGTGCAGCCGCTTGCCGCTTGCCGCATGCCGCACGCCGCTTGCCGTTTGTCGTTTGGCTTTTGTGTGTGCTCGCTGGCTGCATTTGGCAGTGTCAAGTTTACAAATGACTTTGGCAGTTCGAGCTGCGACATGGCCTTAACTGATCTTCTGGCAGGGACAGCGGGGCGAAGAGATGCCCCAATAGCATATTAATCAGACAGTCAAAGTCATTGTACGCCTTGGCAGCTAATCGCTAATGTTTAATGTCTAATGCTTAATGGTTAATAGTTAATAGTTAATGGTTAATGGCTTCCAAGAACTCCAATCCAGCCAACTATCAAAATAGAACAATCTTACCAAGAACTTAGGCGAGCGAACACGCTTAACGATACCGGACCACCTGGTCAAACTGATCAGGTGTAATGCCTATTTGGCTTAAAAATCAAAAAAAAATTAACAAACAACTAACAAATGACGACTCCCCCCTCCCCCACCCCTCTTTTGGCTCATTAGCATTCGATGAGCAGCGAAATTTGTTGATAAACTTGCGATCTAACTGAAATGTTGTGTGTTTGAAACTGAAAACCAGTTTGCATATCTTTCAGACCCGCCTGCTTAGCATAAATGCTTGACTCTTTTTTTCCCTTTGCTTTTTGGCTCAAACAATGCAGCAATAAAAGCAACACAAATACACACACAAAAACCAACAAAAAAAAATAAGTAAGGGAAATAATAATGCGTTGTTGCTGGTTGTGTTCTTGGCAAAAATATGTCATACGAGTGTGTCGCAAGAGACGCCGCCAAAAATTTGTTGCTGCAGCCTGTGGACCCACCAGGCACGATTTTCGTTTGCAGCCTTTTTTGGGACACACTGTTTAGCATAATATTGCAACAGCTCCTGCTCCTTCGACATGGCAGCATCCTTCGAGCTCTCTCTCTTGGCGGCGCGTGTGTTTAATAAAATATTTTATTAATATGCGAAAACTGGACAGAGCAACAGCAACAGCAACAGCAACAGTTGCCGCCGTCGTCGCATCAATTGAATTTCTCAAGTTCAGGCTTATGAATTTATGCAACGTTTTTCTTAGGCTCGATTTTGTTGTTGTTGTTGGTTTTTGTGATATGTGTGTGTGCGTGTGTGCGTGTGTGTGTGTTTTGGGGGCAGCTTTGTTTTAGCCTGAAGCCCTTTGTTGTGATAAATGTCAACGCGTTCTTATTTATGACATGTGAAGCAGCGCCTGCTTGGTGGTCCACAACGGCAACAACAACAACAGCAACAACAATAACAACAACAAGTTGTTCAAGCACAGCAAACAACACTTCAAACGTTGCGTTTGTGGCCGCTGTAGGCTTTTGGCTTGCCAAATTTGGTTGTGTCATATAAAAACTTGTCAATTTTAATGATTTTGCTGACGCTTCGAACTGTCATAAGTGCGCCAAAGGCATTTTAGGCTCGCCATCACCACTGGCAACAGATCCTGTGTTGGTTGTGCTGTTGTTGGTGGTGGTATGTTGCTCATTAGCCATGCCTCTGAATGGCCACAGAGCCAACTGTCAGCGTGACTTGAGCAACGGCTGAGTGACAGCGAGCGAGCCAATCACTCGCATAGACTACGGACTACGGGCTACGGACTACGGACTACGGACTATGGGCTATGGGCTACTAGCGGATTAACATTTGCATAAATTTATTATGCTTGCGTGCTGGCCAAAAGCTAAAGGATCACATCAACATCAACATCCAGCTGGATGGAAAGCTGGCCTCGGCCCAGCTGCAGCTACAGCAACAAAATGAGAACGGGTGCACGCTGCCAACTGCTGCAAATGTACCCGCATTATTAACATTTTTTAAGCCGTACCAACAGCAATAGCAGCAGCAGCAGCACCCACCACAGCCATAACAATAACAACAACAACAACTAAACAATAAGCACACTGGAGAGAAAATGGTGTGGCACGGCAACAATAGCAACAACAGCAACGAGTGCAGCAAACCCAAGCAAATGGCAACGAAAATGGCGCATTTCAAACCCTCAACTTTTTACATGTTGTTGTTGCTGCCTCGCCTTGCTGCAAGTTTTTATTAAGTGCGGCAACATTGGCTATTCGCTGCTGCTGCTGCTGTTGCTGTTGCTGCTGCTGCTGCTTGTCGTCTTGTCAACATGTTTTGTGGCAACATTGTGGCAACATTGCTGCACGTATTCAAAAGTTAGTCAGGCCACGTAATTCACACGTCAAGCTAAATATGCTTGTTAGCCGCAGCTCCAGTTTGTGCCCCAGCCATCATTTATTACCTCATCAAATGAAAAATGTAAGACCCAATTTGGCTTAGACATGCTTGGAAAATTAGTTTGAATAACTATTTCAAACTTGGCGGCAAACTAAATGAAAACTTATATAGAATATATTTGAATATAATTTATTTTTAGAAATTACTCTTTACTCTATGACTTGGAGCATTTCAAAATTAAGTTGATAAATTTGAAGCATTAATATTTATTCCATATATAAAGTAACGAAGATTGGACAAAAATAGTGTAATAAGTATATTAGCAGAAGAGAAATAATTATGCTTGAGTGTGTGTGCTATGTTTGCTCCTATTTTGCAATTAATAAGAAATTAAAGTGCATTAATAATATTTGAAATTTTTGTAACTTGTAAAATTCCTCGTGCAACACAGCTGGCAACAATGCAAATGTACATATGAGTGGCATAACTTTGGGGCGGAAGGCAAGGCAAGCAGCTTGTGGTTAAGTTATTAAGCGCATTATCATAAATACAATTGACAACAATATGACTAATGATAAGGTGGCATGCAACTGGAGCCAGCTCACCGATGAAGACGGAGCAGAGAGAGGGCAAAGAGGCGAAGGGACAGGTTGAGACAGCCAGCAAGCCGCAAATAAAGTGTTAATAATATAGATGGGAATGGCAGCGCAGTTTACGCTTAATAAAACAGCCGCCAGCATGTCAGTCAGTAAACCAACCAGTCAACCAGTCAACCAGCCAACCAGTCAGTCAGTCAGCCAAGTTAAGGCAGTTGGCACGCAAACTGAGCTGAGCTGAGCTGCAATATGAGACCTCAGCTAGAAAATATGGAAAAAAGCAAAGAAAATAATTAAAACAAACAAGAAGAGCGCAAAATGCTAAACAGTTCAGGAGCTGCTCACCAGTGAAATAATAATGAGAGAGCAGCTCCCAGCTGAACACAGCTCAAGGTGTATTTTAGCCTCTTAGCGGCCTCTAACTGACCTACCTGGCCAGAGTCGCTAGTCGCTAGTCGCTGGCTTGGTGGTGGCTAAAACAGGAATCCGTTATAGTTTATTGCCGCCGCTTGCCGCATTTTAAATTTGGAGCAGGTGTAAAGCAGCAGCAGCTCAACTCAATAACAGAGACACTTGACCGCATTTTGGAGCTGAAGTGGCAGCCACGCGCCTACAAACCAGGCAGGTGGAAAGTCTCTCTGCCTTGTCCTGGCTGCCTGACTTCACTGCCTGTTACCCGAGGGTCGCTCAGGTTATAAATTAAGCGAGCGCCTGCAGCAGCAGCATCGAAGGGTCATTGCAGGATTCCCTGTGTGGCTAAGACGGTGGGTTTCAGTTTCTGCCTTTCATATGATTGATTGTGGCTTAATGCCAGGCGGAAGCAGCTGAAGCTATTTCACTAATCGACTGAGTGACTGACTGACTGACTGACTGGCTGAGCCGATCTAGCTGACTGTTTGACGTTACATTTGGCCTGCTCTACTCATTTGACGATTTGATTTGCTGGCGCTGATAAGGAACGCTCTCGCTCACCCCTAATCCGGCATAGTGTGAATTTAATTTACCAAAGAGCTGACAATCCTTTTCATCGCAAAGCTGCGAAAACTGTTACATTTTATCAAATGGGATGGCTCTCTTCGTAGCACATCCTCGCATCGTTATCAAGATGTTCGCGCCACAATGAATAGAAGCGCCTCCTCCCTGGGAGTGTTGTCGCTGAGGTTTTTTTTCCAGTTTGCCTGCCCCGTCCTTTTGTTGTTGATCATTCAAATGAGATGCGATGCCAGTGATAAGGAGCTAGCCAGATTCAATATAATCTTCTGCCAGCTGCCGATTTTTTGTTTGTTCGTTGTTGCATTTTGGATAATTGAATGGGCCATTGGCATGGAGGAACTCTTACACTCTCCATCACCTGCTGTTCCTCATAGACTCAATTGGAGGAACAACAACTGTCACTGTCTCAGCCACTGGGATTGTCATCTTCAAATGTCAAACACGTCGCGTTAAGTGCGCCGTTTGGCTCTGCATACAATTAATTATGTCATTCACGTTGGCGACGTTTGTTGGCTTGAAACTGCAATTAAAAGGCGCTTTCGGTACGCTTTTGGCTTTCGGCTTCAGGCCGGAGACACGGCTTAGACGTTCAGGCGCTGAGTTGACTTGGCTTTAAGTTGACTTGAGTTCGAGTCGAGTCGAGTTGAGTTGAGTTGAGCGCTTGTCAAATGCTTTTAAAACGCCACACACATGTCCAAGTCTCGCTTTATGGAGTGTCTCTTACAAGCGCACACACTCACACACACACACACACACACAATATATATATATATACTAGCCTGTAGAGAGTCGGCTTTGGGGCTTTGATCTGTCAGTTTGAAGAAATCAAGCGCAGGCCAAAAACTTCAAAATGTGTTTTTTTTGTTGTTTTTTATTTTTTGCTTTGCGCTACAACAAAAATTAAAGGCAGATTTTATTGTAGCGCTTTGTTTATTGCTGCTGCGGCTGCTGTTGCTGTTGCTGTTGCTGCTTGGTAATGCTTGTTTTTTGCTGTAGTTGCTGTGTAGAACGTGTCAGCCTGGCTTTTGGCTTTGGGGGACGGCCAAGGGCACGACGGCAACGAGGGCAACGACGACTTCGCCGATTTTCACCAGCACGAGCTTTGCATACCGACAATGACTGCAACAACACAAATGTCGCTCTCTGTGTGTATAAATGTGTGTGTATGTTTTTTTGCAACTTTAATTGTTGTACTCAACTTGATTTATTAGCGAATTGTTTTATACAAAAGATGCCAACAGCCTTAAAAACATCAGCAGCAGCGCAGCAGCAGCAGCAGCAGCAGCAGCAGCGATCGCTGTGATAACAGTCGCTAACAGTGACTCATTGCCGCTTAACAGCAGCCTTAACAGCGCTCTGTTATCTGCAACACAATCGCACAAATTGAAAGTTTCTCCTCCGCAATTAAAGCTCGCATCGCTGCGATCTGTGGCAGCTCCGTCCATGCGTACATATATATAATTTGGAATATCCAATTCGCTCATTTGGCCCAAAATTATATAGACAGTGCCAGCGATGACGACTTTATATACAACCACAAGTTTCTTGTTATTGAATATTGTTGACTGTTGTTGCTTTGCCTCGTTTTGTTTTGTGGCACGTAGCTGCAATCGGGCAACTGCAATTCTCTGTGGCGCAAAAGTGTGAAGTTTGCTCTTTTGCCTGCTTGTAACAAGCCGCAACAATTGAGGCATTGCAATGAGGCAGCAGCAGCAACTCTCAGCGACTGAGACAAAGACAACAACAACAACAACATCTGCAACTACAACAACAACTTCGACTGCGACTGCGACTGCTGCTGTACATAATTTCTATAATCAGAAACACGTACATATAATATCGATGCTAAAGCACTGTTATTAGGATAATCAAATGGATATTATCGCAGGCAGCGATCGATCGCAAGCAGGCAGCAGCCATGCAACCATGCAACAGTCAGTGGCAAAAGGTAAAGGCAAAAGCCAAAGGAGTCCAACGCCGAGTGCCCTTTCGGAAATACCCTTGGGAGAACTTGCAAAAAAAAGAACAACTTTGTATGCTTCGCAAAACCACAGTTCACAGTTGCCCTTCTATATGGATGCATTCGGATTAACTCATTATTTGATAAGCCAAACTTAACTCAATTTGAACGCAGCTAAAAGTGTGGGAAAGAGCATCCACAGTTCGTCCTGGCTGAATGATAGCTTCATTGGCCCCATCATTGGCTGATTGTTACTTGCGCTTCGAACTAATCCATCCACCGCGTACATTGAACTGAGTGACCTACTGTTAGACAGACTTTCAACGTTGGCGTCGACTCCGACTCCAACTCCGACTCCAACTCCGACTCCGACTTCAGCTGCTGCATAATCAAAAATAATTTCACATACAAACAAGCCCCAAAGCTAATACAGAGCGCTGCCAAGCTGCAGAGCTGGGACCCAATATTAATGATAATAATAAGAATAAGTGCGCGCCCCCCCAAAACAATTGCAACACCCCGCTGTTGCCAGGATATGGATATGGCGTGGCATGCGGCAGGGTGTTGCAGCAGCGATGCGTTGCAGAGCTATAGCAAAACAGCAGCATTGGCGCACATAAATCTCACTTGGTGTCCGCTAAATTATACACTGCCAGACATTTAGGCTACACTCTTAGCCAGGCCAACGCTGTGGCTGTGGCTGTGGCTGGGGCTGTGGAGGGGGCGGATGGTTTAAGGCCGCGGCGCATTCGAGCCGCTGATCGATCTTTTTTGCTTTGGGACAAAAGTTTACGCGATTGTTTATGATACAAATTAAACAATTTATGACAATGCGGCTGCCGCAGCCACAGCAACAGCAACAGCAACAGCAGCAACAGTTGCTCGTGTTGGCCATATGCAAAGTCTGCTGCTAAGGCCGCAAGCGTCGATTTGTGGCCAATGGTCAGTGCCTTACTGCCTGAGCAGCAGCAGTGGTGGCAGCAGCAACTGTTGCTGGTGTTTCATAAATTATAACGCAGCTTTTCCGCCTCGCAAAAGAGAACAACGTCATTTATTATGCATTCTTTATCGCTTCTGGTCTCTGTCTTTCATATGCTCTTGCCTCTTCTATCCATATCCATCTCCATCTCCCTGTTCGATTCTCATCTCGGCTTAGACTGTTAATCTTCGTTATAAATTTTGGCCATAATTGATTTAATGCCGCATTTAACTTCATTTTTTTTTTGGCGCGTTTTATTAAATTCTTATCGATATTTAATTTTGCGGTTTTTTTTTTTGCGTTTTTCTTTCAGCATCCCGCATGCCCTCCTCACATGCCACGCCCCAAGTGTGCCGTCCGCACTTTCATACGCCGCTCAGTCCCTGGCTGACCAGTGAACACAAATCGTTTGCACCCGCCAGCGCCTGGGGCATGGGTCAGTTCGCCTGCCCCCAGGAGCCGCAAGTGGAGCACAAACTGGGCCAGGTGGGCCAAAGTCATCAGACGACGGCAGCCGGCCAGCACTCGTTCCCATTCCCACCAACACCGCCAAAGGACTCCACGCCCGACTCAGTACAAACCGGTCCATCCGAGTACCAGGTAAGCTTTTCAAGCTTTATGAATTAATATTTCAAAATCGAATAATACTGTTTTTTTTTAAGTTACATTTTTCTATATTGAGAATATATTTTTATTTGAAAAAGTGTTCAGAATATTCTGTATAATTTTTCAAACTTAGACTTTTTGCAAGCTTAAATCTTAATAACAAAAACGAATAGTTTTTTTTTAAAGAAGTTAATTATTGAAAAATAAGATATTTGTTGATTTTTTTGTTTTTCTTTTGAAGAAGTTCAAAAATGATTGCAAATATTTAAATTTATATTAATGTTCACCAAAGATAGAATTATTTCAACTCTAGAGCATTGCTAGATAATTATTTTAGTGGAACTGCCATCATCATGTCAGAACTAACTGTTTAATCCTTGCTCTCAATTAGGCCGTGATGAACGCTTTTATGCACCAGCAGGCCACGGGCTCTACCTCACTGACGGACGCCAGTTGTGCGCTGGACATTAAGCCCTCCATACAGAATGGTGGCGCATCCGTTGCGCATGCCGGCAGCGCTGGACCCGCGCAATCCTCGGCGCCCAAGCAGCGCGAAGGTAGTACTAACAACAACAACAACAACAATACAAATAGCTCAAATAGCAGCAGTAGCAGCGCCAATCAAGCGCCGCAGCAGCAACAGCAACAGCAGCAACAGCAGCAACAGCAGCAGCAGCAGCAGCAGCAGAATAGCAACAACAGCAATGCCTCCTCATCCGCATCCGCATCGACATCGAATGGACTATTCGATGGCACTGCCCAGGCGCACTATGCGGCAAACAATGCCAACAGCTATGACAGCAGCTATGCCTCGTATCACCATGCGGCGGCGCAGCATCAAGCTGCCGTTGCTGCGGCCAATATGTTCCAAAGTTCCTCCGTGGCAGCAGCGGCTGTGCGACATAGCATGGGTGCCGCAGCGGCGGCGGCAGCGCACCACCATCATCATCACAGTCATAGCCATCATCATGGTGCGTCCGCCTCCGCCGGTCCCGGTGCGGGCTCCGGCTCGGGTCTGCACGGCGGCGGCGGCGTTGGTGGTGGTGTTGGTGGTATGAGTGGCATGGGCGCTATGAGCAGCGGCGGTCATAGCAGCTCCAGTGGCACTGGCGGCGGCGGCGGCGGAGGTGTTGGTGGCGTTGGTCTCGATGTGAAGCCCGTGCGCACGAAGCCCAGGACGAGTGCTGGTAAGCAAGACAAAAGTTAACACAGATCGCGATAATTGGTGTGGGTAAATAATAATTGTTAATTATCGATAAATATTTCGATTGATAAACGATATTTGCTATTTCAATATTTTTCAATTTTTTGTATTTATATTTAGATGTGTATTTGTCCCCCAACACTTATCGTTTACTGCTTTAGTTTTAGTTTTAGTTTAAGTTTAAGTTTTAGTTTTAGTGCTTTTATTTCCTTTTATTGTGGCATATTTTAATATTTTCTCATTTGTTACACTTGGCTTTGGCTTTTGATTTTGATTTCGGTTTTGTTTTTGTTTCACACGCTGGCGCACGTGGGAAGCTCTTCACTTAACTGCACTATGTGGCACTCTTTGCACATTTCCAACGGTGGCACTTGACATGTGTGTGTTTGGTCTCTCCTTCTATATATTTCTGCCTCTGCCTCTGCCTCTGCCTCTGCCTCTCCTCCTCTACTTTTCTATCAGTGTGTCCGCCACTTGGGCATGTTTCCTGCTCGAGTCGTCTCTTAATATATGTATGCAGTCGAGCAAATTCAGATTTGTGTAACAAACACGCCCCCGGCTGTCTTCTTCTTCTGCTTCTGCTGGCAATGCGTATACGCCGCGTGCGTTCACCATGAAATCATCGCAGCACAATGACAACAACAACAACAACAACAATCAGCAACAGCCGCAGAATTGCACTTGCAAAAAGAAAAAAGACCATAAAAAAAGCAAAGTCGAAAACAAAACAAAACACAAAAACTTCAATGCTATTGTCAACGCTTTTGGCTTGGCTCCACTGCGTCATCATCGTGTTTGTCGTTGCTGTTGTTGTTGTCGTTTTGTGTTGTAGTTGTTAATTACTTCGTGTTTCTGCTGCTGCTGCTGCTGCTGCTGCTGCTGCTGCTACTCCTGCTACACACACACACACATGCACGCACACAAACTCTGCCCGGCATTCGCTGCGGAAGTTTGTCGCTGCACCTGCTTCGCAGTCGCTGTCTCAGCCGGTTTCGCATGTCGCTACCAGCAAACTCCAACACAACACAAAAACAACAACAACAACAACAACAACAACAATAGCAACGACAACTTTATAGCTGCTATAATGCGTAAGAGGGGTGAGAGTTGCCAGTTGCAAGTTGCAGTTTGCAACCCCCAAAAGGCAGCCGCACAGAATAAGAACACAACCAAAATATATGAGAAACAGCTGTCTTCGCTTAACAGTCAACTGCTAATGCCCTGTTACTGCTAATGTTAATGTTAAGCATTACAGTTACTCACCCACACACAGAGAGAACCAACAAATGAGGAAGCACAAAGATGTGAACTTAAGTATTCGAGATCTCTGCATCTGTATCTGTATCTGTATCTGTATCTGTATCTGAATCTGCATCAGTGTATTTCATATGTAGGAAGCTGCAAGCTGACAAAATGTTTTGCCTGTGTTTCATATTATTTTATTTGCTTCTCAGCCAGGCGACAGTTTCTCTTCTTATTTTTCCTGCTGATTTTGTTGTTTAACGAACCAAAAATCGAACCAAAAAAAAGAAGAGGAGAAGTGGTCATTGTTACTGGGTGCGTTCGTTAACCAATATTCCTTGTCGTCTGACTGTTTTCTTTTTTTTGTTCTTTCTTTTACTTATTTATCGTTTATCGCATCGCTTGCGATAAGTTTTTCGGGGCGCAAGAACATGTGTTGGGGCCCACTGTCCAAATCAATATAGCCAGCCAGTCGCATTCCCCAATCAGAGTCTCGGTTTCACTTTTTCTGCCACATGTCCAGTGTGCAGTTTTTGGCTGGGATTTATGCTTGGGCCAGCGCCTGGGCAAATTGATTGGATGCCATTTGGGCTTTTGTCAGGTGAAAATAAAAAATGTTGTGAATGAGCTTTAAGTAATTGATATGGGTACGAACGATCCACGACCTATAGCTATGTCTTGGGCAGTCTGGCGATCTCGGGCGAAGCCTTCACTCAATCAGGCGTTGTCCGTTGTCTGCAGGCGCTGCTGCTTAACAGCAGGGATGAGCTTCTTCTTGTGCGCCCATTGTTCCTTTGTCCAGCCTTTGGCCTGCCTGACAGCTGTGCCCTCAAAATGAGGCGCTTGCTGTTTATTTGAGGCATGCGTGGCATGGAGCCGGGTGCCAGTCTACGATCTCCCAGGTGACTCTCGAATTCGTGATTTCTTGTGTGTAAATTATTCATCCTAAGTGTATAATTTTCAGTTTTGGCTTGCATTTGTTTTTGTTAATGCTATTTTTACGTATTTATTTTGTTCTCTTGCCTTTCTTAATCATTTTCATTTTCACGAAAGCAAAATAAATATATCAAATTCAACAACAACAACAACAACAACTATTTACTCACACATCCACATGTGTCTTTTGTCTTGTTCACCAGTTAACGTCTATCTTTCCCTTCTACCTCTCTCTCTCTCTCTCTCTCTCTCTATCTATCTATCTATATCTTTCTCTATCACTGTAACTGTCTATATATATATGTATCTGTATCTATTTAAGTAACCTTTAACTAGTAAAAATGTTTATGAATATCAACAAACAACAAACCAGCAGCTCTAACAAAGCCAACAACAACAACAAAAATAACAACAACAGCAGCAACAGCTACTAATTAAAACTGCAGTTGACCCTTCGTGATCGGCCTGCCCACATGTGACTAACAAATTAAAGGGAATTTTCTTAAAAAGGTACAACACATAAATTCTAGACAATTATGGCCACTGACGCCAAATGTCAAATCAAGCAGCGTCCACAGTTAGTTAGACCTTTAAACTCGGCGTATAGTAGTACCCAAGAAGACCTTTATGCCAAATCAGGCCCTAAAAAAACAGGTTCAGAGTCTTAGGCCACGGCACTCGGGTTGAGAGCAATGCCAGACAATGTCACACGGACCTGTGGCCGTAAAACCCAACCAAGAGAAGAGCACACGAAAACGGAATACCAAAGTGTGCACAAATTTCCAAGAAATTACAACGCAATGCTGTGGATGATTTTGTGCTCATGTGGATGTGGCTATGGTATTTGGTTTTGAGTTTGGGATGTGGCTGGACCAGGCCACAAGAGAAACAGTTATAACATGCTACTAAATCATAGGTTAACTGAGAACTGGCTAACCTGCTACGTGTTGTTGTGGGGAAACTGAAAATGAAAATGAAAATAAATAAAATGTGAAAAACTGTCATAGCCATGAATACAGACAAATACAGAGGGACGAAGGGCACGCGGACAGCAGCCTGGCGACAGGCAAATTGAAATCAAAACAAAGCTGAACAAAAAAAAAAAACAATAATAACAACAATGAAGCCAAACATTTAATGGCCATAAAAAAAACACACACGGCGTTTAAGACCAGAGAGAGAGGAAGAGGGAGAGGGAGAGGGAGCGAGTAGGAGCAACAAAAGGATCGTACAGATCACAGCAGCCCCAGAAATCAAATAAAAATTTACTAAAACAAAAGAGTCATAAAGTGAGTGTGAGAGAGAAAGCGATACTGCACGCGTGCGCTGAGTATTCCATATAACCTCCAACAACCACATATGCAGTGGGATTCATATTACGGATACGAATACTTCAGGCAGGGGCAGTGGCTGTCACCATCATCGTCGTTGTCGCCATCGTCGTCGAGGTTTGCTTGTTGTTGGCTCTTGTATTGCCTTTTGTTGTCAAAAGTGGGCACACTGGGTAAAAACATCATTAACACATTTGATTTATTAACTGGCGAGTGGCTTGGAGCAGCAAACAACAACTACAGCCAACTTCATTGGAATTGTACTAGAACAAAAGCAACAAAAAAAGAACAACCACAACCAGAGCAACAGCAACAGCAACAGGAGCAGCAGCAGCAACCACTCACAATGCCACAAAGCCACACTTTACGGCTCAATATGGGCGGAATGTAGAGATGCAGACCAGCAAACACTCGACCACTTTGAGAGTTTATAACAACTAATAAATGCATAAAGTTTTCCGCTCCTCTACAAGTTGTTTAACTGCGCGATTTTTCGTATGTTCAAGTTGGCCAATTGGATTTTGATGTTGGCCAAATTAAGTTATCAGAAGTATCAAAGAGTACAGTTTTCAACTGTCTAAAAGAGATTAAATTTATTTGCAGAAAAGTCAGTCAAGTTGAATTGAAAGATAAACAAATAAATTATTAAAAAAGACGAAAATAATAAAAGTTTAAAAATATTTTCAGAAAAGTAAAACTATATTATAATCAACAGAAAAAACTAAGAATGGTTTTTTATATAACAAAATGAATAGTCAATTTATGTAATCAATAAGAAATTTCAATTCAAAAATATACACTACAATATTGGGAACTTAATAAAAGAAGTTGTCACAACAACTATTGAAAACTATTTGCAGAACTCTTGAAACATCACAAAAATGTGAAAAAAAGTCAAGGCAAATAAATATATCAAATATACACAAAATGGGAAAAAAGTCAAGGAAAACAAATAGTTGAAAACAATTTAAAGCGACTTTCGTATAATTTATGCAATTTTTATTTAGTGGGTGTTGCTTTTTTGATTGGCGGCAATTTGGCTTCGGGCCTTCGTTACGCAGCCCCCAAAAAGTAAACCAAAACCTAAAAGCCAAACCACCAACGCCCAGTGCCAAATGTGCGGCAATTAAAAAAGTCGCACAGCAACAAAAAAAAAATACAAAAATACAAATAAAAAGGAAGAAAAGAAAAGAAGCGAAAACGAGCTGAAAAAATATCAAGTACACGCGCTATAAAAAGATATAACAAGATATACATATATACATATATATATATTTATGTGTATACAAAAAAGCAAAGTAAAGTTGCGATTAAATGGAAACAAATGAACTGTTTATTTAACGCGCCCATGGCGAGTGCGTGGGCGGGGCTGGTGGAGTGGACAATGCGCGATGGGCCACCGCTGTGGGCCACCAAACACGCAGAACGTTTAATTTAATTTCTTTGAAAGCTCGAAAACAAAATGCTCGGCATGCCAGCAGGATAATTGAACGCACTGGAGCAGCAGCAGGAGCAGCAGGAGCAGCAGTAGCAGCAGGACACGTGTGATTGTCCTGCTGTGTCGAACCCACTATAAACAGCACCAAATCACGTAAAGCTCTTAAAAACCAAAAAGTAAATAAAAAATACACACGCCAACACACAACTTCTGTCATCAGAATGTTGTCCTAATGGTATTTGGGCAGGCAACGAGTTGACAACGCACTTAATGAGCACCACTGGCGACGACTGCTGCCTGACTGCTGGCTGACCCACTGCTCTGGCTGGGTGTGACCGCTAATATTCAATAAAAACAAATGGTAAAAAACAACACAAAAAAACAAAAGGAATAGGAATAATAGTTATGCTCATTTGACCATGTAAAACTCACCGTTAATTAATTACATCGCAGAAATATGAAATATGAAAAATATGCTTTTTTCGGGCTGAAAGTAGCGTTAAATCTTTTAAGCTGAGGTCGGCCCACATTTTGATGTCTGAGCTTTTATGACTGAATTTCAATTTGAAAACAAGCAGAGCCAGAGAAAAATACAAATGATATAATGAAGCCCATTTAGTGGCGTCATTAAATGCGAAGACGAAGAATCTACAAAATATCAACACGAGCAAATAAGCGTATGTATAAAGGCCAAATTACCAACGGCAACAAAGACAAAAGGCAAATGTAATACGAAAGTTAATAACGCGTTACATTTGCAACTTCATTTCCAAACAGAAACCCAACTCAAGTCGCTTACAAATTATGCCTAAAGTTATTCAAATGAGTTGCGTTTGCGGCCCTGCAAACCGAAACAGTTAGAAGAGCAGCGCGCTGCTAATAGGCTGCGTGGAGCGGGAGTTAGAGCCGATTGCAGTCACTAGAACCGACGACGCCGACGACGACGACGACGACGGCGTTGACGTCGCTGCTTAATTAAAATGTGAAGAGTCAGCAAGGAGGGCAGCGCTGCAGCGCCCAGACCCCAGACCCAAGAGCGCAGACCCCAGTGCCAGCGAATCCATCATTTCCGCTTCCATGCGTTTTATGCCAACAACAAAAACAACTACAAACGGCAAAAACCAAGAAAAAAAAAAGCAGACGAAAAAAAAAATGACTGAGAAACAGCTGAAAAATGTGTGCCGCATAATGTTGTTGTTGTTGTCGTTGTTAATGTTGTTGTTGTTGTTGCTGTTGTTGTTTAACAAGCTGCCTCATTGTTGTAGCTGCTGTTGCCTGCACTTGGATTAAGCATCAGCTTTAGTGATATACACAAAAAAAAAATCTTCCTAATGTTATTTACAAAATTTTATAAAATGTATTTTGCTTTTGCAGAGGGCCGCGAGTGTGTCAACTGTGGTGCGACCTCAACACCACTGTGGCGACGCGATGGAACTGGACATTATCTGTGCAATGCGTGCGGACTCTACTATAAAATGAATGGACAGAATCGGCCCTTGATCAAGCCAAAGCGAAGACTGGTAAGCTAAAATATCTCTCTCTATATATACTACTATATATATATATATATATATATATATGTAGTTCTAATTGTGCTGCCCCGCTGCCCCCACACATTGCCACAAATTGATCAATAAATTTATAAACTGTATTCCTGGGAATTTGCTGGCGCATCAATCTCAACGCACGTTTCTGTCGCCAAAAGCCATAAAAAACAGCGTGAAAGTTCTCAAATGTCATAATAATTCCAAGAACATAACACAGCACAGTCTCCATATATACAAACGGATAAATAAATGCATATATATGTATATGCATGTATTTAATTATCATTTTTGTGACTAGCTGGCGTCTTGATTGCAGCTGAGCTGAGTGAACTCTTTGGTTGATAAAAACCACAGACGCATCATTATTATCACTTAACGCACTAAAAACATAATCAGGCAGCAGCCACAGCCGATTTTTTTTTGTGTGGGTTATGGAGATAGCTGTGCTTCTGCCTTTGCCTGGCTGTGCCCACCTTCTACTTCTCGACTCCTTTGTCTGGTTGGTCGAGGCGCATTATCGTTTTTTATCGGGCGCGCGCATCAACAGCAACAAACTATGAAAATATATGTAACGCTGTCCGTCCGAAGGTTGCCCTGGCGCCAGCTACATCAGCAACATGCAGCAACATGCAACGAGCTGAGCCCAAAACGAAAGACTTAAGCAACGAACTCACACGCTGTCATTGCGTGTGAAAGAGAAAGCAACTGCGCAGCACAGCTCACCGTTGTTGTCTTATACAAAATTAGTCCATTAAACATGCGTAAAAACCAAATAAGCAAAAACAACAACAACAACAGCAACAGCAACTATGACAAGCAACGTTAACTGCAGCTTGATAGTGGGGTTTGTGTCTTGGCTGTTCGCGTTGATTTTTTATTGGCATTTAAATCGTATGCATTTTGATTGCATAACATTAACATAAATAAACCATTATTGGATCCAAACAGAAGAGGAGAGAAAAAACAACAACAACAACAACAGAAATACTGACGTGGCAACGGAGGAGCAATCACAGGGAATTCCCAAGAAATTCACAGCTGGAGGCAACTCTGCTAGTGTTTTGTTGCTGTTGTTGCTGTTGTTGTTGTTGTTGCTGTTCTTGCTTAAAGTGTTTGTTGATTTCTCGTTGACAAAATATGCAACAAATTAAAATTAATGTGCGCTGATGCTGACTTATGTGTGTGTATGGTGTCTGTTTGCACACAAAAACAGGATGCAGCACATCAATGTACTTTTTTCTTTTTTTTTTTTGTTGAAGGGCGGCATCGCCTGTGGCTCTCTCGCTCACTCTTTGATATGCAATTCAATTGTTTTGGGGCGCTGCCATTGAAAACGTCTGAGATTCGATTGCTGCTCGTTCTGGGTGGCAATTGTATTGATTTCGCTGAGCCGCTCTGAGGGTCAAGAATACAAGCTTAAAGTTAAAGTTTTGCATACATACGGATTTCGGTCTGGACATTGACTGGACATTGGCCAACTGCACCTGCATCAATGAAACGACTGCGGTTCGCGCATCTCATTGTCTGCTCGGTCGCCTTTAATTAAATTTCCGAATTGTATGAAAACAGTCAACAAGTCGTAACTTTGAGCAGCATACAGAAAATTCTTTGTTGTTGCTATTGCTGTTGCTGAAACAGAACAATGCAAATTTTTAATTTATGTATTTTAGCCTGCAACAACGACGACTCCGCCGTCTTCGCTTACATATGTTTGTTGCAGTTGTTGTTGTTGTTGTTGCAGTTGTTGTTGTTGCTCATTGTTGTTCGTTATTTTTGCTTTTGGTTTTTTTTTTTTTTTTTTTTTGGTTTTCGACCGCTGGCGTTTTAATAATTGCATTTAATTATAAGGCCAAAAAAGTAGTTGTATGCGCCACTCTATGCCGCAGGCTCTGTGGCAAGTCCAGGCCAAGCCCAATTGCTTCAACCTTCAACGGATTTGTCACATTTTGACGTGGTCTTCAGGCTATGACTATGCCTAATTGCAAATGCATGTTAACTGCTTAGGAACAGAGCTGTTAAGGTCAACTGCAGGCGCATCGCGAAAACTGCAACAACTGCAACAACAGCAACAACAGCAAATACAATCGTGACTTATATAAATATAAATATAAGCGGCATGTGTTAGTCAAGCCCTAGAGGAGGAGCGTGGAGCGTGGAGCAGGGAGCGGGGGTAGGCAGGAGGTGTGGAGCGGTGCTCGAGCGTTGCTTACATTCTGCATAATATTTATGCCGCCGTTGCTTTTTTTTTTTTTGTTTTTTTTTGTTTCTTTTTGTTTCATTTTTAATTTATGCGAATTTTCACACAATAAATTGAACAAAACGTTTGCATTTGTTGTTGTCGCCGTTGTTTCTGTGCACTCGTATATATATTTTGTTGTTAAGCGATGCAAAATTGTTTATTTTTATGCTTATTACGTTGCCTTCTATCATTTGCATGCAAAGATTGCCAAGAACTGTGGGGAACAGCAAAAACTCGCAATTGCCATTTGCAGCTTGTTGCTGCTGCCTCTGTTGGTGTTGTTGCTAAAGTCGTTGTAACAATAAACACATCAACACTTGGCACAATCATTTATAAATGTATAATTTAAGTGCCTCCAAAGACGCTTAATTAATTATTTATCAAAGGCGTATTTCAACGCCGACAACAAGCCAAACAACACTTGAATAAGTCGCCTCTTAACGACTATTAAATATATCAATTGTTAATTGAAATGCCCTAACTTAGTCGTATTGCTTAATTAGGTAATAATACAACAACTAAATGTTTATGAGATGTTGATAAAAATTACCCCTTAAATTTAGCAAGTGGATAGAACTAAATTTTTGAGAAGAAATATTTATAAATTCATAAAGCAAATAAGCACTTTCCACTTCACTTATTGTTAATTGCTGGGAATAAATTTCTAATAAATCTTGGAAATGTTTAAAACTTAAAAAAAAAGGAATAATATTATCAAAATATTATATATTAGTTTCTAGTGAATTTTTTTAAATGTTAGGCAACCCAACCACAGCCAACCAGAGGCAAATCAGCTGAACTTTAGGCCACAAACATCTATAAATTTGACTGGCGTCAAGTGATTGACAAACACTGACTCGACAGATTTTTATGGATAAGCCATGCTTATCAAAAGCTCGAATAACACAACAACAACAACAACAACAACAACAAGACAACTAGCTTAAAATTCTAATTAACACATTTTCGCTGAGTTTGCATTGCGCCATATGTGGGATAGACGTTCGAAACGAAACTGTATCGAATTGAATTTGGTAGCCCTTTGGCGTGGGAATTTCGCGCATAACGCGTATAAAAAAAGAAAAGAAATTAATCTGAAAGCAGGGTTCACAGTTCTGGAGGCAGTGACGCCAAAAATTAAATGCAAGGCGCAGACGCTGTGCGTATAAATCAAGTTACCAAAATGCGCGCCAAATGAAAGTCAAAGTCAGAGCGATCGATAAAGTAACAACAAAACAAATCAAAACTAAAGCAAGAGGCAACAACAACAATAACAACATCGACAACTGAGGCCAAGTAAAAGTTCAATGCACGTTCTGCAAATGGGGCGTATACGCAATCGAGCGCATTAAGTCGCCTGGGTTTGATTTTTAGTGGACCTGAGCCAGAGGCGAGAGCAATATGTTTTCTGATTTTATTCTCCTTATTTTTATTTTTGTATTTTTGTATTTTTTTATTTTTTGGGGCGCTAGGATCTTGTTAAGAGCGCGCTCATTTCATCAAGTGGGCAGCCTAATGCCATTAAAATGCACTTGAACCGACGAGTGATGGGGGCAGCCAAACGGGATTCATGTCTCCTGCTGCTCTGCTTTGGGGCACAAGCTGACGAACCTGAGCCAACTCGACTGCAACTTTGTGCTCCAACACAGATCAATTAAAAATTAACGATATGAAGCGCAGCCGCAGCCGCAGCCGCAAAACGGGGCGTGCCAATAATATAATGAAACAGGCTCTCACACAACCAGATAGACAGAGATAGAGAAAGCGATGCAGAGTGGGCGAGCGAGCGAGAGAGAGCTAGTGGAGTCTGTATGCGCGGGTCGCAGATGATTAAGGCCGCGTTCTGGCTTGTTAAGGCTACCCTGGCTCTGGCAAGTCTTTGGCCAGCCTTGAGGTGCTTTACGAGCTTTACGTTGAACGTATGAACGGGTTGAAAATACATACAAAACCTATTTAATATGCAAAGGCATAATTGGCACAGGGGCGCACAAAGCCTGCCCCAAAAAGGGTTGCAGTTCTAACCCTTTCATTTCGGCCAGACAATATACGTATATGTGAAAATGTGTTCAGGCACGCAGCCCACTCCAACTGCAAGGGGTCGGAAAAGCGCGTGCTAAGCGCACATTCATTTTGGTGACAGCAGCTGGCTAACGGGTAGGTAGCCAGGCAGGCTACTTCTGGCCAGGTTCTATTTAATTTATATATGCAGTTTGCAATGTCCAGTGACAAATATTAATGACGATTTTCATGCCTTCACAAATCGGAGCAGGGACGAGAATACAGCTAGAGTTCTGCGACTGGTTTGCCTTCACTTGACCATGTTAGTTGTCAGTAGTGTTGTTGTTGTTATTGTTCCAATTGCTTGTTGCTGTTTAAAATGCCCAGGTCCGAAACCTTTTGGTCGCTGTTCGGCAACAAATTTCCATGCGACAAGTTTTAGCCACAACACTATATCCAAAAGCATCGTAAAATTCAATGAGCCGCATTAATGAGCGACATTAATGGCTGTTTGTTGTTTTTATTATTGTTGTTTCTGTTAGTTGACCTGTTCGTTAAACGCATTTTATCGATTTTTTAGTAGCTTTTAGCGGCAGGTGTGATTTTTAGCAATAGTTTCTGCTTTCTTTGTGCGTGCTAGTAAAACAAGCTAAGCTGATGTATTAATTAAGCAAATGTGTCGCAAACGAAGCCAATCAACGAGCCGTGTTTGACAACCCTTCAACCAAATACAAAAAAATACAATATAGAGAAATGAAAGGCCAGAGCAACAGCCTGCGTTTGCCACGCCTCAGCTACGAACAGCATGTGGCTGGGGCACAGCCAAACGAATCCGCCTGCAAAGGAAATGAACCAGGACATGAAAAGCAACAAAAAAAATATAAAATAAAAAAATAAAAGAGAAAAGAGTCGGTCGAGTCCATTTTGTCCTACTGCAAACGAAATTTGAATTTTTAAATTAAATTTCACAGTCGCACAAGTTTTATTTCTACGCGTTTTTTTATTTTTTCTCTTTCACATATATTCTGCACTGCACGACAGACAGCCACAAAAGTATGCGCCTGAAATATATACATTTAAATATGTATATATATTTATATATATATATATATATTTATTTAAGGCTGCACACTCGTCTAAATGTAACTGTTATGGTCTGGACATTCTGTTACAGCTTTGCCGTTTTCATTTCATTTCGTTTTGTTTGGCAGCCACCCAACAAAAACACCACCCAAGCCACGCAACCACACTGACAGCTACCCAAGTCAAAGCCAGCATCAGATATAGAAAATTTCGTTGCGCTGCTGCCTCAGAGATCTCTCCGCTATCTTTTGCCATCTACTCTTTGTGTATCGGTGTTTGTATGTGTCTGTGTGAGTGTGTGTGTGTGTGTGTGTGTGTGCGTTATGGGGGCTGCTCCAAAACAACCCCCAAAGGGCAAATTCAGCACTGGGGTTGGCAGCCAGTAACTGCAAACGACTTTTTGCGCTGGCTGCGAACAATTTAATGAATGTTTTGTCAGATAAAGCAAAAAATACATAAAAAAAACGAGCTGATAAAATGTCTGTCTCTGTGTGGGCAGTGGGGTAATACGCACACACACACATACATATATATATATATAGAGTTATTTATATATATAATACAAATACAGCTACATCTACAGATACAGATACAACTGCATATATACATAGCACATATATATACAGATACAGATACTTATACAGACGTTGACTCTGCCCTCAAGTGAAAGATGTTACACTGAGATAAACGTAACATTTACTGGGCAGCATCTCTCTCTCCGTCTCCCTCTCTTTCTCGCTCGCTCTCTCCCTCTGACTCACTCGCTCTGTGGCACGAATGGGACTGAGTGCCTCTGCCTCTGGTGCGATATCTTAGATGGAAAAGGGCATTGCCATCCAAGGCGCACAAAAGCTGCGCAATAAATAGAACTGTAGCTGTGTTGTCTGACCCAGCACCTCTCAGCAGAACTGCCACCCCACCCCATCCCTCCCTACCTCCCTCCCTCCCTCCTCCTCCTCCTCTCTGTATACATAAGTATTTACTTTTATCGGCAACGCTTTTCATTTGCTTTACACAATTTTCGTGGCACATTTTTTGTTGTTGTTTTTTCCTGTTGTGTGTGTTTTGTTTGTTTTTAATTAAACATTTAAATGTGCTGCTTCTTTTCAAAAATTTAAATCACAATTTGCATAAATTCAATCCAAACATTTTCAAAATGTTAAAAATTAAACCATCGCCATTTTGAGGAATGCAGACATTTTGTGCATCCCAAATAAATCAATGCAAGTTGGCAACAAAAATAAAATTAAGCGCATTTTGTCATGCCTAAGCGCGAGAAATTTAAATTTATTGACTCACAAGACACAAACACATGCATAATTAAATTTATATATATATATATATATATGTATATGTATGGGAATCCATTGCATTGTATTCTCCTTCTGTATACTATTATTTATCACAAGCGCCATCTTGTATGTGACTTGTTGTTGTTCGACTGTTGGCGCTTGCGCTTTTTGCATTTCAATTAAATTGCGCCCCGACAATGTTTGACAGTTGCTCAATGCGATGACACCCACAATTTGCCCCCCCCCCCCCCCCCCTACACCCAGCACACTCCCGCACTGCCTGACATTGATTTATTTTGCCGCATTATGAGACGCTGTTAACTAACAGTGCCGCTTAAAGTGTATCCCACAATACCAACAAGACACACAAATTCGATTAATTTCGCTCCAACTTAGCACCTCATCGTTGTTGGCCTGGTTAAAAGGAATTGAGACTTGGAATGCAAAGGCGAATTGCTACATTTTGTAGCTGTAGTTTTTTTTTTTGCCTGCTTAGTGCGTTTTGTTGCTGCATCATGTTTACAACTTAATTTATATACATCTGTGTGTGTTGTGTGTGTTGTATGTGTGTGTGCAACGACTTAGGCTTTTTGGCCAGCTTGTCAATGCCGTTTGCGGCCACATAATTACCACGAGTTGGGCATCTTGTAGGCGTTGGAAATTCATTTTGAATTCTCGCACATTCCGACTTCGATTTAGCAGTCCAAGCTGTCTGTATGTGAAATTGTTACAAGCTCGTTAACACAACACCACTACCACCACTACCACTACCACTATAAAAAAAACAAAAAAAAAAAACAAAAAATGCAGACTCTCTGCAGATACTGTGCAGTTGGACAGAGTCTTTTGGGGTATGACCTCTGATTTATGTTAATGGCAGCGTGCAGCAGGCCAGCAAGGCAGCCACAGAACAGAAACCAGAACAGGTGAGCCACAAGCAAGCTAACTGTGGCGGAGGCAGGGGCAACAATTAAAAATCAAAGTCAAACATGATCAACGCCAGTTTAGGGCCGCGTTGCAATGTGTTCTTGTTGTTGTTGTAGTTGTTGTTATTGTTGTTGTTGTTCGAGCAACATGAACATAAGCCAAAAGCTGAAAGCTGAAAGCTGAAAGCTGCGGAGCTAGAGGCTGAGACTCGAAAACTGCGACTGAGACTGAGACTGAACCAGAGGCGCAGACAAGATACCAAAACAGACTTTTGACTACAGACTTTGGGTCTGGATTCTCGTTGTGGCTGTGGGTTCTGGACTGCTTGAATGTGTGCTTGAAAGCGAGGCACAGCAGACAATGTTTGGGTCTCGAGTTCTTGTAGCCAATTCGTGGAAATTTAAGCGTGGCGCAGACATGCTCCCCAGTTGTTGCTGTTGTTGTTGTTGCTGCTGTTGTTTTTGGGCAGTTTTGTAAAAATTGTCATTTTAATGAATTGATGCTGCTGTTAAAGGCCCCTCTCGCATGCCATTTAAAAAATGTTGTTGCCTGGTGTGTCGAGCAACTTTGTTTGCCTGCGCAAACCAGGCAGAACAGAACAGAGCAGAACCAAACAGAACAGACCCGTATCCTATGGACGTACCTGTTTTTACATATATACATATATGATTGTTTTTGGGTGCGTTAGTTTTGGCACCGTTCAATTAGCGCGCCAACATATTTGTGGGCGTGCGACATTAGCATAATCAATTTTATTTACCCTTGCCACATGAGTTCACAATTCAGCCAACCAAAAAACATACGCTCATAAGCCAACTAGCTGACCAAATTTCATTCCGTTTCTTTATTTTTACAGACATTACAGTCACTGCAGAGTGCGGCCAAGCGGGCGGGCACATCCTGCGCCAATTGCAAGACCACAACCACAACCCTTTGGCGACGCAATGCCAGCGGCGAACCCGTTTGCAATGCCTGCGGATTGTACTACAAGCTGCACAACGTAAGTAGAAAGGCAAATAACTATATACATATATATATAAATCACTATTCAAGCGCCCACCCTGAGCATCGCATCGATTTGTGATTCCTCTTCTTTTTTTTTGTTTTTTTTGGTTTGGTTTGGTTTTTGCTCTTAACCCTCGTTAAACGCTTAAGCGATTTAACGCAACATTTAACAGCGAGTCGGGTCACTCGAGCGTTCCGAGTTCCAACGGAAGCTGGCAAACGTTGGCTGCGCACACGGGAAACACACACAGATTAAAAGTGACAAAAATGAAGTGTACTCCCCAAACCCGAAACGCCCTCTTTGTGTCCGTTGCCACAGAGGGTGGCAGGTTGCACCAGCAACAGCAACGGCAACGGCAACAGCAGCAACCCCGATGATGAATTGTTGATGATTATTTAAAGATGCCCGTAGTGGTTGTTGTTGTTGTTGTTGTTGTTGTTGCAAGATAAGAGTCTGGTGTTTGGCTGTGAAAATGCGATAAGCTTTGATTTTATTATGGCTAACGCGTGCGAAGCCAAACGGCGACGGCGACGGCGATGGCAACGCCAAAGCCAACGGCGACGGGTACCAGAAATTGGCGTAATTTATGTAATAGACTACAGCTCACTGAGTTGATTCCCCCCTCAACTGTCATTGTCCCCCCTTCTGGAATGCAGCCAATGATATAGTAGATGCTGTCGAGCCATGTGGAAACTAGATTTAATAACATTTTCGCGCCCTTAGCGCATTCGTCCCCCATTTATTTCGAGGGTTGTTTTGACCAACTTCTGGCTTATTAAATATTCATTAGCCAAAACCAAACAGGCACAGCGCAAAAGCGTTAAAGCTAAATCCGTCCGATTTGTATACCCTGCCAATATTTAATTATCTAGAGTGGTTATCTTTGAACTCTTAATTGTGTTGTATATATTTCAGATTTTAAAAAGGATAAAAGATTTTTTAGGCTAAAACGAATACAGTATTTATTTGATACAGTCATATTTTCTCACTATATAATCTATATTCTATCATTTTCGAAGATGAGGTGTCTCTTAATAAATTTTAAAATGCCTTGTCTTGTCATATTTTTTTTAATACAAAGGATAAAATAAAGAATTTAACTACAGGATAATTTCTAGTCCATCATTCTAGCAGCGCCTTTCAATTTTGTTCTTTTGCTTTCTTTAATGTCCTTGTTTTTCCTTTTTCCGTGTTGCCTGCAGTCAGCTTTTAATGAGTTTCGTAGAATGTGGAAAAGTTTGAGAAAAATCACTTGAACTTTTAGCACATTTACATGTCAGTGGCACATTAAAATGTTGATGGGCAACCTGTGTCTATTCGGCGAGTGCTGCCCCAAACTAATTAAACTGTGGCTTTTGCAACTAATTCTGCAATTGAAATGCTGAATTTGCCGATTTCGATGGTAATCAGCGCGGCAAAATGTATTAATTGAGTGTGGTCAAAGGCGAACTCGGACTGTGGTAGATACACACACACACACACACACATAGACAAATATCTATTTCCATATATCAAAGTGAGCGCAGTGAGTCCACATATTTACACACAGTCAATGCTCCATATATCTAATCTGATTTGTAAGCTTGTAAACACTGAAAGCGGCGGCTGCTTGCAACGCGGCGTATGAGCAATGCGCCAAAATAGCCCACTAGCTGGGTGACTGTCAGTGTGTGTGTGTGTGAGTGTGTGTGCTAGCTAATGGCCTACACACACACATACACATAGTAGCCAACACATGTGCCTGCGCTTTCATAGCAGCGAAAATTATTTTGCAAAAATGTTCTTTCAATTGGACAGTGTCCCATCTTGATAAGATGCCAATCAGCGCCGCTTTTGCATTTCTCGGTGCTCAGCTGTTTGTTGTTGTTGTTGTTGTTGTTGTCGTTTTTTGATGTTGTTGTAGCTGCAACCTAGCTCGCCCAGCTAGCAGTTCATTTCAATTCAATTCGTTTGTCATTTGGCCGCCATCGTTGTCGCTGTCGGCTTGTGTGGGCCTCTTTTGCTGAGCGATCTGGCCACGTGATTGGCACATTTTATGGAAATGCCAACTGCATTTAGTTGCCCCCCCCCCCCTACACTCTTTGGGGGGCTAAACGTTACGCGTGTCTTCACCCAGTTCACTGGAAAACTTAACAGCATAAAACTGCTAATTAACGGCAAATGAGACACTTGCCGTCGCAATGCACACACAGCGCACACACATCCTGATTTTTGTTGTTATCAGCAGCAGTTAATCAACTCCTGCTGTGCTCTGCTGCAGCTGTGCAGCTGCTGAGTGTCCTGTGGCGTCAGCATGATATATGTCGCATACAGTTAAAGGTGACCTAACGGCACACCGAGAACTGAGAAGAGAGAGTCAGAACCAGAACCAGAGCCAGAACCAGAGCCAGAACCAGAGCCAGAACCAGAGCCAGAACCATAGCCTGGCGCCGTCTCAGGCAATTTGTTAACAACAGGCTTCAGCTCTGTACTACTCTGTATCTACTCAGAAGTCGGTCTGACTGGCTGACTGTCACTCTGCCCCTCTTTATCTTGGTGCATGTGTGGCCCACCCACTCGGCTATCTTTTCCGCCTGTCAAAGTGCAAGTCAACTGCAGCGGCGCGTGTTGCATGCTCCCCTTTCCATATGCACCATGCACCAGGCAATCGGTTGCATGCTCGATTAAGATTTTATGCATAAAAATCTGCGCTGCGCTTTGAGTGAGTTTTCTGCTGAATTCCTTAATGAGCAACGCCAGGGCTCCGAACACATTAACAACTTTATGCTTTGTTTAGTCGCTACTTCTTCTTCTTCTTCTGCTGCTGCTGCTGCACCAGCCTCGGCTGCATATCAATTAAAGCTTTGTGAGCAGCAGCAGCAGCTGGCGAGTTGCTAATTGCCACAATTTGTGCTAAACGCTGGGGAGCGGCAGAGAACACAGAGAGAGAGAGAGACTATCAATTACCGCCGCCGATCGTCCAATTCAGCATCGCATCACTGTAAGTGATACGTTTTGCTCTGGTTTTCCCTTGTTTTTGTTTTTTTCCTTTTTCGGCATATTACACAATCAACCCTCGCCGTGCGGCAAGCAAATCCGCACTCACTAACAATTGCCAGCAATTTAACAATTTCTGTGTTTGCGCTGCAACAAAAAAAAAGAGGCACAATAATGTCGTAATTCACGCCCAGGTAGTGAAAGAGAGAGAGAGAGAGATAGAGAGAGAGAGGGAGAGGGCTGTTGCACTCAACTCTAAGTACGACAATATACAATACATAATGTAACTTTTCTTTCTTTTGTCGTCAGCGCAGCCTCGGCAAATGGGTAACTCAATATTGTAATTGTAGCGCAATGAGGAGTTGTTGTTGTTGTTGTTGTTGTTGCTGCTGTTGCTGTTGCTGCTGTTGTTGCCTAGATGTTCGCAAGTGATAAGAAATTGCATATGAAGCGGCAGGCAGCAGCAGCAGCAGCAGCCTCAACAATGGCCAAAGCTGAGCGACTCACAAAAAAATAAAAAGTAAAAATAAGAGAACAAAAAATTGTTTGCCCGTGTGGCTGGGCCGTCCGTCGTCGTCGTCGTCGTCGTCGCTATCAGCGCCAACTAATCGCATTCGCAAATGTCGCTTATCTGATCGTGTAGAAATGCTTGTAATACTTCATTTTCACTTCCCGGTTCCCGGTTGCCACTCAGCGGCACAGCGGCACAGCGGCACAGTGCGTTTGCAACAGACAGCGTGTGCAGTTAGCGGCATTTCCGGCCAAGAGGGCCTCGCAATGAATTTGCATAAATTTGACCCATTTTAGTTGCTGCCAGTGCTGCTGCCAGTGCTGCTGCCCAGCGGCAGACACAGTTTATTGATTTTCCCTTGTTGCAACAAAACACCCACTAACAACAGCTGCCATTTCTTCTTCTTCTTCTACTACTATGTGTTTTGCAGGTCAATCGTCCACTTACCATGAAAAAGGAGGGCATTCAGACGCGTAATCGCAAGCTCAGCTCCAAGTCGAAGAAGAAAAAGGGTTTGGGCGGCGGCTGCCTACCAATGGGCGGCCATTTGGGCATGGGCGATTTCAAGCCCCTTGATCCATCCAAAGGTTTTGGCGGCGGCTTCTCCGCATCCATGGGTAAGCATCAACTGACATTCGTTGCTTCATAGCCAGCCTGGCTAAACCACAACACGCATTCTGCTTTGTCATTCCAACAGCACAACATGGACACCTTTCCAGCGGACTGCATCCGGCACATGCGCATATGCACGGCAGCTGGTATACCGGCGGCATGGGCGCATTGGGTGCCTCCAGTGGACTGCAGGGTGGCTTCTCCACGGCAGGCTCCCTTGGCGGCGGTGTAGTGCCCCACTCTCAGCCCTATCACTTGGGTCTCAGCTCGATGGTAAGTAGTAGCCTCACATATAAGAGAATTTCTTTCTTTGTTGTATAAGAGAGTGAAAATTAGTTTGCTAATATTTGTATTTCTCGTCTCTCTTTCTCTTTCTCCATCTCTCTCTCTCATCTGCAGGGCACATGGCGCACAGACTATACGTGATGGAGCGGGAACAATTTGAACAACAACTTGTTCAGCTAGAGTAGTGGCGATTTTACAACTTGACTTGATTTCCAAACACAATGCCAAACTGAGGACTCCCTTCGCAGCCATTGACGGGCCACATGCAACATGCATGCCACAGGACACACAGCAAGGACGAGCCTAATCTTCACGTGCCGTTGTCTTATTGCTGTTGAGTGTCTTTGAGGATGTTGCGTTGCTCTCAAATGTGAGCTCGTCAAGTGCTGCCTATTCCTAATTGTAAACATTGCGTGCAATTTTTAATTATTTAAGTTTTCGTTGTCGGCCAGCTGCTGAAGCAAAAGCCCATTAAAATTAATTAAAGGGCCGCTCATATTATTTTTATTGCTCTGAGTGTGTGCTTTAGTGAGGGAGTGATTGTGAGTGTGCGTGTGTGTGTGTGTGAGTGTGTGTGAGTGTGTGAGTATGAATTCATTGTTTTATTTTGCGCTTAATTAATTTAATTTCTCGACGCAAATTCGGCGTATTTAATTGTGCTTTATAAACTGCCATAAAATCAGCAAAAATATTAGCAAAAAAATACAAAGCAAAATACATAAATATATTAAAGCAAAAGCCCGACAAACGGAATTTCATAAATATTAATATGTAGATATGTACGTATTAATGTGAACAGGAGCCGCATTAGAAACTGCAAAAAACAACATCAATAAGCACACAGAAACTAACGATAATTAAGCATTAAAATTAACTATTAAAATGCACGTCCAAAAGCAAAAAAAAACAAAGCAACAAAAAAATAAAAAGAGAAAAACCAACAACTGTTTTGTATAAAGAAATAACAAAATGTTTATCCTATTTCGCAATGCAATTGTAAATTGCAAAATACTTTAAGCTGTAAATTAGCTAAATTATTAGACATTAAACAAACAGACGTGATAAAAAAAAAACATAAGCATAAACATTAATTTAAATAAATTAATCATTGTAAAATAAACTTACAAAACAAAAAAAAAAAACAAAGCAAAGAAAAACACTAAAACAAAAACAAAAGTAAGTCAACTGAACCGCATTGTATGTATTAAAAAAAATAACAGCACATACTATATACAAATACATATACTATTTGTACATATATATGTTCAATGTTAATGCCTAAGTCTTATAAACATATATATACACATAAATACGTTTAAATCAATTCAATGTTAAAGGCAATTTGTAACATACGAGGGAAAAACGAAGAGAGATAAAATGAAAAAAATAATATTTGTTAGCAATTTTTGTATAATTTTAGCAAAAGAAGAAAATATTTATAAATCGCATAATATCCGCTTAAGTTCTGTGTACATATACTACAAATTTAGTGTTTAACTTAATTTATATGTATGTGTGAGGCATAAACAAATATGTAATATGTATGTATGTAAACTTACTTCTAGAAATACAGATATGAATGTATGTTGTAAGCATATGCGATAAATGTATTGTAATTGGCCATATTGATAGTTGAATATATAAAACATACGTTTATTTAAATTTAAAGGCAATCACCAGAAAACATAAATAAAAATGAAAAAAAAAACAACAAAAATACAAAAAAAAATACAAGCAAACAGCAACAAAAAAATAAATAAAATAATATATGAAAAAATAAATATAAAGCGAGTACTTTTTTTTTGTAATTGTGTGAGTGAAATTTAAGAACGGTAACTGACTGGCAAAGATTGATTAATTGCCGCCAGATGATTGGACAAAAACCAATAAACGAAATCAGTCGAAGCGCTCAATTTCAATTGTGTGAACATAAACGAAGCAATGTCTTTATAATGCCCATTTATACCATTTATGAATTGCTCTTTAAATTTCGATGCGTCTTCAATACAAAACGTGCGATGTGCGATGTGCGATGTGTTTGCTGGCAACAGTTTCTACGTTCTAACTTGTCTGCCACAGTTGGTTATTTGTTATGCAGCATTTGTTGTTAGTGAACGCATGAATTATGAGCTTGTATTGAGGCGTGAAATGGCATGTTAATATTTATTGGTATGCGAGAGAGTGGGTATGACACCAGATAAAAACCAACTTCAGCTAACAACAAGCAGTAAGGCCAGCTTAAGTTCGTTGCCTAAGTCTTTTGTTTTATGATTGCGGCGGCAAGTCAAAAAGCGCACCTAAGGTGAAATAAGTAAGCTGGAAAGGTAAGCATGTATGTAAGTGTAAGTGAAGTAGTCTTGCCAGGCGTTATGAGTAGTTATGTAGTTAAAAACTAGACGACCAAGTCCGAGTTTTATGGGAATGGCGTTAATTAATGGTCAGCGCGTGTCTACCGGTCATAAACTGGCATCCAGCTAGGCAAAAATTTAATGTTTGCCACTCAGTCGCTGGCACATTGGCAAACCTATCAATGCACATTCGTTAATTCCTTTTAATTGTCAACTGGCATCCGCTTCCGCTGCACCTTGTACCACATTTTCCATGTTTTGCCCTCAGAGCCCTCACATGCAAGGCCCATCAAGAATCTATTTAATTTAATAACAATAACTATATAAACAAATGCCTTGCATGCTTATCACTTGCATCACTTTTGCTTGCAATTAAATGCACGTTATATGCAGCCAAGCACATCAATGTTATAGACGCCATATGCATTTATCGATGTCACAGAAGTTGCAGCATCACATGGGCTTCTCGTTGCCATTCCGTGCCCCCCACTTTATCTAATTGCATTTAAACCCAACATGCGGCAATGTATTTGCCAGGCCACTCCCATAATTGTTAAATAATTACATTGTGATTCGAACAAAATACATATGTTCTTTTTGGCTATTGGCAGGGCAATTAACTTGAAATAATCACCAACTCAATTTCCATGTGCTGCGTTTAACATTAGCTTAACTGTCTATCAGTTGTTGGGCTGTGTTCCTCTTTCCCGTGTTCCCTCTTTTCCCCACCAATAAACGTGGTGATCAATGCATTACAAATGACCGGCCATATAAATCAGTTAATCAGCATCTGCGATAAGCAATGCAAAGCATTTCCACACAGTACCGGGCAAGGGCTCACACCAACAGAAAAGTCACCACACACGCAGCCAACTGTAACCAAAACCATAACGAAAACATAACCTGGTCAAAACAAAATATGAGCATGAATCAATGGGTCTGTGAACACAGCAGCAGTCACAAATATTTGGGTATGCATTAACTAATTAGTGTTTAGGCCAAGCCAACGAGAGCGGCGCCATTTCGATTATCTGATAAGAGAATATGGTAACAGTTTGATTTGTTCAATATACAAATCTACAATATTGAAATATATTTTTGCTATCAATATTTTTTATATTTGGTAAATAAGTGCAACAATTTACGATGAACTCTCCCTCTCAACAGTTAAAATATGGATAGTTTGTACGGATGAAGGGAACTACCAATAAGCAAGATGAGCTTCAGCGATCGATGAATTGAATAGTTCATTTAACCGATGTAATCATGAATTAATTTATTAGATTTGAACGACAACACAAATATATCTTACTTAGCTTATGAAATTTTATTTACGAATTCTTTACAAAGCCGAGATCCATATTCTTCAACAAAGTGTCTTTTAAATACATATATATTGAAACAAATCGAATTTTTTCTATGAGCGACTTATAGTTTTCAATAAGTATGAAAACTTAGTTGACTCTTTTACAACATACTTTTACATGCTTACTTTTTATATACCAATAAACAATTAAGTTAAGGACTCCATGAATTTACAAATGCATAGGAAGCAAACAGAACGGATAATGGCAACAAATATTTGGTCATGCATTAACTAATTAGTGGCAGCAGCAATAACGTTCCGATAACATTGGGCTTCTGCCCCAAACTTTGTCTCCGTGGCTGCCTGCCCCTCGCCTCCTATGACCAATCTGGCATTGGCCATGGTTTGTGCGCTCGTGCGTTTGGTTGCATGTTTATCTGATTGGAAATGTTAGGGCCAACAATGGCGACACACAGCAACAGCAACAGCAACAGCAACGGCAACGGCAACGCACACAAATACAAGCAGAGCGAAACAAACGGACACAAATAAATAAAATGCTTCTTTAGATGATTAACTATGATAGGCCACTGTGTGTCCATTGGACCAATGCATTGGTCCCATGAATATTGATACATTCGTTAGATTTAAATGGATTTTAATATAGAGCGACGTCGACGTCGACGCCTGAGCTGCAAACCAATTTAATTAGCCTGTTTGTTATAGAATCAAATACACGTTATAATCTGCAGAGTCTTTACATATATATAATGCTGTAATGGCCACACACACACACACAGAGTGTATATTTATCAGGTTGCATCAATGCAAAGCTCATCAATGCAGTTGTTGCACAGCCAGCTGTTAAATGTAATTGCATTTCTATGCATGTGTGACTTGTCTATTCATTAATTTTCGAATGACAGGCACAATTTCAATTAAATTTCAGCTTAAGCACACACACACACAAATAACTAAACTAAAGCTATGTGTGTGTGTGTGTGTGTGTGTGCAACCAACGATTGGGCACAGACGATATGAACAACAAAACAACAACAACAACAACAGCATGTGAAGCTCATCGTTCTAATTAGAATTATCCTAATGAAATTAAATTGCAAATTCTGTTTGGGCGAGTGTGTGTGTGATATTAATTATATAAATTGCATTTGCCATTGGCAGTAATGCATTTCTAGTACCACACACAAGCCGCATTGCCATGCAATTTGAGCACAGTCATAATTTGTTTTAGATTCTGATTAACTGAAATTGCCTGCACCGAACAAAACAATTTAATTTCTCAGCTAATTTGATTAAATTAAGCCCAGCGAAATTGCAATCGCCCATTGGCGGTTTTTAATGTCACAACATGTCACACAGCAACTGCATCCATAGGCCTAACTAGGCATGGACCCCAGCTCCGCGTCCTGGCCATATCAAATGCTTAATGGCAACGACCATGTCAATTCGTGGCATATTAAATAGGAATATTGGCATTGGCAATTGCACAGATATTAGTTTCGCTCGCCGTTGCCGTTGCCGTTGCCGTTGCAGTTGCAGTTGCAGTTGCCTTGTAGGCCTATGCAAACTATCCACATGCAGCTTGGAGCTGGAGTTGCAGTTTGTCTATCTCAGAGCGCGATCAATTTGTCGCTTGTGTGTGTGCGTGTGTTGCATGGAAGCATGCAGAATTCAGCATGCAATGAGACACAAGCGTAGCCAGATCTCAGCTAGGGGTAGTCAACACATCTCCTGCAACCTCGAGGACAATTCCCCAAGAACTCCTAGTTTAAACTTGGGCTGATAGCATCGATTGGGTGTAATATAGATCTGACAAGATTAAATCACTCACACCTTAGTAAATATACTAACGCATAGCAATCTTTCAATTTTCTGTTAAATTCAAACACATAATTTTTTGTGAATTTAATTTATCGATCGATTTTTATTGAAAGAGTGCTCTCAGTGTTACCCCTTCTTGGGTATGTCCATGGAATCAGAGACTCAGATCGAACTTCAAGCTTGGACACTGAGCTGCAGCTGTTGACAACGCATTGGCCATATTTGTGTATTATTATTGTTATAAGGCCGCCAGCAAATATGACAAAGGCACATAAATTCGGTAGCCCCCAAAGCAGTTTTGCGCTCCGAGCCCAAAACTGCTAAACCTGACGCACATAAATAAGCCACAAACCGCAGATACAGCAGCAACAGGAACAAGACAGAAATTCAAATGTTGCCCGTGTGTCTGGCAGTTTGACTGTGTCGTCATTGCTAAGAGCAGCAGCAGCAGCAGCAACAGCACCAGCACCAGCAACAACAACAACAACAACAACATTTGCTAAAGTGTCAAATTTCACGCAACATGATGCGCTAAATGTTGCCAGCAACTGTGCAACACTTTGTGGATCGCTTTGTCTGTGATTGCTGCTGCTGTTGCTGCTGCTGCCATCTTACCAACCAAACCCGACTCAAACAACAAGAATCCTTCTCGTTCAGCAGTTGCATGTTTATTGTAAATATTATGAAATGTTGATACCTGCGATTGCTGCTGCTGCTGCTGCTGCTGCTGCTGCTCCTGCTGATGCTGCTCGACTGGGCAATTTATTGATGCAACACGATAAACGCGCCCCGAGCATGAAGTTCGAATCCAAGTGCCGAGTGCAACCTTCTGCTAAAGCCTGCCCATGCCAGAGGTATAAATAACATTTTCTCAGAAATTAAGCCAAAACGAATTATTGTTTTCGACATCATTTCTGTTGTAATTACCAATCCAGGCGATAAGCATGCAACACCTTGGAGAGTGTAAAACGGTGAGATGATTAGATGCAGATACCACAACGGGCAACTTTCGTCATCATTAGGTGCAACGTGCAACGTGCAACAGCAACAACAATATCATCGATTGCATTTGACAGGGCGATAAGTGGGCTGCATCGTTTTTGGCCCGATCTGCTCATGTGAAACAATAGCAGCGCATAGTTTATTTTTTATGCTCGTAAATATATATATATATATATATATTTAACTTCTCAGAGTCCGGTGGACAACATTAACCTGTTAACCCAAACTGACGGCGACCAAAGTCCGCGAGCAACAACGGATGGTGTCGCCTACTTTTGTTTGGGCTGCTTGGATCTGGTCGCTGGCCGTTTACTGGTGCAGTGCATGAATAATGCGCGCCCACAGCTCAATAAATTTTCACTCCTTTCGCCACAGAGTGGCAGTTGAAGCCAGTTGGAGTCTCGCGACCGGGCAAAAGAAATTCACACATCGCTGCTGGATGCTGTGCAGCACTCGACGCCACAGCGGGGAGGAGCTTGGCTGGGATGATTCATTTGAGCTGGCCATAACAGAGGAGCAACAAAAATGATACGAAAACCATTTAGAGGAATTCTCCCAAGTTAGAGAAGACCAGACACGATCAGGATCAGGCTATGTGTACATGGCCAAAAACAGAGTCACAAACACCAAGCATTAAGCAAAGTTTCGCAGACTGCTTGGGGTCTTCTCTCTGTCGTTATAGCTGTTATCCTCCTCCTCCTCCTTTGACGACCCCTTCTACTTCTCTTGTCCACCCCAAGGGCAGGGTCCCAGCTTGCAAGTTGTGGCAAGTCTCGCCCGGTTGCATTGCGCGATTTCATTTCCTCTTTGCATGATTTCGATGCGCCTGCGCGCTGTGTGCGCCCACAATTGTCGAGAGATTAGAGTTTCAGTAATTCCATTGCAGCGACGACTCGACTCGACTTGACTTGACTTCCCCAAGCCGATTGGACTCTCTGGCTTAGCATCAGCAGCAGCAACAACGACGACGACGACGGAGATGATGACGATGTGGCTGATTTTGAGCTTATCACGTTCACAGGAGACTGCGAGACGCTAACAAAGTTTACACGATGCACCAAACTTAACATTTTACGTTAATACATGTCTAGATCAGTTTTCAATATAAACGTATGTTTTTAGTAATTAAATAAAACAAAAATTAAAGTTAAAGTTACAATCAATATATATAAAGTATATATATAATTTAAAAATAACCTTTAATAATTGAAGTTTATAAATAATATTATTACACAATAAAGTTCAACATGATTTTAAAGTAATTCTAAATATAAACAAGAAAAATAGAAAATCTACAAAAACCGGAATATTCGCATAGTTCAATACTACTATTATAATGATATGCAAATTTATGTGGCACAACAAAAATTGTTATATTGTAAAAATGTGTCTATTTATAGAAATAAACATTGGTTTGGAATACATGTGTGCCCATAAAGAAGAAGCCACACAACCGGTCCTGTGGCGCAATGGATAACGCGTCTGACTACGGATCAGAAGATTCCAGGTTCGACTCCTGGCAGGATCGATCTTTTTGACAGTTATCTCTTAATTTATTTATTATTTTTTTTGTTATTGAAATATTTTATTCAAAGTGTTCTATTTATTATTTAAATAAAAGCAAGAAATAAACTAGCTACTTAGAATCTATATTATAATTATTGTAGTTAATAGAAGTAATTCCGTATTAAGTCGCTTAGGAACTGGCATTATCTGTCATACATTGCCCGCGGGTGACCAACTGCCTCCGTGGCGCAATTGGTTAGCGCGTTCGGCTGTTAACCGAAAGGTTGGTGGTTCGAGTCCACCCGGGGGCGCATCGCTTTTTTTAATTTGATCTATTTTGATACATTTTTTAAGGCTTTTTCGTAATTGCTGGCGACGTGTAAACCTGAAAAAGCGCTTTGGCGACCATCTGTGGTGTCTGTGTGTCTATGTCTAACAATGGCCACCACAATGGCAGCGGGGCAACCGCAACTGGCTTGCGACTGCAGACTGCAGACTCTGTTGCCTCTTTGCTGTGTGGAGGAGCTTCACTTAGTTACTTAGTTGGGGCCACATCTGGCAATGGCAACTGGGGGATCGACACAACAGTGCGCCCTCAACTCGCTCCCCCTCCTCTCACTTTCCCCTTTGTTGCATTGCATAAGAGAAATATTTGTGCAATTTGATTTCGCAGAATTACGAATTCGTTGGAATGAATTCCCGATGCCGCCTTTTCCCCGTCACACCCCTTTAGCCCACCTTTGAGCCTTGCCACGCGGCTTATGCGCATTATGATTATGATGATACCAGCTGCTTTTGTTGTTGTTGTTGTTGTTATTGTTGTTGTTGTTGTTGCTGTTACGGTGAATGTTGCTGCTGTTGTTTGTGTGTTGTTTTCGCCTTGTTTGCTGGTTTGTTAGCCTAGCCGCGTTCACTGCGATTATTGTTGAAATTCTATGCAGTCGCCCAAGTCATGACCACAGTAATACACACACACACACACACACACAAACACAGCCGCGTCGGTGGCAATAGAAAACTAAAGGAAATTCTGCGGAAAACTTTTTGCGGCGTGCGCTCGCATCGCGGCCTATGGGACTGTGTCTTAAGTCTCCTCCGCCAGGCTGCAGCAGATCAACATGGCAAGATTGTGTTCGCAATCATTACAGCTGGCGATGATTGCCAACGACCACGACTGGCCCACTGTGGATCACCACAAGCCCCCCAATCATCGCCATCGCCATCGCTGTCTGCGTGTCTGTGCGGCGGGTGCCGATTTGTTTTGATTGGGTGGCATTCAATTTGTACAAAATACGCTGGTCTCTGCCTCTGAATCGGCAACAAATGATATTGTGTAAAATTTGAATGTAAGACAAGCAGCCACAAAAAGTAATTAGCATAAGCAAACAGCAAACGGCAAACATTTAAAATTACATTATGACAAAGAAATTTGGAACCGCATTTATTTTTCACCCTCGTAAAACATAAAAATATAAAAACAACTAAAAAACGAATGTGTCTCGTGTAATTTAAATGCAAGTGTAGGACACTCAAGGTCTGCGCGACAATTTAGCCAAATAGTAACCCAAAGCCGATACACGCAGAGGGGGAAAACAACAAACAAACGAAATGAAATGGAAAACGTGGACACAGAAAAAAGGAACTAAACCCCAAATGCAGCCACTGACCAGGGAACGGCCAGCGGGCTAGCAAAATGAGGCGCTTATCTAAATCTTCATAGTTGGCTAAACGCGGCCTTTTGCGCCTCGGCTTCGTAGGCTGCTTCTCCTGACCAGGTCTTTTTCATTTTTCGTTCGTTTTTAATTGCGGCCCAAAAACGTGAGCGAAATGTATCCAAAAATGCAATTGCCAGTCGCTGCCTACTATTTTATTTCCTTTTATCTTTTTTTTATTTTTTTTGTTTTTTTGGTCATTCCTTCAGTCCATTGCATGCAGCATTCCTTTGGGCAACTGCTCTCCCCGTCGACCTCGTCGACCCCGTCTACCCCTCATATTGCGAGCAGTGAGCGCGTGAACAAAGCCAGCAACTCTTGTCATCAGAACATGTAATTATTCCACTTTGTGTCAGAATGGAGTCCACAATCATTTATAATACTCGGTACGCAATATTTTGCCTAGCCTCAATGTTGCTGTCCTCAAAGTTAACCATGTTGTTGCCAAGCATTTGGTAAGCGTGTTGCTGGAGTTAACTGAAATGTTGCCAAGAGCATAATTATCGTCTTTCGTGTCGCAGTTGCATTTCATCCGCCAAAATGCTGTCATTCTGAATGCAACGACATGACAATTAAACTGGCAACTGAGCACTGGCGAAATCTGCCAATTGCAGCTTTATTTTGCTATTGTCAGAAATTCTTGACAATGCCCTTAATTAGAGCAGTTTTGAGCCATGGAAACATTGCTTTTGCCAACATGCGTTCTCTCTCACGCGATATGCATCTTCTGGCTCGATCTTAGTCTACCTCTAACTAGCTTCATAGTTGCTAGCTCCACATACAGAGGAAAGAGCACCCTTTCCCAAAATAAAAATAAATAAAATTGCCAACTCAATTACATGGCTGAATGCACAAAAAATTGCCAAATCAATGAAATGAAATAGCTCAGCAAAATAAATAGCCAAAGTCAAGCGCATAAATCCGAGCAAAAAGCAAGCAAATTGTGAAGCACTAAGCATGTGGGTGAGTCTTACTTACAAACCTTCCTTGTCCTTTTTTAGAGTCCAGAGTCAACCATCCAGTTATCCCAGTTATCCGGCTGCTGTCCAACTGCGAGTGTCCAGCTTTCAGTTTGGCGATAAACAAACATAAAACTTGAATTCGTCGTTGTCGTTGTCGTTGTAGTTGTCGCACAGCTCAACTGGCACAATTCTTATTTATTTAGCTACAGTTTGCCAGATATGCCAGAAATGCCCTCGCCCCCTCTCCATCCTCTCCCGCCCGCCCACTCAAGACAACGCCGTAACGCAATTGAGAAGTAAATAAAGCTGAGCTTCTTTTTTTTTCTTTTCCCAGTGCGGGATTTGTGTTTTATTGACTGGGATTAGTTTACAAATATGGAGCGAACCCTTTGGGGTCAGCTCTTTGGGCAGCTGAGATAAAAAGGACAACGGTCAAAGGGTTGACGGGTTCTGGCCGTTAGCAATTTATTTACACGTGCGCTGGCTCAGAAACTGGATTTGCCTGCATTTGATTTCGATTTGATGCGATTTTTTACGGCGCCTCATAAACTTTGTATTTGAAATCAATTTCGTTCACCACTATTCAGCTGCAAGCCGGGCTGTAAGCTGTAAGCTGCAATTAAGCTAACAGATTTATGCGCCCACCTTGCCACAACAAGCAGCTATCAGTTGCAAGCACGCTGGGTGTCTACTTGCTGCATAATGGTGCACAATTAATACAACATTTAGATGCCAATCGCAAACAAAACTGCCGCCGCGTTGCGCATTGGAAATTAATTTAAATTTATGTCTGCGCATTAATATAAGATTTTTTAAAATGTATTTTTTTTTCGCACGCAATGCAAAAAGCGGATCAATTGCTGAAAAGATCAATTGGCAATTGACAAACGCAGAAAATAACAAACTAACAATTGCAACCACTTGAAAGCCGCTCAGCCCATTGGCCAATCAGGCGTTAAATCGCTGCCAACCACAATTCGGGAATCTCTTTCACTCCACTCCCCTCCCCGTCATCTGAAAACTATTGCGGCTTTCGTCAGTGGAGCGCAAAACGAGAAATGCATTAATCTACTGGCCCGAATAGGGATTAGGACGAAATCTGGACACAGTCAATATTGCTAAGCTGGTTCTGTAGTTGTTGGGTTTGTTTGTTGGGCTCTTTGGCTGTGGCATTTAATTACATTTGTGTGTGCTGTGTGAATGGTTGCGCCACATTTGTGACGCTGCAGCATGAGTGCACCTTGCACCTTGCACCTTGCACCTTTTCTTATTTGGCGGCTTCTCGTCCACTTGGCACGCGCTGCATTTTTATTGCTTCATCAGCAACGTTTGCGTAATAGCCGCAGGGCCAACAAACTTGGCCAGTAGCAGGTGCAATTCCGTGCGAGCCTAATTGGAACTGAAATTTGTAACTCATGTTTCCGCAGCGTGCCACCAACAGCAACTGCAACAGCTAGAAAAGGAAAAACTATCAGAATTTTGTAATACATTTGAAGATTATTTTAAGCAAAAAAGTATCAAATCGATTTGATTTTAAAGAATATAAAAATATATAATAATAAAATAAATAAATAATAAATATAATAATATAAATACACAAAATGCAGCGGATTCGATCTTAAATATTATATCTGAAATAGAGTTATTTTTACTGCTTAAAAAACTTTGAAGTTTATATTTTTATGACAACCTATTTTTAATCATGCAAGTTACAATATTTAAATTAAATTTATTTATTGTGTTAAGATGGATTTCCTACTAATATAAAAGATATTTTCACACTATATTAAGAAGACAGTCGCGAAATCTATCGTTGAGAGACCCACACAAACACAGTTATTGTGTGTGCAAATAGACAAGCTGGAAGCCAAGTCGCTGCTGATTGGCCAAAAGGCGGAGCTAACAGAAAGCTAAAGCGAGTTCTGCGCATAAATTATGGCATTAAGCTAGCGCCTGGGATTGGTGCAATGTCAGCTTCTGCAGTTCAGTGCAGTGCAGCATCAGCAACAGTGTTGCATCCAAGACAAGATCTGTTGCTGTGGGCCCAAGCAGGTTTTTCTCAGATGGCCAACAGCAACATCAGCAGCAGCAGCAGCAGCAGCAGCAGCAGCAGCAAGCAGAGGAAAAAGACAACAGAAAACAGGCAACAAGCAGCCAGCATATTCGAGTAGAGCTCAAATTAGTTGCTTTGGTTTGGGGCTGACATGTTTATTACGATTAAGCGGCAGACAGACAGACATAAATCGAATATGTTCGTCAAGATCCTGCCGGCCCTGTACAATAGAAGTTCAATTAAAATTGACATTTCGCCGATGAACTTATGCAAATGCTGGCGTATGCAATCGCGAGTCCATCAGGCGTCCCCTGCACATATACATATATATATATATTTATGGCCAAATGCATTTGACAACAGCAGCAACAACAACAAATTTATTATTATATTTTATAATGTAAAAAATGGCACGTCGCCTCGTCAGGGAACTAAGCAATTGGATAAGTCGATCGATCGCTCGACCGCCCGGTCGTGTACGTGAGCCGGAGCCGGAGCTGATATATGTTATGGGTATGGTGGGTCGAGTGCATTCAACTCTGCCACTCTGCTACTCTGCAACTCTGGCATCGATAACAAAAGCAATTTGTTAAGGAAAGGAAATCCCACCAAAGTATGTGAAAATAATAACAGCCATCCCAAAAAAAATAACTAAATGTAAAATGTTGCAAACTTGGTAACGCTGCACTGTTTAAAGTAGCCTAAAGCAGCTTGATTAATTTTATGAGCGATCAGCCGTTAAGTTCAGCGCACATGAAACTGGTATTCTTTTTTTTATGTTTTTTTTTATATTTTTGCTTGCGATACTAATCTAGCATTAAGCATACGCCCCATACCCGTACCCACAATGCCTGTGCGCCACAACATGCCCGCTTCTGCTGTCCAAAAGTCAAATACTCATTAGCGAAATTTGTATTTTATTCACAAGTTTGGCGCTGGCGGCGTTCGCTGCAGCAGTTGATCTTGATGCAATTAATAAAAATACGAAACACACAAAAAAAAACATGAAAGAACAACCATCTTTACACACACCGAAGTTGACATACCCTGCCAGAACTGAATCTCAGTGCTCACATTTTACATTTAATAATCAATAGCTAAAACTGGTGAAACCCATATTGATTCCCCTTTTTAGCCAAACTAGTAGATTGAAAAATAGTCAAAAAAGATGAATTCGACGATAGACTTTTTGTTTGCTACACATGATTGAGTTCATGGATGTTGCCACATATAAAGTTGATCCAGCAGATCCTTCAAAATAAACAAGTTTTCTGCAAAGGTACTTTTGTCAGATTATAGACAAGCTTTCACAGGAATATTTAGATATATATATAGACAGACAATGCGTTACACCTTTAACGACTAACCTGTAATACCTCTTTGAAGGTTTTTGAAAATACAGCGGCATTTATGGCTTGACTTGGCACATATCTCCGGAAGCAATTGTCGGGTAAGCGTTGTAAGGGTAAGAGTTCGGTTTAGGGTTTTCGACTAAGGGGATCGCGCCTGATCAGCCAAAGGCGATTATGACTTTTATTGCCCTACACAGGCATGGCATGCAGGCGAAAGCAGCTAACCCAAAGAACACCTCCACCTCCAACTCCACCCCCGCCTAGTCGCACAACCCCTAACCCAAACCGACCACACAGTCGGCTGGCCATTGCATTCATCACGATGACAGCTACTCGTCGGCTGTTTGCGAATCTGCCTTGTAAATTGACAGCGGGTTATTGAATGCGAATGCACAAAATTGGATAATTTCCCAGTGACAATCGAATCCGTAGCTCTGTGGCCAAATTGACTGCCCCTTGATAAATGCGACGCGCAAAAGTTTCCCAGGAGCACGAGCACTTGCCGCTGCCCCCAGCCTTCATTCAGAGCGGCGTCGAGAGGAAGACAATGCGACTGGGGGCATTGTCAAACGGCGATATGCAAAATAAATTTCACTTCCGAATCCTTTTTGCCTGCCTGACTGCCTCTGCCTTTGGCTTGGCCTGGGTCTGCGGTTGTTCATGGCTTGTTTTACATATGTCCCGCACCTTGGCTGCAAAAGACGTTCGACGGTCAGCCGCCCTCGCCAGTGCCAGTGGGGCCCTGCTGCCCCTGAGGGGATGCCTCCATACTCTCAACAATGAACCCAATAAAAACGCTCGAAAAGGCAAAAAAAAAAAATACTCTGAGCAGTAGCTGCTCTTGAAGGCATTGTCGTAAATCGAGAAACCGATGCTTCGAGTGAAATCCATTTGAATTGATTGCATTGACTGGGACTACCTATGGTGGGCTCCAGCTTCTCGTCATTTGCGATTGGGTGGACCACCAAAATGTTGCAATTAATTTTTGCACAATGCGCTTTGTGCTATTTAGTTTTGTCGCATTATGGCAGCCGATCCAATCCAACCCAATTCAATCCACTCGATCCAACTCTCTTAATTGCCATGTAGCTAAAGCAACCAAACAGTAGCGATGGCCATGAGCTACTATGTGGTGCTCTGGTGCTGTGCTGCTCTGGTGCTGTGGTGCTGTGGTGCTGTTGTGATATTGTGATGTTGTTGTGGTGGTTTGTTGTTGCTTGGCTGTGGTCTCTGTTTCCTCGTACCAGTGACCATTGATTTGCATATATTTCGGTTTTAATTAGTTAACAAGCTGCTTTCGTTTGTTGCGATTGCATGTTGAACCTCGACGCATATCGTAGATGCTACAGGTATCACTGCCACAGTTACCACTCGACAAGCTTCCACTGTTGCATGCAGCAAACAGTGGACGAGAGACCCAAAGGAGATACACACACACACACACAGCAAACAACAACAGCAACAACAAAAAGACACACACAGCAAACAGTATAAAATCAAACACGATTTTTAGCAGTTTTCAATTCCCGGAAATCTTGTACGATATATTGCACCAGCGGACTTGCGAGGATTGCGAGGATTGGCTGTGGGCCAGGCTCTCAGTTCCTCTCCAAGCTCGCGATACGATTCCAGTATCGTGCAAATGTTTCATTATTTAACAGATTTTAGCGCACACAGCCAGAGATTTCATTGGGTCCCAGCTCCACGTCCAACATGAGCTCCAACTTCAGCTCCAACTTTAAGTCCAGCTGGTTGCCCTTGGCTAGCAGCCACTGCTTTGGGAATGCGAGTGTGAAATAAGGCGACAAGACAAGGCTTGAGCGAAAAAATACCAACAAAAATTCCAAGATGTTGTCATCAATTAAAGCCAGCGTTGCCAGCAAGAGAGAAAGAGAGACAGACAGACAGACAGAAAGAGAGAGAGAGAGAGAGAGAGAGAGAGAGCTGAACAACTTGCAGCAGCATCTCCACACCTGAGAACTTTATTAGTGCAGCCAAGCCAGCGATTGGAATGGGGATTGGGATTCGGATTGTGCTGCTGCTGTTGTTGGGTTTGGTTTGGTTTGCTGCGTGAATTATGGTTCACCTATGGCCTAGTCCTGCAGCTGGCAGCTGGCTGCAATAAAGCAAAGCCAATGGTAAATGGCGCAGGCGACAAATGCCGATAAATCACCAGGCAGACGAACTCCGATTGGAACACATAACGAGTGGAAGAGAGAGTAAGTTAGAGAGGGAGAGACCCTCTGGAAGCTGAAGGTGGTAAACAAGCCATAGTCCAAGGCGGGTGGACTCCACCCGGCGAGCAGGGAAGAATGCCAACTTTGTTAAATTCAGCAGAAAATCACAAAGAGAGACAAACTTATTTGCATTTGCCTTGTTGTCAGGCCAAGTCCAGCTCGTCGTTGTCGTTTGGTTGTTTCTCTTGTTGTTGTTGTTGTTGTAGCGATATTTGCTACTGACAGCCAACTTTCAGCCAAAAAAAAAAAAAAAGACAAGAAAAAAATAAAATAAAACATGAAAATTGTTGCCCACGAGTCTGCCAAGTACGCGACTCTGACTCCGACTCCGACTGCGACGGCAGCACAGGCACAGGCACAGGCACGGAGGTAGATACTGCCTCAGAGTCATAGTCGGAGCCAAGTCCAAGCCAGGCTCCAGGCTTTTGTTCATCTTGTTAAGGTTTGAACTTTATGCCTGCTGCTGCTGCAGTTGATGTTTGGCTTATTGTTTCAGGCAGAGTTTTGTTTTGGGTTTTTGTTTTGAGTGCTGCAATTCCAGGAACTTTTCAGGTGGCACAGCATGTTGGGCAGACACACTTTTGGTGGGCCTTTTGGTGGGCATTGAGGCACACAGTGCCTTCAATTAAAATATACTTAGGCAAAATTTTAAAGTGCCCTACAATAATCATACTCTTATTTAATTAAATCTGAGAATAATATACGATTTTTAAAATCGTAAAGTTTATGTAAATGTAATAAAAACAATCAATTTGGAGGCTATATTTATTTGTGATTTTTGTAATATATACCATTGTGCTACATTTTTAAATATTTCAATATTAATTCAAATATCCAAACGAATATAGTTTTTTTTTATAAAGCTTATTTACACATAAATCTGGATTTTAGAAATTGGCTTAGTTCGTTTTAAATGTATTAAAATTAAATAATCTATGCACTTTTCGAATTTAAATGCCAATTTCAATATTATATATATATTATATTATATATTATATGACATGAATATCGCAATATTCGCTGACAGTCACACGAAATCCAATAGACATTGGCTAATTAATATATTATATATAGCGTTTATGTCTGGGCATATTTATGGTCAACACCCCGCCCCATCTTTGGGCTTTTGACGGCTTTTCATCAAAGGAGTCACGCGGCTGGCTGGCTGGCTGGTTGACTGGTTGGCTGGCTCTTTGGTGCCTGGCGGCTAAAGGCGATGTCGATGGCATACAAATCATCTCGTTCCCGTTGTGCTTATCGGTCTGGCCTGCAAATATTTAAATGTTGTTTGCCAACTCTTTTTGGGCATGTTTTTAATGTCATTATATAATCAGCACAAGTTGCTAACAAAAAAAAAAACAACAAAAAATTAAGCAGAAAAAGTTTTTGGATTTTTTTTTTAATTAATAGCTGCGTTGTAGTTGTAGTCAGACAAAAAATAATTGAAATTTTGTTTATTTGTTAGTATTTTGCGTAATGTTTTAGTTGTGTTATGTTTTTTTATGTTTATGAAAATTTATGAGCTTGTCGCGAGTTCAAGCACGAGCAAGTCGTTTGGACGGATTTGCTCAAGTTATGGCCAGCTTTGTTGTGGCTAGTGGCTTGTGGCTTGTGGCATCGCAAGCCAAGATGCTAATCAGCGCAATGTTAATTTCCAGCATTTAAAAGTGTAATTAACTCAATTTGAATTATTAGGCGCAAACAAAAGACTTAGGCAGCGAACTTGTTGCGCTGCGCACGCAGGCCGGGCCCAAAGGAAGCAGGAAACCAAAGCCAGGCATGATAATATTTGCTCATGAGTCACACGGCTCGTGCTGGTCAGAGCCTGACGCGGAGTTAGAGTCAATGTAGAGTCGGGGGCCAAGCACTTGACACGTTTTCCTGGAACGCTGCCTCCGACTTGCGACTGACTGCGAACAGAATTCCTAATTAGCCAACTGCACAAAGGGCTCTGGTTTGGACGGCCAGTTAGCAGTATTTATGCGTTCATATTCGTTCGCATTTGAGGCATCGATCAATTGTTGTCTGCTCCGATGCTCTGGGTGGCCAACTACCAGTCTTGTGCAGCGCCTCAAATGCGACTATAAATTATTTTTGATATACGTGCGGAATAGCTGATCAGTCCCTATTGGCTTAGAACCTAGGCTAACAAGTACATTGTCACTTGTCCGTGATTCATGGGTTTGACAGCATTGTGCATGTTCTTATCACAACCAAATCAATATAGGTATTTCTATGCGCGATGAAAATGTGTGTATAATGCATTTAAATTGAGATTAATAAATATAATATTATTCATTTAAATTCCAAAATAATCTAAATTGCAATGAATCTGAATTAATGATTCGTGGGGAAACATCTCAAAACAAAGTAAATAAATTCGTGCATAGCATTATTCTGCAGATGGGATAAATTTCATGGTGCTTTTAGATCGTAAGTTAAATTAATATGAATACATATTTATTTAAGGTTATTGTTAAATATTTATATAGTCAGTAAGATAGATAAACTACTTAAGTTTTAGCTCAAGTATCAAGCGATTTCAAAAGTGAAACGGTTTAAAGGGATTGCAGAATAATCCTTGGCTGCAGTGACACTAAGGTACCATGCCCTTCACAAAGATTTCGCCGAAAAAGAGTTCATTTTGTAAATATAATTATTATATATTTAACTATAAAGTCTTCGCAACAGCAGATACGAATGGAAATTAAAATTAAACAAAATATTTATCATTACTTTGAATTATTTATCTGAATCCTGACGAAACCTGTGTGGAAGAATCATAGTTTTTAACTGTCCAAGACGCATCAAATAGCCTTTCTGATCAAACAAAGACTTTTAAAATTCAATTTTGAGTTCATGCATCTTCTTATTAAAAAAAAAAAACTGCAATAGTATAGCGAATTAGACAAATTTTTACATGGCCTTATTGCTCATAAAATTATACCTCGATATTTGTATTTCTAAGTAATTTAGCCAATACAAGAACCTAATATGGTTCGTGCACAAACTATCCAAATTTTTCCAAACGATAAAAAAATCGACGTGTTATTTGTTAGTTTTGACATCCATTTGCTTATTTTTTTATACTTTTACTTGGCTCTTAACAATGCATTAAACATGAACATGACCATCGATCATCTTTCATAAATGTATGTGCATATCAACCACAAGCATCAATTACACTGCAGAATCAAAGAATTCCAAGGCATCTGCAAATAATGGTCCTATAATTCTACTTCATGCTATCCACTGAAAGGAAAAATATACACTGGAAAGATCTGTGAAGATTCTATATCTAAGAGAAGAATTAAAGAAGAATATGCCAAGCGAAGTGCACCTCCATCAGGACTTCATGTTCATGCTCCTGTTACAAATTGTATACTTTTAGGCCGTATTGAAAACACAAACATATTTGTTATCGAAATTTGAACAGCGCATTTATCGTTTTCCTTAGATCGATTTGTCGTTTTGTTTTTATAATAGTCTTTATTAGTTTTTAGGCTTTGCTCACTTCTGGGCTTCCCCTTTGTCAGTTAGACAATGTAGTTTATAAATTGATTAGGTTATTACAATATAAATTATAGTACATAGGTATGATTTAACTGTGTAAGGAAAGGAAGTTATACAAGAAGCGTGCCGGCGCTTGAATATTGTTCGTAAAGCAAAAGAATTATCAACGCTTACAAAATTGACTGATTCAGAAACAGAACAATCGGCTTATGCATGTATCTTACAATGGTATTAAATTGTAATTCGTTATTGTTTTATAATTATACTTTTAGCAATGGCCCTTAAGCATTGAAACATTCTATTAATTCAATTCGTTTGCACGTGTTTATGTAATAAATATATATGTATGCAAATATATATGATTTTTTAACGTTTTTGTAAAATTTTCGCTAAGCAAAAATGTAATTTATAAATAAATATTTGCATATTAATTACAAATGTAAATCATAAATTCTATTTGTATGTATATTTATATATAAAAATGATAAAAATTAATATTTTTATAATCACACCAATAATAAACACTAAACATAAGCCTAACTATTCTTCATACAAGCAACAAATCAATTACGAGACACCAAATTCAACGGCTGTATGAGCTGAAAGCACATATTGCAAAATACTATGCGAATTTGTCGCAGTGTAAATGTATTTTTATAGTTAAAAAGATTGTGTGTTTATTTGTGTATTTTTATATCGTTCAATTAAATTTAGATAGAACCAGTTGGTATTTTTCTGTTTTGTGAAGTGCAACAAATTCGAGGTCTTTGGTCCTAGCGAGGAGCAATCTCCCAACGCGAGTTCTATAGACTGCACCTTTATATTAAAATACGGTGACATTTCATACAATCACACAAGTTATAAACAGCTCGAGCCATTGCAAAAGTTTTGCTCCTTGAATTATTCTCATACATTAATTAACAGCCTACTTCAAATTAATATACTGCAAGTTAAGATAGTTGTTCAGTGTGTATGCGACTGCATTAATTTGTTTGTGTGAGAGTGTGGTGTGTGTGTGTGAATGTTAGTCGGATATAATCTAACGATTTTGGCTTTTCGAATGTGAAATTAACCATTGCAGCGTTATGTCAATGTTGTCCTTTTCCTTACACGAAATACTATAACAACAGATTTCACGGTCCTGTATGCTCGACAAATTCCTGCAATTTGAGAGAGGGTGTAATTAAGGTATAACATCATAGATATATCTATGTATATGATATAATCGACTCACATTCGCTCAATGAGCCCGGTCTCATCGAGCGCACCGGGAAGATCACGTTTGTTGCCCAGGACGAGAACTGGAATGCCACTGAGCTGCGGTTTATCAAGCAGCGAGTGCAACTCATTTCGCGACGCTTCCAGTTTGTCCAAATCAGCTGCATCCACCATGTAACTAAAAGAGCAAAATACGAGCAATGTAAGTAAAAAGGTGAAAGTCACTTTAATAAGAGCATTGCTTACACAATTGCATTGACGCCGCGGCAGTAGCGCTCCCACATGGAACGAAAGCGAGGCTGGCCGCCAATGTCCCAAACCTTAATGGTCACATTGCCGTTAGTGATTTTGCGCATGTTGAAGCCAACTGTGGGTATCATATCCTCTGCGAACTGGCCGGACTATAAATTGAAAAAGATAATGAAATTGTGCGGCTAAAAACTTAAGATGTGCTCGTAAAAGAACTCAGATCACTGAGAAGCTCAAGATACATAGTTTTATAATAGTTTAATATACTAGGTTGTGGTAAGCCATAGTGAAAATCAAAATTAAGTCAATGCATGTGTAAATTCGGAAATTGATAAAAATGAAATAAATAACTCAATTAGTAATTAATATTTCAATGTGCGCTGAACAACAAATAAATGAATATCAGCTTATTTTTACGTTTACTATTATAACTGCACACATATATATATATATATATATATATATATATATATATGCATTTAGATGGTGGTTTCAAGATAAACACTCTGTTTAGTTGTTGGGAAGTGAGACGCAACATTTTGGAAAGTATTTATATATTTTTTTAATGTGAGTGCAGCTTCGAATCCTGACTTAAAGAGTGGAGCGCGACTTATCAGTAAATGCGAGATGGCCAGACACACATACACACACACACTCACACACACATACACATGCGTTAATGTTGTTGTGATAATGGCGTCATTTATGCGGATTTGTGTGTCATTTGTCCAAAATTTTTTGATAAACGAATGGAAATAAAATAAGTGCTGAAAGAAGTAAACATGCCATCAACAACTAACTCTTTGAAAATGAACAGAGGTAAGCGAATTTCGATAAATGCGTGACGTCAAAAACAAAGGTAAATCAATAGCAAATGGCAAACAACTGCGATTCATTTGTAATTCGGCTACCCCACGGGACCCTCGCGTAGCATTTAGTTTAAGTTTCTTTTTTCCCACCCGATTGCATTGTCATAGCCCCCCGCTCGAAACGGTCATCGCCCATACACACTCATTATTTGCATTAAATACTCACTGCAATAACATTGACGAACGTCGTCTTGCCGGAGAACTGTAGTCCGACTAGCGTCAGTTCCATTTCCTCTTTCCAGAAAATGCCCGTGAACCAGTCCAGGATTCTGTTGATAAGCGCCAACATTATTTATGCTGTTTTTTTGTTAATTTTTTCCGTGCAAATAAATGGCGTAGGCGACACAGAAGTCGAGTTGTATCGGAACGAGTTCAATTGAACGAATCATTGAAAAGAACGAACAAGCCGATTGTCATCCATTTCGATCTTTCAGCATGCTTATGTTAATTTTATGTCGAACTCAAAATCAATTTATTTATTGTGCAAAAATACTAAAAATAAAATTAAATATTTAGTAAAATTGAAACAAACAGGATTTTAAAATATGTTAAGGCAGGTGAATTAAAATCTTCAAATTAAATTATTAGCTGGTGGCTCCAAATGCAAATTCGGAACAAAAACCAGCTGTTATTTAGCCGAATTTCAATAATCGATGTTAATTATCGAATAATTGTAATTGTACCATTGTGAACTATGCAGCATCAGTTATCGGTTAGCCACCACAAACACGAAAATAAACAATAACTAAAAATGGTAAGTAAACGTTTAATTTGTTTTAATATGAATAAAATATCAAACAAATGTTTAATTTTAGGCAAGAAATGCGGAGAAGGCAATGTGAGTGTGATTTATAATTGATATGATTCGATTCTTTATTGCTTTCTTTTTTTTTTGGACAAAGGACAACGTTGGCGCGATGGCGAGCCGCCAAAGAAGTCGAATCAGGGGAAAAGGAACGCCGACCTTATCTCGCCTCCGAGTGCCACGACCTGCCCAAGTGCGAGAAGTTTCGTCTAGAGATTATTCGAGAAATATCCAAGAAAGTAGCACAAATTCAAAATGGTAATTCAAAGTGACATTACTTTAATACTCTTTATATAAATTAAAACGTACGCCTTGCAGCCGGTTTGGGTGAATTTCGCATACGTGACTTGAACGATGAGATCAACAAGTTGCTCCGCGAGAAACGGCATTGGGAAAATCAGATATCCTCGCTGGGTGGGCCGCACTATCGCCGCTATGGCCCTAAAATGTTCGATGCCGAGGGACGCGAGGTGCCCGGCAATCGTGGCTACAAATACTTTGGGGCTGCCAAGGATTTGCCGGGCGTGCGCGAACTATTTGAACAGGAGCCACCACCGCCGCCGCGCAAAACTCGGGCCGAACTAATGAAAGACGTTGACGCTGCATATTATGGCTATCGCGATGACGAGGACGGCGTCCTCATACCTCTAGAGGAGAAGATCGAGCGGGTCGCCTTGCAGATGGCGGTGCAAGAATGGCGCGAGAAAATGGCTCGCGATGGCCGCATCATTGACGACGAGGAGGACGACGATGAAATCTATCCGCTCTCGGGGCCGGCCAGAGAGGCTGCAGAGGATGCCAAGACGCGTGCCGCTGAAAACGATCCACTGGAACTGCTGGCACCACGTTTCACTGCCCATGTGCCGGTGCCCACGCAACAGGATGTGCAGGAGGCGCTGCTGCGAAAGCGCAAACAGGAGTTATTACAAAAATACGCAGGGGTTGCAAATTAATAAAGCATTAATTAATCATAATAATAAATTTTGCATTTCACATTTTAAATGCTCCTTCATTGAACTATCAGCAAAATAATGATACTTTCTACGTAAACTATAAATTCAAGCGCTTCAGTGCTTTGTCCCTTTTAGATTACAACTAAATTATTCATGTGCTTCGTGCAGAATACAAAGTTTGTTAAATGGTTTAATAACGATCTCGACGGCCGCCCCCGCGACCCCCACCACCAAAACTGCGTCCATTTCCGCCACCGCCTTCCGCAGCGCGACGTTCCTTCATGGCCGCAAAACGCTCGGACATGCGCCGCAGCTCGTCGGGTACTTCCTGGTCCGCCTCTTCCAAAATCGTAATCAACTCCTTGGCCATAGCCCAGTCTTCGCGTGTTATGAAGCTAACGGAGGTTCCCCGACGTCCAGCTCGGCCCGTGCGACCCACTCGATGAACATACTCCTCAATGTTGCGCGGAAAATCATAGTTGATGACATGTCTACCCAAAACAAGAGATGCAGAATTAGTGATACTACAAAACACCATAGCACAAATGCAACCAGGCTGGACTCACGTTATGTCCTCAATGTCCAGACCGCGTGAGGCCACATCTGTGGCAATCAGAATCCGTACTACGCCCGACTTAATATCGGCTATGGCTTGCTCCCGATCGCTCTGATCCCGATTGCCGTGAATGCATTGCGTTTTGAATCCGTCCAGGGTTAGATCACTGGAAATATCATCGACCCGTGCCTTGCGACCGCAGAATACTATAATTTTGTCCGATTTGGTCATGTTCTTCACAAATGCTTTGAGCGCTGTGAACTTGTCCATTTCATCATCCAACAGTTCGATCACCTGATGCACAGAGTGCGTAGCCGCCAGGTCCAAAGAGCCCACACACACCTGTATGGGATTCTTCATGTAGCTCTGTGCAAGTCGACGCACACCCGGCGGCCAGGTGGCCGACGTCATAATTGTCTGCCTATCCGGGCGTATGTCGAGCAGAATCTTGCGTATCTGCGGCTCAAAGCCCATGTCGAGCATGCGATCGGCCTCGTCCAGCACCAGATACGTAATTGACGACACATCAATGACCCCCGCCTGCACCAGGTCGTTTAGGCGACCCGGCGTACAGATTATAATCTCTGCACCGCGTTCCACTTCGGAAATTTGCAATTGGCGATTGCCGCCGCCGTAGACGCAAACACTGCAAAAAAAAGTTGGTAAGATTAGTTAATTGCTGGCAAACATTTTTAACTATTTAGTTGCAAGTTGGACTTGTGCCTTAACCTATATTTGGAACACAAAATAAAGGAAATCTAATTGGGAAATCATGTATACAAATTTAAGTAGAGTACATTACAATTATTCAAAAACTCCTCGGGACTTACGCTTTCATGTTGCGAAAAGAATACTTCTTCACCTCCATTTCGATCTGGAGAGCCAGTTCGCGCGTGGGCGACAGGACTAAGACATTGGCACCACCGCGTGTGCCGCGTGGCGTGCTCTGGCACTCGGTGTGTATCATGCCAGGCAACAGGAAGGCAAGCGTTTTACCGGTGCCGGTCTGGGCAATGCCAATCATGTCGTGGCCCTTAAGCAAAATTGGCCAGGCCTGAGACTGGATGGGAGAAGGCTTCGCGAAACCCTGTTTCTGCACTTCGGCCAGCAAATCGGGATAGTCGGCAAAGCACTGCTCGAAACTCCACACGGGATTTGGAATTGGTGACAGAGTTCCCCCCTTCTCTGCCACGAACACGTGCGCAACGCTGATTTTGTTGTTGCTGCTGCGAATGCGTTCCACTTCTGCTTCCGACAATTGGGCCACTTCGGGCCACTCCTTGTAGAAGTTTTTCTTCAATGGTGGGCATTTGGCCCAGCGTTCGACTTGTGCTTTTTCCTGGGAATTGATTGATTAAATTAAATTAAAGAAATTTCAGTTTTTAATTCTTCCTTAATATATAATGAATAATTATCGAAATAACTTTGATGTTAAAACAATTAAAATAAAAGATATAATAATCTATATGGGGTCGTTACAAATTTCACGGTTGAATTTTTAAATCCACAATGAACTTACCGAGGCTTTGTTCAGTGCCTCCCAATCGATAATGCCTGTCAGATCACCATTTTTTGGAATTTTCTCTGGTGGCGGTGGTGTATAATCATAGCCACCACTAGTCGCTCCATAATGATTATTTTCCCTTCTAGAGCGACTGTAGTCACCACGAGCGTCGTCGCCATATGATCTCTCTCGCCCGCCAACGCCACCGCGATCGCTGTTGACTTGCTTGCGCAGCTCGTTGATGGCATCGCTGACGTTTTTCTTACTGTTGCCGGAGACTTTGGCAAGCAGCTCAAACGTATCAACATTGATGTGAACGGTGTAATAGTTCTGAATGCGAATTATATTCGATCCCCCGCGACCAATAATGCGTCCAATCATTTGCTTTGGAATCTTAAGCGACTCAATGTAGAATGTACTCTTCCCAGAGCTGGCATCGTGATCATTATTATTATTGCGACGCGTGCTGCCGTAGCTTTCGCGAATATCGCCGCTGCGACGTCCCCGGGCATATTCGTCACGTTCATACGGATTAAAGCTTTGCTTGTACGAAGACTGTGAGTATTCTTCTGGCTCCACAGTGTCCCAGGATTGTTCGGACATTTTGTAAACGGAGCTGCTTATGTTTTTTTAATTATCGAATTTGATGCAGTGTCGGTGAAAAAAACGGTAAATTTTATTAGCTGCGCAGCGCAAATTGCATATCTAACAAATCAAACAAACAATAACTTTTTTTTATGTTATTTGCAGCATAAAGGCACTGTGCTGCAATCCTCTAATTAATTATTTTTAGAAAATTGTACTTACAGTTGTTTCGACAATTTTTAGCTCTAAACACAAGTCAAACGGGCGCTCGAACGAAAAGAATTTTTCTTTGTTGCCAGGGCTGAAATGGTTCATAGACAGGGCTACAAGGCAGATGAGTGTTGGAATATTTTAGTGACAGTGTTTAACAATTCTGAATTGGCGCCAAATTTAAATGAAAGTCGGATTGATATTTTGGTTACTTTTATGATTTCTATTTACTTAACACACATATTACACTTTTTGGGTGTAGAGCCTTAACTTAGAATTCTTAACGACTAAACCAAATGAATCAGATTACATTCAACTCTATCTTTCTCACTTTCGATCTCTTTCACATCTGTTTATAAATAACTAAAACTAGAAAAACACAAAAAACTCAAAACCAAACAATATGTTGCAATTATAGTTTGTAAAGTGTGACTGAGTGTGTGTGCGGGTGTGTATAATTGTATGTAGCTGGAAAACGTAGTTGAATAAAACTTAGAACAGTTTTGCTTCTTTCTAATTAGGACATGGACTTGTAGTGTTTTAGTGGGCTGGTTTGGTTCATCCTGTGGCAAGGTAGCAGAAACATTTGCAGTGCGATTCAAAATGTCATTGAAATTGTATAAAAATATATATATATGCATATGATTATTTTGTTTGTTTCTATATGTATAGTTAAGAATTGCTTAAACATAAATTATTCTAAATTAAACATTACGAGGTTTTTAAACAATTTATAATAGCAGCACATTACAAGTGGATACTTTTCGATTATAGTTCTTGTTTATATCTTTTGTGTTCTACAGGGATCTTAAATACGTTACAAAAGATTTACAATTACAAATTAGACTATATATTCCATGGTTGACCCCAATTTGATACTAAGCACATGTTGCTTTGTTGATGTTGATGTTTCTGTTTCTGTTCTTGTTGTTGTTATTTGTTAGGTACAAAATATACACGCTCAGTGACTGCTTGCAATCCCTTGCCAATCCTGATCTCTGCGTGTGCATATAGAACAAGTATGCTTCACACATACATTTCTATTTTACATTCACGGCTTAGGGACGGGGGCGTCTTCGTCTGCATCGTCGTTGTTGTCGGAGACGCCTCCGTGTTGCGAATCAATCACTCGACGTGGACACCATCACCAGATTGTTGCTGTTGCCATCGATGGCATCGCTCGCCTCACAGCTGGGCGTCGCCGGTGTGGCATTGTGTATGGATATGCAGGATATGGATTTTGGTATGTCTGCCGAATAGATGGACTCCAGATTGAGCCTCAGCTTGGCGGGCGAGTTGCGCTTGAATAGCGCCAGCGGCCTCGTTGGCGACAGCAGTGCCGGTTTTGGTGGTGCTTCAACTGATGATGTATTTGCCGTATAGCTGCTGCTGCTGTTGCTACTATTGCTGCTGTTGCTGTTGCGATTAGACGCACAAAACGACGTCGATACGGAGTAGATGCCGCTGCTGCTGTTTGAACACGGCGAATCCAATTCGGTTGCCGGCGCATTCCCTGCTGCTGCCGATGTGCAGGGTGTCTCATCCGGCGTAATGGGCGGTGAGGTGAGGCGCGAGGAGCAATTGCTGCTAGCGCCGCTGTCCACATCATCATAGTCATACACGTCCTCATCCATGGCCTCGCTATCCGATTTGGATTTGCGTGACAGCACATGCTGTTGTCCCGCCTCCGCGGCTGCCTCCAGTTCGGGCTGTTCCACAAGCTCCTCTTGACTAGTTATTGTTGTTGTTGTTCCGACTGACGCAGGCGGTTGAATGTTGTTGCTGCAGCTGGCGGCTGGTGGCAGTGAGGCGGGTGGCTGCGGCGCCAGAATTCCACTCTTGCGCAGGGACTGCTCAAGCTCTAGCAACTGGCCCATAAAGTTCAGATTCGGTGAGATGATCGGCCGGGCCACTTTCACCAGCTTGTACGCCTCCAGCAGCGACAGCGACTTGTACCGCATCACATACGCAATCGCGATTGTGGCACTGCGCGAGATGCCCGCATGACAGTGCAACAGAACGCGTGATCCAGTTTTTCGTGCATCCTCTGAAAAGATGCAAAAGACGAGCGAAAAGTTAGTCATTTTGTACTGAACTACTTGCTTATCAGCTAAGTTTTGATGCTGCGCTGCTTATTTGCATCAGATGCGCCAATTGAAAACACAAATATAAATATTTCCATTTGTTTCTAACGACTGCGCAATGCTGTTTTTGATAATCCAAGAAATCAAACATGGTGACAAAAATTTAATGACTAGATTTTTTCGAGGAAACAATAACTTAAACTGATGAAAATATTTGTCTTAAGAATTCTAGGAATTTAGTATGTCCACTATGAATTGAGAGATTACTACAAATATGAAATTTTCAGAAAGTCCATAAACTCAGTATACCTTATAAGAAAGAATTGAAATGCAACAGCAGTTTTGAAAATTTATCGACAACACAAAATGATTTCTGTGTACTCAACCTACGCGATGCGCTCTGCTCTCTCGTTCTCACTCTCTCTCTCTCTTTCGTTGCGTTGAACACACACAATTAGTTTGGGAGAAACTTTTTTGCCCCGCGGGCTTTTAAGCTTTGATGATGTTGCTTTTGCTGTTGCTGTGGCTGTCGCTGATATTGGAGTTCGCTTATTCTGCTGTCGATAATTGCCATTGTATTGGTGTATTGCCCTCGGCCAAAGCGCGCGCGTGTGTGCGCCTGTTGTGTGCATGTGTGTGTTCTGTTTGAATTTGCTGTGCAATGGATGAGTCATGCTTCCTAAACCGCTTTATTGACAAACACACAGCGCTCGAGAATATTTATATACATTCACATACACACGCACTCACGCGCGCTCTCATATTAACTCATAATTTACGTTGTTATTTTTGGGCAAGATAAGCAAAAGCAGCATACGCAGCTCCTTTTTTTTTATTGGTGCTTTTTTTTTGGTGCTTTTATATGTTTTGTGTGTGCCTGTGGCTATCTAATCATAGCGCAGCAGGTTCGAGCTTGGGGTTGAGAGCCTTGCAGTTCCTAATCAGTGATTACTCATCTCTATAAACATGTATACATAAATATAAATGTACATTTGTATTTATATATACATATATGAAATGAAATAAGTCAACAATTATCTGATTTCAAAACAACGCAATTGATAAGCAGCTGAGCCTTGTAGCCAGTGAATTACAGTTAGTCATCTGTTGCTGCCAGCGGACACTTCGCCAAGCAACTGTTATCAGTGATAAGCGTTACAAACGCGTGTAAATCCAAGTCAATAACGCCTAGAAATTTCGAGTGGTCTGTTGAAAGAAGAGTGCAAAACTAACACACAAAAGAACAACCACACACACCCATATTATTTATCAATGAAAGAGTTCTGATAATAAAACACTACTACTGAAAGGGTATTGAATGTGTTTCTAATGCTTCAAAATGTGCTTTAAGTGCTTTCCAATCCAGCCAAACTTAAATTGAATTTGTTATCGCTTATCAGCAACAACTGATAGCCATAAATGCAGTGAGCAAGTTAAAACAAACAATGATTTGGCAATTACCAAATGGGGAAAATCCATCATTAATCAAATAATATTGAACGTCACTTAACAACTTTCGTACCTTTTTCATTGGTATTTTTGTAATATAGAATTTATAAAAATCACTTGCAATTAAATCTTAGATTCTTTTTTCCACTTGTAAAATATTGTCTATACTATATTAAGAATACCAATTAGCGAGCGAACACTGTAAATGTAAAATAATTCCACACTAGCTATTAAAAAACTGCGTCAGATTCCATTTTTAAATGCTTAAATTGGTCGACTGTGCCAAACTTTGTTCTAGGCTGGTCGCCAAAAATAAACACTCTCATTATATATATATATATATATATATATATGTTGCGTCTGTCTGTGTATCTTTGTCGTCAGCAGACAATTGGTCACCGTGCGCATGGTGCTCATAAATCCTCTTTAGTTAATGACCTCGTCGCTCAGACAGTTAAAAAAAGCTTTAAAAACGCGCCTGTCGCGCTTCTGACTCATTCCCATCAGGCATTACCCACAGACAGTGGGCCAACGTTGTTAGTCTTCCTACTCCACCTCCGCCCATACACTGCCTCCCAATCATCACACGTCTTGGCCTAGCCAAATATTTACAAAGTGAGAGACAGAAATGCGAAAAAAGCAAAACTTGCAGAACAACTTGATTTTTTCTTCGCGACCAATAAATGTAGTGAGATCATATGTTGCCGACTCATAAACTATAGCCAAGTTGTAAAAATAAATCATCGAACGATAAGGATAATACGAATGGGTTAAAAAAACGATTCAATCAGCTGATGGTGAAGTACAATCAAATCTATTTTTTCCAACCATAGTCAAGTGCTTTGTTCAACTTTATTATTAATTAATTTTCTTTTCATTCGGTGGTTAATTTAAATAGTTGAATGCCTGATTTAAGTCTAGGCATAAACATGCCTATATTCTTTCACAATTTAATGAATATTATTCATCGAAAAAATACATTTCCAAAGTAAATTTTAAAAAAGATTTAAAAAATAAAGTGCAGTTAATATAATTATAAGCCTTAGAGACATTTTAGACATTGTTCTGGGTATTTCGCAGCATGATACTAGTACTTGCATCATATTAATGCAGAAATATGACTTGGCTTAAAGTGGAAAAAAACATTTGCTTAACGGACGGATGGTTGGGAAACACGTTTAGTTGGTAATTGGCGATTAGTCAAGCAAGCCGATAGGTTGGCAGCAAATTCAAATGTATGCTCGAAGTGCTGAATGTGTAATATGCATTATTATTATATGTCTATGAGTCCCGTCGGTTGGGGGAATTACTAATCATCAATTACGGTGCGACACTTATGACTAAACGCTTGCCGCATAGCCCATCGATGAGTGTCAGTCGGAATGTTTTGGGGAATTGTCGCGTCTATTAGTAAAACACATTCCCTGCCACTTTCGGCGTGACTCCGTTTTCGGGGCGGCAAATGTGATGATGCGTAATGCCAACTTTGGGTAGCCAAACCCGTGCGACCGTGCGCCGATTGCCGATGATTAAGTGCAACAACACCAGCTGGCGACGGCGGCGGTGGCGTCGCTGGTCGCCTTCTTTAGGCCTCGTGTGCGTCATTGGCAGAGAACTGGGCCAACGGACAAACAGACAGTGTCTCTGTTTTCATTGTGAAATCATTCTCACTTTTGCCGATGATGATTAAGAGAGCAACTCTCAACCCAAGGGTCAAAGTGTTTATTGCTGGGTACCATGCCACAGAACACAGCGGACTCCTCCCGACGTCTGACTCATGGGCCGAAACAGTAATAGCCAGCAACATGATATGGCATAAGTGCGTATGTTGTGCATGTTGTGTGTGGGGCAAGGCAACAAGTAGTATGTTTGTTTTAAAATATTTAATTACTTTTGTGTCGCTGCTGTTTTTATCATTTAACGCTTACTCAGAACTCTGGGCAACTCATATCGCTCAAAGTTCGTGATGTAAGTAAGCAGGTGCTGCACAGGATGCCGTCGTCGCTGCTGCCATTGTTGGGAATCATTCGAATCATGAATCATTCGGCAGCTGGTGAAGCGGCGCTGAGCCTCGAGCTTGACCTTCAACTTGACAAACGATGACGACGACGAGTCATACGGAAACAAAGCGGGGCTTCAAGTCCGACTTTAAAATCGCTGCCTGTACTTTGATGCTTTGCCTTCAACTCCGTAAAGAGGGCAAACACTCTTCTAGCATGACTTGCAGATACCCTGTACGCACCGATAGCACATATTCGAATTATAGATTAACTATATAAATTTTAAGCTCGCCTTTCCAACAAGTATTGTATGTGGAAACTTTTTATGTGGTTATTAATCTAAAAAAATGTATATGTTTATCTATCAAACGGGGTTTTGTATATATATAAATATATATATATTTGTATATCTCACCGGCATGGGAATAATACTCGTGATATTGTGATTCATAATACGCGAAAAGTTTTCGTAAACAAATTGAAGAATTGCGCGGGCAGCTCCATAGCAGCTCTGAGTAACTCGTCCGATATGGGCGTGAACGTGGGAGGGGGCGTGTGTTCCTTGTAATCGTACAATGTATGATGAAGTGTTTTTATAATTTTCTTGCACTGCGCATTTCTCGTGCGCCCGGCACAACAAACCGTCCGAAAATTTCAAAATTCCTGCACACAGAGATTTGTTTTCTTGTTTGTTTTTTTTTTTTTGTCTTTTTTTGCATTTTATAAATAGCAGACTGACGAATATTGAAATTATGTGCACGGGGCCGACAAAAAATGTCGACTCGAGGCCGACGGACGTCAACGTCGGGTTAGTCACCCAAAAAAAAAAGGAAAAAAATCTCTGAGTTTCGGGATAGTTGGGGCTCAGGATTTCTTAGCAAGAGTAACGCAATGTAATAAAAATTGTTTAAAGCCCTGAGTGCAAGTAAACTTGACAGGGTTCCTTTTTTTGTTTCTTATTTTTATCTAATCGACTTGGTGTTGGTCGTCAGACAAGTCTGATAAAGTTGCTGTGCCTGCTGCTATATACACCCATACATTATTATCAAAACAACTGGAACACAAAAGGGGGCAGCGTGGAAAGCCTCCAATTCGAGTTTATTTAGCTGTGCGTCAACTTTGCGGCCAACTGTTAACTGCTAACTGTTAGTGCAGATCAAAAGAGGCCTCTGTTGGCTGCCAGATAGTACCGTTGATAAGTTAACTGCACAAATATATGTATACCTAATCTCTACAATATTGTGCGCCTACATAAATATAAATATATGCACAGATGTATGTATATATATGCGTGTATATTTATATGTATCTTCAGGTACAGTCTAATCAGACAGGGTGGCGTTACTTTCAAATTGATTGGTTGGCTTGGGGTTGGGTTGGTTTATCGGCTGCTTGTCGCTGCCTTGATTGCTTTCTAGGCCAAGTGGCCAAGTCTCAAGCTCATTTACCTATTTATGCTCCAACTATTGTTAATGACAAAAGCAAGTCAGGCAGGCAAAGCATAATGAGACATGAGTAACACGACAATTCACTCAACTAATGAGACATAGAGCTTTCAAGCTTCACTTAGCGGTGCTTGCTCCCTTCCCTTCTCACTTGCACACACATACACAATGTGCTGTTATATGATTATGATGAATGAATGGACAACAATGAGAAATCATAAGTACGATAGGAGATATACAGACAGACAATCATAAGAGTAATAATAATAAGCATAAGGTGACGACGGAGCCATCAACGAAAAAACGAATGCGCAAAAGGCAGGCAGACAGTGGTGGAGCTCTACGGAGCAGAGGGGCCGGGAGGGCAGCGGCAAAATCATGACTCATAGCACTCGTGCACAATTTGTATGGATGTATATTTATATATATATATATGTGTGTGTGTGTATTTTTTCTTCTTGGTTTTCGTGCCTGAGCACTAATGTGTTTTGGCAGCACACACAGAGGCCGACCGAATTGAGTGAGTGAGCGAGAAGAGTGAATGGTGGTGAGAGCAAGAATCTGGTGTGAGATGGGAGAGAGTGCTGAGAGAGTGCATGGCGCAGTTAACAGTTACAAGAATAATACACACTTGAACACGTTTTGCACATGAAAAGAAGAAAGACGTTTGGAGGAGGAGAGTGGGTGTTCATTTGCTGATATCTTCCTGACACATCCAACACAAATGATTATGGAAGATGATCAAGCTAACACAGCTGTTGCTCGCACCTGAAAGCAACAGAAGCAGCAGTGGCGGCAGCTGGTTGTGACGTCAACGTTGGCATTGACGAGGCCACGCACAAGGATAACGCAGGCTGAGAAGCGACAACGCCGATGACTCATAAACGGGAACTGCACGATGGAAACAAAAACAACAACAAGAACGTCGGCTCGTCATCGTCATCGCCGTAGCCGTCGTCCTGAACGACGTGCGCTTAAAAATAGAACATATGCCAGTGAGCAACGGCAGCTGGCGGGGGTGGGTGAAATGCTGTTGGCGGCAGCAGCGCAATAAATAGCAACAATAAGACGAAAAAAATCGATGCGGCTGGCCGAATGCTACAAGGAGTGTGCCTCTGCTGTGTGTGCAAGTAAGTGTGTTTGTGTTTGTGTGTGTGTGTGTGTGTGTGTGTGTGTGTGTGTGTGTGTGTGTGTGTGTTTGTGCTGTGTTCCACATTGCATTGCTAGCGATGCCGGCGATGAGTCATGCGACAGTCTACAGTGGCAGCCAGAAAATTGTAGACACAAAAACAATGGCATGGGTATACAGTAAGGGGAGGTAAGCAGAGGGTCGCGGTAAGCATTGACAACCCTTATGAGACAAGGACGCTTGCAGTTGTTGCTGCTTTCATAAAAATCAAAATAAGACAATTCAAAAAAAAAAGTGTATCTCTCGAGCTGGCAAGCAACGTGCCGTCGCCTATTTATGCAAAAGCAAAACACAGGAGCAGCCCGGTCGCAATCGCTGGCGAAGTCAAAGCCGAGTCGCGACGAAGACTTAGACGACAAACGATGACGATGGCGCTGACGACGGCAACGTTGTCGCAGCCGCCATGCTGTCTGCCAACGCCAACACGCAACATCAAATACAACAACAACAATAGCAACAATGACGTCGGTGTGACAACGAACGTGTAGGAGCTGGAAAAGGATGGGGCTCGACACGAGCAAACTCTGCCGGTCCCTTTCAACCCTTTCGGGCAAACAATAAGTATTGCAAAAGATTTACACATCACTTTACGTCAGGTCAGTCTGCCGGGTAACAGACAAATGGTAGAAAAAAGACCTGGCACAAATTAAAATATTCCATTTAATATTAATAAAAGCACTTCTCAGGAAAATAAAGTGATTTAAATAGGAAAACAAGAGCGAATTATAAATTATGTCAAATTGCGCAAGAACGAAATACAATTTCCTCAATTTAAAAAATATATTTACATTTTAGAGTTAAATTTACATTTGAAGCTGAAGCAAAAATATTAATATATTGTGTTTGTTTTAGTTTATCACAAAAATCTAATCGTTTATTCAAATTTTGTTTTGTTTTACCAAAAAGTCAATCAAACTTGTCTAAAATATATTAGTAAATTATTTAAAAATATAGAAGTATTTAATGCAGACACAGCAGTAAAATGCTCAGCTCGGGCGGACACGTGCCGCGACTCGGTGAGCTATAAAACTAGTAAGTTGTGTGTAACGTGTACAGTAAAGACAAATACGAACAAAAACAAAAAATTAAAGCAGATATAAATATAATTTAAATATGTACAGAAGCGTCGAACAACTTTTGTAGCGAGAAAATGAAAATGGAAAAATGCGATTGACGTCAGCAAAATATTCCACGGCTGTAGATACTATGACCATAAAAATATATATATATATATACACGCACACACACTCGAGTACGTATTACACTCAAAATTAACTAAATAAACGAGCTTCTTTGAATATGCCTCGAAAAATAGCAAAGACAGAAACTGCTGTGGTGGCAGGAAAAAAAGAACAAGTAATAAAAGAGAGCTGGACTAGCAGATACCCTAAACACAACAACAGCTCGTCGCTTGGAATAAGCAGTACTCGAAAATTACTTGCTTCTACATTTATACCCTTTATTTTACTTGTTTCCAAATGAAAGCAAAGACTAAAAGCTATAAAACAAAGCAAAGCAAAACGAATTTTCCGAGGGGAAACAAAAAACAAAAATAAAACCGTTATGCAAAGAAACCTTAATTTACAACAACAGCTCATGCTATACAGTCCATGTTTGGGTATCCAATGGCAAGTCACGTTTTATCAGACTACGATGGATGACTAGGCGCAAAATATACTATGGCTTAAATGTATGTGCATTGGCATCGACGTCAATGGCTAGTTATCGATTAGGTAAAACACTTACCTATGAAATCGAATGCCTCCTGAAAATATTGCTTAATATTTTGATGGGGCGTATCGCTGGCAGGTATTTGCATATATTTCAGGCCCTGCAGATGATTCTCGCTGGGACTTTGGCAGGTAACATTCAGCACACAATTGGCTCCAACGCTGCTCGGATTGTTCGCATCGCGGCCATTGCCCAGCAGCAGATGCGGGAATACTGGCGAGGCGGGATGTGTTTCAATATCTGAAAGAGACCATCGGAAACAATCATTTTAAAATATTTATTTTACTTTGTTGTTGTAATGGCATTAGTGAATAATAAATAAGCTGTGATTCTAATTCGCTGGGTTTTTTTTTTTGATATTTGTTGTCGCACACTACTTGAAATTAAAAATTAAATGAAAATAAAATTAAAAACTGGCAAACAGCTTTGAAAAAGATAAGAATTACAACAGATACAATTACAAGCAAATTTATAAGTCGAATATAAAAATCTTATTTAAGGCAGGGCAGTCTCAATATTTTGTAATGATTTTTGGAAGCAAGGGAAACATTTAGAAAACTAGAAATCTGCGCTTATCTAAACATACACAGTTCCATGAAATAATATATGTTTTTCGGTCTGGACACAACGGCAAACTACGACTATATACAAAAGATTTAAGATCTCTCTTTCAGTCTCACTCTTTTCTATCTGTATGTCTGTGTTTTATTTTGGCTGGGTCTGCCAATTGCGATGTCATGCAACAATAGAGCAATTGCCACAAAACGATGATCACCATCGTCATTATCATCATCATCATCAGCAGCAGCAGCAGCAGCAACAACAACAGCCACAATCTATTGTGTATTGGATGGCTGTATGTGCGGATGTATCTTTGTGTTTACAACAGCGTCTAAATTTTCTACAACAAATTTGATGTTAATTTTGCTGCTGCGCCTTCGTTTCGTTTGTTGATGTTGCTGTTGCTGCATGAGTCATGCCTAGCAATCGCACAGTATAGTTTCATTGGCAGTTGCTGTAGCTGTAAGTGTGTATTTGTGTGTTACACACACATCTGTGTGTATGTGGGCGGCTGCGGGCTAAACAGGGTGGCAAGGTGGGGTGGTTTGGTAGGGAACAGAATGGGGGAAGGGGTTGCCGCTTTTTTTGTGGTGGTTTGCCATCTCACAACATTTTGCGTCGTTTGTTGAGTTCGTAGCACTTTTAATGAATGAGGAGCACAAAACGTTCAGTTTATATTTGTGTATCTATCTAATAATGTATGTATCTGTATCTACTGCGGGCCTGCCTATATTCAGTTGCACTATGCTGCTGCCCGTTTCCAATTCATCGATTATTTATGTTGCTCGCGTGTTAATTGATAGCCAAGGCAACAACTGGCTCAATGTTTTGGTCCTAAATATACATACATACACACACATAAATATAAATATACACATACATATTTATAATTACATTTGTGGGTCACAGTGTGGCACGGAAAGCAATTGCATTAGTCATACCATCGACAATTTAAGGGCAACAATTTATCATGATATACTAGGTGGTTTTAACGCAAGTGAGCAAACTGATAATAATAAACAAGTTAACTGTAAAATCAAATAAGTGTATTTAAATCTCAGAAATCAACAATATTTGCGCAATGACTCAAATTTAATGAGTCGTAAACAGGAATTCAAAATTACATTGCGAACAACAACAGCAACAACAAGACAAACAGCGATTGCGATTGAGAACTGTGCGTAAGCGCAAAAAGCTGTCAACACAAACAACAGGAACACAACAAGTGAGGAGAGAGAGAATGAGTCAAGGAAGAATATCTTAGCACTACTGTCATAAAAACCGCGCGTCATTGAAATCTATTTGCATCACAACGCGATCACATGTCTGCCAACTGACAGCAGAAATAACAGCACCAAAAACAGCAACAACAACAGCAACATGAACAACAGCAGCAGCAAGATTTAGGGATGAGCTTATAAAGCTTACACATCTCTCCAAAGCTTACACTCGAAACGTTATGCGACGTAATATATAATTTGTAACTGAATTGCCGAACCACCCACCCCATTTCCCCCACTCTGCGGCGACATTGAACACTTTTTCGCTCTTGTTTTTTGCATGCGTTTTTGTTTTCAACTTTTCAATATAATTATCTATGTATGTGTTTTTGTTATTGTTGTGCATGTTTTGATGCTTGTGTGCATATGTTGAATTTCATAACGTGCAAAATTATAAAACACAATCAAGAACGAGAGCAGAATGTCATTTATTCTGTTTATCTTGCAGCACGTGCTAAAGCAAAATAAAGAAAATAAAACACAATTTGTTTGTTTATAATGTTAAGCAAAGCTTCACACAGCCAGCCAACTATCAACTAGTGCAACGAAGACAGAGAGATGTAGAAGAATGATTGTAAAACAGATAGAAAGAGAACTAGAGAGAGAGAGAGAGAGAGATAGAGAGAGCGAAAGTCTGAGCTAGGAAATGAAATGCATTGAAAAGCACAAACATCGGACATGCAAATATGCAGATAACAATAACCAGAGATTTGACAGCTGATAGATAAACGTAACGTAAAGTAAAATAGATAACGTGATGTAGGAATTGAAATGAATACGAAGTAATTGTTAAGTTTGTAATATTTATTATATTTGTGATATTTATTTTAACTCACCATATACCGCCGGAGTGGAGCAGCTGCGCATGAGCGGAGGCGTTCGTCCGCCATTTGTAGCACCGTTCATTGTTGCTGCCGTTGTTGACGTCGCCGTTCCCGTCAGCTGCGGCTGCTGTTCGTCACATACCAGATTATCCCTGGAGCGCTTGTTGTTGGGATAGTCCTTGTGATTTGCTGCAATGAATAAATGTTAGTTCTGATTGTGCTCGAAGTGACGTCACCGTTCACAATATGCATGAGCCAAAACCTAAAAGTTGTCGCGCCGACTCACATGAATTCACACAACCATTCATACATTTGAATTCATGAAAAATGAAAAAACAACGGCAAATATTCGCTTTGCTGCTATTTGACAAACTGACGTAAGACATTTATTTCGGCACGCAGCTTGATTAGCGCACAAGGCAGACGAAAAGACGAATCGCGGCGAAGCGAAATCGAAACCAAAGCGGGGCCCAATGCAAAGCTTTACGAGCGCAAAAGCAACAAAAAACATTAAAAATGAAAAAGGGCACACTTGCTGTACGCGAAAGAGAGCGCTATCATACAAATGAATGGCTAGCATGCACGCATGTGTGTGTGTATGAGAAACCTTATCTGGCCGGTCACAGCGCATAAAAAGTTTCTTGTACTATTTGGCTTTTATGCTATGAAGGCAAGAACAAAAAAAATTATATAGAGTAGAAGTTCTCGCTTATCAACGAGCGACCTCAAAGCCTCAAAAGCCAAAAACCAACAAAAGTTTTCTCTCGCAACGCGGGCAGGAAATGCTGTTGTTGTTTTTGTTGTTGCTAGTGTGGCTCAGAAACAAGTCAAATCGCATGCCAATGCACTGCACACACATACACACCTATACACATAGATCTATACATGTGTGTACTGAAACTTCGCCAAGTTTTAAAGTTGTTGCTGAGGCTGTTGCTTTTACTGTTGTTGTTGTTATTGCTGTACCGACGAATTCGTACTCGAAAGGTCGTTTCAAAGCGGGTTTCGTTGCCAGCGTTGCCAGTCCGTCGCACAAACCTGCTTTGCTTTACATTTTTTTTTTACTCAGAGTCAACGAAACAACGAAAAAAAAGCTTCGTTTTTCGTTTGCTTTTATTTCTGAAAGACACGCGAATGTGAGTCACGTATGAAGTAAGTAGAAACCGACTCTCCGCCTCTGCCAATGCTTCTGGCAGACAAGCAGAGACAATCGTGGACGACGCTTTCCCCTTTACTTATTCTCCCCTCCCATAACCACACAAGGGGATGCGCTTGGGCGCGCAAACTTTATAAAGTAAACAGCAGGCATTCCAAGCGAGAAAAAGAAAAATGCTTCGTTTTAATCTTCTCCTCGCAATAATAATATATAAACTATGTATTTGTGATTTTGTTTGACACTACTTACCAGCAATTCTATTGTTGTTGCTGCTGTTGTTGTTATTGTTGTTGTTGTTGTTTTGGATGAAAAAAAGAAGATACGGCGTGTCTCTCTTTATCCGCATTTTCATTTCACTTTTATGACTCACGCTGTTGCTATCTCCGTCGCGCTCACACCAATTGTGTGTTGTTGACGTTGCCGTACTGTTGTTGTTGTTACTGTTGCTTTTGTTGTTGTTGTAGTTGTAGCTGCTGTTGCCCGATTCACACACACAAATGCAGAGACTTAAGCACACACACAGAGATACAGACACGAGAATAGTTTAAATTGAATATTTGGTATATTATCTCTTTATTATTACTTTCCACTAAGTCTCAAAAGTACATATATGATATATTTATTATGAAGGTATATATAAATATATTTAGTTGGTTTATTAGATAATACCAGTGCTTGTTGTAAGCAACACTTGTTGAGCGACCGCGAGCACTTCCCGTTACTGTTGTTGTTGCAGTTGTAGTTGTATTAACCACTTGTTGTTTGTTTTCAATTTTTTAACACGCGCACATTTATTTAATTATTGTTGTAAATTGTGCGAAGTCGATTCAGAATCAGTTTATGTGATAGATTTCATAAATCCTTTACTTTAAATTATTAGTTGCGACACGTTTGAAATTACGAGTATGTCTGTATGTCCGCTAGTCTGCAATATGTTTTATGCGGTATACTTATTATTCAACAATATTGTCAATTTTTAACCGCACTACGCAAGCGACATGTCCGCTCTCAATGAAAGTCGCTCCGGTTATGACAACAAACGAGGCACCGCCGAATCAAAAAAACGAACGAGCCAAGCCAAGAACCGAATCACACACGACAAAATAAAGGGTGGATGGTGTATAAATAAGGAGAGAGAGTGAGAGACATCTGTTTAGTGGCAGTAAAAATACCAAAATATACTGAACAGTTTCTTCTTGAATCTCCGTCATTTAGTGGCGCGAAGAATTTTTTTTTCATGTTAAGCAAAAATAAAATATTATGTATAACGTAGCGAAGTTTTACAAATGGTGTACAATAATAATAATAATAGTTCAAGTAATAGTACAAATTATTATTATTATTATAAGCTTAACTGTTATTTTTATAAATTTCTGAAAGCTACACTTCAAGTGGCTTTCCGGGTAGCTTAATTTTTGAAATAAATAATTAACCTGTTTTGTTTATTTTCTCTACTTTTATTATGTTTTAATAGGCCAAAAAAATGTTGTCACTTAACAGATCTGTAATTGCTCTGTTGCTTGACAACTATCGATAACATGTAAGCAGTCGAGCAGCGGCGTTCACAGAAAATAGCTGCTTAAATCGCGCTTACAAATTGTAATTAAAGTTAAATGCACAATTCGACTTGATTATTTATTAAATATGCGTCCTGGGCAATATTTGCGTCCCAAGCTGCCTAGGCTGATAATACTTGTACATCTGTACAACTGGACTATAAAAAAATGTACATGGTATTACTACATTATTTTTTTCACCAGATTTTATAATATATGTTTACACTTAAAAAATAGCTCAAATATATCTATATTACGGATGTAGTCAAGCAATCATATCTTGGGGATGATAACATAAATAAAAACTCTCGAATGATGACGTTCATAATTTTATAAGGTAAGAAATAATTATATGCCTTATCAGCATTTACTGTAAACTTTTATTATTGTCAGACAGAATGAAGGCGATTTGTTTGGACTCATTAAGCGACAATCTTTCCATAAAGACGGCAGCCTTATTACCTTAACGATAATTTTGCACTTAAATCACGTTCTGCTCAATTGCTAAGAAACCGAAATGGTGGAGTCTAATGGCAGCAGATAAAGGCATAATTATATAGACCTTTATCGATTCAAAACTTCTAATCTAATTCGATAATGAGGATTCTAAAGGTACCGCAATATACCACATAAACAGAAAATCGAAATTAGCTTTAATATAATTCTAAAAGCAGTAATATGAATATTATTATATAAAATTAATCATTGATATAATACTTAAAGCAGGAATATAATAAAAACTAAGAATTGTACCAAATTTAAAAAACCTAAAAAACAAAATCCTATTCAAATGTATTATTTCCTTTATTTCAAAACTTCTTTTCTGTTCAATTTAAAATATTGATTAATTAGTTGGATAACTTTGTGGGATTTGGTGGCTGCCAGCCGCCAAAGGCGCGCTCCAATTCAACAGCCATGCGTAGGCACAAGCGATCCTGAAATGGTGCCGCAATCACCGAGAAACCAATGGGTAAGCCACGCCTATTGCAGCCCATGGGCACATGAGTTGCGGGCATTCCGAGCACATTGAAAATTAGCGTATAATCGATTCCCCAAATGTGCATCGATGACCAGCCGTGCAGCGGGGCAGCCGTATGCAGCGTGGGAAAGATCAGAACCCCATTCTCGCCAAGCATTTGCTGCGGTTGTAAAAGAGAGATTTAATTATTAACGCTTTTGAAATCAATAAAATAAACAGTGGCATCAAAAGATTAAAACCAGGTATACAAAAAATAATCTCAAACGTGGAGAACAATAAATAAATAATCTGGAATGAGATCTTGTGATTTGTAGAGCATAAAATGATTTTTCTTTTAATTTTACAGCAATGTTATTTCTTGAAAAAATTTGGAAAAAGTGGATATAAAGCAAGATATAAATGGAAACTGCAACTAAACCAGCTTTAATCTTTTAGCTAATGCATAGCCTTGTAGTTTTTTCTCCAAGTGTACTTACAGTTAACTCAGCTGCAAGCGTTCGCGCTTCGCTGTGATAAAATCCCAATCGCCGGCCGGGCATAAAAGCATTTGCCCGACGCATAAGATCGAAGATCAGGGCGTTTGTTGTGTGTTTGGAGAGCCGGAGGAGGCTGCGCAATATTTGGCCAAGTGTTTCGCACACTGAGCCATTTGTTGGTTCGCCCAGGGCGTAAGGCATCTGCTGCAGGCGGGCAATGCTACTCATTGCTATCTCCATGGAGTTAGTGAACCCAGCTGGAAACTGGGCCCGTTGGACTGTCAGCCCGATCGACTTTAAATGCTCGACAGCATTGTGTATGCTTCGCTTGATCTCCTTGTCAACGGCCAGATGCATTCGACCGTTGAGTCCCTCGAAGCCGAGGGCATAGTGCACCCTCAGCTGTCCAAGCGGCGGCTTTGGGTCGTTCAGATGCAGCTCGGAGGCATTATCGCCGGCCATCACCTCCAGTAGTGGAGCAAGATCGACAGCAAATCGCGTTATTGGGCCGAGCACCAAATAGTTCGCAAAGTCCGCATCGTCGGAATTGGGAAAGTGGCCAGCCACTGGGACCACGCCGCCAGTGGGCTTGTGGCCAAAGACGCCACAGAATAAGCTGGGAATCCGTATAGAGCCGCCAATGTCCGAGCCGATGCCAAACAGCGAGGCTCCAGCCGCATTCAAGGCGCCCTAAAAATAAGCTTGAAAGTTCAGAGAAATTTTTAAAAAATTGTTGCCACTTACCTCACCGCCTGAACTGCCTCCAGGCGTGCGCTTGAGATCATACGGATTCCGGCAGCGCCCGTTTAGCAGTGTATCTGTATCGATGGAGTAACAATATTCGGGTGTGGCAGAGACCAGCAGGGGTATGCCTCCAGCGGCACGAACACGTCCAACAACAACACCATCCGAGGCCGCTCGCATTTTGGAACGCGCCAAGCTGCCCACGGTAAAGGACATGTCAGCCAAGGCACAGGACTCTTTCACGGTGACCGGTAGACCCAGCAGCGGCTGCTTCTCAAACAGCTGCTCCAACTGTTCACCGGCAGCAGCGATACGGTTATCAACGTAGCCAGCCTCGAGGAGCGCCGCCTCGAAGCGAGCCTCGACCACGGCGTTCAGCAGGGAATTGACGGCTTTGATGCGTTCAATGTAGACTGTTACCAGCTCGACGGAAGTCAGCTATTGAAATAGGCCAACGATCAAATCAGTCTCGCTATCAATGGCCAAAATTGAGATCTCACCTGGCGGGAACGCAGTTGTGTCCGCAGCTGCTGAGCGCTAAGCGTCAGCAGGCGATTGCCTATGTCTGGCAGGCAGCTGGATTGTGGTTTCTGTTGTACATGTGGGCCACGAATTGCATTGTGCACACCATTTAGTATGAGAGTAGCAAATTTTACAATAATTAATAGCAAGCGAACTAAAAATTCCATTGCGGAAACGAAAGTGAATAAGACAGCAGAGAGGAGCGCAAATAAACAGTTCTCTTCATAGCCGGCAACAGACTGACTATTTTTTCCGCGCGAATGTATTGAAAAGAGAATGTGCAAAAGTTGTTTACTTGCAGGGAGAGACGGCAAGAGAGCTTTTAAGATATGTTTCGGTGCAGAGTTGCCAACATTTGTGGTTCCCAGCAAAAAGAGTAGAACAATTTTTTATTTTCCTTACAGAATTTTATATATAAATGAGCCAATATCGTATAGCAATAGCAACATACTTAAATTTGAAGTAGCTATTAAAGCTGCGAAACTCTTATTGTTGAATCAGTTGAAATTCAAGTATTGCAGTGTTCACCAACATCTGATATACATCTCATGACACAAAACTGGCGTGACGATTAATCGACACTTTTCGTGCGCGGGCTATCGATAACACACGCTCATATCGCTTTTGTCGTTTAGATTTTAATTATTTTTTTTGGAACTGAACCGTAACCTTTACTCTTATTTGTCTAAAGAAATATGTTAATTGGTCACTGCTGTTATCTGATGGGGCAAAGGTGGCACCCAGCCATGGAAAGCCCCGTCCAGTTCGGCAGCGATTTGCAGGCAGAGCTTGTCTTGATATGGCGCCGCTATCACCTGAAATCCAATTGGCAGCCCGCGCGGATTCAGGCCCATGGTGACGTGTGTTGCCGGCAAGCCGAGCACATTGAAGAGGAGCATCATATCAATACCCGTGATATTCAGCAATGATGTGTGAAAGGCCAGTGCGGTGCAGTGAAAACTGGGCAGAAACAGAACCCCTCGATCCCCAAGTAAATCCTGTAAATATAATGCAATACCAAATTAAAAACCGTTAACTAATTCCCAGATGTATCTTACAGTCAGATGCGTTTTTAATCGTGTGAGCTCCTGGCGATACTGTTCCATTTTCAAGGGACACATCAGGCCATTCCAGCGCTGCATGAGTTCTACAAAGAGCGCCTCCTTGGTGAAAATCGAGTGGCCAATCAGGCTGTTTAGCATCTCCATAACAAGCACTCGCATATGCGGTGGCCGATTCGAATGATGTGTAATAATGCTTGGTGTCCCCTTCAGATCGACAAGGCCGACCAGCGCCAATTCAAAGGAGTTGCGCAAGAAACTAAGATCCAGCTGAATAATTACAGATTAAAATATTCTCAATAATTATATATAAATCTTTAATCTTTATTCCACTCACCTGTTTCGGCTGAATGCCTGCCTTGGCGAAGCATTTGATGGCACGCACAATGGACAATTTGATATCACTGTCCACGGGTGGATGCAGCAGACCATTCAAACCAGAAAAGCCCAAGGCGTAGTGAATCTGCAAATGCAGTTTAAAATGAACTTGTAAATTTATCAATTAGCAAAAGTTGTGTGTTAATTCTCACAAAAAATAGATTCTTTAAAATCCTACACAATTTGAATTACTTCTTAGCTTTGATATTTACAAATCCTGTCTTACTTCAGGAAGTGTGATCAAATCAAAAGAGGCAGTTATTCCACTGGGAAGCAGTTTGCACCCGAATCTTTACCCATCACATATCGAAAAAGTCACCTAACCTTTTTTCCCATCTGACGAACTGCAAATTGTTAAATATTTCGATTATAATCCAACCTGAATCTCCTTTAGAGGCACTGGTTCGCTCATTTTAAGCTTGTCCTTGTTATCGCCAGCCATAATCTCCAGCAGCAAGGGCATATCGCGAGCAAATCGTGTGATTGGACCAATTTGCAGATAATTGCCAAAATTGCTGTCCACCAGCGAGTACGGAAAATGACCCTTAACCGAGGTGAGACCACCTGTGGGCTTGTGCCCAAAGACGCCGCAAAACATGGCCGGCAAGCGAATGGAGCCGGCTATGTCGGAACCAATACCAAAGGGCGTGGCTCCACAGCCGTTCAATGCCCCCTCGCCGCCAGACGAACCAGCTGGTGACCGTGACAGATCATATGGGTTCAGGCAGCGTCCATTGACTACCGTGCTCGTCTCGACGCTCATGCAGAGCTCGGGTGTGGCGGACACCAGCAGCGGAATACCGCCGGCAGCTCGGACGAGCTCCACGACATCACCATCTCGTGGCGCCTTCTTGCCCTTCCGCACAAGGCTGCCCACCACAAAGGAGAGGTCTCCACAAAGGGATTGCGATGGAAAATGAAACGCAAACCGTTACAAATAGTTGGAAAATGGGAAAAATCCTGCTGCTTACCCTTCACGCCGCACGACTCTTTCACTGTGAAGGGAACGCCCAGCAGGGGATAACGTGTAAAGAGCGCCACGCGGTCGAACTCTGTGGTGGCCTTTGCCATGAACTCATCGGCATGCTTTGCCTCTTGCAGCGCCGCCTCAAATCTTTCCTCGATGACCGCATTCAGCGATGGATTCACCTCGCGCACCCGTCCAATGTACGCGCTGACCAACTCCTCCGATTTTAGCTGCATGTAAAATATTTTAAATCGGAATTTCTAGAAAATTTATTTGATTCTTAAATATTACCTGACCGCGTCGCAATGAGGTCACCAGTTCGATGACCGATTTGGTCAGTATCTGATTTCGAATTGGCGGGTAAGTGGGTCTCTTGCGCCCAATCAGCATATCTACCAGCTTATTAGTTAAAATTGATATTAAGCTCAGAATCAGTCCGATTATTCGAATTAAAAAATCCATTGTCACGTTGGCCGCAGGCGGGATCAGCAGGTTAGACTAATTCAAATGCAAGTTTGTCGTACTTTGAGCTTCCGCTAAATTTGGTATTTCTACTTTCTGATGGGATTCCAATGAACTGCCGTTTAAGTACTGCTCGCCTTGGAGTTTGATTCCGGACTACGTCTGGCTTTACTTATGCATTTAAAATTGATGAATTTAAATTTGATGTAAGTGTTACAAAACGCATAAGTTTTGATTCTTACCAGGGCTGGATGACGCATTTAGAAGTTTCACACAATAAAGGAAAAAGGGTTGTTAATTCGAAATATTTGCGTTAAAAATAATGTTGTTAGTTAGTCATTTAAAAACAAATTAAAATTTGTAAATTTTTTTTTATAAATTATTGCAAAAATAATTGCATTTATATGTATCAACCAGAGCCTATTGAGTTTTTAATATTTCTCCTACCAAAGTATTCTAAATATTAAAAAAATAAAAATATTTAATGGAATTATTTAAATATTTATTATATAGAATTTGAATAAAATATGTAGATTTCTTCCTTTTTATTTTTTTTTTTCCAAATTGTGGTCAATAAATGTAGAAAAGCATTTTAAATTAAACAAAAGAAATAAAAATCTTATTGCTTTGGAAAATCTTAATTTATTGATATTTGGAAACCGAAAGCAGTTATCGATATTAAACAAAGCAAACTTGTTCTGCGCCAGATATACGAAAACCTATAGACTAAATCTCTAGTTCTTATAGCCTGTGAGATACGAGTGGTCAGACAGACGAACAGACGACCTGGTTGCTGATCCTGATCAAGATGCTTCCTTCTGCCCGTTACATAAATTTGCACAAAACCAATATACCCTTTTTACACATATTCAATGGGTTCAGGGAATAAAAATATGTATTTAAATTAAAGCATTTTCAATAAAATAAATTATTACCCGTCGGAGCAGGCAGTTCGAGACAAATCCGACTAGCACACGATGAAGCTAAATATTTAATTGGCTATTGTGTTTTTCTGACATAAATGATTTATTTATTTAATGCTTTAGTTATTGTAACACTCTTCACTTAAAAGCTAAAGAAAACGAAATGCTTAAGTTAACTAATCAGGCTGTAAACAATACATTCAACGAATAACTAGTTAGAGCTTAATGACTTTAAATGAAATCAACTTAATGAGGCAACTTGGCATAGGATAAAATATACACATATAAATATAAAATGCGACTTTCATCAAAATTGTTAACAAATAACAGTTATAATATAATTATAATTACTAAATGTGAATTAAAGTCAACTGATTTAGGCAGCTTGGCAAAGACGCGAAATTCATTTATATTTATATGCAATTTACGTATGCATGTATAAGGTTTGCACTTAGACTAGAAGTATTGTTATATATATATATATATATATATATATATTTTATATATATAGAGCACAATATTACCCTCTTGGGCAGTTGAAGTTATTGGATTTTCGGTTTCCGTTCCCAATTAAGTGGCGCGCACAGAAATTGACATTAATAGTATATATTATATATGTATATGTAAAATATATTCCGATGTATCGTACACATACATACGCAAATATATATTCCAATACGCAAATACATTTTTAATTTTTTTTTTGGTGTTTCGGTTTTCATTTGTATATAGATTTGTTACACCAATCATTGTTTTGGTTAATACTTATTGTTGAACATTCAGTTTGAAAATGTATTGTGTAATTATGTATGAATTTTACTGTGTTATTTATAGAATATTATTAAATATAATATAATCACACAATTTCTGAATCATTTATATACATATATATGTTCATATATAGACATATATATATATATACTATTATTACTTGTATGCCTGTATGATATTTTTAAAATTCTTCAGTTGGGATATGTTATGCATATGTATCGGGGTTAATTTAATATTGTATTCAATATTATCATTAATTCTAATATTGTTATTATGATTATCATTATTATTATTATTAGTTTTATGCATACATTTATAGAATCTAGACTGATATATATCCTAATGTACATGCATCGGTGTGGTAAAGGATTTATCTCATATGCTAGATTGTATATATATTAAATATAAACTTTTAATTTATTTATTGTCTAAAACATTTTCCTCTTTATGCTATTATTATTATTATTAATATCGCTGAACTAACAGCTTCTAATTCCATTCTAACTAACACACACCTTTGGCTACTTAAATTACAATGTTGTTGTTCAAATATTTTGAACACCTCTCAAATTTTGAATTCAATCGGTATCCCAGTGGTTAACCAAAGGATGCACAGTTTGGCGGAGCATTTACACTAATCCCAACAGATGGGGAAAAAAGTGTTGACACAACGTTCCGCGGGGGCTCTCGGGAATGCTGTGCCTATGTCAAATGCAATGCCAAACCAGATCCTGCGGCTAATCACTCATCCCATCCCATTTCATCATCAAGTGTGGAGTAGCTTAGGTCATGTGCAGATCACCCTTGAGGATGCGCATGAATGTCTTTTTGAACTGCTGATTGGCCAAAGCATAGCAGAAGGGATTCATTGGACTGTTGGCATAGCAGAGAAAATACGAGAACATATACAAATGCTCGTTGGTGCACGGCGGATTGCGACAGAAGCCCTCGACCAGGGCCAGCACATGATACGGTGTCCAGCAGGCGACAAAGCATCCCAAAATAAAAGAAATGGTGCGAAACGCTTTGCGTGCACGATTCTCCGATTTGGATTTTTGCCGGCTGCCGCCGATGCCCATCACCAGCGGCAGAGCCTTCTTGCTCTTGAAATGCTTGCCAATGGAGTGCATGAAGTCTCGCTTGCTGGAACTCCGTCGGGTGACGCCGCCGCCGCTGCCGCTGCCGCCATTGGCGCCGCCCTCATCCAAATCTTTGGTTTCCTTTCTACTGGAGCCGGCCAGACACGCCGAGCTGCTGGTGGTGCCACCCGATGTGGAGGCCATCTTATTGGTATTACTATCGGATGCTTCCCGCTCGTCAATCCGCTCCAGCTGCACACTAGCATTTGCTGGCGTTGCTCCATTTGCTGCCGTTGCCTGCGACTTCACTGGCAGCTGCTGTGGAATTGGCGGCATTGGTGAATAGAGCACTGCATCCTTGCTGCTTGTCTCCATTGGACTGGAGGCGCGCCGATGCGGACAATCCGCTTGCATTTTATCATTGCCACCGGGAACATCCAGCAGACAGATGGCCTCAATGCAGCTCTCCCGACGCATTTTCCCAAAATCCTCGATGCCTGTGTATGAGACGAGAAGATGTTTTTCAATTGCAACCGGCTCCTCGCACGGAGACTGGCTTTGATTCTGATTCTGATTCTGAATCTGACTCTGGCTCTGGTTCTGGCTGGTGGGGGGACTTTGGTGCTGTTTGCGTGCGGGTGGCGGTGGTGGAATGGCACTGCGCGGAGCGGAGGAAGCAGAGGGCGTGGGTCGCATGGAGCGAGCGCTCTGGGAGCAACTGACGCTGTCATTGGTGGCAAACGAATTGGTCGCCTGCATGGCAGAGCTCTCGTCCATGTAGCGCAGCTCCGAGTTGTTCGTCAGCAGATCGTAGGTCATGGCCAGTTCGCTGTTGCCGCCGGAGCTGTTGCCAAAGGGTTGGTCCGAGTAGTCGGACAGGGGCGTGGGGCACTGGAAGGCTTCTGGCGGCGGCAGGATCGCTTGCACCAAGCACTGTTGCACCTGTTCACGTGGCACCTCAATCGGCGCCAGATCCACGGGAGAGAGCGGGTCATTGTTTGTGGATGTGGTTGGGTTGGTGGTTTGATGGAAATCAATAAGGCGTTCATGCTCGGCTATCTGGGAGAGCGTTGAGCAGGAGGTGCGCTTGGGCCGCTCAAGCGTCGTATGCGCCTGAATGTGCCCAATGCCCACCTCCTCCTTGCTCTGCGCCCGCTGCAGGCTCGTTTGGTGGTGGTGGTCTGATTGAAGTTGCGGCGACCGGGCGCCCATGGAGTGCATGGCATCAATTGACTTGGAGTTGGTCGTGCTCTGTTGCAAATTACCTTTGCTGCGGGTCGCAAGGAGCGCCGCCTGCGCACCAAAAACGAGGCCAATGGACGAACGCTTGCGCAGATTGGTGAGCTTCTGCTGGTTGAGCAACAGCTGCGTCTGATTCACGGATGATTCCTCGTCCGAATCGAAGGCCGGACTGCTGGATCGTTCGCTCTTCTCCGCCTCGGCTGCCACACGCTTATTCTCCTCAATCTTCGCTTCGGATGCCCGACGCTGTTCGGGTGTCATGTTCTCCATGTCAATGGCGGCCACTTCTGGGGACTGGGCCAGTGGATTGGCCTGACCGGAGCCACTCAGGCGCTTCACAGTTGTTGTGATGCCGTTGTTGCTACCATCCAGTTCGGAAAGTCCGCCAGACAGCTGCACCTTCGTTTTCAGTATCTTCTCCTCGATGACACCGATCCCAGCTGCATGACCCGCCATGCCGGACATAGCCCCGGCACTCAATGCCACCATTGACTGCATCTTCCGTTGCTTGGCCTCACTCCGCTTCTGCATATCGTAGGCCGTCTTGTAGATGCCCGCATACAGTACGAATAGCACTATCAGAGTGGTCCAGTAGTAGCCAATGATTAGAGCCGTGTTGAACACTGGATCCTTGAGGAACTGTACGGCGCACTGGCCGGGCAACAGATCGCGTTTGCCCGTAAAGTGCTCCCAGCCAAAGATCGAGATGAAGAACAAAAGCGTTGGTATTATCCAAGTTATTGAGACCATATAAATCACACGAGTCCGGGTCCGCCAGCTCCGATACTTGGCAGCGATCTTCACCGAGCAATATCGATCGATTGTGATCAGCAAGACGGTATACTGGGAGACCAGGCAGACGGTATAGTCAACGGATAGCCACAAGTCGCAGAGCAACGGCCCAAGATCCCAGTAACCCTTCAGCACATATATCGTATAGAAGGGCATGGAAACGGTGCCTGAAGTGAATAAAATATATATAATTTAATCAAAATTTAACTAAGGTAATTTTACTACTTTTAAATAATATATTAATATATTTTATTAATTATTTAGATCAATTCATATTCTTGTGTTTTATATATTTTAATAAAAATTTAACTAGTGTAGTTTTACTACTTTTAAATAATATATTAATGTATTTTATTAATTATTTAGATCAAATCAGATTCTTGTGTTTTTAAATATTTTAATAAAAATTTAACTAAGGTAATTTTACTACTTTTAAATAATATATTAATATATTTTACTAATTATTTTGATTAATTCAGACTCTTGTGTTTTTATATAACTTAATAAAAATTTAACTAAGGTAATTTTACTACTTTTCAATAATATATTAATATATTTTATTAATTATTTAGATCAATTCAGATTCTTGTGTTTTTAAATATTTTAATCAAAATTTAACTAAGGTAATTTTACTACTTTTAAATAATATATTAATATATTTTATTAATTATTTAGATCAATTCAGATTCTTGTGTTTTTAAATATTTTAATAAAAATTTAACTAGTGTAATTTTACTACTTTTAAATAATATATTAATGTATTTTATTAATTATTTAGATCAATTCAGATTCTTGTGTTTTTAAATATTTTAATAAAAATTTAACTAGTGTAATTTTACTACTTTTAAATAATAATAATAAAATATATTTTACTAATTATTTTGATCAATCCAGACTTTTGTGTTTTTATATAACTTAATAAAAATTTAAATAGGGTAATTTTACTACTTTTAAATAATATATTAATATATGATTATTTTGATCCATTCAGATTTTTTAGTGTTTATATAATTTAATGAATATTTAACTAGGGTAATTTTATTACTTAATTAATATTTAGTTTATTTGATTATTTTGATCGAATCAGATTCTTAAGTTTGATAAATCAATTTTCTAAGCAATCCCAAATCCATGGTAATTATTTAAATTTTCCAGAGATCGTTTTTTACCCACCTATCAACATATCCGTTGCAGCCAGAGAGGCAATAAAGTAGTTGCTGGGCTGTCGAATATTCCGGTCCACAATGAAGGCGAGGAGCACCAGAATGTTGCCACCCACCGTTAGAATGATGCATAAGAACAAACAGAGTGCGATCGCTATTGTCTGCCACGTCTCAAATGGTGGCAACACCAATGCCGGTCCACTATCCTCAATGGGCGTTGCACTCGTCTCCGTCGAGCTATTTCGCCCAAAATTGGTCAAATTGACTCCGAAATTGCGATACCATTGCAACTGCTCGTTGGATGACCACGAGTTGAAGTCAGTGATTTCGCCATATATCTTGGCAGCCTCCAAAAAGCGTTTGCAATCCGCGTGCTCCAAGACGCGATTGTAAAGGTCCCGACAGAGATTCTCGCGCTCCTTGCGTATGCGCCTAAAGAGCGATTTTTTAAGTGGTATTTTTAGTTATTAAAATAACATGATTTGTATTGTTTTTCAATGGAACAGAAAAAAATATATGTGTCTTGAGTTTGATTTAAATTATATATGAAACTAGTATAAGTGGAATAGTTCATTAAACCTTTTTTTTTTGGGATATCTTCATCAATTTGCTAAAGTTCGGATTAAGATATCATAAATATGAAATTATTGAACTATTCCATTTTTATAAAATACATTTATAATTGTTTTAATATCGAAAAGAGCGATTATAAATCAAATTTAAGTATGTAAATTGTAAAAATATCGAAATAAAATATCTTAAGCAAGCCTTAGTTAATTAATACCATATTAATAGATATATAAAATTTACTTACCATTCTGTAATCCAGTTGGACTTAATTGCGTAGATGGACTCGGTTCTATTTGCAGCATCCAAACCACTCAAATCGTCATCGCTGCTATTAAAGATTGTCGACTTGGCTAAAGTACGCATTTTGACAGGCTTCTTTTTCTTGGAATCTTCTCTTTGACGAATTGGTCTTGTTGCGTTTTCTACTTCCTTATGGTAATTTCCAAGTTATTCTCCTTTGTGCTGTGGCTTCACTTTGCCATCGCTGGTGCTGGTGCTGACGTTTTTGTGGCTGGCCCCCACTCTGGCCAGGTGCGGCATCTGTAAGAGACAAGAAGGGCAAGGAATAAAATTGGTACTGTATTATGGTGGTTGCGGCCAGGTCGTGGCCTTTGCCTTTGCCTTCCGCTAACTTTAAACTAATTTTGTGGCCTTTAACTATCAACAGGCAACAGGCGACGGCAACTGGCAACTGGCAACTGGCAACAGACTGCAACTCAATCTGATGCAAGGAGACAGGCTTGCAACATTTGCATCCTGCTGCTGCTGCTGCTGTCTGCTGCTTGATTTGTGCTCATTATGATGTTGTACGATTTGTACTTAGAGGCGACTCTGGCAAGTTTGCACTTTGATTTTCTTTTGAACATTTAATGCTATTTATTATTTAAAACTAAATATTCACAGGAAACGGCAAAAGTTGCTGCACAGGTCAAACTTGACTTGACTTGTCTGCTGACTGTCGACTGTTGCATCCGATGTTGTCAATAGGAAAGATGCCATCAGGACATCGAATTGCAACGCCAAATTGAGTTTGAAAGTTTCCTACAAATCAATAAGTTTGTCTTGGCCCCTGTGCACCAAATTGAGTTATGCATTCACAACAATATATATATATATATATATATATATATATATCTGTTTGCACAATATATTTCCACTTTGTTTTGGTATTGCTTTGACTCTCTAAGGCCCGTTGATTGATGGCAAATTGAATTACTTAAAACAATTTGCAACATATAATTTCCATTACTCTGAGAACTAAGCCTTTTGTTTATGTTTGTGGCATGCTTACGTAATCGTGCAACATAAGCGCGAAGCAAATGCTGACACCTGACAAGCTGGTGTCGGACCAAAGTCAGTTTCCGGCTTAAGCAACAACAATTTGACTTTTTAACAACTACTTTGCTATAAAATCTGTGTTGTACCTTTGTCAAACTGGTTCCCAATTTCTATGCTAATTAAGTGTTTTTTTTTATTATAGCTTATTCCAATTTATTTGTACATTGAAATGGATCAAAGTAGATGCTTAAATTTGGGTCAAAAGGAAAACCGTAAATCATTTTTGTTTTTAAATCGTATTAAACATAGGAACTGCTTAATTTTGAATCGAAGATTTTCTATTCACAAAGGATTGTAAGTAGATATTCTTTGTGAATGTGAAGCAGCTCCTCGTTTCCGCGTTGTCAAGGTAAAACCAGTAATCCTGCCTGTCAAGGGCCTAAAGCGCGCAAAAGCCGCCAGCATTGCGGCTGCCATGGCCTAAACCGTTCGCTTGCCTTGCGGTTTGTGCACTGGTCCTGCAAATTGACCACAAGCGGATATATAAATCTGTGGATAGTAGATGGTATTCCAAGAGCAGGTGAATTTGCATGGCATATTCTGTGGAGTCTTAAAGATACCTTAAAGCGATGTTGCCCCCATTTGCTGCATGCCCAACGCTGTCGTATCTATGTGTGTACATTTATAAATATATATATTTGTACATGTGTAGCTTAACTAATGAAGCTCACGTTACTTAAACAAGATAAATGTGCCATGTACAGAAAGTATACCTCAAGAAAAGAGTACAGCAAAAAAAAAGTGAAACTGACTTTAAAGTGCGTCCCTCGACTATAAAATACTCCGCATAAATATTTAAGAAGCTGCACAAGTTTTTTATGAGCTATTCATAACTTAAATGTGTGTTCAAAAATTTGAAAACTTGCTCACGTCTACAACACATATACCCCTTGCCGCCCAAGTGTCTGCTGAGTATGAAAATGAGTTTTTGTTGTAGTGCTGCGTGTTGACACAGCTCCAAAATGGCAATTCCTGCCCACATTTTATATTATGCTGTAGATAAGATTTTCTTTTCATAATGGCTGGCTTTATTGTGCCTTTTTTCCTCTTTTGCTAATAATAAACTTATTAAATGTGTCAGCCAGCCGTTGTGTCCTTGGCGCTCAAGTGTCCTGGCTGCTGGCTGCTGGCTGCTTTTATTTGCCAAATAATGAAAAATAATTTAATCAAGCAAACAAAGGCAGGAATAGCGATTGCAAAAAAAGGGTAGCCTCCAGTTGGATGATGCCACCTGTGCGTGGCAGCGACCAAAAAAAAAGAAAAAAAAGAGATTCTCATCAAAGTTCACTGGGACCTCTTGTCAAATGCAAATTGATGGGAAACCCTGGATAAGCGCTTTGGCCCGACTGCAGGATATTTTCCGAGCTACCAGCCTAATTGGCAGCAGCTGCACGAAGGCCATGCAATTTTTAGACCCACAAAAATTCCTGCGGTTTTCAATTATGCGCTAATATCCGAGCCCGCTTTGACAAACAACTCCAACCCGGTGGTCGTATGTCAAGTTTTTAGCCGAGTCCCACAACAATAGCGTTAGCAGCATTCCTCGGCCAACCGCGTATGTGGCATCTGCTGGTTAGCACCTAATACAGCAAATTGTCAATGGCAGCGTCCAGTCTTTTGAGCCAAAAGCGAACAGCACTCAGTTCAAAAGCTATGTGTTTGACAGCACTGCCTGGCCAGAGGCCACTGGCACTGGCACTGGCACTGGCACAGTCAGGACCCATCATGAAGTTTCCTTTGGTAAGTTTTAATTACAAACTGCGTCACTTCCTGCGTGGCCTTTTTATTCCTGCTTGGCATAGATTCTGCACCGGGAAAGCGTCTCCTACTCGTCTCGTCTCAGTCGCAAAAAAAGGCTTTTGCATTTTGATCAAAGTGAAATTTTAAGTAAATGTTAGATCAACTGACAATGCTGATGAATAATTTTATTTTTCAACACAAGGTGACGCATGCGACGCCTTGCAACGTGACTATCTGACTATCTGCTGGAAAAGACAATTTTCAATTTTGACTAGACAAACAATAAATATGTATGCGCTGGGGGGGCGTGGCGTTTCTGCCAAGTTTCTTGCATGCCAAATGAAGTTTGGATTGCGACGGAACTCTGTGGAACTCTGTGGAAGGCGCTGGCGAAGCCGCAAACTGTGCAACTGTTGCGCCCATTTAGCATTTTTCCTGCACACCCACACACACATACGCACGCACGCATACACACGCACACACTTATGTGTGTGAGTGTGTGGGTGAGCACATCCTCATGCAAATTTAACGAGCGTCAATGGCAAAAATGCGCCGCAGGCCACTTGACTTTGTCTTTGTGGCAAACATCACACACCAACACACACACACTCATGCATTTTATGTGCTGTTAGTTTTACATCCGGCAGAAAGATGGCTCATAAATGCAAAATGCCGCCACGACACTTGGCATTTCAATAACGCAAAATGTGTGGTTAAAAAAAAAAACGACACCTTAAATTTTGTAAGTTCTTCGTAATGCTTCCATTAAAGTAGTTTCTTATTCTAATAAATATTTGAGTTACTTAGAAAATAATTTTTATAATTATCTATATTTTGTATATATTTAAGTTACTTAATAAATAATTTTTATAATTATCTATATTTTGTATATATTTAAGTTACTTAGAAAATAATTTTTATAATTATCTATATTTTGTATATATTTAAGTTACTTAATAAATAATTTTTATAATTATCTATATTTTGTATATATTTAAGTTACTTAGAAAATAATTTTTATAATTATCTATATTTTGTATATATTTAAGTTACTTAATAAATAATTTTTATAATTATCTATATTTTGTATATATTTAAGTTACTTAATAAATAATTTATATAATTATCTATATTTTGTATATATTTAAGTTACTTAGAAAATAATTTTTATAATTATCTATATTTTGTATATATTTAAGTTACTTAATAAATAATTTTTATAATTATCTATATTTTGTATATATTTAAGTTACTTAGAAAATAATTTTTATAATTATCTATATTTTGTATATATTTAAGTTACTTAATAAATAATTTTTATAATTATCTATATTTTGTATATATTTAAGTTACTTAATAAATAATTTATATAATTATCTATATTTTGTATATATTTAAGTTACTTAGAAAATAATTTTTATAATTATCTATATTTTGTATATATTTAAGTTACTTAATAAATAATTTTTATAATTATCTATATTTTGTATATATTTAAGTTACTTAATAAATAATTTTTATAATTATCTATATTTTGTATATATTTAAGTTACTTAGAAAATAATTTTTATAATTATCTATATTTTGTATATATTTAAGTTACTTAATAAATAATTTTTATAATTAAATACTTGACATTTAAATAAAAAATTAACAAATCGAGAAACCAATTTTACAAACTAAGCACCTGTAAATATTTCCAATTTTAAGTCGATTTAGAAAAGATGTGTGATGGCGTGTAATTTATTACTTTATTTTACATCACACAATTGAATTGTAAATATATGTAAGGATATGCAAAATTGTTGATGGTGCACATGTCAAGGATTGAAATACCATTTGCAGACCACAAGAATCAGTGACGGTTCTTCTCGCCCTGAACTCAATTTGTATCATTCTCCAATAAAAACAATGATAATTGAATGAAACTTAACACAGCCTTTTGTTTTTTTGTGCAACATCTGTAAAATGCTTAGGCAACACTTGCTGCAAATTGCCAGCGCAAGCCCATTGCCCATTGCCCATTGCCGCTCCCCCCGACCTCTAATCCGTTCAAGCAAATGGCGCTCATTTGGCGCTAGCTTCACAAACGATTCGAGCTGAAAAATGCTTGACACAGTTGTTGCATGGCTCAGGCTTAGCCAGGACTGGTGCTGCTGCTGTTGCTGCCACTGATGGTGCTTCTGGTTTGTCATTGTCATTTCCACACGAAAAGCGAAATGAAACGAAATGTAAACAAAAAGCTGGCACACAGTGTGGCAGGCAGACATTGCCATAAAAATGACAGAGCAATTGACGCCTGCCACACAGATACTAATGAGACTGATGCGTTTTTGATGATGCCACTGACTTGAATTGTGCTGCCTGCCACCACTTCACCTGCCTCATTCAGACCCCTGTAGTAATTGAATGTTGCCACTAAGTATCTAGTTTAACGCTGCGTATGTGCAATGTTCATGCAACATTTTTATTGTTTTGATTTTGGTGTGTGTTCGAAAATAATAATGGCATTAATCATGTAACGCTAACCAAGACAGAACAGCGAGTGGCTGCCAATGTGCTTGGCCAAGTTTTTCCCCCGCTGCCTTGTCAACAACATTAATTATGCCGCAGATGTTGTTATCCTGCTGCGAAATAGCATCCTGTGGAAGCATCCAGCACGCTGTGAACGTGTTTTATGGTACGCTCATATTTATGCGTCTGCAAGCGGAATTTTTGAATACAAAAATTAAAGACATCCGTGTGGAAATTCTATATATATATATATAAATTCTATATACGAAAACAGATTTTTCCCGCCAATAATCACACCGCACCGCCCAGTCCCAGTTGCGAGTTCACATAATTAATGCGCGTGGAGTCCGCTAGATTAATCGAAAAGCACTCAATTAGCCGGCCTTAAAGGCTTAGCAGGCAATGTGTGGCTCTAAGCCTGAAAAGCACTTTGCTTGTGTTTGCATCGACACTCAACTTTGAATCTAACTGAGCCGCATTCGATAGTTGGTGGCCAGCTGTGTGTGCCAATTTTCAAACTGCCTAATTGTGCTGACATTTTGATGTATTATCGATCGAACAACAGCAGCAATAAAATCAGTTAACCCCAACAATTTACCACCTGCTGACATAAGCCTAATTTATGCCGCTTCATGTGGCTGTGAATTGAATATGACATCCTTATAGTGCGGACTGTATTATAATCACATAAAGTATTTGGCGTGCTGGGCTTTACCCGCAGGATGTTTACTTTCATGCATCATTCATTGGAGAGGGGGGTCATTTCTGTACCTGACAGTTGCCGTGGCAACCAAGTTTATGCAACAGATTTATGGATGCGCAGAATACGTGCCATAACGAGCCAGTTGAAGGAGCAACAGGACAGCGGAACTACTTGGTTGTGGAATTCCCCGCTCTGTTGTAAGAAGCTAGTTCCACGCAAATTGCCTTTGCCATTCAGAGGTCTAAATAATAATTGTCAAGTGGATGAGAAAAACTTGCATAAGCTCGTCGACAGCTTGAAAAGTTTTCAGCATTGCTGATTTCATTACCAGACAGTCTGAGCCTCAGCTGACCCCAAAGGCAAGTTTACAAAACTTTTGTCGTCTATCTAATTAAATGCAGCTCGCTGCACGTTGCAACAGCAACAGCAACAGCAACGGCAACGGCATCGCAATCTCAACCAGGCTATAACTCATGCAACATTGCTGCATTGGTGCAGCTGAGGCAACTCCCGCTGTTGCTGGCCGAAGACTTGCATCGCAGTGGGGCATAAGCAATTGTCTCTACAACCCAATCTACATAAATGATAATGGACTTAATTGCAAGTAGTCTAATGAATAACTTGAATGACTTCTTAGGTTAATTATTAAGCAAAACTCTAGATATGAGTGGAGTATATTATCTTGATCAGGTTTTATTGCAGACCTTTGCAGAAGACACAAAACTTGATTTTGATTTGATTCTCTAAATAACCTCAATTATAAAAATAATCATTTAATCTACGAGAACTGTAATCAATGCCTTACCAATTACCATTTTACATAATAAATACCAGTTTCTGTTAAAAATGGAACGTATATTTAATATTTTATTGTGGTACAGTGTATATTAGAGAGAAGTGAGAAATGCGGAAATCTTTTAATTACTGTACAAAGTCAACAGCCTTTTCAAGTCAATATGTGTTGTAAATTCTTTTGCCAGCGGAAATGAGTTGCATTAAATGGATTTCACTTGTTTCCAGCACATTTCTCTGCAAACTCGAGTTTGTGGCAAGTAGACTTTACAATGCTTGCCTTGCCACTCTTCTCTTTTCTAACAGTGGCAGACAATGTGTATAATGTATTAAGTGCCTTTTGCGTTAGCCAATTAAAAAAACTTACCTCGTCTATTTGCTAGCTGTAAAGGGCAACAAGAGCTTAGCTGAAATTACTGCATTTTATAAATTATAAATTATTTACCAAGCACTTCGACACAAGCCGTCGATTTTATTTTGAAGTCTAGCATATAAATTTCAAATCAATTTATTCCAAAATCATTTCAATTAAGTTTTGCATCGGCTGATAGTCATTTACAATTTTACACAATTTACTTTGTATTATTCTGCCACAAATTACAATTTGCAGTTGGACATCAAGAAATAAAAGTAATTGAAATAAATCTAGTTCATATTAGCTGTAAGTGGGTAATCATAGCAAATCAAGTATTATTATTGGAGTAATGCGAAAGGGGAGAGAAGAGAAATAAATTGTGGTTGTTATGTTTTCATATTGCTTGAGTATTTGAGTAGTTTTCCATGTTTTGTAGTTATTCTCTGGTATTCAAGCTATGCCTTTTGTTTGGCTTTTCAAATTCAGGCAACGTGCACCGAACTTTAAATGATTCCAGCAACATGCAACCGATTCTTCATTTCTCTTTTCTATCAGCAACAACAATTTGAGTCCGCTGCGGGAAATGGTTTTTCATTTTACACTTTGATTCCCCATCGCTAGGATATTTATGTGCTTTTCCCCCATTATTCGGAATGGGGGCACGTCGCAATTCATAAATTATACAGAAAATACAAAATATATGACAGTAAATATCTGCCGCATGACAAAAATGCAACAACAAAGCTCGACTGCTACTGCATAAATATTATAACAAAAATTAAAACATTTAATATAAGCACATTGATTAGTTTTGAAATATTTTAATTAATATATTTAATTACTCTCTGCGCATATTAATTCAACAACTTGTTTTTTAAAATGTTATTTCGACATATTTAGAATATTTAATGGCAAGTAATTTAGGTAATTTATAAATTTTTAACTTGAGGCTAAAACTATTTTTAAATTGCCTCTATTCAAAAATTTTGATTAAAATATTTACAGGTTGCCTGATTTTAAAATAAATAATCTAACAAAACTTAATCTAAATAACAGATTTTGAAGCCTGCTCTATACATTTTCTCTCTGTCTGATGGATAATTGAATATTAAATAACCTGACCCCAAATCTAATAGATCATTTTGGTAGCCGGACAGTTCTTTTTGTTATTGCTAAAAAGGTCCTGTGATACATATTAATTTTTCTTTCGAGAGAATAGAGAAAATGATTTGTGGTTGTAGAAGCCACAGCGTCTGTAATATATCTTTTCATATATATAAAATATATATTTTTTATTATTACTTTATGCACAGTGTTGTCTTTGGCAATGCTGTCAACGCATTACGTAATTATTCATGAAATTATGGAAAATTGCACAGGCAGAAATGAAAAACACATCCTGGAGTCCACTTGAAGCAACATTTTTGAGAACGTGTTGCGGCACATTTAATGGTTGTCGCGTTGCTGTCCTTTCAACATTAGCGAGCGAATTATGTTTGTAAAAAACAAAAACGTTTCAAAACAAGACAGCAGACACATAATTGTGAGGAGTGTGGGGGAAGCCGATGACAACATACCTATATAGCCCAAGGAGTAGCGCTAGGAGTAGGACATGGCTAGCACGTTGGCACCAATGCATCGTTAAAGATTTATTTTGAAATTCCATTGGGCAACCAACCAACACGCTATGAGCCGCGGCGCGTAATTGTGCACTTTACTTGGTATGGTTTTGTGATGAGTGGGGAGTGGGGAGGTGGGAGGTGGGCTGGCATTTTTGCTTACGTTTTATGGTAATAATTTCAGTCAACGGAAACGGAAATGTTAAAACGTGTTCCCAGGAAGTCATAATTCAGCTTAGACAAACGAGAGATAGTAGACCGTGCTAAGGGGAAAGAGTGGAGACAGAAGTGTGATTATGCCACATGCAACACTCTGTCCGCAGCAGTTATTGCTGTTGTTATTATTTTTGTGATTGCTGCTGCTGTTGAAGGACTACATCGCATTAATGTGGTTTTACAACATGTTGAGGCATAAAAATGAGATATTGCTGCCACACATGCCGCAAGTATGTCTCTGTCTCTGCCTGGGTGTGTGTCAGTGTGTGTATCTGTGTCTGTGTCTGTGTTGACTGCATTGCGAGTAAAATCAGAAGCAGTGGGGAATCAGTGGTCACCAACAATATAGTCGAAATTAGCGCAAAATGAATTATAAATGTGGCCTCAATAAAACGGCAAACAATGAAGCCGACGCAAAAGGCAATAAAGCAAATTCCCTTAGTAAACGCCAGAAATTGAAGCACACAAAAAGAGATTTTGCGAATTAACGTAATTTTCCAAGCAGCTCAGGATGAATGTTTACTTTTTGCTAATTAAAGTGCTTTTGTCTTCATATTATTTACTTTTAAAATATTTTTAAGTCGAAATATAAATGACCGTTTTAAAGTATCAGCAAATTAAATTGTATTTACTTTTATTAAGAATATAAATTAATATAAACAGGTATGTTAAAATGCTTGCTTCGAGCGATTCTATGAGGAAGCTGACACTAATCTAGGCGTACTTTAAAAAGAAAAATAATTTACTATTAATTTACTTTTAAAATATTTTCAAGTCGAAAACCAAGGAGACTAATATAAATGACCGTTTTAAAGTATCAGCAAATCAAAATGTTATTTACTTTATAAGTTTATAAGATAGCAAGCTATACAAAAAATTCTTTTTAATATTAAAAATATTAAGTTAAGAATATAACTTAATATAAATAGGTATATTAAAATGCTTGCTTTTAGCGATTCTATGAGCAAACTGACACTAAACTTAGCGTGCTCTAAAAAGAAAAAATAAAAATGAATTTTTCATGTTCAAACTTGAACACATTTTGAAAAAATGATCTAAAGCGGATTTTTAAAATAATATTTTACAATTGAATTGCGTTGCTTATTGCTTCTCACAGACTGTGTTCATATTTGGCTGCTCCTTTGTGTTGACTGGTTAGTTATGAACCATAAAGGCCTTGATACTTTGCAGCACGTTGAGCATTGTTTGAAATATAGTCGACGCTTTATGGCGGCTTAGCAGCAAATCCCTGGCTGTGTTTACAGTTGCCACTAAATCTGCTGCTGCTAAAATCTTTGAGCAAGCCACGGCGAAAATCTTTAAAGTCTCAGCGTGCCACAGTCGCTGAAGCGAGTTTGGGGCAGGGTAGGGTCGTATACCGCATTCCATTCCATTCCATGGCATGCAATGCTGCTGGCAATTATCACAAAATCGTGTCGCAGTCATCGTCCTCGCTGTTCCGTGCCACACTAACAATGTCACCCCAGCGAAGAGCGAACAACAATATGCGGCAACCAATCAGGCAAACACAGTGAAACCGATGCGCCCCACAACGCCCATTTTTAATGTGCACAACTTGGCTGGGACACTGGCTCCCAGTTTGGGTTTTTTGGGTGTTTTTGGGTATTTGTATTGGAATTTGCTGTGCAACTGCGTGAATTGTCTTCTACGTATTTACACTGGGCGACAACAGTAAATTGACATAAAAACCAAATTGTCCATAAAAATGTATTTCCCACTAGCCAGCAAAGATCTCCCCAAACATAATTTCTTTCTTTTCCCGCTCGACGCTTATCGATAAAGCTCAACGGCTCAACAGATGCAGTGCGTGGTGGGAGTTACCCATTGGCAGCACTTCGCTGCCAGAATTGGTTTCTTGTGCCGCCTCGCTGTGGAAGAAGCCCCTGGTGGCGGGCACAGCTCCGTTTCAGTCAACAATTTAATCAGTTCATCGCCGTTGCCGCAAATCCTTGGCTAAAGGCGTTAACTTACATTTTATTTTGGCACTGGTTTATTTGTTGACCCTTTTGGGTTTTATGTTTCTTGGACATTGCCACCAAATAAGTCGCCTTTAGTTGGCTTTTTATTGATTGCCAGGCTTCAGGAAATTAAATGCCATGCCTTCAGCAAGTCCCATAAATAATACAGTTTCCCTCAGCCATTTGCCTTTAGTTCATAAACATTGACATTGGCTTTGATATTAGCTCCGGTTAATGCTGATGTCTTGCCAATTATTTTCATTATTATGTATATATATATATATATATATATAAATATATGTATGAGGTATAGAGGGTGTGATATTAATGTGGAATAAATAAACGAGGAAACCTAAAAATGTATTTAAATTTACATAAATTCATCGTTAGAAAACTAATTTGCGACGGAATTAAACTTGACTTATTGTTTCAACCTGTTAAGCTGATAATAATATAACTTTTATATTTGAATATGAAATAGAAAAAATATTAAACATTGAGATTTGATTGTAATGTATCAAGTTGTTTAAAAGTTTTTATTATTTTATTGATTTTTTAAAAAAATAAAAATTAAAAATAATTGTTTTAAAGTAAAAAGCTGCTGAAAAGAACAGTTTTGATAATTTAAAAGTTAAAGAAAATAGCTGAACTAGATTAAGATTTTATCAAGCTTACGGAAAAACACGAATATTTGTTTAATGGAATTCAGTTTAAGCAAATTTTTCACTGTTAAACTTGTATTTCCTGCAGAATGGATAAATTGATAATTTTTCCGACAAATGCACATTTTCTATATGAAAACATTTTTAACGAAGTATAAGTGGAAATTATTTTTGCTATTGAATCGATGATAAATATTCTAGTTTTGTAATGTTGTTATTTAGTTTATGCTTAACCATGCATAAGAGATGCTGCTGCTGATATGTGGATGCAATGCGGATGCGCTCAAATGCTAATTGATACGTATCGAATGCAAAAACAGATGCCACATGCAACGTGTGGTCATTTGGTTTCTCTGGAAAATCAAATGATCTTTTTTGCTCTTATCAACACACACACACACACATATATGAAAAAACACGCACATTGACTTTGAATGAGTTTTTAATAACATTGTTCGCCGTCAGCTCGTGCGATGACCACACCACAACCGCGACCTGCGAGCCCTGGGGACTCTGGAGTTGACTTTTGCACACGTTCGAGGCCGGCCAGCTTGGCCAACAAGAACAACAAAATGAAAAACAGCAGTGTATGTATATGTGTGTGTGTGTGTGAGTGGTGTGTGTAGGTGTTGTTGAGTTGGCTATTTTTGTTTGTTTTTGCTACGGCAAGCGAACATATCAGCACGGATCTGACCAATGTTTGCTCAACGCCTCGCGCTACTGTTTCGCAGTTCACATGGCCAACAAATGTTGCAAATGTCGCGCTTTTTGTGCCACATGAGGGGGGCAGACACTGGCTTGGTATCTGTTTTGGTTTGGCTTAACACTGCAATAAGGCTATTGGTCACATCAGGTCACATCACTAATCTCTGCATGGCAATAATGCTGGATAAACGCTTATTAAAAATGGCTCTAGACTGAGTTTAATATGAAAACTGAAATAAGTTATTCAGAATATAGTCGGGTTACTTTGATATTATGACAGCTGTAAAGGTATTTCAGCAGTTTACAAAGCTGTCCCAAATTAGTTTCACTCAGAAAATGACTCTCTTTAGCAACTGGAAAAAGTCGAGGCTTAAGACCAACACTTTAGCTTATTCATGGCGCACACATGCACATACATATGGCAGAGGCATGTGGCAAGTGGCACAGTGACTACGGATAAAGGGCTACATGGCTATATGTAGCAGGCAAAAGCAAAGGAAAAAAAATGAATTGCAAACAAAGAAAGGCTGCCGAAAACAAATAATCCGTTTGCTGTTTGTACAAGATTCGGTGTATGTGTGTGTCAGTGTGTGTCAGTGTGTGTCAGTGTGTGTGTGAGTGTGCGTGCATGTGGTGTATGTGTTTTCTTTTCACGCACACAGCGTGTTGCACGCTCCTCTTATCTGCTCTCTGCTGGATGCTGCTCCTGCTGCTGCATTTGCTTTTTGTCTGTTTACATGCTGTTGCCATCACAGCCGCAACATGTTGAGCAGCAAAGTAATATGTTATAACAAAAGCCGAGGCACGGATTCAGCACAGCTTGAGATTGTGGGGGGGCAGGTGGGCACAGTGGCTGGGGTGCAGTGCGTCAGTCAGTTAGTCAGTGTCGTGCTAGTCAAGCAACACAGAGCTTAAAAACTCATTGACACGCTCATGTTGCAACACTATTCATTTCTCCATTGACACACTCCACACCCCGCAAACCCCGCACAATGCCGCACAACCTTGCTAGTTCCAACGCTTGGAAAACTGTCAATTTTCCTAGATGTTAGCTTTTTCAGCTCTGTTGCATTAAATGACGTATATGCCATGCGTATCTGCTTTAATGCCTGGCTAAATGCCACATAAAATCATCCTTTGAGTGCAGGTGCAACAGTGCGTATGAATTGTTTTGAATTGCTTATAATTGCATTGCAATTTTGTAATTTGCTACGCATCGAAACCAATTCCCAATTGCCACACACAAGCAAACAAATAATAATTAAATTACATCTTCTTCTTCTTCTCTATCTGCGCACTTCAACTGATTAAATTTGTGCTTTGAAGGATCTTTTAATGCATTCCTGCTGCTGAGCTGCTTTCGGGACATTGTCTTAGTTTACAAAACTAAAATTCCCTCTTATATTTTATAAATATTTTATATATTTTTCATTTTGCGGCAAGTTAGGCCCAAAGGCCTAAAGGCGGCACCTTTATGCCCTTTGCGCCTTTGCTAGACCTTTGACAAATGGCAGATAGTTAAAATATATTTTACAATAAAAGTATTATTTTGTTTTGCAACGCCCCGAAAAGGCAATCACATGAAAGCAATATTAATATTTTTTTTTTGTTACTTTTTGTTTTGTGTCGGCAAAAAGTTGACATTTCGGATAAAACTTTGGGGCGTGCTTTATTAAACATAAATTATTGAAAGGCTATAATCAATTTGTTCACCTTGTTGGCCCAATATATGTATATATAAATATTCGAAAATTACTTGTGGCACGCAAGCAAGGCACAAATAAAAGAAAATAAAGTAATACAAAATGTCTACCTTTGAGTTAATTTTGAGCAGGTGCAGCTTGAGGCAGCACTAATTATGCTTAATCCACATCCTTCTTGGTGGGAACTCGCTCCACTATAAAAATACTCGTAATTAATGCCAGTTGGTCTTGTTTGAAAAATCTCTTTGGGCCAGTCAATTTCAGGCTCGAGTTACTTCGTTGGTTTTAGCTAAAATCGCTGCTCTTCTAATTAAGTTGTAGCAAATCATTCATTAGGCAGATCGAATCTGTTTTTATGTGCGGCGCTCATTAAAGTTTTGTAATTGCAACAACTTTCTAATGCCACAAAAGCCAAACCAATGTCGCTTTTAATTATGTGCCCGGTAGCAGGATTGAGTAGCAAAGGAACAGGCAACATACAAACACCAAGATAGCCAATGAGCGCCATTTAGCACCTCGACGCACGTCAAATTGTGTGTGTGTGGCACGAACGGTGCGGCCCAGCCCCATTTGGCTGGCCACACCCAATGTCAATGCAAGGACTGAATGGCGCTGGGCGCGCTCAAGGCAACAAAATAAAGCAAATGACTAACTGACGGACTGACTGTCGCGCTCTGATCGACAGGCTGTCTGTCAGTGGCAGTGGCAGTGCCACTGTGGTTGAGTTGCTGCCCCGTTTTATTTTTAAAACGACCTTCGTGCAAATCAAATGCAAAATTTTCCTGCAGCCCGTAAAAACGCGTTCGCCTCTTATAAAAGGTCAAAGCCGATTTAGAGGCAATGACTGTCTAGAACTAGAGAATATACGACTGCACATGGAGAAATTAGTATAAACTTATAAAATTTCTCAAAAGTATTGAATACTTTAATTTATTTAAATTTTTCACACTCTTTCCAAATGTTATTTGACCCTATTTATTTATTAACAATCATTAAGGTTTTTTGTTTTCTGTTTTTTTTTTAGAGACAATGACAATGACTGTCTCGAACTAGAGAATATTCGACTGCACATGGAAAAACTAGTATAAACTTATAAAATTTCTCAAAAGTATTGAATACTTCATTTCATTTGATTTCAATTTTTCACACTCTTTCCAAATGTTATTTGACCTTATTTATTTATTAATAATCATTAAGGTTTTTTCTTTTCTGTTTTTATTTTTTTTAGAGGCAATGACAATGACTGTCTCGAACTAGAGAATATACGACTGCACATGGAGAAATTAGTATAAACTTATAAAATTTCTCAAAAATATTGAATACTTTAATTTATTTAAATTTTTCACACTCTTTCCAAATGTTATTTGACCCTATTTATTTATTAACAATCATTAAAGTTTTTTGCTTTCTGTTCTTTTAGTGTATTGGCGTTGTCCCCAGTGGTGCCAGTCTTGCACCTTTGGTTTTGTGTTTGCTGTTATGTGAGTTGTCTTATGAGTTGCTTGTGCTTTTGGGCGCTCAATGAACATAATTAACATTTTGCCACTCGACGTGGACTGGCAACTAATGAATGAATGTGCTGAAAATGTTGGCCGCCCTGTTTTATCTATGTACATTGAATATGCAAAGTGAGCTGCTACAGTTTATTAAAAATGCAAAAAGTGCTTAACTATTGGGTTGTTAAGCTGACAGACAGGTTAGTCGGAAGTCTGTAGGGCAAATAAATAAACTGCAAATTGTACACACACTTACACACACACTCACAAACACACACCAACACCAACACCAACAGCGTTGTGAAAGCACTTCTGCCACATGCATACAAGTGTCACTTGTGTGTAGCACACTCCATGCTTGCCAACACTTGCAAATTGCCAAGTGAACAAGCACAAGGCAGCAACACATGGCGTATGCGTGTTGTGTCCTTTTTCTGCTGGTGTTGGTGCAGTAGTTTGGCAGGCTCTGTGCGTCTGCGGCGTCACCACAGTGTGTAATTAAATATTTTACAGGCAATCTACATTCTTGAGATAAACAACACAACTTTATATGTGGGGCTGCCAGCAGCAGCAGCAACGACCACAAACAACAAGTGAAAGACACAAAACTTGTAAGCTAAAATAAACAAGATACAAAAATTAGTGCCATGAGAGGCATCAAAGTTTGCATATGCTCTTCAGAAATTATTGAAAATAGTGAAAAATCTTTTAAAAATTATTTTTGATTGCCATTTATACCCCTAAAGCTACTCACTCGCTCTCTTTTTTTTCTGTTAATTGTTTTCTATCGAAAATTCTTTAAATATTTTGTATGGGCATTTTTAATGAAAATAATAAATGATGGTTTTTTTCTGTTCAAAACTATTTTTGATTGCCATTTATACCCCTAAAGCTACTCACTCGCTCTCTTTTTTTCAGTTAATTGATTTATATTGGAAACTGTTTAAATGGGCATTTTTAATGAAAAGATCGATGTTTTTTTTTTTTAATATCATTGGTTACCATATAAAAGTGTTTTAAGTGAATGCAATTTAAAAATCCTTTTTTATTTATGTTGAAATATTAAGACAAATCAAGTATTAAATTTATATGATAATCAAATTTATAAATAATAGCTATTTATTTGATATAAATTTTATTTTTATTTTATACAATAACATACTTCGAAAAAATCTGATGTATTTTCAGTGAGGGTATTTTAGGGACAACAACATTAAATGTCAGATTAATTTATAGTTATATCCTGAGCAAGGCCTGATCCCACTGCCTGGTATTGCGCTTAGACTGCAATATTTTGAAGGCCCTCTCCCTAAAATAAGCGTTTATACTGAGCCATAAATATCCATACATACACGTTATGAGAGAGGCAGAAGAACTCCTTGAGAAAGATGCGTGTATCTTGAATTTTTTGAATTTGGTCGCCCTTTGTGCAATTTGGATTAGTGCCGTTTGACTTTTTCGAGATACAAATGTTGCATGAAAAGATAATCGGCTTGGCTGTGTTACCATCAACATGGACATGCTGTGGTCCGAACAGCGCCTGCGTTTGAGTTGCCACATTCTAACAGCTTTTGAATACTGCTTTGGGGTTTTGTGGCTGTGGCTGTGGATGTGGCTGGTGCCTTTTTGGTGCCCATGTCTGCCCCGCAGACCCAAATTAGATTTTGTTGTTGTCTTCCACTTGGTTGCGACGCCCGTGTGTGTGTGTGTGTGTGCGACATGTGGCATGGTAATGCCACCTTGTTAAACACATGCAAGCATGTTTGGAATTGCACTTAGAGTTTGTAATTTGTGAATTGAAATGGTTAAGAGTAAAACTTTGTACAGATTTTATAAGCAAATTATGTCAGCCCTTGGCAGGAAATATGTTGCAATAAAATACCCATAACTGACGGAATGTGGTAAGCTATTTAGACCCATTCCCCTCAGTCAGCGGCTGTACATGTGCTTGGCTTGTATAATTGAAAGTTTTTATTGCACTTTAATTAACAATTAAGTAGAAATTGAATTGGCAAGCATTTTATTTTCATTTTAATAGGTTTTTTATTTGTCATTCGCTGTATTTCTTAGCTCAAATTTAATTAAATGTGAATTTGCATTGCGATTTGCTCGCATTTATATTGAAATCATTTATAAGACAACCCGCCATCTGAAGTTAACCACTTCCTTGAAGAGACGACAATCGTCTTAGCCATGGCAACGCAGCAGATATATTTTGTAATTGCCCCGCTTGAAAGGGTTGCTCGAGTGTCGGTGCGAGACAGAGATTGACCAATGATTTAGTACAGCCAGCACAGCTGTAAAGTGGCCCGAACCATGAATATACATACACACATACATACATACACATACACATAGCCAGGCACACTTTTTGCCCACTTGTGCTGGCCTAATTGGCTGGCCAAGTGAAGGATGTGTGGTTGTTGGTCAAAAACAAGTGCGTGCTGCAGTTGGCTTTATTTCAGTGCAGCTGCTGAATGACGGAAAAATGTGGAAACGAGCTTTAAATAAGTAAAGCATACATATTTCCATCTTAAGCAACTGGTTTCCATTCATTTCGCGTTCTTTAAAAAGTTGGCTAACTTTGATTATTTTGTGGGTCATCCGCAAGAGAAAGGATAATGTTTTTTTTTTAGTATACGCCTGAGTGAATCAATGTCAAAGAGCACGTGTCACACACTCATGTATTAAAACTACAAAAGCAAAAGCGGAAACGGAAATGTACAAGCGTGTTTGAGCAGAAAGCCATAATTTTACATTAGCAGCAACAGAAGCAAGGTAAGAGCAAACTGGGCTCTGCTTGTATGGTTGCGCCACATTTCATTGAAATGGTCCGCGAACGTGATGGAAATTTACATATAGCAGAGGTAACAAAAATAAATTTTTCAAAATGTTCTCACGTGTTACTCGTGTTTTCTTACATTACGAAATTACGGATATGAGCGATAATGAAATAATTTTCCCTTTTTCATTATATTAAAACACACTATGCTAAAATGATCTTGTTGATATATACACATAGATATATATTAATATGTGCTAGGGAGGATCTTAGATCTGATCGCAATGGCCAAAACAGTTAGAGGTGACTTGCGATATTTCGTATTTCTAATTGTAGTTTCCTTCAAAGCTTAATGTAATGAAAAATAATTGAAACATATATCGAACAATCTTCGTGGAAAAAAGGCGAACAACCATCCAAAATGGCTCTGTTTACAATTTGTATTGCGAGTAGCTTTTAATTCATTAAGTGTATTTTGACGTCGACTCTGTTGAAAATCCTTTTTTATCATTTGTTTTAAACATTTCCGCAGCAATGTGATTTGATAAAATTCTACACATAGCGCATGAGTTGTCGAGTGTTGTAAGTGATGACTGACGATGATTGAATCAGAGTCCGAGAAGTGTGAAATCGGTGCGCGTGTAATTGGAAATTCTTGCCCAGCTTCTGTTTTCGTAGCCCCGGCTCAGCCTTGGCGCTGTTTCTATATAATTAGTTTTGCACTAACTGGGGCGTAAGAAAAATAAAAAAAAACAGCCAACAAAAAATATACACACAAAAACACAGACACTTCGCTCCGGATCGAAGCAGTTGCCTGGACGAAAATCATTAAAAATATTTGCCTGCACGCGCTGAGCCTCGTCATCCAATCAACCACCCCACCGAAAAAAAAGTACAAAAAAAAAGAACACCCCAATTTGGGGCACGAAAAATTGTTGCTTACTTGGCAAAGATGCTTATCACAGAGCCGGTTGAACACCAAAAGCAGGCCAAAATGGGTCTCGGGTGTGGGCCAGCTATTGACTGTGAATGCTACTTCTGCTGCTGCCACTGCCACTGCTGCTGCTGTGGCAACTTGCGGCGTCGCTGCGGTTCCTAGTGTAAATATTTTGGTATTTTGCGCTCGCGTTTTGGGCTTTCTTTCGGATTAGTTCCGTTTAGTTCAACATTTGTGCGCCGCACTAAACGCATCCTGTGCCAGTTTCAGTTAACAGCCATCTCAGTGTCTCCTGGCTGTTGGCCATTTTTTTGTGTGGCCTACTGCGGCGGCATACGAATTTAATCAGGCCGCTGGGGACTCTAAAGCGACGTAGCAAATACCCCACCAAAAACAAAAAAAACCACAGTTGTTACACACAAATTTCCTTAAGCGAAATGCTGAAAATGTTGCCCAAGATGATTATTATGACGATGACTAGCCACCCTACGCGCCCCACGAAGTCACCCTCCCCCCCCTGGTAGACCGCGTTTGCCACTGTAGGAATTCCTTTGGAACTATTCGTGTTGTGTGTTGTTTTGCTCTTTCTTTATTTTTTTTTTTACTACATATTATACAAGTGTGTGAAGTAGTAATTTAAGTGCGGGGCGTTAACACGCCCATCAACAGAATTTGGGGTGCATTAAATGCCGCCTTCAATTCAGGCCTCGGGGGCATTAGTGCTTCCCATTGATTTTCGGCATTCTTTTAAGCCCATTTCTTTCCACGGAAATCATTTTGGTTCCATTTCGATTTCAAAGCATTTCTGCAACATTGACTGACATTCACTTCACATGGCTGGATATGGATACTGTCTGCACTCTTCACCCGGTCGGAAGCAGGCGAAGCTCACAGCACGACATGCCCCCAACTGCTTCTCTTGTCAAAGAACAGGACCAGTTGGGGCTAAGCTCGGCGCAGGTGAATCTCACAGCGGTCAAGCTCCTTAAATGACATATATGTATATGTATATATGTATATATATATATATATATATATATATATATATATTACTGAGTGCCTCTAAGCATATGAAAGTTAATTCAACTTTACAGCGTACCAATAATTTATGTTATATATTGAAATCTTCGATTGTGATTGCTGAATTAACTCAAAAATCAGAAGTCGTGCTTAAATATATAAATGTAATATTTGCAAATAGTAAATGAACAGCAGAGTTACTTAATAAATTTCAGTACCTTATTTGCATAGATAAAAAATGTGTTTATTGGGGAAGCTCTGGGGTAAAATTAAATATTCATAAAGTACATAATCTGAGAGTGGAGAATGCAGGTAACTGCGAAATGGGTTGTCCTTAATTTATTAAGCATATTTTCATGTAAATAAATATATATAAATATGTTAATTTATTTTAATGAGCACTTGAAAATATCGTTGTGAAAATGATGTGAATACGCTTGATTTACCATTTGAACATGTGTGAACATTTATTGATTTTATGGTACTGCGATATTCTCAAACTTCAACTTAATTATCTGAAAAAATGTAGCTCTCATGTGCAAGCTTGTTAGCCACATAATTTTAATTTTAACCACCGCAACTTTCCTCACTTCATGCATCCCGTCGACGACTTTAATCTTGCAGCGGGCAGAGCAGGATGATAGCTGCTTAAAGTGTTTTGTGTTTGTGTTTGTGTTTATATATATATTATATTTGATGTATTTTTAGAACACTTTTCTAGCAGACGTTCAACCTCAGCTGACACCTGTCTGGCTGAGTGTCTGTTGGCCGCGTGAATGGTTGGCTTTCAAATCGATAACAATTCACATTTCTTAACGTGTCCTGTTTGATTGATCTAATTTAGTGCCAAGATTTATGGCGTAATCTCGGAATTTGAATGGAGGTGGGCTATATACTAAAATGGGTTTATGAACATGTATACATAATTGTAATTTGCAACTTACATGTTCAACTTGAGCAGCTGCAGCAACAGTTGCCGTTGACGCAAGCGTCAAGGCCATCAACGGCAATGCAACTCCAATTGCCGTTGCAATCCTTAACAGCTCTTCAAACTTGTAAATTACCACACTTGCCACAAAAAATGATATTGTATGATTTTCAAATCTCTATTTTTCCGTTATGTGTGGTACACAACGCGACACTATATGTGATGCCTGCTGACTGCCGTGCAACGCGACTGTGCAGCCCAACGAACGTTTGTGGACTGTGCCTCAACCTGGCCGTAACACTGCCTATTAACCAGCTATATTTGGCTGGAGCAACTGTTGGTCGTGCGCTTATCGTAAACGGTATAGCTCACTCGGCAGCTGCACGTCCATGGCCACGAATCGGCCGTATCCATCTTCGTGTTGCTGCTGCTGCGGCGCGGTCTTCGTGCAACACCAGCACCAGCACCAGCAACAGCAACAGCAACAGCTTTGACGTTTGTGTTCGTGACGCTGTCGGCAGCTGTTTAACTGTTTTTTGGTTAGTTTTTAGTTTTTCATGCGCTTGCATTTCAATGACAAATTGTTGCATCTGCAAGGAGCGATCTGACAGGACGAGAGATGTGGGAGAGTTGGGTCTCTCTGTGTGTGTGTGTGTGTGTTTGCGGATGTATGTGCAAGTACGTCAGGGACGCTTATGTGCAAGCTTAAATCAATATTTTGTTTACAGTTGCAATTTCAGTTTGGTTTTTTTTCACCTCAAAATTGTTTTGATTCTGACCGCTTTTCCCTTTTTTTTTTTTGGGGGTTTTTTACTTTTTGTGAACAAAAGTAATTGAAATCTTGCATAGGGAAATTCGAGGCGCAATGAAACCATCGATTTTTTAATTGTTTCGACTCGTTTAGATTTATCGAAATTTGTTTACAAATATTTACACATATGCATATAATTCATGAATACGGCTTACAAAGCATTTGAATTTATTGCACAACAAGAATAACAAGAACAGTCACTGATAGCAAAAAGTTTAATGGGAAATGTAAATGTAACGCCATTGTATGACATACGACAATAAAATAAAATGAGACAATAGAAAAAAAACGAAGTCGATGCCGATGGTGGAGTCGTTGCCGGCGAGGCTGTTAGGCCAGGACCAGACCAAGCCACATTCCTGTATAGGTTGTTAGCTTCTGTAGTGGCGTTAGTCTCCACCTTACCTGCAATTTCCTAACTGTGGATACTAAAAATATGTTAAGAAGTCAACTTAAAAAAATATTTGTTTTTAATAATTATTTGATTAATTTTCTTACTTTATTTTAATCATAACAGTTTTAAGAACAAAGAAAATCTTTGCTATGATAAGCAACAGATCAGATTGCTATTTCCAAACGAATAAAAAGAGCTTAAAGGGTATTTCATTTTCGTTATACTAAATAATAAGAGTTTTTTTTTCTTGCTTTTATTATATTTTTCTGCGGCCATAGCCATATTTTACAGTAACAGCGGCAAAACCAGCAACAAAAACAACAGCGTGCGAGATACATAAATACGAAGCTGAAAATGAAAGAGTCTAACAATGTGGCAAGGCTGCTGTTTGCACAGCATCCATCCATGAATATATGCCCATGTCCATGCACCTACCCCTGCCCATGACCATGCCCATGCCCCTGCCACCCTTTCTATTTCAGTTACCGTTGCCGAAGTCGACGTAGACGTTGCGTTATGCAGTCAGAGAGTCAGATATTTCATTACGTCTCGCTCGATATGTCGGGCTTCAGATACTGAATTGCGTGTGTGTGTTTGTGTGTGCGTGTGTGTGTGTGCCATAATTCAATTTCAGCAGCCAACGTTGCCCCAGTGTCTGTTTGCATATACTCGCATATAAGGGATTGATATGTATACAGCAAGTGTTCCTTCCCTACACGGCCTTCTCTGTGTGTGTTATGCGTGTGGCTGAAAAGTTTAACGACACATCAACAAAAATGGCCGGCAGAGCACAGCACTAAAGCTATTGTCATTTTTACCCACTGACGGTTATCATCTCAACTGAATGACTAAATGGCTAAAAATATAACCGTGCTCGCTGAAACGCCGTTTTTTATCTCTTGTATCAGAACATTTGTAAAAACTAAACGTGCTATAAAATATTAATGATGGATGTGTTTTCATGGATAGGTTACGAACATTTTAGTGAATTTTCTATGTCGGCGTTGGTATTTTCGTTATAGCTTGGCTTAAAGCCAATTGCTAAGCCGTGCACAACAGAAGCAGTTGTAACGATCGGTATCATACCCTTTCTCCAGAGAGAGAGACATAGAGAAAGAGAAAGAGAGAGAGAGAAAAGACCAAATTGGAAATGTTTAAGAGCTCCAAATTCAAATTATTATAAATTATAAAATGATCAATTATCAATTATTTAATTATCAATTGCTGCTGCTGCCAAAATTACTATTACAAGCTTCCATTACTTAATGAGAAAATCAAATTCACATCTTATGATATAAAAAAAGGAAAAAATATATATGTAGATTTGATAAAGTTTACCATATTATCAGCTACATTTTACAACAGTCTAATTTACGTTTTATATTTTAAGTTATTTTAGAATTATTAGAATTATGTATAAGATTTTGATAGTATATAATTGAAACATAAATACTTTGCCACTAAGCTTTTAAACTGAGTTGAGATCGCTACTCCTGATCCTAAGCGGACTTGAAATTGCACTTTAAATCGATTAGCGTTTTGCTTGGCAGCAGCGGCTTTCCAATTGCCTTGTGTTCCGTGTGTAATTTCCAAAGCAATTAACCTGCGTGTCGCTGCCACATGCCCTCAAGTTGCATTCAACATCCTTCTTGCACATCCTTCTCAACAAGCGCCTGTTGCTTCGCTGTGTGCTGTCTACCAACTGCCGACTGCCGACTGCCAACTGCCTTTTGCTGTGCTTGATTGTGTACATTTCTTCTGTTTGTCAGTGTGATTTGGGAACGCACTGAATGGCCACTGAATGAAGTAAACTAATTTCGAAATTCAATCAGCGAATTTGCTTTTCAGCCAGCATAGCCAATGCCAATGATGTCCTGGCTATTATTTGTCGCACTTGTTTATAATTGGATTTTGTTTGTTTGACACTTGAGCACTTGTCCACAGCCAAGCCAAGCCCATTATGGGTAATTAAATGGCCAAATTGTCTGTTCGGCCTAACCGGCCTACTCCATTGATCTTTGAAATTGTGTATGCCTCATATTACGCCACACACATAATGCTAATGAGATGATTATGTTGCCTGAAAGAGCAGTCGTTTTGTTTCACATTTCAATGGGGTTTCAGTTAAATAGTCGTTAGGCTCGTTACCTGAATATCGCCCAATAACTTGCTTAAGTCACTTAAATGGCAATCAACTCTGGCATACGGTAAAAAAGGATATAAATATATATACATATTTATTTAAATGTGCAATTTTTGTTCCTTTTTTAAGCGAGATATAATAAAAGAGTTTACTCTCTGTGCGCAAATCGAATATAAATAAAAATAAAAATATATATCTCTTTTAATTGGCTTTGATGGTGCCCCTGTTGGATTAAGTGGCTCGTTTTTAATTTGAAAAAATATATAAAAACGAATAGGAAACTGGAACTGTCATTTGCACACGCCAGTGGCGGTAACAATTGAAATTGAATGCCAATTTTATTGGCATGCAACTAGTTGGTCTGTCAGTGCAGTTCACAGATATAATATTTCAAGAGAACTGCGACGGCACAAGAATTGAGAAATGGGTCCACACTTTTGGGGATTTCAATTATTATTTTTTTTGTGTTTTACAACTTTTACTTTTTACAGCTGTTGCCAGTGACGATGGCGCGCGCTTGCTGACATCAAAAGCCAAAGCCAAAGCCAAAGGGAAAGGGAAAGGGAATCGTGAGAAGCATGCATCATGGGGCATCATCAGTAAGTTCTTGTTCTCGTTGTCGTCGTCGTCGTCGTCGTTGTCATGATGAAAATATAATTAAAGTTTATGACAGTTATCTTCAACCAACAATGAATGACTCTAGAATCTGTCCGTCTGTGTGCGTGCGTGATTAATGGCAGCGTGTCAGCAGCGGCCATCTCAAGCTGGCCGCGCTGTAAAGATTGGAGCAGCTTGAAATTCAATGGTTAGCAAATGATTATATAAGCTCCAAAAATATCAGTATTAATAAACGATACAAATTTAAAATATGTTATTGAATGCTAGACAATTTAACTGTATATCTGCGACTTGGGGCAGGACTCCATTAAACAATCTACTGCAAATTAAAGTCGTCCACGTGTAGTTGTTACTACCACACAGCCTGCTGCACTTGCAACACATTTTCCATTAATTGCCTGCCATAATGTCGCTTTCGAAGGGATTACAAACAATCCGAGATTACGGCTGAGATTACGCGTTCAGGTGTATGACTTGTCCTGTGGACTATGGCAGCTGGAGCTGAGCTGAGTGTGCAGCTTACCAGTGTGGCAGGCGTTTGTCACTTCACATGCTTGTTGCCCCGTAGATTCTGCTTACTACGGCAAATAATGCCAATATTCTTGACTACTTTAAAAAATAGTAGAACTTCATCTCTCAGAATGGAAACTGCAACGTGATTTTGAGAATCTCAAAAATTATAATTAAATAACTCAATTACTTTAGGAATAGAGCAGGACCTAAAAATTGTTATTAAAGTTAAATTAATTTAATTTGAAAATAATTGAAGTCAAATAACCATCTTAAAAATTCTATGAAGTGTAGCAGCTTTGGTCAAGTTGCACACAATAATTTTATTAAAGCCGAGGGCTAAAATAAACTCGAGAATATATTGCGTATACGCAATATGCGTGTCTGTTTCAGTGTCACTCAAGTATGCGTGTGTATGTGGTGGGCAAGTGGTGTGTGTATGTGGTGCGTATGTGGTGTGTACGTGTGTGTTTGTGGTGTGTATGGCTATATTGTCATAGAGCTTTGACTTGCTTTGCCATAGGCTTTGACAAGAAAATCCTTTTACAGAATATTGGGGTTTTGCTGTTGTTGTTATTATTAATTTTGCTGTTGGTGTTAAAGTCTTTGGTTGTTTTGTGCCTTGGTTTGCTTATGACACTTTTATTAGAGTTACAAATATTTTATACGCGTTCATATCTCACTTTTATTTAATTGGATTTTGAAAGATAATACATATACACTCTAAGTCAAAATAGAATTACAAACATTGTCGATATGCCTACAATTTCAAGACTGATTTTGAAACTCTCGTTTTTATTTCATTTAAAAGTACTCAGGTTCCTGGATTTTAGTTAATACCGTCAAATCAGATTCAACAAAGAATTGAAAGAATTTTAGAGTTTTGTAACTAATTCCATAACAACTTTTTTATGTGAGCTTAAAAAGTGCACTATATACAATAAATGGATGATGTCCCTGATAAATTGAATTATTTTTATTAGAACAGAACACAAAACTATTTAGTTATAAGAACTTATTCAGGGGATGCTTTTAAGAACCCTCAGGCTTAGTGGGTTGCAAACATTTTGTACAACGATTTGTATATTATTTGCAAACTGCACTGAAAGTTCTTGTGCATTAAGCAAAATGAAAAATCAAAAAATCAGAATGATTTGAAACGGAAGCACAATCAAATCAAAATAAAACTTGAATGCATTCCAGGCTTGTTTCTGTTGTCTCTATGCCAACCCAGTGAAATTCCCAAGGGTCAAACTACTTTTGCTGAAACTGTCGTCGGCAACTGGCAAACTGAACGAAATGTTTACGACAAGCGCTAGAAGTTGTTAACGCTTTTGGCGTTGCAGCAAACATTGGCTAAAGCACTGACACACATACATACACATACATACATCTGTGTGTATGGAATGTATATAATTCTTATTTAAAGGGGCGTGACAGATGTGTGCGTGTGTGTGTTTTGCGTGAGTTCGCATAAAACCAAAATCATGAGAGTACTTCAAACAGTTTTTTGTACATCGTCAGCGCAAGCATAAAGTTTTGTGTGTCACACGGGGCGTATGCGTAACAAGCACTTTTATCCCGAGCAATTTAAGGACACTTGACAGGCAGCCCGTGGGCTAACAAAAGACTGTTACTACTCGTTACGCATCGTCATTTGCCCAATTCAATTAACACAACAAGTTGAAAAACTCAACGCGCAAAATGACCAAATCAAGCCTCGCAGCTGCCACTTGCGGGTTGGGATGAAATGTTTGAGGACTCATTAAATATGATGTGGCGCCTAACGGAACTTGCTGCGAATCCCTTTGTCTGCCAAACAAATGCTCATTTTTCAGGACGTGCATTTTTAGTGGCTGAAATTCTGTTTAAATCAAATCCAATTTACTATGCTGTAAGATGCAACAAGAGCTGGCCAAAAGCAAATAATTAAAGCTAAGACAATGTTATTTAGGAGGTGTGTGTGTGTGTGTGTGTGTGTGGACAAACTTGTATTTGTCTATTTACCTTGAGCAGTTTAAGCCTTTTGTTGACAGAAAGAGAAAGAAATAAAGAGAGAGGACGAGAGAGAGAGAGAGAGAGGGAGAGTGCTCGACCAAAAAATACCCAAATCATATTCATTTTATATTCATAATTTTAGGCAACATTTTTGGTGGAATTTCGAGCAACATTAGTGCAAAATATAAATAAAAATAAAATATCAAAATATTTAATTATTGCATTGATCAAACAATGATGAAAATTAAATTTTTTTTAGGTTTTTAGGTTTTATGTACATATATATATTTTTTATGTTTCCAAGACACGAACAAAACTAAATCCACCATTTCTGTCGCCCAGCCTTGTGTGGGAAATTATAAAGAAAAACTGTTTACCAACTCTCGGGCCCTTTCGATTGGAAAAAAGGGAAAGCATATGTTCGTAGAAGTACTTATATGGAATATTTATATAATGAGTTTCGTTTGAATGCTCAAAGCTGTTCACTGTTCACTGTCCACTGTCCACACCAAAGCCGCAAATGGTAAACAAAGCGACAACCGTTGACACTTTGCCCCAGCGCAGGGCATCCATGTTTAGCAGTGTGTGTGTGTGTGTGTGAGTTTGTGTGTGGTTGTGTGTGTTTGCGTGTATTTGTATTTACGTGCCACCATGTTTGCAAGCTGCTGTTGAAAGTCTCATAATGTTGATGGACATTCGCTTTGATTTGCTGCTGTTGCAATGCTGTTGGCCTTTTTTGTTCTTGCCCGGAAAGCTGTATAACGATGTCATTTGATGTTATTCGTGTGGTTATGAGGACTACGCAATGGCCAGCCTTATGTCTGACTTAATCTAGCTTTTTCACTAACTTTTTTTTCTGTGTGCAGGCTCCAACTTTTTGGGCTTAAGCTGCGGTTCATTAAACCTCATTGACACCGCTTTGGGCCACGTTACATTTAAAATCAATTTATGTGGCATGACACACAAAAAAAAAGGTAAATAAGTCCCAGCCTTTTTCAGTCACTGTCCTCTTTGTTGTCACGTCTGATGAGATGAGACATGTGCTTAGACATATGCAAATATAAACATGTGCACAGGTTTTTCTATGTGATTTTTCTTTTAGCTGCTTTTTAGTATTCAGGCATTTATTTTTTTCATCCAAGCTCACCAGTTTTGGTCGGTTCTGTGCTATATGAAGGTCATTGCTGATAAGCATGCAGAATTTAGTTGCTCCATGTTGTATGCGTATTCTGAAAGCTGGCCCTGGTTCAATGTCCTGCAAGTGCTTCCTGCTTCTGCCAAGGCGGAAGCTAAAGTTCATTTGGGTCATGTTGACATTGGCAGGCAAGAAACGAATCCTGGAACTAGCCACAACAAGCTGCATGTGGGCTCCTCAGTTCAAATACAATAGAAGTATAAGTCAGATATGTCATCCACAGCATATACTATAAATTTAATTTAAATTGTGCAAGCCTTCTTGGAAATTTAATAGTAGTTTAACATATTTAATGATTTTAATAATTATAGTTAATTTAATTAACATTTATTTAACTAAATTTGTAATTTAATAGCTCATAGTAAAAGTATAAAAATAGCTTCGATATTTATTTTTAATTGCATTAAGTTAGTTAGATGACTGATATAAATATAGACATATATAAACTTTGCACCTTAACGAATAAATAGTTGCGTTGCTTGCAACAAAACTGTAATTACATTTGCACCAAAAAAATAATAAAAAAAACACAGCTTTACTCTCTTTGAAACTTCAATTAAACATTTTCGAAATGGCAAAGGGAAATTGCACCCACTTATTAAGCAAAGTTCTTGCATAATATTCAAGACAGTTGCCACCTGACGTCAACAGTAAAAGTTTTGAAACCCGGGTTGTGGCATGTGAAATTATTCATTCCCCGTTTAAGTGTCTGCCGGGCCGAAATGTAAAAGTTTATTACGCCAACGAACACATAAGCCACAAAAGCGAGGCAAATTTCAGCTAAACAGAGACGCATTCAAGACTAACCATAAATGACAAATTGTACGCATATCATTTTCCTGCGTACTGCATACCTTAAGGCAAATGAATATCAGTCTGGCCCCGATGATGCATATGGCACTTTGATGGCCAACACAATCGATTTTTATGCAAAAAGCAAAGCATGGCAGAAAAAAGTGATTTCCTGTCAGCTTCCCTCTAACAAGAAGCACACAAAATATTTTTACCAAAATTTTGCCGAGCGGCGACCTCTTATCGCTCAATAATGTGATTTGGGGATCGGGAAGGGTTTGACATAGCAGTTTCTAGATGCATGCCGGATATATTCAACACTTCCGTTGTTTTTATGTCTTCCTCCCACAAAGGAAAATAACATCAAGTGAAGAAGTAGAAATGAAAGCTTCTGCCAAGTTGCATGGCAACTGTTTCCAAAATCCAAGACACCACGTGGCAGCGAGGCAACCCAAATCGTTGAAGCTGATGTTTTATTTACCTGGGCGCTCTCTGATTTTTTTTATTGCCTTCTAGTTGTATAACATTGAACTACGAACGCGATTCCTATGCAAATGCTGATGGGGTATGTGCAACAGCAGCACGTTTACGTTTATGTATAAAAGGGAAAAAGCAAATTTTGCTTTAACATATCTGTGTTGTTATAGGCTCGGAAGAGCTGAATATTATAATAAATAATTCTTCAAGTTGAATGTACCTACATATCTTTGTGGCAGAAAATTGAAGTGGTTTGACGCTATTTGAGAATATATATTAACATATTTATTTTACGCAAGAAATTACACAAAAACATAGTAAACTATGTAATCATTTGTAAATATATTTATTTTACTTAATTATTCTTACTTAATTATTCAAACTGTCTTTTGATGATCTCTACTCAAATAGGATCTGTAGTTATAGCACTTGTTCATTATGCTCACACAATAACTTTATTATCTAATAAGTTATTAAAATAAATATAATTTACTAATTCGAAATTCAATCACATTAAGAGCTAAAATGTTTTTGATTGGAAAGCAAAAATCCTTAACAAACCTATCGACGAGCTTAAGGTATGTTTATGCTAAATGCAGTTTTATTAACAGTTATAAGTATATTGAAAAATGTAGTCATATTGAACAAACCGATATGCACACAAAAGAACCAAGTCACAGATGAACAATAGGAGCCAGAACAACAGGATAAACAAAACAATTGCTGTCTAAATCTATTGTGTGGGTTTTGTGTGTGGTGCAAAAAATGGATCACTCGAGATACGTGATTTGAGTGTACATGTTTGGCTGTGTTTGTGTAAGCGTATGTGTCAATGCATGTCTATGAATAAAAAAATGCACATGACGTATCTGCCGCATTGTCTGCATTGGCGGAAATATTGTTTGCTGTTATGTGTGTGGGTGTGTGTGTGTGCAGGTAGTGTGTGTAGTTGCAACAACAAACATATGACATTTGATTGTGAAAATGCAGACGCTTCGCTTCACATTACTGTCGATGGTTTCGGTCGGTGGGGGCTGATGGGTTTTTCAGTTGATACTGTTTATTATTGCCAGCCGACTGAATGCTGGCGATGGAAAAGAGAGGAAGGGAGACACATGGCGAGAGAATGTCGCACTGGTGAATAAATTTCAAAAAAATTAGAAATTTAAAAAAAATTAGAATAATAACTAATGGAGAACTCGTCTATGAAAAATCATTCCTTCGGAAAATAGATTAGTGATTTATGCAAAATAAGTAATTATTATTGAACAATATTATTATTACCTATAAAAATTCTTTGAAATGAAATTTGTAGTTGTCGAACCAAATAATAAAATGGACAGTTACAATTTAATAATAATTTCAATTAATTTCTCTGTACATATTTTCAAGTGTTCGAGAATGTTGCACTGGTGAAAAAATTTCAAATAATTAGAAATTTAAAAAAGGTAATAACTAATGTAGAACTCGTCTATGAAAAATCATTCCTACGGAAAATAGATTAGTGATTTATACAAAATAATTAATTAATATTAAACAATTTTATATTTACCTATAAAAGTTTTTTTGAAATGAACTTTTTAGTTATCGAATTTAATAATGATTGTAATTAACTTCTCTGTACATATTTTCAAGTGTTCGAATTTGCATATTCGTATTTTACTGTTCTAAAAAACACACAATTTGGATAGTTTTAAGCATCTCAAAGTGCAACAATGTTCGGGCACTTTGCATGGCATTCCAATTGTCCGACATGAGTCGATTAGCGATGAACGTACTCTCTGAAATCATATTATATAATAACTTTAAATATACATTTTATATGTGTGCTCATTTATTACATGCGACAAATTCGACGAAAGGGGCAAAAGTTCGACATCCTGTTTATAATTTGGCTTGGGATGTGCCTGTTTGATCTGAAAGCATTTGAGAGCCGATTCAAAAAATATATATTGATTTTGAGATAATGATTTTAATCACCTGTTCCCATTTTTTTAAGGCACTCAATTTGTTGCGTTTATCTATTCCGTACATGACCATATGAAGTTTAGTATTCTGGCCAAATTCATTACTTTCTTCCAAATCAGCAATTATGATGAGGATCATTTGTAGGTTTAGTAATAGAACAAAAAATTGTAAGGAAATGTTCATTTTGGTTGCACCAGTCAAACTGTTTGCAATTTGCAACTGTTGCAGCTTTTAAAGGCAAATAATTTAATCATAACTCAGTAAACAGTTGCAATTTCTACTGCAATCTGAGTTTCATTTTCTAGAAAACAGCTGTTGTTACAGTGTATAAATATTTACACTGAAACTTAATGCATTTCGAATATCGATGCATATCATTAGCAAGTAGAAATCAGTTTTTGACACTTGAAGTTTTTCATACTTTTCTGGAAAGCTTAACGCAATTAAATAATTATTACAATCCGCGATTTTTATAACTGTATTGTACTTAAATTGCACGTAAAAGCCGAATAGAATTTATATTTGTTAGTTTTTCATGTTTTGATTCAAATTAAAATGTCACATTAAAATTTAGATTTTCAAACTCAACTGCGAGTTGGAGAGCAGCTGATCTGCGTTCCTCGGATTGGCAACCAGTTGGCAAGAATTATTGGTGCAATCAGTCAGCAATCGAGGTGCAAACAACTAGGCTGCTCTTGGGTCACTCTTCCTGTGGCAAGCGAAACCATTTTTATCTGCGTGCATTCAGAATTTCGGTGGTAAATAAATGATTATTAAAGATAAACTTATCGACAGATTTGTCTGACTTCGATTTATTTGATCTTGAGTGCCCCGTTAGGATTTGGTTTTATTGCAGTTCTGTTTTCGGCGTGCTTTCTCTTAATCATTGCTATTATTAAGTGACTTACACTGATGTGATCATAGTGAGCTGCCCCTTTTTCTCGGTTGAATAGTGGGATTATATTATCGTTGCTCCGTTGCTCAGACGAGGCGAGCGAGCGCATCGAGTCAGATACTGCAGCGATCGATATTGGCATCGCACCAGCCTTGCCACGAGAACGTAGCAAATTGTAGTGCGAAGCAAAATGAGTTGCATGCACTTTTTTGTCTTTATCGAATTTTTGTTTGGCTTTAGCACCACAGATGGTGTTATGTAATGTTTAATATTTGAGTTTAATTGTGTATACAATAATTATATTTATTAATAACATAGATTTATTGTGATTATTTATTGAGGAATGGTATTAAACCACTTTCTGGTCATAGTTATGTTATATAAAACTAAGTGCCAAACAGGCGATGGCTAAAATCAAGAACTGGCGGACTTTGCCATACACTCTGAACTGTGTCAACTGCCACCTGATTGCGCCAATCGCCAATGCCCTTGAATAAGTTGAGAAACATGTTTGTGAACAATGTTACATCCTCCGGATTGAGCGACGCTGAATTGTGCGGCAATGGAGGCATTATTGGAATTTTGGCAGATACGATGTTGGCTGGCATTGCCTTAGCAGTCTGCAGTGGGAGTAAATCTACAGTCACTTGGCAATAAGATTCTGAAGTGTTACTTACAGCAGCAGCGAGTAGCAGCAGACACAGGAGCAGTGTGGTCATCATTGGATCTCCCCTTTTGACTTCAAGTGAACTGTGGAGCGCGGCAGAAAACAACTTGATTTTAATAGCAGTTTTTAGTTAAATGACCCCGGGCATTAATTAATTGTAAAGTTTTTAGCTCGTTGGACATGGTACACGGTTTGGTGTTTGCCAAGTCAAGCAATTGGCGACAATTGTGTCAAGAGTTCGAGATAATTGAATATAGAATAAAAGCAAAATTGCTGGGTAAATATTTAAAGACAGGCACACGAAACGAGCCAGGTACAGATAACATTCTGTAGATATCAACCAATATTTGACTGTTGCTTGACCTTAAGATTACTGCGTCCAAATGGGTTACTCAATGAGCATTATGTGTACCAAGGTTTATTTGCAAAGCATGACTCGTTGTTCGTTTACCTTGTAGAAAAAGAATTCGTAAAATTAATATGAAATCTCTTGATTGGGAAAATACGACAAGAGTAATAAAGCACTTAGTTTCTAAAAATGTTGTAAACAATTTTGATTTTATTTTTTTGTGAGTGCACAAAGCCAAGAAAAAAAGACTTAGAAATAAGGTTACGATAATATGTTACGAGATTCCTAATAATCTGGCATCCAGTTAATAAATTTAGCTCTAAAATTACGAAAAATAAAAGCTTTATGGTGGTGAAAGTGGGCTAGATAAAAAAAATATTAGAGGACCAAAAATGGTTTTTAATAAAATTAAAACAAAAAAGAAACTAGAGTGAAGCTAAGTTCTAAGTTAATTGGAGGAGACACAGCAAAAGGAGAGTTTGGATAGTTAAAGGCGGTTACCGGGAATATACCAAGTAATATGGTTAGAAGTGCGGAAGATGTAACTATTTTAAAATTTTTAAGGCATATAAAATATGTGGATTTATCGATTTGCGACTACTCAACTTGCTTTATTTATTGTTCAGCATGAAATAGACGTATTTGATGGTATGTCTTGCGCGGCTTCAGACCAGTTTATTTCCCAGTTTACAAGGTTCTAGTTTAAGGGTAAGTACAGCATGACGGACATTGCACAAAACCAATATACCCTTGATGCCTTGTTATTGGAGTATAACAATAAATCACTTTTTATACAAAAATAAACATAAACCGACAAAAGTAATCAATTTGCTTACACACATTGCAATATTTTTTTGTGCGGGCTGTCGCTCCAGCTTAATTAAATATATACAATTATATGGGTATTTTGCTTATAGAAAGTCTTATCAGTTGCAATGAGTGTTCAAATAACAAATAAAATATATAAATAAATATATAATTGCGAATTCATTAAATGCAGTTAAGCAAACATATGGGTATTCTGGATAATTTTGGCATCAGTAATTAAGGTACTTATATTTAAACAAACTAATTTCCAATTAATACTCTTAAGTATGGTTAAAAACTTGTTTATTTGTAATACAAAATCGGCCTTTAAAGTTATGATTTTAAATGCGATATGATATATTATATATTAAGTTTGCTTGTTTTCTCTTTTCAGGTGACGCACTTGTGCATATAGAATAGACAGCGTTTTGTACAGCATTCACTGCTAGCTGAGCACTATAAGATAATAATAAAAAAAAAGAAATTTGAGAAAGTAAAAAAAACTTCAGACTGTAACCAGCTTACTTCTTCACCAACAAGTTTACATGTTCTGCTAGTCGTTGGATCTGGCTTGGCTCTGTTTATGATCATCTCATCAACGTTGCTCACTTTCTCCTCTGATGATTGGGTGCTGTTTTCAATGAACTCAGTTCTTGTTGTTGTTGTTGTTGGCGTATTATCTTTAAGTGTGACAATTTTAATTTCATCCTTAATGGGTCCGGTAGCTATCCAATTCCAGTATTCTTGAATATAGGTGTCTCTAGGTGGTATAACATTAGAGGGAAGCTGAAACTGCGATGCTTTTGGGGCGCATTTATACATATATGTCATGCATTTCAGGGAGCAACATTCCCAATGTGTTTGGCACTGAAAGTTGCAAAGGTTTAAATCAATGCTGTTAAGACAATTCAATCTAAATACTCACATATTGGCCATTGGCGGCGCAATTGATTCTTTGCTTTACATTCTGCACAGCACCAACGCAAATTATCAACCAAAAGAACAGCAATTTGTGGCACCGGTAAATACACATTATAACGTTGACGGAGTAAAGTATCGACTGAAGCTATATTTTGCCAAACAGACTTCTTTTGTGCGCATTGAAAGAGCCGAACGCTTTCCGAACTCATACGGGCAATTAATTCTGTAATTTAGCTCAGGCAATACACTGCAAATATTCAAAAGAAAAGTATATTTACAAAGACAATTTATTTGTTTTTTAATAATAAATAAATATATATTTGAGCTTGTATATACAATTTCTTTTAATCTTAACTCTGTTTATTTTAATTAGGTATATGTATATCTTAAGTAAACAATAATAATATATTAATAATATTAATAAACAAATATATACAAATATAAACTAAAGTTCCACATACACATTTCGCGCAGTGCACAACAAAACAACAACTTATTTCCAGTTGGACATCGTTCTCTCTTTTCGCATTGAATATTCAAAGAGCGTAGTGTAATATTTAAGAGCAACAATTTTCAGAGACTTAATTAAGAGAGCCAGGATTGAGCCCTGACCTGTCGCAAGGGAGATTGAAGAGCACAAGAGCAATGAGTGAAACAACTTGATTTGCTCACACCAGGCGACAGTAGTTCAAAGTGCTCTTATACGATCGATGAATTCTTATCTTATCAGAGCGGGCTAATTAAGCTTTAACCGCAGCGACACAATCGCCGCAACGTTTAGTCAAGATTCGGTAGTCAACGTGTGCGTTCGCATAATTACGGAGCAGTAATGTTTACGCCGTGTGTTATATTTCTGCTGATAATGGCTCCGGGCCTGTCGCAGGAGGCAGAAACCGCAGAGGTAACTGGAACGACAACAATTTTGCCAAATCCTCACTTATTTTCAAGACGATCGCTGCGCCTGCCCAACGATACGTATCCGTTAAGCTATCAGCTGCACATTACCAGCAACATACATCTTGGGGAGTTCACCTTTAGCGGAAATGTCACCATTGACATTGAGATTAGGCGATCAACGAATGAAATCGTGCTCCATGCAAAGAAATTAAGCGAAATACAAATAACGCTACGATTGCTCGATAGGGTAAATCCCGAATCTGCTGGTGAACTTGTGGATTATGTTACGCACTCATATGACCGAAAAGCCACATTTCTCATCGTACATCCGATAATGAACTACACGGCCTTTGAGGCCGGACAGCTTTACCGCCTTCAAGTAACTTTCACGGGTGTGATGGGCAAGCAGCCCAAGGGCTTGTATTGGATGCCCTATGAAGAAGAGATCACCAATCGAACTGTGTAAGTTTTACTTGCTGATTTAACTGTTTAAAATTCGAATGTATTTACTCATTCAATAATTGCGTGCTGCTGCTTTCTTATATAATCAAACAGTTCCATTTGAATCGAATTTAATATACGCACAACGTTTGCTTTTGGTTTTGCTCTAATTGGTTGTTATATTGTATACCCTATATGCAAAAAAATTAATTATAAGGAATTTTTAGATTGCATTGTGACAATATTGTTTTAAGTTATAATCAAACTGATCACACATACAATTTGAGCAAATACTTTTTCTTTCGGTGAACAAGCAAACATGAAAAATTAAATTCTTTAATATTTAATTAAAATGGCTGATAAATATTTTATTCTGAATACTTGCAGGGTATTTGCAAGTCATGCACTCGTAACTTAAGTTTACTCACTTGTTGATAGTCAGTGCGATTCATCAAGAATGCCCTTATCATATAAAATATAAATACGCCGATTTGCTAACCGCGTCATTTTATAGTATATAAACAAACTCAAAAAGACGCACATTCACATACAGACCATCGATGGCTTAATATTTTCCCTATAAAGGTGCATGACTGTCAGCAGACACAAAATCCGGCTACGATGGGTATTCGCTTATCGAAGACAGCAGCAACAACAATAAGTTTATAAATTTTTTATTATTATTTTTGTTTGTATGTTTCAATATTCGTCATTGTATTAATACGCTGGGAATTTTTTGGTTTTTTTTTTTGCGGGAAATTTGACACATAATGAAACTTTATTTTTTTATCCCAAAATTAATTACAACAACAATGATACAAAATAATGAATTAAATATTTTCTTATTTACAGCTATGTGGCTGCCACACAGTCTGAGCCGACCTACGCACGTCTAATCTTTCCCTGCTACGACGAGCCCGGCTTCAAGTCGAACTACAGCATCAAGCTGACGCACAGCAGCAGCCTCATGGCGGTGTCCAATATGCCTGTATTGGAGCTACTAAATCACGGGTGAGTGTTCTTACCTACAACTTAACTCAAAAGTAAATTAAAAATAAATTGTGATTTCATTGAGTACAGCGAGCTGACAACAACCACTTTCCAGACAACTCCGAGCATGTCAACATACTTGGTGGCATTTGTTATCTCCAATTTTGAGCACATCTCGGAGACATTTCGTGGCGTTACGCAGAGCATTTACTCCTCACCGACGCGCAAGGACGAGGGACGAGGTGCACTGAAAAATGCCGTTCGAACTGTTGCCGCTCTGGAGGATTACTTTGGTGTAAGCTATTCGCTTCCCAAGCTGGATCATGTGGCACTGAAGAAGAACCAGGGCGCTGCCATGGAGAATTGGGGTCTAATCACATTCAAGGAGGACAGTCTACTTTCAAACGGCGTCACAGACAGGCACAAACGCATCAAGAATATGTTACTGCAAAATCACGAGATTTCGCATCAATGGTTCGGTAATCTGGTATCACCGGAATGGTGGACATATGTCTGGATTAATGAAGGTTTCGCCACATACTTTTCCTATCTGATAACTGATATGGTAAGTGCCACAGTTGAACTCTGATTTCGTTACTAAAATATGACAACGCTTTTAGCTGCATCCAGAGGATAAGGTAATGGATATATTTATGAAGGATGAAGCGGAGCATGCATATAGCTACAGTAACTTCTTCGATGTACGCCCCATGACATACTACGTGGAGACTGAACCGGACATCATGAATGTCTTCGATATTATCAGCTACAAGCGATCCGCCTGCGTCATCAAAATGTTCCATCACGCCTTCCATCAGAAGACCTTTGTGCGTGCCATTAGTCACTATCTAAAGAAATTGTAAGTCCTTGTGGGGGAGGGAGAAGAGAGAGAGAGGGGGTCACTGAACTGGTTAATTGCAAATGATCTGCCAAAGTTTCACACCCTTCCAGCCAATACAGTGTTGTCAGTGAACTGGATCTCTTTGATGCAATCCAGGAGGCTGTTTTGCAGGATGAACGCTTCTCTCAACAAACCTGGACACCTAAGATACGCGACATCATGCTATCCTGGACGCACAGCGAATGGCTGCCCATCGTTTCGGTTATACGCAATTATGAGAACGATACGATTACCTTTCGACAACGGTCGATTCACTCCAAGAGTGAGCACTGGTGGATTCCAATCAACTTTGCAAGCGCCCAATCCCCCAGCTTTGACAATACGCATGTGGAGTACTTTATGCCTCCGCTGATGGAGCACACGCTCAGTTTGGAGGAGCTGCATCTGCAGCTGGCTGGACACGATTGGTTGATTGTGAACAAGCAGCAGACGGGCTTTTACCATGTGCTTTACGACACGGACAATTTACGGGCGATTGCCCGGCAGCTGCAGCAAAATCACACAGTTATACATGCCATAAATAGAGCTGCTCTGTTTCAGGATCTGGCTCCACAGATCGAACGGAATGAAATCGATTCGGTTGATGTACTATTCGATCTGTTCAAGTATTTGGAGTTTGAGGACGATCTGGCACCCTGGAGTCAGGTGGCCAATACTATGACTTTTCTGGATGGCAAACTCTTTGGTACTACAACATATTCGTTGTTTAAGCAATTCGGAAGACGCCTTGTGACGCCCACATATCTGCGACTTTTCCAGAATCAGGATCCTGACGAAGCCGCTACGGATGCGCTTATCCGATCGGAAATTCTGTTGTTGGCCTGTCGGATGGATATGCCCGAGTGCTTGAGTTACACGCATCGCGTGGCTACCGATTACTTTTTCAATAAGGTCAACTTTGACAGCGACTATCCCGATTATTATACCATACATGATGCAGTCCTTTGTATGGGAGTCAGTCATATGAACCACGAAGAATTTACACAACTAATCGACCTGCTGAATGCCACGGAGCGGAACACATCTTATTTCGATGATATTATTTATGCGTTGCGCTGCAATAGAAATCATCGACATTTGCTATATTATTTTAATCTGCTGGTGGGCGAAAACTCGACCTATCATTTGATGGATGAAGAAGACTCCATGTCGTATCTATCCTATGTGCACAAGTCGAATATGGCGTCACGTTTAGTTATCTGGCACTTTTTTGACCAGAATTATAAGCTACTTTGTCGATCACCTCACTTCGTGCAGCTATTTAACGATGTTACCGAATATTTGCCAGCGCGTCAAACAGCCTTCGTAAGTTGATTTATATTTACATTTTAAAGATTAATTTATCGTAAATCTTTTATTATTTAGTTTGCTACATTACGCCAAAAAATAGATTTGTACCGACAGCTGGAACATTTAAATGAGAATCAAACTTTGATCGACATAAACTCGCGACGAGTGGGCAAAAAGATGCACAACAGCGAACAATTTCTGGATAAGTTCGAGCACCAGATCCACAATTGGCTCCTTAAGGAATTGCCTCCATCTGCCAGCGAACAGCTGTACACGGCATCCTTAAGCGTGGGCAATGGCTCCAATCGACCCACAAGTCTCTTGCGCGTGGCCAGTCGAATGGTCCAAAGTGCGATAGGTGCGAAACTCCAGTTTTAGCATTTGTTTGTATTAAGCATAACATTTAAGTCGAAAGTTAACAAAATAAATGTGGTTAAGTAAAACAATATTGCCAAATTTCTAAAGTGATAAAGTAAACGAAGTCAGCACAGATTCCACTCAAAGCATCTGGTTGCTATGTGATGAGAGAACCCGGTAAAAAATGAACTTTAAATTTGTTTGTGTTTTATTGTAAATCTGCTTTAAAACGAAACTTATTTTATATCAAAGAAATAACGATCAATCTTAGGTAACAAACGGTCAAAATATGCATTACTGTCTTTTAGCATTGAGTCTTTTTTTTAATTTCAAAGAAATTGAATACAAAATCTTGATTTTAGATTTTTTTTTACAGGTATCATTAAACTAATGGCAAATTCTAGATTGAATATGAATATTTTTGGTCAAAGCCAGAGTAAAATTAGATGTAAGTAAATATATTTTAATATTATTGTTTTATATATTTTGCTTAGCTTTTTTCAGCGACAATAATCAACACAGCACAATTCACCACAAAATCGATGATCGATTATCGATAACGTGTATTGGGTCCGTTACAATCAGCGATATGTTGTGGCTTAATTTTATTATGGCAGTTCGAACTTATTTACCTTTAAGTGGCCATGCACTATAAAAAGGGCAATAAACTTATTATATACCCTGTCTACAGATAAGCTGCAAGAATGACGAGCAAATATCTAAAATGTCGAACTTTGTTATTATCATAATGCTTATATTTTATGTTTAGATTGTAAATTTTGAGAGATTACGTAAAGTTTCCAATAAATGAGCTAGCACTCCGAATCCGACGTCTAATGTTCTTGTGACTCGAGAGCGCTCCACATGATGCGCTGGCTAATTACTTCGGGGGTGCTACTGCTGCTCGCGTCCAGTTTGCAGGCAGGACTCATTTCACCGCCAATTGATGATGAATCGCAGCTGGAGACCAAAGGATACCAGCAATTATCACTGATTACTCCGCGTGAAGACAACAACAGCAATGACAACTATCGGCTACCCAACAACACAGTACCCATTGCATACGATGTGGAGCTGTGGACACAGGTGGACCAGGGCATTCGCGAATTCAAAGGGAAAGTCAAAATTGATCTGCAGGTTTTGACTGCTTCCAATACAATCACAATTCATGCAAGGCAAACGGAAAAATATGTAGCCACCCTGCAAAACAAGGATAAGGCAGGGAGTTCATCGATTCCGCTAAAGTGGAACCTTGGCACCCGTGAATTCCTTCAGCTTACACCTGTGGATAGCAATATTCAATTTGAAAAGGACAGTAATTGGACGCTGACCATTGAATATGAGGGTGTCCTGCGCTCAGATTATGGTGGTTTCTATTTGTCCACCTATACGGGTGACGACAACGCAACTCAGTAAGTTAAAAGCTCCTACATAATATTCAGGGATTAATGGACCTCTCTATAAAGCTACCTTGCAACGACGCAGTTCGAGAGCACAAATGCCCGTCACGCTTTCCCATGCTATGATGAGCCGCCGAAGCGGGCCACCTTCAACATTACGATACACCATAATCCATCCCACACAGCAATTAGCAATATGCCTGTAGATGTGACTAAATCGAAGTAAGTTTCAGTGTATTGCTTTCAGTTTAAGATATAAAATATTTTTAACCATTTATTCATAGATCTGGTGTTACGGCTTTTCAAACCACTCCACGTATGTCTACCTATTTGATAGCCTTCATTGTGTCGGACTTTGAGTACACAACCGGGGAGCTGAATGGCCTGCGACAACGGGTCTTTTCGCGGAAGGGTTGGCAGGATCAGCAGGATTGGACATTATTGTCTGGTCTGGTGGTTGAGGACAGCTTAGCCAAATACTTTGGTGTGCCGTTTCCTTTGCCCAAGTTGGATCAGGCGGGAATTCCACAGTTCTCTGCTGGCGCCATGGAGAACTGGGGCTTGGCCACATATCGCGAACAATACATGTGGTGGACCAAAGAAGAATCAACGATCAATTTAAAAACGAACATTGCCAACATTATTGGACACGAGTATGCGCATATGTGGTTCGGTGATTTGGTTTCACTTAAATGGTGGACGTACCTCTGGCTGAAGGAGGGTTTCGCCACGCTCTTCTCCTATGAGTCCAATGACATTGCCTTCCCCGAATGGGACACCTATCAGATATTTCACGTGAGCGATTACAACAGTGCCCTAATTAACGATGCGTCCATATCGACCCCCATGTCGCACTACGTCCAAACACCCGATGAGATCTCGAATCGCTATGGCACAATTTCGTATGCAAAACCTGGCAGTGTTTTGTACATGTTCAAAAATGCGTTAACAGATGTCGTTTTCCGTCGTGGCCTCAACCTATATTTAACCCAATTGTAAGTACAGCAAATATATACAATCAATTAATTGATAAGTCTTTAATATACAACTTGGTAGAGATAACATTAAATTAACAAAGTCAAGAGCACTATTTAAACAATAGTGACTTTGGAATCGCTTGTCTACCTATCAATATCTAAAGTAGTTGCGAATTATAATGCATTAGGCATTAGGTACAATTTAAACCAAAGTTCAATTCGAGTGATTTCAGTAATATAATAATATAAAAATTAATATTAATATATACGACATTTATTTTGTGCAGTGCATACAACTCAACAGACGAGTGGGATTTGTTTTCCTCACTGCAGAAAGCAGCTGATGAACTGGGCCACAAGTTACCTGCTCCGCTTGCCAACATCTTCTCCAGCTGGTCCACACAGGCTGGTTTTCCCTTGCTTACCGTGGAGCGTAACTATCAGGATGGAACATTTACCATTAAGCAGCAACGTTATCTCAACAACAAGGAAACACCCAATGAGGATACCTGGTATGTGCCCTTCAACTATGCGACGGCATCGAATCCCGATTATCGCAATACGTCCGCCTCCCGCTACCTGCTCAAAGTGAAGGAGACCTTGGTGAACGATGCAAAGATACCCACTGACGATTGGCTGATACTGAACAAACAATCCACTGGATTTTATCGCATATTGTACGATGAGCAAAACTACCATCGGATTGCCCAGGGCCTCATAGAGAAACCCTATAGTTTCCATACACGGAATCGGGCTCAATTGATGCACGATTTGTATCGGTTTGTGGATACGGGTCGAATCGGACATGGCACTCTTTTGCAGCTGATGGTGTATCTGAGGAAGGAGGATCAGTATGCACCATGGTCAACAGCCAATAGCATATTTAATGTCTACGATATATACCTTAGAGGCGATGAGCATTATGTGCGATTCCGCAATTTCGTTATCGAACAGGTCGAGGATATATTTGAAAGATTGGGTGTCAATGAAATACCCGGAGAACACTATCTCAACAATTATCTGCGGGTGACCCTCGTGAGCTTGGCCTGCCAAGTGGGTAGCCAAATTTGTACTCAGCAGTCACACCAAAAGGTTAAGCAGTTCCTGGAAGACGGTGTTCCCATTGAGCCCACTTTAGCCACGCAGGTTTACTGCGCTGGGATGCGTCAGGCTGAGGACTCTACTTTCAATCGAGCCTTTGAGAAGCTCCTCTCCTCGAAGGTGGCAAGCGATCGCAGCCAATACATCTCCGCATTGGGCTGTTCGCAGAATGCAGCACAGCTTAAGAAGTTCGTTGAGAGCTCCATCGATAATGCCAATAATCTCACCTACTCACAGCGCACTTCCCTGCTTCCTGCCGCCTACCCAAGAGGCGAGGCTGGGCTAACCGCAAGCTTAGAATTCTTGGAGTCCAATTGGAAGGCATATGCCGCGCTAAGTACCAATGCTCAGCAAAAGCCACTGGACACAGTGTTGCGAGGCATGTCCCAATCAGTTGTCAGCGAGTCTCAGAGAAATCGGGTAAACATCAAATCCTGTTATACTTTCTGATTCAGTTTTATAGATTTTCAATTATTTACAGCTTGATGCACTGGTCGACACAGTAAATGCCAATGGAGTTGAACACGTCGGGAACGATCTTCAGACAGTGGTAAGGCGAAACATCCAGGCAAACTTTGACTGGCTCAAAGTACACCGTGATCCTGTGATAAATTGGCTACTTGCTTATCGTAACGGTAGCGCTCCTTCCGCGGCCTCCATCTTTGCTACTTTGGCGGCGTTAATAACTTTGCTTCTATTTAAGTAGTCTTAAATGCACATTTTTATTCTGTACGATTCTGAGCACCCATTTTATAGGGGATATGACTTATAAAATATTGCTACATTAAACCAGTATATTTTTTATCGCCACACCTCTAATAATAATATCATCGAGGTTTTATTGTTTTACCCGTATTTTAATTGTATTAGCCACACTTGACTCTAATCAATCTTATCGCGATTCAGGCAGCACCAATATTTTTGTGATAATAGCTTTGAGCAATTCAATTCACAATTTGTATTACATACTTTCCTATTCAAGTTCAATCCATATTTTTTTGTAATTCCAAATTTTTCCAAAAGCGTTTTAGCCTTGAATATTTTGAGAGGCAGATGACAATGACATAAATTACCCTATAAAAATTATCTTATACAATTTGTATACCGTATCATTTTTACTTTTGATAAGCTTTAACTTGCATTTTTAAATAAAGTTAAGATATATGTCTCAGAAATGTATAATAGATGTGGATACCTCTGTGTCCGAAGTCGGTCGAAATATGTTTTAAACAATAATTTTAAAACCCCGACTCCATTTAAAATAGGTACAAAATGTTGTACAAATGTGACCCCATAAATTATATATATTCTTGGTCGCGATTAACAGCCGAGTCGATAAAGCCATGACCAGTTTTCCCGTCTGTCCGTATGAACACGGGGATCTCAGAGACTAAAAAAGTTAGAGACTTTAAGTTTGAAATATAGGTCCAGATCAAGTTTGCTTTATTTTATCGACAACTTCTCGATTATCGATGTATTTCCAGTTCAGAAAGCAATGTAAGCCACAATTTTCAAACGGAATTATCTAATTGAAACTAAACATAAGATTTCGTTTATATATGTATATATTAATATATGTATGTATGTATATGCGTACCTTTCTAGCCAGCCAATAAGGGCTTCTGAATAAAAATATGCACCTGTGCTAGCTATAAAAATGACTTGGACTCCTAATATCTGGGTGCAGAACTTTTTAAAGGGAAATTTGCTGATAAAAAGAGAATATTTTTAAGAAACTTTATTAATTGTTTAATATATATTATATATATAACATTTTTACTCGGGGTTTTGATAGGCATTTTGAAATATGCACATCGCTCTCTCTGTTTGTCACGTGACCTTAAGTTATTTTTTTTTAATCTTGAGTACCTAACCACTTCTTTATTACACGAGGAATTTACAGATTAGTTGCCAAAGTTTATTATTATTACAATATACTTTTTAACTGTTATTGAAATAGTTAAATATAACAGCGTATCTGAGTATGTTTAAGAAAATGATAGTATCTTTAAATGCCGAACATTTGATTTATTATCTCAAATTTTTCCACATTCATTCCCATGAGTAGTAGTTTTTTGATTTACGGCAAACCAAGTGATTTGGGGCTAGGCGAATCCTAATCTTTATATTAGAACACGCGATAAGATGAGGTCCGCTATATAAAATACATATGTAAAAATAACGTGGGGCTTGTATCGCTCGATGCCGGAATTAGCTTAAAAGTGGAAACCCACTGAGTGCCGCTCAGTTATTGACCAGTTGTCGTCGTACCGTAGACAACATGGCTGTCGCTCTAGCATCGATCTTAGCCCTCCTGCTGGTGGCCACCGCACAGGCGGCAACCTCAGGTCTGTTTCCACCGTTCGAACAACAAAATCCAATCGAGAATCCCATGATGCGTGTGGCGACGCGTGCGAATGAGCCCACCTATCGTCTGCCAAATAATACGGAGCCAGTGGAATATAATGTCGAGATTACGACGAATGTGCACAATGGCAGCACAGTTTTTACCGGCAAAGTGGTCATCAGCCTGAAGGTTATTGAAAACACTCCCGAAATTGTGGTGCATGCGCGTCAACTGGGGATCACTGCGGCGACAATACGCAAGGCTGAATCCACATCTGAAATTAAGCTCGAATATAATATTGATTCGGATCGTGAGTTTCTTAAACTGTCTGCAAAGGATACGTCCTTTGAGGCGGGGAGCAGCTGGGTGCTAACTATCACGTATACGGGCAATCTGCGATCGGATAACGGTGGCTTCTATTTGTCCACTTATACGGATGAGACTGGTGCTACGAAATACTTGGCTACCACACAGTTCGAGGCCACAGATGCTCGTCACGCATTCCCCTGCTACGATGAGCCAGCGAAGAGGGCCAATTTCACCATTACAATCAAGCACGATCCCAGCTACAATGCCATCAGTAACATGCCTGTTAATGTCCAAGCATCAAGGTATGTATTTGAATGATCCACTTCCTCATAGTTAAGTTTATGCCAGCTGAAAAACCAGAATTTTTGTCCACTTAATGGACGATCCTATTCACATCCTTCAGCATTGGTTATGGTTTTAATTTAATTTAATTTTCTTGGCATTCACTTAATCAATAGTCAGCCAAGCAGTAGAGCTATCTAAGACTTTTAAGATGTGTTTTTTTATTTCAGCCCTGGCATTACGACATTCCAAAAGACAATCAACATGCCCACGTATCTTGTTGCCTTCATTGTATCAGAGTTCGTGTCTACGGAAGGTGAATTGAATGGTCTGCGTCAGCGGGTTTTCTCCCGTAAGGGCACTGAGCACGAGCAGGAATGGGCACTGACCACTGGCATGCTGGTAGAGAAGCGCCTCTCCGATTATTTCGGTGTGGCTTTCGCTCTGCCCAAACTGGATCAGGCGGCCATACCTGATTTTGCTGCTGGCGCCATGGAGAACTGGGGAATGGCCACCTATCGCGAGGAGTATCTGCTGTTCAATCCCGAGAACTCCACAATTAACACCCAGACGAACGTTGCCACCATTCTGGCGCATGAGGATGCACATCAGTGGTTTGGTAATCTGGTTGCCGTCGAGTGGTGGAGCTATCTTTGGCTGAAAGAAGGATTTGCCACACTCTTTGAACATTTAGCTGTTGATCTGGTAAGTGGAATTTATCTAATACGCTTTCTACACATCTCTAACCCATTTTTCGCTTAGGCGTATCCGGCTTGGGATATTTTCCAATTGTTCCACGTTGGCTCCTATCAAGGCGCCTTGATTGCCGACGGCAATCCCAATATCCGCCCCATGACATACTACGTGGAGAAACCATCTGAAATAGGGAACCTATACGATTCGATTGGATATGCCAAGGCCGGTTCTGTTTTAGACATGTGGCGTAATGCGCTAACCAACACTGTTTTCCAACGTGGTTTAACTAACTACCTGAAAGCCAAGTAAGTCAAATCATCTAAAAAAAAATGCACTCAAACAAAATCGTATTGAATTTTCTATATAAAAATACAAATTTGGTATTGATTTGTTGAAATAGTTTCTCAACTTTCGACTGAAACTCGCTAAAGGTAGAATCACTGGTTAGAGATTGTCGATATTGTCGAAATTACCTCTTTAAATAGAGAAATTTTATTTCTTTTTTAATTTTAAATTTAATTTGAAATTTGGATTTTTGAGTAGTATTCCTCAGTAACCTATAAACTATATTATCGCAGACAATACTCCGCCGCCAACGAGACAGATCTGTTTAATGCCATTGAGTTGGCTGCACGGGAAGAGAACTATGCGGTGCCGGCCAAGATTGGGGATATGCTCGCTAGCTGGACACGTCAGAGTGGCGTCCCTGTACTGACTGTGACGCGCAACTATGACACTAATACCTTAACCGTTCAACAGGAGCAATATACCAACGACAAAAGTTACCAGAGCAGCCGGCTCTGGTATGTGCCATTCAATTATGCAGTCCAATCGAATCCCGATTTCCGTAACACCGAAGCCACACACTACCTCCTTAACGAAAAGGAGGTGTCGGTCAAAACCACAGTCGGCAGAGATGAATGGTTGATTTTGAACAAGCAGTCCACCGGATACTATCGCATCAACTATGATAATCGTAACTGGGAGCTCATCATTGAAGGTTTGATCAATCATTCGTACAAGATTCATGCGCGTAATCGCGCCCAGCTGATTAGCGATGCGTATAACTTTGCCACCAGCGGCCGCTTACCACATGCCACACTATTGCAACTGCTGACCTACCTGTCCCAGGAGAATCAATATGCGCCCTGGGCATCAGCCAACTCAGTTGTCGCGCTCTTTAATCGCTATCTAAGCGGCGATAAGGACTACAAAGACTTCCAATTCTACGTTTCCGCGCTGGTCAGCGATCAGTTTGACAAATTTGGCGTGAATGACCTTCCCGGAGAGCATCATTTGGTCAAGTTTACGCGCAATGTGATCATCAATGTGGCCTGTATGGGCGGCTTGGAGAGTTGCCTGGGCGAAACGAACGCCAAGCTACAAAACCTGGCCGATAATGGCACCGCACTTGAACCCAATCTTCAATCACCCATCTACTGCAATGGCCTAAAGCAGGCCAATGATGAGGTCTTCCTCTATGTGTTCGACAAGCTGATGAATTCCAACGATCAAGCCGAACGTCGACTGCTCATCTCGGCACTGGGATGTGCCCAGAAGCAGAACCAACTGGAAAAGTATGTGTTCAGCAGCATTGACACATCTAACAAGTTGCGCACCCAGGAACGCTACACAATCCTCTTTCCGACATATTCTCGTGGCGACTTGGGTTTGAATGTCTGTATTGATTTCCTTATGAAACATTGGCAGGCGTATGGAGAGCTGAACTCTGGTTTTGGTGGTGCCAATCCCCTTAACGTGGACATTATTGGCATGTCTGCCTACGTGGTGAACGAAGACCAAAAGGCCAAGCTACAATTGCTGATCGATGAGGTCAAAGATTCTGAATTCGTGGATGACTCAACGCAGGCTAGGGTAGATGGAGTCATTGCCGCCAACATGAAATGGCTGTCGACCAACCGTGAGCCCATCATTAACTGGATTTCTAACTATCGCAACGGCAGTCCAGCATTGGGTGCATCTGCCGTAGCCCTGGCACTTTGCCTGTTGGTCGCCAAATTGTTTTAGGTGTTACAATTTTGAATAAGCTTTCGAACTGATTCCCTTGATTTGACCATATATGGTAATCATAAATACTATGTTTTTTTAATAAAACACAAATTTATTGAGTTGAGTGTTTTATTTTCTATATTTTAAGGAGAAATGGTACGTCGGCACAAGCGCATGAAAACTTAAAAAACATCATAAATACCTGAAATACTATTGGTAAATCAATAGGATCACATAACAACAATAATTAAAAAAGCAAGTTATCGATAAAATCAACCAATCAACAATCTTTCGTTGATAAGCGATAATTCGTATGAAGTGTTAATTGGATCTAAAAAATTCCTTTGAAAAAATCATAGTTCGATTAGAGCTCACAAACGCAACTGGCTGTTCAACCACATGATTCATTAAAATAAATGCGATATCCGGTAACACAACCGGCTAAAACTGGCCATTTTTGCCCCTTCTTGGGCGGCAACCGTCAAACCTATCCCAATTTAAAATTTAAAATCTAATATACATCCACATATCATAAGAATATAAAGTTGATATTTTGAAATTTCTGTTCAACTAGAAGTTTCTAAACGAATCTGACAGCTGAGGTATAAACTATAATATTGCTATCAATTTATAGACCATTATAAGAACTATATTTTCAAGTACATTTATTTTATTAAGCAAAAGTGGGTGTAATATATTTATGATCGATTAGATTAGATAAAGCTTAATTCCACGCAAAGTCATGTGTCAAAAAATAGCATTTCGATGAAAAATCATTTAAAAAACGTTGTTTATTGAAATTGATTGGGGTTATTTTCTGTATAATAAGAGCAAAGGCAAATTATAATTTATTTCTAAATGATCTATGCCTTCGTTCGAGCTATTCATATAGATTTTGAAATATTCCTCAATTATACTAAAAATTTAAACTTTCTGTAAGATTGAAAGTACAATTGTTTTTCCCCGGAAACAATAGTCATTTCATTTTTAGCAGATAACGTTAAAATGCTTCGATTTATCGATAAAATATTAATTTTGATTACGGCTCATATTAAGTATAGGCTTTCGATGGTTATTCGGTATAAAACCATAAATATATAACTGCAGGCCACGATATGATTGGCAAGTAATTGCAAAGGTGTAAATCAACGCCATAATCTCTTATCTGCTGCGTCATTGTAATCGTCTCATAATCTATCAGCAATGGAAACTTTATCTTGGTGGAAATAAAATAAGGCTAGAGATAATTCCATGTTGAGTCACTTAAAACCTTTATAAAGTACCGTTCATTGCGAGACACATTTTAGTTGTTAATTCGGGTTTCGCACTGCGTGTTACTTACACTAAATACTTGTGGTGCTGGTGCCTTTTACATAAGGTGGTGAAATAATTAGATCTAATCATTGGACGTGTATCATTAATTATTAAATTCATATTGTAGTCACCATGTTTGCCCTTCGATTGGCTGTCCTCTGCGCAGCCTGTCTGTCCATTGTTCTGGCGGACACAAGGAAACTGGATCTGCAGCCGCCTTCTACATTTGCCGTTCAGAAACAGGAATATAGATTGAGCGAGGACATAAATCCTATTAACTATGATATTGCCTTGCGTCCTTATTTGCTGGAAAGTGATGGCAATAAGCGATTCACCTTCGATGGAGAAGTGTGGATTGAAATCGAACCGGTCAAGAATACAAGACTCATTTCGCTGCACTCGAAAAACATTACGTACTCGCTCAGCGAATACTGGCAAAAGGTTGCTACAGGCAATCCCGTCTTAAGAGCCCTGACTGATCCAAAATTCGATGAACAAACAGACATCCGAAATTTGACTGCAGCTGCCGAATTAGTTGCCAAACAGCGATACGTTTTGCATTTTAAATATATTGGCCAGATGGGTGATGATATGCACGGCTTTTATCGCAGCTACTATGTGAATGACAACAATGAGACCAAGTGGGTGTTTAGAGTTGTTGATGTGCATTATCTGATCAGTGTGGGATTAATGTGTTATCTTTTGTTTGCAGATGGCTGGGCTCTACACAGTTCCAGACAAATCATGCCCGTCGCGCTTTCCCCAGTTTCGATGAGCCCCAGTTCAAGGCCACCTTCAATGTTAACCTGACCCGTCACCGCAGCTTTAACTCCGTTAGTAACACAAGGCAAAAGTCCACTTCACCCACTACTGATCCGTAAGTCCTGGCGAACTTGTTTTTGGATCAACCCACTTAACTTGACTAATTTGCTTTAGGAATTACTATTTGGATGTTTATGAAACCACGCCAAAAATGTCTACGTATCTGTTAGCTTTCATTATATCTGAGTTCACCATTCGCAAGGACGATAAATTTGGTGTCCTCGCTCGCCCTGAGTATTACCCACAGACGCTATACAGCTTCAATGTAGGTCGTGAAATTTTGGATGAGCTGAGCATATATCTTAAATACGATTACTATGCGATGGGCAACGATAAAATGGATATGGCAGCAATACCCGATTTCTCAGCAGGCGCCATGGAGAACTGGGGTCTCCTTACCTACAGAGAACGTAGCTTGCTGGTCGATGAGTCTGCCACAACGCTGTCATCTCGTCAGGCTATTGCCCAAGTGGTGGCCCATGAACAGGCGCATATGTGGTTTGGTGATCTGGTCACCTGTAAATGGTGGAGTTACGCCTGGCTGAATGAGGGCTTCGCTCGATACTTCCAATACTTCGGCACCGCCTTTGTCGAGAAGAATTGGGAGCTGGAGAAACAGTTTGTCGTGGATCAGGTTCAGTCGGTGATGGGAATGGACTCGACCAATGGCACAAATCCGATGAGCGATGAGAACACTTACACGCCGGCCGATCTTAGCCGCATGTTCAACAGCATTACCTATAACAAGGGCGGTTCGTTCATTCGCATGATTGAGCACACCATGGGATCTGAGAATTTCAAAAAATCACTTCAGGAATATCTCAATAAATAGTAAGTAATTAGTTATCTGTGTTCTCAATTGCAAGTCTTAGTTAATCTTGTTTCACATTTTCTTTGTGGTGTCACAGCAAGTATCAGTCATCGATCCCAGAGTACCTGTTGAATGCGTGGCGCGAAAACTGGCCAGAAGATAGATTCAAGAGCAGGTCAGAGGAGATCTTTAAGAGTTTCACCACCCAGGTGGGCTATCCGCTTGTCAATGCAATTTTGTCCGACGATGGCAAGAGCCTCGAGTTCAGCCAGAAGCGATTCCTGCTTAAGAATGATGGATCTGATGATAAGCTGATTTACACGGTGCCTATTAGCTTCACCACCAATCTGGAGAAGAATTTCCAGAACACTAGGCCGAAGTTGGTACTAGGCCAAGTAAATGAAAAGGTCACGTTGAGCAGTGTGACCAGTTGGGTGATTGCCAACATTCAGGAGACTGGTTATTATCGCGTCAACTACACTGAGAAGAACTGGCATGCAATTCATCACGCGCTCGCCGCCAGCAACTGGAGCGATATACACGAACTGAATCGCGCCCAGGTTGTGGACGATTTACTCAATTTGGCACGCGCCGGACACATTCACTACGACCTCACACTGCAGGTGATTGAGTATTTGGAAACTGAAGTCAATTATTTACCCTGGACATCGGCCTTTAACGGATTCAATTTCCTGGCCATACGTCTGGGTAACGATACCAAACATTTCGGCAACTACATCCAACAGCTGACCTCAAAGGCTTATAAGCAGCTCGGCTTCGCAGAGGGGGAAACAGACAAGGCACTCGATGTCTACTTGAGGTCGAGTGTGCTGACCTGGAGCTGCCGCTATGGCAATGCCGATTGTATTAGCAATGCCAAGACGTACTTCAAGTCTCTGCATTCGGTGCCCAAGAATATACGCTCCGTGGTCTACTGTGTTTCCCTGCGGGAGGGTAACCAAACGGAGTTCGATGCTTTATATAAGAAGTTTAAGAATGAAGCGGTGGCCACCGAGGAGACGCTGCTGCAGAATTCCTTCGGTTGCGTGAAGGAGAAGGCGCTCATCGAACGCGTCTTCAATCTGGTCCTGTCGGAAGAGATTCGCAGGCAAGACAAATCTTCAGTGCTCAGCACCCTCTACACTTCGAACAACGAAAATGTTAGCCCCGTCTTTGCCCTGGTCACCCGAGATTTCGAGAAGCTATCTGACGCGTAAGCAATTCACAAATATTTATATATTTGTTAAATGAAAATTATATTTATAATTATTTTTCAACAGCATGGGTGGCTACTCCGCGGTCGCCGGAGTCATCTCTAGCATTGCTGCACGCTTCACTGAGCAATCGCAATTAGAGGCACTGCAAAAGTTCAACAAGGACAACGGTGCCAAGTTTGGCAGCGCGGCAGCTACGCTTACCGCAGCGGAGTCAAACGTGAAGGAGAACCTCGAGTGGGCAGAATCCAAACTGGGCACATTCCGCACCTATTTGGCCTCTAGGAACGGCAGCACTATGATCAGCGGCTTCAGCCTGCTCACCATGCTGCTGGTCGCTCTGACCACGTTGCTGCGCTAAGGCTAGCACCATCTGAGATTAGGAGTACTCGTCCAACAAAAGTATTTTTACACTTACCACACATTCGAAGTCAATAAATTATCCAGATAAGATGGCATTGAATAACACTAAGTAATGCAACCCCGACCAGCATTGTAATAAAAATCAACTAATCTAAATTACTTGCGACTTTTTTTTTAATAACCGTTGTTTATTTTTGTTTAAATTTTTATAATATGATTATAAATTCAATTAAGTCTTTTTGACGTGGAAAATACAGCTCTATAATCAATTGTTTTTCAAAAGAGGGGATTTTTTTAAAATAAAAGTCTTAAAGTACATTCATACTCTGATGACGAATATATAAGAGAATATTGATTTTGAGCAAATCGTGAAAACCCATAAGAGTAAGGATATAAATCATATAAATCGATAAAACTGAAAGCTTATAAGTTGCTTAGCTCTCGAAAATTAGAGGAATTAGTTTTGGTTAGTATCTTGCTGGAAAATTTTTCTAAAGATCGGCCACAAAGATCCCCTGCGCCCCTAAAATGAGGGAATGACTAAATATTTCATAATTTATGAGATTTGAACTTTTACCAGAAACCCCTTAAAAGATCAAAAAAACTATATTAGTTGAAACACCCTATAAAAAGCGAAAAAATTCCATCACACCTATAATAACAATCATATTATTAACAACAGAGTATAACAAATATACTTGGCGTATATAAGCTGATTTGCGCAGTGCTTAACTTGATTATAGAGGGGAATTTTATGAAATTGTCAACAACATTGTGGGAAAAAACTGGTAAATTCATTCATATGTATGTGAAAGCAAATATCTCACATTACACGCAATTTATGCTAATAAATTCGGGTCTGTCACTAAACTTTTGAATAATCTCGAAGAGATGTGAGGTTGTTTATACATATTTAATAAGTATACAAGTTAAGTAATAAATAAATTTGTTTCAAAAATATAATCAAACAGTTTTAAGGCTTTTCATACTTGAATCGTTCACCATAAAATGTATTATATTATTGTTGGTTTAATATGAGGTTTGTATTCAAATTTAAGTTAATGTACTTTATAGAGAAATAGGGTTAAGAGGAGCTCTTGCATTATTTAAATTTCGGCAAGAGCAACAAGAAAAGTGTGTGACTGCCTAATCAACATATCGGCAGCTATTGTCCAGGGTATCTTATCATCAAAACAAATCATCCTCTGAGTATGCTTGAATACTCATTATTCATTAGCTTTTTCTCGAGCGTTTCGTGAGTTGCGCTCAGTAAGCAAGCTGCTTTCAGCATGAACAGACTTGGGATGGGCATTTTGCTGCTCGCCGTCATTCTGTCACTGCATGGAGACGGTGATGGTGCTGGTTATCGGTTAAGCCGGAACGTGCTGCCCACCTTTTACAATTTGAGCATCAGTCTACGGGGCGATGCTGATAATCCAGCCACAATATTTGATGGCAATGTTAATATAACGCTCCATGCGCCTCAGGCGAATGTGCAGCAAGTCACGCTTCACAAGGACGATATTGACATCCTCACACCTGCTCAGCTCTACAGCGATGCAGGTCTCCTCGTAGAGGATATTGTCAGCACTTCGATGACATATAAGCAGGAGACACAGCAGCTGACATTGCATTTAGCGCAGTCGTTAGTTGCCAAGCAAAACTATGTACTCCACATCAAGTACACCGGCAAAGTGCGCACTGATATGACGGGACTTTTCTCCGCCAGCTATTTTGAGGAGCAGACGGGCAAGGTCAAGTGGATGGCACTAACGCAAATGCAGCGCCTCAATGCCCGTTTGGTCTTTCCGTGCTTCGACGAGCCAGCTTTTAAGGCACAGTTCCAGGTGCACATTGGCCGACCAAACGGCTTGAATGCTATCAGCAACACAAAGTTGCAGAAAACCACCGGCGATGGGTGAGTGGCTTAATGGTAGTTCTTTAATTTATAACTCATAGATTACGATTGCAGCCATAATCGCTTTATTGACCACTTTGAGGGGACGCCGCTTATGTCCACTTATTTGTTGGCTTTCATGATATCTGATTATAAGGCACGTGGCAATCTTAGTGACTTTGCTGTGGTATCTCGACCAGATTTTTACAACAAAACGCAGTTCAGTTACCAGGTGGGGCAACATGTGAAGTCGGCTTTTGGTCAGCTGTTCCATCAATCCTATCCTGATTTGGGTAATCAGGCACTGCTGTATGCGAGCTCACCACGCTTTCCTCACAATGGTATGGAGAACTGGGGCCTCATTCTTTATAAGTGAGTTTCAACCATGTGATTCATGATCCACTTGCTGAAAACATTGATAATAATACTTTTAAGAGATGCTGTTTTGGTACAACATCCAGGCTACACGGATGGATGGAACGACCTGGAGTATTGCATACGCATTCTTGCTCATGAAACATCTCACATGTGGTTCGGGAACAGCGTTACATTCAAGTGGTGGAGCTACTTTTGGCTAAACGAGGCCTTTGCCCGCTACTATGAATACTTTATGGCACACCAGGTAAATGTCCACACAATAATTATAAATAATTATAATTAAAAATTAAATAGCAAATTAATAGCTCTACCCAGAATATCAATTGGACGAGCAGTTTGTTGTGCGACAACTTCAGATGATTTTTTCAACCGATGCCGTTGCCACATCCCAACCAATGACCAGCTCCGAGGAAAGCATAGAAACACCCTCGCAGATTGCTTGGAAATTTAGCAGTATTGCCTATGCCAAGGGTGCCAGCATTGTGCGCATGTGGCACAATGCGATGGGTGCCGACAGATTTGAAAAGGCCATCGGCAGTTACCTAAAGGAGCAGTAAGTGCATTTACCTCAATATCAGTTAACAAATCATCACTTGCCTTTTGGATTCCAGCCACTTGGGCAACACAGAACCTAACGATTTGTTTGCTCACCTCAAAGAGAACTGGGCAGCACATCAACCGTTGGATTTGGATGAGTTCTTTTACGACTTCACTGAACAAGTGGGCTACCCCATGATCATTGTGAATATCAGTCAGGATCATACAATTATCACGCTCCGTCAAAAGCGCTTCCTCCTAACACCCGGAGATGGCAGCGATGCTGATATTCGCTACACAGTGCCCATCACTTATACCACGAATCTGTCTCCCAATTTCCAAAACCTAGCTCCGGATATGTACTTTGAAAAGTCACAGGATATGGTGCACTTAAACTTTAACGATTCCATCGATTGGATTGTACTGAATTTGAGACAGTCCAACTATCATCGAGTATTCTATGACACAAATCTTCTCAATCGAATTCAAGAGGCCCTATCCAAATCGGGCCACAGTGGAATCGCCGTTGAGAATCGGGCAGCGTTCATTGATGATCTCTTTAACTTTGCCCACGCTGATATGATTGACTATGTCAAGGTATTTGAATTCATGGAGTATATGAGCAATGAAACCGACTACATACCATGGTATGCAGCCTATGAGGGCCTGACCATAGTCTCAAAGCGCTTAACACCACAGCTGCTACCCAATTTCAACAAATATCTAAACGATATCACAGCTGCGGTGTACAAGAAGCTGGGCGTGAGCTGGAGCTCCACAGATAAGGTTCTTGATGTCTACAATCGCAACAAACAGCTGGCCTGGCTCTGCAAGTACCAATCGGAGGACTGCAACAACCGGGTTCGGGAAAAGTTCGAAGCCGACTTGGAGAAACCAACACCAGATTATCGGGAGACCTTCTATTGTGCAGCCTCACGATCCGGTGGATATGAGCGAGTGCTGGAGTTATATAAGATATCAACTAATATTGTAGATCGAGAGGTACTTTTGCGCGCCTCCAGCTGCACAAGGGATTATCGGACGCACTACCAAGACATAGTTATATCCTCCGCGGAAAGTGTGCCCATAAAGCTTATTGCTCTTGCCCAGCTGTATGAGCAGAATCCCGACTTGATAACTCCCATTTTTAAAATGGTAACTGAGGACATCAACCAACTGTCAAATGCGTAAGTTCAATTTAAGTATTTACCAAACACAAGCACTATTTTTCCTAAATTACATGAGATATTGGCTTTTGTTAATTCTGGGGGCGGTATTTGGGGCGACCTAACAAATTTTTAGAGAATGTTCCTACTAATCTTCCTTCCAAGTTTGGTAACTTTACCATTAAATTGAGGGATATATACGATTCTGGGAATTTAAGAGGTTGGTGGGGTCGTTGAAAATTGTTTATACGGATTTTTGATGGTTGTTACTAGCAATATTCTTTCAAATTTGGTAATGTGAGGGCCTCCAAAAACTTTGTTATTGGTTCTTAGTAACATCAGTAACGCAAATTTGAGGTATAGGCATTAAAAAATTGTAGGGAGGTTGGCTAGGGTAAGGCGGAGGTGGGCATGGCATACGCCAATCTTTCAAGTACATCGCCAACCTACAAATAAATTTGATGACTCTAGCCATAAAGTTGTAGGAGATATGTGGTTATCAATTTTATCGATTTCCTAACCTTTTAGTAAACTTAGCACTATCAACATTTAAGTATCTGTAATAACATTTTGCCAACCATAACCAACAGGTTGAAAGGCTGGCCGACGACAGCACAGGCGCTGAGCGATATGGCAGACTATTTCACCACAAGTGAGCAGCGGACTCTGTTCGAGAAGTTCTATAATGAGAAAAAAGCCCTGTTCGGGAGCTCAGCGGATATACTTAGCAAGGCGCTGAGCACAGTGGACAAGAACCTGGAATGGGCCAATAAACGTTTGGGCGGTCTCAATAAATATTTGGCACAGCGGAACGGCGCTGCTGGACTCCCCTTTGCGACAACGCTGATGCTGCTGATCTCAATGTTCTTAAATTTGTTGCTTAAATGAGAAATTATTTTTTGTTATTTTTAAAAAATTACATGTATTTGTGATAACTACAGTAATATTATAATATTAACAAATATTTAAATCAGTTGTAATAATCATTTTGTTATTAGACCCAATTTAATTGACCAATTGTCTTACCAAAATCTTCTTGAATATTTAGTTGTACTTTAATAGAAAGTATAAATATAAACAGTAAAAATAAAAATTCCTTCAATTAATAATATCGCATTTCCAATTAAGTCCATTATTATTATATATTAATTAGTTAATACCGGATCTAAAATTACATTTGGATATTTTTCAGTTTATTTTTTAAATGAATTATTTTATAATGATTTTGATTTTAAGTAACATTAACTAATAAATCATTTGATTATGTCAGCCATGTTATACTTGCTTATGGCCGTCATAATCTCTTAGTCTCAAATTCTATAGTCAAAATATATCATTTATCTTGATTGAAATAATGCTGCTGCTCGCAAAACTTTCTGGAGGCGAGTGTAAAGTCCGTACACAGCTGCCGCAGCAGTTGATTTACCGACTGAATCTGGTCAACACATATGTGGACCATTAATTGGACAATCCGCAGAATATGGTGAGCTACAGCCACCAGTTGCACCAGTTGCCACGCCACAAGTTGCTTTAGTTTTGGATTCTGCACGCTTTGCATGTACCACACACAACCAAAATTTAGCCTACATTTTGGTAAAAATCTAAAAAAAATATAGCATTTTCATTTTTAATTATTTTTTATTTTTATATAAGATATTAAATTTTATATTTGTTTTGCTATTTGTACAATAATATTTACAATTTACCAAATAATAAAGGAAAAAAAATAAATGAGATGAAAAAAACTCTTTCTATCATCTCTGAATACATTATTTATACAGCTCAACCACAGTTAGCTGCTATTTGAATTTATTCTGGCATTCACTATGATACATCACAACATTCACGGTATTGCTTATCTCAAATATAAATAACAATAGAATAAATAAATAAAATAATAAATAAGAAATAGTTGGAATCGTGATGATATCGGAATAACGCATGCAACGTGAACACGCCAAACAGATGCCAAACCGCACAAACACAAGTCAAAAAACGAACATCAAAATGAACTGCAAAAATAATATTTGAGAGAGCGAGAGAGTGTTAAATTGATGTGACAGTATCAGTTTAAAGAGTCAATGTTAAGCCGAAACCTCTGAAACTCAGAAAAAACAGAGAGATGATTTTATTTCATTCTCTTCACTCTCAGCTGGGAACAGAGTTGGAGCAAACACGAACTGTTGAAAGAGCGTTGTGGAGCTTTGGGACAGATCGCGTCATATAAAAACATTTTTATGGCTCTTGTTACTATATGTTCAGCCTATAAGAACAAGCAGATGTAAACAAAAACAGAAATTGTATATTTGATGGAAAGCGTCAGCTTTAAATAATGAATGGAGTAAACAAGTTCTAATGTTCTTAGGAAAAACCAATTATTAAGAATCCTAAACACGATTAGATAACAAAAAGTGAAGATAAACATTTTTGAGAGCCCAACATTAAATATTCAGATGCAAGATTAAAACTTTTTCATGCGTAAGTTTTATATATTTTGTTTAATTACTAAATATCTTAAACACAAACACAAAAATCGTGGGTATAACACAATTTTTGCGATGAATAATGAAAATATTGCCAAGATAAAACATTCAAATCTGCACAGGCGACTCCACCGGTTCTCTTTCCGTTTCTACATATTTTTTTTGCTGATCCTCTTGGCTCTGCTCGGCACGGCGACGACGACGACGTCGTTTCTTGGCAGGCGGATTTGGTGGTGGGCTCTGAAATGTGTCCACATCAAAGACGGGATACCGTGGTGTGAACCGTGACGCCTCACAGACCGTATTGGTATCCGTATCCGCAATGTCGGCGCTCATGAAAATTGCCTGCTCATATGTGGGTGGTGCTAAAATAGAAAGGATGCAATCCGTCAAGCATTTATGTCTGGAATCACTAATCTAATCTTATTGACTTACGCAGTTCTGGCACTAAATCATCCTCTGTCTCGAACTCATCATCTTCTGGCAGCTCATAGTCCTGAATATCATCAGTCATTTCATATCCCGCATTATTAACGCCCGATGCTTGTTCCATAGCCCGGGCCGAGGTGCAGGGCAAGTCTCTTGGCACGGTCGCAATACCAAAATTAGCAGCTGGGGCTACTGTAGCCAACGGCACATTGCCAATGGTGATGGGTATGACTACTTTCGGATTGGCCATCATCCAGTTCATCATAGCCACAATTCGCATCTCGTACGAAACTCTCACCACCTTGCTAAGGTGCTCACATGTGGGCGCCGTTGCCGGGATTCGTAGCGACTCTGTATAAGATTTCTGGGCATTATGAAGGACGGGGCCACTCTCACGTTTGGCCAGCAGTATCTTTTCGGAGACGGTGCACAGACTAGGCGAATCGACTGTGTAAGTGGCTCGCAGGTAGAGCATAATCAAGAGCTTCCTGCAATCACTCCCGGAGTCGTTGCGCACATCTGCATGGATGAGCATAAACTGTCCGGGCACATAGCCCTGCTGCTGCAGTGTCACCTTCATATGCACTGCCTTTGTGTGCATGAAGCAAAAGTATTCGATTGCCTCGTTAGTGGCAGGTTCGCGAAGTAATTTGTTTTCGTGGTTTAGATCGAGCAACTTGAGCACGGTGAAACCCACGTTGGTGGTGCGATTTGAGGCACCCGGACGTATGAATGTGACCTTCGCTAGATAGCGTATGTGCCCATAAGTGCCTTCAAACGATGATGGACAGTGGCTGGGTATGGGACAGGCAAAAGTGTATGTGTAGGTGCCTGGATCAATGCCGAACGGTTGAGCCTGTTCCGAGCCCATTAAATATGTTGTCGAGGCTATATAGTCCTCTCGGCCCATAAAGAAGTGCTTTCGTCCAGGACGCACTTGGTTTGTGGGCACTTTTCGACCACATTTCTGACGCCACTGAGCACATGCATATCCAATAATTTGCAGTTTAATACCTGGAAAAAGGCAAGTATAAGATGTATACAAAATATATAATATTATCTACTTAACATTAAAGTAAAATATTTTAATATTTTTTTGAATGAAGAAAAAAAAATTAAAGTAATTCAAACGCCAGTTAAATAAATAAAAGTGAAATATATTAAAAACTTGAATGAAAAAATCATAAGGAAATTATTATTATTATTATTTTATTTATTTTATTATTATTTACATTAAAAAAAAAACCATTTAAATGAAACCAAATATGAGTTTTTACAAGAATTCAGAAAATCAGATACTTGATTTAAATGACTAATTGATTGTGTCATATTCTAAAGTAAACAGCAAATGTACTTTTTCAGTGTTTTGCATTATCTGGGGGTACATTTTGTGGGTCTACAACAGAGTTGAGTTATCAATAAATTACAAAAATAATGGGCTTTGACAAAAAAAAACAAACACATTAAAAAAGTACCCACGCATATTTCGCAAATAAGATAAGAGCCTGCTAGATTCGAGAAAAGCGGTTTGATATACTAAATATATTATAAAAAAATATAAAAAAGCGAAATAGTTTTAAAGTTAAGTCCTTGAAATAGTTACATACCTCGCAATTTCTTAGTCTTATTTAAATTGACTATTACCTTCCCGGTTACAACCTGACCCGTAAAATATGTGCCATGTTCATTCTGATCGAATGTTATGATGCAGTTATTGGACATTTTTGTGACACTTCTATCTCAATGAGGCTCGTACACCCGCGGCCAACGATTAGAGCTGTCTGAACCCGCTCGCTGCTAAACGGCAACTGAGCCACCAGTTTTTGGTATAAGCAATATTTGCAGGCCATAACAAATGGCGAGTGCTATCTTATCATGACATAAACTCTCTGTAATCCGAGACATGTGTGTTTGAATTTGGCTCGTTGATGTATGGGTATGAGAGTATATTATGCTTTACGCCAGGTGCACAATTTCTTTTACAAATATTTTAATAATGACTCTTTGAAAAAACTTGCAAGCTATATACATATTTTATTTGCGGAACATCTTAAACTGGTTGCATTTTGTATTAATAGATACTTTTTATTTAAGTTTTATCATAAAAGTTTTATCTTTTTAGCAAATTGCAAAGTTATAGTATCTTGCTTTGCACTTGAACTACAGTTACATATGTCAAGTATAACTTTTATATAAACAAAATTATATTTTCAAATTATTGATAAGATAAAATGTATCAGTTCCTGTTCTGTGACAAATAATATGTTGTTTGAATTCAGTGTGGTTTTGGGCAGCTAAGCGAAAGGCAGACAATCTGTCGATAATAATAATTATAATATTTATTGTTTCAATAAATTATTAGGAAAATATTTCACATTTCTAGTCATGGTTGTAACCTGCGAAATTAATTTTAAAGATAATCCATTTGACGTTTATTACGCGGGTCAAGTGGTTTCGGGTTGTGTTACTTTAAATACGGACAATCATAAGTTGGCGAAAGGTAAGCAGAAAAGCATAATTCATAAATAATAACTAATTATTTTACATAAATAAAAAAATTTCACTTAAATTTTACTTTGTGTGCGTGTCATTGAAGGAAAAATTATTTATAGTTTTTTTTTTTATCTTTTACGCGAATTATCTATTATAAATTTGGGCAACCAGGTAGACTTATTGCAAAAATTGCAACCTGTAAGTAATAGAATGAAATTGGTGACATAATTGCTTAGATATTTTGACTGACGATTGAAAAATGTCAATAGTAATCAGGGCTTGGCCAACCAAGAAAAGTTCTACGTATGTAGCTTAATGATTGTATAAAATAAAATATAAAAAATATTGAAAATAAAATCATTGATCTACCTAAAATAATTTTCCATTGTTGGTTTTACTTAAAGTAATTTCACCAAAAAGTTAAGTTTGAATGTACCTTATAGAAATATTAGTTCCACTAAACTTTAACATGGGTATTTATTATATTTTACAGATCTATTTTTAGAGATTAAAGGCTTTGCTTGGACATATTGGACAGAAGACACCACTGATTTAAATAATAAAACAACATCCGATAGCTACAGTGGTCGCGAGGATTATATAAAATCAAAAGTTCATTTACGACAAGCTGATGAAGAAAGTAAAAAAAAAAAATTAAAAAAGAAGTCCAATTTATTTACTTATTCAATTTCTGTCCTAGTCGTTGCCCTCGAGCCAGGCAGCTACGTCTACCACTTTGCCTGTCAAATACCTTCCAATTGTCCATCATCCTTTGAAGGAAATAAAGGACGTGTTCGATATATGGTAAATGTAAAACTTATCAGGCCCTGGAAATTTAATCGGGTTTTCTCACGACCATTTACCGTTCTGAAACTAATGGATCTCAATCGATTTGGACTTTGCTTGAACGTAAGTTAGATGAAATGCATTTTGAATAGAATATTACTAACAATTTATCTGGTTTTAGACACCCGCCTATTCGGAGGACCTGAAAACTTATAACTGCTGGCCTTGTCGCTCAAAGCCACTCAAGCTAAAATTGTCGCTGCCGCAGAAGGGATTTGTGCCAGGCCAGGTAATACCAGTCGGTGTTCTGGCCACCAACGATAGTCACGTACGCGTGGAGGAAATCGAAGCAAGTTTAGTCATGATGGTGATCTACTATAGTCAGTGCAGTGTAGAGACGACCAACGAGAGATTTGTGGTTAGCAAAAGGAAGGGCGAGGGCGTCCCAAGAAACTGCAATAAACAGTTTACATTAGATCTAACCGTGCCGGCAACACCACCCACCTGCTTCGATTTATGCCGCATCATCCAAATTGCCTACCAGGTGGAGGTGGTTACCAAGGTTAAGGGCTGGCACATAAACGAGCGGCTGCACTTACCCGTGACTATTGGCAATGTTCCGCTTACCAGTCAGCTGACACATCAACCACGCCAGTCCCCAGTTGAAATAGAATTGGTGGCACAGCAGCTGGATGAGAAGGCTCTGGTTCTGGTTGATGTTGTGCCAGGTGAGGCACTCGAACCTGCAATAAATCCCTGGGCTGTGGATTCATCCATAAGTAATTACTACTGAATTACAAAAATTTCTCATCATAATTAATATATTATTATTATATTAATATTTATATATTTTACAGTGCCTCCCAGCTATGAAGAGGCCGCACATGTGCGCACATATGGAATCAATGTCTCGGAGTCTACTGATACTCAGAGGTTCTACAAAAATGATCAAGAAAACCCTACTAACACTCAGAAGACATTTGATAACGAAAATTGTCACTTTACCCCTCTCTATACTGTTTTTAATATAGTAAATCAAGTAGAAAATGATGGGAAAGAAATTATTGATCGTGCCACATGGATTTGATTATGCTTAAAAAAGTTATAAATAATTGTTGTTATACCAAATATATAATGATGTACGATTTAAAATAAAAGCTCATTAATTTCTTTTAAATTTTTTTTGATTAGGAAAGTCTGAAATCTTTTGTTTGAAATTAGGTGCCACTTACAATTCTGATACAACATATTCGGATAAAGATGTTGATATTATTAACATTTTTTTTAAGGAATTCTTTTTCTTATTGACTATAGTTTAAATTTAGTATAAGTTTAAAAAAATAAATGAGATTTATTTAGGTGCAATTGACTGTTCAATCTAAAGTTCAGGTCCTGATTCCGAATTTCCATCAGTATGCATACGGTTCCGAATCCAATTCCAGTTTCGATTTAAAATATTTTTCATAGTGCAAATATTTGTATATTTAAGATAGTAATTAATTTGCATCCCTACAAGTATTTCTGCATGAATCATTTTTCCGAAAAACCATTAAAGTACAGAGTGAAATCAGTACATTTTGTCAATCTAAGTATTAAGTGGTGAAATCGAGATTGGAGTTGAATCTATATATGCTTTACATAACATAACATATAAAAATAACAAATTGAGCTCCAAACTAAAATATAGAGGGTAGAAGACTTACTACGGTCTGAAAGGGTATTTAATATTTGGCGTGCCAATGTTATTTTTTCTTCAAATCTGCCATTTGATTTCTTACCGGGATTAATATGTTAATGTTTAATTTATGATTCGCATTTTATTTGTATATGCTCAAAAGTTTTCAGAAAGATTATTTATGATTCCCTGAATAACTGCCACAGCGATAAGATAAGATATGTACAATGGTTTGGTTAAGAGTAACGGAAAAAAGAAAGAATTCAGTTTGTTTCATACCCAGTTTGTTTCTTTCGGGCCAATTGGGACGTTTGGATTGTCGCGGAACTTGCCAAACTTGTTGCAGTTATGTGAGAAATATTATTTCGCTTTCAATGATTTCAGTCGTGTTTCGGATTCCGAGAGTGATAAGTGCGATTCGTGGCATCAGACACAATAATATATAGCTATAATATCGACTATACGAATATTCTAATATCGCATAATGGGTGTTACATGTGTAATTGAATTCGATAACAATCCTCATGGAACCTACTTCGGCGGCCAAGTGATGTCCGGAAAAGTGACATTGAAACTAGATAAGGCAAAAGTGGTCAAAGGTAATTCCCCGCTAATATTTAGTGTTTGTGCAATTTCAACTTCAAATGTTTTTTCCCAATGACTCATTCTTATCTTATCTTCAGGTAAGAATTTTTGTAAGCATTAAAAATCGTTTGGCAGTCAATTAATACATACAAATAACAGCTTAACAACTCGTAGTTATGAAGTAATAATTTTATAATTATAATAATATAACCAATATTTTTCAACATTCCTACAATGCAGCCCTCTCTTTAAACATCAGTGGATTTGCCGAAACTGAATGGACTGAGACAAGAGGAACAGGAAAGACTAAAAAAGAAGATCGGTATCGAGGACGGGAAGACTATATAGCAACCAAAACATTCTTAGCGGGATCCACTCAAAGCAGTAAGTAAATTTGATTATCATCTTATATATATCTATAATCAAGTTGTACAAATTCTACAGCGCAAATTACGATTGAGGCTGGCGTTCATGTCTATAACTTTACCTGTCAGATACCTGCCAACTGTCCTTCATCTTTCGAGGGGCACTATGGCAGAGTACGCTATATGATTAGAGTGGCGATGGAAAGACCCTGGAAATTCGATCAGTTCTATGTGCGATGCGTTACTGTGCTTAAATTTATGGATTGCAACATGGGCAATCCACTATTAAAGGTAAGTTAATAAAGTCATTGATAAAAAGTCTTTCTTTTCAAAAGAAATAGTTTGATGCTGTACTTCTTAATTAATTTTAAGAATCTTATACTGTTTGCAAAATAGATATAATTTTCATTATTTTTTTTAGCTAGCAGCTCAAGTGGAATCACAAAAGACCTACTGCTGTTGGCCCTGTACATCAGCGCCACTGCAGCTGCAAATGTCGGTTCCGGAAACTGGATATGTTTGTGGCCAGACAATACCAGTCAGCCTCCTCGTTACCAACGATAGTCACATAAGGATCGAGATGCTGCAGGTCAGTCTGGCCATGGTGATTACCTACTACGCAGAGCATTTATCAGAAATAGATTCTCAAAGGGAGCGACTTGTTGTGACCAAGCTGATGGGTGATCCTGTGTCACAATACTGCAAGAAACAGTTCACCTACATGCTGAGGGTGCCGGCCACGGCGCCCACTTGTGCTAACATGTGTAAGATTATAAAGATTAACTACCAGTTGGAGGTAGAGGCAAAGGTCAAAGGCTGTCATCGCAACGAAGTGATCAGTATTCCTATCACCATAGGCACTGTGCCGGAGAGCATGTACATTCAACCACGTGCAATGGAGTTGCAAAAACCGCAAACACTGGATGCTAAGGCTTTGGGTGACTCTGCAGCCGCGGCAGATAATCCACCACCCTTTGATTCTAGTATGCCTTGGACTATGGATAGCAGTATCCGTAAGTACTTTCCCACAATGAAACAGTTCGCTGTACATAACCACATTTGTCTCTGCAGAACCACCCAATTATGAGGAGGCTGTCTATATGCGTAATAATATCGATTCAGTTAATGCAATGCAGCCGACTGCACCACCAAATACGCTGAGTTTGAACGAGAACGGGTTTGCACCACTCTATCCCATATTTGATATACCAAGTCCAACGGCACCTGTGGCTATTACAGAAACTGATGGAGCTCCAACTGCTGATGCGAATGCAAACAAAGGAACTTGGCTGTGAACGATTGAAGAAAGACGCTATTAAAACAGTACATAAAAATAATCTAGTCTTTATTAAAATATATATATATATATATATATATATATTATTCTTGCCTTGTATTTTTATCTGGTTTCTCAAATCCACTTCCTCAAACCTTCGCCGTCTTGTCTGATTGCTTCTAGACTTCATAAAAGGTAGCATTACATAGACCACTGTCAAGGTCTGCGTTCTTGCGATAAGTTAAAATATATTTTGGTTAGCAAAACTTACAAATTCAAATTCCGATTCCATTTTGTACTACTTACAGTCAATAAAGCTTTCCGGCCTTATCACTTATCAAACTCAACTCGCTCAACAGAAAAGTTTGCCATTCCGAGGCAGAACCGTCCGAGTGTGTTCCCAACTCGCATTTACTAAATTTAGTAGCGATTCGTTGTGCAACACAAATGCAGTGTTTCGGACTCCAACGAGTTGTGTTTTAGTTGAAGATTTTCGAATTGTCCAGTGAAATGGTTGTTACGTGCGATATCAGTTTCGATAATAATCGGCAAGGCACTTTCTTTGCCGGGCAGTTGGTTAGCGGATGTATTGTTCTAAAGTCGGATAAAGTTAAAGAAGTGCAAGGTATACAGAATCCCGAACACATTAAATTATCAGGTGCTAGTTTTACGCATCGGAAACTCAAATGTTTGGCAAATAAAAATGCTATAAATAATTGGAACGATAACGATAACTGATGGACGAAATTAATATATTAATATTCTTTTATGACGACATTGATTAAGATAAGAATTTTATGGTGCGCCAAAGAATGTGAAAAGTTTCTTAAGTAAACGTTGTTTATAAATAATTATGAGGTTTGAAGTCAACTGTGTTTCGGCGATGAATACCTTAAGTGCTCAACTTATCAAATTGTTGTTGATTAATTAACGAATGATAATAAATAATTTGTGTTTTAACATTAGCTAGACAAAGGTTTGCAAAGCGCAACTAATAATTATTATTTCTAACCAAAGTATGTTCCTAAATGCTTATCAGACTAATTAGTAAGTTTGAATTAATAAACAATTATAATCCACTTCAAATGGTCAATACAACACCGGGAAAGAAGCAAAAATTGTGATTCGTATAAACAATTAATTAGTCGATAAATTATAGGAATTATAAATTTGTTTTATTTAAAATGTTTAAAATAATTGTTGAAAAATAACTAAAATCTTATAATATCTTTATAACCCATTATAAGGAACAATTAAGAGTTCACGAATTTAATTATTATATGGAATTTGCTAGTCAGCAAACATTTATAATATTAGCTTAGCACTTGTTTGTTCATAGGGATTACATAAATGAATTTTATCGTCCGCCATACTTATCTCTACAGCTGCGCTAGTTAAGGTCGTGGGATACTCTGTAACCAAATGGAGCGAGAGGCGACTGGCAAACACTAAACTATTCTCCGGTCGGGAGGATTACCTGTCATCGCAGACTTATTTGGTAGGCTCGGAGCGATGTGAGTGTAACTATAGGTTAGCATCTTCGGAAAATATTTTGATATCGCTCTTAATAGCCAATGACAGACACATCATACAAGCGGGTGTACACAACTATAATTTTGCCTGCCAGCTTCCCTATCAGTGTCCTTCATCTTTTGAGGGCCGTTATGGCTGCATACGCTATATAGTCAAGGTCTTGCTGATCCGGCCCTGGAAATATGATCAGGTCTACACGCACGGCATAACAGTACTGAAAATGATGGATCTAAACTTCGAAACACCGCAGCTCAGGGTTTGTATTGAGAGTCACACACAATGAATTTAAAGTAAAACTATTAAACAATTTTTAGATCTGGAAATTATTTTTTAAAATTTAGTGTACAGATTTAATTAAAGTATTTTTTTTTTAGCTAGCCGCTCACAGCGAGAACTATAGGACCTTCTGCTGTGGACCTTGCAAGACGGACCCTCTTAAAATGGAGCTGAATCTGCCCCAGGCCGGCTACGTGCCCGGCCAGCGTATTCCGGTTACTGTCCTGGTAATCAACAATAGCAATGTGGCCGTCTCCGAGCTGCGCTTCTCTATGGTAATGCTGGTGAGGTATTTTAGTGTTACCCCCGAGCATTCTCGTGTGGATCGAATCATTATTGGCCGCGCCAAAGGAGATTCTGTGCTGCGGCGTTGTACGCGTTCCATGACGGTTTATATGGATGTGCCCAGCACTCCGCCGACTTGCCTCAACGTGTGTAATCTGATACAAATTGCCTATCAGGTGGAGGTGGAGGCGTTAATCAAAAGCCTACAGAAGCAGCAGCTGATCACCATGCCTATCACCATAGGCACCTGGCCAATCGGTATTAACTCGGGCTCGGGTGTGGTGCGGCAGCAGCCACCCAGACGCAGTGCTCGCTATGAGCCAGCGGATGAATTGCCCGTGGTGGCGGCGCTACAAAACGAATCAGCGCTCAGCTCTCCAGGTTTGGATATAATTTACATATTTCTCATTTACTTATCAAGCTCTTTTTGAATTCTTAGCATTTGTACCCAATTTTGAGGAATCAAAGCATACGCTTCGCGGCAATATCAACGAAGAAGAGATTCACGCCTTCGGTGTTAACGAATTTTCACCCTTATATCCAGTTTACAGTATTCCCGATGCAGCGCCTGTGCTTTCAAACAACAGTCCGAATATCGGTGTCGACAACCAAAGCTTTGAAAAGTAAGCTTTTGTGCTTTTACGGGTTGGTGGTAAAGCTCTCGATTTGTTATGAAAGTTCAATAACTATTGTTGAAATATATTTAAAAAACAGCTTTGAAAAGTAAGCTTTTGTGCTTTTGAGGTTGTTGGTAAAGCTCACGATTTGTTATGAATGTAAAATAATTATTGTTGAAATATGTTTGCGCCTTTATTGCAGAGAAGTTGTGCTCTGTACAGTTGGAAAAACAAAAACTGTCAATTTATGACAGTTTTAATAGAAAAGGTTGAAACCCGTACTTGGTATATAATACTTTGTTTAGGGGTTGCAAATGGGAACACTTTCATCTGGTATATAAATACCAAGGAATTTTAGTACATGAAAAGTATGCGAATGTTATACAGGCCAGTGTTGTTAATGGTGGAAATATATAACATTTTAATTATGAGCTGTTGTGTTATACATATGACAATATTCCAGTTCTTGTCTGACAGCTGTGGTTGTAAAATTGAGTTTTGCGAATATGAAGAAAGTGTGCGCAAATTGTGTATCTGAGATACTTTTTATAACAAATCAAGAAATATATAACAGCCTAAAATAAAACGATTTTAATTTGTGCGAAATAGATTGTGTCATATCAAATATTATTTTGGTTATAGTCTTGATGAAAATGTTTGAAAACTGTACAAAGCAAATGTATACAAGTTTTCATATAACAGTGCAAATAGGGGTTTAAATTGTGCGAATTTATAATACATTTCTGAGTTTAACAGATGTATAACTCTAAGTTATATTATATTATTATTATAGTTATAAGTTATATTATACGCGCATTTAGTTTTTGAAGTAAGCCAAGCAGTGTAAATTTATTCGTCACTAGTCCCAAAAATAGCTGCTGAGTCAATAAAATGGATTCCACAAATTTTGCACTGCTTTAAGCAAATTTAACAGTTTGAGTTTCTAACACCCTGTTAACTCCTTAGACCCTCACTGTGTCTCTTGAACCTTAATGCTCCATAATATATATATACCCAAAATATTCAAGGGATATATGCAAAGATCCACAAGGAAACAGAATACTGTGTGGGCAGCAGAATATAGAAAACAACTGTAAAGCTGATGAGCTAGCTGGGAAAGACACTCATTTCCTCTCCCTCACAGAGTAAGTTTAAAATCTAAGAATAAGTCAGATGCAGGTCAATTGACAAATGGCAGAATGTCAAAAACAGTCGTATAGCACACCAACCTGGCGCAAATCGCTCAAACTGCCCCACAGTAATTCAGTCGCCTCTTAAAGATTTCCGAGGAAGATGCAGAGAAGAAAAGGAAGAAGAATCTCCGGAACTTCTTTTTGGTTTTTGCCCTGCACTTGCCAGCAAAAGACGCGTTGTCCTTGAAAGTCACTATTTAACAAGTCTATCACAGTTAGAGAATATAAGATCTACCAGAATTGTGAAATTTATAAATGCAATTGACTGGATGGCCTCACGTCTAACCAATCCAACACTGGCTTGCATTTGACTATGAGCGAGTTACTTGTGAATTTAGTCCTAATCTGACACATATACATGGAGCAACATAAAACTCTCGGGTAAGTCCCAGCCACGTACTAACAAGCTAACGTGAGGAGCCGAACACAGCCCAACATTCATAAGCCAAATACTAGCGTGCAACATGTTTAGTTTTGATTGCCACCTCAACTAGGGCCAGGATTTATACTCAGTTGGGACGCGGTTTTATTGTCTCTCAAATTTGGTTGTTGTTTTTGGTGTGTGTGTGTGTATGTGTGTGTTGTGGTCAGTGGCAGCCGCAACGCTTCTCTGTGGCATGGTAATGCTACAAACTGAAATTCAAATATTAAATGTTGTAGCTAAGTTGTACACATTTTGGGAAAGTTATAATCAGCTTGCAGAGATTAGAGCGGCATCCATTTAAATGACAGTTTGTTGCTAAAATGGAATCAAAGTTGAATTAATTAATTTTACTAAACAGCTAACAGTATGCACCGATTAGGTAAGTAATTTTCGAGCGGATCTAAGCTAAACAAGTTATATAATAATATTAGAAAATGTTTAATAATCATTTAATCTACTTTCAAACTCGTTGCAGGGTATATTAATGCTGAGAGCGAGTTTAAACATTTAAGAATCAAGTGCTACGAAATTGTAGTCAGGCATTTACAAATTTACTAACGGTCTACTACACTGCAAACAATTACAGACTCGCTGCAGACAAGTGCACCACAATACAATCCCGGCTTGGAATCCGAACCCTAAACAATATTTGGCTGGTCGGAAATTCTACAGAGCTGGGCGTGTAAATGGCCAACATGAGGAGGTAATTGGCATTCCGAATTGGCGTTTTGGGTTGCCGTTTACATGTAGTGGCCCTCAACACAAACTTGGTTGATATGTGGCCCGTTGCGAGTTTCATCTTAAACAAAGGCGTCTTTTTGAGAGTCTTTCAGTGGAGGAAGTGAATGTGGTTTCTGTCGCACTTGAAATTTGTATACTTCATCAATAACACGAACAGCTTAGCTAGATCTCTATAAATATTTGTTGAACCACGAATAATCTTGTGTGGCTTAATATATAATTCAATTTATATTTATGTGATTTCATTACGAGATTTATTTCTTTCTCTCTGAAGTGCTTGCGATTGATTAGCATACTTAAATTGCTTTTACTTTTTACTGATTTTAGATACACACTCAAACCTTGTAAAAAGTAACCTCCTATGTCCTTAATAAATATGTTCTGCTTGACATATCACAACTGCAACAACAACAACAGCAACAACAACATGACTACAACAACTACAACTGTGGGAAAGTGTTTTACATATTCGATTTGTTACTGAATCGCAGCTTTGTCCTTGTTTATCCATCTACTTTGCACCTTTGCGTGGCAAAGCGCGCTACAATTTTTTTTACGCTGCCCAAAATTCAAACGTTTACACGGCGGTTGAAGTGTGTGTGTGTGTGTTGTTGCGTGTGTATGAGTTTTTGTGTATGTCTCTTAGAGCAGCGGCTTTCACGCGTTTTACTTTGGTGGTTGAATCGTGGCCGAGTCCTTGTTGTTGCTATTTGCACATTGTGTTTGTGGTTAGAGCGTGTGTGGCAACAATCAGAAGTGAATTTCGTGCCACAAGCGTTTCCTTGTGGCTGTGCACTGTGTGTGTGTGTGTGTTTTTGAGTGTGTGTGCTTGTGTGTGTATCAAGCAATAAAGATGAGTGGGTACTTGATGTTTGTGCAGTTGTTTTGATTTGCAAAGACCTTGACGTGTCTACAAGCCGAAGCAATTATCGATAAGAGTTTCCAATATTTTCATTGCCTTTTACTAATCAAATCGAATAACAAAGAATACTCAATTGGAGACGTCTCACTAAATCACTCGCCACACTGAAGTCTCATTAATTTGAAATGATAGTTGAACGAAAACATCAACCTTAATCTACTTATGAACACAGCTCTAAACACCCGCTAAAAACTGTTGCTAACTGATTTGCAAATGAAAAAAAAAATTGTATTTTCTAACTTTTATAATGGCAAAAAGTTGTCACGCTTTCGCATCTGCTAACTTTATTGTCACCTCAGCAAGGGGAGACCATGTTCTAGTCGAGGGATCTTGGCTATTAGATACCCTATGCCCAGATTCGAAGCTTCCAAAACATTATTATAGTGGAGCGTGCTCGCCTAATATAATAACATAATTTAATATATATAATATAATATAATATATAATTTCTTCTCTTAGTTTATAAATATGAATAAATCTTCATATTCTTTTCATTTTGACATTTTTAAATTTTTTTGCATATATTCTGTTTTGAACATTGATCAAAATAGTTGGGAGCTATGCAAAATTGATTTGATACAGGAACGAAAATAACGTCGATTCATCATTCAATGACATTAATAAATTAATTATATATTTTACAAATTAAATAAATAATATCAAAAACTGGGTTGCTGCACATCAGTTTGCTGAGATCACAAATGTAAACAGACATATTTGATTTATGCTTACTATTTATGCCTGTTACATTTCTCAGGACAAATTTCGTACTTCCTGTTTTTGCTTTAAAGGGTATGCAAACAACAAAAATGTGTACAAGGATAAATTGCAGCTGGCAAGGGTTAAGCCAAGTGGCACAAAACAAAAGTTTTACATCAACAACAAACAAAGCTGCTCACATGTGGAAACTGTAAGCTACTTTACAGGGCCGCAAATGCCGGCAGTATGGGGACCGAAAGATAAGCTGCACAATATATATATATATATATATATATATATTCAACAAAATGGTGCAACGCCGCTGGGGTTGATGACGGAAACGCGGGGATAGCTTTATGCAATTAGGTTGGGGCCCCAGCAGTGCAGAGGCCCATGTTGCACATGGATAGCTGAAAAGTTTTGACAGCCAGTCGAAGACAAAGTTTATGGCAGATACAAAATCAATGCAGGTGCAGTTGCAGGTGCAGGTGGTATCCAATCCTAAACCTTCACCCATGCTGATTGGTGCCACATTGTGCCGCAATGTCAGCGCTCACCGCCCCAACGAGTTATTCACTAAAATTCATAAATCAAAGTGGCGCTGGATGCGCGTGCATTGATTCAAAAAACATGAGGGGCGAGGGGAGCAGGGATTCAACTTCTACACACGCCATAGTAATTGCCTTATGCTGTGAAGCGTGACGCGGTCAACACCGAAACGTGAGCAAGCCATTTTGATTATTACACACTCCAACCACACAAAACAGCTCCCCCCCCCATCCACGCTTGAACATCGACATCCCCATATATGTTGGCCAACATGAAAAATTTGAAAAGTTTTATGATATTTTAGTTATTTGATGCGTTTGTTCGCTGCAGTTTGTTCACTGCCCTACAGGCCTCAAAAGCATACTCCATGAAATATGTTGCTTACAGTGCATTAATTTTGTAAATGGAAAACACTGAAATCAGGATAACGGTGAAGCTAACATCCTTTTATAAGGTGTACCTTCTTTCAAAGTGACGTTTGATTTTGTATTAGTAAAGAACACGACATCTGCAACTTTATAAAGAGCATATATTCTTTTGACGGTATTACTAGACATTTTACCAATATAACAGCACTAATGTTATGAAAAATGGGCAGCTAGGAAAATATATATTTTACACAGAAATTTATATTTTATAGATAAATTCTGTTTACAATAATTTGTGTTCATTGGCGTGCCAATTGTGCATTTTCCTTTAATTCTATTCAAGGATATGTGAATTACCGATTTATGTAATCTTTGTAAAATATGTTAAAAATGATTTCATAATAAATATAAAATTAGTTTAAACAAATTACTCGCTTTTTATTCTGTATTAATTGCTTGTGATCTTTAATTCTAGGAAAATGCTATATAATAAATTTAAAATAATTTGTTCCCAAATTTACCACATTTTTACCACTTCAATAAATAAAAATAGATAAACAAAATGTTGTGCATTTCAATAAACTATTTCATCTGCAATTGCAGCCAACTGTTTTTACATGTAAAATTAGTTTATGATGGCATGCAAAAATACAAAATTTTCAAAGCTATTCATGTGTATTCACACACAAATGCAAACACTCTCTGATTTGAACACTTGAAAATGACACACATTGGTGCTGATAAAGCAAATTAAAAAGTCAACAAAACCTGAGGTCAGCATAAAAATAAAAAACCTGAAATATGACAAACACTGCAATACTAATAAATTATACAGCTGGCGGGTATAAAATCGTTTTTATAAGGTAAAGAAATTTGCAATTCTTTAGCAAAACAATCACAATATATAAAATGCAGCACACACACACAAGCACACACCATCATTGCATAGACTATGTGGCAAAGTTAATAAGCAGTTTCTTTGAGGACTTGCGCCACAGGCTATGTGCCCCGCCCCGCGCCACACCCCAAATGTATGTATTATTTTTCATGACAGATTTATGGCACAAAGAGATACAAAAAACACAAAACGCAAAAAAATATAAAAACCACAGACGATGTGCTGAGAGTGATGATATCAGGCAGGTGGCGAAAGTTTATTGCCCATAAGAGTATAGCACAATGGCATCCTCTGAGCCGGGCTTGCAAAGCAAAAAAAAAATAAAGGGGAAAATAAAATAAGAGCTGTGGGAACAATTTGCGAAGCTGTCGCTCTAATTAATGGAAGACTTTTCCATAGCAAAGAAACACAAAGAAAATTTAGCTAATTAAAAAAAACTGCAATAGTAAGAACAACTAGAGCAACTGTAGCTGAACCTTAACTTTACCGACTGGCAAGAAAATGCGCTTAGATGTAAATATATATATCTATATATATATATATATATGTACTCTATGTAGAGATATTTGTGCGGCTTGGCCGTTTCTTGTGATTATTTCTGAGAATATAGGTTCACGCTGCAGTTTCCGCGGTTGAAATACAAATTGCTAGCGGGCTGCAAGTAATTGTCGCTGCTTCGTTACTCTGGATTTGGATTTTTATTTTGGACTTGGCTTTGGCTTTGGCTTTGGCGCTGCTCAACATCATTAAATGTATATAATGGAATTGCTGTGATTTGTTTCGCCAGCTGAAGATTTATTATATCACCCGGCATTTTCCAGCCGAAAAAATCGGCTTTATGTTACGCTTGCCTGATGACTGAGTGCAGCCAGACGAAAATGAGGGCGACAGGACGAGTGGGCCAAACTGGGGATTGCTCCTTTTTACCCATAAACATTACAATGACAATCAAAGTCGCTTACACAAAGACATTTGTGAGAATTTATTGCTACGAATGCGGCAACAGCAAAACTTTACGCATTTAATTTGTGCAAAATTTGCTTATGACTTCAAATGCAATTAATTTGACGAATACTTTGATATCTGAAAGAAGTTCTCATTTACTCTTTCGACTTAAATTCGATTGGCTGCATATGACTTATAAATATTCATTGATATTATAATAATGGATATTAAATTTTTATATATCTGGTAAAATCTTTTCTATCAGAACAAATCATTGAAGTCTTGCTTGAAATTCCTGCGAAAATTCTTTTCGAAATGCCACTCGCAAATTGTGTTGTCATGTAGAAGTGTGTTTTCATAACACACAAACAATTGGCAATCCAGCTAACGTTGTTTTTCTCAAGTTTTGATTTCCAGTCACTTTCATTATTTTCATGTCATGTGATGCCTCTGCAAAAGTTTGCTTTCACATATGCTTGAAATAGTAGCAGGACTTCATTTTATTAAAATATGTCAGTTCGGACTTGAGTAATGGCTGCAATAGTTAAAATTAATTGCTTGTAAGACTTTTAAGACTACAAAGTCCTTGCCATGTTTGCTTCTTGATCCATCCTGCTATCGCCTGGAGCACTCCTCATGCCTTCAAAGGTAAGCTGTAGTTTTCAAATAAATTAAATGTTGACCATGACAAAAGCTGTCACAGAATTCGTTAAGTTTCCGGTCAAGTTGTGCAGATTGGTGATATAATATCTCTCCCTATGTCATAGGAATGCTATTTGTGTCAGTCGCCTAAGCAAAATGATATATTTATTATTTTGTGCAGTATATTGTCTAATGTACTCGAAGTAATTAAGAAGCTGTGAATTCAGAATCCAAATTTTTCCAAGATGTAGGAAGGAAATAACCATTGGCTGATAAAGTAGTTTAATTTAATTTAATTTAATTAACCAAAAGCAATTAACATAAAAAACTGTAAAAAAAAACTTTATTACTGATTGGTTTATATATATTTATATGTATATTTATGTATATACAGTAAAAATCTGTTTTTACATAATCATAATCCCCAGCATATTGTTAATTTCTCTTAGCGCTGTCAATTTAAATTTTAAGCCTAAAAGCATGTTTTATGCTTGTTATTTAAATTATCTGACATTTAAAAGAGTGGAAAGGATTTTCATTGCATTTTTAATGCATTGAATACCAGCAGGCAATAATACATTTATAATCATTGCATATATTTGCATAATAATTATTAGGCACAGCAAAAAATATATATTAATTATACAGTTTAGTGTTTAAGTGCTCAAATTAAATCTATTTAAGTGAATAAATATCGATTTGTGTGTCACCAAGTTTGTTGTTAGCCGTAATCAGGGAATCTCTAAAACTGCTGCCTATCAGCAACTAAATTAATGGTCAAACATAATTGCTTGGCTCCGCAAATTAGCCACATTTAGTGGTTTTGACGGAATACGCATTAAGGCTTGAGGGTGTTTAGTTGACTGCACTTAATAGTTGCTACGTGCCGGAATCTATAATTGATATTTGCCAAACACGTATAATTGAATGAATATGTAGATAATGTCGTTGTTGCATCACTATAATTGGCACCTGGGGTTTGTTAAGCTAAATCTAATTAATCCAGTTTGCAGTGTTTATATAGTAAGTGTATAAATTGGGGGTTTCTGCACTGCGACCTATTAAATCTATTGATCTGAGCTTATAGTTTCTCCATCAATCCCAGCTCCTGCACGAATGCCAGAATCTTTGTTGGGTTGAAGTTTTCTATGGCACTGAAACATGAATAACATGAATCCCTAGGATTTCTGGATAAGGCGACACATTCAAATGGGGATCATCCTCGACTTCACAAAACCTACTCTGATTGTTACTATAAATATCCAGTTTGGATAGGTGGTATTTTAGTCTACATTGTCCTGTCAGTAGACTGAAAAGTATCCTTAGCCTAATGCTGCTCATGGATATTACTTGCTTAAATCGTTTAAAGTTTGGATTTAATTTTATAAAGAAGATTGAAAATTATTTTATATTGTAATGGTATCAGTCAAATTTCAAAAACATCTGCATATATATACATAATGTTTGTGGTTCATTTTTAAATTAAATGAGTTGTATGTTATTGAGAGTTAACAATTCACAGTAAGCCAGTAATACAATCGTAAACAAATTCAAAGTTTTTATACTTACAAGCACTTGCAGATTCTCAAGTGTTCTTAATAGTAAACTTTATCGGCACCTACTCTGGCGTTATTTAACGCCTATTTGGTTTTCCCTTTTTGAAAGTATTTGAAATGCTGAGCTTATAAATAGTTTATTGCATTGCCATTAGCCTGGCTGGCACTTACACACACTCACACACACTCACACCTAATTATACCTTCTGCTTGGCTGGCTCATTGACCTAATGCGTGTAATTCATTAGCTGCAATTAGAGTTCAATTCAAGGGGTGGACCTGGTTCAAGGTCTGCTTTGGCGGCACAGCAAATGTTGCCATTGCCATCGAACAGACATGTAGCACTTCATTAATAGGCAGTGGCATCTGTGCTTCCCAAAGCACATCGCATCCTCCACTGGCATCCTTGGAGCAAAATTATAATAATAATGCCGTCGTTTGTTTTCATGGCTCACGTGCTGCGTTGGTGTTGTTAAATGCGACCTTAAGAGGCACAGCATTTGTGGCAATGTTTTTGCAGCACACACAATTGCCTCATGTCCTGTCAGAGTCCATGGAGTCAGCTTTTTATATATATGTAGGTCTGTATACGTATGTGTGCACGGCTTAATTATGGCTCATAATTGTGTTACATCTTGCTTTGGTTGCTTTTTGGTTTATACTTACACGGAAATCAAATGAAACGAAATACGCACAAATATATAATTTGAATTACGCACATATATAATTCATGTTAATCCTTATTCCATTTTCTCATTTATTACAATCACATAATTCGCATTAAATTCAGCAATTTTTTTAAAATTAATTTATTTTATTTACCTTCAAACAGATATATATAAATAAGTAAGTGAGAGATTTTGTAGGAATAATGACACACGGTGAATTTTTGTTAAATCTGTGAATAAATACATTCAAAAAGTAACTTAAATCATTTTTAATTGAACAATAAGAAAATTACATAAATTATTTTTAACTTATTTTTTGAACCGGTTAATGCTCATTGTTATATGTAAGAGGAAGAAGAAGTTCCCCACTCGATGTTTTATTCTGATTATATTTAATACAAAATGAAATTTAGGTCAAAGTAAAATGAAGAAAAAAAATTAACCTGAAGACGAAACACCAAAACAGTTTGAATTCTTTAACTCAAAGCACCAAAAAAAACTGATATACATTCAAAACATCAAGTCCCACCCGGATTTTGAGATGGTGGCAAAGAGAGTATTGAGATTGGGTCATTATTAAATTAAATCCTTTCGCCCCAACAAATCCCAGGCATAATTAATTATTGTAAAAATATTAATCGTTTTCCTTTTCATGAATAATTTTCAATTGACTTCGTTTATTTAGTCAATCATAAGTAAATCAATTGAAAAATAAATTGTAGTCTGGCAGTGTGAAAATAATTATTCAACTATTTTGTTTGTGCTCTTACAGCTGTTTTCCCTTTTTATTGAATCAGGTATTCAAAAGTTTCGCTATTGTTTGTTAACAGGAAGTATGCCATTTGTCAAATTCAATTTTCAACTGGCTTTTATGCTCTGGCAAAAGTGTACAAACAACCTTGTCAGACCTACAAAATCGTAAATTCATATATTAAATTAAACAACATATTTGCTTTTGTGCTGCCGTTTATAAAAAAATGTATTTTTTATTTTTTATGTACAGAATGGTTGAAAGCTATTATTTACCTGCCCATAAATATATGTTCTTGTCGGAATTGCATTTGATTACATTGTCCATGGTCTTGACAATTATTATTTGTATAAAATAAGCAGAATAACAATAAAATATAAACATTAAAAAAACAATAATAATTATTACCAATAAATCAGCTAAAATATGATAGGAAATTGTACTGATTTAACCATAGTTGCAATTATTTTGACAATATGACATATATATATAAAAGTTAAATTGAATTTAAGCGAATGTTAAATAAATCATAGTTAAAGTTTAGTTTTATAGTTCATGTTTAAATAACAGTTCTGCGTATTAAATGCAGAATTAACATGAAAAAGGAACCAACCCGATATGTAAAAAATAAATACAATTTTTTTGCCTTGTCTAAAATATTTATTAAGAGAACAGAGAAAAGAGCAATGTTGTTGAGTATAATAAAGTTGTTTCTAAAATTATTTCCGAAATGAACTACTAAAATTCTCTTTATACATTTTAAATATGATTTTTATTTTTTTTTTGCATAACATAGTGTTAATAATTGTAATTCAATAATCTGTCCTTTACAAATTTTTGAAGATTTCTAGGGCCAAAATTACTAGCGGCAACTGTTTTGGACATAATCTGAAAATTATATATGATCCTTTTACCAGCAAGTTAACTTCCAAGTTTGATTACTCTATTTATATTTGGAATTATGCATTTTATCGATTAACTAGCCCCTAGTCAACGTAGAACTCCAATTATTACACTTTGTCTGATCCGAAACAGATCAGTATATGTTTAAAGTTTCAAGTCACAAAGAAACTAATATACTATGATAGCTTCGGTATTGCAGTATAAAAAGCATATGTCAGAAAAAAATGATCATTATGCAATATATACATATAGATTGGGTTATATATGCATACCATTATTTTATCCATTAGAGTGCACTCAACACATTTCGTGCTAAGTTATTATAACCGCTGGGCAGAAGAAAAAAAAAGATGAGCGAAATATATTGAAAGCACTTGCGATGTTTAAACTCATTTGCACATCGGGCCATGAATATTTGAGCCGAATAATATGCTTCCTTAGGCAGGTGAAACACTTTGTCGGCCAACTGCGCATTTGCAAAGCAAAACATTTGCGGTTTTCACGCTCTTAAAACACAAGCACTTTTTTATTAAATTTTAATACTAAGTATACGTGAATTTTAAGGCATTCTAAAGAGTGCAAATTGGGAAAATGAGGTAAGTGGAGGCATCGTAGTGGTCGTGGTAGGCATCCGCAACTTTCTGCAATAAATTATAATTTCCGCATGCTGGGCTGTGTATTTTTTCATACACCTGGATGGCCGGAGATCCAGCCGCTGGGCAATGGCCAGCCTGGTCATTTCCGGTTTTTATGATGCTTATGGAAAAAGCTGAATAGAAAAAATTCGTTGTTGCTGTTTGCTGCATGGCTGCAAGGTGTGCGCCAATATCCGGCGTGAGTGGACGACATGTACGAGTTTTGCGCCACTTTTAAAACATATTTAAAATGTTTGCCTACTGCGGCTTTTTGTGTGCCTGTACTCAAATGGTGTGCAACAGACATAAACCAGGTGTGACTGGGGCTAAATTGTTATTAATTTCTCGTGAAAAACGCACTGCGACTCTTTAACATTTATTCAACTTATTTACTTAGGTAGTATTTTCCATTAACAGCAGACCAAAAATTTACTTTAATAACGCCAGCGAAGAGTTAACTGAAATAATTTGCATATTTTCTACAATTTTTCAATATTAATGAGAGTTAAATGTTAAATCGAAAGTAATCGAAAGTTCTTGAATCCTTTTAATTAATAGATTAATATTTATAATCATAGTCAACAAATAAACTTTAAAGAAAATTTGCTTTTTTATATATTATTAAGTACAATTCTCAATTTAGCTGTCCAGCACAAGTCAATTTCCTATCAAATAATCCCATTGGGCACTTCAAAGATGTAACGAATGTGTTACATTTTTAATAAACAGTATTCAGTATCATTGCCAGCCAGTTTTGTGAGTATTTTCCTTATTTTTTGTGGCATAAATCTTATCATCTGAATTTATTATGCTCTGTAACAATAACAGTGTGTGTAATAGGGTAAGACTGTGTTCTACAAATGAGTGTATGACACTTGATTTTTAAAACAATTTCGAGCAGAATATTATTTGTTATTAGCATTATATTAAAAAAAAAAAACGTGGTATGGGTGTCCTTTTTTATTATTATTTGTAATTTGCATTATATATGCAAAAGAGGTATAAATGTCCTTTTAAATCTAATGTAAATATAATTAAAAGACTTTATTGACATTAATCAGATCAGATAATCAAGAAAAGAATACTGATTGATAGATATCCTCTGCAAATAAAGTTGTAGACTATTAATAAACTAAACTCTTCTTTTATACTATTAAAATAAATGACTTTCAAAATATTTACACACGTTACAGCATATATTTTAGTCAGTCTCTGTTTCATAACATTCTCCTGCTATTTTTTCTTCCTTCTCATCTTCAACTCTTCTGGTTGTTTGTGTGTATTTGTGAGTTTGTGTCGTGGTTCTTTGGTCGTAACTTTCACTGAGGGCGCAGAGCACTTGAGTTTTGTGGCACTGCAAAATGCATTTTATATGCAATAAAAATACACTTGCCTCTCGGTTTTACAGCTTGCTCGTTTTCTTTCTTTTGCCTGTCGCTTCTTTTAGCGCCGTTTGCTACTATAATATTTTCAACTTATAAAATAAAGGCAAAAGTCAGTGGTTCTGCTATATGCAGTGCAATCTGGCTTGGGGTTTGTATATGTTCTGTAAGGAAATTTAATGAGTTACTTAATGTTGTTGTTCTGAGCTGCTGCTGTTACTGCTGTAGTTAATTTTTTGTGTGTTTACGATTTTAACAAGTTGGTTGTTAAATAAATTTAAATTACATTTCCCTCTTTCCCTTAAGGGAAACTCCGACTCGGTCATTATGATGTTGCCACTTTGTCGGCCAAACAAAAAAAGAGCAATTCATGGTTGCCTGTGGCTATTATGCAGCCAATTTATTTAAACTGCCAAGAAATACTTAATCAATTCAACAGCTTTGGTCCATTTTGTTGCGTAGAGAGCAAAATATTATTTATTCATTTATTATGTATATTAAAAATGGTAAATATACGTACCGCAAATTTTTGATTCACATTAAGCGAATATTTACCACCGATTTTATGACTGATGAGTCGACATTTTGTTTGAGTTTTTTAATTTTGAGAGTGATGGTAATTGATAACACTTTAAGAGTTCAGCGCTTTTCCAGGTTAACTTGAACAATGGCCATCAAAAACTGCGCAAAATCTTACAAATCAAATTTTCTATTACTGATGATTTTTGTTGTTGCTTATAATATTTTATATATTACGCCTGTAAAATTTATTGAGTATTCCAGAACATATTTAGTAATTTTAATTTTTTTTTAATTTTTTGTATTGATTTATTTTATTAAATAGGTCCACAATAAGATAATTAATCTAAGCTAAACATCCTGGTTTTGTACTATATTTAATTGGGATTTCATACAAATTCAGTTGACTGGCATTTATAACACAAAATTTAATTTTAATTTGCCAAATAATCAAACTACTACTTAATGTCCGAATGTAATATATACTTTAGAGTATATTCGCAAATGTTGTTTTTTTTTAGTTTCAAACTATTTTACTAATGCACTGATTACGCTCTTGCGAATATTTAATTCAATTTGACCAGCAATTCAAATATCAATCGCAAATGCAACACACAATCGGTGGCAATAAAAATCGATTAGAATATCGAATTCGCAATTGGAAAATGCATATGCAAAGTAAATAATAAAATTGTACTGCTCTGCGTAATTGGAAGCGGCAAATGATGTGACCTCCGTTTGCATCAGTGGCAACAATCAGCAAATGCCATCGACAAACGAGGTGGATTCCAAATTGCGTTTAAGGCTATGCAAGTGCCACGAGGCGGTAATCAAATGTGCTGCATGCACACACAAGTGGCACATGAAATCGCAACCACAATCACACATACACATTCAATGTGTTCCCAGATTTTGATTATATGAATACCAATAATGAATTTATACATTAGTATTATTTTAGTCATTTATGTTTTAAAATTTGTGTTTATATGTTCCTACATTTTGATAATAAAAAAATTAACTGATAGTCTATATTTTGTTTATTAATCTTTTTAACCTTGATAGCGTATTATCAATTAAATTTTTTTTAAAAATTTAATAATGATTATTTGGCTTGTTTGTACATAAGCAAATTCGAATGAATATCGATTTGTGCAAACTGGGACTGCACTTTGGCAGTGCAAAGCCGAAAATGGCTGCCAAAATCCATTTTGGCATTTTGACGGGCATTTGAATCTGAAAAGCTAACCAAGCGACCAGTTTATTCGGGCCAAAGTCATAAATTGAACAGAAATCGGGATTTTGTTCTCGGAGTGGGCGCCATTTTTTGGGGATGGCTGCAGTGCCACTCTTTGGCTATGCATGTTAAATGAAATTATTTCCGGTTCTTTTTTTTTTATCATATTTCTTCTAACGCACGTGGCGAATGCGCAACATTCGCTCAATCCATCAATCAGCGCGAAGAGACCAAGTCAGAGGCTTAGTTTGTGTTGTGATGTATTCCTTTTCTGGACAGCACAACAAAACAAAACAAATTGACTGAGATTTACGAGTCCGTCTGTCTTTATTTTATGTGTGCCAGTTGACACTGTGGTCTGTGCAACATTTGCAGGCTTGATGAACTCGATGAACCATTTAAATATTTTTCTACTTTTTTTACCAAGAATTTCAATTTCAACAAAAAATTTATATATAGGTAGGTTATGTTATACATTTCAAAATAATGACTTTATAAAACAAAAAAATGTGTATATTAAATGCGAGAGATGAGTAAATAAAGCTTGTACTCTTGGCCTAAGCCAAAAATTGTGAAAACTAAGGCGACTTGTGTCATTATTAGCTACAAGTTGGATTAATAAGTTATGAGCTATATTCTTAAATATATACATTACTTTTTTATCAATCATGCAAGAAGCACTGGAAAGTTTTAGCTTCGATTTACTAATAACCATCAAAAAATACTTACGGTGTTTTGCTTCCACTTAGATATACTATAAATATATTTACATATAATGTGTATTCCCTACAGAAGCCACTTATCTAAACGTATTTGCCAAACTTTGCTTGGCTAATACTCCACTGTAAGCCATGTGGATTACTGGAGGCAGGCTCGTTAAGGCCGGTGGCTATTTTAAATGTTGCAAACACAACTCAATTACGCTACATTGGACTCGAAGCCCCACACTATTCATCTAACTGCGTAAACACCCACTTCCCCCTTAGGGGAACCTACCTAATCCACTAGAGGCAGACAGACAAATTTACACATGGTTGGGGCTGAAAACGTTTTCGGGCCAATTGACGGCAGTCATGGTTCGCAGGTGTAAATGTATTTTAGCCGTCTGCAATTTCGTTTATCTGTGCGGCTGTGACGTGTGTGTGTGTGCGAGTGTGTGTGTTAATTACATTTGGATAAAGTTGCCCAAAATTGAATTACAAGTTTTTGCAAGCATTTAGGCAAAGTATTTTAAAATATATTTATTTTTTGTATATTTTGTATATGTTTGTGCAGCTTCCTTCTTTCGTTGTTGATGCCACTTTGGCCACACATGTCCGGGGCTGAAACCAAAACTGAAAACTTTTCAGCACGCAGCCGAGAGTTTTGGCAACAGTTGTTCCAAGTTTCTCTTAAGTGATAATTAAAGCGATTCAGCGCATCTGTATTTTATATAAAGTCTATTCTCGATTTTTGTAAACATATAATATTTGATTTATGAAAATGTGCTTAGCGACTTGGCAAAAATTGATTATCATTTTAAGCTGAATTCACTCGTTAACTTCGAATGCAATGGTCACTTAGTAATTACACAAAAAACTTTTAATTAGAAATTGGTTTACAAAATTAATTGAACCAAAGAAAAAACATTATTATTATTAATTCAAAATAATTCATATATTTATATATCGGATATATTCGAACTCATAAATTTAGTAGTTAAATAGTTATGGTTTTCAAATGTTATTAAACTTCAATCAACATTATTATTTTGATTTATTTGATTTTCCCTTAAATCTGCCATCTTTGTTTCGTTGACTTATTTCCATTATTTGTCAATTCCTTTTTGTATTTTTTAGTACGATTTGCTTAGTGGCGTAATTTTTATAATTAACAAAAAATTCAAAGTCGACTGTCGACTCAGGTAACAGTTGAAATTGCAACGCAGTGCACTTTAAGGGTTGCCGGCGCCAATCAATGCTTAACTGAAAATCCAATGCCTTGCCCTCCTTCCCCCCTACACCTAGCACACAGCTCGCTGTGCTTCGGACCAGTTGGCACTGAATGTTGCAGCTTCTTTTACCTCATTTGGCTGCACTTCGTACAGGCCTCATTAACCTTTTCGTTCAGTCCATCCATTGTCTAATTTTGTAGAGCCAGTGCCCGTGGCTGCCACGCCCACCCATTATGCAGCGCTAACAAACCATTTAATCGGGACAGTGCAGGACGAGATGATGACTGCCGCGCACCGCGCTCCCTTGCTCGCCAAGTGTGAATAATAGAAATTCATTGCCAAATTGCGTAGAAAATCGCTGTGAAGACTTGCAAGAATTTGCTGCCGCTGCCGGCAAACTTGGCAGCGTTTTGGCAAAGTTACTTTTCGAGGCACCGTTTTAATTACCACAAATGGCGGCAGTAAGCGCATTACGTATACGCCACGCTGCAGCTGCCGATAAAATCGCATTTAATGCAAGTTAATTAAAATGCGTCGACTCTCTCTCTCATTCTCACTCTCGCTCTCTTTCGCTCTTTAATTAGAAGTTATTTTTACAATAGGTGTACTTCGTTAACTTAAATAGAGTTGCCCGTTAAGGTCGAATTGTGCCCTCGATCCAGTCAACATAGTTCGAAACACGGGTATAAACCCCTGGCCAACCCTCCAGTCCGCAACGATTGCCAAAGGATACAACGCCCTCTAGATACCAAGCATTTTTGAAACGCATCAGCGGTCCACCGGAGTCTCCATCGCAGCTATCACGGGAGAATTCCCCGCCAGCGCACAACTGAGAAGCGATCACATCAATGCCCCTCGTGGCGAATTTCTCCACACAGTAATTGGTATCTGCGACAGGCACATTCAGACGCTGCTTAATGTTGCTTTGCCTTGCTGCAAATGGAAATAGCAGGATATGGTTCATATAATTATAAAATATAGAATTAATGATTTCTAACAAAGCTATATTATTTATTATTAATAGTTATGATCCTATTTTTGTAAAATAATTTATTTCATAATTTTCTTTGATATTCTGTATTCTGTAAATTCCTTTAAGCATTGGAGATGGTATATTTATTTTTTTCTTTCTAAGTTGTAGTACATTAAAGTACCGTTTTAATCATATTAGTGAAAAACTAGATTTTTTACATATTTAAATAGTATATATTACGAAAATAAAATATATGCATATTATTGCCCAAAAGACAATTGCATCAAAGTAGGATAGTCAAAAATATATTCAAATATTGATCTCATTTCTGCCGTATGCATTTTCTGATTGTAATCGATGCGAGCTTCAAAATATTTTGTACGTATTCTGCAGATACCCGTTATTTACGATTGTGCGTACGTAAGTATGTATGTGTATGTGTGTGTATGTATATACACGTGTTTCTAGCCAGCCAATTAGGGATCAGTTCGGGCTATATTTTTACTCTTGCCTGTGCTTGCAAATAAGAAATGACTTAGGCTGCTCATGTCTGGACTATTTAAACGGAAATTAGCCAATAAAATTCGAATATATTTAACAACTGCATTTAGGTGTATCATATCAGGTCGTATCGACTACAGCATTCTTACCTGCAAATTGTGTTGCGTGTATAAGCCAAAAGTAACAAAAAACAAAACTTACTCATTAGAGTTCTTCCCCAGCCACTGACAACGAGGGTCTCCATGTCGGTAATGGCTGAACGGACGCTGGCCAGAGGCAGGCAGACGGGTTGGATGTACTCGTCGAGGGTGACAGGTGCATTCAGGCGTATGAGAGCGATGTCATTATGCTTATTCTTACTATTTGGATCGTATTGTGGGTGAGCCACAACCTCTTCTACACCAAACTCGAGAATGGGCCGATTACAAACAGAATTTACACAATCCACATCAGTGCTGATATCGTACTCGCCCAGGCGCACTTTGGTGCTAAGAACATAGAATTAGTATAATGCATTGGAAGGAACTTTAATTACTTACAGTCTCCCCACTTCGCTCAGAATTGCACCAGTGACGCAATGGGCCGCAGTTATTACATAGCGATTATTAATCAAGCTGCCACCACAATTCAATAACTGTTTGCCATCCCCTGAAAGCGTATAAAGCCTATTAATAATTATTGATATGTGATATATGTAAATGTACTTACTACTTCTATATTCCAAGAGAACCATCCATACAAAATCATCCAGCGCTGTGTTGTTGCCATTGTAAATCCGATCAGCAAATGAGTTTGGGCCACAAGCAGGCGCATGAGGCAACAAGTTGCCACCGTTATTATTTGTGTTGGTTTGGGGTGTTCTTGTTCCAGTTGGTGTCGTATCAGTTGGCCGAATTGTTGTTGTTGTTGTTGTTGTTGTTGTCTCTTCAGCTGGCATTTTTACTGTTGTGAGTTGGATATTCGCGAAGTTTGTGTCTCGAGTACAGCAAACGTGAGGCAGTCGACCAAATCCATTATTGCATTGCGAATTCTGTAGAAATCGGCGTTCATCATTGCTAAGGCGCGTCTTCTCGACAACTCGAAGCAGACTGGCGCAGTCATAGATGGATATACAGTAGCCCACACTTTGATTGGGATTGCGGCAAGCTGAAATTAAAATACAATCCAATCAATATTATTTACTCAAACTGAACTAATATAAGGACATACAACATTTACGATTGTTGGTTTTTTCAATATCCTAATTTTTATTAAAAATATTTTAGATCTGCTTTCAACTATTTTGAACAACTCTCGCTTAGGTAATTTGTTGAGAAATATTTATTAATTTATACATGGCTCATGACAATTATTATATACGTGAATTCCAGCGATTAACTTAATAGCTGTTCAAAATGATAATTTTCATATTTCATGGAGAACAATTTAATTAAAATAAATGTTCGTTATATTTATTTGAATGATTACGAGCTGTGTTCAAATAAATAAATTTATTGTACACAACAATTATTACTCTGCGAATGTTATCAGTAAAACATATTTGGTTTTAAAAATTTGCATTTCTACGCATGAAACTGTTCAAGATAACCAAAAACAAATAATTAATTCAGTTCAATGAAATTATAAATGATGTTAATCACAACAGCGATTCAATTAGTTAGTCATTGCTCTCGAAAGTAGAATAACCTCTATATTATTTATAGACAACGGAACCAACGACGATTGAGGCAGATTCATATAATCGAATGATACACTGAGAACCCGTTCATTGAGTTTGTTTCTGTTTTATGTTACTAACTTTGTTGTGCGTCAACTGAGCTGTGCAATACACACGCAGAAAAAAAAAGAAATCCCAGTGAATTTACAATTGATATCATGCTGGGAAATACACAATTGTACTTGTTTCGTAACCAGTCAAAATATATATTTTTTTTGTGTGCCGCACACGCGATTTTGATACCTTGACGCTGGCACTGATCGAGTCAAACTATTTACGTGACAGCTGCGACGCATCTAAATATAATGTGAGAGCACATTAAGACAACCAATCAGATTACGAACACCGATTACCTGTTCGCAAAGAGGCGCTCAAGCTTCTCAGTTAACGCGAGAGAAAACCGGCTCCATTATCAGTCTGCAGCTCAGATTGAGAGCAGCCCAAGTCAGAGCAAGAGCAAGAGCTACAATCGGAGTTCGTATAAAATTGAGAGTAGCAGCAAGACTTGGCGAAAGCTCTTCATAAACGCAACCAATGCACTCAACAAATACATGTATGAAAACCAAAATGCATTTAATAACTGTTGATTGTACTCTGATATTAAATAGGTAATAGAGTTTATTGGATTTCAAACCTGAAATATGTTCAACAAAATGTTTTCCACTAGTTTCAGATTAATCCTTAGCTCAAGTATAAATAAAATGTGTCAGCAGAGTAGGCTATCAGGTAACACTTACACTGTTTTTTTTTAACACAACAAGACGGTCAACACCGAAAACAAAAACATATAAAACCAACTAAAATATATATTAAACACAATTGCAATTTAATACCACAATGGAAAGGGAAACATTAAAACGTGACTCGGCATATGTAAAGTCCATGTCAAAACTGTACGATGGGCAGAGCCGTGCATCGCACCGTCAAACAAACATTCGGGTGCCAAATACTGATAGAAGCGGTTCATTGTTCCGATTCACGAATCGCTGTGGCGAGATTGCAGGACGACCTGATTACCGGCGGGAAACGTTCATAGCAACGTCGGCGAGTGAACTCAAGTTCAAGCCCACTGATGTCACAGATATCAGGAGTCGTGAACCCAGCTTTACGAAATTCGCGATACCCTAGTAAGTGCTGAATATGGTAGACATAAGTCTCGACTAATATTGCACAATTTAAGTCAAATGATATGCGCAAATCGGTATTCGGCATGTAAAAGGGCTTACGAGGCACAGCTCCGGCATGAGATCAACCAATGTATTGAATATCAGAGTACAGCAGCCGATGCCTGTTATTTTGTGCGGTGAGTCACAGCTCAGTCAATATTCGTACTTTTCCAATTATTCCTGAATTTAATTTAGCTGCATGTCAATTACGACATTGTGGCCGCCATTACATAACACGTCTGAGATGAAGAATACGAGCAAACATTTCTTTCAGCTCACCGAAAAGGAAAAAATGCATCTCAAATATATTATGGACACCAATATCACATGAATTATACATATGTTTTTTAAAATATACATTTAAAAATAGAGAACTGGCAATAAAAAACTGTTCAAAGCAAAACAAAAATTGTTCTTTAAATATCAGTAAAATAACAATAATTCGGAAATCGAGGTGAAGAAGCAGAAGCATTCCGATCTACCATTCGCTGTGTGCTTTTAGTGGTCCGTCACACAAAAATTCCCAAAATATTTACCTTATTTTTATATGGGAATTTTGTGATATTTTAGTAATACATTTTTTACATACTAAAACCATTGATGTGGGGTTTTATTTCAATGGCAATAAAAGCCACAATTTTAATGATTGAATCATCTATATGTATATGCATATTATTGATCAATAGCCAATTGCATCAAGATCGGATAAGAAACACACAAGTTATGGTCAAAAATATTGATGGGAATTCCCAATGTATTTGAATTAACGATTTCTTAAAATCACAACAAACAAATTAATAGTCGTCTCAGTAAATTCTTCATGTACATGGGTAATACCAGAAAACATAAGTCATTTTGTGTGATAACGAAGATATCAATACAATAGTATTATATTATATAAGATATTTAGATTGATGAAACTCTCAAAAGAAATTTGAATCTTTTTTGTAATTTTGTATGTTATTTTCTTTTAAAATAGTGAAGAAACAAGAATTATTGTGAAACATATTCAAACTAAACTTAATTGTGGGTTTCTAAATCTGTGAGAAATGCTCTTCAATTATATAAAAGGCGTCTGTGGTGAAGCGTAGCATGCAGCATATGGCACACAAATATCTTATCTTTTCGACCCCCTCTGAGGGGTAAAATGAACGGAAACAGGTATCAGAAACGAACTGCACAAAAACTAAAAGTTTTTCTTAGTTGCTTTCACTTTGGGATGCATTTGTATTAAGCCTGTTGGCATCGAACCGAAACGAGGCGAATCGGATCAGTTGGCAGCCAACTGCTGAGTCCTCCAGCTCCCACTCAAACTGCTGCATGCCCCTTCTATTCCCCATGCCCCTTTCCCCTTACCCATACCAAATCATTTTTGTTGTCGCTCTCAGCCTGCACTTTGTCTGGCAATCCCTTTAGAAATTGACGAGTAACTCGGCTGTTATGTTTCTATACACTGGCACCACTTCAAATCGAGCATATTATTTGAACAATTATGGAATATATCTTGCAAAGATGATTTGAAATACTAGGGATTTTTAATTTATAGTCAACTGACAGAGCATCGCTGAGCAGAGAGAGATTTAAACTCGAGCACTGCTTTTTTTGCTGCCCACTTATAATTCCGTGTCCGGCTTGGAGTGCCTCACGGCAGGCAGGTGGCACCATACTTGAGCTAAGTTGCAAGTATTTCAACGTTACGCTTTTGCAGGACTCTCGACTAACACTTAGTTGCTTAGTTGTGTTGTTTAGGTTGCTTGTGTTGTGGCTGTCACTTGAACCATTGACATTTTTACCAAGTTTGCATCCTTTGAGGCGGCCAACTGACGCCGCTATTGTCCACTCCTGTCCAAGCTTAGTTGTTGACTTTTTTTGTCTCTCTCATTTCACATTTTGTTCTTTTTCCGTGTCATTCTTGCTTTTGTTTGGCCCAGGTCAGAATTTTCCATTTTCATAGCTACATTTATGTCAGTTGTTTGCCGACTAGCCTCAAACTGTCCTCCTTGCCGCATAGTTTAATAATATTCCTGACACTAATGACTAAAAGGGTAATCACGAAGTTGCAACGAGCAATAAATCATGTATATATATATATATCGTAGAGTTATTCGAAATGCAGCTGTGTAAATATATATAACACATAGTACTGAATATTAATATTTCATGGTCGGTTGCAAACATTTAAGATCTGTGGCGTTTCGAGATATCTTTGTTATTCTCATCTATAATTCTTCAGAAATTGTACAGGGTATTAGCTCGATATACAACCTTTGCTGCTGTTGCACATACACCTCGAATGCTGTTCGACACCGGTGAAATTTGTTGGCAATTTTTGCAGCCTGGCACAATTTAACAAAAGCTGCCAAAGGTTTTGCGTCTGCTGCAAGTTGCACGGAAAATTTTGCAGCGTGGCTCGGCACAATGATGAAATTACAACTGCTGTTAAAACTGATGATGGGTATCAACGAGCTAGATAATTTGCGTGTCAGTTACCAAAGCTTATTAAAAGTTGTCTTTTTCTAGCACTAGTTGCATTTTTGACATTAAATGAGTAATCTGACTTTGGGGCAACCATAAGTTGCAACAAAACTATTTTCAAGCTCAATTTACGCTTAAAGCAATTCGCTTTGAAGCTTTAATCAAGTTCTAAACTTGCAAACTTATCTTAACTGATTAACTCATAAATCTTTTTATAATGTGTGTAAACCAGTAGAGTTACTTTATACGTATTTCAAATGTATATTATTATTATAGAAATATATATTATTGTAGAAATGTATGTCTGAACAAGTAGGCAACTAAGAAGACACTTAGGACTTTTCAGGTTAGAGCCTGCAGTCTTATTAAATTGAGATTTCCCATTTTCCATTGGTGTCTAATAAAATGTATCTGATTTCTTATTCTGTACATCATCAACCATTCAACTCTAACCTCTTCAGTCTAGTCAAACTCATTCTTAATGTAAATATTTGAAGATTTAGCAGCTCAGCCTGATTCTGTCCATCAAATTCAGCAGTAAAATTCAAAATGCGCAATAAAAACCCTTTTGCCTAATTGTATTCTTAATCAATTTGCACACAACAGTTAATGGCATTAAAATAAGCTAAGACTTTGAAACTGAAAATACATTGCTAATATTAATTAAATTTCAATTTTGCTTGATAATTACTAATGCCAATCTTGTGTCAGAAGTGAAATAATGGAGTAATTTTGGTATTAAACACAACTCTCAGATGGCATTGCAAAAGAGTTTAAGAATAGTAATTAAAACAAATAATTAGCAATCTTTAAATTACAACTACAATGTTGGAAAAATACGTTTAAAAATGTAAAAGGTAAGCAGCGCACAAAATTCTAATTAATACAAATAATTACCAGAAGTCAAATTACAATTTCAACAGGAAAATTTTTTCTAAAACAAAATACACTTGTTTTTTTTGTATGACAATAGCAATGTTTATATTAAAACAAAACAACGCCAGATTTACAACTCAATTTGTTATGGTTTTCAAAATGCACTTTTTCCGGTATGGCGCATAAATTTTACTGATAAGCAAAAAAAACAAAAGAAAAAAAATAATGCTAAGGGCAAAACAAAAATATTCAAATTAGCGCAAAGGAAAAACACAAACGATATATTTATATGCATGTTGGTTTTTGTGTGAATATCCAGCGACTTTTTAATTTAAATTTGACCAAAAGCAGCCACCGACAGCGAATTAATGAACTAAAAAGAATGCGAAAAAGCAACGGACACAACTGAAACACGAACGGAAGAACCGCAACTCCGGCAAACACATGTTCAATTAGGTAAATTTATATTTGTCTGACATTTTTATGGCATTCGCTGCGTATATATGTTGTGCGTGTGTGTGTGTTTTCTGTTTGTGTGGAATGCAAAACTCACAGGTCTGCAAAGTACTGTTTAATTAGTGTTGCGAAATAGCCAAACAATTCCATTGCCAAGTGCTGCACAATGTTAACTGCGGTGCTTCTTTTAACCAAACAATTTCACACTTCTATTTAAGTTATTTTTTTATATTCCTGAGCAGCAAACACAGCCAATGAGTTTTTTTTTCTCTTCTAATGAGAAACCATGTTTAAGAACAGAAAGCGAAAAGGAATGGAAAAATGAGTTGTAATTTGTTCATTCATTTTAGTCTTAACCAAGTTGCTTTTATGTAAAGCTTAAATGTAGTAATTAGCTCCTGGCCCAGACTGCTTATCTGCTTGATTAGGTTAGAGATAAGAGATATTTTATTAGTATTGGGTACTCAACATTTTTCAATGTATTTAAAAAAAAGTGTAGATTAATGTAAGCTCAAATAAATTTTGTAAATATAATATGTACAGGAAAGAATTTTCAGAATATAAGAATATCAATTTATATAGGTATTTATTCATATATTCATTTAACATTCGTTAGGAATATATTCCAACATTTGTGAATGCAGCTGTGTTTTACTTAATATTGTATTTAAGCAATATAATTTGAAGCTACTGATGGATAAGTTCATTTAAGTAGAGTATTTGATATTCCATATGAATAAACTTGTTTTCTTTTAGATACAACATATGAATTTGTCGGTTGATTCGATTAGCATTTTGTACGCAGCAGCTGTAATAACAGTAGAAAGAGCAACAACTATTTGGGGACTGTCGTGTCGTAATGAAAAGGCAACTAAAAACCCATTAACCCACATTTATGCTCAGTTTAGTGCTTCAACGTGAGCCATTCAACTGTCTGTGGCATGATTGTATGTGTGCGGCAAACAACCATGGGCGACTGGCCACTCGCATAGACATGTAATGCATTTCACTGTCAGATAACCTTTTCACTTTGCAGCTTTAGATCCCCGAAGAGCAAACAGCAAACGGCAAATGGCGTCTACGACACTAGTCAACACTAGACAACAGCATACAAAACAAACGAACAGCAACAAAGGTGTGTCAAATGTTGCATGTCGCACCCACAAGCACAAACACACACTCACAAACACACACACAGAGAGAAAACCAAGTGCAGCCTGTGTCAGATGCTTTATTAACATTTGTTGTGCCAAAGCGTCACAAGTGGCACTTGACGCTGTTTCCGTGGTGCGAGCAGAGTAGCCTGCTAACAGGGATCTCGTTCTGGCGGCGCAAGCAATAGCATGATGTTTCGCTTGCACACTTAAGAGCACGTCTGCACTTCTGCACGCCGCGCTTAAGAGAGTAAAAGCTTTCTCTCTCGCTCGCGACTCGTCGATAGCCGAAGTAGTATTCGGCAGTTGGAGTACGGCTCGCACACACTCAGTCACTGTCTCGTCGTGCAGGTGCGAGCACTCACCAGCGGCGCACATGAGTATGCTAGACTAACTTCGATAACGTACATTTAAAAAGGCGTAGTTTTCAAACTGTTAAATGGCAACTAAAAGTTGCATTTGCTCATTTGACTGGCATCGTTTTTGAAGCGTGAAATTTGCAGCCAAAGCGAAAGGAAGCCAGTAGAATGCCTCCGGTAAAGCTAGTCGCACTAAATGAAGACATTGACATAGTTCGGGGTATTGCTCATTTTTTTTCTTTTCTTTTTTTCTTGTCGAAGAGGCAACAACTTCCGTGGCTCTCAAAGTTTGAGGCGCGTCCAAAGTCGTTGAGGTGTGCTACAGAAAGCAAAACTTTGTCTGCTGCCAGCAGTTGCATGGAAGGTACTGTAAAATATGAGAATAGAAAAAGAAAAAACGCAAATGCTTGTATTTATTTTTATAGCAGTTCATTAGTTGGAAGTTGCCATAATTTCAATTTTATGGCTTCACCTGCATATGAAGCCAAAAAGTGGCCATTGCCATGTTGGAAAATGCTGCAACTGGCACTAAAAATTAGTTTTAGCTGTTCTTCTTTAATGAAAAATATTTTTGATTGGTTTGGCAATTTGGTCTGATGGCCAAAGAAAGTTTTTATTCAGTTGCAGCTGCATTTCTACTTTCATATTTGCATGAATTTAAATTGAATATTGCATATAAATAATTTTTAAGTTTTGGTTTTCTCATTCTGTTTTTTTTTTATAACTATATTTCAATTTAATGGAAATATTAATAATAACGAATTTTTGATCCATTTGAAGTTCTGGTTAAAATGGCTAACTCCCAAAGATAAATGTTGTATATTTATAGTATTTTTAGATGGAAACATTTCTTTTTTTCAATACACGTCACACTCTCTGACTTTAAATTAATTTAAAATTTTCAAATACAAAATTTATAAAAATTTAGATAACAAAATTTAAAACAAAAACAGTTTCCTTTAAATTACAGCTGCTTTTCCTTCTGCCATCTGCAGCAAGTCATCCATCCGGCAAAGAAATGGCTAAGAAGGGTTCTACCCAATTGACCCACATATGTGAATTGAATGTGAAGAAACAATCCACTCCGCGTCGTCTCGTTTCTCTGATAGCGACTATTTCACATGCCTCACGCAACGAGGAAACCATTTACGATATGCTCTTGGGAGGAGTCAATATCGTCAGATTAAACTTCGCCCACGAATCTCATGTGGCACATGCTCAAACTATTGAGCTGGTGAAAAATGCCATTGAACGTATCAAAAGTGAGACAGGTCAGACAATAACTGTGGCGTTTGCAGTGGACACACGGGGACCTCAGATTCGCACCGGATTGTTGGATGGTGGCAATGACATGTTATTGCGAAATGGCGAAACTATTCGATTATCCATTAATCGAGATCTTTACGACAAGGGAAGCAAGGATGCCGTCTATGTGGACTATCCGAACATTATAAATGTGGCAAAGTCGGGGGATCGGGTTTTCATTGACGATGGCAAACTGTCTCTAACAATTCTTGAGGTTGGGGTCGATGGACTGCTTTGCGAGGTTCAAATGGGTGGATTGCTGGGCAATAATTGCAATGTTATTATGCCTGAAGTGGAAATCGATTTGCCAGTTGTGTCTGAGAAAGATATGGATGACTTAAAATTCAGTTTGCGGGCCAATGTGGACATATTGTTGGCATCGGGTCTGCGTTGTGCCAAGAATATTAGGGAGATACGCACGGTGCTTGGGGTTAAGGGGAAATACATGAAGATAGTGGCCAAGATCGACAGCAAGATTGTACTGGGTCGTCTGTCGGAGATAATAGGCGCATCGGATGGCATCCTGCTCAGTCGTGCCGATCTCGGCACACAAATACCAATTGAGAAACTATTCATAACACAAAAGACGGTATTGGGTCAATGTAATAAGGCCGGAAAGCCAGTAATTATTGCCTCAAACTTATTGGAGTCGATGCGGTATAATCCAATTCCCACACGTGCCGAGTGCTTTGATCTTGGCAACGCGGTGATTGATGGAGTTGATTGCATTATGCTTTCCTCTGAGGTAGCAATTGGCTCGTATCCCATGGAGACTATCAAGATTTGTGACACGCTGTGTAGGGAGGCTGAGAAGGTCGTCTGGTACCGGAATCTTTTCGGGGATTTGGTGCATGAGACGACCGGAGAGCTTGACGCTTCACATTCCACAGCGATTTCAGCCGTGGAAACAGCGAGGCATACGAATGCCACACTTATAATTGTGCTCACCACATCTGGTCGCTCCGCAGCACTTCTGAGCAAGTTCAGGCCACGGTGTCCAATTATGGCAGTCACTCGGTGTGAGCGGGCAGCTCGCTGGGTGAACTTGCACCGTGGCATAATACCCCTGCTCTACTCGATTGAATGTGGCGAAACCTATGCCACCGATGTCGATGACCGGGTACGGTTTGCATTGACCAGCGCCAGGAAGAGTGATTTAATCAATGACGGCGATCCCATTGTCATCGTAAGCGCGTGGAAAGATGGAGGAGGCTTCACCAACAATGTCCGCGTTGTCTATTCATTTTTTGAAACTGATAGATTGGATTGCTTGTTCCGTGCTGACCACAATAGCTCTCGTAAGAACACCAGCTTGCAACCAAAACAACATAAACAGGAGTAAGAAATCAAGTTAAGAGATTTTATCTTAGCTCATTCGAAAAATAAAACATTTTATCACCTGTAAAGTGGCCATACAAAAAACAATATCGTATTTGATCCCATTAGAACTGATCAAACATGCCTATAAAATTATTATTTTTTTTTAACTTTGTGCTAAAATATATAAAAATAAAAACAAAAAATACAAGTTCTGCTTATTCAATTTGAATGCTGAATTATCAGAAATTTGTGTCTCATTTTACCGGCAAAACTTATTTGGTCAACTAGCAAAGCCCATTACGGAAATAATGTTTTTGCTGCCCTCATCAAATCTGATGGTAAGAGCCATATATTTTAGGAAAAAAAACTTAAGAATCTTTTTGCCAGACAATTTGCATGCAAAGTGCAGAAATTTATTGATATATTGAATTATTTATGCAAATACAGAACGAAAATCGAATATTGAAATTAAATGCGATATCAAAAAACAAACTTTTTGGCTGCTTGAACGATATTTAACTTGGGTAAATAATGCTTGTGGCTTTTTAATAGTTATTTATTAGATGTTTTTCGCAGCGCTATTTTTCCACATGTTACGTGTGTAAAATATGTATGATATTATTTTATTATTATTATTTTGGTATGACCATTTTTTTGCTTTTGCCGGACTTGCAAACACGCAAATTCCAGAAGTCATAAATTAACCGCTTAACTCCAAAAAGTAGAAAACAGTTTTTTTTGTTGCCACGTGCAGTTTTTCGTTGCGGCTTCGTGACTTTGTCATATGCATATGGAAGCAGCTTTGGAGTTGCAGACGGAGACAGAGTTGCAGCCATAACCAGACGCAGGCAATTGCAGCATATTTATCCGCTTGTTTTGAAAACTCAATTTAATTTTTCAAGGTGCACTTTTCTGCACTGATTGCATTGCGTAAAATGGACAGAGTGAAATTGTGCAGAAGAAAAACTACAATTTATCTTTGAAACGCTACTTTTTATATACCGTAAGTAAATGTATAACTTATATATCTTAAGATAATTTGAAGCATCTCTTCACTTTTTTCAGATCGATTGGGAAACACTGAAGAAAATCGTATACTGGTAACATTTTCTGTAGACACGCAAATAAACTCTGATAGGTAAAAACATAGGGTATCTTCGTGGGTAGTCAACTCAACATGAGCATTTTTATATTCGTTATTTTGTTCATTGTGCCCCACGTCGGGCTGCACTTTTACATCAGCCTTTCATTTGCCAACGCGTCGCATTTTTCAACTGGTTGGTTTTTTTTCCTTCGCCTGACCCGACAGCTTGTTGGCTGGGGAGAGCCGTTCGGAAGGGGGAAAAGGTCCAAACGATTTTCAGCATTTAATTTAAGTTACAGCGCAAGCTGCTGAGATTTATTACAGACCCTTAACAAGACTCTCCAGCGAGGAGCCAGTCACCAAGGGCTGCCTATAATTTCAGCTATTTCTTTGTTTCACGTTTTCCTTCTTTGTTACCCGAAGGGAGTTTCAACTCAGTAGGTTCTGGGGCGAGGAAACGAAAAGGAACTGTTCCGAAAATAATTTTTTTCCTTATGTCTTGATTATATTGTTAAGTTTTTAAATATTTAAAGCAGAAGTTTATCGCTTACGGTTAGGTTAACATTATTTTGAATAATTTTTGAAGATTTTGGATCACTTATAATTTGAGCAGTATCTTTATTGAATTATTAATAATTTTAAACAGAATTTTCTTTTTCTTTCTTTTAACAATGAGTAGTGTGTTTATTTTTCAATTTTTATAGATTTCCAACACTCAGTAGCTCCATATTAGGAGTCAAACTTAAGCCACAAATGTTATTCAATATAACATGTAGCCATTATAAAAGTCCAGACTTTCCGCAAGTTTTGCTCAATAAATTTAAGGCAAACCATTAGTTTGGTCGAGTTGGTGCATAGGAACGCATACTGGCAACATTACTGTGCCATGCCACACACATTTACAAAAGAGATTCATCGAACGAAGGACAGCCAGGGCAATAAGGCAGAAACTGACTTCTTAGTTTGCTTGCAGCTCAAGCGGAAACCACATAAATGCGGAAATGATAAAAATTCCTGCAAACATGTCATCAAAGCGTATGCGATAAATTGCAATGGCGTTCAAATCCTTCAGCCTCAGTGCATGTCCCATTGAGTCTCCATTTTGACTCTTCTGCACCCATGACAATAAAATGCCAATAAAAATAGAACAAAGTGAAGCGTGGACCAGCAGGACAATGATGAGGACTCGATACATCGACACTTCAATATGTATATATATTCATATATATATATATATATAAAACGAAATACTAGATAAATATTTATATATTGATATATATATTTATATGTCTACAATGTCGTTTCGATAGACAGCAAAATGGTGGTTGTTCCTTGCCAACGCTGCCAATATAATGAAATTGTTTTACACTCAATTGAGTTGGCCAACTATAAAAAGTAAACTAAACAAATAAACATTGTTGTTGGCCAAAAAGGGCAGCTAACTAAATGGAAATCACAATAACAGCAGAACCGTTGTGTAATTTTACATGGCGTTTATAAGCGAGGTAGCAACTAGAACTCTTAACCCCAGATAAGCTCAAATTTGTCAGAGCTGAAAGATTTTCCAGTTTGGAAAATAGTTATTTAATAAATAATGCAAAATCTACAACTTAAAAAATCAAAACTGTGAGGGATATCTTTGAATATTTTACAATTATTTATTATTATTATTATTAAATTTTATTTATTGTACTTCATTAAGTCAAAATAAGTATTTAGTAAATTTTAATATGAAATAATAAACGATTAAAAATAAAATTCACTTGTCACTCGTCATTATTTTGTGCTCGAAACTGTTGCTCAAGATTTCTCAGCGGGGTCTAATCAGAGTCACAGTTTGGCATTCAGCTTTCTATTCCCAGATGAGTGTCGGAAAATGTCGCCTTAAAATTAGCCATCCACAAAATGCTGCAAACCTAAAATTGAGTTTGTTTTTTACGACTATGTTGTGGGTGGCAGGTGGGAGGATGGCTAAAATGGTTGGTATCAGGTTTAAGCTGATTCTATTACATTTGCGTATCTGTATGCGTCACACATATGAGTGTGTGTGTGTGTGTGTGTGTGTGTGTGCGTGCTTATCTGTATCTCTGGACCCGTAATGCAACAATAATCATTTGTTCGTTAGTGAAATTACTGTGTTGACCTTGATGTAACAACGTCTACAGAAATTGGTAAGATTATTTTGAATTGGTTTTTCTCGCCCAACAAAAGGATGCAAACCCAAAGCACACAAGCGACTAGCCCGACTTGGTTCCGACCTTGTTTTCCAATGAAGTTATAAAGCGAAAATTGCTTGTCATATGCATTTCTCTGAGTCTGAAAAATTATAAGCTTTTCGATGGGGCAAATTGAATTTGAGTGAAATAAAAGTAGACAAATGCTTACAGTTTGAGCTTCGTGTCTGAGGTTCTCAGAGTGCCTCTACAATTCAGCATTTGACAAAGGTCAACGAAAATAAATCAAATATTTAGAAGACATTCGTTTATTCAAATTGAAAGGCCACTAAGTTGCTGGGCCCTTGATGCTAAAATCCCAGAAACGAACAGACAGATATATATCTATGGCGTCGATTGCATTACGCATACGACATGTTGCCAATAGAAATGACTTGGCCAAAGAACATGAAAGTAACAACGTGGCTTGGGTACACAACGGAATTGGCATCTAACAACTGGGACTCGGGCAGATTAAAAAGCGAAACATGAGTTGGGTTGCAAATGTGTATAGAAATAAATGTTTTTGAATTGAATGATTGCAATAACAGATATCAAACATCTGCAGGATTTTATTTAAGGCTTTTGTATTCCTATCTTGTATCTTGACAGACTATTTAATACTTATATAAGACGCAAATAGTAAAGTATATATTTCTTTAAAAGTTCAATATCCTTTGAGCCATTGATGTCGAGGTGTGGGAATACGACGCAACAATAAATTAAATGGTTAATATTAACTGTATTATACACAGCTTAAGAGCCTTAACATAATAATATGCACCTAAATAAATAATTATTAAATATAAATATAATGCTAATGCCCGACAATCAGGTATTTATCCAGTAAATTAATCTCTATCATTATAAAAATGAGATATGTGAGGATGATAAAGGCGTATTCCTTGATGAGAATAATCTGCTTAATTGTATGGATAAGTATTTAACTCAGATGCATTGAAGCAATAAGAGATCCAAAGATGGCAAAGTGTTGTCTCAATTGAGCTGATGTAGCATCAGTTTCGGCTTAATTGCGAAGACTCTTAGCCAGACACTGATTGCGGCAGCTCAAATATCAGAACATTCTTGATTAAATGGCCGCCTTTTAATTAAGGCGATAAAGTGGCCATAAAAGCGTCGCTACCAGATAACCCCCAACCGATTATGGGCTGACAGTAAATTGAACATAACATTTTTTTGAAGTCCTGCTGTGAAGTTGAATGAGCAATGGATGTGGGAAGGTGCTTACAGATACGTTAAGTGTGCAGACCATGATTTCGCAGAAATTCAGGACACACACAGGATAGCTATAATGATAGCCACCTGAATTAAGTATTTGCATCTTATATTGCCACAAAATATATATAGAAAAAATGTATATATGTAGACTAAAATGCATTTATATAAAAAAGTGCATAATCTAAAATGCTGAATGCATTTCTGCAGCTGACGGCAATCTGTTACTTGTCAAGGTAAAGTATACGAAGGACTCTAATGCATATTGAGCAGCCCAGTCGGTGTGCGCCACAATTTGAGATGCTGGGAAATGCCTTAAATCACGTTATGAATGCGAAAATCTTAAGCTGCCTACGTGTGCATGGGACACAATACAGGACACAGGACGCAGGACGCAGGACTCACTGAAAACGGTAGTCAACTCCGAAGAAAATTGGAAACGAAATACGATGCCGTTGCCTGTGCCTGTGCTATTGTTGTTATTCTTGCTTGTGTATCCTGTGCTGGCTGCCAGGATTTTTCCATGGATTTCTACCATTTAACAGGATTATTTATTTTGTTTTGTTATGCGCGGCAAACAGCTTGTGTAAAGGATTTAACAAAATGCGGTGTCTGGTGGAAGGAGCTGTCGGCGGTTGAGTATAAAAACGACAGAAAAAATTAAATAAAATTCAAAACCAGTAACAACAAAAGGCGCCTCAAATATTAAATTCAAGCCGCACTTGCACTTGTTAACAAGCGCCCAAGTAAAAGCGTTTACTGAGATAACAGCAGTGTGCCACACAGTGGTGCAAGATAACCGCAGCATTTGCTGAGAATAGGGATCTTGGATGGCCACTTTAGAACAATAGAATACGAGCTGAAATAAACCTCTGAGGATAATAAAATATTATGCAAGTGGGATTTGATATGCAACAACAGCAGTAAAAAGCCCACTCAATACTGAAGAGGAGCGAAACAATAGCGGAATTTTACGACAGTGCTGGAGAAAAAATACAAGAAGAAATTTAGTAGTATGGGTAATAAAAACTATAGAGAATTGCAGTCATATAAGTGTTTGATTGCTGTCTGAAAGGCGAATAAAAAGGCGAATAAATTTCACTCATAAGCGAAAGTTAAATTAAGAAGTGATACTCACATAAAAAAATTAAAATCACCCAACCGGCATCCGCACATGAAGTAATATTTATAAACTGGGCACAGAGAGAGAGAGAGAGAGAGAGAGAGAAAAATGTAAATCAGTATCGAAATTTAATAATATTTAAAAATTACGTGCTGTGAATGTGGTACTCAAAAAATATGTGTAAGCCGCCAGTCACATGCGATGTAAGTAATAAGTAAGTCATGTGGGGAGAACAAAAGAATGAGGAATTTAATTAAAAAGCGCTGAGAAACAAAGAATGGCCAAATTGGTTAAAAAAACATGTGACCCAATTTTAAAAAAATCTGTTACTTAAAAAAAAACAAAACTTAAACGAACAGTAAGCGATATTGAAATAAATAAAAATGATTTTATATAATGATGAATGAGGTAGAGAAAGGACAAATTGATTAAAAAAATGTGACCCAATTTTAAAAAAATCTGTATCTCAAAATGGAACAAAACTTAAACAAACAGTAAGCGATATTGAAATAAATAAAAATATTTTTAATTCATATAATGATGAACGAGTGCCCCAGCCATACGAGCCAAGCGGGATTTCACCCCCAATGAATATGCTCATTGAATGTGCATTTTGCTTATATTCATTATCGAACTTTATAATCAACAAGCAATTGCACTGTCATTGTACCCAACAATTGAAGCAGAAAATTATATGCAATATATATGTATGTACACATATATGTCAGATGTTTGGGCCCCATAAGATAATTAATACCTGCTCAAAGTACAGCAGATTCAGTGGAGTGAAACATGGCCAACACACTCACAAAATTCTGCAGCAGAAACTATTTAAATATTCCATACGTGCGCTGTAAAAGAATTCTCTTTTCTGTCATTTTTATACTTGCAACACCCTATTTCCATAAGATTGCCTTAAAAGGTGGTCTGTTTTTTGTTATGAAAATTATGATTATGATAATTATATTCACCTGCCTTGATCTCTGATTAACTAATAGCCAACAAATTCATAATAAAAATATAGCAAAAGACTTTCCACTTAACATTTGTGTGCAGGGTATCTACAAGTCATGCACTTGCAGTTTTCGTCAGTCATTTCGATTATTATTACTGCTTCAGCAGGATGAACGAACTGAAAGGAGTTGCTGTTACTGTGGCTCTGCTCTGTTTCTCCCGGTGCAAAAGGATATACGCTTACCTCATCGGCATTGACTACTGACTACTGACGAGCATGTTAAGTTCAGAATAATTGTACCAGATGGAAATGACGTCAGAGTGATGAATGAAACGAGTTAACCAACATCACTATAAATCCGATGATCCGAAATTACACTTTACACACAGTTGAGTGTATTATTTATCTGGTTATTGCAGACATTAAATCAGTTGAACCGTAGGAAAGTAGCTAAAAAGTGTTTTATTTGATCAAAAATATCAGTTTAACTTGTTAATTGCTGTAATTGAAAATCAATTAGGTTAATAATTGAATGCGGATATAGTAAAATACTCTCAATTTATGAGGAAATTAAATGAATATGTCATGCACTATTGGATTTAATTTAAAATAAATTCTTTTTTATTGCTTTTGCTCATTTTCAATATAAATATATATATTATATTTTTTATATATAATTCATATATATAATTTCGCTCGGATTTTTTTAGCTCAGCTGATTTTTATATTAATACATTTTGCATATTTTGCTTAATAATATGTGGGTATTTTACAATTTATTCCTTAATATGCACCACAGCATATTAACTTATTTATTTGGCCATTTAAATGCATCGCAGCCTCGCAAGATAAAAACTGTCTGTGGGGCAAAAACAAAAAACAAGAAATACGAAATTAAAGGGAGCAAACTGACCACCGTTGGAAATATTTGGCCATGTAACAAGACAGCAAGTAAAACAACAGAAACAACAATAAACAATCCAGAGGAATTCTCAACTGCGAAATTACTTTTTCTTAACACCTGAAAGCAGGTTGCAAGGTGTTGCCGGCAAACCGAAGAGCACATAAAATGCTATTGCAACAACAACAACAAGTGTTCGAATTTTCTAGATATATACACAGCAAGAAAATCAACGGAGAATACCATCAAAATTAATTAATTTCTTTTTAGCGCCAAAGCTAAAATGGTCGAAATGTGTAAAAAATGTATGAGCACAAAAAGTGAGTTGAAGTGTGGACTACTGATGCATGCTGAATATTGTTCTAAAGTTGCGAAGTGTTTGTGTGTGTGTATGTGTATGTGTATGTGTGTATATATATGTGTGTGTGTAGTTGTGTGTAAGCTTTCACTTGGCTTTCTCTGCTGACGATGGCAACCAAAAGGGATCAACGGTACCAACACAGCTGGTGGTGGACGCTTCCGTGAAATTCATGCATTTTTCACCAGCAGCAGCAGCAGCAGCAACATTGGAGGCATCAGCAACATAGTTGCTGTAGCCACATTGTGCAAAGGCAATGACAATGACAACAGCTTTACAGTTAATTGCGAACAACGTGGCGTAAATTTAGCACCCTTCACCCCCCAACCCCAATCCCAACCCCAACTAACCTCATCCCGCAGCAACCGCAAGCTACACAAAAGTTTTGTCGATGCTCTGCGCTGTTGCAATCTGCATAATTGAATGCTCGTTGATAGATCTGACTTTAAATGGTAGCTCAGGCAGGGCTATTGATTGCAAAAATCAATTATCAATTATTGTAATCGTTGCTAAAAATCAGAGCAATCGAAATATTTGAATATACTTCCAGGCAATGTTCAGTGTTCATGTCTTTAAATTTGAATATAACATAAATCAGTATGCAGCGAAGCAGGCTAAAGTTTGACATTTGTCCATTGTTCTTGTTAATGGAAAGCGGCGGCTGCTGCACGCTCCAGCTGGCCAGACAGTTAATTACAATAAGGCCTATTTAATTAAGTCTCAAACATGCGTATTAATTAACTTAACCTTACGCGCCACGCGCCACGCGGCGTATAACAAGTCCGTGGACAGATTTCAGATCAATGAACACCTGATAATTATTTTTGATTTAATTGGTTTGATATTGGATATGCTATGTAAATAACCTAAAGCTGGAAATTATTTTTAGCCAGAAATGTTCCTTGTTTTAGAATTCGTTAATGTCATAAAGAGAGTATGTTCTTAGCTACAAATTAGTTAGTGCTTGTTATTGCGTGTAATGATTTTTCTCAAAATGAAGTCCTAATTTTGCTAAACATTTCCTTTAAAATTCTTTGATTTTGGTGTAAGCTTTGTTAACAACACAATTGCAAGCATTTAAATAATTTTGCTACAGCAATACAGTTAAATACAGTAAAATTTATATTTTAATTCGCGATTATCTTAAAAATAAATTAGTATGAAAATCGACTTCAGAGCCTTCTTTGGTTCTATATATTGAAATTGTGCCGTTACTGATATGCTGTGGGTGAATCCATTAACAGAAATCAATTTATTTTTGTTTGTTGGCATTTTCTTCTTCTTCAATTAAATTAAATAAAAGCTCTCGCTACGAATTTTCGATACGACCGGCCATTTATCATGATCCATTTTTTTGATGAATTTAAATTGAAGACTGCATAATACCGAACAATCTCAGGTTGCATCACTTTTGTGTGTTGCCAAAAAAAATAAAATAAATTACAGGCACTTTAAACTGGGCAAAGGCAGTGAATATGTAATGTAAATGTCACAATGATAGCAGGTTAAAGCTGAATATGAATTACCTATATAGAACATATAGGGCTGTCAAAAGCAAATCTGCACACACTGGCCATTAATAAAAGTTTCTGTTTATCGATATGCGCATCAGGCCACATAAAAAGCAAATATTGATATACAACAAAAAATCAAACAAAACTACACTTTACAGTTGGTTGGGAAAAAAGAGCATGTCATAAAAATATAAATCTATATATATATATATAAAAAATTTGTGAAAAGGCAATCATAAAAGCCCTACAAATGGGACGAGCTAGAGAAAACAGCGTGAAAGTGTCGTGAGTGGTGAATAAATTGGATCGACTGAATTGAAAATGGGAATTTAGAGCTCAAAAATAAAATACAGGGATTTGTAAAATTTAAGTTATATTTCATATCATATGGGAATTGCCGTGACTCACGATAATGGCGTACAATGCAGCAGTTGCTGCTCTACGGAATATGTGTCGACCTCTCTCCATCAATTTATCTTGCTTTCCGACACGCCAATCCCACTTTCCCCGCACCTCTTCTCTTTCTCTCTGCGTGCGTTAACGTGAAAGCGATTGTGAGTCAATTGTATCGTTGTGTATCAGTCAGCATAAATGCCGCTTTATATGCACATGCATATGTGTGTGTGAGTGTGTGTGTGTATGTGTGTGTTGTTGTGTGAATATGTCTGATGATCTGCCTCCCTGTCTGACTGTTTTACAAGAGCAGCAACAATAACAACAATAACAGTTGCTGCTATTTTTTTGCTCTGGTTATTTTTTGTTGCATGCTTTTAGGCGCATCCCTTTGTGCAGGTGTAAAAATAAAGCAACCACAATAAATATAATATTCAGGCGATTGTTGTTTGTTTGTTAGTCACAGTTGCTCTTTAACGTAATGTTTCACACTTCCACTCCTTTATTTGTGTTGTTATTTTAAAAGCACTGTAATTGCCACCATTCTCTGTTGTTCATTAAATGCATTGTATAAAATTATTTTTGCACAATACGGACAATTTTCCATGTGGCTTTGTGGTGCAACCACAACTTTACAACTGTAATGATGTTTGCATTTTATATAGTGTCAAGTGCATGTTGTTTAAATCAGAAAATATACAACAAAATCAATGGAAAATATTTTCATGAATTTAATGCTAACAAAGTCAAAGAAAATAACATAACTGTGAAAGTTTTTATTTTATTTTATTGAATAAACATGTGCAAATTATATAAATAGAGTTAAAACATAAAACATTAAAAAAAAAATATTAGACATGTGAGAAAACTCAATTATGATTTTTATTACACATTTATTGCACAAATAAAAATCATTCAAAGTACAATGTTTAACTTGAAATTTTATCAATTTAAATTAATTTAAATGCCAAATAAATTGAAATAGTCCGCAACGTTTTCAAAAATAACTAGAACTTAGTGTTAAACGCAAATATTTCTATCGTGCTCATGACAATTTGATTGTTACTCAATAAATATGTTCAAGAATGAACATGAGACGCTGCAAAGCTCAGCTAATTGTTAATGGCAAAATATCATAGTCCACAGTCCACTTTCAAGTGGCTGCATTAAAATAAGATAAACAAACATCATTTGTTGAAGAGTGAAGCTCAGCTATTCTAAGAAGAGAAGACCGCACATTGAGTCGCCATACAAACGCTTCAAAGCTCAGCTAGTTTAAGAATAAACATCACATGGAGACGCCCTACAAGCGACTCCGGTAATATAAATAAACATAACATGAGGTCGCCTTACAAGCGGCTTCATATGTATTTAGGTTTAAGATTTTTGTATAAAATAAAGAAATGCTCATCAGAGCGATCAGTTCGATACTAAACGTCGTCTCATCGTGTTGACTACACCCTATACGGTTTTCACACAAATATAAATTGCAATACATTTCTGATAAATTATTAGGGAAAGCTGCTTATTTTTTATGTGTGTTCTTGTATTCTTGTTAAGTAGATTAATTCGGAAATATATATACATTTCCTGGACATATTTCCTGCTCTACTTACAACCTTCTTGAAACATCTGAACTAGTCTCTATTTTAACTATTCATAAAGTGCTTGGCAGTAATATGATAATTTTAATAGTATTCGATATACAAGGAACTCGCTCCATTCCATTCATTCAGCATGGGCACTGTAAATGTAATTAAAGCTGCGGGGGCGTATGAGTGATGTGACATGAAATTTATATACAGAGCTCATACGACATGTCTGCCGGGATGGAAGAGATACATTTGCCTACCTCTCAGACAGTCTCTGTATAGTTGGGTGGGTGTAAAATGTGTTGGCTGACAGCTGCAGCTTAATGTTTTTTACTCTGCTTTTCCACTTAAGTTGCAGTTTTCCCTTTTTGTTGCCTGTGCTGGGCGTTAATGGCAACCAGCAGGGACAACAGCTGCCTTATGTATACAGTCAGTCACACTCACAGAGATGCATACTGTTTCGCTCATTTGGCTGGCGGGCAACAAATTCCAAGTCATTAGTCGTTGTCCTGGTTGTCGACACTGGTGTTGTGTTTGCATCACATGCAAAAAAACAAAAAAAGTAACTAAATTACAAGGTCTTCAAGAGTCATTATTTATATGTATGAGATTACGGCGACAACCATCTAGTTTGGCATTAATGTTCTGGGTAACTGGATCAATATCACAATTTTCACTTTGCATGCTTCTTTTGTTTTTATGTCACAATGTAAACTGTAGTAATTTTGTCTGAACATTATTTAGGAATGTCAAAATTATAATTATTTAAAGAGTATTTCTATAAATACTATCACTTTGAATAAGAAATTTCGGGCTATTAAGCTCTTTGACCCAAAAATATTTTATTTGCCATAAAAGCATGCCACATGAGTTTAAAAATGTTGTAAAGAAAATGTGTTCAAGAATTCCATACAGCAATAAACTATTGTTGGCTTTGGGAGCGGGATTGGTAGTTAAAACAAATTTCATAAGCGAAGAGCCGCAAAAAATGGTAGTACGGAATGATGTAGTGTGTGTGTGTGTGTTTGTTTGTGCACATGGGTATATATGTGTATGTGGTGCCTGTCAACAGCCATATACGTCTGCCATTGCCAGTATTCATATCCAAGCCGTCAGCGTCGCCTGCCATTGCCCATCAGTGTTAGTGTGCGTGTATCTTCATCCTTCGTCCTTGCAAGTCTCTGTTTGCCATTGTTGAATCTGCACCATTCTGCTGTCAAGGTAAATGTTACAAAATCCAGTTGATGTGCGTCTCTGGCACTGAGCCGAAAATGTCAAATTACAATTAATATGCGCGGCTCAAATTAATATTTGTCAGCTTAAATTACTTTTGTCCAGTAATAAAAGCAACATATAATATTAAGTGACATTATATTATATAAAAGAATCATTAAAAAAAAGAGATAAGATCATTCTTTAACAAAATAATTATAAAATGAAAAAGGCTTAATATAATGTGAATACCTGTGCAAAGCAAAAATTAATACATCATTTCAATTTACTTAACATATTTAAACTTACTATATTCTATCTTTAATTTCAATTTTACGATATTTATTCATCTACATTATTATTGTGATTATTTATTTAGTTTTTAATTTAATATCTCTCCTTTCGATTTGATTAATTGCAATTGTTTGTTGTGTGTTATTTATTTAAACGACAAAATTATGTCATTGTTCATTTTTGCATACTTCTTAATAAACTCGGACGGCATTTAATTAAATTTTGCCCCCCTCTTCCGTCATGATGCTTCTGTTGTTTGTCTAACACAACAATGGCTCTCATAATGAAGCGCAATCCTTTTGTTCCGCAGGAAGTACTCGATGTTTACACAAGTTTCGAACCTTTTTTTACAGTGGGTCAACAGGTGAGGGACATGTGTGAGTTGTGGCGGTAAACATTTGCATACGATGTGTTATCAAAAAAGATGAACAATTCTTCTATTGAAAAACAGTTGCCTGTGGAAACGAAAACATTATATGCAAATTAGCGATTTTTGTAGTCTCGTGTTTTGCTTTTTTCTTTGCCAACAAACCTCAAAGTTTTCATACGCGGATACCTTCAGGTGCTCTTAACGTTATTAATGTTGATTTTGGAATTTTTGTTGAATATGCAAATTGCAAAAATGTAACGATTGCCACGCACACCATTCATGCCTACGCCATTTCAAATTTGTAATATTTTTATTAACTTATTTTTATAAAACTGAAACTTTGTGGATAATTTATTACATTATTTAAAGCAACATGAATTTAAAGCTTGATTCTGTGCTAGTGTTTCTGGTATTTTCGGTTCGAAAGTATATAACCTAATAAATTATGTTAATGTTCTTATATGCAATGTTATCGCACAGATACGAAACTCAAAGTCAGCATAAATATACAGGTAAGTTCTCTGTAAGAATACACTTCATATACATCAAAATGATGTGAAGAAAACTGATATAAAAATTAAATTGTTAAATAGATTACATTTCTTAAGAGATTAAATTCCTTAAGCAATTAACGCATGCAACCAATAATTAACCCTCACTTGAGAACTGCCAAAGTGTCAGTTTATCACATTAATGCCATATATTTCCCATCCATAAAAATGTGAAATTTATTTTTTTGCTTCCACGTATTTAGCATAATTTGACTACCTCGGGATCATTTAAGTTCAGTTCGTCTTTTAAAATGTCTCATGAATTATTTATAAGATTATATAAATATGTTAATAAAGAAAAGTCTTCACAAAGATGGCAAAGCAATGCTCATTGTGACAATAAATAATGGAAATTTAATAATACCGAACGATTAGCCTACACTGCAATACAAAATGACAGAAAATGGAAAATCAAATAAAAAATATAATTTCCAAGTAGTGCAAATAGTCGGAGATATACTAAACATGAAAAAGCTTATTTTCAAGACATGTCACGGTCAAAATGATATCAATTAAAACCTATATAAATAACACAGCACTCAACGGCAGGTCCAAGACAGTGCACAAATCCTAACAGGACTCACCACCAATTTATGGCCGCAAAATTTATGTGTCGTACGGGCCATTATCGCTTTTATAATTTTCTTTGCTCTGAAGTGAAATAAATCGAGTAAAAGTGGAGTGTAAAGCACCAAGCTTGAAAAATGAAAGAAAATTTTAAAAAAAAATTCTATATTGATTGAAGGCAACTTCCGCTTAAAATGACGAGAAATCGCGAATTTCTGCAATTTGCTCTTTTGCGAATGCTCCACAAACCTATTTAAATCAAAATAAACAGCATTTTATAATTTGTGCTCTAAACCACGTTTGAAAACTCTGCATAATAAGGTGCTTCGAAAATCGGACTAAAAATAGCTCCCAGGCAAGGCCAGAGTAAAGGTTATGTACAGCATATTGACAACGATTTCCCGTAGCCTTGAAATTCGCATCTACTCTCCAAACAAGCAAATATTTTTTCCGGACATTTTCATTATTTTTTTGTATTTCCATGTATTTTTTAATTAAAACTCCGGCATCTCGGGCGAGGACACTCAGGTGCGTTGTACAAGCCCACGGGCAACTGCAAAAAAGGATAATTCTCGTCTGGGTGGAAAAGCGCTTCGCTAATTAAAAATTGTCCATTTTAAAGTCTTTAGCACATTTTAGGCCGTGAAAAATTGTTCATTTCATTTAGTATGCATAAAGTATACAAACCGTTTTTTATTTTTTGTTTGGTTGAGCATTGGCACCCATTTATATTGTTAAGCTCTAGACATTAATTTAAAGGTCACTTAAACGTAATGTTTGGCTGTATACAACAACGATTTTTTTCGACTTTTATCTAATATACTCACGGTTCTCGGGATATTAACGATCCGCGATATCATTCTGCTGTTCTACTTCGACTCTACTTTCTCCATTAATGCTTATACCACTGTTAGATCTGTTAGCCAGCATTGCCACTGAACAATCTCACTGCAAGTACACGAAGCATGCCAGAAACATAGATAAAGAAATTTCAAGGATTTTAATGCAAGACTTTTATTCAAACTGCTGCTGTGCATAAAATTAAGCAATCAAGAAAATAGTTTTGATATTGAATTTAATGTAAGGGCCAATTAAGACCAGAATGAAGACTGAGTAGAATTTCTTTTCATTCTATTTTTCAGTTTCCACTTAAAAGCCTGTAAATAGGAGCCATTTAAGGTTTGCTTATCACTCAGCTAATTTTGAGCTCAATATTTGGTAACACAGAGCTTTCAATGTAAGCCGATGGACACTCAATTCTAACTGAATGCCTATCAAATCAGATAAAATCAATTTTATTACTTAAGCTTCAAGGGTTGGACCAATCAATTCTGGGCGAGCATGAAGTATTGACAATACCTACCACACCCACAAACTGTCAATGTTTTTACTGTACAAACACACAGAAAAGGTAGAGTGGGCAGATGTGGCAGGAGCCATAAATAAAGCTCTGTGGCTCTGGACTTGCTGGTATATTTTTAATACAACAATTAAATGCAAATACCAAACGCAGCAAGCAAAACAGAGACTCGGCTCATTCCTGTCAAAGCCCGGCAAATGTTGAAGGATGGTCGCCGCAGCAGCTACGGGATGGCGAAAGTACAACAACTCTCCAATTCTGCTGGCCATCAACAACTTTTCCAGCTCTTTTTTTTGCGCTAGGCAAATATTTTTGGAGCTGAAAGTGAGCGAAAAAAGTACCAGGCAGCAAAATAAATGGACTATGGCCACGCCCCAATCCAAACAAATGGGAGTGCAAAAAAATTAAAGAGTTACAAAAAATATATATATATTTTTGTGCACCAAAAAAAGAAAAAGTGATTGTGGAAATAGTTGGGCTGGGCTACGTGTGGTGCAGGGTTCAGGGGCCGCCTTCATGTGGTTAAGTACCAAATTGGCTTACACAATCGCATGAATGAAATTCGCTTTAAAATAATTTCAATTATTTAAGTGGAAGCATATTTTAAAAGCGTTTTATAGCCAATTTTCACTCAACAAAGAAAATTTTAAATGCCCATTTGTCTGTTGCCCGTAAGATATATTTATATATATATATATAATTATTTTTTTATTTTTTTCTGTTTCGCTTGGATACTGGAGATGCTAAATTTTTAATAGAGAAAATCTATATAAAACTTTATAAAAGTAGCTCAATAGCTGATTTAAATTAAATAATAATGTGATTAATCCAAATTAGATATTGTCGGCAAAATAAACTATATAAAATAGTAATTAATGAAAATTGTATTTATAATATTAAATAGATTTAAATTTTCAATAGAGGAAATCTATATTAAGCTTTATAAAAGTAGCTCAATAACTGATTTAAAATAATAATGTGAATATAAACTATATAAATTTTCAATAGAGGAAATCTATATTAAGCTTTATAAAAGTAGTTCAATAACTGATTTAAAATAATAATGTGAATATAAACTATATAAAATGTTAATTAATAAAATGTTAATTAAAAAAATAAAAATAAAAAATGAATTTATAATGTTAAATAGATTTAAATTGAAGACTTCAATTTTGAATGTGACTTGCTCATCACTAACTAGCAGGCATTTTTCCCAATTTTTTTTTGGTACTTTGGCAAATTGCGGTCAAAACAAACAGAAAAATAATTTTTTATGTTTCCATTTTGAGGCAGCTTTTTAACATGCTTTGTAAACTTTCCTTATTCAATGCTTGAAAAGTACAAATAATAATATAATAAATATTCCCCAGGGAATTTGTTTTATTTATTTAAAGCTGGCGTTTAAAGTAAATGTGGATGGTGCTTTAATTATTTTCAATTATTTTGAGAATGCAATTAACTACTTGATCCCAGTTCTACATAACTGAATTTTTCAACTAAATGCGCAATCAATAAATAGGTCATTCGGAAATTGTGCATTGTTTCAAATTGGCACGAGCCGAGCTAAGTTTTTTCCATTGTTATTTTCCATTTTTTTTATGAGAACGTGACCAGAAATTGTTTATTGTTCAAGTACATACATACATACAGTTTAAAGAGCAATGCTTTTCAGATTTAACAAAATAGGCAAACAAAATATACAAATTTTTCTAACCCATTTTAACTTTATTTTTTCAATTTATTAATTCACGTTTATTCTTACTTTAATATTCACTAACGTTGTCGAAATGCTGAGTTTCCATTACGGCTCATTATTGAAATGGTATATTTAAAAACTCTTTTAGATTGCTAAGAATAATGCAAACCAATCAGAAGGATGCAGATCAGTGGCTAATTTTAATAATTAAAATGACATTAAATTACTTGGACACATTTTACTCCATGGCAATCTCCCACAAACGTTCTATATATTATTTTTAAATACAAATTTGAAATATTTTAATATTTTTCCTCGAGCTTGTTATAAGCTTAGGATCAGAGACATATTTAAACGGATTATAAATTTTTAACCGCTTTCATTTCCTTAAAAGTCACATAATAAAAGTACTCCAATAGCTTGAATTTAAAATAAACTCTGCTCCAATAAATGTTAACTTAATCTTTGTAAGTCCCATATTTGCTGACTGTATTTTTAGCAAACAAATCGCTTAATAAGCATATGGAAAATTATAAGTCATAATAGCATTTAATAAAAACATTTTTAGATTTTACATAACTTGAATTAATGTCAAAAGATATAAAGAACAGCTTTGAATGCATTTGTTACGGCTTGTATTGAGTTGCGAGTATTTATGCACGCTTTTAAATATATAATTTATTGCTTATCAATTTAATTTTCTTTATATCCTCTGAAGTTTCAGCTTATGTAAATGTTTAATTAAATCAGAAAAGAACTCGAACAGAAGCCGTTAAGAGATCCTTTAATTATCTCGCGCAAGCTGTTAAAATGTAGTAATAATTTTAAGCTTATTTATAAAAGCAAAAGACAAAAAATGTTGATACAATTTATGAAGTTTATTATTGCATATCATCAAACTTGACCAACTTGGCATTGGGATTGTTAATCAGCAGCTGTTTGTTATGCTGTTGCACGTTGTAGTAGAAGAAATATGATTTACTATACTCAAAGGTGGATATCATAATGGCACAGGCAGGTGCCACCTTGAGCAAACGTGGCCCACAGCCGGCAAAGAGTCCACGCAGCCCGAAGGCACGGTAGATGGCAACCAGGCGACTGTAGGAGGACTGCTTGTTCATCTCCTTGCTGGGCTTATCCGGAAAGATGACGTGCTCCCCAAACTCGATCTGCTCATGCGTTTTGATCACATCGAAGGGACACGTGACAAACGCTGCCAGGGACCCGGCCAAAACGCCGGCCACAAAGCTAACGCCAAACGAAGTGTGCTCATCGCTGCTTCCGCTGATCCAGTACTTGAGGTACTCGTAAACTGGCCAGTACATGCCCGAGAATGGCACATCTCTCAGTATGGTTGGGGGTAAGCCACGCCACAAGCCGGACATGCCCTGCAGTGCAATTATATTGCGCACAAATTGCATTACCTGGGCGTAGCTGAGCCGTTCCGATTGCATCTTCGTTCTTATCAGCTCAATAGGACTGACAAAGCTGACCGCACAAATGCGAGATGTGATTCCAGACAACATGGGCACCAGCAGGGGCGGTTTCTGATTCAGATTCTGGGATCGCTCAAAGTATCGCTGGTAGAGGGACATATATCTGACCTTGAACTGCTCGTAGGCTACGAAGTAGACGATTGTCGAGGGCAGCGCCGACACCAATGTGGGTCCTAAACCAGACCAGAGTGCGCCAATTCCTTCATTCCGACTAATCTTGATGAGGGCGTCCAGTGTGCTGCGGAAATGTGGCGTCAATGTGCCGCGGGCTGTGTGATGGGCATGAATGCCAACCCTGAAGAGATGATCCATAAGACCATTGCTGTAGAGGAAGCACTTGTTCGCCTGCGACTGCTGCGACTGCATTCGCGTCTTGATCACATCCAGCGGAGTCATTAGGCAGGCAGTGATGATTGCACCAGTGCATGCTGATGCCACCTGCTGCAGTGGCCGGATCTGAAAGCGTGGATCGTTGAACACCTCTTTGGGATGCATCGTTGGCTTGTCGCTGTCGCTTTTTCCGTTGGTTTGAAACAGGTTTATGGCAATGGGGGCATCTCGCTTGGACATGGCGGCAGCATCGGGATTTCCCTTACCCTGCTCAAGTTGTTTGACCGTAGACCGAGAAATCGTTTCGAACTAAAAGTTTTTTATAAATAAGGGAAAAATGCGATAAAGTTCAGTTCAGCGTTGCCAACAGCCTTCGTTTTGACAACAACATTTGGATTTTGCTAAGTGGCAACTCTATTTCATAGCAGCTGATTGTATTTTTTAATTTCATTATGTGGTGTATTTTATTTTAGAAATGCCAAACTTATCAAATTAGACATTAAACAACAAATTTCATAATACTTATCTACACTTCGATTTATTAATCAGATATTTAATTTTTGATGTTAAGAATTACATTAAATATTGTTGCCCTGCATATAATATTTATAATTTAAGGAGATCAGCAAACATTAATCACTTGCAATTTGTTTAACTAATTGCATAGTAAACAGTTATTACACAATCAATGTTTCAATATTATTTTTCGTCAATTACTGCGCTTCTATTTTCAGCTGCCATTTGGAAAAACTTAGACTCTAAGGTGGAAAAGCTACCAAAGGGCAAAACAGTCAGGAAGACGATGTCGACACACTGAATGGGAAACCTGAAACCCCCTCCAAGTCGTACGACAAAGAATTCACAGCAACAACTAAACTGCGCAAAGGTTGAATATTTTGCCGTGTGGGCGGATCCTTCTGGGTTCAGGTAGAAGTTGTCCCTGCCCTGGGTTGGGATAGACTGACGACTACATACAAAAGCCATGTCGACGCCTGACGGCAAAATAATTGAGCTCAAAATGATGTGTATGAGTTTCTGGGTGACTAGATACTCGAATAAAGGAATTGGTTTGTTGGTATTTAAACACTTTTCAAATTTAATAATAAAATTTAAATTTATATTCTTGTTATCTTGTTTGAATTTATGGGCATGTTTCATTGAAAAAACACCCAATTGGCCATTAGCATTAAAACGTATATTGATTTTCATAACGTGATTTTAATCCGCATCTATTTAGAGTGCATTCTGAACGGCTCCTTAAGGCATAGTTAAGCTGTGGAACCTGGCAAAACATAGCAAAAAATGGAACGCAATCAACAACAAAAACACAATAGCAAAAATAGCAACTTTGTTGTTATATACGTGGACGTGGCTGTATGCATAGGTAAGCAGAAGCAACTGAGAAAATGTGGCGCTTTTATTATAAGGTTGTTAGAGAATTGTCGAGAGAATGGTAAAGATGGAGCCAAAGTGTTTTTCGGAGATTGCTCAAAAAACATTTTAAATGGGCAGGCATATGCTATAAGCAGCCAGGAGCTATGCATGGAGCTATGTGTGGAAAGATGCCAAAACATGCACATGACACATCCTCTCTCTCTCTCACTTTCGATCACTGAGTGTGGCACTCGAACGTCTGCATGCGGCAGACATTGTCTAACATTTATGAGTAACGTGGGGATATTTGCGAATTCGACACGTACATGCCGTCGTGTGGCACGTAACCAGCAAGATTGGGTTGTGGGTGTAGTCGGTTTTGGCATGGAGTTGGTAATTGTGGTGTAAAACTGTGGAATAACAACACTTTGTTGGTAGCTAATACAGGCACGTGCTTGGTTTGTTGCACAATCCTGGTGCACATATGATGTTAAGCTTACCCTGAAGGTGTTTTGCAGCAACCAGCTGTAGTTGGAATCGATTCAAAAAACCTATACTTATTCCAAAATATTATGCAACAACCGTAAAGCTATAATTATGTTATGACAAATATTTGATTTTAAAACGGAAGAACGACAGTATCTGCCATGTATGCAAGCAAATGAACTTCCACCAACGTGTCAGTTCACAGCACAGTTCAAATTAAATATTAGCGTATTTATATTTAATTTTAATCCAATATAAATTGAATGAAGTGGCATCGAAAATGTGCATGTGCAAATGTTGATACATTTACGCATCATGCAACTCGCATTCAGCACGCCGCAAGTCAATTGAAAGCCCCTCAGCCTTCAATCCATCCGCCAATGCTGGGAAACTTCACACACATACACTGAGAAAAGTCAGATGTGGAAAAACGTTGCAAGCCGGTGCCAAGGCGAAAATGTGCCACCACTCGCCACTCACCGCACAATTCCATTACGTAAAGCAAACATCAGCTGGCGTTTGCCGTTGCCGTTGCCGTTGCCGTTTGGCGTACGGATTCGTCGAGGATTCCCATTGAGATTGAGCTCTCGATGCTGCTACTGCGGCTGATGATGGAGGGGATATGGTAGGTAGTTGAGCTGGTTGCCTGAATTTCGATATCTGTAAAAGCAACATATTGAATATTGATGCTCATCGATTTCAAGTTGAAACGGCGAAAAGTTCAAACCAATATACACACACACTTGCACGCACCCACCTACACACACACCTACACACACTCACACACTTTGTTTATAATAAAAACATTCGCAATTTCTCACTGCTACACGAAACGATTGACGTTAACACTAAACAACACAAGTAAATATAGAAATACTTAACCCATTAATGACTTAACCCATTCTGATCACTTTTCTACATTTTTTAGCACACAGAAGGAAAGAGTTGAAGAATAAAGTTAATTGGATGGAATCCTTTCCACCTTCAAATTAATTTTAGAAATCAGTGCAAATTTAATAAAATCTGTTCATAGTACTTAATTATATTTTATATTTTTAAATTAAAAAAAGTTTATTTTTCCAACAGTTGAAAATAAATTTGAAAACTGTTACAGATTTTTTGTTAATTTATTCTCTCTATTCTATCTGCTTTAAATAAAGTTTAACTTTTGCTTTTGTGAATATCTTGTTTTCTCAAGCATGACCTTTAAACTGAGACATTGTTGAATGGTGTAAAAGTACTCAACTGGGTTGAAGGGGCTGAATACAGTGCAGCACTCTGGTGGCAACATTCAAGCAATTTGTGTACGCGTGTCGAGCATTTAAAACAATTGGTGCCAAGCAATTATAAAGGGAGACTCGATCTGAACTGAACTGCCTGCAAGGGACTATAAGAGACTGGAGGCATTTCGCGGGAAATTAGCGACAAATGTGTGGCAGACAACGCAGCGACAACTACAACAAAATCGACCCAAATTGCAAATTACAACAAACTTGGCTGCTAGTTGGCGACATCTTTGTCATCGGCTCCATTAGTTTATGTTCGCAATAAGCAAATTGAAAGTATAAGCTGCAAAGTGTGCTACAAAAATAAAATTAAATAAAATAAAATAAAAGGCTTGCCATTAGCTGGCGGCAAGTGTGCCTTTCAATGCATCTCATTTGCCATATTAACGATGCGCCCAAATGGTGCATGCCACGTGCCTCTCTAAACCGCACTATCATGGCGCTAATTGCTACTCGAAGGCAGTTAGTCTCGGTCTCAGATAGTCATGGAGGCAGTCAGACGGGAGACTTTTACTTTGGCACCCCATTCACGTTGCAGGCGGCGCATTGATGCCGCTCCCCCTCTTCATCATGCAACGTTTCTAGTTCCCAGTCACGTTTTATAAAGTTAGTTTCTCATTTTTGTTCTTCTATTTACTCTTAAAGAATATTTTCATCCCTGTAGTTCAGATATGCTTTTGTTTTATTATTGCGCATCAGGAAAATAAATGAAAACATGCATGAACGGAGCAAAATGCGATAACAAAGTAAAAGTCATTAAAAAAAAAAATATATAGATATATAGTTGTCTTACTCTTGTGGGCGAGACAATTTTTATTCTGAAATCAGCTGCATTCTTTCAACTTGAGTTTAATTTAGTTTAACCTATTTTATCTAATTAGGTCGATTTGAATTAATTTCTTTTACTGTCAATTTTTGCTGTCCCGATTGCAATGGTATTTTTAGAAAAATATATAGTTCAAACTCGCAAAAAAACCGTAATTTTGCAGCTCATTGAACTTCAGCCGCAACGCTAAACATAAACAAATAAACAATTATGCAGATGAGTGGAAACTAAAATGAGCAAATATGCAGTGGGTACTACAAAATTGCCATCAACAATAACATTAAGAGGAAAGTAATTGTATATATTTAAATATTTATTTTATTACTTTGACACTATTTGACACTATTATTTGCTATGCAAATAATTACGTAAAAACATCATAAAAACCGCAAAATTACATTTAATTAAAAGAATCGTGAGCGAAGCAGTAGCCAATGTACACTGGAAAAAGTTACGGCTCTAAAAGTAAATAGTACTTTATTAGCATATATAACTATAATTTGTTTTCACAACTTTAGAATTGAATTGTCTGAAATGAGTTATACGATATATATCCGCATATTCTGACAAAGCGGATTAATAAAATATTCTTAAGCTGCTCATTGAATGATAAACTTATTGCTTACTGTCAATCTGTACAATTTAAAAATTTATTAAATTTGGTTAAAGAAAATGTGCTCTTAATTAAATGAAAAATATTCATGTCTTTCGTAAATACAGAATGATTTTATTTTAACATGAATCAAATTAAAATGTATTTCAAACACAGAATAAATTGAGTGTTTGCAGTTTAAATAATTTACATACGATTATTTAAAGTTATGTTTTTTATTGATTTGTGCCAGGCGCTTATTCAATTATTAAAATTTAATTGCACACAGTAAGTAAAATCCATTAAAATAAAATATAAAATATATGAGTAAATATGACTTTCATATTTGCTTTTATTGACTTTTTTTTATACATTATGCATATTGACTTTTGATTCAATTGTTTTGGTTTTTGCTCTGGTAGATTGTCATTTTATGGAATGTTTAACCAGCTTATTGTTGAACCCTATTGAGTTTTAACTTTTGACCAAATTTGTATTTTACTATATGAATGCATCTACATAAATAACTTAATCATGATGATCTTATATTATTTATTATAAAGTGAATTAATTAGTCATGTTGCATTTATGGCGCTTAATTTGTGTACAATAATTCCACAGAATAAATCAATGCATTTATTGCAAGCAATTATAATTATTAACCTGTCTGTCGCAATCAATTTTCGAAAAATGTAATTCACATAATTTCCATAAAAGTGTTTTTGTTCAGCATTGAAAATTTAAATGAATTTGAATGAAATACACATTTCAAATTAAATAAAGTCTGCAGCCCTCAAAAAGTAACCGAGAAAAACTCAAAACTACTATAAATAATTTAAATAATCGTTTGAGTGCAGCTCAAATGTACTTAGACCCAAAATTCATCTTCAGAAAGTTTCCACTTTGAAAGTTACTGCTGTTGTTTTCTGTTTTTTTTTTTCGGTTTGGTATTTATTTATATTTCATAAATTTAGTTTCCTTCATCGCTTCAATATTTTTTGCGGAGGAAGCTCAAGAGTAGATTAAAATGAAAATTGTATGCGTGGTAATTTTCATTTTAATCTACTCTTGAGCTTACACTAATTTGCGGTTGTTAGCAATTTCGGTAAATTATTTCGTTTATTTTGGAAGTAGTTTTTGTGGCTTTTTTATCGGCAGAAAACTTGCAGTTGGGTTTTGGTTAAGCCATTGTAGGTTTTTGGAAATTGAAGTTGGAACGCAAAAGTTTTAACAATAAAATCTCAGCTTGCTAAATAATAATTATAATTATATAATAGCTTTTCAAAAATTTGCTAATATTTTAATCCATTGACTTGTACACTTAGCTCAAATTCCACAAGTCGAAGATTACAGCGTCCCTACAATGTTAATGTTTACTGTTCCATAACCATTTAATAGGTTGATTAATGTTTTGAATATAAATAGTACATAAACAAAATTAATGAAATATATATAAGTAGTATAGATAGCATCCGATTGTTCTTTTAACTTTACTACGTTGTTATAATTGGTGAATTAAAAAATTCAAACTATATGCAATCAAAGTATTAAGGCGATTTAGATTATGCAAACACACACAAACTGTGTTAAAATTTAAGTAAAAAAATTCAAATTAAGTTCATAATTGTTCCAGTTGCATTGATTTTGTTTTTCTTATTTCTGATAATACCATAACATAGGAGATTTTCTCTAAAAATAGCTAGGCCATTAAATATATCTTGCCTGATTTATTAAGCCAAATGGTGAAAAATCTGTTTAACCCACGCCTTTTAGCAATGTACAAAGGCAAAGTACTCAAATTACTCAAACACATGAGAGGAAAACAAAACAGAGAAAACAAAATTCTGTGTTCAAATGAAGTCATAGAGAATACTAGAAGCATTTGGGCAAATTAACACAGAACATACCTCCATGAAAATGAATACATTTGGAAATTTGGTTATGGCAACCGGAAGGATAAGCGTTTGTTGTAGACTTAAAATAGATAATATGGCTCAATTTGAAGCTCCGTCAAGTTTTTTTTTACGCCAATTATATCGTCGTCAGAGCTTTGTGCTGTTACTTAACATAATTAGCAAAAAACAAATATTAATGCAGAGCGATATAATTGAATACAAAACAATTCAATTGGGCGCACAATTCAATTACAACTTTTGTGCGTTAAATTTATGGCAATGATTTCAATTTTCAAAACAAAAACTTTCTCGTTTACATTTTGCTGCAAAGATTTCCTGTTGCTGGCGGAATAAAAACATGCTAGCAACAATTGGAGGACAGCAATTTGAATAAAATACCAAATCCACGGCTTAAACAAGAAATACGAAAAAGAAAAGCAAATGCAGACACAATAACTCAATTTTCTGGAAAGCCAAAAAGTAATGCGCCAAAAAAGAGGGCATAAAACCCAGTCACGAAACTTTACCCAAGCCATACATTTTGGGAACAGCTAGCCTGCTATTTTGAGGTGACAAGTTTGATGTAAATCCCAAAGGCGACATCAACCATAAAATCAGAATCGCAAAATTTGAAATATTTGCAACTGCAGAAATGTTTCCATTGCTTCAGATTTAGCTATTGTTTATATATATATAAATATATATATATATAGTAAGCAGCTTATATATGCAAGTTTGCTGACACAATAGTTGGCCAAATTGATGCCAATAAAATATCGCATTGTTGTCCTACTTCGCAGGTAAAAAGTTTCAAAGAAGGCAAGGCAAAAGTTTTTCCTTCAGCATTTAAAGTTAAAATAAACAAACGGAACTTATTCGCATAAATTTTTACTTATATTTTTATTTGCTTATATTTAGTATAATTATAATCTAGCTAATAGGTATTGTAATTAATAATTTAACCTTATCTTTCCATAATACTTTGTTATGATTTCGTTAGACACCAAAATCCCTTGCTGTACAGTTGTACTTGATTTTTCCACTTATATCTTGAGCTTCTCTTAAATATCTTTCTATTTTTTATTTTTAACTTGCCCAATTATATATTTTGAATGTTTATTTTCCAGCGAGTTTATCTAAATGATTGTAGATTTATATATTTTTTCAATTGTCCTCTTTAAAAAACCTTTTCGTTAAAGCCGCTTTTTATTCAATCAACTAATTAATTCCCCATTATTTTCTTTCTTACTTTAAATCTTATTAGTTGTTTTGATATGTGTGCGCCTTAAATTAAATCAAATCCTCTCAAAACTTTAGCCAACCAAAGCGACCACAATTTGTTGCAGCTCCTGCAATTCTTTAGCCGCCAAGTCAAAGATAAACTTTCCACTGAAATGTATTATTAAATTTGTGCAAATACTCGAAAGTACATGCGAGCCAAGCCACAAGCCGTCAAAGGATTTGGTTGGCGCCTGCCAGCATCTGCAGCTGTCGTCGCATTGCGCTCGTTGCACAGCATGTGGCCTGCCCCGTTGTTGGTGTCGAATTGAGTGACTGCCTGCCTAAATCCTCTATCCTCTATATGTGAGTCGGAATATTTTTGTTGGGCTGCTGGTATTGCTGCAGTTCCGTTCGCACTGTGCCCGTCGACGAGGAAGACGAAGAAGCAGAAGAAGATCGCCACGAGGAATCATTAGAGATGCTAGATTTGATTCGTGAACTGGAATCTGCTCCAGCATTTGGGGTCAGCCCGTCTGCGTTGTCAAGCACGGCGAGCGAATCTCGTGGTGACTGCAGCTCCTTGCTGGATGACTGGCGCTGCAGCTGGGGTATGCGGCTAGGCATTGCCGCAACAGTTGCTGTTGTTGCTTTTGCTGCGGCTGCTGCTGCTGCTGCTTCAGTTGACACCTCGGCTGTCGTCAGCAGCGGTCGCGGTATGAGCGATGTCCTTGACGCAGACTTTGTGGGCTGAGCATACACGTCACCATTGGGCGCCGACCAGCTGGGCAGGGAACCGACACTGGCGCTCGCCTCAATCGCATAGACGCATTCGGTGCGTTGTCCCTGCGGCGGGCTTGCCTCATGCGTCGGCGGCACCGACTCGAAGGACTGAAATGAGCCGCTCAGCTTGGAAATTGCTGCTGTTCCTGGCTGGCATTTAATACGCTTCAGCGATGCCGCTGGCGACTTGGGCACTATGGGTCCCACTATCAGCGTGTTCTGTGTGATTTGAGGCTCTCGCGGCTCATCCTCTCCGTTGTCGGTGGCAAGCATTAGTGGCGAAGTGGTTATATTACTGCTATCTCGTCGCCGACGACCCAGGGTACTGCTAATGGTCCTCGGTGGTGGCAGCGGTGCCTGAAAATTTTGCGGCGGCAGCGAGTTGCGTTTATAGCTCCGTCGCACATCCTGTTCAGTGGGCAGGACCTTTGGGTAGTTGCGCTGCTGCAGCAAAACCAGTTGCTGTGCGACGGTCAGCGGTTGCAGCTGAAGCTCACACTCATCGCGACTGGTCACATTGATGTCCACATCATCGGCATGCACAAAGCTGGTCACCTGCTCATCAGCGGCTAAAATCATGTCCACCGGATCTGAGTGAGTGTGGCAGTGCTGGGGCTGCAGCGTCGCCTCACTCGGTTCGGTCAGCGCCGAATGCTGTCGCTGCAACAGCAGCTCATAGTGCAGCCCCTCCTGCGTCTCGTGCATATGCTGTGGGGTCAAAAGCGCCGCATCTGCCACTTCAATGTCCTCGCAGATGATGATACGGTTGTCGGTTTGTGCGCCTGGCAGCGGCGCTGGCGTCGTATTAAAGCTGCCCGATTTAAGCAGCGTCTGTCTTGGACTCTGTTGCTGCGATGACATCCATTCGCAGACCTTTGTATGGGTGTCCACCGTGGAGCTGCTCAATTGGCGCTGCATGGCAAAGCCATTGATGGGCGAACGCTGCCCAGTTTTGGCACTTATGGCTTCATAAGTATTGGATTTGCGAACGATTTCCAGGACATAACTTTCATCGCCATCACGTGACTTACTGCAGCGCTTCAGTTCATCATCGTTGGCGCCGTCGTAGCTGAGCATTTGGCCGCCGAGTTTGCGTTGCAACGAAGTGTTTTGTTTACGACGCTGTCGGAACAGGAAAGTCGCATAGATGATGACATTCAGCACAATGAAGATGGCAATGAGTGCAATGAGAAACTGCAACGTTGTCTCCGATTTGGCAATGGGCTCGGTTGGGGCAGCCGTTGCGCCGTTGCCATATTCCCCATAGTCGCTGCCGGACTGGGATGTTTGCGTGGGGTCCTCTCCGGATCTCTCCTCAACGGTTGGCTGCTGCTGTTGCTGCTGCCTGTGCACATGACCGAATGTGGGCGGTGCGTCGTACATGTTCTCCGCAGTGGTCTCTGCCTGCTCGCTGCTCTTTGATGGTAATGGCTTTTGAAGCAACAATTTCAGCGTACGAACCGGATCATCGGCGCCTTTGTCGCGCGGACCGTATTTGCTCATGTGACCCGTAATCACCTCGTTTCCGGGGAGCAGCTGTTGTTGTTGCTGTTGCTTTCGCTGTTCCTGTCCCTTCTGCTGTATTGCCGCAATTTGATTCAGCTCATCCGGCAGCTCTTTGTTCCAGAAATTCATGTAAATCTGGCGGTACTTGTAGCCTACTGTCGGCGGTATACCTGCAACATGACGAAAATCATGCAGTTATCACCAGAGGCAATGCATCAGGGAGCATTCGTTAGTTGGTTGCGGTGCTGTGCTTGCTGTGGCTCCACATGGATACCAGTAAACCACAGATACTCACCAATATTGAGATAGGCCTGTGCACGTTTATTAAATTCCGGCCAGTCCAAATCGTACCGATCCCATTCCAAAAGATGCGAATTTAGAAATGTGCCCTTCCAGGGTGCTTTCGGGTTGCTAAAAAATAGTAAAGTATAAATTCAAATAAAAGTGTAAATTAAATTGTAGAGAGTATAAAGCAATAATGGCTACAAAAATATTAATAATTTTAAAAAAAGAAAAGAACATTTTTTTTACAATTTCATTAGATATTTAGAAATGGATATTTCACAATTCCAGACATGCATATAGATTATTTAAATAAAAATAATCAGCATTTGCCAAATACTAGTTCCCTTTTAATCATTCCCACATCAGCATCAATTATTTCGCCAAATGTGCATGGGAATTTTGCAGTAAGCCTTAAATCCGGCAAGTATTTAGTGCATATATTTTGAATTATTTTTCAGCACATTTTCCATGCGAAATGTATACGGGATTCATATGCATATATATTTCAAAATATACATATGATAAAGATCTCGGATTTCAGATTTGATTGCCATTTCACCGGAGGGCGCGTCGCAATGCCGCATTTCAACTAATAATATTTGCATTGCTGTGGATGTGGATGTAGCCCAGCTTATGGCCCGATTTTGTAGTTGTTTTTGTAGCGAAATAATAATAAAAGCGGCAGTAAAAATTCTATTCATTTTACTGTCCGAGCGTTGCAGATTACAAAACGTGCCACTGCACAGTGCCATGGATATTGCATCCACATCCGCACATCCGCAGTCGCTGCTACATCCCCATTTTGCATGCAGAGCTGCGACTCGTCGTGTTGATGGCTTCAGATACCCGTCCCCGCAAACGTTCTTACTCCAACTTCAATTCCAGCTCCAGCTGCCACTCCTGTGGCGTTTCCAATCGCAAACTTTCACCAAATGCACTCTTCAATTTCGCTTTTGGCGCAGACAACACTACTCACCCGGTCTTTACGAAGTTCGTCCAATACGCCATTACCGCCTCGGAAAGCAACTTTTCCTGCACGGAATAGTTGTGGCTGGGATATGGGCCGGCTGGCGCCAACGGCGCCCCAAAAACGAACGGAAGCTCCTCCCCCATAATGCTATGCGGTAGCTGCAAGTGAATGACATCAGAGTAGACATATATATATATATATTGTAAGTAACTGTGAACAAGATATTGCAATATGATAATTATTTCAGAAAAAAATCAAAGTTCAGAATATCCAGTGTTCTCTTATATATATTATTCTGTTTCCCATACCAAATTAATGTGCCCTTTGAAATAATTTAACGTGCTCCAAAAATTGAGTGAAAATATCAGATTAGCATAAAGTATTTTCAGGAGCTTTTGACTAGTCAGCATCAATCTTCTTAGTGGTGTCTGCATAAATATTTGGCCAGTCTGTCTGACACAAGGACAGACACAAGGACAGACGGAAAGAGCAGCAGGAGCAAAAACTGCAGCAAGTGAGGAGAATATAAAGGCAAGTTTTTACAGTTACCATGAAATGTGTGCCAAAGTCACAAAGCATTTTGCTCATAAAAATTTGCTGTCGCCTTCTGTGGATTTTATTGTTGTTGTTGTTGTTGTTGTTATTGTTATTGTTGTCCTTTCTTAAGGCCATTTTGGCTCCTTTTCATTCTTGTCACCAGCTTTTATAAATGTTGAATGACATTTTTGATTTTTCCTATTCTATTATTCTGATAAAATTCGCATAATCTTATAGAAAAAAACAGTATAAATGTAGCTAAATTGGCTTCAACGAGTTATCATACCATTTTTAAGTTCAATAAACTTTATATTTATATATGGATCATAAATGCTTGCTGGTGCACATAAATAATTGTTAAAGCATATGTTTAATTCTTCCAATCGATGTGAAATAAACAACTATTTTCCTCAAGCAAGTAAAATCTGACAAAATTACATTTGAGCTTTTATTGGTATCATCAAGACTTGAACACATATTTTAAATATGCAGCATTTTATATTAGTTGAGAGGCACTTAGAAATGGTGGAAGAATAACATAAGTATTTAATTGCAAATGATTTGTAATTGTTAATCGCCTGTCAGTAAACTAAAATTATTTTTTAATTTATTATATCGGTTAATACTGCCATTGAAATGAGCATTTCAACTTAAAAATTCAAAGCTAATAGGCGAAAATTTAATTTCAAAGTAAATGCGTTAATTTCGTTATTTATACTTTTGTTTAATATTCAGTCCCTCGAGCTGTGGCTCTACGCCACATTACCCACACTTTCCGGCCGCTTTCCTGTAGGCTCACGGAAACAACAATTTGCCTAAGCGCCACTTGTCCTAATAAACCTCATGCAAGAGCCCAAAATTGGCAAAAATGTTTGGCAAATTTGCTAAATGTAAACGACAACAGGCGTGTCCTGACCTAGACACCCACGACCCCCCGGGGCAACATGGGTGGTGGCAGTAATTTGTAACTCATCTTTTATAAGCTTAAAGTGGCACGCCCAATTGATTGCTTTGGGGCGGCTCTGTAATTATATTTATATATATATAATAATATTTTCTACTTCGTAATGAGAAAATTGAGTCCGTCTCTTAAGTTTTGGCCCAGTTATTAGTTCTAACTTGTTTCGTTAGTGGCTGTCTCATAAAGTATGCAACACATTTCGCTTTACATAAAAAAAGTTTTTTTTTTGTTATTTGCTTAAGCCTTGAGTCACATTTCTTTTATGAATGCGGTCAACAAAAGTTTATCCTGCGCGATGCATATACAAATTTTAGTTTTATTTTTATTTTATTTATTTTCATAAGTTTTGTTTCCTTCCTCTGACAATTTATTTCGTATTCTTATCAAAAAGGCAGCTTGAAAGCACTTGGCTTAAACTTATTCAAGACACGATAAAAAAGGGACAAGTCAGGGCATAGTTGAAATGCCGGGTATGACATTGCGTGTATAAAAAATGTTGAATTTAATATGGAAAAAAATATAATAAACACATTTTTATAATTCCCTAAATGTATCATCAAATATTTGAATATATTCAACTCAATCTATTATTTAGAAAATGCCTCAATACTATTCAACATTCTCATCTTATCATATATATATATATATATATATATATATATATATATATATAATAACGACGTAAATTTTGTAATTTTTTTTCGCAACACTTTTCAGTTTGAGGTTTCAGCATTTAATGCAATTTATTTAAAATGGCAATTTCTTGTTTAACTTTGGATGCATTTAGAAGTACTTTTCTCCGCATCATTTTTGCCATTTCAACAATTGGCTTGGGCCGCCATCGCATGTGCTTCAGACCCGACTAAGTGTCTCCCCCAGCTGCCATTGGGTAAGTGAGCGCCTTGAACGCCAGTTTCTCTCAGCTGCAAACATGGAAGACATGTGCCAAAAAGTTTTACAATATGCCCGCAGCTTTAGTCAGAGCAAGTCGTAGTCGTAGTTGTAGTCGTAGTGTGTCTGTCAGCAAGAAGGGGAAGGGGAGTACAGTCACTCAGTCAGTTTGTCAGTTAAACTAGGAGAGTGGGCGTTGTCTGGTTTCAGGCATTGAGTAGCCAGTAAGATGCTTAAGTAGCATAAGAAAATAACTAAAAATTTTAAGCGCGAGTCTTGAGTGGTTCAGTGAGAGATACCCTTTAGGAGAGAGTATAAACTAAATATTTAAAAAAAATTATTAATTCTTATTTTCAGATTTTTTTTTTAATTATTATCAGCAAAAAATATTACATTTTTTTTTCACATTTTATATATTTATTGGATTATAAACTACACAAATAATACATTCATTAAAATGTTTTTTTTTGTGTTATTTTGAAATATAAACACATGTTTGATATTTCCAAGAAACTCACAATATCTGTTAAAAATTTAAAGAACCCGCTTCTAACTCTTAGCAAACTTTGTTGTAATAAATAGTACAATTTGTTTTTTATTTTGGATAAGAACGGGGTATTTGAAACTTGGTCATAAGTGTAAAGCCGCAGTTTATGCAGAAATGTGCAGTTGGGTTTTTGGCTTGGCACAACGCACAAAACAAATGCCGCAAAAATGGCCAAATAAATAAAAATAAAACGTCTAAGCCAAAAAGAGAAAAATGTTGTGGCATTGTTGAAGCTCGCCTCATACAATTGTATACATATATATGTGTGTGTGTGTGTGTGGGCTGGTTAGTTTGTTTATATGTCTGGCAACGCCCCCGAGCACATGGGG